>OW443306.2:10000000-11319694 GCA_937001585.2 Brachylomia viminalis | reverse complement strand
TGGACAGTTAAAAAATGCCTTGTATTAATTGAAATAAATGCTATGAGTTTGACTTTCTTGCCAATGTCATTTCTTTTTTTAAATAAGTGATTTTATTGAATGTGTTGTCCCAATATTACGATTTCTCTCTCCCTTTCCATGTGGTGTCGATACTTACTAAGTCCGACCATCTTGTCGGGCACCCGAATGTACTCGTTGAGCGTCTGGTCAGGCATGAGGTTGGCGGGCGCGCTCGGGGGCGGGGGCGGCGCCGGGGCGGGTGCGGGTGGGGCGGCGCGGCTCGCAGCCGGGGCGGCACTCGGTCCACTACGAACAAACGAAGTATTTAGGGGATGCACTAAGGTAGTCCGCGACATTAAAATTTTCTTACGTTTGTTTGCAATTTGCTGGTCAATGTCAGGTTGTAAGTTACTAAAAAATATGCAAATTGCCAAATAGTTTATTAATATTAATAATTCATAGAAAACTCCGCCACCCATGCAGCGAACTTCGCTTGTAACGGACTACACAAATTGATCGATTTATTTCTTCACTACATTCTGTACAGGTTTTGACGATTTGTTCTAGATCAAATTTGCTGGAGTTCCTCCGAACTCCTCCGTTTGAAACGACTGCCCAAAAAAAATTGTGTTTTACGACACGTGGTTTATAAAAATAAAAAAAAAACAGAAAAGTCCATTTTTGGTATGCATGACATCTAAACTTGTTTCAGTTTGTTATGTTAAAAATAAAAGGTAAACTCTATAGAAATAAGTAGAATAGCAAAGTACCTTTTGAAGCATTATAGTAATAGTAACAAGTTTTTACGAGTGCGTGTGACGTCTCTATGACGCAATATGACGCGCGCGAATCGTACGTACAGCAAAAACACGTGTTTTTTGTGTAAGTGACACGAGACACGAGGGCGGGTAGACACACGCGACTTGCGAAAAAATACACAGTAACGAAGAAAAAAAATATAAATAGGTAGTCAACAACATAAATTTATTAATAGATGGCCAAAAATGTATGGAAAAGTTTTCGGAAATTGTAAGTTCTAGGAAAAGTATCAATTTCTTAAGTTTAATGAACGAATTACATGGTGAAAAACTGCATTTTATGTCAAATAAAATATTTCTTAAAATTTTTCATGAAAAGATGGACAAGCGTAAATTTAGTTAGCAATATAATTAGTTTTGTTTTTTTAACTGGAAACAATCATAGTATTACCACTTAAAAAGGACTCCATCATAAGTTGTAATAAAGCATTTAAAGTTTTGCTCATACCTACAACAGTTTTGAACCTGCAGTCATCACCTTAGTTTCTATGCTACGCTATCCAAATAAATGCATTGAGTTTATGCTGACTGTACCAACTTGAAAGTTGTGTGGATCATGTGTTACTCTACCAAGATTTTTTTTCCTGTCCATCAAATTATTTTTAGCCTTTGTAGGGCCTCTAAACAATCAGTAAATTAAGTAAGTAAGTAATTGAGTTTAGAGATTTACATTCATTTTGCACAGACCATTTTAAGTTGTTTTATTTTTGGCATTTTCATCAGACCTGCACCAAAAGAGTATCTTACCTCATTTGTGGTTGTAGTTGTTGATATGGTACTTCTACTGAAGCTAATTTCTTCGCATTCGGTTCTGGACCCTCCTCCAATGGCCTCTTGCTTCCGCCTCCTTCGAGCTTAGCAGCAACCTGTAGAGAATAATGATGAATGCAACATTTTTAATGGTTTGAAAAAATTATTTTTACCTTCACCATTTCCAGTAATGTTAGGCACATTATTTTATTACATAGACAATTCTAGATCCAAGTACCTACATGATATCAAAGCTGCTCAATCCAAGTTTGTGGTTTTGAGGAACCCTACAAAACAAGTTTTTATCTACAAAGTTTTACATTGATTTTAATTAGAGACAAATGACATTCCCCTTTTCCAATTTATTGTAATCTTAATTCCAAAAATATATTGTTACAACTATTGTTGTATAACTGTTTGCAAACCCATGTTGAACTTGGCAGAACTTGGAGAACAATAAGGAAATAATATGTTATAGTTTTAATGGTATATTATTTGTATTTGCATGTTTGCAAAGAAATAAATGATTTGATTTTAAGTATTTTGTTAACTAATTGTGTAAGTCATTATCAACATTGCTATCAGTTACAAAATGAAAAATAAATCAATTATCAAGTGATCGTGAACTTGGCAAAGAAACTGTTGAAACTTAAGTCCATTAACAAAGAGCCTTATTTATTATACAATTAAATAGCTCATATATACTTTGATTTTACCAATTTATGACCAGACACACATTTTTGACGGTTATGTTTTACATTATAATGTATTTGATGTATAAATTAGGTTTTTAAATGGCAATTTTGTATGACAGTGACCAAGTGTCCAGTTCAGTTAATAATTTCAACATTTCTATTTAAACTGAAATGGTAAATCACTAAACATTAATCAAAGTGTGTACGAGCCACCATAGGAAGTTAAATGGCCAATAATTTATGAAAGTGGCTAACTGTAGCAGGGTCAAGGCAATTGTTTATTTTAATTGTTTCCCTCCAGTACTAAGATGAAAAAGATAAACTGATACATTTTAAATCAAATTCTTGCAGTCACCAACCAGCCATAACTTATGATCCGCCCCTAAGAAGTCCCTCTGACTGATTATTGATAAATATTAACACAGTGGTTATAATATTTGAGTTTGGTAGGGAAAATATACTGAAACATCCAGAATATTCCTATTGGTAATGTGTAGTGAGGTAACAGTAACATTAAGGATTTGTAAATTGTCTTTGTTACTAAACCTTGTATTGATCCAAACTGCTAGAGTCCATATTTTAAGATTAGTTTTTTCATTGAACATTGATTTTGTGGAATGGTTCTCATCAAAAGCCTAAATCATGAAACCTAAACCAGCATGTTCAGAATTTAATTTGTTGTCTGATGCATAATTCGCGCCTATAATGTGCCACAACGCAGTATTGTCGCGACGGAATCATTTGGCGTGTACGCCAGCCAAAATCATCTGAGCCGCAAGGGCAGACATCAAAACTTAACTACTACACTGTATTTGCTTAAAGTACTCATTTATCACCCCGAAAAATTACAATCAATAAGTAGGTTAGGTAAAAGCATCTTACCAATGATCCTTCATGGAACATCAATTGTATGAAGAGAAAAGGGCGGGTTGGAACAAAAACTACTTCTAATGAATGATAATTTCCATGTTGAAGGTATAAACACAAAATTTTAACGGTAAATAACAGGCAAATGTCAATAGACGCGATTTTTGTAAAGAGAAGATGCGCTTACCAATCTAGCACGTTGTACAGCAGCCGCAAATCCCGCCGTTTGGCTATTGTTTTGAAGCGTAGCCATAGAAGAATAATCACTCATATTTGAACCCAATTTCACATTCAACCGCGTAATACCGCAGCCATTAAAAAGGATCAAAATGACCCAAAAACTTTATGAAAGGTTTCTCTCGCAACGCAAGTTCGTTGCGAGAAAGACGCGGACCATAGACAAAATGAGAGATGTTTTAAATGTCGCTTACCAATTTTATTTCTTTTTGTATTTAGTGTATTTATTTACCAACTTGAATGATCTAATGAGTTCCCAAATATAACTGAAACATAACAAACTAAAATAGAACAGCGATTGTGCTATTTTTCATTCTGTAATATTCACAGAATTAATACAGTTGAGTTTTTAGAAAAGTCAAAATTGTTGTCTTTGGTTGAAAATGAAAATGCGTTTGGTTTTTTCTATTTTGTTAAAACATAAATAAAAAGAGGATTTATTTCAGCAAATAATAATTTGAAAATTCAGTAAGCGCTAACAATCTTTTCAACTTGAGTTATCAGTATCACTCTTTTCGTCGCACTCTTATCGCTATATTTCAGGTAGGTATCTGCTAAAGTTGTAACTGTTGTAAGTAATATTACCTTTACAAATAAATTATGAATTTTCGAATGTTTTTTTAGCCCGAATATCAGAACTATTTGCAGCTAAATTATACTAACTTATTTTAGTATTATTCCGACTTATCTTTTTTATGACTTCGAAACGGAAACATCGATAAAATTGTTATAAAAATCTTTTTTTTTTGGTTAGACAATTAGAAAACAGAACGATAATTTAAAATTTCCTATAATATATAATAATAAATAAGCCAAATTATGGCTAACATAATCCTTTTTCGGGTTTTTTATAAGTTATGTTTGATGCACCGAAAATAACGAAACGTTCTACCTTTTTTTTCTGTGTTATGGGTGCGTGCATTTGTGTTGTCCGGTGTTTGAAGACGCTTGGAATTCGCTTTCAATTTCTTCGTAGGAAAAATGTCGGGTGATACCGATAAAGCGAAAATCAGTGATAATCAGGTACAGTTGTGAAATATGTCTTTGTTTTAATTTTCTCTGTAATAGTGCGTGTCTAATAAGATGGATTTCAGTTGTGTAGTGGTGTTATTTCCGTGTTATATCACTAATGTTTGCCTGCGTCTCAACATGGCTGACAGAACGATTGCTTCCCGCTAAAAGCGGGAACTACGCCACGGAGGGTTGTGATACGAGTCAATATTTCGCAATAAAAACTGTGAATGCCATCTTGATCAGTTATCGAAACTGATTCTAATGGGATATTTTTCAGGATTTCGCATATTTTAGCCACCCCCGCCCCTTTGCATTTCGTTGCAGGGCCTTTGTTAATGTGCACGATGTTATATGACATTGATATGAAATCCGCATGACCTTGATATTTGGTTTTTTGCGATTATTCAATTTTAGAGGCAGCGTGATATGTTGTTGTTCCACTGAACCACGGCCTCGCGACTCATTATTTACGCTCTGAACTCGGCCAGCGATGTAAATAAAACATAAGTATCCTTTCGGGGGCCTTTATTGCTGACCTCTAGTTTATTTTCCGGTATATTTTTTGTGATAGTATACGTTTATGGCGCGAACGCAAATAAATTACCATGAAACTCTTGAAATGTGCATCGGATTTGACTGGAGAGATGTAGAATATTCCTCATAATGCTACTAGTAATCCACACATAGATATTGTATGTACACAGCTGTATACGTCTTACTGTAGTGCTAGAAGAGAAGCATTGAAATTTGTGACTTGCTTCTATTAACATAAGGTTGACAATTGAGTGATGGCGCCCGGAAGTGACGCCGACTTCACCAATAGAATGGTGTTCAACATGCAGATTTTGCAATGCATGGTTGCAAAATTTAAATTTTAATTGATTAAGTTGACATTTTCAACAACAATACCATGTTGTACTGGTAATAGTAAAATTTGTCACAATCTGTTAATTGCTTTTGTGCAAAATGTCGTGTAGTTTCACAATACAAGAACTGAAATGTATCATTATCTTGGAATTAATTTGTTTTGTTAATAGAGCAGTTTTATAAACTTGTATGAGTGTATTGAAGTCATGCTTACATACACTGCTGTCCATGTACTATGAAAAAGTTCATAAAAATACTTGGTTGTCCATTGCTGTATTTGCTTGGACAACCTTATCACACAGATGACAGCACATGCAATGGCAGTGCGATGTAGTCTAAACATTTTTGTTTTAGCTCAGTCTTACTGTCAATTTGTGAAATTGTATGTTTTTACTTGTATTGTGAAGTTATTTTTGATTGTATTATTGAACATTACTAAGTCAGGTATTTATTAAACTCACTAACTAACTGCATAGTAATTATTGATTATGTATATTGCTGAGCACTTGGACACAATCAATTTGTTACTAGGAATATACAGGATGGCAGGACACCGACATGCAAACTGTAACCATGAATCCAGCACATGATTCTAGACCCCCTAGCGTAGAAACTGTTTGCCGGTTATAAAGAAAAATCTGCTGTTTCATAGAAAAGTGCAATACCTATGCGGTCAAAATGTATGAAACGGCATTTTTTTTAAAATAACCTATGTTAATTTGCATGGTAACACATTGCATGTCGATGTCCCTGCCACCCAGTGTAACACAAAAGTATATTTGTATATGAAGCGACCAGCAATGGTTAATAAAATCTTAATCGATTTTGCATCCTTTCATTACAACATTTAAAATAAGAAATATTGAAGAAAAAATATGTATGTGTATTGGCTAAATAATTATTTTACATGAGAAAATTAGTAAATTTTGAGTCATACATACATGTATTTTCCAAAATGTATTGAAAATAGATCTAAAAACTATAAGAAATTCAACATCAACATATTTGTGTGCAGGATGAAGACAAGAAGTCAGGGACAGGCGACGGTCAAACAACAGAAGATGAGTCCTCCCAGGACTCAAAGGGTGAGTTGCAGGTGTCTGTGGACCCTGCCCAAGCCCAAGGTAACGCCGATGTAGATCAACCAGACACCAAAGAGGAGGATAAGCCACCTAGTATAGAAGGTCAGGTTCTTGCACCAGTCCCCCAGTTTGGTCAATGTGTTCACAAGTCAGTGTTCATCTACATGGCAACTAACCTATTGCGGCTGATATTTTGGCATCTTTTGCTTGTTAACTTGGTGTAAAATTGTTCCGAAAAATGCCGCGGCAATGGTGGTAGTGGATTCCTAAGTCTTGCCAACCAAAAAATACAAATAATATATTTTATTCAGTGAAATTGCAATATTCTGGATTGCCAGCTAATTGCAGTTTATCTTAGTTAGGTACAGTGTTTTTATTTTAAAATCTAAGTTAACATCTAAAAGATTGTTGGTTGCATCGCATTTTACAAATACATTTTTATAATTTCATACACTACACCACATAATAATTATTAAAACAAAAAATCATTACTCAAATAAGCCAAATAATTATAACTTGATTGCTTTTATCGGAAATAACTACTAAGGTACATTACATTTTTACTTACACCTTAAATGTTAACTAAAGGTAGGTACTTACTATAAATCTATTAAAAAAAACATTACCCTCCTCTTGGGCTCCGCCGCAGTCGGGTAAAAAGAAATGGTGCCGTTCAATACAATCACCCTCCTGAAAAACGAATGATAGAATCTGATTGTGTTAAAAATTTCACTTACAATTTTCTATTTACTCAAATCGAACCGATCGGTAAGATGGCATTTAAATATTGGTAGGTACTCATAACATTGCAAGTGGCTGTTACACTCTACACAAGAGAATTCCTATTATTTTTTTCGTCAATAATTCGTGTGTATTTCGTTGTCATATTGTAATTGTACGTCGCAACACTCTCAACTCACTTCTCAATTACCCCTTGAGCACCATCAGAGGGGCAATTCCCGTATTTTTAAGACCGTTCGCATTCTAATCTCAGTCTCAATCTGTCAAAATTACAATCAATTACATACATTTTTGACAGGTTTTTGACATTGATTGTCGCTAAGATGAGATTGCGACTTGAATTTGAACGTTTTTTATGTACGAGAATTGGCCTACAGGTAAGTGTCATTTTCAATTGATTAAAACGTAAAAATCTGGTTAAAGATATTGAAAAGTAGTTGTCGTAGATTTAAAATATCAGCTACATAATGTGATAGTATTCAAACATTAAACAGAAACATTAAAAAAAATACATGTTGTTGATGCAAGACTTTAAAATCTTGTATCCTCATGGGAAAAGATATCACTCACTACTACTGGGTTTTCGTCGAAAGAAAATAAAAAATAACCATTAAATAATAAATACAAATCAGTCATAATCATCTGAGAAATATCAGTAGATAGAGCCCTTATCAAATCGATCTCGAAGACAGCGCGCCTTGTGCACTTCTGCATGCATTAAGGCGCGGTAAGAAGCAAATTTTACAATAATTCATCGAAATAAATTTTGCAATTTTCTTTATATTTAAAAATAAATACACGGCTCAGTGGAATAACTTTTAAGTATTTCTTTAGTTGATTGAATTCCCTTAATTATCATTACATAAAATATGATAGTTTACGCTCAAAATTTTGAAAGAAAGAAAACTATTGAATTTGGGACACACAGGGAAATACAAACAATAAAATAAGAACATTCATACCTAAAATGAAAACCAACAAAATAGTGAAAACAACAAAAATAAAGAGAAGACCTGTGCGAGGCCAAACAGGCACCATCTCAGCATGAAGCTGCGATATTTGAAAGAACAAACAAATACCGCAGCGCTGGTACTCTGATAGGGCCCACTGTGATGCCACGGACACACCTACGGACATAAAATAAATCCCAATAGAGCGCATACCTACTTTTTAAAATAATAATAAATTAAATATAAAAATTCAAGACTATGGCTATGGCCTATGACAGCCGAAGGGACGCGAGCGCAAGCGATATCGCCTATCAATGTCAAATTAAAAGAATATTCAAAGTACCTACGCATTGATACAGTATTACAGTTAACAATGGACTGGACGTACGCGCGGCTACAGATCAAGCGATACATTACCAGTTTAAGCTGATCTCGCATTGTATAGGATTTCTTTACAATGAGAGGTCAGTGTAAACTGGAAATGTATAGGTTGATGTGTAGCCGTGTGTACAACAAATAAAAGCATCTAATACTCAATAGCATCATTTTTAGAATAATTAAGCGACGAAAAATATGTTTTTGAGCTCTGTTTTACGATTATTTTTTCATGATATTCTTTTTTTATTCAATATTTTGACCACATACTCATTTTTTTTCGGTCTTGTAATATGTATCAATACGCCTATCTGTGCGTCAAAAAACTGAGTTTTTTACGGTGTCCTACGTTTGGGCAGCTCCTAATTAATAATTTACCGCTATTACGAAAATTATGTTGACCCTCTGTATCCCAGTTTGAGAAAATGAAAGATCCCACTTCCCACCAGCCCTCGGGGAAATAATGACGATTTCCGAGCATCATACCTCACCGATCCAGTATAGCATTTTAATTGTTAAGTATTCCTTTTCTTTGGCGGTATAGGAGATCAACTACTGTAATTAAATTATGAATTCTGGGTGTATTTTCGTTGATAAAAACAGTGCCGAGTAAACGATGTAAACGCTATAGTCAGTCCATACCCTAAGCATTAATTGCCAAAAATGACACATCAAAACAACATAAATTGTACACACGGCTACACATCAAGCTATACATTTCCAGTATAAGCTGATCTCGCATTGTGTAGGATTTCTTTACAATGAGAGGTCAGTGTAAACTGGAATTGCATAGCTTGATGTGTAGCCGTGTGTACATTTAAACTACTACAAATCCCCCGAAACGAGTGATGATAACCAACTAGAAACTGAATAATTTGTCGAATGCGTTGCTAGAGTATGTCTAGTAAAAGTTGATAGTGATTTTTTCACGTTTTCAGAAATTGACAACACTGCTGCAATTTATGTCACTTGTTGTTTGTATAACCTCTTACAGGACACCAGCCCGTATTACCTATTAACCTCTTACGAAAACAAAATTGAGTATATTTCAAGTAAAACAACGTCTAACATTCTAAGAAGCAGTGCGAGAAAGTTATCGCTATTAAATCGCTATTATACATAATATGTATAACATCGATTATGATTCGTAACTTTTGAAAATATTATTCTGTGTTAAACTTATTGTATAAAAATTTGTGGTTTTTTATGTAATTCAGTTTAAAATCCTAGATTTTCTGCTATGGAAACTTTAAGAAGAGAGTAATTTAAAAATTAATGCATAAAATTAGGATGACGGGTCTTGACAGGTTAAATATTTGATTACCTACTAAATCAAATATTAAAAAAAATATGACCTATTATTTAATATTACACAATAAACCTTTACGGTCTTATTACAAAACAAGGTTTTTCTTTTGACATGGTTTAAACCATCGAGCCTGTTTTTGAAATAAGAACCTAACTGAAATCAAAATACAGTTCCTTTTACAAAACTGTCAACTTAGTCCGGTCTTAGATTGTCAATTTTGTATTAAGAACTTTACTAAAGTCGGCATAAAGTTCCAAATACAAAAACTAAATCGAATGTGTAGGTTGGGGCTAAAGTTAGATCGTGTTTTGTAATAAGACGGTTTCGGTCTTATTACAAAACAAGGTTTTTCTTTTGACATGGTTAAAACCATCGAGCCTGTTTTTGAAATAAGAACATAACTGAAATCGAAATACAGTTCCTTTTACAAAACTGTCAACTTAGTCCGGTCTTAGATTGTCAATTATGTATTAAGAACTTTACTAAAGTCGGCATAAAGTTCCAAATACAAAAACTAAATCGAATGTGTAGGTTGGGGCTAAAGTTAGATCGTGTTTTGTAATAAGACGGTTAATGATCATAAAATCTACACAAAGGAGATGTTTCATTTTCGGCCATAAAGTGTACGGTAATGAAAAAAGAGGAAAAAAATCCAGGAATCGAGGAAAAATTTTCTTTATTAAGTATATTATATTACTTCGGTACAAAAAATAATAGTATTTAAATTATTGCCATATTCTATTCACCTTGGCGTCGTCTTACTTGCATACTGCTTTCGTCCAGAAATCATGTTACATTAAAACATAATAATATGTTATTTGTATAAATATGAAAGGCATGTATTTATGTGATATTAAGATAAGACCGTAAGATAGCTGTCTTACACAACTTTTTTTGATTTATAAGAAAGTGCGATTAATCGTTAAAAAAACCTATTGTGGATTGTAGATTTGTAGGTACCTACTTACTTCTCGACGAAAAATTCAAACATATTTTTTGTATTGCTATTTGACATCACATCTGATCTATCAGTCTAGTTAGCTTTTAACTTCTTACGACTTTGGCTTTGTATAACGGTTAACACTTTTATAACCCTTAATCAAGATGAGCTGAAACCCAGAAATGGTTCAAAAGATTTTATCGTCTCTTGGTGGGCCCACTTTTGTCCTAAGTCATAATTCTAAACCTGTCATGGCTGGCTGTCGATGGTCGTCGAACGTCAAACATTTTCAGTTTTTATTTAGTGTCTTAAAAAATATTTAGTAAACAAAACAGTATTAATTGTATTCAGGAGTTCTTTTTCCATGTTTTGTAAAGCGTAGGTACATGTAATGGCCGGATTCCCATACAAAAATGAAACGTCTCCTTTTGCTCTAAGCTTTCCTATTATTCTGTAATAAACAAAAATAAATATTCTGCATAAAAGCATTCCCAGTATCAATCACGTTTTTTCCTAATTGATCCAGGGTTTATCATCGTAATGAATCCTGGAACAACAATATTCCGCTCTTTTTCACTCCCAGCTTTCAATAGACAGACTAGTAAACTTGCAACCTTGTCACTCGTCGTTATCGATTTCCGTGCATAGCACTTACTATGGCTTAAATGGCGCCGTTGCTTGTGCGTACATCACCTCGGGGTTTTGCCAGGTATTTGAGGCATATTAGACGACTATTTAATGGAATGGATTGTATTGCTAATAATAAGCCCCAAAATAAATCTATCAATACATTCGCCGATTAGTTCTGCTCACATTGTTAGACAAAAAGCCCTGAAGATAGAAATATTCGTCAGTGAAATGGAACTCGGCTTGTTCTGAAACTAGTATTAATAAATCTAGGCACTACAATTTGAATTCATAACGTGTCTGTATGATTATTTATGAAATAAACATAGCTTTCCCGCGCAATGTAAACCTGTTGTGTAATGGCCGCTCTCTTGTACAGATTTTGTTTTCTGTACGAATGGTTTGCGTGATGCATGCAGACTGGGATAAAAACTATTTGTCAACTGGTACCTTATTACCTTTGTGAACAATCTATCATTTGGATATTAAAATATATAATATTTTAAGATCTTCGAGGTAGTAACTTCAATCAAAGCATGCACTCGAAGAAAAAAGAAGAGCAAGTATGAATTACACAGAACCGTTATCTTCTTAAGTCTTAACACACACTTGAGAGCTGAGATGCCCAAAGACGCAAGTCATTCAAATAGAATTTCAACATTTCCAAAACAATAAGCCAATGCAACAATTAAAGGGTTTCTCTGTCTGAGAAGTTTGATAAAATTTTGAAGAATTGAAACGGTTGAAACCGCTACCTACCTGGCAGTATTATTACATAAACGCTATTATGCTAGCTATATTTGTAATTACGGATTCAGGCTGGGTGGATAGTCTGAGTCACACTCGCCTACAAAATATGTTGACCTCCTTGACTGTATTGTTGTTGAGAAATAAGAGGTCTAGTAAAATCGGTCTTATGATTTTATTCCGACCAGATTTTCAATGCATACCGGTTTAGAACACAATAATTTGTAGTGTGTCGCTACTTTCAAGTTTTTGATGTTGCTAATTATTTTAGTCGCCTGTGACTATTGCCTCTTGAGTTTTGGTATTGGACCAACATCAATGCACTTCTCACATGCTATTACTCTAGGAATAATCATTCACAGGCATTTAAGTCCAGTAATGGCCGTTGTTTCTAAAGCATGAACATTCTTGTCCTTTTATTTTTGGCCTTTAATATTCCTCAAAACAAACAAACTAATATTGCACATTTCACTCATAAAACCCAAAATCAGTACAGTGTCGGAACCGCTTCATAATAATCTCCTCACCTCATGAACATTTCGTTCACATGTAACTAACAAACAATATCTCAGCATCCTAGGTACTAACCGCTTACTTTTATCCGGCGGGATTCAGTTAGCATCCAGAGCAATTTAGCCAATCGTGTGGGAGCAGACAAACGACCAATAAGTGCACTTTCAAGCGTTAAGTTGCACTTGGACGAATAAACTTTCTACGTATTAGGCCGTTTGAACTTTTGGATGGAATTAAGTAGTATACTTTCAGCTATTGTCGTGGGTTACATACATACACATCAATAACAAATATTTGCAAAAAATATGTACGTAATAATTGAATTTTGGCCCAAATGCAGGAATCGAAGTCGACTCGACATCTTAGAACATTTCGCCAATCCGCCCTTCCGCTATTCCGTGTAAGGCTAGAAGATGTAATCAGCCGATCATCATTTGTAAAGTTCAATTTGTTTCCGTGGTTTCTCGTAGGCGAAATGTTAACAACGAGCTATTTATTCTTTGTTGAGGTACCTAGTACCTACACGTTATGATAAATTGCGCAATTTACTGCGCAAACTGGTCGTTGCATTTTAGGGGACGGACAGATAGCGCGACGCAGACGCGAGAGAGATGGAAATATTACGAAGCCAAAGATTACCCGAGTAATTACGAAACGAAGCAAATAAGACACCGCCTGACGTTAGGGACCGCCAAACTGTTGCAGTTTATAAAAGAAGAGAACACTATCTTTTCACTTCGTCATAGTTGCGTATTATATATTAATATTCTAATGATATTTATTTTAGAAGTATGTATGTATGTGTTTGTATTTTTGTGCGCATGTATGTATATTCTCATATTATTAATTTTATTTTAAGTGAATTGTTTTTATGTATTTTATTTTCTCTTTTACTCTTACACACGCGGTCTACATCTTTAGATCTGCTATCCTATCGCAGGTATGCTGGAAGAGATTTCATTACAAATATGCATCACATTTGTACCTATTTTTCTATTCTTCTTGTCTGTTTATATTGTGTGTACATAAATGGTTAAATAAATAAGACAATTAAAAAAAGTCGATTAAAAATGTTTTACTAAACTAATGTACACGTTTATCACAACAATTACCTCAGTAGGTAAGGCTTTTGTCATGTAGCACCTTTCAAAATTAACGTCAATTAAAGGTTAATAAAAGATCACGAGGAGAGGGATTATTGTCTTAAAAGCCGCTACGTCCGAATACGGTATCTTGAGTTCTTGACGCAACAGTGTGGCCTATTACCTGTCAATCATGAGAGAAATGGATCACTCATTCATAATTCAATGACTGCAAAGAGCGGTTTGCACAGTCAAATCGATTTGTTGTGAGTTCACAACAAAGGTCATTGCCACGCCTTGTTGATACAGCGCTATGATTTATCCTATATTGGTTATAAAATTAGGACTCAAGTTTCATTCGTCGTGCACTTATCGACCTTGTTTTATGAACGATGAACGGTGTAGTACAAGCAATCGATAATAATTAATAAGTCGAGACACAAAGGAATGTCGCCTGAATCTGCCACTTTGTTGTTTTGAATGAAACCTCCGAACTAAGCTTTCTATTACATTCACTAAAACAGTGATAACATCTAATATGTTCGGTAATCAGTTTGCTAAGCGCCGAGATTATGGAGATTATCTCATTATTTTATGCCCTGGGGATCGCTCGTTGCAATCGTCGGAACGTACACGGAGCTGCTTCCCCGCTATATTTCTTGTATAAGACCGGTACATTTGTGTGTGTGCAACAGAATCCACTATGCGCACAGACTATACTGTTCCGCGCATCTCTGCTTTGTTGGTTGGGGTGACCTTTTATGCAAACATAAAGGAGATGCGCGGTGCAGTGGATACCCAGCTTAAGAAGCTACTGTTTCTACGGGCGGGCGGCTATATTCGCAAACTCATTATCTCAACCTAGTATTATTTGTGTAAATTGGTAATGCTTATATAAGTTAAATCGATAGCGTTTATCGTTCGCCTGTTTATCACATTTGCAAATAGTTGGTCTCTATTTGAATTTGGCGGGACAAGGTGCATTTAAATTTGAAAAATATAACCTTTTAATAGTGTTGCTAGGTAAATTAACCTGGATGGCTTTTAGAGTCTTTTGATTGTAGTCTACTCCGATGACTCGGGACTTGGAGGACTTCTTTCTTAGAGGAAAATTAAAGAAGATTTTAAAGTCTGTGCTCGCTGTGTGATGGGAAGTCCGGAAATTATCAACAATGGAGAGTTTCTTATGCAATACCTATATCGTTATCATCGTTAAAGTTATCATTTATAAAAATCTACAACTTGTCACCGAACGATATCGTTTTGTTATCATTGCTTACGTTTTTTTTTTTTGATGTATAATTAATGAGTCAAAACCAACCAAATAAATGATAAATGATTTTATTTCTGTAAGTAGGTTTGAACAAACACTTTTACACGTCAATCATATTTTTTTTTTTTAAACTAGATGGGGTCGGCGTTTCCTATCTGACTACTCTGAGAAGAAAGGCCGAAACAAACTCAGAGGTCACAGTCTCTTTTAAAGTCCAGACAAAATCTTGGTCAGGTCATGTGAAAGCTATGTAGATCGGTGTCTGCAATGGTCTTTTGAGGAAAGAACCACACAGATTGAGTGGACCTGTCCAGTCAGTGCACGCAATTGTCAGTAATCGTGCAGCTCAAGGATAGGATAGGATCGGATCGGTAGCTTCATCGCTCGGGGTATTACAAAAGGGCACCAGGACAAATATAATACACGAACAGTGCGCGGCTAGTCAATGACTCACTATTTTTCTGAAACTTTCTAAAGCTTCGAAACCCGAAAACATCTGTACCACAAGCTCTCAAAGCTTCATACAGATCCTGTAACTACCTAAAATATCGAAGTGTTTGTAAAACAATTTTTTTTGTTGCGAACAGGCGACTCAAAATCAACAACGGCTAACGGCAAGGACGACGATGTCGCAGGAGATGACTCTAAGGTTGACAAGAGGGATGTGAAGTCTGATGCAGATTCTAAAAAGGTCAGTGAAATACATAACAATTAATAGAGTCTTTAAGTATGAGCGGTCGGTGTGGCGATGCCTAGGGGTAGCCCATGTCCACCCGTGGGCGCCTATCGGCTGAATGATAATGATAATAGCTATGAGCTGTTATTAAGGTCACCAATGCTGTTCACGACGCACCACATTAAAAGCACCAACACATTTTGGTACTGGTACTTCACTCACGTCTAATAGTTTTAGTTTTGAGTTTGACCACCTTTGGGACTTGCTCGAACGCACGGAGTAAACAAACTCGAACAATTTAAAAAATTAAAATAATCAGTTCGCACATAATATTATATTGCTTAGTTTAAAGACTATTCATATCAATGGGTGATACTAATTGGGCTTGCAGCAAAACATTTTATAATTGTATTCAACTAGCTTCGACCGCGTGGATGTCGCAAATTATCTTACGGGAACGTGCTACCGGGATAAAAAGGGAACCATGTCCTTCTCCTAGGATGCCATCTATCTCCTTGCCAAATTTTATCGAAATCCGTTCAGTGGTTTAGGCGTGAATAGGTAACATACAGAGTTACTTTCGAATTTATAATATTAGGTCGGGGAAAAAGGTTTTTTCGTATTTCATATATAAATTCAAGACTAAGAGCTCGTGTGGCACCTAAATATCGAGCTTTTTTTGTATTCCCAGACTTTCTTTTCAGCTATGTCGTAACTTATTATCTTGAGTCTTGCGCCATTTTTTCAAAAATGGCATCGACTTTTTCCGTAACAGGACCAGAGCGAGCTGCATCAAAATTCCCGGACTGAAAACGCTTGAACCACTACTACTACTCTTACTGACACTGCGTTAAGGCCATAAATGTCACATATTTTTTTCGCGGCCTTTGGCTCATTTCTCTCAAGCCTTCATAATGTATCAAATTTCACTAATTTTGGCGGACAGCTATACAATATTGAAAAATGGCGGGAAATTGTTTTTACTTTTTATTTTTTTAAATGTAATTTATTTGATGCTATCAGAATCAGCCTTAAACAAACAGACCAGCCAAAGGGAATTTACTACAACACTAGGTATACCTATAAAATACGAAAAAACTTTTTCCTAACCTATTATTAGAATGAATTCACAAAATTGTTTGAATTTAGGCCTCTTACTACGAAATGGCAGTTTTTGGAACTAAAGTTAGTGGAACTTAGACTATGAACTATTAGTAATTTACTTAAACAATAATAAGTCAGACTGTTGGTTGGTAAACAATACCTATCGTTTGTGTCAGTGCACGAAAAACAACAAACACAGGCAAAAAGAACTGAATAACATCGGGGTTTGGTCAAGGTCTTTGTAAGTGCATTAATGTATGCAAATAGGGGTCGCCCCACTGTATCTCACTACGTATCTGGGGTTGAAATGCGTGGCCATTGTACATTAAAACGGATAAATCTCTATTTCACAGGTATTGTACTGTCCATTACAATCTAAGAAAGATTGTAATTCCCTAAAAGTTTATAATCGAGTGCCTTGCTAAGAGCGATATCACTCTGGCGATTTGTAAGCGTGTTTCCAGCGAGGCAACGTTCATTATAATTATCATGATTGAGTAAAAAATATATCAAAACAATTTTTACCAAAAAAAAAGAACTATTTTAATTTATTTTTCACTTTGTAAGTTTAAAACACTACAAAGTGAAAAATAACTTAAATTTCTGAAGTCGGTGTCTTTGGTTTTGTATAATCGTTTTCTGCCACCGCCTTCCGAATTTAAAGTTATTTTTCATTTTGTAGTATTTTTTTTTAAATCCTTTTTATTTTTCACTTTTTAATTGTGGTACCTACCCCACACAACTTTGTATACCACTACTTGCTATGTAAATAACAATGACAGAAAGTTATAACATCGTCAATATACACTAAGTGGAAAAAATACGTAAGTACCTAATAATGAAGCTAACTGAAAAAGTACCCAAGCAACGTTAATAAGATTTTTATAGGACCACCACCACCACCCCTGAGGCATACCCAATCAATTAAAAAAAATGAAATCGTCCACAATTGCCGGAGATATCGCGTAAAATATATACAAAAAAAAAATATTGAACCCTTTTTCAGAAGTCGGTTAAAAATGAATAAGTTTGAGAAGTATTTTTCGAGGGGAACGTTAAGTCGTTGAGTACCTGCTTGCAAGTTTTGAGACATCAACAAGCTGTTATTATGACTATAGGCAACTCGCGTACTGCTTACCCAGTTAACGACGAGAGCGTTATTAACTTCTATTCTGATAAAGTAATTAATTTAAAGATGACCTAATAAATACTTTATGGCCTTGGCATTCGAATATTTTAAGAAATAAACGCCCGACGACATGCTAACCTGACGAGTTTAGCAAGTAGACAATTTGCGTCTTTGATTTGAAACCACGTGCTTTATTAGTTCTTAGTTTTAAATCCATACTAATATTTGTCTCTCTGTTTCTTTCTGCATCACCCAAAGGTTGACTGGAAGAAAATGCATATGGCATTAAGTCCGCCTCTATACATTAGTGTGCTAAAGTATTAAATAAATACTATAAATTCGAAAGTAACTCTGTCTGTCTGTCTGTACACACACGACGAATACTAGGTTGGCTTGATGAATTCATTCATTCACGTGCGTTGGTTTTATTTATTTATTATCCTCATAGTCGTTTTCGCCAAAAAGTAAGTATATTTTCTTGGCTTAAGTACTTTTGCTATAACATTAATCAATCGACTCCCTATCACAGTCAACTGTTGTACATAGGTCGCTAATTCCACCACAACATTGCAGGCTTTCTCTTTCAGCACTATACAGAATAGGAATAGTGTCTAATATTAGACATTTTCGATCAAATAACGTAATTTCAAAGAAGGCATATTAAAATGAGATATCGATAAGTTCTGTAAAATCGATGGAACTATGGAGAAAGCTACAAGAAAAAGTTTATGGAAGGGGTTATTCCCGTCCTTGTCGCGCGGTACCTACTGACAATTTATGGCGCTAGTATGAAGTTACATAGTCGTGACGTCACTTCTGTAATAGTGCCGTCTATTTATATTTATATAATTATCTAGCAGTTATTTAAAAATGTTTATTTTCCATTTTTTTAAGCTTTTACATTTTTATAATATTGTTTGCACTATGTATCTACAAACGAGAGTTATAAATAAAAATTAAATCGTCATCCCTGTCCAGTTATTGTCAATACTCAAAAAGAAAGTCAACACATTGTTACACCTATTTCAGAATCGTATCTGTCTGGCTAAAAATAACGCGACCTCTGAATTCAAGGACGCGTCCCTCACACGAAAGTTATTCTGAGATAAATATCATCGATTTTCATTAGTCGCGAGAGGTGATAATTATGGGATTAATACAGAGAGGAATTGTTTTTGTTATTTATAGATTCCCTTGTATATTCTTTGCACCTGTGAAATTGGATACGTTTTTTTAATCCATCGTTTTATTTAAAGAGAAGTAAATTGTTTCTTGACCCTTTACCATCATCATTATCCTACCCTTATCCCAATTTATTAGTCCTCGGCGCAATACCCTCTATTAGTCGTAACCTCGGTAGTCAATTCACCCCCCTCCTCTCCCGTCTTTCTAACCATATCATAGCCCTACTTGATCCTTATGCAAGCAAGCCGGTTTGCAGGTTGATTATTTTAAATGCTCGTTGGGTTTTAGGAAGAAAATGGCGAGGCACATGACGAAGATGAAAAAGATGATGTAAAGACCAACGACAAAGGTGCTAAGAAGGCCGCTCCTAAAAAGAAGCCTAAGAAAGAGGTAAGCACTACCTGCTGTATCTCTGTGTGTGTCTCTCTTCCCTTTAAAACCACTCCATTGATGTCTTTAAAAAAATGCATTTAGCTATTTTTATAGCTGTAATTAATTTTATCTAACAATGAGAGTCGCAAAATCATATCGAGATTTGCTAATATTATTCCAGCAAACATTAATGAATTAACAATAAATCATAATCGTAACAAAATCTAGTGGTTCAATTGACTTCCCTGTTCCCGCATGTCTTATCTGAAGTGTCCAAGTCAATAATTGTTCCAATGCGAAAAAGAGTTGGAACTGTACAGCATGTATACAGTACAGACTCGGCCATATACAGTATTTTTACCGAAACTAATAATCTAATAAATACCCGAATCTCTTCAAAGTGAGAGTGAACAGGCTTCTTCTGGGTAAGCTCACTCCATCGTCGTCTCTGTCTCTGTCATCACTGACCGAGACTAGAGTAAATAACAAACCCATCTTAAATAAAAATAAAATAAAAACTTTTCCTAATTTCTGAATACTTTAGTGTACAATATTAATGATATATTTTGAGATTTATTTGTAACAAAAGCCAAAACTCAATTCTTTTTATTATATTTTTTTAAATTCCTAGGATACTGAAGAAGAAGACGAGGAAGATGAGGAAGAGGAAGAAGAGGAGGAGGAGGAAGAAGGAGACGAGGGCGACGAGGAGGAAGCCAAGAAGCCAACTAAAGAAAAGTAGGTTACATTTTACTACAGATATTTTTTTCAGTTTTATCCTCTTCAGAAGACTATTAGGCAAAACGAAAATGAAATTCAGTCAGGTTTTTTTTTAGCCCGATAACCGGTTACGAACAAAAATATATTGTCGATAGGTTTTTATTTTGTAAGAAGTATAAAAAACCGAAGAAATTCATTGTAAGTATCAATCACTCTTTTAACCATAAATAAACGTTTAAAATTTAATTACACTAACATTCCGCATCTTATTTCCACAATAATCGTTTTCGGCCGAATAAACACTTTTTTTCGTCTCTACAAGCAAAAAAAAACCCGTAAAAGGTAAACTGGTTAGAATGTTGACCTTGCATTTCTGTTACTTTTAGAATCAATCATCGTTTTAATAAATTCATAATTTTTTACTTTTCTCTAATGACGCTAGAAAGTCTTCCAAAGGTTACGTCAGTTACACGAGGAAAGATTCTCACTTCAAATAGGCAATTATTGAAAGGAAATCAAAGAATTAAAAGGCAAAATTGCGCCTCTCCTTATAAAATTGACAGCAACGTATTACGGAGTGGTCAATCTCGGTTGGAGAAAATAGTCTGGCGAGTCTCTTATAAAGAAAAAGAAAAAGTTCGGGGAAAATCTGCGTCCCATCCACGCAAAACGGCCATCGCTCAGCATAATGCTACGACCCTATGCGAGACAGAGCTCTAGCGCTGGTTTTCGGCACACATAAGTACCATAATCGCCTGCAAAGTGGAGACATCGTTGAGAAACTTCAGTGTAAACAAGCCTTTACTCATTTTGGAAGATTCATCTTTCTTCATCCATACCTCTCTATCAGTCGTCATCTCGGTAGTCCCTCCCTTTCTAGCCTATCATCTTTCACACAGTCCATCCATCGTTTCTTTGGTCTTCCTGTACTCTTACAGCCATCCACATTCATACTCAAAACTTTTGGAAGATTGTAATGTGTTAATCATTACAGAGTAAAGAAGCCGGCGAAGAAAGCTAAGGACGATGACGAGGGCGAGGACGAGGAGGAGGGCGAGGAGGAAGAGGAAGAGGAGGAGGAAGAAGAGGAAGAGGAGGAGGCGCCCAAACCCAAGCCTAAGAAAGAGGTATGATTACTATACTTTTAACTCATATATATTTTATTTATTTGGGGCATAAACAGTTTGTTACAAAATTTATAATATTACGTTACTGCCTCGGTCTGTAATGACTGCGTTGCTGGCATCGCTGATGATGGCCGAAAAGCGCAGCGTAGCGCGGCTCCAGGCCAACACAGCGCGGTTAGCATTGCAACCTTGATGGACGTTTGTGGAGTGGACATGGAGTTTTTGCCCATTCTTCTCCATACGAAACTACCTTTTGGAAGGGGCGACTAGAATCAATTCTATTTAAATGTGAATGTTGACGTTCAAAAGTGCCTTTTATGTGCCTATTTGAAATAAATGCTTTGACTTTGACTTTGGACAAGCTGGAATAAAGGCCTTTATAGCGCAGACATCAAGGGCTGCAATGATGACCGAGCTTGAAGGCCCAGAGCGTAGCTAAGCTAAGCTCGAGGCCATCATAACGTAGTCAGCGACGCAGTCATTGCAGACCAAGGCTTGTATAATAGTGCTTTACTCAAACAATGCGAATAATTTAAATAAAACCAGTTAGTAAGAATTTATTTAAAGTATCAATTGTTAAAAGTACAGTTACTAAACTTTTGGATCACCTTTCATCGGCTTATAGTACTTGTTTTTTGTGATAATCCAAGTTCGGTGTTTGATTGTTGGATCATTTCTTCATCACGGATTGCCATCTCTCTAGCGGTTGATGATTCAAGAGGCCATTGTGCCGATGTAGAAGCTTCTTGGTGAGACATTATTGGTTTCAAGTGCATACTTTTGCTGATTTGATTTGTGATCTTACTTTTATTTTCGCTTGATTCTTCTATGTAACTTTCGGCTACTCTGTCAGATTTCCATCCGTCATGCCGTTGGAGTGTTATTAGGTAGGCCCCAGTATCAGTGAACAGAGTGGCTGATGATCGCCGGAAACAATGACCTGTAAATTGCTCTGGATTGGGCAAGTTTAAGTATTTCGCAATCATTATGGGCATTTGTGTAATTTTGTGCCTTCTCATTACTTGTTTTGTGCAATTGCAGTTTCTATAATTGAGAAAAAATCTGTCTGTTACATCTACATGCACCGTAAATGCCGAAAATAAGAACCAACTGCAACAAAAACATTATTTGTAGGTATTTATTAGGACCTACCTACTGATTTTTTTGACACTTACTTTTACCACCAAGTACACCGAGTCTGGGGCTTCGTTTATAAACTTTTCCAAATGTTGTCCAGCCAAGATTTGATTTTATACACTCATATCCGTCTGACTGTCTTTTCAGCATACCCATCAGTCAGATTGTGATAGTCTTTTATGTTCAAATTGTACTACACTAAAACCAAGCACTTCAGTATGGAGTAAGTATTCCAGAGAGATGAGGGCTTCATTTCTAACGTTTTTCTAGCTTAAGACTGACTTTCTGTCCGTTTTCCATTGCCAAACTTTTCGTAGGCAAGTTTGTATTTTTCCTCTGACTTCAGGAACTTCATTTTCATTAATTAATTTCTAGTCCCTTGAATGTCTGGCGGTATTAAACACATTGAGTTGGAGGATTCGTTGCTTGAAGAGTTCATTTTTACAATTTTGTTTTAAATATCAAGAAAATTGATGAAAAACAATATGGAAAATAAAAAATCTTTCACCACGTCGCGCTTTAGGTTTTTTTATTAGGCTATGATGCACAGCACGAAAACTGAAGTTACGGGCGTTAGCTACTTCGTATCACCTACGGACATAAGTTTACTTCGAGGGCCGAACTAAAAATGAATGACAAGACCATTTGACTCCCAATGTGTTCTTGCCCGTCCAAAAAGGTTAATTAATCGGGAGTAGGGTTCATTCCGAAGTATCGAACTACTTTGGGATGGGCCCGTATCTTCGTTGACGGACTTACAGAGTAGCCCCCTGATGTGGACATTTTGTCTCTAGCCAACAGAGCCGCCTGTGCCGCTGCCGGCCGGCAAGGGCATCCCGCTGGGCCACATCAGCAACGTGGAGGTATCACTTTCACGGTTCAAGACGCAGGACCAGAAGCTGCTGCATCAGTACTTGTATGGGGTGAGTTAGCGCTCTGAACACCTGCTTTTAATACTAGTACTGTTTTTACATAACAACAACACGCCGAGAATCCCCGTAGGGCTAGGCGGAGGTGTAGGTACCTATAGTACTCTCACATTTCGCCAATTACAGTTAGTCCCATGTAATAGGGGGCGAGCCTATTGCCATCAACCGGGCACACAAGTCCAGACTCCAGGTGCTATTGAGTTATTCCTGATGGAAAACCCCATAATCATTTAGCCCCATCTGGGAACCAATTCCAAGAACTCATGCTTAGCAGTAGCGCTTGTGACCGCTAAACCAACGAAGCACTGTTTTTTTTTAATTTAAAAAAATATTTAAAGATAAAAGGTATTGTTCATTTCGAATCAAAAAAGTTATAGTGCATGCAGAAAGAAAATAATATTAACGGGAAAATTAAAAATATGTATCTTATGTGTCGTGACGGCAAAATGATGTCGTCGTTACGTGCCGGGTAAATTATAAAGGGACGTTCCCATTACAAGGGGCGTCCAAAAGCGTTCAGTGGTTTAATTATTATTTTGGATTTGCGCATTATACATTTTGTTTCTTCTAAACCAAGCATCCTCAACATGTTAACAATATTGTACTAATGTTCTTATTTGTCTGTCAGCAACTATGTCTGGACCGCAACGTAAAGCGCAACGTCAAGAAGTTCAAGGGCTATGAGTGGTCCATCGGCTCGTCAGAATACAAAGCCAAGCTGGAGGAGACCACCAAGATGGAGCCCAAGCAGCTGCGGACCATGTGCGAGATGCTGGATCTGGACAAGAAAGGTAAGATTCATAACACTCCTGTATTTCTTTGGTCGTTTGAGGTGTGACTGTAGAGCACCCTATTTCGCCAGTTGAAGGTTATGCCAGTTACTGAGCTCTGCACTACTGGCTCTTATGTTTTTTTTTACCTGACTGCAACACCAAAGACGGGGTTATGTTTATCTTGTGTATCTATGTATCTTATCGTATGTCTTTATATGTATGTATTGTATTTTTTTCTTTTTTGTAGCAGATCTTGTTCATAATAACAAGCTCACATGTCAAGCAGTCTAATGTAGTCGGTGGCATCAATGCTGAGATTGAACTGAAATAACTGCATGTTTAATGAATGTTTATCCGGTGCAGGCTCGGCGTCGGAGCTGTCGGCTCGGCTGGTGGGCTTCCTGCAGCAGCCGGGCCCCAACAGCCCGCACGCCCGCGGCGTGGCGCGCGCGCCGCCCGCCGCGCCGCCCGCCGCGCCCGGCGGCCGCCCGCGCCGCTCCGCCGCCGTCAAGGTGCACAACAGAGGTAACACATCGACAGTTCTCTTCCTGCAGCAGCCGGGCCCCAACAGCCCGCACGCCCGCGGCGTGGCGCGCGCGCCGCCCGCCGCGCCGCCCGCCGCGCCCGGCGGCCGCCCGCGCCGCTCCGCCGCCGTCAAGGTGCACAACAGAGGTAACACATCGACAGTTCTCTTCCTGCAGCAGCCGGGCCCCAACAGCCCGCACGCCCGCGGCGTGGCGCGCGCGCCGCCCGCCGCGCCGCCCGCCGCGCCCGGCGGCCGCCCGCGCCGCTCCGCCGCCGTCAAGGTGCACAACAGAGGTAACACATCGACAGTTCTCTTCCTGCAGCAGCCGGGCCCCAACAGCCCGCACGCCCGCGGCGTGGCGCGCGCGCCGCCCGCCGCGCCGCCCGCCGCGCCCGGCGGCCGCCCGCGCCGCTCCGCCGCCGTCAAGGTGCACAACAGAGGTAACACATCGACAGTTCTCTTCCTGCAGCAGCCGGGCCCCAACAGCCCGCACGCCCGCGGCGTGGCGCGCGCGCCGCCCGCCGCGCCGCCCGCCGCGCCCGGCGGCCGCCCGCGCCGCTCCGCCGCCGTCAAGGTGCACAACAGAGGTAACACATCGACAGTTCTCTTCCTGCAGCAGCCGGGCCCCAACAGCCCGCACGCCCGCGGCGTGGCGCGCGCGCCGCCCGCCGCGCCGCCCGCCGCGCCCGGCGGCCGCCCGCGCCGCTCCGCCGCCGTCAAGGTGCACAACAGAGGTAACACATCGACAGTTCTCTTCGTCATTCAGGTAAACGCGCCCACAGCTGAACTATTGTCGCTAATATCGATCCTGTGCCGCGGGCGTCCAGCGGATTCCCGAAACCTTCGCTTCAGGTGTACTCATGCTGAGCCTTCCACTACGCGCTCATAATCTGTGTATTGCCGACAAATAACCTAATTATTAAGACGCCGAAGACTTGCCCAAACTTTGATATGAATAGATCAGAAGCTAAAAAAAAATAAAATGGTTAATTTTATTGTTTTTTTTTTATACATCCGTAGGCTACTCTGAGGAAGAATATGAAACTGACCAAGAAGTAAAAGTGAAAGGACCCAAGCCAGCCAAGGATGGCTCAGAAGATTCCGATGTAAGTACAGCATACCCACCTCAGTAAGGATTTGGAATATAATTATTTAGCTGGCCAATGGTAGCCATTCAGGATGTGTACCTAATTATTGTGCTCGTCTCTTCCGCCTTTGATAAGTATTAGAATTATTTATAAAAAATCCATATTTTCTAATATAACGTTATACAGTGTTGAGTGCTAATTCTCAAAGGAACAATTAATCGGGAATACGCACCAATTGTCAAATTTTTCTCAGTATTGTTACTCGATAACCAACGTGTTTGTGGTTGACATAAGCTAAGACAGTTTTTATGTTAGTCCGAGTGGTATTGTATTGACACATGGTCTCGCGCAGGGGTCATTCAACCCGAGCGGGTCGGAGGAGGCGGACTCGGACTTCGACCCGGAGGCGGGCGAGGCCGTGGCCGGGCCGGGCCGCAAGCGCAAGTCGTCCGGCCGCCGCCGCTCGTCCGGCAAGCCGGCCGTCGGCAAGCGCGGCCGCAAGCCCAAGGGCAAGAAGGGACGGGTACGTACACACACGCATTTAAAAGTCCTCATATTTTACTGGATACATAACGTTAAACCAAACCTGTACTCCCCAAACGATTAGGCGGAGGTGTACCTATAGTACACACACAAATCCAGACTCCAGGCGACTAAGAAATTCCAGATGGAAAACCAAACCTAATACTACTTTTCCCGACGCCTAAACACTTATCTAAACATCCAAAAATCATATCGTTAAATCGAGCCCTTTAAAGTATTAATAGACCCCGTTCTACAGGATTTTTGTTGTAAAAGCATATCTATGAACTTCCATAAATATTGCAAAAGTGCAACAACAATAATGACCAATATTTTTAAATTAAAAAACTATAAAATGTCATCTTCATTGGTAGAAGAAAACGAATAAATAATGGTTATCATTCTTTTAAGAAGAATTGCCAAACTTAAGTGGCAGTGGGCAGGGCACATTGCTCGCAGAACAGATGGCCGATGGGGCCGGAAAGTTCTAGAGTGGCGACCGCGTACCGGAAGACGTAGCGTTGGAAGGCCTCCCACAAGGTGGACAGACGATCTTGTCAAGGCCGCAGGAACCCGTTGGATGCGGGAAGCACAAAAGCGGTCGAAGTGGAGGTGCTTGGGGGAGGCCTATGTCCAGCAGTGGACGTCTTTCGGCTGAAATGATGATGATGATTCTTTTAAGCAGCCAAGTAAACAATATGTATCATTAAATAATTTTGATCAAAACAACAATGGCCAACACTTTATATCTTCTACAGAGTGTGGTCAAATTTAAGGGTGTGGTACAGACCATCATACTGAACAACTCTCCATGGGATCAACATTGTAAACGAGAAGAAAAAATCTGCTGTCCCGCACAATGCCTCTACTTCAATACCTACTCTACCTAAATGTATGGGACGGCTGATAATGTTTTCTCAATTACTATGTTGGTCTCATTATATACACCCTTAACCAACTTCATAAGTAATTAATGAACTAATACAATAATGGTTATAATCTTTTTGTGCAGCCAAGTAAACCAAGTCGCGGCCGACGAGCAAAGTCTGACAGTGAAGAGGAAAGTGAAAAGTCAGAGAGTGAGAGCGAGAACGAGTCGGGAAGCGAGGGTGAGGAGTCTGATGTAAGTAACAACAGACTGTTACTAATGGGTGAACTTTACACTATGGCAGTTGTTAGCGATGATGGACGAATGATCGTAGTGTAACTACTTACGGTCTTATTACAAAACAAGGTTTTTCTTTAGACATGGTTTAAACGATCGAGCCTGTCATGAAATAAGAACCTTATAGAAATCTAAATACAGTTCCTTTTACAAAACTGACAACTTAGCCTGGCCTTAGAGTGTCAAATTTTGTATTAAGACATTTACTATAGTCGGCATAAAGTTCGAAATACAAAAACTGGCTCGAAGGTTTAGGCTCCGGCTAAACTTAGATCGTGTTTTGTAATAAGACGGTTACGGCCTTATTACAAAACAAGGTTTTTCTTTTGACATGGTTTAAACCATCGAGCCTGTTTTTGAAATAAGAACATAACTGAAATCGAAATACAGTTCCTTTTACAAAACTGTCAACTTAGTCCGGTCTTAGATTGTCAATTTTGTATTAAGAACTTTACTAAAGTCGGCATAAAGTTCCAAATACAAAAACTAAATCGAATGTGTAGGTTGGGGCTAAAGTTAGACCGTCTTATTACAAAACACGATCTAACTTTAGCCCCAACCTACACATTCGATTTAGTTTTTGTATTTGGAACTTTATGCCGACTAGTAAAGTTCTTAATACAAAATTGACAATCTAAGACCGGCCTAAGTTGACAGTTTTGTAAAAGGAACTGTATTTCGATTTCAGTTATGTTCTTATTTCAAAAACAGGCTCGATGGTTTAAACCATGTCAAAAGAAAAACCTGTGTTTAGTTCTAAATTAAGAGTTTGTGTTTGATTTACTGTGTTTTTCTATGTGTGTTTGTGTAATATTGTGTCGCTAAATTTAATGTTGGTAACATTGAAGTTTTGAATATTAGAGCAATAAAAGGCGGGGTGGTTGCGAACGAACGTCGCGATACAGATTAACCAATCATATAAACGCGCGAGGGAGCAGGATCGAATCGACCGCGATCCCGCTCGCCCCCGCCACCGGGAGTCGCCCGAGAGTCGCCCGCTAGATACGACGCCGAGAGGACTGAATCGTACGCGCACCGGACACGTCCGCGCAGCCGCCCCGTATTAGCAAATTATTTTCGTGGTTTTCTTTGAACACAACCAACAGTGCAACGATCCGCTACAGCAGTATTTTAGGCAATAAATACATAAACTCACGCCTTTTTCCCTTGGGGGTAGGCAGATCTACAAAACGCAACCTGCTATTTTAGGTCATTTTCTTCAGAATTCCTTCATTCCAGTTATATGCTTGTATAAATGTGGATAGAATTCAAAACTTGCCTTCAAAATTTCGTAGCTGCTTCGGTTATCTTTCCGCTTCAAATTCAAGATGTTTTAAACATGTTCGATAGTACTAGTCATTCTGAAATCAACATAATTTACACTGATTGATAATTGTTTAAATGGAAATAACTTCCAACTAATAATGTTGTGTTGTTCTGTAGCAGGAGCCCAAGTCCAAGCGCGGTAGAGCGGTGGCGCCGGTGGCGAAGGGCCGCAAGGGAGCCGCGGCTAAGAACGCCGCCGCCAAGGCCACGCCCGTCAAGCGGAAAGCACCCACGCCACCCGGTATGTTACACTTCTTCTCTCGTGAGCTGTGTATACAAAATATTGTAAAGCATTTTTAAAGAGTAAAAATGGAGGAGTTTCTTGTCCTTTCTTTTCCATACAAAACGTTTTGGAAACGGCACCTACAAGCAATTCTATTTTCTTGTAAATGTTGTTGTTCAAAATTGCCTTATAGTGGCTTATTTGAAATATATGATCTTTGACTGAATGGTGCTGATCCATGCGTCATGTTCGTGAACGGGACGCCGTCGGTTGGGTCATCTCTTAGCGTATTTGTTTTATTTTTCCTTTCCTAAACCTTTTACTCTGGGCGTTATTTAACGTGCACTGTCTTTTGACATATAATTATGAATTCAATTTTAATGATTTATCCAATAATTTGGGACAATATAATTTGAAAGAGTTTCCGTGGAGTTTTTTGTTTCTTGCCGTTTCTTTTCCATAGGAACCGCGATACGCCCAGTTTACGCTTTTGAACGGGCAGCTAGCTTTAACTTTCTGACTGACCGATTCCTTTGACAATTCAGAAGTTCCTGTAAATGGTTTAATTTTAATAAATGCTTTAGTTTGAGTTTGTCAGCACAAATTCGAGAATACTCACTCCTTAATAAAAACATTATCCTGTCAGTAAAGTTGGTAGTTAGCCTAGAGTACATCGGACGAATACATCAAGTATTCGACCGTCATTCATGGAAGCTCTTTTGTAGCATTAACAATCTAAAATCATGAATTCATGATCGTCTTTTCTCGTCGACCGATTTTTGACCGACGATTCGCGTGTTCTCAGACTTCTTTGTTAAGATATTAATGTTATCTCCTATTCTTTTACTTTCATGGTAATTTGCGATTTACCTAATTCTATATTCATTCCCACAGCTAAGAAGAAGGCACCGGCCGGCAAGGCCGCGGGCCGACCAGCCAAGAAGGGCAAGAAGGCGTCATCAGACGAGGAATCCGGCGAGGGCAGTGAGGAGGAGGATGAGGACGAGGCCAGTGACGAGGAGGAGGAGAGCGGTGATGAGTCCGACACGCCCGCAGACAAGAAGGCCAAGCGGCCGCCCACAGTAAGTATTTAAAAAAAAACTATATTCTCAGGCTTCGGAAGCCCATGGTGTGTCAGTGTTTATCACACAATGAACACTTCAAATACGACGAAAGAGGAAATTAAAGAAAATCTTGGTCCACGTAGGGCCGCACCTCTTTAACTGTTACTTCTGTGACTGTCTCAATCTAATACTCAGATGTGTAGATCAGCGAGTTTAAATCACATTTCCGTGGTAAACAAGCATTGTTTCCATGTTGAGTGTAAATGATGTGGGATAAATCGTATAGCGGTACCCGTCTGCCGGTACCTGTATCGCATGGACATTCGCCTCTCAGTGATCGATAAACACTCCTTTATTAAACGAGGCTTGAGACATTGAGAATAAGGTTTAATCAATGACAGCTGCTAATGTGTAATCCGTAGCCCACACCACATGTTCAAGTTATTTGCGCTATCTACAAACAACCTTACAAGAAGAGCCAAGTATGAACATGTACCCTAAATCACACCTCCCTCTGCCTTAGGATGATGAGATCAAAAAGTACGTGAAGCAGATTCTGGAGGGCGCCAACTTGGAGCAGATTACGATGAAGACGGTGTGCAAGCAGGTGTACAGCCACTACCCAGACTTCGACCTCGCACACAAGAAGGACTTCATCAAGGCCACAGTCAAGTCGGTTAGTACCAGCTAAATATCTATAACTCTGTAAAGCCGGTGTTCAACGGTGCACGGTTTCACGCATGTCGAAGGACTTTACGCCATATTGCTAACATCATAATGATTGAAATTCCAGGACTTTCACCGAAGTCTCCCATGACCCTTCTATTTTGAACTTTGCTTCGTTAGAAAGACGGTGTAAAATCGTCAGTAAAATTACGCTCTGTGGGAAGCGACGTTGACTGTTTTCAGGGCTGTTCCAAGTGACTATTTCCAGGGATTTAGAGCACTGAACGCTAGTACACGTATCTTTTTTAAACTGGGATATTCATAGATTTTCTTTTACTGTCGGAGATCTTCTAGATTGTCACGCGGTGCACGGCGTAACGTGGCTACTGCTTGCCGCGGCCACCCCGTTCTTTGAAAGGGTTGCGTCTATCGATTTTTGTTTGTTACTCATTTAGTGACGAGTGTATTTTTGTCTTTGTTTACAGGGATTTCAGTTTTTGTCTATTTACATAGTTACATTTCACTGCAACTGCATGATCTTAATCTTTTTTGAACACTTTATTTGCGATTGCATGACATTGGCATTATTTTTAATTTATTTTTATTATTTTTCTTTGTTCCAGTGTATTTAAGATGATAGGAGTTAAGAGCGGAGTGTAGATGTCTACATAGATAACTATAGATTATAAAAGGACATAGCTATATATTATTACAATAATAATATATTATGAATAATAAAAAAATAATATGAAACGAAGTGGAACGGATAAACACCCGCTTTACTTTACAAGGTAGATTTTTTGCTTATTTTTATTTTTGCATGGTTTTTTAAGTTTAAATGTATGTAACATGGTTAAATATATTATCTTTACTCAAAGTAAATTCTTTCATAGGTAATCTTTGTCACATTTTATGGGTTATATATTAACTTATAAAGTATTTTATTAAAGTAAACCACCAACTAGCACTGATTGTCATTATAATAATGTCGTACTCCGTCTTTGTTTTTTTATTAATTGTTAAAACGTTACATCCATTTCAATTGTTCATTGACTGTGTGTTTTATTTGCTGTTATTATTATTTTCCGTTTTGTTTTGTTCATTTGTACCTCAAATGAATGCATCCGAGTTGATACGAGATTTATTTGCGTGACTTGGTAAGGGTCGTCTGAACGCACAACTTGACTGTGTGATAACTAAATTATTGTGAGTGCTAGGCGGACATGACAGCCATGACGAGGTGGTGCACGCTTTTCAGGATATCATCAGCCTCCATTTGATAAGAAGTATGACTACTAACACGCATACTTTGTTTGCAGCTCATATCATCGTGAGCAGGTGACTATTCGGCCGCAAACACATACATAGTCGAGTAAGCACCACTTAAACATACTTAGACTAATGTCCCCGGCTCGCCCGGCTGTACACCGCACCCCGCAGACACCCTTCTGTTACTCCAAGTAGATACATTTGTTCGTTTCGCCGGCGAAGCTGCGTGGGCCTATATAATTTTATGTTGTAGGAATAATTCCCATTAGAGTAAGGATAACCCAAGTAAAACAGCTCTAGGATTTGTAAGTCGTTTTATTTTAAATGTGCCTGTATTGGTAATTATTACTATCACGTTTGTTGATTATGTTATGAAGAATGCGGCTCGGTGTTAGCTGGTAACTGATGTATTTCCATTATTCTCTAGAGTTATTCTACATTATAAGTTATAGTTTGATAGTAAACTACATATTTTTGTCTCATAATCAGTTACATAAGTGATTGAATTTATAATGTAACATAAAGCTGTAGCACGACCGTTAGCGTTTAAATTAATGTTTATATTTTAATATGTTGTTTTATTTTTCATATTGTGACTTGTGTTATTTTTGCTTTGAAGCATTGCAGCTGACAGTCGGACAACAGCTTTATGTATGGTTCGAATATAAAGCGAACGGCGAGTTATATAAGCACAGATTTTTTTAAAGTTCTAGGTTTTAAAGTACATTTTGTGTAAGTGTATTCCTAACGCTCGAGCCGCGTTCGGTTACACTGAGAAGTCACGTTAATCCCTTTTATAATGATATGTACAAAGTTCAGGAACATTGGCACCATGTGATGATTGATTTAGTTTACAAAATCCAAAATTAATTCACGATAGTGATATCACTTGTAATAATCCGCATCTTATAATAAGGATTTGTATACTAGTGTTGGAAAATCCAAAATTATTTTTTTATTGGGATCGGGGACGACATTGCCTTTGCCGTTAATTAACTTGAGTTAGTGTTGTATTGGTACATTGTCGCAAATAAACTAGGTACGCTAAAATGAGAGGTAAATATTAAAAACATTCTATTTTGATTCCATTTTTTTTTAATCGTTCACTATTTTATCACTAGGTGTTTCGGGGTATTCAGTTTACTTTTTTAACGCGGACGTAGTTTGTAAAAGTTTTCTCGCAGTTTGGCACCATCTCAAAATAAAACTATTCGTTTTAGGGTCGGTTAAGTGTACTTTAAGAAGTGTAAATATTACACAGGATTTTTGGGGATGATGCGTATGAAATGTTTGACATGTTATTATAATACATGGAGTTATAGTAGTCGCGTTGTTACTATGATTATCAAATATTAAAAGAAATTAGGTGTACTGAAATAACTCCATGTAAGTGCGTGGTCTCACTGTGTGCGTGTGTGCACGCGCGTCCCGCGTTGTATATTAATTTGTTCCGTTAACTTAGCGTAATGTTCAGTACATAAATGTGTTCATGTACGCGACCAGGTGCAGTTCTTTGGCGAGACAATCACGACACACGCCCCGCTGTTGTGTCCCGACACGCAACACTCCCAACCCGGTCTGATCCCCTTATTGCAATAACCGTAACGCGTAATAAATATATTAATCATTGACGTTTTTGAAATCATATCAATGTTTTTTTGGTCCGAGCTTAGCTTACATGTAGACAGGCATTTCTCTCGTTACATGGAAATAGTGTAAAGTTACTGTTTTTTGTCGAAGGATCAACCGCTTCTTATAAGTTTAGGTGCTGCTGTAGCATTTGGTATTGTTTGAATGTAACTTGTGGCCGATGTCGCCAAGTCCCGTGGGTGAAGCTAACTTAGGTGTGGGTTCGGCCGAGCGGCGACGCGGCGCAATGCGTTCACTCATAGAGGTGACCTGATTTTGTCTATATTCGATAATCTCTATTCGTAAATCGCATTGGTGATGAGCAACCCTAGACTTTAAACAGCATTTTTATTGCTTAGGGTTGTGCGATGTCCTATGTTCAGTTCCCTTCTGTTGATCGCCGTCTCCCCGCGCGCTCGAGCCTCTTACTTATAAGTTAGGATAATCAACATTAAATGTGTATTTGTGAATTTTTAACCTTATTTCGGTTGATGTTTCTTTATAAATGTGTAAATGGCTGAGATCTGTAGCGAAGTAGTGACATGGAGTGATAGCGAGTGACTGGTTCCCCCTTTTACAATTGGATAATAGATAATAAAGTAAATAAAAGTTTGACATGTATTGTTTTATTTCAACTCTCCCCTAACGCAGTCTATTTGGTCTGTTTCAAACACAATCACACAACAATACAATACCACCACCCGTCCTAACGGATCACACACTACAACGTGCCACGCGATGGGGCATGTGAAACAGCCAAATTCCCCGCGCGGAAACGCGTTTTTTTTTAATTTGTATGTAAAATATCTAGTTTAAAAAAAACGCTGATGACGCACTAAAATATTACGGTTCAGTAGACTCTAATTTAATTTGATGTACCTACGCCCCTAACGCAGTCTATTTGGTCTGTTTCAAACACAATCACACAACAATACAATACCACCACCCGTCCTAACGGATCACACACTACAACGTGCCACGCGATGGGGCATGTGAAACAGCCAAATTCCCCGCGCGGAAACGCGTTTTTTTTGAATTTGTATGTAAAATATCTAGTTTAAAAAAAACGCTGATGACGCACTAAAATATTACGGTTCAGTAGACTCTAATTTAATTTGATGTACCTACGCCCCTAACGCAGTCTATTTGGTCTGTTTCAAACACAATCACACAACAATACAATACCACCACCCGTCCTAACGGATCACACACTACAACGTGCCACGCGATGGGGCATGTGAAACAGCCAAATTCCCCGCGCGGAAACGCGTTTTTTTTTAATTTGTATGTAAAATATCTAGTTTAAAAAAAACGCTGATGACGCACTAAAATATTACGGTTCAGTAGACTCTAATTTAATTTGATGTACCTACGCCCCTAACGCAGTCTATTTGGTCTGTTTCAAACACAATCACACAACAATACAATACCACCACCCGTCCTAACGGATCACACACTACAACGTGCCACGCGATGGGGCATGTGAAACAGCCAAATTCCCCGCGCGGAAACGCGTTTTTTTTGAATTTGTATGTAAAATATCTAGTTTAAAAAAAACGCTGATGACGCACTAAAATATTACGGTTCAGTAGACTCTAATTTAATTTGATGTACCTACGTTATTACAAAAAAGCCACACAAATATTTTGGCTACCTTAAATTTTACGTTCAATAATGTTAATGGCTCTTGACTTCTTTTTAACCTACTTCAAAAAAGCATAAGCTATAGTCGCAAAAACTGGTGTTTTTATTATGTTGTGCTGCATTATGAGTCGCTTTACTGATAAGTTGAAATGGAGGAGTTTAGACGATAGTGATGGTGAAGAAAATCTGGTGGAGGTATTGGAAGATGAAGATGGCGGTGGCGGTGATTTCCATTCCATTAGTGAAAATGTTGAAACTGGAGGACATCGGAGCAAGGAGCTTTTACGCCGCAAAATTACAGCAACTTCCCACGGTTAAACCGAACTCTGCATTAAACAAATGGAAAAATATTACCGGAGATGAAATGCTGAAGTTCATCGGTGTTTAATTATTTACTGGACTCGTTGATTTCCCCACAGCTGAATACTGGAAAAAAGACAAATTAAACTTCCATCCGCTTCGTCATGACATATCAATGGCATACGATATATTTTGCCTCATACTGTTGGCATTTTGCTGACAACACACTGTCCAGAATGGGAGACTACAAAATACAACCTCCTATAGATAAAGTTACACAAAACTCGAGAACAATTTTTACTCCAGGAGAAACTGTTGCCGTCTTGCCGTTGACGAATCAATGGTCTAATTTCCGAGGTAAATTAAATATTCGTACCTACCTATAATCCCCAAAAAAGTAGAAAAATATGGGATTAAAATTTACAAATTGTGTACGGATACAGGCTACACATGGAGCTACATGGTGGATTCAGGGGAAGACAGAACAACTGAGGGTCTTGATAAACCAGGATCAGTAGTCGCAATTTTGGCCCAGGAAGTTCTAAACGAAGGCAGGTTATTAGTAACTGACAATTTATTACACCAGCCTCCCACTGGCCGAATTTCTAAAACAACGCAAAACAGACTTGCGGGGCTGTTCGAAAAAACCGACAGGATCTTCCGCTAGACGTGGTTAAACGCCCCACTAAGAAAAGGCGAATTTGCTGCCAAACAAAATAGTTTCGTTACTGTTTTAAAATGGAGAGACCAACGAGACGTCCTAGTTATATCGACACGCTACTATCACCAAACGCAAATGTCCACCGGTTTCAGACTGAAGCCAAAAATAGTAGGTACTGGAATACAATCGTGGCAAAAAAGGTATCGATGCAGCGGATCAGCTCGCAAGCTACCATTTACCTGTACACAAAACTTCTTTTTGGTACCTACTAAACTTGCTGGTAATCTTTGTCCATTTCTGCAATAAACGCGGTACCTAGGTATTGATATTTGACGGCACGATTGGCGCAGTGGTGAAGCGATTGACTGCTGCGTTACGTGTCGCGGGTTCGATCCCCGCACGGACCAAATATTTGTATGACCTGCAATTAGTTTTTCCGGGTCTGGCTGTTTGTGTTTGTGAGTTTAAATGTTTGTAAACGCACCCACGATACAGGAGAAATTCCTAGTGCGGGGCAACGTTTAAAAAAAAAAAAAAATCTAAGACCCACAAAATAAAATGACTGCTAAATGGCCTTCAAGTTCCTGAACCTTCTGGAGGGATACCGTCCGTTGCCAGCCCCAGTTCCATACGTTCTTCCAGGAGCCTGTCAACCGAGCTGCATTCAAACTTACCAAAGCATGCTCTCACCAAAATTCCGAGGCGTGATCTAAAGAGGATGTTTAGGAAGCGATGCACTAGCTGGTGGCTGCTACATACTTTTGGTGGAAAAATGACATACCTACAGCAGCAGAAGCAGCACGAAAGTCCTTAAAAACAAACATGGAGTGCCTCGGGTGCCAAAAAGCATTTTGCCTCTCTTGTTTTAATAGAATCCTAAATAAATGAGAAAATTATAATTTTTGTTGTATTTTTCTCCCTAAATGTTGATGATAGAATATTGGTCCCTCTATTCAAAAAGTCATCCGGTTTTATTCATTTAGTTCAATGTTCATACGTGTATGTCGATAATAACGAATAAGCTCCCACGGGTATAAATTTAAAAGAATAAACTTGGACTCATGCCCCATCCATGGGCCCTCAACCGATGATGCATTAGTGCCTAAAAAAAGTACTCTGTGATTAGTGCGTCGAGCATAGGTACTAACGATGTTACTCCCGCCGACGACGGCCCGACGCATCTCTTTCGTCAGATGTGCGAATACTGTCAAGGTAATAAATTATTAAAAATCTAAGACGCTTATAAAAATCATTGGTGCTGATTCTCTTCTACACCGAACTAAACTAAAGTATCACTAAAATTTCTTATTTTTGGTTAAGAGAATCTTAAAAAGCTATTCTATTTTAACTATGAACAACATTCTCTAAACTTAAAATAAAGAGTTTTGACTCAACAAAATCGAGTTTGACAATTGCTGAAATACAGGGAGCATAACGTAGACAGAGAAATTCTCTGTCTACGGAGCATAATGACGGCGTAATAGTAGATTATTAACCAAGGGGATAAAGCAGTGTCTTCTGTCGCGGGTGACGATTTAAATCGCGAGCGTAATGAAGGACTCGAGGTTTACTCCCGAGCGTAGCGAGGGTGTTAAAAACTTAAATCACGAGCGAAGCGAGGGATTTAAGACGAGTCCTGAGTGTAGCGAGGGATTTAAGTTCACCCAAGACTAAGACAGCTTTATCACCGAGGAAAATACTCTACTTTTCGTACCATTTGCGAAAAAATTAACACACTAATAATATGAGATAAGCATTTATTAAAAATAATGACAATTAAAGGTATTTTTAGAACATTATCTTATTTATAAAAATAAATTAAAATAAACTTAACGTTTATGTATTTGAAGAAAACAAAAACGCGGCAAATTCCTAGACTAATATTTTTTTGTCGGAAAAGCAAAGGCATCAAGCTCATACGGCCTCGTCGGTTTTCGTAATTTCCTGAACGCCTAATCATAACTGCATAATAAATGCGTATTCCTTTTTCAAAAAGATGTATAATGCTTTATATACAAACTCAATGGTGTAAACACATATTATGTAGTTCAGTATAAATTTCGGTAAGCATTCCAAATTTAAATCACATTCTCCCCCTAGAGGATGAATGAAATTCAGTACAATTTTCTTTCCCTGTTTTTAACAGATTAAAAATGACTATTGTTATGTTCGCATTTTGTGGCATAGAATGTCACTTTTTTGAGCAAGTGGTACGAAAAACATTTTTTTTTCCTAACTATGGCATCTCGTAGGTGACCTAGAGAGGTCGTCACTACTTAACCAGACTATCCTGTGGTTGCCAAGTGAAACTCAAAGCCTTCAGCCAGGGGCATATTTTTACATACCTACTAAGCGACTATCACCTAAGGGCACCCCCTGTGGGGTACGAACCTCGGCTTAGGGCGTCGCTGGGGGGGGGACAGCAAGGTGGGACAGGCTGGATCTGATTTTTCTTATTATTAAGCTTGATGAGGTCGGCGTTTCCTAATTGACTACTCTGAGAAGAAACGCTGAAATAAACTCAGAGGTCACAGTCGGGGGGGACGATTAAGTCGGGGGGGTTCGCGAGGTACCTCGGCGGCAAGGACGGAATGACGGTATGTGTATTTTGTGCACTGTACTGGTGGCCCTATTGCTCTCCTGGCGGAGTGTTATGGGGTCATCGGGGTCGGTGAGGACATGCCTTGGGCGGCGGAGTTGACTGATTTTAGAGGGGACATAGCCTGCGGCCTTGACAACCAGAGGGTTGCGATGCTTGTCGGAGGTGTCGAAGAAACGCTTGGAATTACGGTTCATGAATTGATGGATAGTGGGGATTTTGAGGTCTAGGTGGAGTATTTCATTACGAACATACCAGGGGGAACCTGTTGCCCTACGAAGGACACGATTTTGTAGGGCCTGCATCCTATGGAAGTGATGGGGTTTGGCGTGTGCGAAGACTGCACTGGCATAGGTCATGATTGGACGAATGCACGCTGTGTAAATGCGTAATTTACACCTGAGGGACAGTTTGCTGCGTGCATTCAGAACGGAGTGGAGTCTACCAAGAGCGAAGGCGGCGCGCGAGCGGGCCTTCCTTGTATGCTCTGCGAAGGATAGGTGCTCATCGAGGATGACACCGAGGTATTTGGCTCGCTTCTCCCAAGGGATCGGCTTGCCGGACATAGTGATCGGTTGGGGGGGGCTGAGGACGTGTCTCGGTCTTGTGAATAGGACCGCTTGGCTTTTATCGGGATTGACTTCTATTCTGCACTTTTTAAACCACTCGCCGAGTTTGTCGACTGCGGTTTGAAGGATACGAGCTATTGGAATTTTGCCGTTACCGGTGTAGTAAATGGCCGTGTCGTCTGCGAACAGAGCCAGCAGAGCCTTTTTGCTCTTTGGGATGTCGCTGGTGAAAAGCGTGAATATGAGCGGGGCAAGCACAGAGCCCTGGGGGACTCCTGCACGTATGGGATGATGGGAGGATAGCGCGCCTTCGATGCGATAGCGGAATGTACGGTTTGTCAGGTAGTCTCTCAGGATGAGGACGAGACGGTCTGGCACACCAAGTTTGTAAAGCTTGTATAATAATAAGCCGTTCTGCCAGACTTTGTCAAACGCTTTGGCTATGTCGAAGAATACGGCGCCCGTCATCGAACCACGTTGGAAGCCAACGGTTATGTGTTCGACGATACGGTGGACGTGTTGAACGCAGGAGTGTTGGGTTCGAAAACCGAATTGTTCGTTTGGGATGAGGCCCTTTGTTTCGGCGTAATTTCTGAGTCGCTTATAAATAAGTCTTTCATAGATCTTACCGAGAACATTGAGCAGGCTGATAGGGCGGTAGCTGGTGGGCTCGGACTTTGGCTTTCCAAGCTTTGGGATACCGATGACGGTAGCTTTTTTCCACTGTTGTGGGAAGATATTGTTGCTTAAGGCACCATTGAAGATGGTAACCATTAGCATTATTAGGTTGGCAGGGAATAGTTGGAACACCCTATTGGTGATTCCGTCTAAGCCGGGAGCTTTTCGGGGTTTAAGTGCCTTGATAATATCCTGCACTTCGTCTGGAGTGACTGGAGGCAGAGGATACTCAGGGTCTTCGACAGGGGGGAGGAAAGCTCTGCGTTCAACTTCAGCGTCGACCTCGGAGAGGTGAGCTTGATCAACTGGTTGAGAGCTGGGTGTACATTGAGCCTCGAGACTGATGGCGAGGCATTCAGCTTTGTCGACATCGTCATAAGCGATTGTCTTATCGGGGCGAAGCGTAAAACATGGTAAAACAATCGTTTAAATAGTTACTAAAACCTATATTGGTTTTTATTATCTGTGACTGTGACCAAATGTGATCCTGCTAGGGTTGTACACCGAAAACGACTAAAGCGACTGCTACACGGTCGCCAACCACATCGCGACAGAGGTGACCATGGTGGTTTACAACCGTTTAGAAGGTGGTTTACGACCTAATTTCGTTATACCTTCCAACGACCTTGGTTTAACGAGCTGCGCTAGCGACCAAGAGCAGTGTTGTCCCAGTGGTAACGGCCGCAACTAACGAATTGTAGGTTCGAGGCGAAGTATATTATTATACCATGATCTGTGGGATCTTAGCTGCAAACAGTACAAAGACAAAAGCGTAATTAAAACCTTGGAATAATTCCAATGTTTTATTTACGGAATAGGCAGTCGAAGTAATTTATTTGAAGTTACCTAGTTATCGGACGTCATGACGATAGCGTAGGTACGCAGTACGCACTCACTTTCTTATACGAACTTTCGAGAGGATATATTGTTTATTTATTTATCTAAGTAATACGCGGGCCTAGCCCACGTTCCCACGGCGGAATAAAAACGGGTAGCGCGATTTTCCCGCCTTCAACAGTGTTCAAACGAGCGTTATCGAAAGATCCAACTGATTCTTCGTGCGGCACGTCCGCATTCTATGAGGCGACGCGAGGCGCAAAGTAGGTATTGACGAACTTGCGCAATTTTTTCGCGCCCGTGGGAACACAAGTACAAAACTTTGTATGTCATATTCATTCGCTCAACGCCGAACGTTGCAAAATCGAACACCATGCGATGAAAATCGTGGTCGGGAACAATCGCGGCCGCGTGAACAGGTGTACGTACTGCTTTCTATTTGTTCAATTCCTAGCGCGGCACGCATTTTTATTCCGCCGCGCTTTTTTACGTCCGTGTGAGGTGTTCTGTGTGACGGGTCGGTAGCATTGACTTTAGGTAGCCATATATTTTAAGTCGGTAGCGAAATCAAAACTGCCGTCTTCGGTTTGCCACAGACGTCCTAGAATTTGAGACATTTTACCCATATCTATGACATTTTATCCGTCAGGGTCATTGAGCTAGGATCATGTGTTTTTCCCATTGACTTATTTTCTTAGCTCAATGGGATCATACTAGGGTTAAACAGCCCCGTTCAACTTAGTATGGAAGGAACGAAATACCTACTTACAAGGGCAAAACCTCCAACGTGCCAATAAAAAACAAAAAATGATTTTGTGTGGTAACACAACTAACACATAACTTCCGGCTATATCGTCATTAGACCACTGACCTCTATTAAAATACGCAATAGAGGTCAGTGCATTAGACAAATCAAAATGTTGCCATAAAATTATCCTTCCTTCCATGTAATAGTTTTTTTATCCATATTTCATGAATTCATTTTTATTGGAATAATAATAAAAAATATTTGAAAATGATAAACATGAATAAAACCGTCATGTTTTACATTCGATACGATGGGTCCAACAATGAAATGGAATTAAATTATTTTTTATAGGTTGACGTTTATTTCAATAGTTAGATATATCACCAAGTTGACAATGGCGTCGGCGTTCAGCGTTGGAAAAATCACATTCACAGAACACTATTAATCACAGAGTACTTTTACTATACGGGCAATTAATTACTCCTAGCGGAGTAAAATACTACAGAATACAATATCAAAATAGCGTCGGTTGTTTAGTTAGTTGCCTCTGCGTTTTTCGTGGTATTTTTGGATTTGTATCTAGTTTTGAAGATCTTCACCTGATCTAACCATCATCGAGTCGACCTAATGCTTCTCCGTTCCAGCGAATAATTGTTTTGAATGCGACATTGACCCTAGTGAGAAAGTGACTAAGTATTTTGTGACAATGGAAAACAAAATAAAATGTTTTAAGTGCGGCTGCTCGCCTGCTAAAGACGGCGTGAAGTTCATCTGTGGTGAAGTTGTTTCGATTCCCCATACCTACGTATCTCAATTTGTGAGAATTTAACCATACGTAACTCAATATGTGTGTTGATGTGATCTGTCTGATTGAAAAGTAAATAATTATAACATCATAATATTGTTGTTTTATTTTTTATTTTTTCTAATACCTCTGGTTACTCGCTTGTAAGAAAACTCGAAACGTTACGTTGCGAGTTTTCTTATAAGCAAGAGTGCCCGACTGCCCAAAAGAAAGTAGGACACCTGCGTTAAAAAAAAAACTATTTCGCGGTGCAAGATAGTTTTTAAGGGCTAAATCTAGATGTCGCCAGCAGCGACTTCCGTTTTATCTTTTTTGTTTGAAGTCGACGTTCTTCTCCGCTAGGAGTAATAGTGTTCTGTGGGATTAAAAGTCTATGGTGAGATGGTCAGGGAATATATGTTTTATGTTCTGTGATCTATGTAGCCTGTGATTTTAAAATTTTATTGATTATTCAAAAAAATAAATAAACTGTACAGCTTGGCAAGAAAGTCCTGAAACGGAACTAAAATATTTGATCATTGGCAACACTCGCTCTGCCTCGTCGAGTAAGGTACCTACATATTCTGTCATTTCTTGAATGCAGCGCGTTCGTATAATTTTGATACTTTTTGTTAATATTGCTTATATCACTGAACTGAAGGATCTCCGGACACTGGGAACCCCGGGGAATCGGCGGTAGTAAAACCACGTCAATCGCGTAACAGATTTATTGAGAGACTGGCTCACACATGCAAGGTTGTACATACCCACTTATTGCTATGTATATACAATATACAAATACCTACATCACACCTCCACACTTAAACTTCTAGTATATAACTAATATAGGAAGATATAAAACTAAACGTTACTCTTAACTAACACAGTAACTTAACCTAATTATAACTAGACTTTTACTCTATGTACTATAATAATAATAACAATATTTCTTACATCTAATCGAACTCAAATCCATATCTAACCGGTTTCTTGCGAGTACGGATGGGACGGTTCACGGAATCCGGAACGGTCGCGGCCGTCGGCGGTGCTTTACTGCCGACTGGTGGTGACGATGGTGCCCTACGGGTTGGTGAGGTCTTAGTGACTGCTGTATCCACCGCGTCACTCACTACTGGGCCGTCGCCCCCGACTTCGCCCCTACTCGTCCCCTCCCGAACCCTTGGCTCTGATATACTTGGAGACAGCTGTTGCTGTTGCGGTTCAACGACATCCCCACTGACTTGTCCCTCGGAAATTACGTCTGGGTACATTATACTTGAGCGTCGAGTTCTATGTCTAATTTGATCGCTATGCCGTGTGAGAAGTCGACCATCATCGCTGTTTACTACATACCTACGTGAACCTTGTTGGTTTACTACCGTTCCTTTTAACCACTTGTCTTTGCTACCGTAGTTCCTGGCCCATATCGTGTCACCAACGGTGTGTTGCAATGGTTCACTGCCCGAACTCGTCGACTGCTGACGCTGCACCCCTTCCACCCGGTCCTGACGCGCGCGGTCTGCGCGCAAAAGGTCTAACCGGGAACGCAACGGCCTACGTTGCCACAGCATGGCGGGACTTTCCCCTGTAGTGCTTTGAATACTATTTATATACGCTAGTAGGTATGTCTGTAAAGCTTTGTCGATGTCTACTGCCTCTCGGGCTGCCTTTTTTATTGTTCGCTTACATAATTTGACGGCATTTTCTGCTGCCCCGTTTGAAGCTGGATGATATACTGGGGAATACGACTGCTTAATACCGCTCAATTTTAAGAATTCTCCTAACTCCGTACTAGTAAATGGTGGGCCCTGGTCGGATACCACCTCCAAAGGTAACCCGAATCGCGCAAATAATGACCTCATAACCTTAATGACTGCCGAAGCATTTGTTTTAGTCATTTCAAAAATTTCAATCCACTTTGTACTGGAATCTATAATTACGAAAAACGTTTTTCCCTGGTATGGGCCTAAAAAGTCTACATGTAATCTACTCCACGGCTGGGCTAAATACGGCCAACAACGTGGTGCAGCCTGCGGCGGCGCCGCTGCTTCCATCGCACATGTTTCGCAAGAGCGGCATGTCGATTCGATGTCTGCGTCAATATTGGGCCACCACACAAAACTTCGAGCCATCGACTTGGTCTTAACTATGCCCATGTGGCTAACATGAAGCTCTTTCAGGATTGTGTCCCGAAGCGTTGGTGGTACAACAATTCTATAGCCCCACATAATACAACTCCGTTCCACATATAATTCGTGTCGCCTATTAAAGTACGGTTTCATCAGTTCGTCTGTGCAATGCGACGCCACCCTGACTGTACGCTCACCATCACTCTACTAAGCAGCTGATCCCGCGCTGTTGCTAGACGTACATCATCATTCGTCACCGGCAAAAAACTTTCCGCAAAATTTAAATAGGTATATTCACGACCGATTTTATTCTTATCTGTTGGTTGAGGCAGTCGCGACAATGCGTCGGCACAGTTTTTAGCAGACGCAACATATTCTATATCATACGAATAACCTGTTAATATTATTGCCCACCTTTGTAACCTGGATGCTGCCATAACCGGAATGCCTACTTTATTCCCAAAAATGTATGTTAAGGGTTTGTGGTCTGTTGTTAAAGTAAACTTCCTACCGTACAAGTACTGATGGAATTTTTTAACACCGTATATAATCGCTAATGCCTCCCTGTCTATTTGAGCATACGATTTCTCCGCGGAGTTAAGTGTGCGTGACGCGTATGCGATTGGGCGTTCGCCTTCCGGCGTGATGTGCGAGATGATGGCGCCTATCCCCGTGGCGCTAGCGTCTGTCGTCAGCACAAGCGGTAGCTCCAGGGAGTAATGCACAAGCACTTCACTCGTGCTCAGTGCCCGCTTAACCCGAGCAAAGGCTACCTCACAAGCATCGCTCCATACGTACTCCACCCCGGCACGCAACAAATTATACAATGGTGTAAGGATCGAACTTACATTTTTTATAAACTTACCATAATACATGACCATCCCAATGAAAGCTTTCAACTCGGATACGTTCCGCGGTATCGGAGTTTTAACAATTGCTTCCACTTTATCTTTGCACGTGTGAACACCTTCCTTACTTATTACATACCCTAAATATTTGAGCGATTCCACAAAGAAAGAACATTTTTCTTTTTTTACTTTCAAGCCACTGGACTTCAGGCGTTCAATAACTTTATGTAGGCTACTTAAGTGTTGGGGTGTGTCCTTTCCTGTTATAATAATATCGTCTAAAAAAACTCCTACGTGTGGTATATCTGCAAACAATTGTTCTAAACATCGTTGAAATATTCCTGGGCTCGACGACAGCCCATACACTAATCGTTTATACATGAAAAGCCCCTTATGTGTGTTAATTACCGCGTATCTCCTAGTATCATCCAGTTCAAACTGAGCGTATGCCTGTGACAAATCGATTTTACTAAATCTTTCGCCTCCGTGCAACCGAGACAAAAGATCTTCTACCTTAGGTAATGGATAACGGTCGACTTCTAACACTTTATTCAAGGTTAGTTTAAAATCGGCGCAGACTCTAATGGTACCATCTTTCTTGACGACCGGCACGATTGGTGTTGCCCAGTCTGAGTGGCGGACTGGAGTGAGGATGTCGTCGCGCACCAGCTGTTCCAGTGCGCGCTCAACCGGCTCCCGCAGCGCGTACGCCAACGGGCGCGCGCGCAGGAACATCGGCCGCACCCCCTCGCGCACGTGGATGCTCACTTGTCCTCCCGTGAACCGCCCCAGACCATCCGCAAACACCTCACCGTATCTGGAACTGAATTCCGAGAAATTAAAATCCAAATTCCGATTATTATTGACTTTGTTATAATGCATAGCCGACACCGATATATTTAGCTCCGCTAACCATTGTCTACCTATTAACACGGTATTTCCGTTGTCAATAACATATAAATCCAATATCTTTTCAGTATTATTATATTTAACAACGGGTTTAATAACACCTGCAGGCCTAACTAGTTCACCCGTGTAATATCTTAAAACCAACTTAGTGGGTTTAATACTTAAACTGGAAAACATTTCCTGATATAATTGGTAATGAATGCACGAGATTGCACTCCCCGTGTCACATTCCATTCTTAAGTCACAACCGTGCACACTTACAGAAATCATAATAGGTTCACACTGTCCAAGTGATAAGCGATTAATAGGTACTATTACCTCGTCACTGTCGCTCCCCATCGAGTAAGCGCCACACCTGTCGTCGCTGCCATGCCCGTCTTCTTGTATGTTAATGAAATTATTCTTGGTCAACCTCGGACACATCCTCTTCAAATGTCCCTCCTGGGTACAAATTCTACACACATACAGTTTGAATTTACACGTGTTCGAATTGTGTTTGCCTCCACAGACCTTGCATTCCTCATTTTTAGTGCCCGCTCGATGTATGTTGTAACCCGCTCCGCCTATGGTACTTGGACCGCCGCCGCCGGATTGTCGTGAGTCACGCGTCGAGCGAGTGTTTCGCCTCGCGACCGGCCGATAGCCACCGCCGCCGCTGCCTCCCCACGCCCCGCGCCTTCCTCCGCCGCCGTCATGCCCGATCTTATGAACGGGTATGGACTCCGCATCCGCTGCACTGCCGCCGGTCCTTCTTCTCGTACCGTCTTCCACTATTGCCGCGTTAGTCTCAGCCGCCTCCATCGATAAGGCCAGCTTATACGCCCGGTCAATACTGATGCTGTCGTCTTCAGTAAACAACTTCTGCCGAATGTCACCGTTTATTAAGCCGCACACAAATTGATCTCTCATATTTTCTTTTAAACTGTCCGCCGTAAAAGAACAATCTTTACTCAGTCTTTTAAGCTCCGAGAAGTACGTCGCAATATTTTCACCCGTTTTTTGAATCCGTTGCCGAAATTTGAACCTCTCAGCGAGCATACACGGTTTGGGGTTTAAGTGTCCTTTCATTACCGCTATTAACTCCGAATAAGTCTTTGTGGATGGTTTAACGGGTGTGCATAAATTAACCATTAACTCATATGCACTATTACCAACGACAGTAATTAAAGTTGCGACTTTTAATTCACTTTTTACACTGTTGGCAATAAAGTATTGATCTAATCGATCCACATACGTGTCCCAATTGTCTTTCGTTAGGTCAAACGCACCGATCTTTCCAACCGCCATTATAAGTCAGTTATTTAACTTTACACCGCCCGTTCGCACGAGAAAAGAAAACACCACCCACCACCGCACCTTTAGAGTTTTCTGGTCGCAACATAAAATTTACACGCGTGAAATCACTTAATCGTCGCCACTGAAGGATCTCCGGACACTGGGAACCCCGGGGAATCGGCGGTAGTAAAACCACGTCAATCGCGTAACAGATTTATTGAGAGACTGGCTCACACATGCAAGGTTGTACATACCCACTTATTGCTATGAATATACAATATACAAATACCCACATCACATGAACAAAAATAACTATAGTATTATTTTAGGTAAATCGATCAGCACTATAAAACGAATTGCAATAGAAGGACAAAGAAACAAAGGCGTTTTCTCCACACCAGGGAAACAGAGCAGGGCGACCTAAAAAAGAATTGGACAATTTTGACTTGTGTGCAATCAGACAAAAAGTTCAATTCTTTTACACTGTTTAAAAGATTGTGAGTAGAATTTTAAACTTCTTTTCATATCAATCTTTTTTTTAGTTTTTATTAAGTACACTGAGAGACATTTACTGTCATTTTTATTTTTAGGCACCAACTTTACGAAACCGTTTGCCTGTGGTTAGAAAAGAACTTGGGTTTAACGGAAGTCGTGAATACTTACGAAAGGTTCTAATAGCCCTGGGCTTTAAATACAAAAAGTGCCAATCAGACAGACAAGCTTTGATGGAAAATCCGAATATTGCTGCAAAATGTGAAGTCTACTTGGACAAGATTATTAAAAATAGGAATTAGCCGGATGATCTGAGAAAGGACATTATTTATCTAGACGAAAGCTATATTCATACTTCTTATAAATAAAAAAAATGCTGGCAGTCTCTTACCGTCAGTGGAATAAAAGAAAGTGTGTCCCGTAGACAGAGAAACTAATTCTCTGTCTACGGTGCGGTGTGTCCAAAGGCAAAAGGTAAATTGTTGCTGAAGCATGCTTTATGCGTTGTGTGTTTTGCATGTGTTGCACGTTCTGCATGTTTTTTTTCTCAGGTACATTATCATACATGCAGGGAATGAAAATGGTTTTGTACCAAATGCTTTGTTAATATTTTGTGGGAAAAATAAATGTTAAGACTACCAGTCGGAGATGAATAAAAAAAATTCACTAAATGGGTTAAGGAGAAACTAATACCGAATTTGTCTAAACCTTCAATTATAGTAATGGATAACGATTAAAATTTTTGATTCTGATTTCATAAAACCCGCCAATATTCACATTAATTGTCAAAAAGAAAAATAAGTATCAAAACCGTTTTCGTCGTACTATATAGGGTTACAACATGCACGATTTTGGCGCCACCATTATTTTCACGAATTTTTGGCTAAGCTGTACACTCCAATCTCCATTAGTGTTGTGACTCGAGTCAAATTATACCACTCGAGTCATTTTACAATCTCACTCGAATACCACTCGAGTGGTTATTTCACTCGAAGACCACTCGGATGATCGAGTGAATTGAGTGGTACACATTAAGTTAGGGAAAAATAAAACAAGGTTGATTAATAAATGAGAGGTTTATTGCAAGTATTGCACCTCTGCATAACCACCAAAATCGACTCTGTCTCTTTCACCACTGACCTAGACTAGAGTCAAGAGCAAACCCATGTAAAATAAAATTATAAAATTAAAACAAAAAAAATCGGTCCTTTTTTCGAAATCAGTATAAATAATAATATGTAATATCATTCAAATAATGGAAAAATAGAATATATTCTATTAGGAATTAGGTATGTACAACAAACTCAGTAATGTTACACTATATACCTAACTTTATAGATAGGAAGTCTCGTGATAATCAATACTCAATTCTTTATTGCATTTGATGAATAATATTAGTTGAAGAATGCACAATTGCACATAATAAACATAAATTAAAAAATCAAAAGGTTGCTCTACCTGTTTTGACTAATTTGTTGTCTGTAAAAGATCGCTTTTAGCGATAAGACCACCCATTATGTCACCCTATGTAAAATGTCTACATTTATGTAAGAGTATTCTCTTCTATCAAACTCAAACTCAAAGCATTTATTTCAATTAAACCATTTAGGGGCACTTTTGAATTGTCAAGTGGTCGGTCAGTTAGAAATATGAAGCTAGTTGCCCATTCCAAAGCGTAGTAAAAACCTATGGAGAAGAACGGGCAAGAAACTCCATGGACACTCTTTTAAATTATATTGTTACATAAATATTAGTTACTTACATCGTTAATGTTGAATATAGGTATAATTATATGTGAGAACGATGTAAATAAGACGTACACGTTGAGTCTCCAGTGTACAGCAAATATACATTTAAACAAAACAATCAATAATAAAATAATTAAAATAAGACGTGGTGGCTAAGAGATGACCAGTCCCAACTGACAGCGCCCGTTCACGAACATGACGCATGGATCAGCACCATTCAGCTCAACCATTTTGAAGGGAGCTAAATGATCCAACCAATGACTAAAGACTAAGAGGATCCAACACACGCGCCACCGTCAGCGTGACATTTGAGTGAGCATGACATCCATCAGCCGCTAGGGCACATTCAAGTCAATGAAAGACATTACCCGGTAAATGGTAGCTCGATAGTACATAGTACTCACACTTGTCCTATGCAATTATATAATACAAAGGAGATTGAGTTTTTATAAAGCAAAGGTAGTCTTACAATCTTCAGCAGCTCCAACAGTATTTTCAAATGTTAATCAATTAGTTGTGGTTGTGGAGCAGGACCAGCATTGAGCCCGGCATTTTTGCGTTTTATACAAATATGAATTTCGTCTCATTCAGTTGAAGTATGTGGGGAGGTATTTTATTGTAACATTTTAAACAGTACCCCATGGAAGATAAGTCTACTTTAGCCAGTCTGAAACCTGGTTGAACTAATAGGTCCCTATTTCTGGTACTATAATTATGTCTATCACCTCTTTTAGTAAAAAGATGTATATTTTTTCTTACGTACATGATGTTTTCATAGATATATTGACAAGGTACCGTCAAGATCTTAATAACCTTAAACAGTTCCCTTAGAGAATCGCGCCTGCGGAGATTATATATGGCTCTGATGGCTCTTTTCTGCAGAATAAAAATAGAAGCGACGTCTGCAGCCCGTCGCCAAAGTAAAATACCGTAAGACATGATACTATGAGAGTAACTAAAATGAAACTAACTAAGTGAGGACCCCAATGTATCCTCGAGTCGAGCATGATCCCCAGGAATACAGTTTTATCGACGTATTCTAGTTTCTCTTGATTCAATACTATCTCACAATCACTACTTTTGACATTAGGTAAAGAAAATCGTATAGGTACACTTAGTTTTTTTTTTCCATTTAATACTAAATTATTAGCAGTGAACCAATTATGGACCTGCAGTAGGGCGTTATTAACGTCGTCAGAATTTGTAGCACTTCTTTCTACCTTAAAAATTAAAGAAGTATCGTCAGCAAATAACACCATTTGTCGTTGATTTTTTAATAAATGGAGTAGATCATTAATATACACTAAAAAGAGCTATAAGTATTTTTACAAATTGTACGAAGGAGGTTCCATGCCCCTCACTCACTAGGAGCTCATTGCCTGGTGATGACATTGAAGTATTGGGGATAACTCCGGATAATCATTTAAACTAGTTTGTAAGACAACAGAAGGTACCAGTAAGAATATTCCTATACGTAACAACTACAAGGTATCTTCTTGCTTTAAATTAATTAATTATCAAAAACATCAGCAAAATGTCTTGAAATTATTTCATCAAAATATTCAAGGTATTTCTTCCAAATTATTAGAAATTGAAATGTTTTTAGAAAAAACAAAGTTTGACATTGTTTGTTTTACTGAACATTGGTTAAAGGATTATCAAATGCTAATTAATTATGAGAACTACAGTGTAGGCAGTTGTGTTAACCGTAAATCTATGCTGCGTGGAGGTTCTCTAATCTTAATTAAAAATTGTTTAAAATCTAAGCAACGGAATGACATAGTTGGTTTATCAGTTGAACATTGCATCGAAATGTCCTGTGTTGAGCTAGATAAGCATGTTGTAGTGTGCGTTTACAGACCCCCTAATTATCAGAACTTTTCTTTATTTGAGTCAATAATGGAAGATGTCCTAGCGAAACTTGCATCCAGTAATAAAGCTGCAATTATTTGTGGTGATTTTAATATTAACATTTTGGAAATTAATTCGAATAGCAGTAGATTATTAAGCCTTTTTAAATCGTTCAATTTATCGAATGTTTTTACTGAACCAACTAGAGTAACTCCAAGTTCTGCTACTTGTATTGATAATGTCTTCTGCGATTGTGATTATTTAGTGAAAGCCATCGTAAATTATTTGCCATCTGATCATAGTGGACAAACGGTAACTTTTAAGTTTAAAACACCTTTGCAAAAAGTGCAAATACAATTTAGACCAATAACGACTGGCAAATTAAGTAGATTCAATAGTACCCTAAACAATAAGTTAAATGTTCTGAGTCATATTATGGACGATGCAAATAAATTGTATGAGAATTTCTTTTCAGTAGTGCACAATGAATTCAATAAAACTTTTGAAAAGAAAACAAAAAATATTTGTCCTAATTTTATTTTTTGTGACTGGGCAACTAGAGGTATTAGGATAAGTAGGGAAAGACTGTTCGATCTGTACGGCCTTAAGCCCTACATTAACACTGAAACTTTCAACAAGTATGTTGCTACATATTCAAAAATTTTTAGGAATACCTGCAAGATAGCTAAAGCCCAGTACATTAGCAACAAGATTAAATCAGCAGAAAATAAAATAAAAACGGTTTGGAAAGTTATAAATAACGAAACTAGTAGGAAAAAAATACGTAGCACAGATTATACATTGGAGACTTCACGTGGTGCCATAAGCTCTAACTTAGAAGTCGCTCAAGAATTTGTAAATTTCTTTACTAATATACCAGTTAAAACGACGGAAGCTTTAAATTCCTCACCTGATGTCTCGATTGATTTATTAAGAGCGAACGTTGTAGGCTGCCCGGTTGAATTTCAATTTAAACATATAAACCCTATGATAGTTATAAAAGCTTTTCGGCAAATAAAAATCAAATTGACCGAAGATCTATGGGGAATGTCTATCAAAGTTTATACAGCAATAATCGAGACTATAGCACCATACTTAGCTTTAATATTTAATTTGTGTGTAGATCAAGGAGTCTTCCCGGATTTAATGAAATACAGTAAGGTTATACCACTTTTTAAATCTGGGGACAGCAAAGACACCAACAATTATAGACCAGTATCTGTGTTGCCAGTATTCAGCAAAGTGTTCGAAAAGGTAATGCTCAATCAAATGCTTAATCATTTTAACACCAACAAAATCTTACACGATCAGCAATATGGTTTCACCAAAGGACGTTGTACGACTGACGCCGGTGTCACTTTATTAAAACACATATTTACAGCGTGGGAGGAGGCCCTAGATGCCATAGGGATCTTTTGTGACCTCTCCAAGGCATTTGACTGCGTTGATCACGAAACCTTGCTCTTAAAACTTGAGCATTACGGACTAGGTAAACTCGCGCTTAGTTTAGTACATTCTTATTTAAATGATAGACAACAAAAAGTGCAAATAAATGGTATCAATTTACTTCATTTAAAACTACAAATGGGTGTTCCACAAGGATCGATATTAGGTCCCTTCCTCTTTTTAGTATATATTAATGATCTACCCCATTTATTTAAATACCAACCACAAATGGTATTATTTGCTGACGATACTTCTTTAATCTTTAAGATAAATAGACGTGCATCAAATCTTGACGACGTAAATAATGCCCTACTGCAGGTACATAATTGGTTCACTGCTAATAATTTAGTATTAAATGGGAAAAAAACTAAATGCATAAGATTTGCTTTACCGAATGTTAAAAGTAGTGATTGTGACATAGTATTGAATAACGAGAAACTAGAATTTGTCGATGAAACTGTTTTCCTGGGAATAACGCTAGACTCAAGGCTGCAATGGGGTCCTCATTTAACATCTCTTGCAGGACGGCTAAGTTCAGCAGCATATGCTGTAAGAAAAATCCGTCAATTTACTAATGTAGATACCGCGAGGCTAGTCTATTTCAGCTATTTTCATAGTATCATGTCTTACGGTATTTTATTATGGGGACGGGCTGCCGATATTGAGTCTATTTTTATTCTACAGAAAAGAGCTATCAGAGCAATATACAGCCTCCGCAGGCGCGATTCTCTAAGGGAACTGTTTAAAGACATTAACATCATGACGGTACCTTGTCAATATACAGGGTTACTGGTAATTCGACGTATATCCGGCAGGGGCTGATAAGGGGGCCAAAATGCAACAAATTGAACCCCCCATAAGTATGGCCGAAATTCAATAGTTTTCGAGATATTAGAATTTTAAGGGTTTTTCGATATTTACCCAAAATTTGACATTTAATTCTAAATAAAATAAAAACTACATATTTGAATGTGTACCATTAAAAATGATGTTGTAGCTGGCACTTCAATTAAGCTATGGACATAATTAAAACTACTTATTTTAACAAAATAATGAAAATAATGAGCGATATAAGAATAATATCTTACCAATATTTTCATTTTACGCTTCAAAAATGTTGTCTCGTCACAAAAATTTCTATGACATTAATCGTACAAATAACTAAAACAACTTGCTTATCCTGTAAGCTTTCCAGAAAGGTATAAAAGTCAATTTTAAAATACATAATTCGTGGCATGGCATGTGTTTGAACCGGCGCGGGGAGAGAAATTATCTGTGTTTTTAGTTTATGATCCTCGCTAAAACAACCGATTTTCATGGCGAAATTCTTCGCGATGGGGCGGGGTGTGAGGGCGGGGTGTGCGGGCGGGGGAGTACACGGCGTCTGCTGCGCTCGCGTCGCCTTCCTTAGTAAGTTTTGACTCTCCGCCGCGCAAGCACGTGTGTTGTTATCTTGCTTCCAATCTCTCATCCCGTTAATTTGTTATCGATCATTATTGTTAATTCTTGTTTCTCTTGTTATTCTTTTTGTTATCATTGTTATTTCGGATAACATGGCTTCGTATCCTAATAACGAATACGCAGACATAATGTTTTGTTATGGTTTTGCCGATGGAAACGCGGCTGCGGCTCGGCGAGAATACCAACGCCGCTTTCCCGATCGTCGACTTCCCCACGTTACTGTTTTCGGGAGCACCTATCGACGATTGTCTGAAACTGGCAGTGTTCAAAGAGCACAATTCAACGCTGGCAGACCTCGACGGTACACGGCTGACGAAGAGGACACCATTCTTCAGTGTTTTATTGATGACCCAAACATCTCAACGAACATTGTTGCAAGACAGCTCGGTATGTCCCAGTGGAAAGTGTGGTCGGTAGTACATCTATCAGGTAGACACCCGTACCATTATCAACCTGTTCAAACATTGCACGAGGGAGATCCTGCCAGGCGACTCGAATTTTCTCGGTTTATGTTAAACGCTGACGCTGACCAGGAACATTTCCTAAGAAATATTTTGTGGACTGACGAGTCAAAGTTTGACCGGGATGGAATAACGAATTACCATAACTTACATTTTTGGGCACCTAAAGCAGGCAGGAATCCAAAAAAACTAAAAGAAACTGCGTCGCAAATGAGATTTTCCCTGAACGTATGGATGGGTGTCGTTGATAATTATTTGGTGGGCCCTCATTTCTTGCCCCAAAATTTGAACGGCGAAAATTACGAGGAGTTTTTGAGAAACAACCTAGACGATTTGTTGGCGGATGTTCCCGAAGAAATAAAAAACAACCTCATGTTTCAACATGATGGTTGCCCAGCACATTACCGGATTACTGTCCGACAGTGGCTAGACGAGAGATATCCAAACCGATGGATTGGGAGGGGAGGGCCAATTCCGTGGCCAGCACGAAGCCCTGATATCACACCACTTGATTTTTACGTTTGGGGTCATATGAAGGCATTAGTTTATGTGACCCCAATAAATTCAGTCGAAGAACTTCGACAGCGAATAATAAACGCGGCGCAACAGATGAGAACAACGTTCACATCAAGAGTGACGAAAACCGAAGTTAGGAAGAGAATTCGAACCTGCATTCGTAATCGAGGGGCTCATTTTGAACAAGATGTGTAAAATTTGTAATAAAATTTGATGTACATTTTTTTATGCATTTTATTTCATACAAATACAAATGACCCTTTCTCTCCCCGCGCCGATTCAAACACATGCCTTGGCACGAATTATGTATTTTAAAATTGACTTTTATAGCTTTCTGGAAAGCTTACAGAATAAGCAAGTTGTTTTAGTTATTTGTACGATTAATGTCATAGAATTTTTTGTGACGAGACAACATTTTTGAAGCGTAAAATGAAAATATTGGTAAGATATTATTCTGATATCGCTCATTATTTTCATTATTTTGTTAAATTAAGTAGTTTTAAATATGTCCATAGCTTAATTGAAGTGCCAGCTACAACATCATTTTTAATGGTACCCATTCAAATATGTAGTTTTTTTTTTTATTTGGAATGAAATGTAAAATTTTGAGTAAATATCGAAAAACCCTTAAAATTCTAATATCTCGAAAACTATTGAATTTCGGCCATACATATGGGGGGTTCAATTTGTTGCATTTTGGCCCCCTTATCAGCCCCTGACGGATATACGTCGAATTACCAGTAACCCTGTATTTATGAAAACATCATGTACGTAAGGAAAAATCTAAATCTTTTCAGTAAAAGAGGTGAAAGACACAATTATACGACTAGAAATAGGGACCAATTAGTTCAACCAGGTTTCAGACTGGCTAAAGTAGACTCATCCTTCATGGGGTACTGTTTAAAATGTTACAATAAAATACCTCCCCACATACTCCAACTGAATGAAACGAAATTTAAATCCTGTATAAAACGCACACTATACAGCCAAGCATATTATAAGTTGGGGGATTATATCGCTGACAAAAATGCTTGGCTCAGGGCTGGTCCTGCTCCACAAGGGCGCGTAAACTAATTAATTAGCATTCGAAAATAGTGTTGGAGCTGATGAAGATTGTACAACCTATCTTTGCATTGTATAAATTCAATCTCATAGTATTGTATAATTGCATAGCACATGTGTGAGCACTATGTACCCACTATAAAGCTTACTGGGTTCGTCTTTCATTGACTTGAATGTGCCCTGGCGGCTGAGAGTATGTCATGCTCACTGAAATGTGTCGCTGGTGGTGGCGTGTGTATTGGATCATTGAGTTCCCTTCAAAATGGTTGAGCTGAATGGTGCTGATCCATACGTCATGTTCGTGAACGGGCGCCGTCAGTAGGCACTGGTCATTTCTTAGCTGCCACGGCTTATTTTAATTCCATAATTATTTTTATCTTTTTATTACGGACGCTTTTAACGTGCACGTCTTTCTACATCGTTCTCACATGTATAATTACAACATGAATGATGTAACCACTCTATTGTAACAATATTTTGATTTAAAAGAGTGTCCATGGAGTTTCTTGCCCGTTCTTCTCCATAGGTACCTACTACGCTTTGGAATGGGCAACTAGCTTCATCTTTCTGACTGACCGACCCCTTGACAATTCAAAAGTGCCTGTAATTGGTTTATTTGAAATAAATGCTTTGAGTTTGAGTTTGAAGAGGAAAGGACCCAATATCGACCCTTTTTTAACTCCCATTTCTACTTTTAAACTAAGTGAATTGTCACCGTTTATTAGAACTTGCTGCTGCCTATCATGTAAATAAGATTTTACTAGACTGATCGCAAGTATTCCAAGTCCATAATGCTCAAGTTTCAAGAGCAAGGTTTCGTGATCGACGCAATCAAATGCCTTGGAGAGGTCACAAAAGATTTCTATGGCGTCTTGGGCCTCTTCCCACGCCGTAAACATGTGTTTTAATAAGGTGACCCCGGCGTCAGTCGTACAACGTCCCTTGGTGAAACCATACTGTTGTTTGTGTAAGATTTTATTGGTGTTATAATGAATGAGCTTTTGATTAAGCATTACCTTTTCAAATACCTTGCTGAAAACTGGCAACACGGATACGGGTCTATAATTATTGGTGTCTTTACTGTCCCCGGATTTGAAAAGTGGTATTACCTTACTGTATTTCATTAAATCCGGGAAGACTCCTTGATCCACACACAAATTAAATATGAAGGCTAAGTAAGGCGCTATAGTGTCAATTTTGGATGTGCAAACTTTAATGGACATTCCCCAAAGATCTTCAGTCAATCTGATCTTGATTTGCTAAAAAGCTTTTATTACTGTTATGGGGTTAATAATAATAGTATATGTTAAATTCAATCGGGCAGACCGAAACATTCGCCCTTACTAAATCAAAAGCGAGCGTGGGCGAGGAATTTAAAATGTCAGTAGTTTTAATTGGGATAGGTACTGGTAAAGAAATTTACAAATTCTTGAGCAACTTATTTGCTATCGCAAATGAGACCACGTGTCGTGTCCAGTGTATAATCAGAATTATGGTTTTTGTTCCTGTTCGTTTCATTATTGATAATTTTCCAAACAGTCTTTATTTTATTGTCTGCTGATTTGACCTTGTTGCTAATGTATAAGGCTTTGGCTGCCTTACAAGTGTTCTTATAATTCTTCTCTATTCTTTTCAGATCTATATCTTTCAAAATAGTTCCACACTAGATATTTTTTCGTTACCGAGTTTTGATCGTCACTCATGGTAGATAACACAAGACTACGTCTTTCTTTACAAATAAGTACTCAAGTACTCACTCTTTACCTCAACTCGTCGCAACGTTAGCCACGCCGCGGCCGCGCCGCGTGGACGTTGAAACCTATTTGCCTAGGTGAGTGATGGATGAGCGACTGACTCGAGTCCGAGTGAAAAAACGAGTGAATTCGAGTCTGAGTGGACTCGAGTTAACAATTTTTTCACTCGAATACGATTTTATCCCATGTCAATCGAGTAAAATTGGTTTCGAGTCGCATCACTAATCTCCATCAAATCGGCAAATCAATAAAGTACATTTCCGGTTCCACTACTTCTGAAACACCAAGCGTAGGGTGTACGCTGCGCAGGTTTCAAGACTCCAGATTGCTGGTGGCAGCGTAGCTGTCGTTCTACTACCAATACCAAGTAGGTAATTTACTAAAAGACTATTCCTAAAAAAGTTCATTCCATTTTCCGTACCTACCTACTTGTGGAAGAAAATAAAACAAGAAGCCTCTAACAAGGTTCCTAAATGAAGGACTTTTGTAAAGCTTATTCCTGCTCATAGTCATATAATCATATTCAATTATTGCATTCCTTATTGTAAAAAGATGTTACTAAAGGCTTATTAAAGCTAGATACAAAATATGGACCCTGTAAGGGCACAGCAACAGGGTAAATTAAACATAAAAAATAAAAATATTTATTTTATTACCCAACTAAGGCAAAATCTAGGCACCCATTTAATTTAATATAACAATATTTACTTTTAAAGACAGGAAATAATCAAAGAGCATCACAACATTTTACAATAAAGTAGGATATAAATAGTTAGGTATTACAAAAAGAGTATTACTTATTATTATAGCAGTTATTTGTTAGTGCTTTGTTTGTTAGTGCTTGTTGTCACAGGCAAGGGAATTTGTTAAAACTGCATTAGGACTATTATTTATTTTTACTTGTAACTTGTAAGTTATTGCATTCAAGTATTTATGTTACTCTGGCAAAATTTTGGATGCAAGTCTTCAAGGGATAGTATTGTGTTTAATTAAATGGGGTGACTAGGGATATAGACAATGGGGACAAGACTAGAGATTTTAACACTTAAGTAAGTAGTATAATTAGTTGCCGTTAAGAACTTGTATAACTATAATGATTATAATTGTATTTAATTATTAAGTAAAGAATTGAATCCCCTAATGGCTACAAACTATACTAATTCAAAGTCAAAATCTTTTTCAAAGTCGGTCCCTATTCTGGCCGGCCACTTGATTTTACCAGGCCTTCATTGTTCTTCAATCAATCAATGTTCTTATTATGTTACATGCATGCTAAGAAGGCATCTGTCGGCTTAACAGCGAGTCTACTAGCTGAGACAGAGCATTGAGGAGTCCGATGAGTGCAACATCAAGCATGATGGACAGGCAGCCACCCACTGTATGTATATGAATCATACTATTGATATTGTTAGGAACAAAATAATTGCAATGCAAATAAGACAGGGTGATCTAACAGTAATTCTGTTTAGTTTAAAAAATATGTTTTGCTAGCTTCTGTGGGTGATATACCTACACAAAATTTGTTTCTACTGCAAAAAGAGTTTTTTTTAATGCTGACTGTTATATCTTTGGTTAGCACCAGAATTTTGCCCATTGCGATCTATATATAATCAACATGATGCTATGGTGTGCTGTGCTATGCTCTGTTTGGCTAAATAACGCAAGTTCCTCAAATAATAAAATTAGGAATCAAACAAAATATGCTAACCTGCACTGTAAGTGGCTGCGCTTTTTTAAGAGGTTGTCGCGAGCCCAACTGCTTGGTCTTCTGTCGCTCACACTCGACACATTTTCATGATACGGTATACTAGCTTGCACACCAAACCTCGCGCACCTAGTGTTAGGGTTACCATCCGTCGGAGGACACGGTGGAGGTCTGCCCAGCTTGGGCGGAGCACCGCCGTGTCCTCGTGGAGGCGATTGGTGGTGGCGATCTTTCGCGTCCGGCCCTTTTTTTTTTTTTTTTTGTTTCCGGGGAGGAAAATCCTCATGGATGTCCGCCGCCCTGGGGCGGACGGCGGGGTCTGTCAGATTCTTACTGACTAAAAACCACCCTGGTGTTCCATCTCACACCTACGCCGGGGGTCGCGGGAACGTACGATCCTTCCGCAACCCCCGACTGGTGCCGGCCCGCCGCTGCGGGCCACTTCGGGTCTGGGGGGGAGTGAGGTGTTTGACTCCCCCCGTGACGTCTAAAAGGGGCGCGCGTGGAACACTACGCGCTGCCACCTCGGGTCCTGGTGTGTGGGGGGCGACGGACGTCCCCGAGTCCGTCGCCCCTGGACCCATTTAGGGGGGCTGGAAGAGGGCGTTGTCCGCCCTCCGCCGACGCCCGGTGCGCCTTCTGCGGGCCGGGTGAGTGGACGAGATCTCCCTCTCCCTTTCCGCGGCCTCCTTCTGCGAGACGACCGTCTCGCAGAAGGAAACCACCGCGTCCCAGGACTCGTCGCTGCCGACCATCGACTCGACTACGGCCGGCAGCGACAAGTCACTGCCTACTTCTGAGATGAGGGCACGGCGCGGCTCCTCCCAAGCGGCACACTCTGCCAGCGTATGCCGCGCCGTGTCCTCCCGGCAGTCGACGCAGTGGTGACACCGGGCGTCCGGCTCCCTGTTTATGCGACACAGGTACTTCCCGAAGCAGCCATGCCCCGAGAGCACCTGCGTCACCCGAAACGACAGGGAGCCGTGCCTCCTCCCGAGCCAGCGCTCGAGCACCGGCCGGACCGCCTCGATGGTGACGAGGCCGGCGGTAGGGCGTGAAAGCCTGTCCCGCCATTCCACCACCAGGACCTCGCGAAGCTGAGACCGACGCAGCTCTATGTGTCGCTGCATCGGTCCCTCGCCCCGCGCCCTCGCTTCCTCGCGCCACCGATACAACGACGCGAGTACTTTCGCCTCGAGGTCCCAGGGCGGGGATCCGGCCAGTACGCAAGCCGCCTCGTAGGAGATCGTGTGATACCCCCTGATGACTCTGACGGCCATCGCCCTCTGCGGCTTTCGCAAAACAGCGATGCTGCCGGCCGTCAGGTCAGAGGCCCACACCGGGGCCCCATACAGGGCCATGGATCGCACGACCCCCACGTAGAGCCGTCTACAGACGGCGCTCGGGCCCCCCAGATTGGGAAGCAGCGTTGCGAGCGCGCCAGCCGCGCCCAGCAACTTGGGCGCCAGCCGTCGGAAGTGGGGCTCGAAGTTCCACCGGCTGTCGAGCACCAATCCTAAATACTTCATGGTGGACTCGACAGCGATCCGAGCCCCCCGACCACGATGTGTGAGCCGGGCGGCGGCGCCCGCCGGGGGCCATGAAACACCATGGCCTCCGACTTGCTGAGGGCCACCTCCAGGCCTAGGCGACGTATGCGGCCCACCACCTGTGAGACCGCAGCCGTCGCCAGCAACGCTGCCTCCCTGTGCGAGCTCCCCCGGGCAGTGACCAGCGTGTCATCCGCATAACACGTCAGATCTACGCCCAGTTGGAGCTCGGCTGCCCGGCTTGGGCGGAGCATCACCGTGTCCTCGTGCAGGCGATTGGCGGTGGCGATCTCTCGCGTCCGGCCCTGGTCCAGGCCATGGTACGGAGTGAGAGGGCTTGGGAAGCCGTCACTTCCTTCTGCGAAGCAGTAATGTTCGCGAAGGAGGAGGCGGAACGCGTGAGGGAGAGGCAAAATTCGCGCCCTCAAGCCCCTAGCCGCCGCGGGAGACGCCCTGTGCGTCGGGAATCGCAAGCCGATTCCCGGCCACCGTAGGCGCGAGCTTGCGGACGGCGAGCAATGGGCAGCTCGCCGTCCGATAAGGACCAGGCCCGGGTCGACGGCGCGTTATTTCACGCGCGCCTCAAAGAAATGTCAGCATCAATGACGGGGTCCGCTAGGGCCGATGCCTGCCAGGGTTGCGGGAAAGTCCGAGAGGGATACCATGGCCCCTGGCACAGGCAACCGAAGGAACACGGGTGGGTTTTAGCCAATAAGAGTCTGACACGCCCTCCCGCTCCGCCCAGAGCAGGAGAAGTTATGTGATAATAGCCCACCATCAAAAAAAAAAAAAAAAAAAGTGTTACCATCCGTCTGGCCTTGTCATTTGTCCGGACTTTCTTCTTATTTTTTTTTAGGGGGACTAATGTTGCTCGCGTCCGTAGGATTTACCACCTTATCCAGGCCCACCCTACACGTGTCCCCCGGGTGGTGCTAAACGAGCAACTCAACGCCGAGTCACAGGCGGCGGTAAATTAACCTGTTTACCAGCAGGACTAAAAATCCTGCCAAGTGAAGGTAGGAAATGATCTTCACAAACCATAACCCTGCCAGTGTTTCATATGGTAGGAATGGTGGCCTTGGCTTAATCGCCCGGACTGCGAGGAAGAACTTCAACTCGGAACTATTCCTCTATAAACATTCTCTCATCCAACCCCTATCCTACGGTGGGAAACGTGCCAAAAGGATACTCATAAACATCTGCATGAGCGGCTAGTGGGAAACTAGTCACTAGCGCCATCCTCAACGGACCAGGCTAACGTTGTTGTATCGAGCCTTCTTGCGGGAATAGGCGTCACCTCGTAAGTGAATTTTTAATTCGTCCTAACTCGTGGGAACAAGATGAATGAAAATATAAAAAAACCAATAAATCACAACAACATGATCCAACAGCAATTTCATAAAAGTATGTTTATTAGACATCGAAGCAACAGTCTTCCATTAGATGCAAGTAAGTCTAATGACAATAGAGATGCTAATCAGCTAAACGAACCGGGGCCATCAAGCAAAGTGGACGTCCCCTTGCAATGGCAAAACGATAATCCGCCACAGAAACGGCACAAAAGAAAAGAAACGAGTCCAACAAGCAACAACAACACTAAGAAATCTAAAAACGAAACAACCTTTGCTGTACCTACTCACAATCAATTTGACATCCTAGATAAAGAAGACATGGATAAACCTGTAAAGGAATTTATACCTAAGCCAGAACCTATCTTTGTGACAGGAGTAATTGATATCACATCACTAAAGACTGCATTAAACCAAATTGTAGAGTGCAAAACATATACACTAACAACTTTAAGATCCGGTCATATCATCAAACTAATGCCAAATGATATCTGTACATACAAAGCCATACGTTCAAATTTCATCGCTAATAATGTAGCTCACTACACCTATCAACTTAAAAGTGAAAGAGCTTATAGAGTAGTGCTCAGAGGTCTACATTCAACGGAAGACACCTCCTTACTGAAAGAAGAACTAAAAGAACAAGGACATGATGTCAGGAACATAGTAAATGTGTTACACAGAACCAGCAAAAAGCCACTGCCATTATTTTTTGTTGACCTAGAACCGAAGAACAACAACAAAGACATTTTCAAAATGAAATATTTAGGTCACATGAAAGTGTCATTTGAAGCTCCCTACAAAAAAAAGGAAATTATACAATGCAAAAGATGTCAAAGATTTGGACATTGCAAGAACCAGTGCCTTAGAACTCACAGGTGTGTCAAATGTGGCGACGCTCATGCGACTTCAACATGCAAGAAAACACCAGATACTGATGCTACTTGTGCAAACTGCCAGGAGAAACATCCTGCAAACTACAAAGGTTGTGCTAAGTATAAACAATACAAAGAAAGAATACTTAAAGTCAAACCCACTAATAAAGAAACAGCACAAACCTATGTAAACGAAAAAGACACCAAAGATAAAAATGGAACTAGACCAAGATACGATACACAGAAGCGCACTTTTGCTGATGTGGCACGGGACCATGAAACAACACCAACGCATTCAGATAACACCACCGACAGACTCGAATCTATGTTCGCCAAATTCCAAGATATCATGCTAAACATGATGGACAAAATGATGGATCGTATGATTCAGCTAATATCAAGTCTAGTTACAAAATGATGCACACAATCCGAGTCGTAACTTGGAACGCCAACGGCTTGACGGAACGTCGTCAAGAACTATCAACATTCTTACAAATGGAAAAAATTGATGTAGCACTAATTTCAGAAACCAGATTTACTACTAGGTCCCATATTATCATGAAAAACTACACAGTTTACACAACCAATCATCCTTCAGGAAACAGCCACGGAGGAACTGCAGTAATCATAAAAGACAGTATCAAGCACTATGCACTCGAAGAATACCGCACTGACAAAATCCAAGCAACATCAGTTAAAATCATAGTGAATGAGAAATTGGAGACCACATTATCCGCGGTCTACTGCCCCCCAAGACACACAATTACCGAAAGTGATTTCAACACCTATCTTCGCTCACTCGGCCCCAGATTCATATGTGGCGGCGATTGGAACGCCAAACACACTCATTGGGGCTCTCGACTGATTACGCACAGAGGAAGGCAACTGTATAGAGTAACTCAGACACGAGGTCTTGAATGCATGACCCCCAGGGTACCAACGTACTGGCCAACGGATCAAAATAAGATTCCGGACCTTCTGGACTTTTTCATTACTGGAAACATAAGTCGAAATTATATGACCATCGAATCGTGCACACATCACATACCAGTCATACTGAATGTCCACTCCTCAATAGTACTGGTGGAACCAGCACATAGAATATATAATAAGACCACAAACTGGGGTTTATACCAGGACAGAATATCAGAAAATATCAACCTGGAAGGTAAACTCAACACTACTGGAAAGATAGAAAATGCCATAGAAAACTTAAACCGAACTATCTACAAGGCTGCAGCGGTATCTACAATGGTGAGGAAGAAGTCGCCCTCTGCATGTAATAAATATCCTAAATTAATCAAGGATAAAATCACCGAGCGCCGCAATCTAAGAAAAGAATGGCACAGTACTCGATATCCCAGAGCTAAAACTGCATTCAACAGAGCTTCTGGTGAACTAAAAAACCTCATCAAAACTCTTAACGATACCAACCTTCAAAACTACCTCTCGAACCTATCGCCCTCAGTAGATAAAAACTACTCCCTATGGAGGGCCACAGGCAGGTTGAAGCGCCCGAAAACCCAAATACCGCCTCTTAAAAAGAATACAGGGGAGTGGGCAAGATCAGATGTCGAAAAAGCTGCCAGCTTTGCTGAACATCTCAGTACTGTTTTCCAGCCATTTCCGGAGTCTAGACCTGAGCATGAGATGGAAATAAAAAATTACCTAGAAACCGCCCAACAGATGTGTCTACCACTAAAATCCACGAGCCCTCGAGAAATAATTCTGGAAATAAAACAACTTAAGGAAGGAAAATGCCCCGGATACGACCTTATCGATAGCACACTTCTAAAAAGGCTGCCAATGAGGGGTATCGTAGCATTGGTACAGATTTTCAACGCTTGTTTGCGTCTATCCCACTTCCCGGGCCAGTGGAAAATTGCACAAGTAGTTATGCTACCGAAACCAGGTAAACCACCACAAGAAGTCGCTTCGTATAGACCAATAAGTCTTTTGTCTATCACAGGAAAACTATTTGAGAAGATACTGCTAAAAAGGATGAAGGAAAACCTAAATGACATAATACCAAACCACCAATTCGGTTTTAGGGAAAACCATGGCACAATCGAACAAGTCCATCGTATTGTAGATGTTATAAGTAGAGCATTGGAAGAGAAACAATACTGCTCTGCAGTATTCCTAGACATCAGCCAAGCCTTCGACAAAGTGTGGCATGAGGGTCTACTTTATAAAATTAAAAAGTCGCTACCACACTCGTTCTTCCTCATACTGAAATCATACCTTGAGAAACGTTGTTTTGAAGTTAAGTACAAAAACGAACTGTTGGAACTGTATGAAATAAAATCAGGTGTACCGCAAGGTAGCATCCTAGGGCCAGTGCTGTACATCATCTACACTGCTGACTTACCTGCTACGGAAAAAACCACAGTTGCAACATACGCAGATGACACAGCCCTACTTGCAACACACTCAAATCCCGTTACCGCTTCAGAACATCTACAGTGCCACATTCACAAAATCGAAGAATGGCTTAAAGTTTGGAGAATCAGGGCAAATCAAAGCAAGTCCACGCATGTAACTTTTTCCCTCAGAAGAGATACCTGTCCACCAGTGATTCTAAATAATAAAGAAATTCCTCAAGATGACAACGCCAAATATCTAGGTATGCATCTGGACAGGAGGTTAACATGGCGAAAACATATATGGACCAAAAGAAAGCAGTTGGATGTAAGTCTAAGAAACATGTACTGGTTAATGGGAAAGCACTCACAAATGAGCACACAAAGCAAGCTGACAGTCTACAAAGCAATTCTCAAACCAATCTGGACGTATGGTATCCAGCTTTGGGGCACGGCCAGCCAAAGTAATATTGAGATTTTGGAAAGGTTCCAGTCGAAGATATTGAGAGTTATATTTGGCATACCACAATATATTAGTAACAAACTAATGTATCAAGACTTGAAAATACCTACAGTCAAACAAGAGATAACACAATACAGCAACAAATACCAGAAGAGAATATCAAAGCATCAAAATGAACTTGCTCTAAAACTAAGTGGTGATGGTGGCCTGCAATTTAAGAGATTGAAAAGACATAGCGTCCCAACTCTCCTGGACAGATTTATCTAATTGGAATGAGAAACTTAACTACGAAGTTCTCACCAAGCTCTATTACCTAATAAAATCCAGAAATTTCGGACAAAGAAGCAGCTTATTGTCGTTTACGACAGATTGCTGTGAAGCAGAAAGAACAAAAAAATAAAAAAATAATTTTTTTTTATATAATGAGTTCAGCTGCTGCTGAAAAAAGAAAGATTAAAAAGTAAAATTTCAGGACTTATCAAACTTCGTAATAGAAACCCTATACGCACCTCAAATAGTTAGTTGAAAATAAAGTAAATGTGTTGGTTATTCAGTGCAGACTAAATGTATTATTTATCTACCTTCACATATAGTTCATACATTCTTATGACTCAATAGCTTCACATTCACACATTCCATAACATAGATGACGCTAGTAGGTACATTTTGATATAACTTACAACAGTCCCACTTATCAAAATAAACCAAGTGCCATAGAGCAATCAATTATTAAACTCACAAAGATACATTACAATTTAACAATACCTAAATTTTCCGTAAACTTGTACCGTCTTATTACAAAACACGATCTAACTTTAGTCCCAACCTACACATTCGATTTAGTTTTTGTATTTGGAACTTTATGCCGACTTTAGTAAAGTTCTTAATACAAAATTGACAACCTAAGACCGGACTAAGTTGACAGTTTTGTAAAAGGAACTGTATTTCGATTTCAGTTAGGTTCTTATTTCAAAAACAGGCTCGATGGTTTAAACCATGTCAAAAGAAAAACCTTGTTTTGTAATAAGACCGGTAGTGTTTCATACTACTTAGACCTTTGGTCAACAAATCTGCTGGCATTTCATTTGTTGCTAAATAAATGATCTCTACCTTTCCACTTTTTATTGTCTCTCGTACAAAATGATGTTTAACATCAATGTGCTTTGACCTATTGTGGCATTGATGATTTGTGGTCATCTTCAATGCACTTTGATTGTCACAATTCATACTAATTGTTACCAAGGATCCAGTCAGCTCATACAACAATTCTCTTAGATATATTGCTTCCCTACAAGCTTCAGAGAGCGCAACATATTCAGTTTCAGTGCTCGAGAGAGCAAGTAACTCTCTGCTTTCTGCTCTGCCATGAAATAGCTGAGCCTGCCATAACAAAACAAAATCCAGTGTAAGATTTTCTGTCCGAAATATCACTGGCCCAGTCAGCACCTACAAAGCCTAGCAAGTTATCTCCTTGACTACTAAATTTTAAACAATACATCTTAGTTTTCTTTAAGTATTTCAGAACCCTTTTAGCATAGTTTCAATGTTCAACACTGTAGCTAGTATTAAACTGACTTAAATAACTGACAGAGTATGCTATATCGGGTCTTGTCATGACCGCAAGATACATGAGACAACCAATAAGTTTTTGATAGCTAATTCCTGATGTACATTTTTCTGCCTTACTTACATTCAATTTGTTCTCTATAGGTGTATCAGCTGTTTTACAATCGGTCATATTAAATACCCGCATTAATTCTTCTATGTACTGTTGTTGGTAAACAGTTATCTCATACTTATTACAGTCTTTGTGTACATTAATATTCATTCCTAGATATTGCCTAACTTTACCCAAATCTTTAATTTCAAATTTAGAATTTAAAATACATTTTAACTTCTCAGTTTCATTCTCACTATTAGAAAAAATTAAAAAATCATCTACATACAATGCTATTATGATTTTTACTTCTTTACTCATCTTGGTAAATAAACATGACTCTTGTGTGCAGTTTATAAAATTATTTTTACAAAGTACATCTCTAACTCTCTCCTACCAAGCTAAGGCGGACTGTTTTAATCCATACACTGCCTTTTTGAGTGTAAGAACTTTCCCACCCATTTCGGATACAAAACCTGCAGGTGCACATATCCTCTTTCAAGTAACCATTTAGATAAGCAGTTTTAACATCTAATTGAGTAATGTCCAGTCCTAGTTTTACACCAACTGTTCGAGAAAGAAACACTGCTGTTATTCTTGATTAGTTGACTCACTGACAATAAGTTTGTCGTCAGGCTTGGAACGCATAAAACATCCTTAATTGTTATATCATAGCCTTGCTGCGTTGATATTCTAACATTGCCTTTGCAAGAGACTTGAAGTTTTTCTTGATTGGCGACCATAATCTCCGGTAATGTCTGTGGACTCGAAACGTTTTGCAACCAACTTGAGATAGCCGTCATGTGAGAGCTGGCTCCCGAATCCACGTACCACTCGTCTTTGCCGTATTTAGCACTTAGGAAAACCGCACTGAATGCATTTGTGGACTTATTTTTGTTTGATTTTTCAACCATCGGACATTGATTCCGTTCCGATAATGGCCCGGTGTTTTGCATTTTTTTTATTTTTTTATGGCAATTGAGCCGATATCGACTATTCTGCCAGCGTCACGTTTAGACGGCAGCGCGGAGGCGAGCCGTCGACTTTGCACTTTGTGGTAGTACTACAGATGTTAGTCGCTGAGAAACGAGGACAGGGGGTTAGTAAAACATAAATATTATTCTAAAATACTATCTTATATAAAATATGGTGATAAACAGCACAGACATACAGAACATATTTACATAATTATTACGCACCAATTACAATTTAATATCATTTTCATATAAGTAATGATATTAAATGACCAATTACATTGTATTCTATTCTATTTTTATGGTTCTGGCTCCATCGGTGACGTTCGATGATTTTGCCAATGTCAAGGTATGTATGAGAAAGTAATTATCGTAAACTGTTACACAACTATTGATCAGTGTTTGTAGCGTTGGCATCCATGGATCCCCATGCTAAAAAGGGACAAAACATTTTTGGTTAATACATGTAAGACGTCACAAAATAAATGTTAGAACATTCAGTAGGTATAATATAAATAAATAGAAACATCTACTATAACTGGATTTTATTAATGCTAATGAATTTATAAAGGATTTTAACTGCAGGGGTATGGGCTAAAGATAATAGGAAAGGAATATTAATTGGGCGGGGGACATCAGAAGGGAGTATGTCGTAAAGGGGAGTGGTTAAACGAGGACAGGAAAAAAACAAGTGTTCTAGAGTGCCCTCATCCAGGCCGCATTCACACAAAGAAGAGTCCCTCACGCGTATTTTGGCCAAAAAAACTGGTGTACAAACGAACCCAAGTCGGAGTCTAATTATGACAGAGGTGGCTATTTTACTAGAATATTTTAGTTTGCTGAACCAACATTTAGATGGAATGAATGGTTGGATAGAGCCATAAAATTTTCCCTTCAATGTTCGAGTTTTTTGCCAATGATCATTCCAATTCTTCATCATCTCGGGTTTAACAAGACAGCGCAGATCACGGGGATAACAAGACGTATGAGTTTCAATCCCATTCCGAATAGCCAGCTTGGCAATTGAATCCGCATTCTCATTACCAACAATTCCAGAGTGGCTGGGTATCCAAGCCAGTGCAATCTCTATGCCTAAGCAGTGGCATCTATACAGGAGTTGTTTTATCTTTAGGATAAGGGGAAAATTGTGACGAGAGCGAAAAGGCGATTTTCTTAAATCCTGTAGGCAGCTAAGAGAATCCGAGAGGATGAGGCTTTTGTTGAGTCCATGTGATTCAATGTAAGAGACTGCTTCGAATAGAGCTATTGCTTCCCCTGTGTAAATAGTGCAAAAAGAAGGACTACGAAAATTAAGAATAATTTTGTATTTTGGGATCCACACAGCTGATCCGACATTACTATTATCGGACAACTTAGAAGCATCTGTAAATATCGTCAACCAATCGTGCCAGTCCTCTGCCAGAATCCTATTGAGTTTGACATTAGCGACAGGGTCATGTTTGGGTATACCAAAGTTAAAAATAATTTTTGGTTGATAGAGCAAGGAATCATAATTTACTTCAAATATGGGGTTTTTATTTAACTGAATTATGGAAATGTGCAGATTATTGAATTTACTGAAGCTGTTAACGAGGAGTGGAGGGTCTTTATGAGCCCAATAGCGAGATGTCGGGATTAAGTGAAAAAGTGTACGAAGAAGAGGGAGAAGAGGATGACAATTATTCTGCATGACTTTATAAAAAAATCTGTCACAGAGATATTGCCTACGTAAGTGAAGTGGTGGCTCTAAACATTCTACCTGAAGGGCATTAATAGGTGAGCATTTCATAGCACCCGTGATAATGCGCAAGCATTTGGATTGGATCCTTTCCAGTTTGGCCAAGGCTATTTTGTTACATGGTTCTAACAGAAAGGTTCCATAGTCAAAGTGACTACGAACTATGGCGTTATATAGGATTTTCTGGGAAGTTGGGTGAGCTCCCCAGCGAACTCCAGAAAGGGCACGTAAGACATTAATGCCTCTTTCGCATTTCTTTGAGATGTAATCCAGATGATAGAGCCCAGATAATTTTGAGTCAAGAATGAGGCCAAGGAATTTTACTTTGTCACGGATCAAAATGGGTTCATTTTCAACATAAAGGTTAATAAGGGGAATATTACGTTTGCGAGAAAAGACAACTGCATTGCATTTGGAGACTGATAAACTCAAGCCGTGATCGGTCAGCCACTGGTTTAAGTAGTAAAGGGCTGAATTTAAGCGAGATGAGGCCTCTGAAAGGGAAGCTGAACTGAAGTAGAGAGCAATGTCATCGGCATATTGTAGGATTTTGCAGAAACAACTCACTGAAGACTCCAAGTCATGTGTGTATATATTATAAAGGATGGGGCTTAAGACCGACCCCTGGGGTAGACCCTTCCACACTATACGGGATGGGGAAAGGAAGTTTTGATGACGGACAGAAATAGAACGGGACATAAGGAGACTACAAATGATGTTGACCATCCTCACAGGGATACTCAGCTGTAGCAGCTTTTGCCTGAGTATAGGAAGTTGGACATTATCATAGGCTGAAGCTATGTCTAGGAAAATACCGAGAACACTTTCATTATGGGAAAAGGCAATACGAACATCAGACATGAAAACACTTAGGCTATCTAAGGTTCCCATACCTCTTCGAAAACCGAACTGAGAACTGGATAAGATGCCTTTAGTTTCTAAGATCCATTCAAGTCGGTTCTTGATGAGATTCTCCATAATTTTAGACAAGACAGAAGAGAGGGCGATAGGACGGTAGGAAGTAGAGTCTTTTGGGTCTTTCCCTGGTTTCAAAATTGGGATGATTATTTGGGATTTCCATGACTCTGGAACTTTGCCACTAACGAAAAAGGAATTGATTAGGTTCAGAAAGATTAGTTTACAGTTAGAAGAAGATTTGGAAATAAAGGAGTAGGGTATTCCGTCGACCCCCGGAGCAGAATCCCGGAGGTGATCCAAGGAACAAATAAGTTCTGAGTAAGAGAAAAGGTCATCAAATCTATTAGAGGAATTGGGAGGAGGAGGATCTACAGTGGGAAAACATTCGAAGCTAGGAACAAAGGAGGGGGGGCTAATTTGGATATGAATTCTTCCAACCAGGTACTGTGGTCATTGGTAGAAATATCGGGAGACTGGCTGTCACAAGCTCTGCGATAGATTTTAATTTTTTTCCATACAAGGGAAACAGGAGAACGTGGAGACAGTGACTCGCAAAACTTGAGCCAGCCACCTCTTTTCTTTCTTGCCAATAACCTACAAATAGTTGCAGAGGTCTTTTTAAAATTTAAATAGTTGGGCATATTCATGCTAGAGGAAAAGGAGTTTTCAGCTTCTTTACGTTTGCGGACGCCATCAGTGCATTCAGCATCCCACCAAGGTGGAGAAGGTATAAGGTGACGGGCAGAGTTTTTTAAGGGGATTGAAGAATTGGCCGCTCTCAACAGACACTCAACAAAATTACTGTAGTGAATAAGGGAGTTGGATGAATTTATTTGGGGCAAATTTTGAAGTTCTGCGTCCAAATTGGTCGAGAACTTAGACCAGTCGGCTTGAGGTAGGCGATATTTTTGTAGGGGTTGGGTGGGAGGAGAACGTGGATGAGTACTTGGAAAAGAAATTAGGATAGGAAAATGATCACTACCATATGAATTAGGGAGCACAGTCCAGGAAAGAGTTGATACTAAGGAAGGGGAAGAGAAAGTAAGGTCAGGAACACTAATATTTTGGTTAGGTGAAACCCGACGGGTAGCAGATCCATCATTAAGAACACAAAGGTTGCAATCATCTAAAAGTTCAAGCAAAAAGCTGGAGGAGGGGTCATTACAGTGAGAGCCCCAAAGGGTGTGACGGCAATTAAAATCACCTAACACAATCAAAGGGCCAGGAATAGAAGAAAGGATAGAGTTAAATTCAGACAAAATATTAGCATTGGGATGGGGAATGTAGGCAGATACAAAGGATATGTCCATGGCTCTAATGGCCACTACATTTAGACCAGGATCGTGATGGGAAAGAGGAATCTGGGAATAAGTGATAGATCTGCTAACCAATAGGGCGCAACCCGCCCATCCATCATCTCTGTCGTCCCGAAGATATGAATAACCAGGAACCCTAAAGAGAGATCCAGGCTTGAGCCACGTCTCCGACACAGCAAAGACAACGGGTTTATATCTATTTATAAGATAGATTAAATCGTGTTTTTTCCTGCGAATGGATCTACAATTCCACTGAAGGATTTCTTCCATTTTGTCGAGTCCAGGATTCAAGGAGTTGTTGAACTAATACAACGACATTGTCCGGTATTGCGTCACTAAATTTAGACAACATGTTTATAAGGGAGCAAGCCAGGAGCTCAATCAAATTATCATTAGGAGTGGGAAGGGGAGTAGTTTCAACATAAGGGGAATTCAGGGCACAGCCATTAGGCTGAGAGGAATTAGGGGTATAGACCATCGACTTATGGGCTTGGGTATCATATGACTTGCCCAATTCTGGCCTAGGTTTTGGAGAACGATAAACAGTCTTGGTATAGGAGGTTTTAACGGGGGATGCATATGGAGAAGAAGTAGGAGTGTTAAGAGGGGACGAGAAGAGAAGTGGTTCAGAAGGATAAGCTTGAGGTAGGTTAGATTGGGAAGGACCTGCTGTAACCTTAGAGTAAGGCAATTTACGGGGACGGGGAAACCTTACTGAAGCCTCACGGTAGCTTAAGTTTTCCTGAGACATTACCATTTTAATAGACTTCTGTCTTGAGTGTTCAGGGCACTTATTATCCGTGGCCTTATGGCTCCCACCATCACACAAAAGACAAGAGACCTGTAAGTCGGGAACATTACAGCTATCTCCGGGATGAGGTTGAGGGCAACGGTAACAGCGGGGCTGAGATCTACACTGAGTGCTTATATGGCCAAATCTTAAGCAATTGCGGCATTGTATGGTTGGAAGTTGATAAATGGATACAGGAAGAGAGACATTGTAACAGAAGACTTTCTCTGGTAGAATTTGACCAGAGAAAGTAAGCACCACAGTCGATGATGGGGACCAAGTTACGGAATCCTCTTTTTTGTTTTTAAAATTAAGCCTTCTAGCCCTAATGACTTCTCCACAATTGCGAGGGGTTTCAATACCAAGGACTAGCTCCTCTAGTGTCCAGTCAGTAGGAATATCCCTAACAACTCCCATACGACTTATATGAAAGCGCGGGATAGCTGCTGAATATTTATTTTCTATCAGTATTTGATTGCTGACAAAATTATTGGCATCATTGTATGTGATGAAATCGATTGATATCCTGTTACGGCCCAAAGACTTGACACTGCCTTGGACAACACCTTTAAAACCCTTACTGAAAACAAATTGGGCAAACTTAAGGGAATTTAAAGTTAGGCCTTGTTTAGGGTCTGTTTCCATCCTAGATACAAATACGGTGAAGGGAGCTCTGTCACTCTCATTATAGAGGATTTTGCAGTCGTTCTCAAATCCTGGCTTGGTAAAAACGGACTGAATTGAGTCAGACGGCGGCTTGTTTCTTTTCGCGTCAACAGAAATCTCAGGACCTCCGGGACGCTTTCTAACCTCGGATCTTACGCGATCAGAGTTTTGGGAACACTCCACAACATCCATAATATCTGGAGGAGTCCCTCCACCCCCATCCGGGGGTTCCTCGGCACTCATTTTCTTAGAAAATGAGTGCCAAAAAGCTTAAAAATACAAACCTTATTCCCAAACCAAACACACACAAAACTATCACAACACTACCTAACCCTACAAACAGATTTTGATATCCAAATAAATTGTGAGGTTAAGAAACGCGTGCTTAATCTCACCAAGACAATAGCAAAAAAAAAATCAATTACATTGTAACAGGTTATGTTTTTATTTACTCCTGTCACTTTGACATTTCTGACCGCCCTGATTGGTGTTGCCATTTGCCATGTTTGGGTTTTTGTTTCGCCCATTTTGAAGCAAACGCCGATTCAGAATTCTGCGTTTCGTTCGATGTCACTGCTGCAATCTCTAACGGTTCCGAATCCATCAACTTTGTCTTGATGACGTCAGCTGTGATTGAAATTCCGGAATGTTCTATGGCCATTATCATAGGTGAAAATCTGTCTGGTAATCCTGCCAACATCAATGATCCAATCTACTGATCTGTTATTTCAAAACCAGTTCCACTTAATCTTTGCGATGTTTCCACAATTTGGGGCACGTAGGTGGTCATATTCTCACAATTTTCTCGTCTTATTGAAATCAAGTGACGCAATAACGAAATCTTCCTCGAAAATCCTGAGTCATCAAACAATAATTTAAGTTTATCCCACAACTCCTTCGAAGTCGTCGTCTTCTTGATGTGCACATATAAAGCGGGATCGATGGTTAGGGATAATTGGCCCGCGTCTTCGCATCATCTTCGGGGTTTTATTTCCTTTCTCTCCACCGGCTTCACACAATGTAACATGCCTTCCAACACGAGTAAATTTTCAACTGCAAAAGTCCGCTCATCATAGTTTTCCCTGTCCATTAACTTAGGCACACTGGCTAAATAGGTAGTTCATTGTCATCTTGCACAACACGACCGTAACAACAATTATTTAAACTTGAAAAAACTTGGAAAATCTGGGATAGCCCATAACCTAAAGTAAACGCGTCGGTTATTCAGTGCAGACTAAATTTATTATTTATCTACCTTCACATAAAGTACATACATTCTTATGGCACAATAGCTTCACATTCACACATTCCATAACATAGATGACGCTAGTAGGTACATTTTGATATAACTTACAACAGAAAAAACATAGCTAGACACAGTGCAGCGCAGCATACAGACTGAGTAGTACTTAGAAGACGGTAACAGGGGCTGGACACCTACCATACTAGACAAAATTTCAGTACAACGTTTGGAGAAAAGCGCCATCTGCTATCGTTTGCGCAAAATATTTAGTATTAATTTATGCGATAGGTGCACTACCTATCGCATATAAATTAATACTAAATATTCATCAATAAAAATTTTCGCAGAAAGATCGCTAGACTAATGGAAATTTAAAAAATAGTCATTAGTTGTATGTATGATAATAAGTGTCAACAATTCATAATTTTATTAAATTAATATTATGATCAGGGATTTTTTATTTGATCTTTATTAATTTTTTAATGGTAAATATGATGTTAACCAGTCAAATAAACTTTGAAAGAAATTTGAATTTGCTATAATTTGGTATTATTTGCGATAAAGGCGCTATTATTGTGATAATTGCGATAGTGACGCTTGTTTATGTGTAAAATCATGCCAAGGCGGTGCGAATTGGGATGTTCATACAACCCGGGTAAGTGCTTTCTACCTCAAGTACATAGTAGGTACTTAATATTAAGTCTTTACCTATGAAATTGCCGTTTAGTATACAGAAAGTTAGTCATTTTTATATAAATATTTTTTATTTGTATCAGTTAAAATATGCACCCATGCTATCGATGCATCTCTGCCAGCGCAGTGGTAATATTTGAATGCCCTTCTTGAAGAAGTCAGGATATTACTTACACCAAATTAAAGTTCTACTAGTATTTTTTGCTATTTTTTGAATACATAGTTTAGTATTTCTTGTAATTTTAACACAAAAATGGTAATGATGAAATAAAATGGGTAAAAGATGTCCTACTTGTTTTTTTCAGAAAAGCTTAAGTCTACTTCATCGGATCGCTTATGGAGGGATCAATTGAAAATATCAAGATTCTAAGATATTTCAATAAAGATATACAAAAATAAGTATGACTTTTATTTCATTCCAAGTTGCCTACTTTCTGAGTGGGTACCTACTTTCCAAATGTAATAATATTGTTCTGTAGAAGTGTACACTTTATAAAGTACTTTGTAGGCATGAACGATCAACCTCTAATATGTATAAATATAATATCTATGGACAGTATATTGAGTTATAGATATAGTGCGTTTCATCAAAGAAGTCCCTTCGCTGTAATGTTGGTAGCGCTTAAATGAGTGCTGCCAGGCTGTGAAAATTATATTACCCAATAAATCAGTATAAATTGAAAACGAAAATTTATTTTGGTTGTTCTTTTTGTTTGGTCACCTTTCAACAAAGGTCTATAGAAAATTATACCTTACGCGTAAAGATAAGTATTCATAAAATTAAACTCTTAATATAACCATAATAATTATTTATTTGCGAAAGTTCTTAATAAGCTGTAATGATTAACAACAAAATTACTTTTTAAAATAACTGTGCTCCTCCAAAGGACCTACACCTGATATAGCACTATCTCCAGGGTCACTATCGTCTGAAGTATCTCCTATAGTATATCTAGTATATCTAGTCATCTCCTACTTCTATTATAAATCGATCTATTTTGTTATCAACAGTTACTCCATTGTTGAAGTACTTATCTTCTATGGTTTCTACGTGGCTGCATTCTTTTATCCACTCTTCTGGCGTGCTACTGCAAATTGCCACTTCAGTAATTTTTACAATATTTTTGCTTCCTGAACCACGTTTTTTTCAGCAATTCGCCTTTACAAAAGACTCCATATGAGTTCGATTGGATTCAGGTCACAATGATAAGGAGGAAGTCTTACAACTTTATGACCGTGTTCTTTTAACAATGAATCGACTTCGTAGATAGGTGGTTCTTTATGGTCTTTAATTATTTTAAAAGGTGTAGGTAGGCACCTACGGGGTAGCAGCGGGGACTAGGGAGCATCTAGTTCTGGCAATGGCAACCCTATTTTATGGCGGCGACGCGAAGTCTCACACATTCTAATGGAATTATTGGCGCTTTGTTACGTTTTTCACTCTCACAAAACGTTTTGACTTTCAACACCAACTCTCTTTCGCCACTTTTAAGTGTCTTCGGCGTGATTAAAACCGTAAAACAACTATAAATCTTGGAAAAACTCAACAAAGTCTAGCGTTTGACGTTCTTGACAGTCAGGTGTGCCAATATAACGGCGAAGGGAATTCTTTCGTGAAACGCACTATAGGAACCATTTTCTTTTTACTTTTGAGTCGATGTCGACTTCTGACAGCCTCACGCTTAGACAGCACAGTAGAGATTTACTAGTGATAGTGATTTACTTAAGGACATTATTTTGTACCCATAGAAAATAAATATTTTTACCTACCTCAACAGTTTTTGATTAAATGACGTTTCTATGAAGTGTCGCTAGCGGGCCCCTTATGATTATTTTTATTATACTTTCAGACCACCCAGTAGTGCTCGGAGTTAAAAACTATTAAGTATGTATGTTACAAATCCAAAATTTCGACTTTCTGTGAGCTATATCTTTAGAAGATATTCATTATTTAGACAAACGTCCAGCCAGTGGGTTTTTTTCTAAATAGGTACTACTCTTTTATATCACACAATAGATTAAGGAGCTTGTTATTATGATCTACCTTACATATCCAAAGGAGACGGGCGAAACCTCATAGAAAGCTGGGCCTGACGTTATAGTAACAATTACTGCATTATTTTATTTAGCTATTAATATAATTTCAAAAAAACTAAAATGTTTAAGACTGCTCTCTGCTCTGCTCCATGGCTGAAAAAAAATACAGGGTGTTATTGGTTTGTACAAAAACACAGTTTTTGCTAAGTTATTGTTAAACCGAGCTCTCGCATTATTATGTACTTTATGATAAGAATGATCATACTTTATTTTAGACTAGAATTTACCAGAATTTATTGTAGGACTTTAATACATTGAGGATTCAGAGGCCGTCCAACTAGATTCTAGAGGTTTGAGATAATTGTAAAAAAGGAGAGGGATTATGAATTAAAACACTTTCTCTTTTATTGATTTTGTCATCATCCACTTGATCATAAACTATTAAAATATTGTTTAAAAACTGTGCAGGTGGTATTAACTTCTGTTGATGCCTTGCCCAGCTTAGGTTAAATATTATGGACATTACGTGACAACAGCAACCCACTGTTCTTTGCCCTACCAAGCAATTACAATATTATTGTATTATGCTTATGCTTAATTAATAATTATATTGCTCAATGCGTTAGGTAAGCCTGTTATGAATATAAAAAAAGAACTATCTTCAGTGGTACGTAAAGACTTTGTGGCTTCGTGTACTTTTATCTAACAGAACTTTTGAATAATGAAGTAAGGTCCAGCAAAATACTAACTTGTAATGAAATAAACCACTTATTACTTCAGGAGGGTGCAACCCATTGCTGTATAACTGAAAGAATGCCTTCGTCTTCTATTTGATGTAATCCTATAGAAGGATTACGCCGCCAAGTAGCTATGCCGCAGTTGATACAATGATGACGTTGATCACACATTATATTTTACTTTGAAATTCGGTTGTGAAGCTGAGGTAAATCAAGTAGGCAAGTTATCTAAGTCCATTGTAAGAAATGCGTGGGTCGTTCGTCAAAGTAATAATAACAGAAACGACAACAGAAAATATACACTACCGCAAGCTTGGAGCTAAACCATTGACATATATTTCCTATCTCAATGAGCTATTCTATTCTATTCTATTTTTATGGTTCTGGCTCCATCGGTAACGTTCGATGATTTTGCCAATGTCAAAACGAACGAAGCGTATGATTTGTTTGACGGTTGACGTGATTTCCACTTTGTTGCCTGTATAATAAAAAAATGGTGATAATTGTAAAATCGATTTCAGCCGATTATATCGATTCAATTCAACCAATTTATTTTTACGTCTTTTTTAGAAACGTTGATTTGTCACTTATGTAAAAAAATTGTTTTTTTTAAACTTATTTAAAGAATTACTATTATTTGACTTATTTAATACATTGAATAATTTTACATTGTTTTTTAAAATATTATTTATGAATTCAATAAATCAATTAACTTATTTCACCTGGCAACATTTTTTAAAAGTAGAAGTAATATTATTAATAAATATATATAATATATAATAATTAAATAATATATATAATTTCTTATGCCATGATAAAACTGCTTCACATTAATTTCATGATTACAAAAAAAGAAGAAAAAAATATTGATAAATATTTAATTTGTGTAACGTTAGGCCCAGATTCGTCCGTCTCCTTTCAACTTCCTATGGACTTCATAAGGTAAGTATTCGTTAATAAAATAAGCGCCTTGCTAGCAAAACAGTTTTCAAACATTCTACCTACTTTCATTATCACTGAACAGTGCTTTATCAACAAAACTGGGATTAAGAAAAAGGGTAGTTATTTTAAGTAGGACGCTATGTAAATTATTAAAACAGAAAATGAAATAGTAATTATAATCTTTAATGAGTTAACGATAGCGTAAAGGTTGTTAGGGGAGAACGGAAGAAAAAAATGTGTAGCGCCGTCTTCAAATAGGTAACGTGGGACAGGAAGATGATGAATCTTTAATCTGTCTAAAGAGATTGTACAAGGTGGGGCAAAAGTAAGCACCCCGATGTTGTTTTACTGTACAATATTTTTTTTGCAATTAAATGTTTTAGTTCTATTTATGGATTATGTTTATTTAATGAATTAGAATTATTTCCATCAAGTCGAGAAAATCATATCGGTCAAGTGGCCGCCCGCCGTCAAAATTGATAACCATAGGCCAACTAGTATAATTTAATGTCTTTGCCATAGGCATAGAACTATTATAGTATTGTTACGAGCTGGGGTTCGGGATAAATAAATTTATACCAATTTACACGAAAAACACACTATAATTAAAAATCACAAATACAGTAATCAGAAACTTTAAACACAATCACTTGTAGTTCACTATTAGTCCACTTTTACTGTTATTAGCTGTTCTTCACTGTTTCGCATTCTAAGCTGAACTGTCATACAACGCTGTCAACCCCTTATTTATATGACGAGTGTAAGTTACTAGAATGTTCTAGCATAATACCAGAACATTCTAGTACTTACGGGAACGGTCCAGTGTAGTTCGGCTATTCGATAACAGATGGCGTTAGCGTCTAACGTGTAGTTCTTCTATTCGCTAACAGATGGCGTTAGGATCTACGTGACAGTATTTTATTCCAATGACCATAGGGGTTCGTTTTATGGCATTTTCCATTTCTCGCATTCCTGTCGGATATTCGCTTTAAGAGTCTGAGGCTTGTTTACATAAACCCGGGACTTCAGGTAGGTAACCCCACAAAAAAAAGTCTGGAGCTGTTAAATCGGATGATCTGGCCGGCCAGCGCAAATCGCCAAAGCGAGAGATTTGACGACGCGGAAATACATGCTTCCTTCAGAATATCGGTTGTGGCTCGTGTTGAGTTTTATGGTTTTTAAGTAGTTTTTAGGGGTTTTATTTGCAAGGGATATTATTTTAAAGAATAATAACTCACACCAGTTTTTGACACAAGAGAGAAGACCTTTTTTTTTCTACTACAGACAATCAACATAAGAGAATTCCATCAATTGGATTACTGTTTTTTTAGATTAGGTATTCTTTTCAATCTTTAATATTTAACAGCTCGTGCAGTGTGCGCCGTTGCTGCATCCTGTTGGAACCACATGTCCTCCAGTTTCAATTCATCCAACTGAGGCAGGAAAAAGTCGTTGATCATGGCTCTGTAGCGCTTGCCGTTCAGTGACTGGTCGGCCCTCAGCGTTCTCGAAAAAAAAATGCACCGATGACTCCTCCAGCGTAAACAGCACACCATGCAGTAACTTTGAATGAGTGTAATGGCTCTTGGTGGGTCATACGCGGCTTGTCGCTGCCCCAGAAGCGATAATTTTGCTTATTCACGTAACGGGAGAGATGGAAACCAGCCTCATCGCTCATGATGATTTTCGATGAAATATCGTCCTCCTCTAGGTGGAGATTCAGGGTGGCTTGAGCGTAGGTTACACGTGTTTGGCGGTCAACAGCCAACAGCTGATGCACTGTCTGCACTTTGTAAGGGAACATCTTCAGGTCTTTCACCAAAATTCGTCTAAAGGACAGCCGGCTAATGCCCATTTGCGTGGCATGTCGTGTGGTCGATAGTTCGGGATCTTCTTCGACATCTTCGGCAACAGCAGTGATTTTCTCAGTAGAACGGCTGCTCCGGGGCTGGCCTCGCCTAGCAACATCTTGTGTTGTTCCAGTCTCTTCAAAGCGAGCGGCTACACTCCGCAGTATTTGTCCAGTTGATACCGGACGGCCGGGAAATCTGCGACGAAATTCACGCTGCGCCAATATCACAGACAATTTATTACGCAAAAAAATGGAAACCATTATTCCGCGTTCTTGAGGAGTATAGCGTTCCATGACTTATTGACGTGTATGCTGCATCTGTTTCAATGACTAAAGAATAAGAGAGGACATGAACTAAAAGATCGTATCGCGTGCCCGCGTGGAAAGTAAAATGGCGTAGGCTCCGCCCATTACCTAGTGTTGTCCTCTGCTCATTCTTTGCAATGATTTTGTTCATCGTGTTGATTACAAATCGATTAATCGAAATCACATACATTAAAATAAGGTTTTTGATTTTATGTAGATAGTAGGTAAGTAGGGTGTTATTCGATTCTCATTCTAGGACGTCGCATTATGGATTAAGTACAAAAAAGCCTGTTGTTGCGTAATCTGACTGAAAAATTGCAAAAATCATCAATTTGGCGGTTCATTTAAAATTAATTGTACTTTATATTATTTACTCTATGATTAATAGTTGCTCGTGATAATCAAGCTAGAAGAAGAGTAAATTAAACTGCAACAAGGAATTCAAAACTACACCGATTACAAAATAAAACAACAGAAATCGATATTATGCATTTAATGGGAGAACCGTTTTATTTCAAATAGATACAATAATATCAGTTTGTAATTAGTATTAAGTACACCAATAATGTGAAATACAATAAAGTCTGCCTGTCTACAATAAATGTACAGGGAAATAATAATGTATTATGACTCAAACTCAAAGCATTTATTTCAAATAAACCAATTACAGGCACTTTTGAATTGTCAAGGGGTCGGTCAGTCAGAAAGATGAAGCTAGTTGCCCATTCCAAAGCGTAGTAGGTACCTATGGAGAAGAACGGGCAAGAAACTCCATGGACACTCTTTTAAATCAAAATATTGTTACAAAAAAGTGGTTACATCATTCATGTTGTAATTATACATGTGAGAACGATGTAGAAACACGTGCACGTTAAAAGCGTCCGTAATAAAAAGATAAAAACAATTATGGAATTAAAATAAGCCGTGGCAGCTAAGAAATGACCAGTGCCTACTGACGGCGCCCGTTCACGAACATGACGTATGGATCAGCACCATTCAGCTCAACCATTTTGAAGGGAACTCAATGATCCAATACACACGCCACCACCAGCGACACATTTGAGTGAGCATGACATACTCTCAGCCGCCAGGGCACATTCAAGTCAATGAAAGACGAACCCAGTAACCTTTATAGTGGGTACATAGTGCTCACACATGTGCTATGCAATTATACAATACTAAGAGATTGAATTTATACAATGCAAAGATAGGTTGTACAATCTTCATCAGCTCCAACATTATTTTCGAATATATGGGTAAATGTAGGCTTACAATGAAAATGTGATAATTTACCTTAGGGAGCCTTGTCGGTATTGCATTGTCGTGAAGTCTCACTATATCAAGACTTCTATTAATACAAGACTCTTCGAAATGTAGTGAACAAACAAATACTTTTTCCTGGCTGGAGTCGATATTTTCTTGACCCAATGATTCAAGCCACTTACTTTTAAGTTTATCATTTTTTGGTAACCTAAAAACACAAACAAAACACGCAAACTAACATAAATGTGTATATTCTTTCATGCTAAATATTCAAACGAAATTTGGTTTTAATCGATGCAAAATCGATTCGTTGTGCAAATTACACAATCACAACACTTTATTTGTCAATAAAAATACGTAGTAAACAAAACCAAAATAAGGAAATATATCGTTCGAAAGACTATGAATAGGCAATAATCTATGACCGAACAGTAATAAACATGAATTGAGACTAGAAATTGGTATAAGTTTATATAGGAAACTTAATAATCTATGAATTCTTTTGACTTACTTGTGCAGGGATATCAGAGGCGCTTTTTTACTGTAATTCGAGCCACAGCCCCTCACACAACACTTAGGCATGGTTTCCTCTATCACAGACAGCCTCAGTCAAATTTACAGCACTCAAAATGTTCTCAAAATGGAAAAAAACTTAATATTTAGTCGCACGATAACGCCAAATGACACTTCATGTACACTCTGAGAAGTACTCAAAACCAGAAACTAAAATGGCGAACCGGCCGATGGGCAGGGCTTCCGTGAGGTCATACTTCAATATTGCAATTTTAGAAAACTGACAAAATACGGTTTTCTCTTTTTGACACTTGCAGAATTGCGTAAGTTAGAAAGAAACATGTATATTTTTTTATTTCTGTATAGAATCGTATGATATTTCCATAATGTATAATTTATATAGATCTTTTAGTTCATGTCCTCTCTTATTCTTTAGTCATTGGCACAGAAGCCTCACATAAAATCAATGACTTTTAGTCATTGATCTGTTTACTTCACAATGTCAAAAAAGAATTGACATTTGCCGCCATTTGCAAAACGCCTACCAAATGTCAATTTAGAACTTAGAAATTTAAAGAACATCAAAAACCTTATATACAACATGTAACTTATTAAACGCACATCCTGAAAGTAGTTTTTTCAAAATCGGCTACTGAATCTCCTCTCTCTGAACTACTCTTTTTCTTAATCCCAGTTTTGTTGGTATAGCATTGTTGAGCGATTCTGAAAGTAGCTAGACTTGACAACGGGTTTGCTAGCTAGGCGCTTATTATATTAACGAATACCTTATGAAGTCCATAGGAAGTTTAAATTTTGGATATGTAAGGTACAATAGAATAAGGAGCTTGATACTTTTATGTACATAATAGTATCAAGCTCCTTATTCTATTGTATGATATAAAAGAGTAGTATTTAGAAAAGAAAACACTGGCTGGACGTTTGTCTAATTAAGCAATATCTTCTAAAGTATAGCTCACAGAAAGTCGACATTTTGGATTTGTAACGTACATAATAGTTTCTAACTCCGAGCACTACTGGGCGATCTGAAAGTATAATAACAATAAAAATAATCATAAGGGGCCCGCTAGCTAGTCACTTCATAGAAACGTCTTTTAATCAAAAACAGTCGAGGTACAAAGTATATTTTATTTATTTTCTACAGGTACAAAATAATGTCCTTAGGTAAACCTATTACCTGTTGTTAAATCTCTATGGGGCCTGCCAGATAGACCCACACCGCAGAGGGCGGGCTGACGACTTCGCACTTTGTGGTAGAACTGCAGATGTTAGTCGCTGATAATACGAGGATAAGAGTTAGTACAACATAAATGTTATTCTAAATTACTATCTTTTATAAAGTAGGGTGATAAACAGCACAGACATACAGTACATTTTTACGTAATTATTACGCACCAATTACCATTTAATATTATTTTCGTTTAAAAAAGTTGTTAAAATGTTAATAATTTTGGGAGAGAAGTGGGATAAAAGGGATTGGAAGTTAGTTGGGAGAGGAATGTTACATTTATAAAATTTTCTATACCGAGAGTGTGGTGAACCTTTTTACCACTTTATTCTTGTGTGACCATAGATACTTCTATTTTGTCATAATCCGGTTGTCACATGAATGTATTGTCATTTTCAACAATTATGTTACGTTTTGCTAATTAAAACCTACAGTATAGGTTTTGGCTATTATTACAATTTAATTAGCAATCGAAACGACTAAGATCCCATGGACAAATATTTACGACCGGAGCGATTCAATGGGGACCCGTCCCTAAGCTCGGCGGCTGCTGAATGGGCACACTGGAAGAAAACTTTCGTTAACTTCCTTGCTTTGATTATATACTTTATATAATCAAAGCTTCCTTGCGGTGCAGGACTCGGAAACTACTACTAATAAGGTCAAGCTTACCATACTAATTAATCACGTGTCTCCGAACGTGTATACCCACATAAGCGAGTGTGAAACATACGAACAGGCATTGAACCTCTCAAACAAACTTTATGTAAAACCAAATAACATCCTGTATGCACGCCACGCTCTCGCCACCCGGAGACAAAGTAGCCACGAGACTATCGACATATACATCGCAAGCCTTGAAGCAGATGTCCAAAGATTGTAACTTCACGGCTGTCGATAGTAAGACCAACCGGGATTGTACAGTGCAAGCACAGCACAGTTTCGTATGAATAAGTCAGCATTTTACCTGCGCTGGGCCGGTGAATTTAGTACACGAATAGCATTCATACCGCGTGCACTCATCTATCATACAATAATACTTTTATCAATAAATATCAATCACATTTATCAGTGTATCAATCAGCATCAACTCAAGGTGTAAGGTCCTGAACTATACATCTTAATGGTCCTTCGAGCCGGATAAGCGGGTTTCAATCACGTAGCAAACATATTAGTGGTTGTTCCTGTAAATACGACCTGTGGGCGACAGTCAACGGTCTACCAACGTCATCAAGCCCTCGACAGCTGCAATACCGCCAAGTAAGGAGCTTTGTTTATCTTTCCGTGGTTGCGAATCGGTTCAGCCGGCCTCCCACAAGCGGGTCTCACTGGTTGGATTGAGAAGGCGCTAATATCGCGGAGAGTTTGCAAGAGCATTTTCTGTGGAATAGCGGTCAGGAACATCATCAAGAAACCGATCAATCATGAGTTCTACGATGGAGAACTTGTTAGCAAATCAAGATCAAATCATGCAAGCTATGGAGCAGCTATTAAAGAACTTCAAAAAAGATTCTGCAGAACGTAAGACTCCATCCAATATCAATAAACGACTGCAAACTCTAGATAGTTATTGGTCTGAGTTCCAGTCTAATCATTTAAGATTATGTGAAAGCGAAAGTCGTAGTGCCAGTTATTTCACCGATAACTTCTTTCAAAGGACGAAACTCTTCTACACTGAAGCACGGGACACTATCGAACGTTACGAGTCGAAAATTCCTAGTGAAGGTGTGAGCAATCCATCAATTCAAGTATCGGCATCTGGCAAACACGAACAAGAAACTTCAAATACTTCATCAGTTGACCCCGATCAAGCAAACAGCGATCCTTGTAATAGTAAGTCTACATCTCTGTGGAAAACTGTTTCTCAAGGGAACGCGAGCAAACTGGAAGAAATGCTGCGTAAGCAAAAGAGCAACTTCAAAGCGTTGTCGCGTACAATCAAGAGCGTGGAATTAGAGAACATTTCCGAAAAGTGGGAACTCGAAGATCTACTGCGTAATGTACAAAAAAGGTGGTCAAATATAGACTCGTTGCACTGGGAAATTGACAGTGAGCTGTACGAGGAAGATGAGGATTATGAGCAAACATACAGCAGATATGAACAATTATACAACGACATGAAAAAGTCAATCAATATCAAGATGGGCTCCATTTCACATCGTGAAAATTGTACCCCCAAAATCGACATTCCTATCTTCAGTGGAAATTACTTAAAGTGGACATCATTCAAAGATCTATTTATAGAGACGATCCACAACAACAAGTCAATGTCGAGTGCTCAGAAGATGCAGTTTTTGAAAAGTAAGCTGAAAAGCTAGTCCAACACTTAAACATCAGTTCGGAAAATTATCAACTATGCTGGGACATCTTGAATCATAGATACAACAACGAAAAGCTCATCTTTAGCTCACATATTAACGCACTTCTAGCAATACCTACAATGCAGAATCAAGCAGATTATCAACTCAAGAGGATGTTTGATACTACAAACGAATGTCTTAACGCCATAAAGAATCTCGGTGTCAACATATCAAACTGGGACCCACTTATTGTGCACCTGCTGGCCTTGAAGATGGACAGCGAGACGCATGGGAATATATTCAATCGCTAACTGATCCCAGAGCAATACCGACACTCGACGAATTCCTTAGATTCCTGGAGAACAAATACACCGCTCTTGAATCATCTCGGCGAAAGCAGTATACTCCAAAATCAAAGCAAGATTCATTCAGCAAAAAAGAATCGGAACATCAGCCAAACAAACAAAGCAAACCTAATCAGCACAATAATAAGAACGATGGAGGCACCCTTTTTTCCGCAATTCTGCATTTAAAAGTTTTACAACGAATAAACCAAATTGTCCACTCTGCAATGACAACCACGGACTTTTCCGTTGCAAAACATTTTTAGAATCTAGGCCAGAGGCCAAAAGAGATATTGTGAAACAACTAAACCTATGCAAAAATTGTCTCTATGATCACAAAGACAAGCCATGCTACTCGGAAACAAAATGCAGGGTGTGTCAGGAAAAGCATAACATCTTGTTACACGATACGTTTCACAGCAACGCCACAGCAGTAAACACGAAGTCAGTTACAGAGGAACAACAGTCCAGTACACGCGAAAACAGGACACGAGACACTGTCAACCATATATCAAATGGAAGCATCGTAGAAATCCTGCTAGCAACAGCCCTCGTTCGAGTGAAAGCACGAAACGGAGAATACCACACGATGCGTGCTCTTATTGACCAAGGCTCACAAGTCTCTCTAATATCAGAATGCGCAGCTCAAAAACTAGAACTCGCAAGACAAGCATTCAAGGGCGTCATATTTGGCATCGGCACAAGTGAAGCCAATTGTAAAGGAGAGATCAGTATTACTGCGGCATCATTGCATACTGACTTTACCTTCCAAGCAGATGTGTTGATAATGAACACACTATTACATAACCTACCCAACAGAACTTTCTCAAAACCATCATGGGCATACCTTCAGAACATACAGTTAGCAGATCCAGAATTTTATACGAGCCGACCTGTAGATTTATTACTAGGCGCCGACGTATATTCTCAAATAATAATGGGAGGCATTATTAAAGAAAATGAGTCACTACCTGTAGCTCAACAAACTCAGCTCGGGTGGATATTAAGCGGAAACGTCAAATCATATCACTGCAATGTCGTGATGAACAACATTGAGGACATACAAAGGTTTTGGGCCATTGAAGACATAGCCGATAGCAATATCAACATGTCCAAAGAGGATCATCAGTGCATTCAGCAGTATCAGACTGAAACTTCGCGACGGGAGGATGGCAGATATGTTGTAAGACTACCATTAAAGCCAGACATAAAGGAACACTTGGGAGAGTCAAAACCCAAGGCTGTAGCCCAATTTTATCAATTGGAGAAAAAGTTTGTTAAAAACCCAAAGATTGCGCAAGATTATAAATCATTTATCGATGAATACATTGGACTAGGTCACATGCGTGAGTGCAAGAATAAAAAACAGCCAGATTGCATTTTACCTCACCTATGTGTATTGAGGCCAGAATCAACAACAACAGCATTACGTGTGGTGTTTAACGCGTCAGCAAAAACATCGACTGGCTACAGTTTAAATGATTTTATGTACACTGGCCCAAATCTACAACAAGACTTATTTACGCTAATTTTGAGATGGAGACAACATAGATATGCAATAACAGCGGACATCGAAAAAATGTTCAGACAAATCTACTGTCATGACGATGATCTGCAATATCAAAAAATCGTATGGCGCAACTCACCTCAAGAGAAATTACGTGAATATGAGCTAACAACAGTCACATATGGCACCAAATCTGCACCTTTTCTCGCCATGATGACTCTGAAGCGAATAGCAGAAGATGAACGCGCAAGGTATCCTGCTGCTGCAGCAGTTGTTGAAAGCTGCTTCTACATGGATGACCTATTGGCTGGGCATCATAGCATCGAAGAAGCAAAGCGACTAAAATCTGATCTTATCAAATTACTCAGATCGGGAGGATTTAATTTGAGGAAATGGTCGTCTAATAAACTAGAGACATTAGACGACGTCACATCAAACACAGCGAGTCAATCATTTGAATTCAAACATCAAGAGTCAACAAAAACATTGGGGTTACGCTGGCACCCGCTAGACGATCAGTTCAAGTTCGAAATGAAGATTGACATCAAATCAACAGCTCCAGCTACCAAGAGGTCCTTATTGTCAGATATATCAAAAATATTTGACCCACTGGGCTGGTTGGCACCGGTCTCAACCAAACTAAAACTATTATTTCAAAATGTCTGGTCACTAACCCTACAATGGGACGACAAAGTACCAGCACATATCAACGAGCAATGGCAGAAGATCAAGAAAGATCTACCAAAAATAGAGCAGATTAATGTACCGCGATGGCTACAAATATGGCAAAACGCAGAAATTGAACTTCATGGTTTCTGTGACGCATCTACAAAAGCGTATGCTTGCGTAATATATTGCAGGATCATCAAACACAACCAAAACAATTTAACTCCTGTGACCATATTAGCAGGAAAATCAAGGCTCGTTCCTGTCAATAAAGCGATGTCGTTGCCAAGATTGGAGCTTAGCGCAGCGCATTTATTATCACTTCTGATGCAAGTAGTTCAGAAAACTTTACAGGACTACAGTATCAAAATATACGGATGGTCAGATTCAACGGCTGTCCTAGGCTGGCTACAAGGAGATCCGAATCGCTGGAAGCCATTTGTGGCAAATAGAGTGAAACAAGTCACTGAAGTAATTCCAACCACGAACTGGCACTATGTGAAATCAGCTGAAAATCCAGCTGATTGTGCAAGCCGAGGATGTTCAGCAGAACAGCTCAAAGAACATTCACTATGGTGGCATGGACCAGCGTGGCTATCATCATTCGATGAAAATGAACATAAACAACAAAAGTATGTTACGCAAGACGAAATGAAAAAATCAGTACAAGCTGGCATCATTCAACAAAATGATGACATAGCTCAAAACATATTAAATAAATGTAGCAATTTCAACAGAGCGACGCGAGTTTTAGCTTGGACTTTGCGCGCAATAACACGCAATAATCAGCACAAACCAAAGTTTTTAACGATCGGCGAAATGAAGAAATCAAGAAATCTCATCATTAAGCAAGTACAATATTCAGAATTCAAAGAACATATCAACAGTCTTCAAAAACACAAACAAGTCAGCGCAAAAAGTGAGCTGTTGCAATTGAACCCATTCCTGGATGAAGAAGGCTTGATGAGAGTTGGCGGGAGGATCTCTAACGCGAATATCCATCAAAATATGAAACATCCACTCATTATACCTAAAAACTCTCATCTTAGTAACTTGCTGATTGACCAAGGACATCACATGACGTATCATGGCGGAGCTCGAATCACGCAAGCTTGGCTTCGCCAGCAGTACTGGATTGTAGGCGGAAACCGCGCAGTCAAGAAACGCCTTAGAACATGTATCAAATGCAGACGTCACAACCCAATCAAACAAGAGCAGTTGATGGGAGACTTGCCTGCAGCACGCAGCAATCCAGCACGACCTTTTTATCACTCAGGGGTTGACTACACTGGCTTTGTCTACGTCAAAACAAACAAAGGCCGAGGAGTAAAGACATCAAAAGGCTACATCGCTGTGTTCGTATGCATGGCCACAAAAGCTGTGCATCTGGAACTAGTCTCGGATCTGAGCTCCTCAGCATTCTTAGCAGCACTACGCAGAATGTCAGCAAGAAGAGGCGCCCCAAAACATATATACAGCGACAATGGTACAAACTTTGTAGGAGCAAGCAGAATCCTAAACGAAGAATTCATCAACATGCAAAAAGTGTTAGACGTGGAATTTTACGAAGCAATCACCGTAATGGAGATCAATTGGCACTTTAACGCCCCATCCTGGCCAAACGCGGGAGGTGTATGGGAAGCAGCTGTGAAGAGTTTAAAGTACCATCTAAAGAGAGTGATTGGCGAACAACGGCTGACGTTCGAAGAATATTCAACAGTGTTAGCACAAATCGAAGCATGTCTAAACACAAGACCACTGTGCGCTCTAACAGAAGATCCAGAAGATTTGGATTACCTCACGCCATCCCACTTTTTAGCAAGCGGACCAACCTTGACGTTAATCGAAACAGAAACAGATTTACGTACGAGGTGGCACCTTACCCAAAAAATTGTGGATGATCTATGGAAAAGATGGAGAGCGGAATACTTAAGCCAATTGTCAGTGCGTAGTAAATGGCGGCAATCGCACACAAATCTGAAGATTAACGACATTGTCATCATACACGACGTACAATTACCATCAGGAAAATGGGCCATGGGAAGAATCACGGAACTACATCCCGGAAAAGATGGAAAAGTCCGAGTGGTTACTATTCGCACGAAAAATGGATCACTGAAAAGACCCATAACAAAGTTATCATTATTGCCCATCAATGAAAATCCAACAGAAGAGCAAGAACATCAAAAATCGGCAACAAACGTACCAAAACAACGAACACGACAATCGTCATCAAAATTATACAACTTAATCTATACCATACTCATGATACTTACGGTGATGGTATCTACAGCAAGAAGCGAGTACAAGTTCACAAGCCTGAGCAGTAACCAAAGCATATATTTTGACAAGGTAGCGAATATGCGGCTACAACGCGAAGAATGGAAGCTAATAGTTTATTGCGATATGGCTCCATATTGGCGAGGAATAGATGTACTCAACAAATATATGAATCACCTTGAGAACATATGCTCATCAGATCAAATAGCACAATGTGACGTAGTCCGACTGCAATTACGTCATGGGTACGAAGAACTCGAACATTATAACAGCATTTTACTTGGTCAGCAAATGCACCGATTGCGCCGACGTAGAGGCCTTATCAACGGCGTAGGCTACGTTGCACGTAGTTTATTCGGAATATTGGATGAAGAATTTGCTGAAAAATATCAGAAAGATATCGACCTTATCAAGAAGGATCAAAAACATCTAGCCTTATTGTGGAAAAACCAGACATCAATCGTGGAAGCAGAATTGAATGTCATCAAACGAGTAGAAACCGCCTTGGAAAAACAACATAAACTCATCAATCAACACATCATCAACTGTAACCGGGGAATAAACAAACTAACAGAGCAAATTCAGAAAACAGATAGCAGAAGTGACTTTACCTTATCCGCCTTGGTGGCAAACAATATGCTGTCAAACCTGAAAGATATCCAGGAAACGCTGGTGGATACAGTGGCGAATATTTTTTATGAAAAATTCAACTTTCACCTTTTAACACCAACACAGCTGAGAGATGAACTCAACACTATAACAGGACAACTATCAAAGGAGTTGACCATACCCATTAATAATATGCAAACGGATCTTGCAAAGATATATCATTTACTAAAAGTAAAAGCCAGAACAACCAAGCAATACATGATTTTTGAAGTCAAGATTCCTCTTGTGACTAGAGAAGACTATGAGCTCTATAACCTCATACCAATTCCGTTGCAAGTAGCCGAAAGCATGGTCACCATCACACCTATCGCACATCACTTAGCGATAAATATACAAAAGGACTCGTTCATCCCGATGTCGGAAGACGATTGGGGAAGATGTACGCCTTACGATCATGACGACTTCATTTGTCCCCTTAAAAAGCCTATTTATCAAATGACCTCAGACAACAATCTGTGTGTTAAGGATCAAGTTGCAAATCAATGTCAAACAGAAACCAAAGAATGCATAGATCAGTGGACGGAATTAAGCATCGTCAACACATATTTATATTATTGTTGCGGACAATGCACCGTGCGAGTCATATGTGAGGATCATATTACTGCTGCACGACTCAGCAAGGCCGGGGTACTGACACTCGGCGACGGTTGCGTAATCAAAGGTCAAACATTTACGATTTATTCGCACCAAAGCTTGAGCAACTCAATACATACAAAAACAGACGTTATGGATATTGAAATACCGTCTATAAATCACATCATCAATCTAACTGTACCTTCTGCTGCCGTACTAAACGACACCGAAGAGACTATTAAACGGCAAATGGATTTAGAATTCATCAGCCACGCCATCAAGAATGCAAGAGCGAAGGAAGTTGACGTATTGACGGATCAACATCCCACGACATTCACCACTACGTCGCCATATACACTGTAGTGGCAGTGATCATAATCATTGTCCTCTTCTACGTGTGGCGACAGCTGCGAACCCGCAGGGATACGGTTCAACAAGATCGTCAGAAACCCAACGTGCACTACACGACTGCTGCAAGAAGACCGTCACAGACCATCGCTACTGTTGACAACAACCAGAGCAACACCCGCACAGTTGACAGGGCGTCGTCACCACGTTTTGGAAGTCAATACAGATCAATGTAGTGTTATTTAAGTTAATTAAGTAATTATGTTTTATCACCTTGTTAATTATAACTATCATGAATCATATCACCTATGCACCGATCTTCTCCGGGCCTGGAGCATGTACAGTGCAAGCACAGCACAGTTTCGTATGAATAAGTCAGCATTTTACCTGCGCTGGGCCGGTGAATTTAGTACACGAATAGCATTCATACCGCGTGCACTCATCTATCATACAATAATACTTTTATCAATAAATATCAATCACATTTATCAGTGTATCAATCAGCATCAACTCAAGGTGTAAGGTCCTGAACCATACAGGGATGACAACATTCGTGATGCTTTCATAGCTGGCATCTCCTCGAAAAAAATAAGAAAGAGACTTCTCGAAAACCTTTGCTTAACTTTGGACGAAGCACATAACCAGGCGCGTTCCTTGGAGACTGAAGTTAACTGGTTACTGGCTGAAGTTAATATGCTGCATTATAACAACATACCTATGAACGCGGCTACAGAAAACATCTCTGATAACACTAATGTACGGAATACTCCTATGCTCAATGGAAATGCAAGTGCCTCTGCAGCCACGCCGCCGGCCTTCCAGAATTGGTCGAATCGCAAATGTTTCTTCTGTGGAGGACAGGTGCATCCGCGCAAGACATGCCCCGCCTTCAATGTGACATGTCAACTTTGTAACAAGAAAGGGCATCTCGCAAAAGTCTGTCGCAGTAAGAACTAACTAGTGCTGCCACATCTGACCAGGAAAATGTTACCGCCTGCATCATTGCTGCATCACCGTCGTCCTTACGCAAAGCCATTGTCCCTGCATATATCAAAGGCATTAAAGCTGAAGCACTATTAGATACAGGCAGTTCTAAAAGTTTCATTAATTTCGAATTTTCTAAACTGGTTTCTCTGAAGATAAAACCAAGCCAGCAGACAATATCTATGGCCTCTCTTAATCATACATCATCAGTCAAAAGAGAAACTTGCCTCACGCTTACCTTGGGTAAACACACTTATGAGAACGTTCAACTGCTTGTGATCGACAATTTATGTTCAGATATGATTATAGGACACGACGTATTAGAGAAGCATTCCTCACTAGAATTCGCATTTGGTGGTCCGAAAGAGCCTCTCGTCGTGTGCAACGTAGCCGAAGCATCTGTCCCTGCTGTGCCTTTATTCGCCAACCTATCTCCCGAATGCAAACCGATTGCTATTAAGTCTCGAAGATACAGTGATGACGACCGACGTTTTATTGAAGAGGAAGTGAGGAATCTCTTAAAAGAAGGTGTCATTGAAGAAAGCCGGTCACCATGGCGAGCGCAGGTACTGATCACTAAGAATGCGAATCACCGGAAACGCCTTGTAATCGACTACTCCAGGACTATAAATCGATTCACAGAACTGGACGCCTATCCACTTCCCAGAATACAGGAACTGATATCAAAAGTGGCAAAATATTATGTATTTAGCGCCATAGATTTAAAAAGCGCCTATCACCAAGTCCCTATTTTGTCAGAGGAGAGACAATACACTGCGTTTGAAGCAGCTGGAAACCTATACCAGAGGGGCAATTCTCGTACTTAAAAAACGTTCAAATTCAAGTCGCAATCTCATCTCAGCGACAATCAATGTCAAAAACGGGAATTACCCCTCAGTTCCGTCGTATACCTTTTGGAGTAACCAATGGAGTTTCCAGCTTCCAGAGAACTATAGATTGGCTTATTCGAACGCAAAAATTGAAAGGCACATTCGCATATCTTGATGATATCACAATTTGCGGCAAAACACCAGAAGAGCACGACTATAATCTGAAAACTTTTCTTGCAGCAGCTAAAAAGTACAGTCTAACCCTAAATGAAGCAAAATCCAAATTTAAACAAACTTCTATCAACATACTTGGTTATACAATCGCCAATAATATCATTAAACCTGACAATGATAGATTACAACCTCTTCTAAACTTACCTCCACCTCAAGACTTGCCCAGCTTGCGAAGAGCCCTGGGTATGTTCGCTCATTACTCTAAGTGGATACCAAACTTCTCCGAAAAGGTACATGAATTATTAAAGACCAAGAAATTTCCGCTGAGTGACAATGTGATTAAAGATTTTCAAGAACATATGAACGCCATAATCAAGTCTCGTGTTCACGCCATTGACAATAATATGCCATTTACTGTTGAAACTGATGCCTCGGAGCACTCAAATGCGGCAACCCTTTCGCAGGCGGGCAGGCCTGTAGCGATCTATTCGAGAACACTTAATCGAAGTGAACAGAATCATTCAGCTAAAAAGAAGCTTATGCAATCGTAGAGTCCTTGAAGAAGTGGCGCCATTTTCTTATAGGGAAATCATTTCTGCTCGTCACTGACCAGCGATCCGTCTCTTTCATGTTTAATGCTAAGCACACCAGTAAAATAAAAAACGAGAAGATACAGCGCTGGCGATTGGAACTATCTCCGTACAAATACGACATCGTATTCCGACCTGGCACGCAGAACCATGTAGCGGACGCCATCTCCCGTGTTTGCGCCATCGTCGAAACACCTGTAAACTTACGATCACTTCACGAAGCCCTTTGTCACCCGGGTGTAACCAGAATGGCACATTGGGTGCGTTCCAAGAACTTAGCCTATTCAATTGAAGAGATAAAGGGTATGACGAAAGACTGTCGCATCTGTTCTGAGGTTAAGCCTAGATTTATTAAAGCTGATCCGCAAATTATACTTATTAAAGCGATAGCGCCGTTTGAACGACTAAGCATGGATTTTAAGGGACCAGTACCATCTAAATCGAGTAACAGATTCATTTTAACAGTAATCGATGAGTACTCCCGCTTTCCGTTCGCCTTTCCGTGCTCTGATATAAGCGCAAAGACTGTAATCAAGCATTTAGACAGCATTTTTAACATGTTCGGCCTACGTGCACTCGGACCGAGGGACATCATTTTTATCGGCTGATGTAAAAGATTTTCTACACTCCAGGCAAATAGCGACGAGTCGTACAACGCCATACAACCCTCAAGGCAATGGCCAAGTTGAAAGGCTCAATTCTACGCTCTGGAAAACTGTACAGTTAGCGTTGAAAACTAAGAACCTGCCAATAGAGAGTTGGGAGGATGTGGGCAAGCATTACACTCCATACGCTCGCTTCTTTGTACTAGTACAAATTGTACGCCGCATGAAAGGATGTTCCGCCACTCTCGGAGATCGACGAATGGAGATTCTATTCCCACATGGCTATCTGGCTCAAACAGAGTACTTATGCCACGCTTTGACCGGAAAACAAAATATCAACCACTAGCTGAGGAGGTGAAGGTACTAGAGACTAACCCCACTTATTCGTACGTTCGAACGATGGATAGTCGCGAAACTACTGTATCCAATCGCCATTTAGCACCTTTGGGAGGCAACCGAGAAGATATCCTCACAATTAACGAATTTATGGACGCCGAAACCCAAAGATCGCAGTCACCATCACCATCTTCTTCACCACCTACAACTTTGCCTTCTTCACCGACAACATACTCAACACCAGTCTCGCTGCCACCAACAACTCCGCCTTCTTCACCAACAGCCTACTCAACACCAGTCTCGCTGCCAGCTACTCCCTCGTCACCGCCACCATCGGAGGATATGCAAGGGGCACTGGGACCGGAACAAATGAGCTCAGACGGGATCGAGCTCCCAGTTCTCCGGAGGTCAGCCAGATCACGGAACCCGCCGAAGTTTTTACTTGATTACATCTGGCCGGGGTGAATGTGGTGAACCTTTTTACCACTTTATTCTTCTGTGACCATAGATACTTCTATTTTGTCATAATCCGGTTGTCACATGAATGTATTGTCATTTTCAACAATTATGTTACGTTTTGCTAATTAAAACCTACAGTATAGGTTTTGGCTATTATTACAGAGAGATCAAAGGATTTGGTGTTCAAGGAGCAGGAGAAAAATGTTACGAATTAAGAAAATAGTATAGTAAACAATAATATTGGGCTATCCATGTCATATAATTGAAGTTGACAGCCCGCTTTTTTTTTTCATCTCTACACGTCTCTACCCCTCTCGTGTAACCACGCTCTGCTTATGGTGTTCTTGTATTCGTATTGTATTTAATTACATTATAAAGTGATTTACTTTGGAATCCGTTTTTCCTTTAATATGACATAACTCACAATAGGTTATGGGCCCAGTCATGGAAATCACACACAAGTAAGACACCAAAAGACGACAGAAGAAAGCTCGCGTAGACCGCGTACCTACTAGGATTACCGGCATCGAGCAAGTACTCCAGACCAGATTACAGAAGAAGTCGACCGCTTCCGGGTCATTACAGACGGGAATAACACAGAAGAAAGCTACAGAAGATATATATAAAAATAAAAGTAAAACTATAGAAGATGGAAAGAAAAGATGGCCGTTAGTTCTAAACGACAACAATTGGGCACTATGGAAGTTCCAAATCATGATTGTACTAAGGTCCAAGGGGTGGTACGACGCGTTACTTAAAAGAGCCGTCGTCCACTGAAGACAAAGAAGTAGACAGAAAAGCGCAAGAAATAATAGTTACAATAATGGAAGAGAAGATACTTTCATATTTATTGGCATGCACATCTGCTTATCAAATGTGGGAGAAATTTAACACAATTTATGAAGCAAAATCTAAGGTCGGAGTACACCTTATTCAACAGAAGTTTTACAGCATGGAGTTCGAGGAACCAATGGCAGCATTCATATCCAAAGTTGAGGAACTTGTTAATCAGTTAAGAAATAATGGAGAGGATCTTTCTGAGAAGATGGTAGTCACAAAGATTGTCATGAGCCTACCCGATAAATACCGACACTTCATCTCAGCATGGGAATCAGTACCTGAAAGTGAACAGAATATGATCAATTTGACATCAAGTTTACTTGTGGAAGAGGAGCGTATAGGAAAGGAAACTCCGCCATCATCAGCCCTTATGACAAAAAGAAACAACAACAGAAAATTACAAGTCAATAAAACTGAACTAAAGTGCTATATCTGTGGTAAAGCTGGACACTATAAGAAAGACTGCAAAGCGCGTAAGTGTAACGTTTTTGTGGAAAATTGGGTCATGTATACAAGGACTGCAGAAGCAGGCCAGGACAAAATAGCAAAGGTTACAGAGTATGTTTTCAAAACAAAGAAGTCAACACATATAGAGATGTGGTATTTATCCAAGAAAAGACAGAAGACAAATGTAGGAGCAGAATAATTCACATTGATTGTGAAGATGACACAAATAGCATTAGCAGAAAACACAGACAGCAGGAAGAAGACAGAAGACAAGAAGAGAAAATAGAAACTTGGAATGATACAACAATAGAAGAAAGAAGGATAGATACAGAAGACAGAAGAACAGAAGGAGACCTACAGAAGACAGATGGAAAAGAAGAAATCAACAGAAGAGAGACTAATATACAGCAAGAGAGTAATATACTGGAAGAAGAAGAAAGAAGTGGACACAGAAGAGAAGAGTACTATGAGTCATGTGAAGAAACAGAAGATGAAAGTTCTTTTAGAGAATTACCAGTGGAGAAACCACAGAAGACTAGGACAAGGGAGATCAAGAAGCCACAGAAGTATGGAGATTATTATACAGGATTTAAGGCATGCACAGAAGCACAACTAACTTATGACTAAGAAATAAGAGGAAAAGACTCACATAAGTGGAAAGAAGCTATAGAAAGAGAACTGACAACATTAGAGAAAAACAATACATGGATAATAGAAGAACCACTGAAAGGAAAGAAAATAATAGACAAACAAAATGGGTTCTTAAAATAAAGAAAGGACAGAAGAATAAGGATATCTATAAAGCAAGACTAGTACTTGTAGCAAGGGATTTTCAACAGGAAGATGATTTTGACCACTCAGAGATATACACACCAGTGGCAAAATTGCCAACTTTGAGAATCCTTTTATCCATAGCCTGTAAGTACAACTTGAAAATGACACAGATGGATGTGAAGAGTGCATTCCTTTATGGGATTATAGAAGAAGAAGTATATATAAATATACCAAATGGCATTGAGAATTAGGATGGAAAAGTACTAAAATTACAGAAGTCACTTTATGGCTTAAAGAAGTCACCAAGGAACTGGAATGACAGATTCAATAATTATATGAAAGAGGAAGGGTTTATTCGAAGCAAGTCGGACTAATGCATGTACTACAAAGCAAATAAAAGATTCTTCATACTCCTATATGTCGACGATTTAATAATTATAGCAGAGAAACAGGAAGAAGTTGAGAAACTGAAACAATCATTAAGAAGAAACTTAGAAATGACTGACATGGGTAATAAGAACATGAAATACTTAGGAATCAATATAACAGAAAAAGAAGACAGGGTTGAACTAGATCAGAGACAGTATCTGGAAGACATACTTAAAAGGTATGGAATGGAAGAATGTAACCCGGCAATGACACCTATAGAGACAGGTTTGATACTATCGACAGAACCAGCCAAAGACAATGATATGGTTAAAAGATGCAGACAGATAGTCGGAAGCCTTATGTATGCTATGTTGGGCACAAGCCCAGACATCTGTTTTGCTGTTAGTTATCTGAGTAGATATGAAGTTTATGCAGATGAAAACCTATGGAAGATGTTAAAAAGAATAATGAGATACATCAAAGGAACATTAGATTACAAATTAATTTACAGAAGAAATTCTAAGGATGTACTAGTAGGATATACAGATGCAGATTGGGCTGGAGATAAGCTGGATAGAAAGTCTACTTCAGGGTACATCATGAAGCTTTTTGGTTGCACAGTATCTTGGTGCAGCTTAAAAGCAACAATGTACTGCTCTATCATCAACACAGTCAGAATATGTGGCATTAGCAAAAGGGGTAGCTGAAGGTTGTTGGATTTACAATTTAGTAAAAGAAATTGGTGTAGGTTGTAATCATTTTATTATTTATATTGATAATCAGTCAGCTATTCATGTTGCCAAAAAACCCTGAAAAACATCAAAGATTAAAACATATTGATTTGAAATATCATTTTGTTAGAGATAAGGTAGAAAATAATATTGTAGAGTTAAGATATGTAGCAACAGGGAAACAAATAGCGGATATGTTTACTAAAGGTTTAAATAAAGAAGTATTTAACAAGTTGTGTAGTATGTTAAATAAATAAATTCGTGGATAGATACATAAGTAGTATTAGCTAATATGTGTATCTAATTTTCTAAGATAGCTACATTATATGATATAAATATTGTAAAGAATGCATACCAATTTTATTGAGGAAGGGTGTTACGAATCAAGAAAATAGAATAGTAAACAATAATATACTAAAGTTGCTAAACAACTATTTCACAGTACAATAAATAAAAAAAAACAACTTACCGATATTGTCACATTATTTTGTATAATGTGCAGCATGCGTACACCAGCGCCGATGACTTCTCAGGAATATAATGAAGGCTCCTGTCAATTCCGAGATACCGAAAGGTCCCCTTGAGGTGGTCATTGGTACCTACGTTGGCTGACATTGCGCGTTTGGAAATGCCACTTGGTGTACCTCTCTTCTGGTTTACGATGTCGAGCAGTTCTAATTGGAGTCATGAGCCAAGGCTGCAAATCATAGGCTGAGTCCCCTGAAAATCAATGTTGAATAATTAATTTTGTGTTTTGTTTCAGATTACTTAGTTCCCGAATGGCAAAACATATTAATATGGGCCCCAAAAATTACCTACACACATACATACCTACTACTAACTTTCTGTATGTATGATATGATTATTTATTCAATAAAAGTATTAATATACATAATTACTGCTTATTATTTCAAATGATGAATAGGACAGACACTACGTTACATATCGATAAAACGACGATGTTCTTTTCTAATTCCGATGTTGGACTATTCAATATCGGAATTGAAATACTGGTTTAATCTACTCGAGATTCCGATATTCATACCCTACTTATGACGGTAGAAATCTTTGTGTAATCTGTCATTTTGTCTATTCTTCTGTCGACAAAACCCATTTCTATGGAGGTCATGCTACGCGTGCAGTTGTTACATAAATTTACAAAATTTTTTTTTAATGTTTTAATATTTTACGGTCTTGGTATGCGGCCATCCTTAAATCACTTGAGGTTTTTTTAGGCTACTTTTATGTCCCCTTCACTGACCTCTACTAAAATACGCTGGACTGGCTATCGCTATCAATTTCATGTGCCTATTTGAAAATCGCCATTTTGGCGCTGACGGCAGCAGTGTGGGGGAATGGAACTAATACTAGTGATGTATAACAAAAGGTTTGTTATCGATAAAAACTTTTCTGATATCGACCACAATGATAGAAATATTACCAACGCTATTGTTACAGATTTCCTATAAATTAAATTGGTTTAGGTAATTATTAACATGTAACATTCGTGTTGTCTTTTATACGTAATATGTTTTTAAAAACGTGAAATACGTTTTATAACATATGTCAAGATTTACTAAAATTGTAGATAATTGATTTAAAACAATATACCTAGGCATATAATTATTTTGTTAAATGTTACTAAAACACAGATATAACAGACATGTCTGCACTAGTTGAGTACCTAACTAAACTTATGAACTATAGATAGTCGTAATAAGCAGATATTTTACGTAGAAAACATAACTTGAAATAGCAGTATCTAGTACTGTTTATGGACTGTAATAATAAGTATCACATGTCCAGTTGACCCCTTCCTTCTTTGTTCTCCTTAATCGGATAGCAGTTCACTATAGGATCAATAAATAATAAAATTCTGTAAAATAGTAAATTACTAAGATAGAAATAGTAATTAAGATAATCCCTTCCTATAAAGAGTGCACTATAAGATATTATTACTAGTCAGATACCGCATGTTGCCATATGATAAGAGACACAATAACTTTTTATTGTGTCTGTAATTACGGTAATTAACTTGTAACAACTTAATTACCGCAGGGGAGGGGGACAGGGAAATAAAAAAAGCATTCTCAAATCACATATTTTATTAAATTAAAAATTACTGTCGAGCCATTTTTTCAACGTAGTCCGTGACTGATGTTTTAAGAAACAGGCTTCCGTGAAGTGTTTATAACACAGATAATGATACATTGTCGGAGTCCAGTTGACAACCTTCATATTTTTTAACCAAAGTTTGAGAGTGTAATCGGGAACCTGTAATTAAGTAAATGAAACATTAAAGTAGATATGGGTAAAAAATTATAAATTATATACATATATCTATAATTATATAGAACACTTAATGAGAATTATGAATCATACATAAGTGTTAAATTATTTGTTATTGACTCTAATAATAATAAACCTTTAAGTGTTTTGCTATTATTAGAGATCATTATAATATGCGTATCATTATTTTAACAATGATGAGCATGACTTTTGTTTTACATCATAATATTACGAAAGTATCGATATGAATTTTGACATCCCTAACAAAAGTTATTGGTTATAAAAATGTTCGTAAAATCCCGTAAACTCGAATAGTTTACGTTTATTATTGTAAGAATACACTGTTTTAAGCGGTTTTCTAATAAGTATTTATGTTTTAGATTCACTTACTTGTGAAAACTGACACCACTGCCCTTTTCGTATCATGTTTTACAATATACGCACGATTTCATGTTGGACGAGCAATACAAGCTATGATACAATCACTGTCACTAATAAAACACTTTAATTTATATCACAATCACTCCAAACACTTTAGAAAACTTTTTATTCCGCAGAAACACTTAGCGTAAAATCAAATTTTGCAATCTTATTAGTTCTCAGAACTCTCACGTCTGTCACTGGGGGCGCTTTGAATCGGCACAGCAAATAGCTGTCATTTTGTATGGGATAGCCAGTCCAGCGTATTTTAATAGAGGTCAGTGGTCCCCTTGTGTGTTATATGACATGTATTATATTAAGCACCCACCTTGTGTGTAGGACGAAGAGATCAAGGAGTATGTGAGGCAGACCGTGCACGGCGATGACTTGGTGAGGATGTGGAGGTGGGAGGTCTACAAACACGTGTGCAAGAACTACCCAGAAGTTAACCTCGCGCACAAGAAGGACTTCATCAAAGCCACAATCAAGTCGGTCAGTAACAGATAGTCAACATTTTAGTGTAACGGTTTCCGGGATTTTTAATTTATAAATTTGGAAAACACCTGCACAACACTACAGACATAAATCCAAGTTATTGTTCGGTTAAAATTCAATAAAATAGACATATTTACAATAAAAAATAATATGCAATATTAACAAATAATTAAATAAAATAAAACACACAAAAATAATAAACTCATCTTTCATTCATCATCTCACAGAATCTCAAACATGCGCGACACACGTCTATCCATCTCGCGGCAAAAAAATCAAACCCTGTTTCACTGTCAGTACAGTATTCAGCATAGTGAACGCGAGGACCGGATTGTCTTTGTTTGTCATAATTCTTTTACATTGGGTAGATATCCTCTATTTCAAGTTTGAAGAAAACAATAGTTTCTCCCGACAAACCTGTAGCATACTGGGCTTTTGTACACAACTCTACATCTAAAGCTAGGGTTTCCTAAAACTACGGTGAACGCCATATAGTAGGGGAGGGGAGGTACACCTCGATTTTTGCGGTTTATTTTATACCAAATAAATTTCATTGCTATTAGTTGTTTAGTATTCAATCATCATCAGAATGAGAGACAGTCGCCGCACCTAAGGGGGAATCCAAAGTTGTCAATGTAGCATGCCAATGTAATAAAAACAAAAAAAAAAGTAATTTCATACCGCTCCAAAACCTTATGGCACGATTTATGGGATTTTCTTCACTTCAAAAAATATTGTCAGCTGCATAGAAGTAATAATACCTAATATAAAAATTTTACCTATAAATAAAATTTGTATTATGTTTCCTAAGACGTCCGAAGTCCATTTATGAGAGTACATCCGTCTTTTACCCACGTTTCCTCGCTAGATGATGCAACTTCCGTCACGTATGTCGACCTCAGCGCCACCCGTGGCCGTATCTGGAACTAACTAACCAGCACAGAGCAAGCCGCCATTCGTTTGCCATTGTTCGGCTCATAATAGTAATGATGATGATGGTATAGGTACACCAGGAAGAGATTATTTGGACTTCGGACGTCTTAGGAATATGTTTCCTAAGACGTCCGAAGTCCAAATAATCTATAATACAAATTTTATTTATAGGTAAAATTTTTATATTATGTGTTCCGTTTGACGTCCGAAGTCCATTTATGAGAGATCTGTTTGTTATCTCCTGGTGGCTTGCTTAGTAAAACGCAACAATGTGATCAATTATTTTAATAATTGTATAAGATAGTATACAGAAAGCAAAATTAAACAAAATCACAAGTAGGTAATTACACTCGAGAGCAATGAATCCGGGTCACTTAAAGAATCCTAAAAATCTCGGAAACTGAAAATGTTAGGTTAATGCAATAAATTGTATTTAATAGACAATGTAATACTCCTTAAATGAAGGTATTAAAACTTCTTAGTTATTGTAAAGTTATATCATAAAAAAATCAAATTTGAAAAAGGGCCACTTTCGAAGATGGAACTACGAAATTACAGCATTTGGTTTTGCTTTTGTTTGTAATCTGTCATTTATGTGGGTACATAAACCATGTTGATAGTGCTCTATATTCATTATTCAAGCTGAAATTATGTCGCTTACGCCTGAAGAATGCACCAGAATACTTACAATGCTGGAAACCGGCCGGAGTCAGCGCGATACAGCCAGGACTGTCGGTGTGTCGCTGTCAACAGTACAAAGAGTTCTCCGACGTTACGAAGAAACTGGTTCTAACCTACGCAGACCAGGAACGGGCAGAACCAGGTGTACCACAGCACGAGAAGACCGATACTTGGTGAACACCATGCTTCGAAATCGCTTTCTCACAGGAACTGAACTCACCAATCAGTTTCGACGCCTCGGAGGAAGTAACCCAAGTGCATGGACAGTAAGACGTCGGCTTGCTGAATCTAACTTAAAACCCCTTAGACCTGCAAACGGCCCTAAACTGGAGCGTGGGCATCGTATTTCAAGACTAAGATATGCCCAGAGCCACGTAAATTGGAGTATTGAAGATTGGTCAAAAGTTATGTTCTCCGACGAATCAAAATTTATGCTCTACAAGCACGATGGAAGACACAGAGTGTATCGAAGACCAGGGGAAAGATTCAAGCAAGCATGCATCGAAGAAAAAGTAGCCTACGGTGGTGGGTCTGTACTTGTGTGGGCCGGAATTTCTTCTGAAAGTCGCACAGAGCTGGTGATCATAGAAAACGGCTCTTTAACTAGCGTAAGATATGTGGAAGAAATCCTCAATGATCACGTTGGTCCATTTATGGTCAATTTAGGTGAGGATGCTATATTTATGCATGACAATGCCCGACCTCATACAGGTAGGATTGTGAATGACTACCTTCAAGAGATGAACATTACTCGTATGGAGTGGCCAGCGCGCAGCCCGGATATCAACCCGATCGAGCATGCTTGGGACGAGCTAGGCAGATGCGTAAAACAACGAAACCCTCCCCCAATCACGCTTCGTGAGCTCAAAATTGCTCTCACAGAGGAATGGGAGAATATTCCCCAAAATCGTATAAGGAACTTGGTGTACAGCATGCCAAACCGCGTAAACGCAGTAATGGAAGCACGAGGAGGCAATACGAAGTATTAAAATTCAAGAAAATCGTAATAAAGTTCAAAAATTTCATGTTTCCTATTTTTGTTTTAAGGAGAGATCAGCAGTTTTTTTCTTTATGTAATTTTGTGTTAATAAAATGTATTTTTTTTTACTTTCATTTAAGGAGTATTACATTGTCTATTAAATACAATTTATTGCATTAACCTATCATTTTTAGTTTCCGAGATTTTTAACATTCTTTAAGTGACCCGGATTCATTGCTCTCGAGTGTAGTTTCCCATAAACGATCAGCATTGTTTGATTAATTATCATAAGTTTACTGTTTGTAAACCATACTAAAAAGTTTCAATTTGCAACTGTGAAGAATTGAGACAGTGACTTCTCTGATTCATTTCTATTATTGACACCTGTATTTATTACCTCTTTAAAATAATATTTTCTAAAAGTATGTTCATGGCGCCAGTTAGCTTTAGCTAGAATATCATTAATTGGGCACTTTTCTAAGCAGTTAAGAGATGAAACTGCTGACCTACAACTACCAGGAGTAGCGTCTATACCGGATTCGGAAAGAGTTCGTTTTATCCATCCACCTATAATTACAGTACTAGCTGGCTTACGAGGCTCCCTCGTGGTAATAAATAAATTTGTCAGGGAACCTCTGACATTTTTTGAAATATCTATTAATGTTCTTAACCAAAATAAAGCATTTGTATTTCTGTCCGGTGAAGCTAGCAACGTCCAACTTGATTGTTGGTGTGATGCCGAATCAGTTTTTGAGCCAAATACCGGATGCAATGTTATTGAATCCCCATTATCCTTAAAATGTTTTGAATCGCAATGTAAGAGGGTCAAATCGTGAACTCTACGACCTGAGGCCAGCAACAATATAGTGGCAGCACGCCTAGAAACATCATAGAAGCTTTGCAAATTTACATCAGTATTTTTTAAGAATTGAATTACTGTTCTTGCGTCCCATATTGGCAGTTTGGGTGGAATTGATCTAGCTAACGACACAGCTTTCAAAATATGTTTAACCAAATGATTTGACGAAATCTTTATATCTGACAGAGTTTCACAAACTGATGCAATAGCTGATTTGTGAACAAGAATAGTACGATAAGCTAATCGATCCTCAAGAAAAAGTTTTGCTAAGTAACGGGCTACATCGGCAGGTGCCGGACGACGACAATTTAGGTTACTTTGACTGCACCATAGTACCCATTTCCTCCATATGGGTGTATAAGTCTTGAGTGTTGAAGCTCTCCAACATGTTGACAAAAGTTGCTTTTCCTCTCCTGACCAATTTTGGGTTAGAGAGTCCCAGCCGAAATGAGCCAGGCTTCCAGCTGTAGGTTGTGCACTTGAGCTGGGGGACGCCCGGTCATCGTGTCCACTAATGATGTCTTCAGGTCCCTGATTTTCATATGACGAGCTAGGGCGCGGCTCTTCAAATCTGGACGCCAGAAAGGTTTCTTCCACTTGGGTGCTACTATTATGAACTTTCCTTTCGCCGAGTTGAGGTGGCGCAATACACGTGGGAGTAGGGCTGGTGGAGGAAAAATCCATCCGAGGTCGTAACTCCAGTATCTGCTGAAAGCGTCGTGAAAGCAAGCGCTCGAGTCTGATAAGTCTAGAGTAACATAGCTGCACACGACATGAGCGACTTGTGAGGCGAACAGGTCTATGTTTGGGGTTCCCCACTGGGCGAATATTTTGTTGGTCGCCTCGCTCAGCAGATGCCATTCGGAGCCGGCTCGATTTCGAGAGAGGTGATCGGCTTCCGTGTTGTACTGTCCTGGAAGGTGGTGAGGGACTAGTACCACATTCAGGCTGTCCGCCAGTGCCAGTAATTGTTTCGTCAGGTTTAGGAGATTTTGTGACTTCGTTCCGCCCTGGTTTTTTATGTACGACACTACGGTCATGTTGTCGCTTTGTAAGATAACGGTTGAATTTTTTAGAGCTTTCGCCTCTAAAGATAAAGCCGCTACCACTGCATACATCTCTTTCAGGTTGCAGTGCCACTTCAGTTGATGGCGATTCCAAGTACCTTTGAGTGTTTTGTTGTTCACCATGGCCCCCCATTGAATATCGGAGGCGTCTGTGACAAGGTAATACACTGGTGAGCTCCTGGGATGAATGCAAGACTTCTGGCTGACATTTTTTACCCACCAATCTAGTTCTTGTCGTACCTCGTCTGTGAACTGAGCCGGATGGCGTGAACTTCTCTGAAGTCCATTGCTGTGGCGCTGCAACGTACGGCAATGCAACCTTCCCCGTAGGGTGATGAAGGTCGCAAAGTTGAGATACCCTAAGAGGCGTTGCGCCTGCTTGAGGGTCCAACTGCCGGTTGCTAAGCGAGTCAATAGGCACTGACGGATTTTGGAAACTTTGTCTGGAGGCAAACTCTTGGAGTTGGATTGCGTGTCCCAGACAATTCCCAGGAATTCTATACACCTTGTCGGCGTTAGTATAGACTTTTCCATATTTATAGACCAACCTAGGGACGTGAGGAATTTTATTGCTAGCTGGACATGAGCTTTTAAAGTGTCCCTGCTTTGGTGGACTATCAAGTAATCGTCTAGATATAGGACCAGGCGAAGACCTTTGCTCCGTAACACTTCGGCAGTCCAGTTTGTGACTGACGCAAACATTTTTGGCGCCGCGGCAAGGCCAAAAGGAAGACATGTCATTTGTAGCAGACGGCCTTCGTAGCTTATGCGAAGAAAACAGAGGTGTTTTTGTGAAATTCGCAAATGATAATAGGCTTGGGTTAAGTCGAGCTTGACCATCCAGTCGCCCGCTTGTAAAACACTGGGCATTCGGTAATGATGGAAAAGATGAAATCGTGTTGGTTGCAATAATCGATTTAGCGCCTTCAGATTGAAAATGACCCGAGGCTTTCCACTGCTTTTCGTTAAAATGAAAAGTGGGGATATGAAGGATGGAGTTATAGGTGCGGACTCGAGAATTCGACTTTGAATCATGGCTTGAATTTCCGACGACATTGCCGAAGAACATGGAGTTTGAAATTTCTCCATGACGTCCAACGTTGGAAGAATGAGCGGTGGTGTCTGAATGAATGGAATGCGAGCCGCAGATATTAATTTGAGAATCATTTTGGATGGCCTGAATTGGGCCCACACTTCTCGGTAATGCATCAGACAACCGCCCATAAACATCGAGTCATTTGCGCCTACTCCTGTTAACTTCACCTTTTCGCCCCCCTCCTTTCTTTTGATCGTCAAAATTTCGCTTTTTGGTTTTTCCGTGCTTCGATTTATTTTGTTGAAAACGAAAGGGCTTTTCACGGGAAGTTGAAGCGACCGGTGACTTTGGACGCACCGGTGATTTGGGACGTCCGGAAAATTTAGAACCGGGCGGAGGCACTGTATCCTTATCTAACTTATCAATCCCGCCTATTTTTTGTATACACGATCAATTTTACATCGTTCTGGAGCCGAAACACAGTAACTCCAGACGATTAATAGTTACTATTGGCATTGTTATAATTTTTTTAAGACATCTATTATAGAAGTTAGAAATTTATCACTTTTATTCTGTCATTCGAGTTAAATCTTAGTAGCCCTTCCACTATTTCATTCATAAACGAACAGCTGTGCGATAGCGCGCTCGTGGTAGGTCAACGGACGTTGCTGCAAGTAGGTATTTTATTTCAGGTAGGTACGATTTAGGTTGGTGTAAGTTCATTTATCTCCGTTATCTCTCGTTTGTATTGGAACCTAATAGGACGCACGGCACGGTGTTTACCACTATCACATCTCCTCGTAAACGAGAGAAATTAATTGAAATTTCATTCACTACTCTCGCATCACGAAATCACTAGTAATCGTACGGTCTATTACCTCAACTAGACATGACGAGTACGCTTGTGAGTTGTATTTAAGGCCTTGAATCGAGTGTCGAGCTAATAGGTACTTAAAAAGCATACAGCTACCTACCATAATAAAATTATGATGAATAAAAATAATACTGCCTACGAAGTTTTACAATGTAACTTGCAGCGCAGCTGCGCGGTACGACGGCTTCTACAAAGGCAGGCAATTCAAACAGAAAAATGAATCGTTTTATCTGTCAAATAGAGTTCATTATAAGTTGGTGGTGCCCTGTTCTATGAAAATATTGTACCGAATTAAGACCTTATTTTTATAAAGTTAACCGCTGAATTCGGTTGTGCATCAATTCTGTGGCTTCTCAGAATAATTTTAGTAAACTGCGTACCTACGTTCCTTGTACCTAGTTTGGTGAAATTTCGATTTGTTACCGTTTACGGTTAAGAAATAAAGTCTGAATTCGCTTTTCGTATTTTTATTTGTGTACCTATTTTATCTATTGCATGTTAGCGGCGATCGGCGACCTCTGTGAACTAGGTACCTCAACGTACGCATAGATAAAATAGACATAGTACTACAGCCATATGTTTAGAGTATAAATAAGTTTAAATCCGCTTAAATAGTGGCGGTAGGTACGTCCAAATGGCAAGCAGGAATTTTAATGTAATAACGTTTTTTTTTTTCAGTAGGTAGGTAAGTACATTAATACTAGAAATTTGCTAGCAAGGATATTATTGAGGAACCTCCTTGTCCTCCCACGGTCAAAAAAGATTGTTTTGATGTAGGTAGGTACACAGTGAACAAGATGTCCACCTTTCACTGTGGTGTCCAGTCGCGGTCATCAGTACCTACTTGCACTTTGTTGCTGTAGATACCTAAGTACCCGCGACAATAATAAATCGTTTGATTCCGCATTCATAACCATTGTTTGATTTAAATTGCGTTTATCTACCTACATACCTATCAGTTAAATAACTCTAATTTTTCCTTCATAATTTCTACGGGCTTAGGACCGTCGCGTCAGTAATAAGTAAGTACGAGTACATGTTTCGTATCTAAGTAGGTAAATACTTACTTACTTGTAGGTACTCTTTTATTCACTTCACTTTTCACAATATTAAAAGCGTCCACTGTCGCACTTCTTAAGTCACCTCGAGTAGTAAGTACGCTTTTTATCTCGAACCACACATAAAAATCCAGTGGTGTTAAGTCAGGGCTCCATGCGCCAAACCACAAGGCCACCACGACCTATCTACTGCTCACCAAACACACTGTTTAAATACGCACGCACTGAACTGATAGAACAGACCGCGTTAATGTGCCAGAGAGATACATAACATTGGCTAACATTGAATCGCCTGGCCGCCATTATGGTACTACGACGTGGCCGCGTGGGTCGCGTTCGAAGTAGGTATTCCTGTATGTCTTCCTCCAATTCCGCCGAGTATGGTAGTCTACCGCGGCCCTGCGCGTGTGTGGGCGCTCGAAACTGTCCATGATCGAGGAGGCGCTGGGTTACAGCCAGGATGGTGGAGGTGAAGGGAACTTGAGGGTCAGTGATTCCACGTGCGCGCAGTGAGGTCAGGTGTTCCGGCTGAGCATACAAACGTCTGGCCTCTTCTAAGTTATGGTTCGCCATGTCACATAAAAATCTACCATAGCCCAAAACTCAAATTTTTGGCGCGTAATTAGGTTGCGCGTGCGTGACCTAATACAACGAAACGCGAGACAATACTAGAGAAAGGAATAAGAAATTAGGAATGGCGCGTGGCGGGGGCGCGCGGGCGGTCGGCTAGACTGTATGGGGCCGGGGGCGTGGCTTACGGATCATGCTGTCTGATCGATGAATGAATTTTTCAATGGGTGGGTACCGTTCGCAAGTGTTGCACTTCGTCGATACGTTTTACACACATATGCATTAATCGCAAGGAAGCGTTACTACGAGTTCTCACTATTACACAAAAAAAAACAATAAATTAGATTTTTCGTGATTTTGTTTTATTGTAACTTTTTGAAAATAATAGTCCCAATCGTTTTGAATTCGATGATCGAGTATATGGCTTTCGGTTCCAGAACGACCTAAAATTGACCGTGTATAAGCCGATAAATTTTGAGGGTTGAACATATATTCCGCGGAGGGCGGTATTTTTTCAATATCTTCACGAATGTATTTTCCTTTTAAACCTTTAAGTAGCGCCTTACGCCGTAGCTCTAAAACCTCTGCACGCTTCCCGCAAATAATTTGTAAAATGTCGTGAGAAATATTTTTGTACTCCGACTCATTTCCGAATAAGTCTTTTAGCTTATTGTAAATTGTAGTTGACGTAAGCCGTGCATCGGGTTTTGCAGACCAGTCTATTAAATTTCGCAAGGCTACATTCACGGACTCATTTTGGGCTAAAAAGGCATTTGACAAGGCAGCTAAGCTACGTTCAATCTGATACCATCTAAGCGGCGTATAAGGATCCTCAAGCCGTCTCATTTCCTCGTTTACTTTCAGCTCAGTAAACGCCGGAACCGCAACATATTTCTTTTGAACCTCAGTGTACCGCACAGAGTTCCAATCCACGGAGTCAAACCTTTGCATTGAAGCTATCTTCGCGACACGATCAGGATTAGCTTTAGGTACGGATGGTTCTTTGATGGATACGTTTAGTTCAGCAATGTCATTAATTTCGACTGACGGCCGTAAAAACGGATCGTCTAACGGTACATTAACTGGTACTAACGCAGGCGCCGAAGTCGAACAAGTAGCACTCGGCTGTATTGCAGCGTAATTCGCACAAAATAAAGTATTAACGTGGCTCACCAGCTGTTGCGATAACACTTCAAACCTGCGATCTACTTCTCGTAACGACTCGTGTGATCGGGACCGGCGCCGTCTTTTTGGAGGCGGTTCATCCTCCTCGCTTGAACTTGTACTTGAAGCTGAAGATCTTGACTCACTAGACGGTACACGTGCGTTAACACTTTTTCGTAACCCGGCGGAATCGCGATCGCTAAAAACGTCCGCGAGATTGTCAACGTTCGGCTCGGTAATTTTATCGTTCATTTTTTAAAAACGACGATCTTAATTTTACGTAACGGAAAAATAAAAATAGTAACTTTCTACTTTATTCTCGAAAGTTAAAACACATTTTACAGAAACTTAGATATACATGAAGGTTTGCCAAGTTTTTTGAATTTAAAATCTAACGACTTGCGCGCGGTAAGAAAAACGACGCAACAATGACAAACGAATGGCGGCTTGCTCTGTGCTGGTTAGTTAGTCCCAGATACGGCCACGGGTGGCGCTGAGGTCGACATACGTGACGGAAGTTGCATCATCTAGCGAGGAAACGTGGGTAAAAGACGGATGTACTCTCATAAATGGACTTCGGACGTCAAACGGAACACATAATAATACTTTAGACAGAGAAATTCTCTGTCTACGGATCATGCGTATTTTTATGTGTGTGCGTTCCTATAGCTACGTGGGCTTTGCTGACACACAATGACAAAAATCACGCACGCAACTGCATGAGTAGCCAGTGTCTACCACGAAAAATTACGATCCGTACCGAACATTTCCGACGAAAGTTTGCTATGTAATGCAAATATTTTAAGAAGTAACATTGTTTCATTGAATTTTATATATTTAGTTGGCCATCATTTTTTTGTCGTATTAAATTTCCCTTTTTAATACGTAATTTCAATAGTCAATAGTAGTAGTATAGTATATATATATTTCAATAGTAGCCCAAAGGTAGCCATATTGTTTGATGTGTGTTGTGTTTGTGACTTACGCTATCAGATATTTAGGATTTTAACATTGTTATTAGAGTGAAAAATGGATAATATTGTCTGTGAAAGTTGTTCAGATGGTGTGTGTATTGAGAAAATAAAATGTGATGCGTTTTCAAAACTATATTTCAGTGAAAAAAAAACAAGTTATCGATATAGGTCGTCCAACACCGGATTTGCAATTAATACAAACTATAGGTAAAGTCAATCGTAAATTCAATACAAAACAATATGATTCATATCAATTGATTTATTTGAGAATATGGCTGAAAACGAAGACTCTTGGGATGGCGAGACATTAAGTCAAGTTTCGTATTTGTTACACAATTTAAAAGACTTTCAATTTCAGTTTTTACTTCATGTGTTTAACGAAATATTCGCAGAAACTGATGTGCTTTGCGAAATTATGCAAAAAAAGACATCAGATGTGACTTATTGCATTAAAAAAGTTAGGGACTGAATTATAGTTATTATACTCTTTGGACTGAATCGTTTCTGGAATCATTCAGATCTAGGTTTGAATTCATTTTAGAAGGCGTAAAAATAATCACAGGGCTGCCAAAACGAAAACGTAATGTTGTGGACGCGAAAACCAATTTTAAGCGGATTTTTATTAAAGTTATAGACAATATATATCCATCGAATGTCGCGACCGATATAAAAATCTGAAAGAGTTAAAATTTTTTGGACTACTTTCATGCGAAAATTTCAATAAATATACTTAATGACAATTTTCCGGTTGAATTAGTATCGCAATTCGTAAATGTTTATAAATTATACGACTTTAACTTAGACCGCCTTATCATTATCAATGAGCTCAAATGTGTTTATAAATCTGCCGAATTCAAAAACCTTAGTATTTACAAAATTATAGAACATTTTTACGAAAATAACATAAATACAGTTTTTCCCGAAGTACTGCGTTTGGCAAAATTAATTGTTACAGTTCCCGCGAGCAGTGCTTCAACCGAAAGGTCATTCTCGTCCCTAAAACGTATACACACCTACTTAAGAAATACACAAGGCTAGCAACGACTTACAGATCTTTCCACGATTTCAATAGAAAAAAACCTTCTTACGGAAATAAAACGCCTTCCCAACTTTTACGATTCCATATTGCAGATATTCTTACAGAAAGATAGGCGTTTAGTTTCAATATACAAATAAAACAATCCTATATACTTAGTATACTCACACCACCATCTTTTCAATGATTTTATTTAAATTTTGCAAATCACACAAACATTACAAAACATCAAACAAACGCGCCGAAAGGCCACTTCGATATCCGTAAATTTATATGTCTATAAAATCAGTCAATCTATGGATATTTGAGTTGGCATTTGGCAATTACCTACATCATCAATCGACAAGACGACGAACCAAAACCAACGTGTAGTATTTTTGGTGAGTAAAATTTTCTGCCTACCCTGGCTTAAAACTGTGTGCACGCCACTGCTTAGAGGAGTACATGACGCTCATGTTGTCCGCATACATGTAAACCCGACATCTCCCAACTACAATACTGACGTTATTGACAAGCATAACATATCCAACCGTTTCATACACGGAACCAGTCGGAACGCGAAGGTTTACCGTAGCTTCTTTACCAGCCACACCAGAAATGCAGGTCTGTAAGGTTCTGCCACTCAAGTAGTTCCGGGACCACCTGTTCGTGGGCCCCCTGATCCCATACTCATCCATGGCCTGCAACAATACCTCGTGCTCTAAGGTGTCCAACTCCTTTTGATAAGCAATGAACAGCACCAGGACCTGATAGCCCTGGTCTAGACTACTATTCATGTCTTCTGAAAAGTGAGAGAGCTGATATTGTGTAGCGGTATCTACATCGCCACATGCGAACTACGACACGCAAAATCCTGCATCGCGTAAGCAGAGTTTACCGCGCAACTAGCATATAAATATACAACTTCCCGACATCAATCGTCGGGCAGTTGCCCACCAGACACGACACCCGTCTGGTCGGAGGATCCTCCCGTTTCTATTGAGGTATGAGTGAACTTTACACCCTGTTCCTCATACCTGTATAATTGTGCTGCGACCGCGCCTAAAACCGTGTTGTAAATCTAATAGTATACAATTCTGCCCTAAGAATTCGCCAACCTGACCGACTACTGTTTTCTCCACTATTTTATTAATTACGGATAAGATAGCAATGGCACTATAGTAAGCGAAATCTGAGTGCGCTCCCTGCTTAGATGGGCCTAATTAAAGCTTTTATAGATGGGCTTGGATATTCCCCTTTCGCTAAACACTCATTGACAAAGTGCGAGAAGTCCGGTGAGATTTCATTATTGATTATGTTTAAGTCAATGGCTCGAATGCAATCAATGCCCGGCTTATCACTTACCACTGCTCAGCTGATCGATGTAAGGGAGGTCATTTGCAACCAAATTATCCCTTATAACCCATATGCAAATGTCAACCATTTCCGAGTAGGTAGTTTGACATTTTATATTTTTTTGGCGGTATACACCTTAGAAAATGTATAAAAAAAACATAAATAAAATCCCTGCTATACGTCTGTTCATGTTATAATGACGGATTTGAAACTCAAAGCATTAATAATAATAAATAAAGAAAAAAATATGACATCTTGGGAACACAAGCTGGAACTTTTATTATTTTAACATACAAATTGTGGAAATCTTAGGCTTGACTCCGTCAATTTCAAGCTATATTTATGTTTTGCCCTTTGTGCTTCTTTTTGTATTCAGTAAAAAATAAATTGAATTATTGGACAGTATATAATTATTATTGTACATGTCAAGCTGTCACTCGGTGGTAGTTTATACTGCGGCGGCATCTACTTCGCCAGATTTTTGAGAAGATTGCTAGCAGTGACAATATTACAACTATATATGAACAATACCAAAGAAAGGATCACGGTTGCCAGAGCTGCGCCGAAATGCATCGCGGCGCGCGGCGCTCCAGGCCGCCAGTACGATTGCGCCGCGCCGCTCCGGTCAAAAATTTGTCATGTGTCAAACAGTGTGAAATAGACTTATCAGTGCATTTTTCAAGGATTCTTTTTGTTCATTTAGTTTGTTATTATTATTCTTATTACGTAATTTATAAAATTAAATAAATGCTCAGTGGCAGCAGTGATGTGGTTGATAGTGGTAGTGCTTGTCAACCTTCAACATCGCTGAGCATACTGAAGAGATGTCCGCTGTGTACCCAGACACGGTTCTTTAAAGGTAAGCGGGGTCTGAATGTGCATATTGGCAAAGTGCACAGACCACCCAATGCACCCACCTCAGACCCTGTCTCAATAGCTACACCTGCTACACCAGCTACATCCACTTTTGACTCGTTTTGGAAAACACTTTCAAATTTCAAAAACTCTGTTCCTGTTTTGAAACGAGTTCCCCGCGGCGCTAGACCTTTAGTGGCACAACATCTAGCAGGTTGCGTTCGTCTTGCCGCCCGGGAGAACTCGCTAAGTGCTTGGGTACAACTGCTCACCTTCCCTTACAGAATTCTACATGTACAAAAGAATTTGGCAACCAAAAAGACATTAACTGCACAAATTAAAGAAAACTGTAATATTTCGACTCATAATTTAGATTCAAAATTACCGACACAGAAATATACCTCTTCAAGAGGTATGTCCCATCTGATCGAATCTAAGTTAGGGGAAGGTGACATTAGTGGAGCAGCCAGGATTCTTTTTAGTAATGATGTGGTAGCACCGTGTTCTCCAGAAACAATCGCAGCTCTGGAGAGCAAACACCCTGCCCCAGCGGATGGCCTTTCTTTCCCCGACCCCCCTAATCCGGATAATCACTCCCTCACCATTACAGGTCAAGAGTTGGTCACAGCCGTTTCCTCCTTCCGGACCGGCTCCGCTGGCGGCCTCGACGGCCTGAGTCCGCAGCACCTTAAGGACCTTATCTGTTCAGGCGCCGGGGCTGCTGGTGAATTGCTCTTGAAGGAGCTTACGGCTCTGATTAACCTTATGCTCTCCGGCAAGGTGAACGAAGCCGTCATCGACGTTCTGTACGGGGCAAATCTATGCGCCCTGCGTAAGAGGGATGGCGGCATTCGTCCAATTGCTGTGGGAACTACTTACCGTCGTATGGCAGCCAAGATTTGCTGTAAATTTTATGGTGAGGTTGTTTCGAAAAAATTTCAGCCCCTGCAGCTAGGATACGGCTCTAAAGGGGGCTGTGAGGCTGCCGTACACGCCTTGTCGACCTACCTAAATTCTGGCAAAGGAGAGGTCATCCTGAAGGTTGACATAAAGAATGCCTTCAATTCTGTTTATAGGGACACCATGCTGGCAGAAACTAAAAAAGAAATACCTCAAATCTATAGTTTCCTTTGGCAATGCTACAGACATCCTTCTAAATTAATATATCGGGACCACCTTTTGGAATCTGCTGTTGGCTGTCAACAAGGTGACCCCCTCGGACCAGTGATCTTTAGTTTAGCCATTCACCCAATTATTCGACAGCTAAATTCCAAATTTAACATTTGGTATCTTGACGATGGAACTTTGGGAGGCGATGTAGAAACCGTTTTAAAAGATCTACAATTCTTAGAAAATGAACTTCATTCCATTGGCCTTGATCTCAACCACTCGAAATGTGAACTTTATATGGCGGACAATACTGACAGACATCTGACACTCCCCAAGTTTAACGCAATAGCTCCAGAAATCAAAATTATTGAAAAAAGCTCTCTTCGTCTTCTTGGGTCTCCTGTCTTCGAGAATTCCTTTCCCGTTTTTATTGAAGAAAAAATACAAAATTTCAAAGACGTTTCGGAAAGATTGTTCCAAATTAACATGCATTCGGCCTTAACCCTAATCCGTTATTGCTGTTTCGGCCCTAAATTAACATATTTCCTTCGCGCTTCCCATTTATGGAAGCACACTCACCTTTTAGAAAAAATGGACCAAATTATTCGACATACATTAACTTCGATTTTAAATGTGGCCATGGACGACCGAGCTTGGACACAAGCTACTCTTCCCATTCGTATGGGAGGCCTCGGCGTCCGCAAAATTTCTAGTGTTAGTTTACCGGCTTTCATATCCTCGGTCTACGGCACTGAAAAATTAATCAGGAAAATCCTAACCCCCACACTGATTAATTTTGATGTGCCATGCTTCACCGAGGCTATGCATGCCTGGAGACTCGCTTGTCCGAATTCAGATCAACCCGATAATCCATCTTCCCAGAGAAAGTGGGATGAGCCGCTTTGCAGAGTAGTACAGAACAATTTACTTAACACGTCTGCTACTACTGCGGAGCGTGCGCGCCTGCTTGCTGTGGGTAAGTGGGAGTCGGGTCTTTGGCTTCATGCACTACCGTCGTCGAACATAGGCACTTTGTTAGACGACACTACTTTCCGCCTCGCTGCTTGCCTACGACTAGGAGCTCCTTCTTGTTCTCCCCATCGCTGTCACTGTGGCGAAGTTGTCAACAGCCTTGGACACCATGGCCTGTCTTGCAGCCGAAGTGCGGGCCGCTTAGCTCGGCACGCGAACATAAATGACATCATCCGACGAGCTCTTGTCACCGTCGGCGTTCCAGCTGTATTAGAACCTAATGGCTTGGCACGCGACGATGGCAAGAGACCGGACGGCATGTCTTTATTTCCTTGGAAGGTGGGTAGGCCTTTAGTGTGGGACGCAACTTGTGTCGATACTCTTGCGCCATCCCATCTTCCTGACTCGGCGTGCTGTGCAGGCGCTGCTGCTGCGGCTGCGGAAAACCTCAAACGGCAAAAGTATAATAACCTTATCGGCAATTATATTTTCGAGCCGTTTGGGGTTGAAACCCTCGGGCCGTGGGGTCCGAGTGCTCACGGTTTGTTCAACGAAATCTCCAAACGGCTTGTTGACACTTCCCGGGATCCAAGGGCTGGCCTTTACCTTGGCCAGAGGCTTAGCATTGCCATACAACGTGGCAATGCCGCCAGTCTCTTGGGTACTTTACCAGTCGACAGCGATGCAGAGGAATTTTTCGACGCCATATTTTAATTTGTTAATAGTTTTAGTTAGTTTAGGTTATTATATTTCTCAATATATTATGTCAAGTATTATGTCAATAAACACCAGTAATACATAAATAAAGTTTTATTGACAATAAAATCATAAAATGACAATAATCTTTAAAAAAAAAATAGAACACACAATTTTCATAATTTTGAGTAGGTTATTTGACTAAAATGGTTGATTTCTGCAAAAAAACCATGGATATACTTTATCGACAGAACATTCCAAAAATATGTACCTACACACGGGTACACATCAAGCTACGAGTATACATTTCCAGTTTACACTGACCGCTCATTGTAAGGAAATCAAAATACCAGATATCTTCAAAAACTTATAAAATGTCAAATTACTGGAAAATGGAAATGCAAATATCAACCTATGCAAATGTCAACATTTGCATAGGGGTCATAAGGGGTCATTTTGTTGCAAATGACGTCCCCTACATCCCCTTAATGGATTACCGACGTATTACAAATAACCCTGTATAAGCGAATTTATGCTAGATCGGGCAGACCCTAGCACCATTTATGATTTTCCGTCGGTGTTCCTTAAAGTTAAGTGTCGGCTCATCATGCGTAAAAAATTGTAATACGGTGACTGTACTTTCAGACTTTAATCTCGCAGCCAACCATTGCACAGATGGAGAAGTTGGTGAAATTTCTAGAGGAGAATCCAGAGATAGCTACAGGGGCAGATCAGGCGAATAATACCCACGAAAGCCTTATTCAGACGACCCAGAAATGGGAAGCTATAGCAAATGAATTAAATTTGTTGGAAGACGAAAATAGAAGCGCTGACTTTTGGGCAGAAGTAAGTATGCTAACCAAATGAACGATATTATTTGGTCCTGTTTCACTTTATTTATAATTTTATCATTTACTTGTTGAACCCTGCCGCACTACACAGCGCCACCTATTCTGCCTAATTGCTAAAACTATATGTAAGCTGAGCTGGCTTTCTCGTGCTATGGATTTTATACAAACCGCTGCGCTGCGCGATGTGTGCTGTGTGAGTTAGCACGTATCGCGTGACCGCTGCTGTTTTAAGGGGTCCGTACCCTAAGGGTGCCAACGGGACCCTATTACTAAGCCTCCCCTGTCGGTCAGTCCGTCTGTCTGTCAGCGGGCTGTATCTTTTGAACCGTAGTTAGTTTGACAGTTGACATTTTCACAGTGTGTATTTTTATTGCCGCTATAACAACAAACAATAAAAGCAAATTAAAGTTAAAAATTAAAGAGACTCCCTTTAATTTTTAACTTTAATTTGCTTTTATTGTTTACCATACAACAAACGTGTTTACAAAAAAATTAAGTGTTAAATATTGTATGGTGGTACTGCTGGCTGCTTTATTGAAACAAGCACAGCACAGCACTTTATGTTGTTGGTTATTTTATTACAGCCTATGAGTAGCAAATAAGCTAAATAGAGAACAGCACAGCTCAGCGCAGCATAACTTAATTCAGATGAGTCACCTTAAGTGCCTAATCGTTCGAATGGCATTCGAGTGACAAATAGACTAACGTTGATGTTTATATACATAGTATAGATTGACCAATACAATAAAGCATTGTCAAAATGTTCTTTTTCAGCTTTGGAATGTATTGAGAGGTCTTCTCAATCACATTACAGCCGAGGGGACATCTGAACCTGGCTCTCGCGGCGGATACTTCCAACCGTATCCGCGAGCGATGGTGGAACGAATGATTATTTTAGTGGGAGGACGTAGAAATGAAGATATCCCAGCTGGGGCACCTTCGGTAAGTTTTTAATTCATTGGGCAAGTTGTACACGGCACGGTTTCTTTACGGTACGGCGCGCTAGCCGCACCGCAGAATAATCGTGTGGTGATAATTTGACGCGGCAAACCGTGCAGTAATCTAAATCTCACTGGACTGCCATACAACACGACCAGTGTTGTATCACGTCCGAACGCAAAGTCGTTAAGATGCTATGTTGTTAGATCTTGTATCAATTTTCCGGAAAGCGAATAAACCCCTACTCACTGATACTAAAAGCAGCATGTCTGCTAAGAACCTTTCATTACCTGAATTAGGATCATTGCGGACCCACCATACTACTGTCCATACCCTGGTGGTCTGGTGGGTCTAAAACTATACAGTTATATAGTTCATCAATGCCTAGTTGTGGCTAAGGCTTGTATAGTACTTTTCTCAAATAATGCGCGGAAATTAAAATACTATTATTTTTCAAAATCAATGACGAATAACGAAAAACAATAATATTTATAATATATAGTGTACTAAACAATATGCAACTGAAGGCCATTTACAAGTTTCTACAGATAAACACCAAAATTAAAATTAAAAACGAGCAAAAAATAGAAATTTCGGTACAAAATACCTTTTACATAAATTAGGAAAAATAGTATACGAACGACATTTACAAACTAAAAATAATTTACACGTAAAAATTACTTTTCCGTAAAAAAGCTTTCCACCAACAAATGCTTACGCCGAGAAACACTGGTATTGAATATATCCAAATCATGTTCACCAGACAGTTTATTAAAACTTCTGCTCGCACGGATCAGAAACGAATTCTGCCTGTGCGTGAACTTGGAATGAGGGACATGTAACAGGCTAGGTTTGCGAAAGAATGTGCAGTGTGTTACTAATCCTAAGCAGCTTAACAGCTCCGGGCAATCTATAGTGCCATTTGCGATTTTAAATAAGTACGTCACATCTGCAATGCGTCTGCGCTCATGCAGTGGTAAGGTGTGAAACCTCTTACATCGCGCTATAAAATTGGCAGTATATTTCCTAGTTTTATATTGCAAGAAACGTAGGAACCGCTTTTGAATTCCCTCAATTCTGTCTATATAAATATTATAATTAGGGTTCCACGCTTGTGAGGCGTATTCCAAATGGCTGCGGACAAAAGCACAATAAAGATCTTTATAAGTTTTTACGTTTTTAAAATCTGCCGATAACCTAAGTATAAATCCAAGTGCTTTGGAAGCTTTATTAACAACACTTTCGATGTGTGCATCAAAAAGCAACTTAGAGTCAAACGTTACACCCAGGTCCCTGATAACGCTTATTCTATTTATAATAGAATTACATAACTTATACTGAAACGTGATTGCATGTGGTTTGCATGTGTAGGTACTAACAAAACATTTAGAAACATTCGGTTCAAGCTTATTAAGGAGACAATAATTTTGAAGTCTATCTAAATCCTGCTGGAAACAAAAACAGTTGGTAAGTTCTGATATAGGGCATACAGTTTTCATATCGTCGGCGTAAAGAATAATTTTGGAACGTGTAAAGCACGAACCAATGTCATTTATAAAAAAAAAAGCAAAGGACCCAAAAGGGATCCTTGTGATATTCCCGAGGGTATTTTAATAGTTACAGTACTGTATCCATTCAGTACAACTGTTTGACAGCGATTCTCAAAATAAGACGTAAACCATCTGAATAAATCGCCTCTAATACCCACTGCAAGCAGCTTACATAAAAGGACACCGTGGTCTATACGGTCAAATGCCTTGCTGTAATCAGTGTAGACCACATCCACTTGAGAGGGTTCAGACATGGTAGAGGACAAGTAGTCGGAACAAATAAGCTAATTCGTCACAATAGACCTGTTTTTTAAGAAGACATAAATGCTCGGATATTATTTTGTTTGAGTAATCAGTTAATCACACATTACATGCATAAAAAATAATAACATAACAACGATTACTGGCCACTATTAGCAATCAATTCTAAGAAAAGGGGTATTATTGTTAAAAACTTAAGAGTTGTTTAGCTTAATATCTTCTAAATGGTCTAAGATATCATCCCATTCAGGCTGTGCACCCTGTATATGACACGAAGAAATCTCTGTCGTGATAGTCTGTGAGTACCAGATAAAAAACACTTATAATAATTATTATTTTCGGATTTTTTTTTTTTTATTTGGGAAAAACTTACACAACATTGCAGACATAAATCCAAGATAATGCACGGTTAAAATTCAATAAAAACAGACATATTTACAAACAACTTTACTTATAACAAATAATCCAATAATATTGGCACAAAAAAAACAATATCAAACATGCACGACACACGTCTATCCATCTCGCGGCAAACAAATCACACTCATGTATCGCTGTCAGTACAGCATTCAGCATAGTGACCGCGCGAACAGGATTGTCTTCACTTCGCGTGCATGTGCATATCATGTACAGTTTCTCGGCTCAAATGACGTCTTCTCTTTATAATAACATTCTCTTGTATTGATTCCACTCAGAAGTATGGCAGTTTTACTGAATTGGCCTCTAACCGGTCGTATGAACCCGCGCGCGAAAAAAAAAAGACTGGGCTGAATGCCAGATGCGTCACCGGCGCGGCGGGGCGCCGCTCGGCCGCCCGATAATGTAAACAAAGCATTTTTACGACTTGGGTTTATTTGAATGGTGCTAACACTTGTGTTTTTTGTTATGGTAAGGAACGGGGCTTTAAGATAGCGGAGTTTCGTTTGAAATAGGATAGTATTCATGTAATCAAATCGTTCGTTAGTATGACGCAACCATAAATCATAACTTTGTTTTCAAATAAATGGTTATAGTTCGAAAAAACGAGCGATGACCTATATTGTTTAAGGTTTTAAATACATTATGTGTATATACTTAACGCAAAACTAATAAAACCACATAGCATTAGTACAATATGTACTATTTACGAGCGCCCAAAGTTGAAAAAATTTGCCGACGGCAAAAAAATAACAATGGCCGCCAAGACAATGGAAACAAAATGTTGTTTTATAAATATAAATCTGATACGTAGAATAAAAATATTGGTACCTGTGGAAAGCTTATTTAATGCTTCAACTTTGTTATAAAAGTAGTGGTATTAGAATAACACACTGTACTAAAATAAGGATCTGAAAACACATACACGTAATAACAATAAACATGAATCGGTCAGCGCCGGTTGTGGAATAAAACCGAAATTACGTAATATTTTTTCACTCACCGATCTTGAAATCCTGCAGTAATTCACTTCACTATAATATTTATCACATACTTAAACAGGCCATAGCACTTAAAACACTTGAAAACCCACTTAAAACACAAATTATTTATCACGTAAACAACACACGCGCGAGTCGTACGCCACTGACAAGACGTCATATTTTTTTAATTATTTGATTTTTTTGGTTGAACGCTTGAAGTGTTGTCATACATCCTAGTACGCGGCACAGAGTCAAGAAATCAACTAAATACACGGAATGTGTGTGTCCGACCTTATAGTAAAGCAATAAAGGTTGAAATAAAATAAAATAAAATTAAATTTAAAGGGAACTCGCGTTCACTCGTTCGTTAAACTTAATTGTTGGAGGGGGGCCGACGTGACCAGAGTACGTTCAAGCGGCTAACCCGTTGCAGGATTATATTACGACTGGACAGAAGATGTCATCTTTTCACCGAAATTCAAAAACGGTTCTCTAAACAAATTACGAAATTTACTAAAAATGTATTTTTTGTTTTTGATTGTGATTTAATGTTTATATATTAATGGTATCCGCACGTGCTCCGGACAGAGAAGTTCAGTGTCTGTTTTCTACAACGTGACTTGTAATTTGATGTATTCGTTCCAGGACGTGATAGTGTCACCCATTTGCGACAATTTTAAGCACCCCATAAAGCCTAGGCGAAAATTCATGGGATACGAAATAACCCAAGTTTTATAAATTTTAGAAAATTGCCCAGAATTCTTCACCAAATATAACTTCCTATCAGATTAATTGTCCTTCATTGATATTCCATTTTCTACCTAATCCTATTAACCAGGCTTTCGATGTAACGAAATTTTCTAAAACATCGAACAGTCAAAAGTTAAAGGAAGAAGTTAATTAACCATTTTCTAAAATCATCTACGTACATGATCTTATCTTAAAAAATGGTCTGGCCTAAGCTTACAAATTACGGGAAAGACATCTTTATTTAACATAATGACCTATTTAACTAGCTACGAAAGTTATTAAAAATAAAAATAGAGGAGCCGATGAAACAGTCGATAACGCTGGCAAAACTGGGAATAATAAAAGTCAGGAAGCGTAATTGTGAACAAAATCAATCAACGACAAATTCTCCTCCTTACTTCACTACATATCTACTATCAATTATAATTACGTCATCCGGCTGTATTGCAATTTGATGGCTGGAAATTCTTTCATAACTTACTATTTATCTTCACAAACACTGTTGCGGTATTACGAGAAGTCTTCTGCCAGACTAATTGCTAATTTTCACATAGCCCAACCAAACTCCGTGTTTCGTTTTTTGTACTCAATTTTACCGGTAATCAATGGCTAATTTAAACCAAATTTCCACGGAATTGGATAACATCTCGGTCGCTCAGTCTTTCCTATGCTCCCCTGAAAAATGCCCTGAATTAGTCCCGATGCTTAATAATAACTTAAAAATCGTTCATATTAACATTAGAAGCATTAATAAAAATTTTGATCAAATACCCGACTATGATTTCATCCACAAAAATTTAGTTTGATGTAATGGTCCTGACAGAGTGTTGGTTGCAGGTTTCTGGACCTATACCCATATTAAATGGCTATTCATATTTCGCTACTATTAATAATGTATAAAAGAATGACGGAGTAGTAGTGTATGTTAGAGAAAGTTTAAAATGTGTGACGACAGAACCACCGTTTCAGGACGCTAACTGCATTATATCCTGCTTAGGCTCTACGGCAATAGTTTCAGTCTATCGCTCTCCATCCTACCAAAATCTAAATAACTTTTATAACAGTCTGCAAGGCGTAATATTTTCTCTGCACTTTTTTTTTTGACGGTGGGAAATCATCAAATAACTTCTCCCGCTCTGGGCAGAGCAGGAGGGCGTGTCAGACTCTTACTGACTAAAACCCACCCGTGTTCCTTCAGTTGCCTTTTTTTTTTTTTTTCGTTTCTGGGGTGGAAAATCCTCATGGATGTCCGCCGCCCTGGGGCGGGCGACGGGGTCTGTCAGACTCTTACTGACTAAAAACCACCCCGGTGTTCCATCTCACACCTACGCCGGGGGTCGCGGGAACATACGATCCTTCCACAACCCCCGACTGGTGCCGGCCCGCCACTGCGGGCCTCTTCGGGTCTGGGGGGGGAGTGAGGTGTTTGACTCCCCCCGCGACGTCTAAGAGGGGCGCGCGTGGAACACTACGCGCCGCCACCTCGGGTCCTGGTGTGTGGGGGGCGACGGACGTCCCCGAGTCCGTCGCCCCTGAACCCATTTAGGGGGGCTGGAAGAGGGCGTTGTCCGCCCTCCGCCGACGCCCGGGGCGCCTTCTGCGGGCCGGGTGAGAGGACGAGATCTCCCTCTCCCTTTCCGCAGCCTCCTTCTGCGAGACGACTGTCTCACAGAAGGAAACCACCGCGTCCCAGGACTCGTCGCTGCCGACCATCGACTCGACTACGGCCGGCAGCGACAAGTCACTGCCTACTTCTGAGATGAGGGCACGGCGCGGCTCCTCCCAAGCGGCACACTCTGCCAGCGTATGCCGCGCCGTGTCCTCCCGGCAGTCGACGCAGTGGTGACACCGGGCGTCCGGCTCCCTGTTTATGCGACACAGGTACTTCCCGAAGCAACCATGCCCCGAGAGCACCTGCGTCACCCGAAACGACAGGGAGCCGTGCCTCTTCCCGAGCCAGCGCTCGAGCACCGGCCGGACCGCCTCGATGGTGACGAGGCCGGCGGTAGGGCGTGAAAGCCTGTCCCGCCATTCCGCCACCAGGACCTCGCGAAGCTGAGACCGACGCAGCTCTATGTGTCGCTGCATCGGTCCCTCGCCCCGCGCCCTCGCTTCCTCGCACCACCGATATAACGACGCGAGTACTTTCGCCTCGAGGTCCCAGGGCGGGGATCCGGCCAGTGCGCAAGCCGCCTCGTAGGATACCAGGGATACCCCCTGATGACTCTGACGGCCATCGCCCTCTGCGGCTTTCGCAAAACAGCGATGCTGCCGGCCGTCAGGTCAGAGGCCCACACCGGGGCCCCATACAGGGCCATGGATCGCACGACCCCCACGTAGAGCCGCCTACAGACGGCGCTCGGGCCCCCCAGATTGGGATCCTTCAGTTGCCTGTGCCAGGGGCCACGGTAACCCTCTTGGACTTTTCCGCAACCCTAGCAGGCATCGGTCCTAGCAAACCCCGTCATTGGTGCTGACATCTCTTTGAGGCGCGCGTGGAACACAACGCGCCGTCAACCCGGGCCTGGTCCTTATCGAACGGCGAGCTGCCCATTGCTCGCCGTTCGCAAGCCCGCGCCTACGGTGGCCGGGAATCGGCCTGCGATTCCCGACGCCCAGGGCGTCTCCTGCGGCGGCTAGGGGCGTGAGGCCGCAAATTTTGCCTCTCCCTCACGCGTTCCGCCTCCTCCTTCGCGAACATTACTGCTTCGCAGAAGGAGGTGACGGCTTCCCAAGCCCTCTCGCTCCGTACCATGGCCTGGACCAAGGCCGGACGCGAGAGATCGCCACCGCCAATGGCCTCCACGAGGACACAGCGGTGCTCCGCCCAAGCCGGGCAGACCTCCACCGTATGCTCCACCGTGTCCTCCGGGCGATCCACACAATGGTGACACCCGGGCGTTTCCTCCCGCCTTATCCGGAACAGGAACCTCCCGAAACAACCGTGTCCGGTGAGGACCTGCGTCAGGCGGAAGGTGAGGACGCCGTGGCGCCTCTCTAGCCACTCCTCAAAGAGGCGACTTATCGCCGCAATTGTGGCGTGCCCAGCGCTGGGTTGCGACAATCGCACTCTCCATGCCGCCCTGAGATCCCGCCGGAGCTCTGTCCGCTGTACCGTGATTTCTCGTGGCAGCGGAGCTAGGCCCCGGCGTTTCGCCTCCTCGCGCCACTCCCAAACGTGTGCGAGGACTTTTGCCTCCAGATCCCATGGCGGTAATCCGGCAAGGAGGCTCGCCGCCTCACCGGAGACCGTACGGTATCCCCGGACCAGCCGGGTGGCCATGACCCTATGGGGCGCGTTCAACCAGCGGGCTGGCCGCCGCCTCAAGGAACGCGCCCACACCGGTGCCCCGTAAAGGGCCATGGACCGCACGACCCCCGCGTAGAGCCTCCGGCAGGAGGCGTTTGGCCCCCCTAGATTGGGCAGGAGCCGCTTTAAGGCAGCTCCGGCCCTTTCCAGTCTGGGAGCCAAACGTCGGAAATGCTCCACGAAGTTCCACCGGCTGTCGAAGACGAGTCCCAGGTACTTCATCGTCGACTCGACGCCGATGTGAACCCCTCCTACCGTTATTTGGGAACCCGACGGTGGCGTGTTCCGAGGACCATGAAAACACATGGCCTCGGACTTGTGCAGGGCCACCTCGAGTCCCAATTGCCGGATCCTCTCGACGATTATCGCAACCCCGCGTGTCGCTAGTTCGGCCGCCGCCTGGTGCGACCTCCCCTGCGCCAGGACCAGCGTGTCGTCAGCGTAACAAACCACGCTGACGCCGCTAGGGAGGTCGGCGCGTAGCACCCAGTCGTATCCGATGTCCCACAGATGCGGCCCCAGGACCGATCCCTGTGGGACACCGCACGACATCTCTTGCCGGTTCCATACTCACTGATGACCGGGGTAGATGACGGCCCTGTCCGTCAAATAGGCCTCGACCACACGACATAGGTAGGTCGGCATCCGGTGATACCGGAGTGCCTCCCTGATGCAACTCCAGGGCAGGGTATTGAAGGCATTGCCGATGTCTAAAGACACCGCCAAGACGACACCACCCCGGGCCACAGCATCCGCCGTCGTGAGGGCCCGCACGCGCATGATGGCGTCCACCGTAGAGCGCCCCCTGCGGAAGCCAAACTGGCTCTCCGCCAAATCCGGCCCCACCCGCACCAGCCGCCCGACGAGGCGGTCTGCAATGACTCTCTCAAAGAGCTTGCCCACCTCGTCAAGCAGCACGATGGGCCGGTAAGCGGACGGAGAGTCCGCTGGGCGCCCCGGCTTCTTGATGAGGACCAGTTTCCCCGTCTTCCAACGAAGTGGGAACTGGCCCCTCTCCATGCATGCGCTTAGGCCCGAGAGCCTCCGAGGCCAGGACCCAGGCTTTCCCAGGTAAGCCGTCGGGTCCTGGGGCGGTATTTTTAGCACTCAGCCTACGTACCGCCACTCGCAGCTCTACCTCGGTCACCTCCGGAGCATCGTCGTCGTCGTCGGCGGTGTGGTCCGCATTCAGCACCGCAGTAGGCGGAGCCATGGGCGGGGAGATATGGTCCCCTCTAGAAGGGAACAGAGTGCTCACCACGTCCTCCACGAGCTGGGGCCGGAGACTCTGCGTCAGCGGGGGAGCCCATGGGCGGAGCTTCTCACGCTCCAATTTGTAGGGGCATGTAAAACAAACCCCTGTCGTTTTGCATTTAAAAGTCGACAACTGTTGGCTCAAAGTTCACGCATGTATAATAAAATAAATAAAATTATTCCGCTGGCTGTACAGATATATCTTACATAAAATGAAAAGTAAATTAAGAGAATGGCTATTATGGATATTTATTATATATATTAGAATGGATATATATTAATCCTTAACTTATAATGAAACAGAAACTTTATTGACTATCATAACTTTATCAAACTTACATTAAAATGAAGCTTATTTAACACTCACACTTCTCATACACACCTCCCTACACACAAAATACACTCATATATACACACCACAATCATTCAATCCATTTGCTGTGTTAACAACCACTGATCTGCGTACCTAGTTTATGAGCCCGGAAAGCTGACAAGAATTTTAAACTTGTTAGTACAACCCACTGTCTCCATATGCTATGTACTGTGTTGTTGTTTTTATGTACTAATAAACATATATTATTATTATTACATAGAAAAACTTACCTCGAGTGTTCGAACGAAAGAACACACATGCAAATGAGCCAATCAGCTGCGCTCGCGTAACGCGTTGTATTCCGGCAAGCGCCGCGATTGGTTCTCAGCAGAACAGATAATGGTAACTGGTTCGCGAGCCTGTTGTAATGTGCGTTTCGTGGACGCATTATGTGTGAGAGTATGTCATAATAAAAAAGATTGTATTTTTGCACGATCTATGTATATTATTTGGATTAAGGTTGTAATTTAACTAAAACATTCTTGAATTTAGTTATTTAAAAGTTGGAGATTCGAAACTGTAAAATTTAAGCAAAAGCTTAGGTACTGTGCAAATAGGCACCGCATTTTTGTTTAATCGTTTTAGCTTTCCGTTATTACAAATGCATGTATCTTCTACTACTAAAGTGTATGCTGCATAATTTACTGCATTCGCTAGGCATCCAATCAAATTCGTTTCTTTCCAAACGAACCGCAGTTACCCTTTTTTTGCTGTAAGTAGGTGTGACATTAAATTTAGAATTAGGTGCATGTTAACATCTTTAGTCGATTAGTATTATAGGCCATTCACTTTAAAGAATTTAGAGAATGGTGATATTTTGTGACAAATTATACGAAATTTTCAAAAAAACATTTAATTTGGGTTTTCTCGAATCCCAAGAATTATCGCCTAGGCTTTATGAGGTGCTTCATTGTTGCAAATGGGTCACACCATCACGTTCTGAAAGGAATACGTCAAATTACAAGTCACCCTAACGAATTTATGCTAGATCGGGCAAACCCTTGCACCATCTATGATTTTCAGTCGCGGTTGTTGAGTTGACTCATCATGCGTAAAAATTTGTAATACGGTGACTGTACTTTCAGACTATAAACTCGCAGCCAACCATAGCACAGATGGAGAAGTTGGTGAAATTTCTAGAGGAGAATCCAGATATAGCTACAGGGGCAGATCAGGCGAATAAAGCCCACGAAAGCCTTCAGACGACCCAGAAATGGGAAGCTATAGCAAATGAATTAAATTTGATGGGAGGCGAAAATAGAAGCGGTGACTCTTGGGCAGAAGTAAGTATGCTATCGAAACGAAGATATTATTTGGTCCTGTTTCACTTTATCATTCACAAGCTGAACCCTGCTGCACTACGCAGCGCCACCTATTCTGCCTAATTGCTCAAACTATATCTTTCCATTGTCCAGTAATGTGCTATTCTGCGCTGTACTACGCTAAGCTGAGCTAACTTTCTTGTGCTATGTATTTTGTGCAAACCGCCGCCGAGCTGTGCGAGGTGTCCTGTGCGAGTCAGCAAATATCGCGTGACCGCTGCTGTTTTTTAAACAAAGCCTATCACAGCACTTGAGTAGCAAATAAGCTAAATAGAGAACAGCACAGCTCAGCGCAGCATAACTAAATTCAGATGAGCCTTAAGTGCTTAATCGTTCGAATGGCATTCGAGTGACAAACAGACTAACATTGGTGTTTATATAGATAGACCAATACCACAAAGGATTGTCAACATGTTTTTTTTTCAGTTTTGGGATGTATTGAGAGGTCATCTAAATAACATTATAGCCGAGAGGAAATCTGAACCTGGCTCTCGCGGCGGATGCCCCCAACCATATCCACAAGCGATGGTGGAACGAATGCTTCTGTTATTGGGAGGACCTGGAAATGAAGAAATCCCAGCTGGGGCACCTTCGGTAAGTTTTTGTTTCATTAGGCAGGTTGTACACGGCACGGTTTCTTTACGGTACGGCGCGCTAGCTGCACCGCAGAATAATCGTGTGGTGATATTATGACGCGGCAAACCATGCAGTAATCTAAATCTCAATGGACTGCAAATCTGCAATACAACACTGACGTTAAACATGACGTGCCGCCAAAACGCGATGCAGCGCCGATTATTATTATTATTATTATTATTATTAATCGCTGAAACGTGCGATTTTGCTATCGCGTCCGAACACAGAGTCGTTAAGATCATACTAAGCCAGTGTTCTTAGATCTTGCATCAATCTTCCGGAAAGCGAATAAACCCCTACTCGCTGATACTAAAAGCAGCATGTCTGCTAACCACCTTTAATTAGGTACATGATGACTTAAATTTGTAAGTAAACACTTATTTTTTTTGGGTTTTGTACAAAACGGGTGAAAACGGGCCCCCATTACCTACTAAGCCTACGCTGTCTGTCTACCTGCCAGTCGTTCATATTCTATCAAAACCGGCAGCTCACGTTCGCCGGTTCGATCGGGCCGAAGAATTGACCACTTTTTGCCTGAAACCGAAACTGCGGCCGAAACCTGATTTTCTGGCCGAAACTGGCCAAAATTGGACCCGAACCTTCGGTCGGACACTACTAATAGCATAACTCCCTGAAATATTAAAATTAGGAATCAAACAAAATGTACTGCGCTGCACTTTAAGCGGCTGCGCTTTTTTTAAACGGGCCATCGGGAGCCCACCCGCTCGGTCTTCTGTCCATCTCGCTCACACTGAGCACTTAACAGCTTGCGCGTCGCATCTTGACACATTCTCGTGGTGCAGTATGCTAGCTTGCACAGCGCACCTCGCTCACCTAGCGTTACCATCCGTCCAGCGTTGTCCGGCCATGTGTGGCTTTTTGCCCCCCACCCCCCTCAGGACTAGTGAGTCCGGTATTTTTTAAATATAAAAAGTGGAACGACAGGACTTTTAAAATTTTTAAATAGAAACCCTCCGCAAACCTCAAATTCTGAGTTGAAAAAAACATAGCCCGAGAAACTTAGCTAGACACAGCGCAGCATAGCTTAATACTCACCCTTAAACTGTATCATACCGAACATATGGCACAGAAAACATTTTACATACATTTATGTCGTTTAGGTTGGTCAGTGATAGGACGTGGTGGGCACCAGACGTAAGTGTAGCAACAGTCGTGCGATTGTGTAACCATCTCACCGTGAAAACTTAGGTGAAGGGAGCGTGGAGTGAGCTGTCAGTATCGTCCCACTGACGCTAGGGATTGACCAAGCATTACATTTACAATCATAATCGAGATTTTAATAATATTTTTTATGCAAATTCTATTGATAATTTTATATTATTTCAAAGCTAGTATCTAAGTGTCTAAACATTACTATTTTGGGGGTTTTAAAATAAAATAGCAAAATAGAAATTCAGTCAGAACCTCGACGTTGTTTTTTGTTAAATGCCTTAGGAGCGAGCGCGTCACGCACGGACTTTAAATACAATAAAAAAACAACACTGACTTTCTAACCGAATTTCGGGTTTTGCTATTTTATTTTAAAACCCCCAAAATTGTAATGTTTAGACACTTAACTAGTTACATACTAGCTTTGAAATAATATAAAATGATCAATATAATTTGTATAAATAAAAAAATATATTAAAATCTGGATTATGATTGTAAATGAAACGTTGATCAATCCCTAGCATCAGTGGGATGACACTGACACCTCACTCCACGCAAGTGTTCACGGTGAGATTTTTACAGAAGTTATACTTACATAACATTAATTTACAAAGAATTTGTGTGTGCCAACACTTTACGGTTTCCGTATGGAACATGGGCGAATATCTTTACACACAGAGTATTTATATGACATGTATTATATTAATCGTCCACCTTGTGTTTAGAACGATGAGATCAAGGAGTTCGTGGAGCATATCTGCACCTACCACCTAGACCACATGTGGAAGAAGGTGGTGTACACATACGTGTGCAGACACTACTCGGACTTTGACATCGAGCCCAAGAAGAACTTCATCAAATGCACAATCAATTTGGTCAGTACCATATAGTCAATATTTTTACTGTAACGGTTTTAGCGATTTTTAATTTATTAATTTGAGATAAACTTACACAACATTGCAGACATAAATGAATCCAAGTTATTGTACGGTTAAAATTCAATATAAACAGGCATATTTACAATAAAAAATAATACACAAAATTAACAAACAAAGCAAATATTGAAAGAAAGAAAGAAAATGCGTTTATTTGCGGTAAACATGACGCAAAAAATAAGAAATGGTTGGGGGACACATGCGTCACATCCACGCAAAACGGCTATCGCTCAGCATTATGCTGCGACCCTATGCAAGACAGAGCCGCAGCGCTGGTTTTCAGCGACAGCCGGCGCTGACATAGTGACGTCGTCCGGCGAATATCAAATAATTAAATAATATTGGCACAAAAAAATATAAGTTGGTTGTTCACGTTACGGTTTCTTTACGGTAGGGCGAGCGGCGGGCGCGCTAGCACCGCAGAATAATCGTGTAATGATAGTATGACGCGGCGAACCATGCACTAATCTAAATCCCAATGGACTGCAATATTGGACGCCATTGTCACATATATTATGTGACAAACGAAAGCCTACCCTGTACGGCACGTCATACATATATGACAAAAAATACGGTGCACCATAACACGAAATAAAACATTAAACCATTACCTTTGGGTGTGTTTATTTAGACAGGGTTATTGGTATAACACCATCAACCTCTTAAGGGGCCATTGTACTCATCAATATGAACAACTTTTACTATAGGACCAAATACGAAGTCGCGAAAAAAAAATCTGCTGTAGAAGAGCTGTAGAACTCGTCAAAATGTAGGGAACAGCAGATTTTTATTTGACAAAACATGAGAAATTAAATGCATAAAAAACTGTTTTCACACGCCATAGTCTTTTATATGTGACCGCTGGTGTTGTGATATGATAATAGCCTTAAAAACTTACGAAGATTAGTGTGAAACTTTCATCTAATGTAATAATGTTTTTGTATCAGTTAGTATCTGGATAAAATAATTATATTTTTAAATTCAGTCTTATAAAAAAAATCTAGCAGTTTTCAATCAAATATAAAATCTAGTCAGGTCTAATTTCGATATTCGCCAATCTGATCTCCCGCGCATCCCTAGCACAACACCGATTATCAATCCCTTGTACGCCATAGTCATAACTATACTCCAAAGGTTTTAGTAGTTAAAAAAGTGTAAACAAAAAAAACCACGTGACGCATAGATGCTAAACCTTTTATTTCAAATGTTAAAATCATATTTTATAGAGTCTCATATTAATAGGCTCTATTATGAATCTGAGTCTGATAAACTATCTATCACATTAATAATAAAGCGTTCAGTGGTATCATCAATAATTTTGTCTTACTTAAACATTTTCTGATCTTCTTTCATTACATGGCCCTCGCAATTTTTCCACTTCTCATCAGTCACATTAGCTAAAACCTCTAGCAAAAGAACTTTTAGGCAGCCATTTTATAAGTTTTATTTTTCTCGGCTACAACTCCTTAACTTGAGCCCATATTAACTCAATTGGATTGAGCTCACAGTGATTGATTATGGTGGCAGGCGCAATACTGTGACACCATTTTGTTGTACTCTTCAATTTGCAACGTTATCTAATTTGTTGTATTTTCTAAAAGGTTTGGGGAACCTGTCTTTTTGGGCTCTTTACAATAGACAAATTAAAAATATTATATCAATAAAATAAATCTAACTAAAAAATTTTACTCAAGCAGTTACATCTACGAAGAGTAGCTTAAGAATAAATGATAAAGTTTAACATACTATAATAAAAGAGGAAACTATCCTGTGATCGAAAATTAATTTAATTTTGTTAGAACGTATTTTAAACCAAGAAAGGGTCAACTATAAAAAAACCCTTTTTACGATTTGTTTACCTTTTTTTAACTACCTAAACCTTTAAAGTATAGACGTCATATCCGCAGGCGATCACTTTTAGTAAAGTCCAATTCATAATTTTTTTAAGTTATATTATTAAGAGACTGTGATAACGAGTGGTCGTGTAAAATGACTACCATAAGACTTCTTCGCATATTATTAGAAGGAGTTGCAGACGATGATGAGTTTTTGGAAACGGAATCTTTGGAATAAAATTACTATTCGGTACTTACCGTTTATTGAAGATATTATGAGACTGATTGGTTATTATAATTATTATGTATAACTGTTGATCTTAAAGTTTCTGTATAATTATACTATAACTTTTTATACTAACTGATAAAAATAACAATAGTTAAAAGACTGATTTCGAAAATGTATCTTTGGAACGACGTCGTTAATTTATTTCATTGTGCCTGTTTTAACACATCAATTCGTTCCAACCGGGTGTCCCGTGACAACTCGTTATTTTTTATTACATAATAAAATTCTTATCGCTAAATTACGAATAGTTCATTTAAAGCATACTAGATAGAATCGATAAGCGACATGCTGTACTGCTACATCCCTAAATCAGATGCGTATTAGTCATAATAATGGCTGGCCGGCCATGCCATTGTCATAATATCAAGACAGCAGATCGAAAATAGTGCTGTACCGTATTGTTACTTGCTTTGCTTTGTAAATGCCGTATAATGATAACTATAGTGGAAGTAGTGCGAGGTTAAATAAAATTACAGACAAAAAAATAATTTATCGATAAAGGAACCCCTACCTATTTATTGTGTAGGTTATTTCACTGATTTTGTGATTTTTACGGCGGAAAAACGTGTGTGTACAATCGGCCTTATTAATGATTTTATAGATGGAGACACCAACACGAAAAACGTTTCGAGGCAATGTATTGAAAATTGAAGAAGAGTCGACAAGCCGACAGGGAGCTCCTTCGGGTAAGTCAAGCAGTTTTAAGCAACATATTCGTTGGAAACTAAGTTCACATGAAAACATAAAATCTTAATAATGTTGCTACATCATGAATTCGGGACATTAGCACGTGGCCTGCAACATGATTCTCGCAACAAATAAGCATGTTGCTGAAACAATGTTTGTTGATCTTGTTTCCAAGTGAATGTGTATATTATTTTTAGTTTTATTTAGCCTATAACGTCCCGCTGCTGGGCAAAGGAAATCTTTTCCCGCGCCACCTCGAACCAGCCCTCGCGGTACGCGTCCAACGGTGTAGTTGTGTTCTGTAACACACTAAAAGTAGGAATGGCTTTCATTTAGACAGTTCAACAACTTTCATTGCGTTATTTACGTTGTTGAACTGACAATTTTGTCGAACATGTGAAGCAAACATGTGTGGATTAGTAATATCAAATGATAAATGATAAACAATTTTATTTCTGTAAGTAGGTTTGAACAAACACTTTTACACGTCAATCGTATTTTAAAAACTAGATGAGGTCGGCGTTTCCTATCTGACTACTCTGAGAAGAAAGGCCGAAACCAACTCAGAGGGCACAGTCTCTTTTAAAGTCCAGACAAAATCTTGGTCAGATCATGCGAAGGCTATGTAGATCGGTGTCTGAAGTGGTCTTTTGAGGAAAGAACCACACAGATTGATTGGACCTGTCCAGTCAGTGCACGCAATTGTCAGTAATCGTGCAGCTCAACTTAGACTTAAGGAGCTCAACGATTCGACGAACAATACAAAAGAAAGGACATTTGAGTAGGCCGCATAAGTTACTCAAACTGCCAGATCATGATTAAACTGAGAAAAATACAAAAAAAAACCTATGACCGTCATAGTTCTCACATTCACAATAATTAGAATAATATTATAATAATCTTTGAGGACCATGTAGATTTGCGTCTGAAATAGTATTTTGAGGAAAGAACCACACAGATTGAGTGGACCTGTCTAGTCAGTGCACGCATTTGTCAGTAACCATGCAGCTCAACTCAGAACTTAAGGAGCTCAACGATTCGACGAACAATACCAAAGAAAGGACATTTGGGTAGGCCGCATCAGCTACTCAAACTACCAGAACATGATTAAAACTGGAACAAAAACACACATAGTCCTCACATTCACAATAATTAAAAATAATATAATACTTTATACAGTAAATATTAGTGTCATTGTATTGTTGTTGTGTATTGTATTGTAAGTATAGATACTTATAGCAAATATTAAAAGTAAAATAGTAATTAGCAAAATAAAATAAATTAACATTGCCTGAGCTTTATTGGAGTAACTCAATCCCAAGCTGTTTTGTCCTCAATATAGTATTTTACAGTATAATAGGCATTCTGGCATAGGTTCCTTTTTATAAAAGATTTGAATGTGGCTAGAAAGTTTATTATAAAAACGTATACATTGCATCTAAACGAGCCACCTATTTTCTTGAGCCTGGTAGTAGGAACAACAAATTTGTGTTTGTTCCTAGTATTTATATTATGGATATCACTGAACTTTTTAAACAGATTAATATTTGTATGTGCATACAAAAGATTTTCATAAATATACTGAGAAGGCACAGTTATTATATAAATCCCTTTAAATTTGTCTCTGAGGGAGTGTCTGGGACTTAATTTATAAGTTGAACGAATTGCCCTTTTTTGTAAAACAAAAATCGTCCGAATATCAGCGGCATTTCCCCACAACAGAATACCGTACGACATTACACTATGAAAATAACCAAAGTATACTAAACGGGCTGTCTTTAAATCCGTTAAACCACGAATTTTCATAACGGCGTATGCTGCAGAGCTAAGCTTCTTTGAGAATTTATCTATACAATATGTAACAAAAACCCTGTTGTTCCTTTTAGGGACGTATACATTTACCTACAAGAATGATGAAAATTTATGAAATTATAATTTAAAAAAATGAGCATTGGCCAGTCGAGAGGTCAATAACAAATAACTATTAAAATCGGCACATTCAAAAAAATGTTTAGAGTATCTGAATGTACAAGTACATCTTTGTTTCGCTAAATAGCCTACGAGTTCGGCGACTTTCTTTGAAGAGATAGACGATGCCGCTACCGCGGCGCACGCCCCCCCCCCTCCCTTTACCCCGCCACCCGCCGCCCTGCGAATCACTTCGTAGTCTCCCGCGCACCTCAGTTTTGAACGGATGTTATTGTTGACCTACGTAGTGAGTGACTTGTGATTTGTTTACGTAGTTTATTTACCATGTCCTATTCTAACGTAGAATATTTTAATATGCTGATGTGCACGCAGACTCTACCAAGAACGTTTAGCAAGTCTACCATTACCATCGGCGATTGCATTCTAACGTTTGCACGTACGTACAATACCGGAAGTATGCACGGACGAGACCATCGAGCTGACGCAGGCAGACCGAGGATTCAATACATTGACACCGAGGAGCAAGTGTTGGACTTGCAAAATCACCTGATCTGACGCCTTTAGATATTTCCTCTGCGGCAGTGTAAAGCAACAGCTGTTCAAAAAAACGTGCGATAGGGAGTTCGAAATGCGTTCACAGATAGTAGCAGCATTTGACCACATCATTTCCGATACCTCCGATCTGCGGAGCGTACGTAGGCGTCAAAGACATCATAATAAATTAATGCATTCAAATAAACATAAGGTTTTAAGTGACAGACGCGGCGACTTTGTTTTTTTTTAATGTAGTGAAGTTACACAACTGGTTTACACTGTAAACCAACATTTTCAAACATTCATTCGTTAAAGTGAAAAACAACAGCTGACAAGGTCACGAACTTTCGTAGCAAAATAGGTACTTAGGTAAGTGGCGGCGGTGTACCGGCGGCGGCGCAGCGCCGATCAAAGAGAGTGGGCGGGAACATTAAATTTTTTTCTGGTTTCGCGTCATCGCTTCATGCAGAATTGCAGAGGTAAGAAATCAGTTAAACATTACAAATATTAATAATTAAATATTTATTTTAATTATTTTTTTGAACAGTTTTTTATAAATGACTTGCTTTATTACGTATGTATACCGATTCTTAAAACGTCAGTAAAAGGAACAACAGGGTTTTTGTTACATATTGTATAGAGGCCCCTTTGAAGCTTGGCATCCCAAGTTATGCCTAAGAATACTGTGGTATTTTCGGGTTTCAACTCTTCACCCTTTATGAGAGTACTTGTTTCTATTTGTCTAACATTAGGTATCGTAAACTTAATACATTTCGTTTTTTTTCTCGTTAAGAAGAAGGTTATTAACATTAAACCAGTTATCTACTTTTGCGAGGGCACTATTTACATTGTCAGTAACCAGCTGCTGACGTTTGAGTTTAAATAAAAGTGAAGTGTCGTCTGCAAACAGCACTATATCATGTTTATCCTTTATGAGGTAAGGCAAGTCATCTAGATAAATAAGAAATAAAAATGGACCTAGAATTGAGCCTTGAGGGACCCCCATTCTTACTACCGATCCGAGAGATCTTTTCCCGTTAACATCAACTCTCTGAATCCTATCACTTAAGTAATAAGTAAGAACATCCAGAGAGGCGTTCCGGATTCCGTAGTGGTGCAGTTTCCTGATTAATGTTTCATGAAGAACACAATCGAATGCCTTGTACAAATCGCAAAAGGTGCCCAACGCATCGCAATGGTCCTCCCATGCATTATATACATGCCCTAGAAGTTCAACTCCGGCATCAGTAGTTGAACGACCCCTTGTAAAACTGAACTGTTTGTTATGCAGTAATTTATGTACATTAAAAAATATTTGCATTTGATTTAAAATAAGTTTAAAAAAAAAATTACTAAATGTAGGTAGCACTGAAATAGATCTATAATTAGTAGGGTCTGATGTACTACCCGATTTAAACAACGGTATTATTTTACTGTTTTTCATAAGATCAGGAAACTCACCACGGCCGGTCAATACAATTATTAAAAATAACAGCTAAAGTAGGTGCTACAATATTTATAATTGACTTAGCAACGTCCACAGAATTACCCCATACATCTGCAGTCTTTTTGACATTGAACGTGTGAAAGGTTTTAATTATATCTTTAAACGTGACATATTCGAAATGAAATTCAGAATCACAAACTGGAATGTTTTCTTTAAGTAAAGACTCTGCAGCAGTGGGTGAAGAGTTTAGAGATTTAGTAGTCGATACGGGAATCTCTGCAAAGAAATTTTCAAAGGCCGCGGCGACTTGAGAATCTGATTTAATTATATTGTCATCAATAGCAAGGCTGTAGTCACTACATCGGTTGCATGACCTTCCCGTTTCGCTATTCATGTCATTTTATTACATTACTACTATTTTTAATATTAATGATTATCCATCAAAATGATAAGTGGTCGCTCAGTAGTAACGACAATGACTTATGAGTTGTATGTCGTTGTGGTATGTGGCTACAGACCAGACCCAGGGAGGCTTGAATTTTACTTTGTGCGATTTATGACGTTACTAAGTGAAATTATAAGATTCTTTAAAAAAATCGATAGAGTCTGTCTATTGAAAGCTGAGAGTGAAAAAGAGCGGAAAATTAAAAAAAATAGGTCGGGTATCCTTGGATCAACTAGGAAAAAACGTATTTGATACTTGAATATTTAGATGCAGAATATTTATAGAAAAAGCATAGAATTGGGATAAATAATCATATACATATTAAAAAAATATGACCTAAAATTTTATATTACACAATAAACCATATAGGATCGTATGAGCTTATCTACACAATTTTTGCTAGCATTCCTACTATTCTGTATTATGTAAACAAAATAAATATTCTGCATAAAAATACTCAAGTGTCAAGTTGACTGACCGGTTGGTGCAGTTGGTAGCGACCCTGCCTTCTGAGCCGCTGGTCCCGGGTTCGATCCCCTGTCAAGTCAAACATTTGTGTGCATGAACATGTCTGTTTGACCTTTGTCTGCTTGTTTATATGTATATAAGTATGTGTATCAGTCATCAGGTTACCGTAGTACAGGTTCTACCTAGTTCGGGACCTGAAGACCTTGTGTGGATGTTGTCTCATATTATTATTATTAAATACGTTTTCCTAGGTGATCCGCGGATACCCGACCTATTTTTTTTAAATTATCCGCTCTTTTTCACTCTCAGCTTTCAACAGACAGACTTTCTAGTTGCGAGTAGGTACGACAAATTAATGTTAAATTTATTGACCAACCTAATCTCTTCGACAAAAACCCCTTATAAAATATAAAAATTTTACCTATAAATAAAATTTGTATTATGTTTCCTAAGACGTCCGAAGTCCATTTATGGGAGAGTACATCCGTCTTTTACCCACGTTTCCTCGCTAGATGATGCAACTTCCGTCACGTATGTCGACCTCAGCGCCACCCGTGGCCGTATCTGGAACTAACTAACCAGCACAGAGCAAGCCGCCATTCGTTTGTCATTGTTCGGCTCATAATAGTAATGATGATGATGGTATAGGTACACCAGGAAGAGATTATTTGGACTTCGGACGTCTTAGGAAACATAATACAAATTTTATTTATAGGTAAAATTTTTATATTATGTGTTCCGTTTGACGTCCGAAGTCCATTTATGAGAGATCTGTTTGTTATCTCCTGGTGGCTTGCTTAGTAAAACGCAACAATGTGATCAATTATTTTAATAATTGTATAAGATAGTATACAGAAAGCAAAATTAAACAAAATCACAAGTAGGTTCCAATAAACGATCAGCATTGTTTGATTAATTATCATAAGTTTACTGTTTGTAAACCATACTAAAAAGTTTCAATTTGCAACTGTGAAGAATTGAGACAGTGACTTCTCTGATTCATTTCTATTATTGACACCTGTATTTATTACCTCTTTAAAATAATATTTTCTAAAAGTATGTTCATGGCGCCAGTTAGCTTTAGCTAGAATATCACTAATTGGGTACTTTTCTAAGCAGTTAAGAGATGAAACTGCTGACCTACAACTACCAGGAGTAGCGTCTATACCGGATTCGGAAAGAGTTCGTTTTATCCATCCACCTATAATTACAGTACTAGCTGGCTTACGAGGCTCCCTCGTGGTAATAAATAAATTTGTCAGGGAACCTCTGACATTTTTTGAAATATGTATTAATGTTCTTAACCAAAATAAAGCATTTGTATTTCTGTCCGGTGAAGCTAGCAACGTCCAACTTGATTGTTGGTATGATGCCGAATCAGTTTTTGAGCCAAATACCGGATGCAATGTTATTGAATCCCCATTATCCTTAAAATGTTTTGAATCGCAATGTAGGAGGGTCAAATCGTGAACTCTACGACCTGAGGCCAGCAACAATATAGTGGCAGCACGCCTAGAAACATCATAGAAGCTTTGCAAATTTACATCAGTATTTTTTAAGAATTGAATTACTTTTCTTGCGTCCCATATTGGCAGTTTGGGTGGAATTGATCTAGCTAACGATACAGCTTTCAAAATATGTTTAGCCAAATGATTTGACGAAATCTTTATATCTGACAGAGTTTCACAAACTGATGCAATAGCTGATTTGTGAACAAGAATAGTACGATAAGCTAATCGATCCTCAAGAAAAAGTTTTGCTAAGTAACGGGCTACATCGGCAGGTGCCGGACGACGACAATTTAGGTTACTTTGACTGCACCATAGTACCCATTTCCTCCATATGGGTGTATAAGTCTTGAGTGTTGAAGCTCTCCAACATGTTGACAAAAGTTGCTTTTCCTCTCCTGACCAATTTTGGGTTAGAGAGTCCCAGCCGAAATGAGCCAGGCTTCCAGCTGTAGGTTGTGCACTTGAGCTGGGGGACGCCCGGTCATCGTGTCCACTAATGATGTCTTCAGGTCCCTGATTTTCATAGGACGAGCTAGGGCGCGGCTCTTCAAATCTGGACGCCAGAAAGGTTTCTTCCACTTGGGTGCTACTATTATGAACTTTCCTTTCGCCGAGTTGAGGTGGCGTAATACACGTGGGAGTAGGGCTGGTGGAGAAAAAATCCATCCGAGGTCGTAACTCCAGTATCTGCTGAAAGCGTCGTGAAAGCAAGCGCTCGAGTCTGATAAGTCTAGAGTAACATAGTTGCACACGACATGAGCGACTTGTGAGGCGAACAGGTCTATGTTTGGGGTTCCCCACTGGGCGAATATTTTGTTGGTCGCCTCGCTCAGCAGATGCCATTCGGAGCCGGCTCGATTTCGAGAGAGGTGATCGGCTTCCGTGTTGTACTGTCCTGGAAGGTGGTGAGGGACTAGTACCACATTCAGGCTGTCCGCCAGTGCCAGTAATTGTTTCGTCAGGTTTAGGAGATTTTGTGACTTCGTTCCGCCCTGGTTTTTTATGTACGACACTACGGTCATGTTGTCGCTTTGTAAGATAACGGTTGAATTTTTTTAGAGCTTTCGCCTCTAAAGATAAAGCCGCTACCACTGCATACATCTCTTTCAGGTTGCAGTGCCACTTCAGTTGATGGCGATTCCAAGTACCTTTGAGTGTTTTGTTGTTCACCATGGCCCCCCATTGAATATCGGAGGCGTCTGTGACAAGGTAATTCACTGGTGAGCTCCTGGGATGAATGCAAGACTTCTGGCTGACATTTTTTACCCACCAATCTAGTTCTTGTCGTACCTCGTCTGTGAACTGAGCCGGATGGCGTGAACTTCTCTGAAGTCCATTGCTGTGGCGCTGCAACGTACGGCAATGCAACCTTCCCCGTAGGGTGATGAAGGTCGCAAAGTTGAGATACCCTAAGAGGCGTTGCGCCTGCTTGAGGGTCCAACTGCCGGTTGCTAAGCGAGTCAATAGGCACTGACGGATTTTGGAAACTTTGTCTGGAGGCGAACTCTTGGAGTTGGATTGCGTGTCCCAGACAATTCCCAGGAATTCTATACACCTTGTCGGCGTTAGTATAGACTTTTCCATATTTATAGACCAACCTAGGGACGTGAGGAATTTTATTGCTAGCTGGACATGAGCTTTTAAAGTGTCCCTGCTTTGGTGGACTATCAAGTAATCGTCTAGATATAGGACCAGGCGAAGACCTTTGCTCCGTAACACTTCGGCAGTCCAGTTTGTGACTGACGCAAACATTTTTGGCGCCGCGGCAAGGCCAAAAGGAAGACATGTCATTTGTAGCAGACGGCCTTCGTAGCTTATGCGAAGAAAACAGCGGTGTTTTTGTGAAATTCGCAAATGATAATAGGCTTGGGTTAAGTCGAGCTTGACCATCCAGTCGCCCGCTTGTAAAACACTGGCATTCGGTAATGATGGAAAAGATGAAATCGTGTTGGTTGCAAAAATCGATTTAGCGCCTTCAGATTGAAAATGACCCGAGGCTTTCCGCTGCTTTTCGTTAAAATGAAAAGTGGGGATATGAAGGATGGAGTTATAGGTGCGGACTCGAGAATTCGACTTTGAATCATGGCTTGAATTTCCGACGACATTGCCGAAGAACATGGAGTTTGAAATTTCTCCATGACGTCCAACGTTGGAAGAATGAGCGGTGGTGTCTGAATGAATGGAATGCGAGCCGCAGATATTAATTTGAGAATCATTTTGGGTGGCCTGAATTGGGCCCAAACTTCTCGGTAATGCATCAGACAACCGCCCATAAACATCGAGTCATTTGCGCCTACTCCTGTTAACTTCACCTTTTCGCCCCCCTCCTTTCTTTTGATCGTCAAAATTTAGCTTTTTGGTTTTTCCGTGCTTCGATTTATTTTGTTGAAAACGAAAGGGCTTTTCACGGGAAGTTGAAGCGACCGGTGACTTTGGACGCACCGGTGATTTGGGACGTCCGGAAAATTTAGAACCGGCGGAGGCACTGTATCCTTATCTAACTTATCAATCCCGCCTATTTTTTGTATATAAGCCGATAAATTTTGAGGGTTGAACATATATTCCGCGGAGGGCGGTATTTTTTCAATATCTTCACGAATGTATTTTCCTTTTAAACCTTTAAGTAGCGCCTTACGCCGTAGCTCTAAAACCTCTGCACGCTTCCCGCAAATAATTTGTAAAATGTCGTGAGAAATATTTTTGTACTCCGACTCATTTCCGAATAAGTCTTTTAGCTTATTGTAAATTGTAGTTGACGTAAGCTGTGCATCGGGTTTTGCAGACCAGTCTATTAAATTCCGCAAGGCTACATTCACGGACTCATTTTGGGCTAAAAAGGCATTTGACAAGGCAGCTAAGTTACGTTCAATCTGATACCATCTAAGCGGCGTATAAGGATCCTCAAACCGTCTCATTTCCTCGTTTACTTTCAGCTCAGTAAACGCCGGAACCGCAACATATTTCTTTTGAACCTCAGTGTACCGCACAGAGTTCCAATCCACGGAGTCAAACCTTTGCATTGAAGCTATCTTCGCGACACGATCAGGATTAGCTTTAGGTACGGATGGTTCTTTGATGGATACGTTTAGTTCAGCAATGTCATTAATTTCGACTGACGGCCGTAAAAACGGATCGTCTAACGGTACATTAACTGGTACTAACGCAGGCGCCGTAGTCGAACAAGTAGCACTCGGCTGTATTGCAGCGTAATTCGCACAAAATAAAGTATTAACGTGACTCACCAGCTGTTGCGATAACACTTCAAACCTGCGATCTACTTCTCGTAACGACTCGTGTGATCGGGACCGGCGCCGTCTTTTTGGAGGCGGTTCATCCTCCTCGCTTGAACTTGTACTTGAAGCCGAAGATCTTGACTCACTAGACGGTACACGTGCGTTAACACTTTTTCGTAACCCGGCGGAATCGCGATCGCTAAAAACGTCCGCGAGATTGTCAACGTTCGGCTCGGTAATTTTATCGTTCATTTTTTAAAAACGAACGATCTTAATTTTACGTAACGGAAAAATAAAAAATAGTAAGTAACTTTCTACTTTATTCTCGAATGTTAAAATACATTTTACAGAAACTTAGATATACATGAAGGTTTGCCAAGTTTTTTGAATTTAAAATCTAACGACTTGCGCGCGGTAAGAAAAACGACGCAACAATGACAAACGAATGGCGGCTTGCTCTGTGCTGGTTAGTTAGTTCCAGATACGGCCACGGGTGGCGCTGAGGTCGACATACGTGACGGAAGTTGCATCATCTAGCGAGGAAACGTGGGTAAAAGACGGATGTACTCTCCCATAAATGGACTTCGGACGTCAAACGGAACACATAATATGAATGTTAGTATAGTTTTCTTACAAGTAAAAGTTCAATTTGATGTTTTATAAAAAAAAACGAAACTTAACCTTTCTCGGGATACATTAGCCTAAAATTCAGCGTAAATTCCCCGGGCTAAGAGTAACAGTGGGAACATTGGAGTGATATGTTATGTATGTATGGTGTGTGACATATACCGTTGTGTTATGTATGTTGTTGTCATGTTATTACAGCTAGAAGGGCTGCTAGGCGTAGCCGGCGCGCCAGAGACCGAGCAATAAGACCCAGACCAATCGCAGTAGAGCGAATTATTAACATAGATGAAGGGAGACTGCAGGTCAATCTGCAGAGTGCCGAAATTTTGAGCAGCTTTGGCGCAACTCCCGAACACTTGGGAGCTTTTATAGCTGCATGTAGCAACAGTATTGCGGAAGAAATATCGCGTCGCAACACTCTCAATTAAGTTTATATTTAGGTACCTACTTATTTCTAGCCCAGGATAATAAGACAAATTAAAGGCAAGATAACTATTATTAGGATTATTAGGTATTCATGCTGATTTACCATTATTGATTATAATGCTGACAAGACCGACAACCTTACAATTATAGGCATCAAAATCTTCGCGGTTTTTTTTGCAGACAGTATTATTTTCTTGGTCTATTCATTCATTCCATAAGCACAAAAATATTGTTTTCTCAAACATGCTTGGAAATTTGAGCATTATTTTGACAACCTTCTTTGAGATAAATCGAAATTGCTGTACTGGCCAAATACATGCGAGCACCGGCCGGAAAAACTTGTATGAAAATCCATATCTGTCGTGGTTTAGCGGCCAAATAAATTACATAGTAAACTCATATCTATCGTGTAATTTAAAAATCGAAACGATCTTTTACTCCGAAACATGGCAACCAAGGAGGTAACCTATCAAAGGTTTTATTTAAATTTCGAACTGGCTTGAAAATAGAAACCAAATGAACACTATAACGCGGGAAAAATTATTGTTGTTCGTTGTTCGTCATTGATTTTGAAAAGTAATGATAATTTAACGTAGATAAATGTATTTACACGTTCGTCCATCTATGCAATCAACATCATGTACAATCATGTTTAGTGTATGACTAATACTTATATGTTTTTATTTGTACAATAAAGTTTTTATTATAATTATTTTATTTTAATGCCTCTTTTGCTGGCCGTTGCAGTAATGTACATAATGCACCCTCTGATGACCTACCTGAAGGTCGTATTTATAACAAAATTATAAGTTATACTTAATCAATTATGTACTGTAACATAATTTTTAAGTTTTGAAGAAGATTTTTTCCCCTGCTTGAAACTACACTCGAGAGCAATGAATCCGGGTCACTTAAAGAATGTTAAAAATCTCGGAAACTAAAAATGATAGGTTAATGCAATAAATTGTATTTAATAGACAATGTAATACTCCTTAAATGAAAGTAAAAAAAAATACATTTTATTAACACAAAATTACATAAAGAAAAAAACTGCTGATCTCTCCTTAAAACAAAAATAGGAAACATGAAATTTTTGAACTTTATTACGATTTTCTTGAATTTTAATACTTCGTATTGCCTCCTCGTGCTTCCATTACTGCGTTTACGCGGTTTGGCATGCTGTACACCAAGTTCCTTATACGATTTTGGGGAATATTCTCCCATTCCTCTGTGAGAGCAATTTTGAGCTCACGAAGCGTGATTGGGGGAGGGTTTCGTTGTTTTACGCATCTGCCTAGCTCGTCCCAAGCATGCTCGATCGGGTTGATATCCGGGCTGCGCGCTGGCCACTCCATACGAGTAATGTTCATCTCTTGAAGGTAGTCATTCACAATCCTACCTGTATGAGGTCGGGCATTGTCATGCATAAATATAGCATCCTCACCTAAATTGACCATAAATGGACCAACGTGATCATTGAGGATTTCTTCCACATATCTTACGCTAGTTAAAGAGCCGTTTTCTATGATCACCAGCTCTGTGCGACTTTCAGAAGAAATTCCGGCCCACACAAGTACAGACCCACCACCGTAGGCTACTTTTTCTTCGATGCATGCTTGCTTGAATCTTTCCCCTGGTCTTCGATACACTCTGTGTCTTCCATCGTGCTTGTAGAGCATAAATTTTGATTCGTCGGAGAACATAACTTTTGACCAATCTTCAATACTCCAATTTACGTGGCTCTGGGCATATCTTAGTCTTGAAATACGATGCCCACGCTCCAGTTTAGGGCCGTTTGCAGGTCTAAGGGGTTTTAAGTTAGATTCAGCAAGCCGACGTCTTACTGTCCATGCACTTGGGTTACTTCCTCCGAGGCGTCGAAACTGATTGGTGAGTTCAGTTCCTGTGAGAAAGCGATTTCGAAGCATGGTGTTCACCAAGTATCGGTCTTCTCGTGCTGTGGTACACCTGGTTCTGCCCGTTCCTGGTCTGCGTAGGTTAGAACCAGTTTCTTCGTAACGTCGGAGAACTCTTTGTACTGTTGACAGCGACACACCGACAGTCCTGGCTGTATCGCGCTGACTCCGGCCGGTTTCCAGCATTGTAAGTATTCTGGTGCATTCTTCAGGCGTAAGCGACATAATTTCAGCTTGAATAATGAATATAGAGCACTATCAACATGGTTTATGTACCCACATAAATGACAGATTACAAACAAAAGCAAAACCAAATGCTGTAATTTCGTAGTTCCATCTTCGAAAGTGGCCCTTTTTCAAATTTGATTTTTTTATGATATAACTTTACAATAACTAAGAAGTTTTAATACCTTCATTTAAGGAGTATTACATTGTCTATTAAATACAATTTATTGCATTAACCTAGCATTTTCAGTTTCCGAGATTTTTAGGATTCTTTAAGTGACCCGGATTCATTGCTCTCGAGTGTAGTTTGGAAAATTGGAATTTATGCACAGTATTATTTATTTCTTTAGTTCTAGGTTAAGTTAGAATAAGTACTTTCAAAGTTGTTTGTCATTTATTTTGCGGCATGAGACACTTTTTGATTAGCTACTGCATACGATACGATACGATGCTAACATAGTGAGTACAGAATAGTAAATAAGGTTTTAGTTCTACTTTAGAATCCGGTATTGTTAGAAAGTAACTTGTTGGCTGTGGCTCATGTCGTTAAATCCCGCGGGTGAAGCTAAAGGTGCAGTGACACTTTGTCACTGATACACTCGTTTTTATTTATTTTTTAACATCCACACCGGGTCTTCAGGTCCCGGACTAGGTAGAGCCTGTACTACGGTAACCTGATGACTGATATACATTCTTTTAAAAGAGCTCAACCGTCGCTAATGAGACACAATTACTTTTCTATTGTTACCGAACTTAATCACTTTGATTGACAGACAAGGGGATAAACGTAGAAAGCGAAACGTTGGATAAACCGCCGTGTTCATGCTTGCGTGCATAAACACGTTTGACTTGTCCGGGGGTCGAACCTGGACCAGCGGCTCAGAAGGCAGAGTCGCTACCAACTGCACCAACCGGTAAGTCAATTGTGGGACTCTATGGCTACAAACTCGACGCAGTAGCCTGAAGGTAGGTGAAAAATAGCTTATGAATTTTTGTTTTGTAGAATGGTTCTGAGATAAAAATATCTAACTCAACTTAATTTTAGATTCATTAATATTTTTCTGTAATAATTGCGTAAAATAAAGCCATTGTCGCGTCGTTGTCGTTGTCATTGTGACTTTTTTTTTTTTTTTTTTGAGGATGGGAAATCATCAAATGACCCCTCCCGCTCTGGGTGGAGCGGAAGGGAGTGTCAGACTCTTACTGACTAAAACCCACCCGTGTTCCTTCCTTGGCCCTTTATGTTCCGGGTCAGCGGTACCCCTTTTGGATGATCCCGCTTTCCCGGCAGGCTTGGGCCCTAGTGGGCCCCCTCTTCGATGCTGACATCTCTTTGAGGCGCGCGTGGAACACGTACGCGCCTTCCAGCACGGGCCTGGTCCTGATCAGACGGTGAGCTACCCATTACTCACCGCCCGCAGGCCCGCGCCTACGGTGGCCGGGAGTCGTCACGCGGCTCCCGACGCCCGGAGCGTCCACCGCGGCGGCTTGGACGGGAGACTCTCTCCCTCTCCCGTCCCGCCACCTCCTTAGCTAGCATGACTGCTTCGCAGAAGGAGGCGACTGCCTCCCACTCCCCCTCGCCCCGGACCATGGCTTGAACCAGGGCCGGGCGTGAGAGGTCGCCGCCGCTGCCGATCGCCTCTACGAGGACACGGCGGTGCTCCGCCCATGCAGGGCAGGCCCCCATCGTATGCTCCACCGTGTCCTCGGGGCGATCATCGCAGTGGTGACACCCGGGCGTTTCCTCCCGCCTGATGATGTGCAGGAACCTCCCGAAACATCCGTGTCCGGTGAGGACCTGCGTCAGGCGGTAGGTGAGGACGCCGTGACGCCTCTCTAGCCACTCCTCAAAGAGGGGTCTTACCGCCGCTATCGTGGCGTGCCCTGCGCTGGGTTGCGACAGTCGCTCCTTCCATGCCGCCATGAGATCGCGCCGGAGGACTGTCCGCTCCGCCGCGATTTGCCGCGGAAGCGGGGTTTCCCCCCGGCGTAGTGCCTCCGCACGCCACTCATACAGGCGCGCGAGGACTATCGCCTCCAGATCCCACGGCGGCAGTCCGGCAAGGAGGCTTGCCGCCTCGCCCGAGATCGTGCGGTAGCCCCGGATCAGCCTTACGGCTACCACCTTTTGGGGCGCGTTCAGATAGTGGGCGGCTCTCCGCCGCAGTGAACGCGCCCACACCGGGGCCCCATATGTAGCCATGGACCGCACGACCCCCGCGTAAAGCCTCCGGCAGGAGGCGTTTGGACCCCTCAGGTTGGGCAGGAGCCGCTTGAGGGCGGCCCCAGTCCGTTCCAGTTTGGGGGCCAAACGTCGGAAGTGCTCCACGAAGTTCCACCGGCTATCGAGCACGAGTCCTAAGTATTTCATCGTGGACTCGACGCCGATGTGAACCCCTCCTGCCGTTAGTTGGGATCCCGATGGTGGCTTGTTCCGGGGCCCATGGAAAGACATGGCCTCGGACTTGTGCAAAGCCACCTCGAGACCCAACTGCCGGATCCTCTCCACGACTATCGCAACCCCGCGTGTCATCGCGTCGGCCGCCGCCTGATGCGACCTCCCCTGCGCCAGGACCAGCGTGTCGTCAGCGTAGCACACCACGCTGACGCCATCAGGGAGGTCGGCCCGCAGCACCCAGTCGTAACCGATGTCCCACAGGAGCGGCCCTAGAACCGATCCCTGTGGGACACCGCACGACATCTCTCGCCGGTTCCACTCCCCATCGCGACCGGGGTAGATGACGGCTCTGTCCGTCAGATATGCTTGTCATTGTGACTTTGAACACGAATCAGAGCACGACACGTCACTCTTTGTTATTGACTGTTTCAAATTGTAAATAGAAACAAACAAAGTCATACTTAATAACATAAACATTTCTATTACCAATCTATTTAAATAATGATATATATATATTTATAATATGACTTACGAAAATAATGGTCTTTAAAGAAATTTCACAGTATTCAGTCTCATTCTCAGGTAGTTATACATATAATTAGAAAAATGAAAATCGTCTAACCTAGACTATCAAAGTAAGCATAATTATTTGTTTGCTTTGTTAAAAACCTTGTTAATATTTCTGTGAAATATTAAAATTTTGAGAAAAGTAAACCACAAAGAACAGTGCTAATTGGTTTCTCACAACTGTCAACTAGCTTATTCCAAGACATCCAAAGTTAGCAAAGGCTAAATGTAATTGCACCGTAACATGGGTTTATATTATAATATATTATATTAAATTTATATTATATTATTAAATGAATAGTTTATATTTAATTTTCTGTTCATTTATTTTGTTAATTTTATTTTGTAGTCAACGATGGCCACTTACTTACCCAATGTAACTCCGTACTTGTTTACGTATAAAGTAAATGTTTAACAGAGAGCCCTGGCACTCATAACACAAGTTTAATCTTAGCTTGGGTGCCAGTGGAGATATTCAGTTATTTATGCAATTGTTTTTAATACCATGTTGGCTTTAAAAAAAAAAAAAAATGGTATTTAAAGTTATTTATTTTTAGGTTAGGTTCGGCCGACCCGCGACGCGGCACAGCGCAGTGCGTTCACTCATAGAGGTGACCTGTTTTTGTCTATATTCGATTATCTCTCTTAAATATTGTGTTGCAAAAATAATGTCGTGCATTTTCTTGATGTAATGTAGGCAGGACTAATACGCAGTTTTAATTAACATTCAATGTGCATTTTCTTGATGTAATTAATGTAGGCAGGACTAATAAGCAGTTTTAATTAACATTTAATGTCCATTTTCTTGATGTAATGTAGGCAGGACTAATATGCAGTTTTAATTAACATTTAATGTCCATTTTCTTGATGTAATGTAGGCAGGACTAATATGCAGTTTTAATTAACATTTAATGTCCATTTTCTTGATGTAATGTAGGCAGGACTAATATGCCGTTTTAATTAACATCTAATGTGCATTTTCTTGATGTAATGTAGACATGACACAGTGATTATTATGTGGTAAGATTTAATGGTTACTTTTAGATAATAAAGTTATCCTAAATAAATAAAACATAGCCATGATTGATGGTTTTATTTCCACTCTCCCCTCTCCCCTACTGCAGTCCATTAGTTAAATATACACTATCATACAATAATACAAGGTATGCTACATTAAAATTGAACTTAACATACAATGTTTACAATTACATGAGAATTATTAACTTATGAACTAACATCGAGATCCATAACGGACGGATTATTACAAAAGTTAGTATGTACAATATTTGACTAAGTATTTGAATATACAAAATATTAATTTCTTGTTAGTAAACTACTTAATATTTTTTAAACACGTTTTTATCAGTTCCATTTCTTTAGTAAACAACATTATTAACATACAATGTTTATTTCAAAATTTGAAAACTGCTGCATACACCAATTGCTTTCATCATCAGCTTAGCCTCCGTCAGGAGACAAGACATTTCAGTAGTCTTTTTATAACCCTTTGCGTGTGGTAATCTAGATACCACAGCTTCGTCTCTGGCTTGGCGGGTTGCTTGCGGAAGGCGTGTATGCGGCGCGGGCGGCGGTCTGCGCAGGAGTACATGTCCATTGTCCGGTCGGTAGTACTCGCACGTACTCTGCAGCTGTGAGGCCGCTGAGCAGTTGGATCGGTGCGAGCTGTCGTTGTCGTCTGCACTGTCTACGTCACCTGGGGAGTTGGAAGTTTGTTTTGTGAAATTTTCTACGTTCTATCGTTAGCAACTTATGTCTGTATCAAAAGTATCTGATGAAAATGTCAACAAATCCTGTTCAGGCAAAATTCTTACGAAATCACTTAGCTACTAAAGGTATTAACAAATTCATCTGTATTTAAATGGTTTCAATTTTATATCTTATCACTTATCACAGTCATCACTATTTTCAGCAATATTTGTTTGAATAATATTAAGTACTTATTCAATTGTAGGTAATTGGAAAATTATCGACGAAAATTGTGGTTATAAAATTACTTTCAATTATTGTTAAGTAAAAAAAACATCTTTAAGGTGGTTTAAAGTAAGAATTTCGGATTTAAGTATTCAAATAATAAAATCAAAGCACTGAATTTGTAAGTGGCACTATAAATTGGCATCCACAGTTACGTTCTGAGCCATTTGTTAGCGTAGATACTTTTCGAAACAATAAAGCGAAACATCAAAGGAGTTTTGTCATATTTTGGCTGCACTCCGAAAGTAACCAAATCACTTAATCAACCAACCCAGCCTATCGCAGTCCACTGTTTGACATAGGCCTCTAACAAAATTGAGATCGAATTAATTTTCCTTTGGTGCAAGACAAGACATAGGGGACCATGCGCATAAATCAGTTCTTTCTAATTCTGGACCGAGTTAGTGACTTCAGTTAGTGAAGACTCGGGGGACCTACTCCCTGAGCACGAAGTCCGTCGTTTCGGCCGAAGTTGCGAACGTTTCCTACTCCGTATCACTTACGGACATAAGATTAGTCCGGGGCCCGACTAAAAATTAATGACAAAACGTTTAGACAGTTGTCCTTACACCCGACGTGTTTGTGCCAGTCCGGAAAAGTTCGGGAGTAGGGTTCACTTTTAAGTATCGTACTACTTTCGGACGGGCCCGTATCCTCGTTGTCGGACTTAGAGATTAGGGCCCCAGGTCACGACAGTTGAGCAGTGTTGCATTTTGCCTCAGAACTATTGAACCGATTCCGATGAGGTCACATAACATTTATAATAAAGATTATTATTATTATTATAATAGACTAGCTCCTGCCCGCGTGGAGGTGCGCATATGTTTGAATTTTTTGGCGTGGTATCCAAATTCTTTTTCTAAAATAAATCCAGCCGTTTCGCGAGATTAGCCGGAACAAACAAATAAAAAACAATTTAAAAAAATTGTTCTGTGTAGGTACTTTCTTATACATATTTAGTAAGAAGTTGTTAATTTGAAATTACAAGCAGACACTTCCATTTTATTTATTTGTAAAGATTGGACACTTATGCCTGTTTTCACTAACACTAAGAGACACCTAAGCGAATGCCTACATAATAGCTCGTTCATGGATTTTCAACCCTCGACTCAGAGCGGTTAGTCGAATATCCAACAGCGCGCTTTTATTTCTGCATTCACCGAAAACGGGCATTACTGCATTAACAGTACTTTAGCTTATGAATCGAGTCACCTCGTGTTCTGTAGGGTGGTAGGGCCATCGACGCGCAATCTGTAACCGTGAATTCAGCACATTATTCTAGACCCCTTATCGCAGAAACGTATAGTCGGTTATCAAAAAAAAAATCTGCTGTTTCATAGAAAAGTGCAATAATACCTACGCGGTGAAAATGCATGGAACAGAAATTTTTCTCTCTGATTCTGATCCTGAATCCATGGTAAGAGGTGGCGCTTCGATGTCCCTGCCATCCTGTACGCACGGCTACAGATCAAGCTATACATATCCAGTATAAGCTGATCTCGCATTGTATAGGATTTCCTTACAATGCGAGGTCAGTGTAAACTGGAAATATAGCTTGATGTGTAGCCGTGTGTACATCTTACAATCCAAAACTATAAAGAATGCGGTCAGAGTAAAGTTCCTCACCGTCACTGCTATTATTGCTGGGCACATGCGCGTCTCGTAGTCGCGGCCGTCGGCGCCAGTAGCGGAACTCGCGAGGCAGCGTGTATGAACGAGGCAGCGATATCTGCACATCAACATAAAATCGTAAAAAGAAAATATAACAACATAACATCGTGCTTGTTGTCTATAGTCTGTTCCAAAAGTATGCGATGAAAGTGTAAACAAACCCTGGTTAAATTCCTTACGCAATAATTAACTAAAGGGAATGAGTAACACATGAATCATATGTATTTACAAGGTTAAAATTTAACCTGTAATGATAAGCGACTGTTTAACCAATCAAAGTTGACGTTTAAACTTTTTATTTTTTTGACCTCTAAACTTTAATCAACCCTTATATCTCACATATTTTTCCAACAAATACTGTTTGAATAGGTGCCATTATTAATGTGTAGCTAAAATTAAAGTACCCATTGTATATTATGTTTCGTGAGTACACATTGATAGAATATTATGGAACATGATTGTAGACTTTTTTACCTCAGTGAGTTGTTTTATTTACGACAGTACCAGTACCCCATCAATACACTGCATACTAATAGGCGACGAACGCCTAAACCCTGTTCCTGGTCCATACGCAAGGGGAGAAAGCTTATCTTGGGAGCCAGGGATATGGGTCCGGCGAAGGGTCGCGCCTGTTGACTATACACGAAGCCCAGGGCTTGACCTACGACAGCGTCATCATCATCAACTCAAAGTCCAGGAGGATCCAAGTACACGACAGCATCTCCCACGAGGTAGTGGCGGTGTCCAGACATACAGTCAGTTGCGTCTATTACACCGACGACGCCGACCGACGACGCCACGGGCCGCTTTGCAAAAAGGGCGATGGATGCGCCGACCATTGACTTATTTTCTTAGCTCAATGGGATCATGCTAGGGTTAAACAGCCCCTGTCAACTTAGTATGGAAGGAACGAAATACCTACAAGGGCAAAACCTCCAACTTGCCAATAAAAAATAAAAAAAGATTTTGTGTACACATAACTTCCGGCAATATCGTCATTTGACAAATCAAAATGTTGCCATAAAATTATCCTTACTTCCATGTAATAGTTTTTTTATCCATACTTCATGAATTAATTTTTATTGGAATTATAATAAAAAAAATATTTGAAAATGATAAACATGAATAAAACCGTCATGTTTTACATTCGATACGATGGGTCCAACAATGAAATAGAATGATATTATTTTTTATAGTAGGATTTTTATTTCAATATATAAAACACCAAGTTGACAATGGCGTCGGCGGCGTCGGAAAAATCTATAACTCAATGGAAAAATAACATCAAAGAGTACAATGAATCACATTCCCAGAACACTATTAATTACTCCTAGTCCTAGCGGAGTAAAATAGCACATAATACAATATCAATATAGCGTCGGTTGTTTTGTTTGTTGTCTCTGTGTTAATTTCGTGGTATTTTTGGATTTGCATCTACATTTGAACTTCAATCAACAATCTTCATCTGATCTAACCAACATCGAGTCGACCTAATGCTTCTCCGTTCCAGCGAATAATTGTTTTGAATGAGACATTGACCCTAGTGAGAAAGTGACTAAGTATTTTGTGACAATGGAAAACAAAAGAAAATGTTTTAAGTGCGGCTGCTCGCCTGCTAAAGACGGCGTGAAGTTCATCTATGATGAAGTTGTTTCGTTTCCCCATACCTACGTATCTCAATTTGTGAGAATTTAACCATACGTAACTCAATTTGTGGGTTGATGTCATGTCTGATTGAAAAGTAAATAATTATAACTTAATATCTAACTTAGTATTGTTGTTTTATTTTCTATTTCATAGAGTACCTCTGGGCACTCTCGCTTGTAAGAAAACTCGAAACGTAGCGTTTCGTGTTTTCTTACAAGCGAGAGTGCCCGACTGCCCAAAAGAAAGTAGGACACATGCGTTTTAAATTTCGCGGTGCAAGATAAATCTAGATGTCGCCAGCAGCGATTTCCGTTTTATCTTTTTTGTTTGAAGTCGACGTTCTTCTCCGCTAGGAGTAATAGTGTTCTGTGGCATTGGTGAGATGGTCAGGGAATATATGTTTTATGTTCTGTGATCTATGTAGCCTGTGATTTTAAAATTTTATTGAATAATCAAGAAAAAAATTAACTGTACAGCTTGGCAAGATAGTCTTGAAACGGAACTAATATATTTGATCATTGGCAACACTCGCTCTGCCTCGTCGAGTAAGGTACATATTCTGTCATTTCTTGAATGCAGCGCGTTCGTATAATTTTGATACTTTTTGTTAATATTGTTTATATCACTGAACAAAATCAAAATCAAAAGTCATTTATTCAAATTAGGCTGAGAATCAGCACTTTCTGAACGTCAAAATCACATAAGACAGTCCCCCCAAACAGAACTAAAATAACTATAGTATTATTTTAAAAACGAGACGAGAAACGAAACGAAACGAAAACTCGTTTGGAAACGAGTGCCATCATCTGGAATCCGTTTGAATCCAAGTATTGTCTTATGGTAGAAAAAATGCAAAATAAATTTACCCGGTTCCTATATATGAAGCAATTTGGTGTGTACCCATTCTATCCACTTATGTATCCAACCCTCTTTGTAATAGGGATGGTTGATTACTATAAGTTGGAGGTAAGGCGTAATTTCGCATTAGCGAAATATGTTTTTATGGTTTTTCGTGGTTTGATGAATAATCCGCAAATACTGGAATGTTTGGGATTGCCCGTTCCAAACAGTAGGCTGCGACAAGGCCCGAGAGAGAGGCTGTTCAAAGTCCCGGTGGCTCGTACAAACTTGTTGAAGTTTGCACCGGTGGGGCGTGCAATAGGTATACTCAACAGCGTCTCTCTGCGTTTGGATATCTTTACTTGCTGTTGCTCTTTGGCGGAATTCCAGAGGGTGACACTTGACATAATTGTCCTCTGTATGAATAGTATACCTACTTGGGACTTGTTAATTAATTGGTTTGAATTTAAACCCTATCAGTTTAAAAACATTTTATTTTTGTTGGTGGTGGTATCAGTCTATTAATGGGTTTTTGTGTGACGTCCCCGAATGTGGAAATTGTGACTACATTGTTGTATTGGGTTCTCACCTGTAAAAACAAATGTAAGTGGTAATAGTAAATAAATAAATTTTAGGTAAATCCATCAGTACTATAAGACGAATTGCAATAGAAGGACAAAGAAACAAAGGCGTTTTCTCCACACCAGGGAAACATAGAGCAGGGCGACCTAAAAAAGAATTGGACAATTTTGACTTGTGTGCAATCATATTAGAAGTTATTCTTTAGTCATTGATTAGAAGTTGCAATGTAGCATCACTATTATGAGTAAAAACCTAGTCTCTGGTCTCTGTTGGCTATGGTCTCTCTCTTACAATGGCGGTTGCGTTGTATAGCGGTATGTTGACTTGCATTTAATAATTAAAAGGTTTCTCCAAACGAACACTTTCTTTCTCTGGTCTCCCTTATAATCTAACAAATCAGACAAAAAGTTCAATTCTATTACACTGTTAAAAAGATTGTAAGTAGAATTTTAAACTTCTTTTTCATATCAATCTTTTTTTAGTTTTTATTAAGTACACTGAGAGACATTTACTGTCATTTTTATTTTTAGGCACCAACTTTACGAAACCTTTTGCCTGTGGTTAGAGAAGAACTTGGATTTAACGGAAGTCGTGAATACTTATGTTAGCGTCTGTATTTTACATTACACCTATTTATTTATTATCTGGTAACATTTCACTTCAACACTTGCCACACTTAAATTTTTATTAACTGGCAACGCCGAATCGCTCTTATTGGTCCGTGGATTCGATTGGTGGATAGCTGACCAATCGGAGCGAGGCACGCGCTGTGGCGGGCTTTGGAATCGTGAGGGGATCATGTCGGGGATTCGGCGGGCATTCGATCAGCTCCTGTCAACTTTGTATGGAAGGAACGAAATACCTACAAGGGCAAAATGTCCAACTTGCCAATAAAAAATAAAAAAAGATTTTGTGTGGTAACATATAACTTCCGGCAATATCGTCTTTTGACAAATCAAAATGTTGCCATAAAATTATCCATACTTCATGAATTAATTTTTATTGAAATTATATTAAAAAAATATTTGAAAATGATAAACATGAATAAAACCGTCATGTTTTACATTCGATACGATGGGTCCAACAATGAAATGGAATGATATTATTTTTTATAGTAGGATTTTAATTTCAATATATAAAACACCAAGTTGACAATGGCGTCGGCGTCGGAAAAATCTATAAACCAATGGAAAAATCACATCAAAGATTACAATGAATCACATTCCCAAAACACTATTATTTACTCCTAGTCGAGTAAAATGGCACATAATACAATATCAATGTAGCGTCGGTTGTTTTGTTTGCTGTCTCTGTGTTAATTTCGTGGTATTTTTGGATTTGTATCTACATTTGAAGATCTTCACCTGATCTAACCAACATCGAGTCGACGTAATGCTTCTCCGTTCCAGCGAATAATTGTTTTGAATGAGACATTGACCCTAGTATAAGAAAAATACAGTAACTATACTGAGTTTAGACTTTCAGGATGCCTAGGTGAAGTACTGAGGAAAATCCAGGTAACAGGAAACACAACTTTATTATTTCTCATAACCTCCTCCTCCAACAGCTCGCTCGAGTCCGAATGTGCAACCGACCTTTTCCCGCTTCCCAGGTTTCCGATAATTTGCGCGGTAAAATCGAGTTCTGCGATTGGTTAACGATTTAATGTCGTCAACCAATCACAGATGACAATGCTGGCCTCTGATTGGTTAGCCAATCAGAAGCATCCAAAAATAAACTGACAAACTAAAGTGTTGTCAGTATAAAATATTCGAATCAAATAGTTACTGGCCTGGAAACTAGCCTTTTTGCATTTCAATTTAATTAAATAAAAATGTAAATTAGCGAACCCTAACAATCGACCATCCTGATATCGTGTGCGTCCCTGCACACGGTACCGGGTGGAACCCTAACAATCGGAATTAGGTCAGTTGAACAAACTTCACAACCCAAGTACACAATAATTTCAAAATCAATTCAAATTAGATTTTATTTAACTCATTTATTTGCTATTCAAAAGTTTCACAGATTATTATAATATTAAATACAAAGGAGAATGGGCGGTTCATCCCCAGTGGTGTATCAAAATGTGGTATACGTCATTTTAAAGATCATAAAAATAGCTTTATTTTATTTTACCAACAACGTAACTCATGCAGGAAAGGAACCATGATTTTTTTTTTTTTAATGTTGGTTTTAGATTCTACACTTATTTTATGTATTTTTACTATGTTAAGCGTATAGTGCGGTGCGGCTACCTATCGACACCGTCGCTCCTTTAATTGCTGCCCCGTATACCTACATACTACCAGGCCCACAGGCAATGAGACAGGCTGTACCTGTAGCCGGTAACCATGTGCACACAATGCTAGAGGCGTCATCGCATCGGGTTGAAGAACGTCAGGGGGCGGGTAAACCTGAGCGAGATAACAATAATACGGAGGCGAGAGGGATAAAGACAAAAAACATTTTTTTTTACAGTTTCTGACTATTGTATCGTACTAGTTCCGTCTTCACTTAATGGTTTATATTGTAATGGCAGTTCGGTTGATATTGCCTTACGATACGTACGTTGCACGCATCTTTTGCTCCTTCATCGTTTCAAAACTGTATATTTTGACTTCGGCACGCTAAATGGACTTGATTTCTCTGTTTTTACTTTGATTTTGGCTAGCTTTAATGGACCTGATTGCAAGTGTATTGGATACGTTGTGTTAAGATGGAACGTGTAAACCGACATTGTGTTCTATGTGACCGTTCTCTAGCACGAGTGCGAGAACGCCATCGGCTCACGAGAGAAATCTTAGATGCAAGACCTAGCTTTGCGAAATATGTAATGGATCATTTACGAACACAACAAGTAAGTTATTATTTTATTTTCCGAAGTGAATCGAACAAAAATATTGGTTATTTAATTTTGTAGTCTTCCTTGTATCGTATGGGTTGTAGATTAGCCTACCTCACAAACCCTAGTGCCAAAGTTATTTAGCCGTCAAAGGCCTCTGACATAGCTAACGAAATGGCTTGACGACTAATATTGTAGATATAGTAACCTAGTATAGATAAGTATCCGGTCGTCGGAAATGCGCGCGAAAAAAAAAAGACTGGGCTGAATGCCAGATGCGTCACCGGCGCGCGCGGCGCGGCGGGGCGCCGCTCGGCCGCCCGATAATATAAACAAAGCATTTTTACGACTTGGGTTTGTTTGAATGGTGCTAACACTTGTGTTTTTTGTTATGGTAAGGAACGGGGCTTTAAGATAGCGGAGTTTCGTTTGAAATAGGATAGTATTTACGTTAACACTACGTACGATACGTACGTACGATAGTATTTACGTAACTTTGTTTTCAAATAAATGGTTATAGTTCGAAAAAACGAGCGTTGACCTATATTGTTTAAGGTTTTAAATACATTATGTGTATACAACGTTATAATTAGTATATGCGAAACCCGAAACACCTGTCTAGTATTTTTATGAAAAGAATCTATGTACAAAATTTCAAAACTGTACCATGAAAAATCATAAAGTTATAAGCTTGTTTTGTTACCTGGTTGTCCGTACAAAAACATGGTCACCGCGCGGCGCCCCCGCGCGCGCGCGCCTCCAAGGCCGTCTTGCGCTCATTGATAATAGTTTGGTAGTAGGTACCTAACCCCACGGCAATTGTATTGTAATTAACTGGTGATAACATTTTCCATCACACTTGCAGGCTTTGGACTGTCATAATGGTCAAGTGTAGGTAGATATTATTATGTACTTTATTCGTAAATGTAGCCGTAAGTGATAAACTGAAGTCAATGCCTTCAGTTTATCACTCAGTTTTCTACTTTGAACTTTAAGTGGTTGGCATAAGGTACACCTTATGCCAACCACTTAAAGTTCAAAGTAGATGAAAAGTATTAAATATCGCATTACATAGCCACAGCAGGTTGTAGGTACAAATAATAACTTACTACAAGTAACCATCTTGGCGTGTTTAAAAATGTTAATCATCACTATTTACAATAATTGACTTTTAATCACTATTTACAATAATTGACTTTTAATCACTATTTACAATGTCTTACTGATCACTTATTGAAACATATTGCAATAATTGTTCAAAATGTCCCCCTCTTTGTCTTATGCACAGACGGGCGCGCTTACGCAGATTTCTGTTTATTTTATTCAAAACGTAACGATTGTTTTTAACACTGTTAAATGCACTTTCAATTTTATTTATTAAGTCTGCTTCACTTTGAGGCTCCGTTTGGTACACTAGGTCTTTTACGTGACCCCAAAGATAAAAATCTAACGGAGTCAGATCTGGTGACCTTGGTGGCCACTGCACTGGTCCGCCGCGACCGATCCATTGGTCACCGTATTCCTGATTTAGATATTCCCGCACTTGTCTGGAATAGTGCGCGGGGGCCCCGTCGTGCTGGTAATAAATACCCCGACCGCCACGGTAAATGTCCAGGGGTAAGTCATCTAAAATGTCTGGTAGGGTATTGGTGAGGAAATTTAAATAGCTGGCACTGTTTAACCTCGGCAAGTAAATGGGTCCTATCACATAGCTGTTTACTATGCCGGCCCATACGTTCACAGAAAAACGGTGCTGATACGAGTCGGCGCGCGCTAGGTGCGGGTTTTCATGACCCCAGTAGTGGCTATTATGAATATTGTACAGTCCGCGACGCGTAAAGGTACACTCATCTGTCCATAGAATGCTGGCGTTCCGATTATTCAGCCACCACCGGCAAAATAAAATTCTTTGTTCTCTATCATTCTCGCATAGTTCTTGGGCACGTCGGAAATGATATGGATATTGTCCATCATCTCGCAACGTGCGCCATGCGTAAGGTTGGCTGACGTTAAATATCGTGCCGGCCCGTGTTGTGCTGCTCTCGGGATTGCTGGCGATGTAGTTCAAAATTCCTTCTTGCACTGTGGTAGGAATTCGACTCACTCCTCTATCAACGGCTGTCGGAGGCCGAAAGGTACCGTACTCCCTTGATCTTTGTGTGGCGGAAAGCATTGTATTCCACGACACTCTGATGCCAAATTGCTCCTCGTACCGCCGCACTGCCAACGACACGTTATCACCACAAACCGCTAGTGTACGTACCATCTCTGTATACTGGACGTTTGTGTATTGAAAAGACATGGTTAAATGATACTTTTCACACCCGATTAAGCGAAACAATAACACAACTGTACGCACGGCGACCGCGCGCTCGCAAACGGGAGCGGGGAGCGCAACACGTGCGTGTCAGCCTGTAGCATCCGGGCGACTGAAGGGGTTGTTTTACCCCCGCGCCGCTGTGCGCCCGCGCTGCCTACCGCCTAATGCCGCTACGACCTGCCGTGACCTGTGTTGTGCGCGTATTATTGCGGATAGGTACTAAGTGCCGCTCGGTGTCCAACTTGTAACCTATTTTAAATATTTTTGGGACAAAATATAACATGGTATAAAAATTATTGGAATCGATTCAGTTACTTATTCTGAACAAACTATATTCAGGTTTCGCATATACTATTTATAACGTTGTATACTTAACGCAAAACACTAATAAAACCACATAGCATTAGTACAATATGTACTATTTACGAGCGTGCAAAGTTGAAAAAATTTGCCGACGGCAAAAAAATAACAATGGCCGCCAAGACAATGGAAACAAAATGTTGTTTTATAAATATAAATCTGATACGTAGAATAAAAATATTGGTACCTGTGGAAAGCTTATTTAATGCTTCAACTTTGTTATAAAAGTAGTGGTATTAGAATAACACACTGTACTAAAATAAGGATCTGAAAACACATACACGTAATAACAATAAACATGAATCGGTCAGCGCCGGTTGTGGAATAAAACCGAAATTACGTAATATTTTTTCACTCACCGATCTTGAAATCCTGCAGTAATTCACTTCACTATAATATTTATCACACACTTAAACAGGCCATAGCACTTAAAACACTTGAAAACCCACTTAAAACACAAATTATTTATCACGTAAACAACACACGCGCGAGTTCGTACGCCACTGACAAGACGCCATATTTTTTTAATTATTTGATTTTTTTGGTTGAACGCTTGTAGTGTTGTCATACATCCTAGTACGCGGCACAGAGTCAAGAAATCAACTAAATACACGGAATGTGTGTGTCCGACCTTATAGTAAAGCAATAAAGGTTGAAATAAAATAAAATAAAATTAAATTTAAAGGGAACTCGCTGTCACTCGTTCGTTTTACTGAATTGTTGGAGCGGGGCCGACGTGACCAGAGTACGTCCAAGCGGGTATTTTTAATTTATTTAGAATAAGAATACATTGCAGACTACAATAAAAGTTATTTTGTTCTATTACAGCCATAAACAAAAAAAAAAGTAACGATTCTAACGCGAGATTTTGGGTAATTCAAAGAAAAAACTTAATAAACCATATCATAATTGCCGTCACACTTAGGTCTTTGGGTGAAACCAAACAAATGACATCCCGAATCCCTCAAAAACTTGTGTGAGTATATGGTATATGGCTTGTGTGAGTATATGAGTATATGGTTGTGTGACTCTCTTGGATATGTAGAAGAGCATGGTTATAATGCTCATATGCCTCCCACCAAGAGTAGGGCCGAATCACAACTCAGCACTGAAGATGCAAATAAATCCCGGCTGGTGACAATAATCAGATGGGTAGTGGAGGTAATAAATGGTCGCCTAAAACGTGATTTTAAAATATTAAGGCATGAATATTTCAACAGAGCACTGCCTCATATGTTCGAAGATGTACGAATTGCTGCCGCTCTAACAAACGCGTTTAAAGAGCCAGTGACAAACACGCCACTTGCCAACCAAATAATCAGAGAAATCCAAGAAAGACTTCACCAGCCAAATAGTTTGGGTGATTTCGTTGTGGAAAACAATCTCAATCGACAGAGGGCAGCCTTTCATACTATCACGGATGAAGCTGTACGAGCGCTGGCATTCCCAGTATTAAGCGAAGAGGATCTAGTGCTAATAGCACTAGGCACCTATCAAATAAAGCTCGCCCGATCTTACCTGAGCGAGCATATAAGAAATGGAGTCTACTGCATCGAAGTATGCGAAACCTTAATTCCTGACCTAGCACAATACCAGCTTAATGTTGAAGGAGTGCTTTTGAGAGGTCGTGTTCAATCCCGTCATGTATCCAATCGGATATATTACTCCTACATTGTAGTAAATACAAGAACGACGGGAAGGGAGTCCGTCCGCAATTATTACTGTTCGTGCCTAACTGGACGAAGAACAGTAGGCACATGTGCTCATATAATGAGTATTATATGGTATTTGGGTTGGGCGAGGCATCAAAATGACATCTTATTACCGGCAACTTTTCTAGACGAAATTATTGTAGATTTAGATGAATAGTGTTATTTTTGAGTAATAAATATAGTAACTGCCATTGTTCTTGTTTTATTGCATTATTTGTTGAACTTACATGACATAGTATAATAATAATAATATAAAAATAAACTAAGTGAACACAGGAAACAGCGATTAATTCATTTTAAAACTAGGTATTCGATAAACCATTTTGCGGATGTGGCGGTAAAGGCGCAACATAAGACAAGTAGCTTCACCGTAAAGAACACTATACAACATTATTTTTTGTTTACATTAAACCCGAAATGTGGTCATTGTACTCATCATTTTGAACAACTTTTTCTATGTGACCAACCATGATATCGCGAAAAAAAATCAGCTGTTCCCTACATTTATGTTCGCATAACTCGTCAAAATGTAGGAAAAAGCAGTTTTTTATTTTCGAGATTTCAAGGTTGGTCCCATAGAAAAAGTTGTTCAAAGTGATGAGTACAATGAATGACCCCTTTTCGGGTTTAGAGTAAACAAAAAATAATGTTGTAAATTAAATAATAGGTAGGTACGAAAAACTGTTTATGATAAAAATAATATTATTACGAAAAACAAAATCGCTGTATTTTCTTTGCACGAGTTTCGTTGTTGGTGGCATACAATAAGCTACTGTCATAACACTCATTACCTCGAGGAAACACACGATAGAAACGAGGAAACTCTCTCCATCGCACTTTGGATGGATAGAATAGTCTATAGTCGGACTTTTAATTTCAATTCAATTTTAATACTGATTAAATATTATTATTATTTAATTAGCTGCAGTAAAATGACAGCTAGCGAGCTAAATGACAGTATCAACATTTTTCATACATTTTGACACATAAGTGACAGTAAGATGTGTCATTTTACTGCAGCTAATTAAAAGTCGGAGTATAGGCATACCCCCGGATATTGGCAAGTCAAAATAATTGGACGATATTACCCAAACCGAAAATGACATTTTTTTGAAGCAAAATCTTTGTTTGTTTGTATTTATTCCCCCGCACGAGTGCGGTGGTTGGTGTCATAGAATAAAATAAAGCCATTCTAACAAGCTTTAAAATGACGTATTTGATACAGTCTGGGGACGGAGGCCATACAAAAGCGCCCATTCTCCTTTACTTTAACCTCATTGACTATTTAGAAATTTATAAATGAATACAAATATGGTTGTAACTAAAAGAACATGAATTATCTAAATATTTAAATACATATTTACAAAATTATTTAGTTAGTTTATAAGGATGTTCGGACTTCTACGGAAGAGCAACTTCAAATTAATCATAGGCAAGGTATATAAATCACAACGATCGATTAGTTGTGTTTAATCTATTAAAAAAAATAAAAAACTCAGGTCCCAATGATCGATTAATCGGGATACCCTGTGATCGACGATCGATTAGTCGATTTACTTCAAAGATTACCTCGACGATCGATTAATCGAGGAAGCCCTTGCTAACCCTTCGCTCAAGCCGATCGATTAAGCTTGTGCAACAGGAGCAAGACGCACGAGTAGCTCTGGCATAGTTGATCAGACGCAAGTCGATCGATTCTCGCATCCAATCTGAAACAACACACCATTCTGTAGTTACATGCCTAGCTGCAACACAAGGGACACCAAAATTTTAATTAAGTATATCTAATCATCATCTGTGTCTGAAGCAGATTCAGAATTCTCGTTTACATTTTATTGCAGCCACGTGGATCCAAGGCATCATACGATCCGCAGCAACAGTCGTTGGACGCTTGCCTTGTGTATTACTTACACCAGGTACTGGAGCTACTACATATCGGTCATTACCCAAGACCTTTGTAACCCGATAGGGACCGATATACGACGGCAGGAGCTTCTTACTCTGGCCTTCGTTATTAAAGCACGTTTTAGTAATCTTAACAAGGTCACCTTCCGCGTATACATGCGCAGGTTTCCTACCCTTATCATAGTACAATTTTTGCTTGATCTGCTCGTTGTCTATCCTACTTTTAACTTCCTGGCGTATAGTGGGTAAATCAGTGGATTCGCGAGTTTCATCAAAAATCTCATTAAGAATGGGATTTGCCGAAACATTCATAGAGGTACCAAACATCACTTCGGCTGGTGTCCTGCCGGTCGTTTTTTGGATAGTGTTGTTTAGTCCCAACTGAATCCTTCCTAAATGGCAATCCCATTCTTTTTCGCCATATTTCACGCTTAAAGCCTTCATAGACCCGAGAATTGTGCGGTTATACCGCTCGAATTGACCGTTAGATCGGGGACTAGAGACAGCATTCAGGATATGTTTAATGCCCTCATCTAGACAAAATCTTTTGAACATATGTGACGTGAAGCAGCTGCCGCGGTCACTCACGAGGCGATCAGGTGTTCTAAATATCCTGAATATGTCTTCAAGCACTCTTATTACGTTCTGAGTGTGTGTGTTCCGAACCGGTCTGACAAAACAAAACTTTGTAAAAGCGTCAACTACTACTAATAGGTAAGAAAAACCTCGCTTGGATTTCACGAAGGGTCCGAGATGGTCAATGTGTAATGTATGAAAAGGTACCTCCACTTTTGTTATAGGGTGAAGAAGACCTTCCCTACCACTTTGATTATTTTTAGCGTATGCACATTCAATACAGGCGCTCACGTACTTGTTAACGAATCGTGTCATTTTCGGGTACCAATAACTTTTCTTTAATCGTTACAAAGTCTTTTCAACCCCAAAATGACCGATATCGTCATGGTTCATCCGACATAATTGCCATCTCGCACCCTTCGGTACTACCCACCGCACATCTCGCTTGCCTTCACCTACACAACGAAATAACTTGTTGTCCTTAACGACGTAGTTTTCCTTAATATATTGCAAGCCCTTCTGATCTAGACTACTATCCAAAATATCTCTAATTCTCCTAAGTTCTGAATCTCCAAGTTGGAGGGTATGTAACCAGTCTTCGCTTGAAAGCCATAACGGTTGGAAGATTATCAGATTGATTCTCATCGGACTCGACTACAGGATTACGGGATAGCGCGTCGACATGTCCCATTTTTATACCGGCCCTATATTCTATTGTGCAATTACATTCTTGCAACTGCAGCCACCAGCGCGCTATTCTAGGAATGAGATCCCGTTTAGTAAAAGTGGACCGAAGAGCGCTGCAATCTGTAACGATTTTAAAGTATTTCCCTAACAAATAAACTCGGAAACTTTCGGAGGGAACAAACCACTGCTAGGGTTTCCAGTTCATAGGAATGGAAATTTTTCTCTTCCGGCGATGTTTGCCTGCTGTAGTATGCAACTGGTCGCAGCGTGTTATCCGCTGAACGCTGAAGGAGGATGCCTCCGATACTTATCCTACTTGGCGTCAGTGTGCAGTTCCAGCTCTGCTGATGGATCGAATATTGCGAGAATAGGTCTATTTATCAACCTAGCCTTCAAATCCTGAAAAGCAGTTTCCTGATTATCGCCCCATTCCCATGATACACCTTTCTTTAACCATTTGCTGAGTGGAAAAGCCATTACGGCAAAATCTTTGACGAATTTCCGGAAGTAGCTTGCCAGCCCGAGGAATTGGCGAACATTGTGTACAGTTTCAGGACGCGGAAAATTCATAACACTAGAGATCTTTTTCTCCCCAGGCCTTACTCCTGCTGCTCCGATTTCATATCCGAGATAGTAAATTTTATCGCGCAGAAAATCACATTTCGATAAATTCAAAGTAAGATTCGCCTTTTCTAACAATTGCAATACATCCTCAAAATTTTTCAGACATTCCGCCGAGTCCTTCCCAAAAATTAGAATATCGTCCATATATGCGGTTGCCTTACAGAAACGAGCTGACCCTAGAATGGTATTGATCATGCGCTGAAATACGGCAGGCGCATTTGCCAGGCCGAACGGCATGCGATTAAACTCGTATTGGCCGTCCGGCGTGACAAATGAGGTGAATCGCTTGCTTTGCTCTACGATTGGTACCTGACGCGAGGTCTAGGGAAATAAAACATGCCTGACCAGAAAGGCGAGCTATTTCATCCTCAATGATTGGCATTGGATATCTCTCCTTAAGAGTTACAGAATTCAGCATGCGGTAATCTATACACATTCTAAGAGATCCATCCTTCTTGCGTACAAGCAGAATAGGACTAGCATAGTCGGAAGATGATTCGCGCACTATACCTGCTTCTAACATCTCATCTACCATTGTACGCACTTGCGAGCGCTCATGATGTGAGAGTCGATACGGACGGTATACAACGGGACATTGACTGTTAAGCTCTATTTTCATTTGGGCAATGTTAGTACAACCTAGATCCTTCAAGGATGACGCGAAACAATGCTTGTACTTCCTGAGCAAATCTAGTAATCGTTTCCTAGTGTCATCAGGTACCTTTTGACAAATGCGAACTTGGCTTTCATCGAATTTATTACCGGCAGCATCACTCATTAGTTCAGGTGACTCAACAACAACCCTGTTGACGAAATGGACCTTTTCGGCTCGGCTAAAGATGTTGTCCTTTGGAATTAGACAGAAAGGAGCATGAAGAATAACAACGATATTCACACAGCCATTTGTCGACTTATAAAGTCCTCCGCAAACTGAAAATTGCTGATTGGGTTTTCCTGCAACACTATTTTTCAGTAAAATACTGCCACTAAAACGGGTTGCAGACCAAGAGCTAAGCTAAGTTAGTTTAGCTTAGCTCGCATAGCTGACGCAGTTTTCCATACTTGTGTTCATAGTTTGCGGTCTGCACACAAGTATGAAAATTTACCTCAGCTGCGCGAGCTAAGCTAAACTAACTTAGCTTAGCTCTTGGTCTGCAACCGGCATTATGGTAGGATCGACGCTGGCTATGATCGAAACAGGTCCCCAAAATTTGACATCTCCTAAAGTGTGAACCTTTAAAGAGTTTCCACTCTCAATGTCATCAACATCAGAAAAAGGCAATTTATTGCCGTTGTCGAAAAATTTCAATTGCGAAACATTTTTAAAAGCAACTATATGGGGAAGTTCCGTATAAGTCTGACCAATTAACAAAGGTTTGTCCAAAAAGTCATCACCCACAACCTTACAAATAACCCTAGCGTTGACATCGTCTATACTCAAATCAAGCGACAACTCTCCAAGAGATTGCACTACACTATTACCGAAACCTTTCATTTGAGAGGGCGTGTTATCGTGAATCAATCCTAGCTCCTTGGTTACCGACTCCTTAATCAAAGTAACCTCGCTCCCAAAATCTATGAACCCCTGTAGGGGCAGCCCATTAACAATAATCTCTTTCATGAATTTGGAGTTTGGAGTTTCAGTACCCTTTTTGACAGAATCTATGCGCATTGTCTTTGAAATAGTAGCGTTAGAATTCGTCGGCTTTTCTCCGGGCTTGCTAAAACAGGTATCTATCGTATGACCGAGTTTATTGCATCGTTGGCACTTCAAGACAGGTTTAGGGCAATGTAGGAAACTATGCCCCTTGTCCTTACAATTATAACAACCATTAGGCTGACCCGATCTAGCTATAGATTTTGGAGCTTGGTTCTGGTTATTATTCTGTGTATTGTCTAGAGTTTTATTACGGAAATGGCCACGGTCTACTGTGGGCTGATGAGTATCTTTATTGCTTAATAAGAACTGCAAAAGTTGGTCAGGATGATTGCAACGTAATGCCAAAGCACTCGATCGAAGCGTCTTGTCACTCAAGCCGTGAATAATGCAGTCCACGGCACGCTTTCCTACTATATCGCATTGATTCACGAGAGAAAGCTTTTCGTAATAATAAACTTCGATGGGCTCATTGAACTTGCTCTTTCTTTTCAGCATATCCTCCAAGGTCTGGCCGTAATTTTGTTCAGAAGGAAGTGCATTTATCAATTTATCTTGCCATTCTTACCAGCTGAAAAGAATGGAATTCAAGCTTTCGTACCACATTTTAGCCAGGCCTTGGAGTTTCTGCATGGCTAAATGAGTGGTAGTTCTGTCGTCCCAACCATATACCGACGCACATTCGTTAACCTTTTTCAGCCATATATCAATACGTTGATTTTTAGTTGAAGGGTCAAAATTAGGCAATATATTTTGGTGATTTATCTTTTGAGACGACTGTGCATTTTGGTGCTGTGGTTGTGACGACAGGTCCTCTTTCAACAGTTTTAAAACATTAACAAGATCGTTTTTAGAACAAGATGAGACTACTTGATCTTATGTATCCTCCCGGATTGCTGCGTTGCTCAGCACGTGGCTCTGCCCGACGCTCAGCTTCCCGACGACCGGAGGGCTCGCGACGCTCGCTGGCACGTGGCTCTTCCCGATGCTCGGCTTCCCGACGTGCAGAGGGCTCGCGACGCTCGCTGACACGTCGTGACGATGATCGATGACGGTCCTCCGTCGTACGAAGTCGTTCACGCTCTCGGCGTAATTCCTGCTCCAGCATCTGTACTCTCTGCCGCCCCAGCAGGCAGTCTTGATCATCTCGAAATCGATTCGGGCTGTGCATACGCAGGCCGCTTCGTCTTCGTGAGCGATCCTCTCGACTAGGTGTCTCCAGTCTACGCCGACTGGAGTCTCCATTTGAGCGTTCTCTGCGTCCTGGTGGCTCGTCCATGATCTGAAGCACTCGCAGAAAAAAGAAGGTATGTTAAAAACAATTACTAAAAATATGGTGAATAACAATACACTATTCAGTTCAATTGAAGGATGAGCAATGAGTCATATCTCGGAAACGGTGTGTCCTACACCAAAAATAAGCAAATTTTCGTACCCCTTTTAGAAACCCCCATAGAATAATATTCTCGATCATTTTAGACACTAAGACACACACACACAAAAATTAGGCAAAAAATAAAATAAACCGTTATTAAATATTGTAGGTCGCATTACAAAACAATAGAACAAACTAAAAAATAAAACTCTTAAGTCTTAGACTATGTTTAGAGCTGCCATTTAGATAGGTTTAAAGACTGTTGTATCTCTAAGCACTTGTTGCACACATGTTCATTATTTCGGTAATACGACCGTTATCCTTTAAACTATCTCTGATTTCAGTACCATCACTAGTATTAAGCAAGTTTGAATTAAATATAAAATAATAAATAAACGCAATTAAAACACCAAAAGAAATATAATTCAGAATTTAAATAATAAAAGCCATGGGCGTGTACTTACTTACTTTATTCTTTCTCATAACCTCCTCCTCCAACAGCTCGCTCGAGTCCGAATGTTCAACCGACATTTTCCCGCTTCCCCGGTTTCCGATAATTTGCGCGGTAAAATCGAGTTCTGCGATTGGTTAACGATTTAATGTCGTCAACCAATCACAGATGACAATGCTGGCCTCTGATTGGTTAGCTAATCAGAAGCATCCAAAAATAAACTGACAAACTAAAGTGTTGTCAGTATAAAATATTCGAATCAAATAGTTACTGGCCTGGAAACTAGCCTTTTTGCATTTCAATTTAATTAAATAAAAATGTAAATTAGCGAACCCTAACACTAGTGAGAAAGTGACTAAGTATTTTGTGACAATGGAAAACAAAAGAAAATGTTTTAATTGCGGCTGCTCGTCTGCTAAAGACGGCGTGAAGTTCATCTATGATGAAGTTGTTTCGATGCCCCATACCTACGTATCTCAATTTGTGATCATTTAACCATACGTAACTCAATTTGTGATAATTTAACCATACGTAACTCAATTTGTGTGTTGATGTCATGTCTGATTGAAAAGTAAATAATTATAACTTAAAATAATATCTTATATTGTTGTTTTATTTTCTATTTCTTATAGTACCTCTGGGCACTCTGGCACTCTGGGCGAGAGTGCCCGACTGCCCAAAAGAAAGTAGGACACATGCGTTTTACTTAAATTTCGCGGTGCAAGATAGTTCTTAGGGGCTAAATCTAGATGTCGCCAGCAGCGATTTCCGTTTTATCTTTTTTGTTTGAAGTCGACGTTCTTCTCCGCTAGGAGTAATAGTGTTCTGTGCATTCGATCGTCAAGGAGTCTCGAGTGAACATCAAAGAAAAGGGTGTACCTACGCAGTGTTAATTTCAAGGTAATAATGTATTATCCCCATGCTATATTATTGTGAACTGTTTTGATATTTTGAAGTAAATGTTTTCTGAACTGTTATGGAGTCTTTCATTTACATTTCAGAAGTGGGATAAACGGATTTTAACTCGTAAAAAAATAAAAAAGTTTTAAAATACGAGAGTTTAAACCCATACGTTAATCCCGCCCGCGCTTATTACATTTTTCTCTTTTTCTTTGCTCACACCCTGTTAAGGGTGTGTTCCTTTAAAATGTATGTTAATACATTGTAAAGGAAAAGCTCCATAAAGTGATCAATGTGATTTTCGACGATAGTCGCGTAAATACCATTTTTTTTTTTTGTAATTCTAAAGACTTTAATAAATTGTCACTATTGCTAGGTTATGTTTAAATCGCCATGTGGTGGTTTGTTGCATCCTGCCGAGGCACTCCTACGGAGATGTAACGGACTATGTTAAGCATGCACCCCATTTTGCCAGGGCGACACTCTGGATATGAAATGCATACTTACCACATAATAAAGTTCCTATAACTCCTCTCACTGTGGCCAAGACACCTTTAGCCATCATCGGTCCTATGAGTCTGTGGGATCGGCAGTGAGAAAACCATTTCCTGTGTACATTGCACGACGTACACGAACCCTATTCCTACCCAAATTCCGTCTGTTACCGTAGGTCTCCTTGTAACAGACTTCCCTCACGTGAACCAACGTAACTTACGTTTGGTATGGTTTGTATGGTAGGTTAGGGCGTTAGGATAACTAGGGTGCTTGGTCTTTACAACAGGGCTAGGTTTATGGTCAGTAGGATCCGTGGCTCAATTGCCACAAACATAGCCACACTGTACGCATTTGGAATAACGGCTATACTAAGCTGTGAATCCTGGTGCATAAGTATCCCATATTGCCAGGACGACACTCTGAAAATGCAATGCTTGTTGAGGCGATGAATAATATTTTACTTTGATCATGAAATTTTAATGGATTAATCTATTTACCACCATAATAATAGGATTAAACTAAAGTTAAATACATTAATTAACACTTAGTTATTTTTTATCACAATGCAGACAATGGATGCATCGCCTGCGGGCAGTGGTGATGGACGTCGCTGCAATAACGAGGATGAGCCAATAATTGTGGACCATAACGAGGGCCCACGGCGGTCTCCGCAGCGACGCCAAGTTCGTCACAGCGAGGGAGCGCAAGGGAGTCTGGTTAGAGACAGGCAAAGCCGCAAGCACTCTCTTTTAAAGTCAAACTATAATAAAAACGTTAATAACCGGCGATCAAGAAGAGACGCAAGTAGCGAACGCAATCGCAGCAGGGACCGACCTTACAACCGTCGTAAAAGGGACCAATATCGCGACGACTCTGTCGATAAAGGCCGTGATAGAAGTCGACTTCGCGATGATTCTAGTGATTATTATCGTAGTAGGAAACGGTTTCGTGACAGCTCATCTGATGATGAAATCTAGGTCACGAGGGTAGGACGACGTCGTCATCGCAGTAGTAGCAGTGGTAGCTATGACACTCCTACTAGACGCTTACTGAAGCGCGGACGAACTCGTCCTCCCTCACGTCGTCGTACAAAACGTGAATTGACGGAAGTTGAGATGCCTGATGCTACTCATAGCATCTTAAATAAATTCCTGAATGTCCTCAATAATGTGAAGGGACAATCGACCTCTAAGCTCTCTTTGACAAACATGATTCCAGAATTCGATTCTTTATCTACCGAACAAACCATAGTAACGTGGTTAACTAAAGTCGAGGAAGCCGCGGAGATTTATAATTGGGATGAACGCGAAACAATTCATTTTGCTCTACCGAAACTCGTTGGACTTGCTCAGACATGGTATAAAGGCTTGAGCACGATGCTTTATTCGTGGACACAATGGAAAAGGAAGCTTATTGAGTCTTTTCCCTGTAGGTACGACTACGCGGAACTACTAACCCAGATGTTGGCCAAGCGTGTGCGTTACGGCGAACCCCTTGAACAATATTACTACGCAAAGATAAATCTCCTGAACCGATGTGGTATCGTAGGTCGAATAGCAGTCGATTGCTTATTACACGGTGTAGATGATAGGGCGGTACGGATAGGAGCACAAGCGGCTAGGTTTCGTGGACCTGAAGATGTGCTTAGATATTTTAAAACTGTTAAGCCAGGCACTAGTAGGGAAACCGCGGATAGGTCCGGGCAAGTTAAAAGGAACTCTTTGATAAATAACAATCGGAACAAATCTGACGCGAATAAGAGGTCCACCTTTGTCATTAAGTGTCACAATTGTAATGAAGAAGGGCACAAGAGTTTTAAATGCAATAAGCCTCTAATGAAATGCACTCTGTGTAACCGTGAAGGTCATTTAGATTTGTATTGTAGATCTAAGCGGCCTGCTACCCAAAACACTGAACGCCCTAGTAGTGGAGTTAAGGATGAAAAGCAGGTTGCTGTAGTAGACTATTCAGATGATACTAATGAGAAGTATGTCTTCGAAATATTTGTAAATGGTCAGCCGATCAATTGTCAAGTAGACTTAGGGAGTCAGTGCACCTTGGTTAGGGAATCGGAAGCAAAGCGTTTGAAGCTGAATACAAGCTTGGACAGATTACCAGTCTTGCGAGGTATGGGTGGCTTTCACATAAAACCACTGGGAAAATGTAATGCTAACGTAACTGTCCAAGGGATAAAAGAGAATATAGAGATTCTCATTGTTGAAGACGCCGCTTTGAAACACCCAGCCCTCCTGGGTCATAAGTTCACCGAAAAACCTGGTATTACTATCATAAAGACCCCCTTTTTTTTTTTGTGGGTGGGAAATCATCAAATAACTTCTCCCGCTCTGGGCAGAACAGGAGGGCGTGTCAGACTCTTACTGACTAAAACCCACCCGTGTTCCTTCAGTTGCCTGTGCCAGGGGCCACGGTAACCCTCTTGGACTTTTCCGCAACCCTAGCTGGCATCGGTCCTAGCAAACCCCGTCATTGGTGCTGACATCTCTTTGAGGCGCGCGTGGAACAAACGCGCCTTCAACCCGGGCCTTGTCCTTATCGAACGGCGAGCTGCCCATTGCTCGCCGTTTGCAAGCCCGCGCCTACGGTGGCCGGGAATCGGCCTGCGATTCCCGACGCCCAGGGCGTCTTCTGCGGCGGCTAGGGGCGTGAGGGCGCAAATTTTGCCTGTCCCTCACGTGAGAGATCGCCACCGCCAATCGCCTCCACGAGGACAAGGCGGTGCTCCGCCCAAGCCGGGCAGACCTCCGTCACCGTATGCTCCACCGTGTCCTCCGGGCGATCCACACAATGGTGACACCCGGGCGTTTCCTCCCGCCTTATCCGGAACAGGAACCTCCCGAAACAACCGTGTCCGGTGAGGACCTGCGTCAGGCGGAAGGTAAGGACGCCGTGGCGCCTCTCTAGCCACTCCTCAAAGAGGGGACTTATCGCCGCAATTGTGGCGTGCCCAGCGCTGGGTTGCGACAATCGCACTCTCCATGCCGCCCTAAGATCCCGCCGGAGCTCTGTCCGCTATACCGTGATTTCTCGCGGCAGCGGAGCTACGCCCCGGCGTTTCGCCTCCTCGCGCCACTCCCAAACGTGCGCGAGGACTTTTGCCTCCAGATCCCATGGCGGTAATCCGGCAAGGAGGCTCGCCACCTCACCGGAGACCGTACGGTATCCCCGGACCAGCCGGGTGGCCATGACCCTTTGGGGCGCGTTCAACCAGCGGGCTGGCTGCCGCCTCAAGGAACGCGCCTATACCGGTGCCCCGTAAAGGGCCATGGACCGTATGACCCCCGCGTAGAGCCTCCGGCAGGAGGCGTTTGGCCCCCCTAGATTGGGCAGGAGCCGCTTTAAGGCAGCCCCGGCCCTTTCCAGTCTGGGAGCCAAACGTCGGAAATGCTCCACGAAGTTCCACCGGCTGTCGAGGACGAGTCCCAGGTACTTCATCGTCGACTCGACGCCGATGTGAACCCCTCCTACCGTTATTTGGGAACACGACGGTGGCGTGTTCCGAGGACCATGAAAACACATGGCCTCGGACTTGTGCAGGGCCACCTCGAGTCCCAATTGCCGGATCCTCTCGACGATTGTCGCATTCCCGCGTGTCGCTAGTTCGGCCACCGCCTGGTGCGACCTCCCCTGCGCCAGGACCAGCGTGTCGTCAGCGTAACAAACCATGCATACGCCGCTACGGAGGTCGGCGCGCAGCACCCAGTCGTATCCGATGTCCCACAGATGCGGCCCCAGGACCGATCCCTGTGGGACACCGCACGACATCTCTTGCTTTTTATTTATTTATATATTCTACATACTCCCTGGTGACCGGGGTAAATGACGGCCCTGTCCGTCAAATAGGCCTCGACCACACGACAGAGGTAGGTCGGCATCCGGTGATACCGGAGTGCCTCCCTGATGCAACTCCAGGGCAGGGTATTGAAGGCATTGGCGATGTCTAAAGACACCGCCAAGACGACCCCACCCCGGGCCACAGCATCCCCCGTCGTGAGGGCCCGCACGCGCATGATGGCGTCCACCGTAGAGCGCCCCCTGCGGAAGCCAAACTGGCTCTCTGCCAAATCCGGCCCCACCCGCACCAGCCGCCCGACGAGGCGGTCTGCAATGACTCTTTCAAAGAGCTTGCCCACCTCGTCGAGCATCACGATGGGCCAGTAAGCGGACGGAGAGTCCGCTAAGCGCCCCGGCTTCTTGATGAGGACCAGTTTCCCCGTCTTCCAACGAAGTGGGAACTGGCCCCTCTCCATGCATGCGCTTAGGAGCCCCCTTAGTCGAGGCCCGAGAGCCTTCGTGGCCAGGACCCAGGCTTTCCCAGGTAAGCCGTCGGGTCCTGGGGCGGTATTTTTGGCACTCAGCCTACGTACCGCCACTCGCAGCTCTGCCTCGGTCACCTCCGGAGCATCGTCGTCGTCGTCGGCGGTGTGGTCCGCATTGAGCACCGCAGTAGGCGGAGCCATGGGTGGGGATATATGTTTCCCTCTAGAAGGGAACAGAGCGCTCACCACGTCCTCCACGAGCTGGGGCCGGAGACTCTGCGTCAGCGGGGGAGCCCATGGGCGGAGCTTCTCTCGCACAAATTTATAGGGGCGTCCCCACGGGTCCCTGTTCAGAGTCTCCAGCGACTCCTCGCGGGCCAGTCCCCTGGCCCGCAGGATCTCCGCTTGGAGGGTGGTCTTCGCCGCTCTGTACCCCTCGTACAGCTCCGCCTGAATGTCTTCTGTATCCGGAGGGCGAATACGGAGCCTGCGGTGCCTGGTGTACCGGCGTCGCGCAGTGACGCACGCACTGCGCAGAGTCGTCAACTCCGGCGACCACCAGCACACCTGACGCTGGGCGCGTCCGGGCTGGGCCCGGGCCATTGCCATGTCACATATTTCGGACATGGCCTCCCGGAACCACTTCACCTTGACGTTGATGTCAGCAGGCCTGTCCGGTGATGACACCCAGGCCTGCACGATCGAGGCTTCCAGGAGGAGCTCCCGATCCAGCTGCTTCAGCGCCCACCGCGGACCACACGGGGCCTGTCGGACCAGCGCGTTCGAGGTCTGGGCGGAGACGTCAAACCGGATGTACCGGTGGTCGGAATAGGTCTCCACCCCCTCTATGACGCGCCAGTCAAGGACACGCGGCGACAGAGCGGGGCTGGCGAACGAGATGTCCACCACCGATTCACCCCGCATCCGCACACACGTGGGGACAGAACCCCGATTTAGGACGACCAGGCCTGTCTCCAGAGCCCAGTCCTCCACCATCCTGCCCCGTGTGTCCGTAAACCGGGAACCCCAAGCCACATTCTTGGCATTGAAGTCCCCGAGGACGAGCACGGGGAGGGAACGATACCCAACGACGACGACTTTCAACCCTGCAAGGGAGTTGTGGAACTCGGCAAGGGTTCGGTTCGGGGAGAAGCATACCCCAACCACTACGATCTCCCCGAACCGTGCTGCCACGCAACCCCGTCCCCTCGTGACAGCCTCGAGGGACGGAGTACCGGCGGCGGCCGACGAAATTAGGGTCACTGAGCCACTCAGGTCCTCCACCCAGTCATCCCTGGGCGGGACAAAGTACGGCTCAGCGACCACGGCGATGTAAATCGACCACTGCGCCATGCTCTGGAGCAACAGATCCTGAGCGGAGGCGCAGTGGTTGATGTTCGCCTGGAGGAGGCGTAATGGGGCCGTTATTGACACTCCATGCCAGTCTCCTCCCGAGCCCTCTGTGAGGGCCCCGCCGCGGTGGTGACGGCGGCGACGACGGCGGTCGAGGCGGCAGCGGCGGCGGCAGTGTCGGCGGCTGCGGCAGTGACGGCGTTGGCGGAGGGCTTGCCCCTGCCCCTGGCTGTGGCGGGTGGAGCGCAGGCCTTGCTCCCCATCCGGTGATCGGCCGGCTTGCCAGCTGCCGCACATACGGTGCAGTGCGGCGCGGCATTGCAAGAGCCGGCCTTGTGACCGGGCTGACCACAGCGGAAGCAATGGTGGCTGCGGTCCACCTCCGAGGTGCATTGAGCTTCCACGTGGTTGCCCACCTGGCAGCGGAAGCACCTCAGAGGTCTGGGTTCCAGCAGTTTCACCTGCGCGGAAACCCAGCCCACCAGTAGCCTTCGGCCCTCGGCTATTTTTTTGGCCGCCGACACGGGGCAGCTTACCGTAACGGCTTGCATCCCCTCCAGGATGCGCAAGTCAGCGCATTTGGTAGGCCTGGACACTCGGGCCTAGTCCGCATTTAAGGACGCCCTAAGCCTTTCGGCCAGAGCGTCGGCAGCCGGGCCGCTGGCCGCACCGGGATTCTCCAGCTTCCGGGCCCCAGTCGCCGTGAGCCTTACCCGGATGCCTTCGGTGGCACCGATCTCCTTGAGGCTTACCGCCTTCCCCACCTTGGCTAGCACGTCGTGGTAGGACACGCCCTTCTTCACCGCTTCCGGCTGTAGTGTAATCACTACAGCTGCGGACTTCGGGGCGCGGAGCCTAGCCGCGACGCTTCGCTCTTTGCGCCGCTGCTGCCTCTCCTTCCTTTTGGCCGCCCTTGCCGCGTGCCTGGCCTTCCTCTTCTCTCCGGCTACTTGCCATTCAGCACCAGCCGGAGGAGATATAGGGGGAGGAGGTGGGCGCGGCCGTCTTGCAGCCAGGGCCAGTGCCCTCGCCGTCTGTGTAGCCATCCCGCCCGCCCTGGGCATGGGCGGCTCCGTGGGTTTCGACACGGGGGGGGGCCTTCCTCTGACCCGACGAGCCAGGTTTGGCCGCGGCAGCTGCGATGGTGGCAAATGAGACCCCCTTCTGCCAGCCCGTGGCCGGCTGGCTCGCCGCTAGTGGGGGGCGCAGGACAATGGCCTCCAGGGCGGAAAACCGGCTCTGGAAGGCAGCCAGCTCCTGCCGCACCAGGGTCAGAACCTGGTCTTGCGCAGGCACGGGCCGTCCCTGCCCATTCTGCTACGCCCCCGCCTGCGGCACCTCCCTGGGGCCGGCTGCTCGAAGCCCGGCCAGGTCTGCTCGGAGCTCCTCATTCTCATTCCGGAGAAGCTCCATGGCGGCTGTCAAGCGGGCGACCTCCGCCCGCATTTCAGACATTGCGTCTGACGGAGACCCAGGTTGAATAGCCTCCGCTGCCGCCATAATGGAGGCCGTGACCGCGGCTATGGCCTTGTCTTTAGAGGATTTATTCCTCTTCAAGGTCACATCCTTTATAGCGGCGACCACGACCTCCGCAAACCTGGCCGCTCGATCCGAGTTGGAGCCGCCAGTGGCGTCCGGCTCGCCACTCGAGGACTCTGAGAGACCCGCCTTGCAGCTGGTCCTTCCAGGCTGGTTCCCTTCCAAAGCGAGTCTCTCAGTTTGCTGAGCTGGCTCGGCTGGGCTGACAGAGCGCAGCTCATTAGTCTCCTGGGTGGCGAGCCCTCTGCCCAAACCCTTCTCGCGGGCCCCACCCCGCCGGCTAGAGTGGATTTTTTTGGGCCCCGAGGTCCACTCTTCGGAGGATGACCCCTGGCCCTCCCCCGATCTGGGGCGCTTCTGGAAGAACCTTCGGTTCCTTCCAGCAGCCCCCTCCACTTCGCGCCCCGAGCCCTGGCATGAGCCCTCCGCGCCAGATGCGGCGTCGGACTCCGACCCCGCATCACTCCTCTCCTCTTCGTCATTTTTATGTTGTATGTCATGTTCCATTGTTAATCCCACGAGTAGATATGGGTTATGATGTCCACCGGGCAGAGCCTAGATGCCCGGTAAGCCTACATACTGCAGAGTGCGGCAGGTGCTCTGCAGGGGAAGCGCTAACGACTGGACTCCCTCCAGCCATTCATCCTCTCACCGCGCTTCGAAGCTTAGGATTGGGTGGTTTTTTTATCTTAGAGGTAGCCTTCCTCTGGGCCAGGCAATTAAGCCAAGCCCCCGGCGGCGGCATTAGGCATGCCTCCGTTCGCTGTCCGGCCGACCCGACTCAGCGAACCCTGTAATGTTTGTATTTTTTTACTTACGTTTTGGCTATTAGATCTTATATTATACGTTCCCTCCAATTATCTGCATGGCCATTGTCTGTTGTTTAACCATTCCTAGGCCTCTATATTTTAAGTTATTTAGATTTTCTCATGCTCTTCCAATGTTTATTTACCTTTTGTAATGTCAGATAATGACAAGCCTAGGTTTTATTTTTAATGCATTGCTAGAGCTGCCAGTAGGGAAGGTTGTATAGGTATTAGACCTTATTATAAACTATTATTCTTCTTTTTGTGGTATATCTGATCATAATTCGATATGTGGGTAGGCTTATCTGCAGTTGGTTGTTAGCCATTACACGCGTCTATGTGATTCCAGTGTTTTATTGAGTTTATCCTTAAATACAGAACATTTGGCGACGAGTCGTTATTCACGTGTGTTATTATTGTTTGTGTCATTAGTAATTGTGTTTTCAATGACCAAGGAGCACGCAAAATCATTTAATATGGCGTTTGGCGGCAACCTCTCATTTGATCACCGCGTGCATGAGTGGAGCATTTTTAGAAGTCGTTTTATCCAGTACTGCACGGCGAACGACATTGGAGACGACACCGATAAGTCTGGAATGAGAAGACGAGCTTTTCTGCTCACTGCGTTGGTGGAAGATACCTACCGCGTCGCAAGAGATTTGGTTTTTCCCGAAGACTTGGACAACGTCGAGTATAAAAAGCTGTTAGAAAAATTGAACGTCCATTTCCAAGCAAAAAAGAGTACGTTCGCTGAAAGGTACAATTTTTACAAGGCGGAACAACGTCCAGGGGAAGATCTTGCCAAATGGGCGGCGCGAGTGCGCAATTTGGCACAGTACTGTGGATTTAAGACTGAGTTAGATACTGCTTTACGCGACAAGTTCGTCTTAGGATTAGAAAATACCAAGGAAAAAGAGAAATTGTTCGCAGAAAGCATTGAAACCCTCACATTCACCAAGGCATTGGAGTTGGCGCAGAGCGTGCGGTGTGCTCGCGCCGCTTTGCAAACCGCGCGATCTGGCAACGTGGCGGCCGGCACGGCTGGCGCGAGCTCCGCGGAGGCGGCGCAGGCGCAGCCTGTGTTCGCGCTACAGCGGCCAAGCGGTGTTTCGTCAAACGATAATAATTCGCGAGTGTCTAAGAGTTGTGACGTGTGCGGGTACAAAAATCACTCGAAAGAAAAATGCCGTTTCGTTAATTATACCTGTCAAAAGTGTAATACAAAAGGTCATCTAAAAAGAGTGTGCAAGGCTAAGATAAGTAATAGCAATTTCTTGGGAACGGATGACGATGATGCTGTTGATGGAGGTATTTATAATTTATTTAATTTAAAAAACACTATTAAGGATCAGCCCATCTCTTGTAAAGTCAAGTTAGGGGACAGGGATATCGTATGTGAAATTGATTGTGGCAGTGCTGTCTCCGTTTTACCGGCTATATTATACGAACAGCTGTTCGGGGGCCATAACAATAGCAATCATCGCTTACAGCCATGTGAGGAGATTTTTAATTTTTATACAGGAGTAAAAATTGCACCGTTAGGCTGTTTGTCATTGTCTATAGCCTACGAAGGCCGCACTAAACAAATATGTTTTTTTGTTATCAAAACAAATGAGAAACGGTTGCCTCTCTTGGGCCGTGATTTCATGAGGTTGTTTGGTATACATCTGTGTAGTTTAAACTGTAACAATGTAGTACCCGACAACACAGGGGAAATGTTAATAAAAAAATATTCAACATTATTTTCCAAAGAGTTGGGCAGGTTTAACAAGTATAAAGTAAGCTTAAAAATAAAACCTGATGCACAGTTGAAGTTTTTTAGGCCTCGGCCCGTACCGCTAGCTTTAAAACCGAAAATTGAGGAGGAATTGGATAGATTATTGGCAGCGGGTATTATAGAAAAAGTAGACCATTCAGACGTTGCTACGCCTATTGTTCCAGTGTTGCGTTCCGACGGAAACGTCCGAATATGCGGAGATTTTTCAGTAACGTTAAACAAAGCATTATATCTAGACAATTATACACTTCCTCGGATCGAAGATTTGTTTGCTAAGCTTCATGGTGGAGTACAATTCAGCAAGCTAGATTTGAAATTAGCTTATCTACAATTAGAACTCGATGACTCAAAGAAATGGTGTTGTATAAACACGCATAGAGGTTTATATAGATACACGCGGCTCGTATTTGGATTAGCGAACGCTCCTTTTATATTTCAACGTACCATGGAACAGTTATTGGGTGACATTGAAGGTGTATGTATATATTTAGATGATATTTTAATCACGGCTCATAATAGGTTAGTACATTTAGAAAGGTTAGATCTCGTGATGAAAAGATTGCAAGACGCAGGGTTGAAAGTAAAACACGATAAATGCGAATTGTTCAAAAATTCAGTGGAGTATCTAGGTTACGTTATAGATAGGAACGGGTTGCATAAATCCAACAGTAAAATCGAAGCAATTATTAAGTGCGAACCACCTAAAAACGTTAATGAATTAAAGTCATTTTTAGGGATGGTGAATTATTACCGTTGCTTTGTTCCGAATACATCATCGGTACTTAGTCCACTAAACAAGTTATTGAAAAAAGGTATGAAATGGGAATGGGGAAAATATCAGTCTGAAGCTTTCGATAAAATAAAGGAAGAGTTGTCCTCTGATCGCGTGCTGGCTCACTACCACCCGGAGTACCCGACGGTAGTTACTTGCGACGCGGGCCCGGCCGGCCTGGGCGCGGTCCTCGCGCAGAAACAGCCCGACGGCACAGAGCGCGTGGTAGCCTATGCCTCGCGGACGTTGTTGAAATCTGAACAGAACTATGCGCAAATTCAGAAGGAAGCCACTTCTATTGTATTCGGGATTAAGAAATTTAATCACTATTTATATGGCCGTACGGTGCCATTCGTATTGCGAACGGATCATAAACCGCTGTTGTCGATTTTTGGAAAGGAAAAAGGGGTGCCCGTCTTAGCAGCGAACAGATTGCAACGTTATGCTTTGTTCTTATCGGCATATAACTTCACTATCGAATATGTCAAGAGTGAGGAAAACGTGGCTGATTTTTTATCGCGGTCTGTGCCTACTCAATCAAATGATCTCGAAGTAGGTAAGAAAATAGATCAGTCACGGTATATTAATTTTATAGGTGAAACCATTTTACTACCATTGACTTTGAATGATATCCGAAATGAAACCAACCGCGATGAGATATTGCAAAAGGTGATAGGATATATAAAAAACGGTTGGCCTTCTAAAGTGACGAACCAGGATTTACGTCCATTTTACTTATGTCGGTTGGATCTGGCTGTGGAGAATGAATGCATATTACGGGGTCATAAAATCGTGATTCCTTCACATTATCGTGAGAGACTTCTAAATGAGCTGCACAATTCTCATTTTGGAGTCGTCAAAACCAAGACTGAAGCTAGGATGCGTATGTGGTGGCCCGGCATCGACAAACACATTGAAGAAAAAATTGGTTCATGTAGTGTTTGTAATACGCTCCGAAATAACCCACCCAGAGTGCCGTTAGCTCCGTGGCCATACCCAGAGCGCGCTTGGGAACGCGTTCACTTAGATATGTTTATGTTGGGGGGTAAACAGTTTTTAATAGCGGTGGATGCTCATTCTAAATGGGTGGAATGTTTTACAATGCAAAAAACGGATAGTGAATCTGTTATTAGTAAACTTTGCGAGATGTTCAGTAGATTTGGTTTAGTACGTACGTTGGTTACTGACAATGCTACCAATTTTTGCTCAAATGAATTTGAGACGTTTTGTCGGCTAAACGGAATGCAACACTTGACGGGCGCGCCGTATCATGCTATGTCAAATGGGCAGGCAGAAAACAGTGTCAAAACCGTAAAAAATGGGTTAAAAGCTATTTTAAACAATAACGTAACAGAAAAAGTATTTGAGAAAGTTATAAATAAGTTTTTGTTCGATTATAGAAATTCTATTCATATGACTACTGGCTTTTCACCAGCGCAATTGATGTTTGGACGTCCTTTGCGGTGCAGACTCGATTTGTTAAGAGTACCTTCACAAGTAAATACATCATCCTCGTCGTCCGTGGCAAAAGGGAATGTCATGAAAGCACAAATGAACCAATGTAAACAGTTTGGTGGCAAAAGAAGTGTGTCTTTCTCAGTAGGTGACAAGGTTTTACTAAAACAATATTTTAAGAACGGTACTAAACATATATGGAAACAGGGCATAGTAAAGGAATGTTTAGGATCACGAATGTTTTCAGTGTATATTCCCGATGTAAATGTAAATGTTAAAAAGCATATTGATCAGTTACTGGCGTACAAAGGAAACTCATCATTTGAACCGGAAGATGATGTCAGTGTGTTTGGAGATTGCTTCTCTAAAATGACCGGTCAGCCAAATGAGCGTGACGCTAGTTTAGTATCTGAACCGGTTATGACATCACCGGAACAGGTTTCGTCCTCCCCCACGTCTCCTGCGCGAGAGGATAGGGAAGAGGAAATTGGAACGGTCTCGGATGATGAATTTGTGGATGCAGTCTCTCCTGAGTCAAGTCAAGCTCATTCAAGCCATAAAGATCAGGAACCTCAAGTTGTCCGCCGGTATCCGATTAGAAAAACTAGGAATCAGTTAAATTATAAGTTATAATTATTATATATTATTATTATGTATCTTTAAAATAGTGGTGGAGGGATGTGGTATATCTGATCATAATTCGATATGTGGGTAGGCTTATCTGCAGTTGGTTGTTAGCCATTACACGCGTCTATGTGATTCCAGTGTTTTATTGAGTTTATCCTTAAATACAGAACACTTTTATGTTCTAGAATCATTGTTAAAAATTTTATATGTCAACCGATCCGAAAAGGAAGGGAGCCGGGACCGTCAGATCAGATTACTCTTGGTGCTCGCCTTGGCAGGAGGTCCTGAAGTTATATAGTGCTCGGTGGGAGGGCTGTGCCCTCTGATAGTGTGAGCTGTGCTTGAACAAACCAATCTACGCGTCCTTCTACACCGGACTATGTTGGAAAGTCGCTAGACCGGCAATGGCTACCCTTGGCGTCAGTTCTGGATACTGACGCAAGAAGATTACGTCGTGGTCTTCAATAAACTAGTGACGCCGACGGCTGGTAGATCTCAGCCCTCTGCCTGCCTCCTCTACCACGGCCTGCCCCTCCGAGGTCGGTGACATGGTCTAACTCAAGGACCCTCCTTTTACAACCTGCGAGCCTCTCTAGAAGAAACGCTTGGACCTTCAACTTATACCCGGTTTCCCTGACTTTATATTCTACCTCAATTATATTATTTTACCATGTCTTCTTTTACTTTTACTTTTTCTTTTAAGCCGGGACTCCTCCAGTTCTGGTGACAGTTCCCTCCTTGACCTTACATTTTCCCCCTCCCGGGAAAATGTAACGTTACAACCCGCTGAAAGTTCTCCTCGAGGACTGCTCCTCAAGGAGAGAAACACGTGCCGCTTTGGTGCGCCTGCACCGCAGCGGCGGCCCTTCTCAGTCTACGCCCACTCAACTTCCTCTGTAAGCAGAGGAGGAGTGGACGTATTGACCCTCTATAGCCCGGTTCCCTTCACCGACCATCAAGCATGATCGGTGATTGGAACCATGACCTTTCCCCGTTTGTTAAAGATTAGCCGCCAGCCCCAATTGTCTACCAAGACTTGGTGGGCAATTGGAGCCGACGTTGCCCAGGGTGCGCCACGAGGAGGCTCTTCAACATGCACCCCATCATAAAGACCCCTAACGAAGTAGTGTTCGAACAGGATTCCCATCAGAAGATATTCCTCATGACTCAGGCTGACGTAGTAATTGCTCCAAAACAATTAACTGTGATACCTGTGAAGTCACGAACTAGTATTACTGGCTTAGCGTATGTGAACGGCTCCGTTAGAGGCACCACAGGTAAAGAACACTATAGACTCCCGGGCGGGTATAAACTGCACGGTGGTTTTGGTAACTTGCTGCTACAAAACGTCTCTTGTAGTTCGGTCTGTCTAAAACAGGGCTCTTTACTGACGCGCGCTACCCCCATCATGAGCGAACAAAATGTATACTCTGTAAGTTTCGATGATAAATCCCTGGATGAGTCTGTACAGTGCGGTAACACTATCACTTCAAAGCAGAAACTCGAGATCCAAAGATTATTATCGAAGTTCAAAGAGTGTTTTTCCTCTGGTCTTAAAGATCTTGGTTACACAATTGCAACAGAGATGGTCATAGAGCTTAACGATGCAGAGCCAGTGGTATACAGGCCATATCGCATGCCATACGGCGAAAGAGCGCTGGTAAGAGATATGGTTCAGGAGATGATGGATGCGGGGATTGTAACAGAATCCACTTCGCCATATGCGAGCCCAATCGTGCTGGTCAAGAAAAAAACCGGAGAGAAACACTTGTGTGTAGACTATAGAGCTTTAAATAAACGCACAAAAAAGGATCACTATCCCTTACCTCTAATAGACGACCAGCTCGATAGGCTCGCAGGTAATAAACTGTTCACATCGTTAGATTTAGCGTCCGGCTATTACCAGATTCCTATTGAAAAGAATTCGCAAGATAAAACCGCATTTGTGACGCCCGATGGCCAGTTTCAGTATACACGAATGCCTTTTGGACTGGTAAATGCACCATCTATTTTCCAAAGAACGATCAATAAGATCCTCTCTGAAGCGAAAATAAAGTACGCTCTCGTCTACATGGATGATATTTTGATCCCAGCACAGTCTTTTGACGAAGGTCTCTGTAGGCTTGAAGAAGTACTTTCCCTTTTAAAAGGGGTGGTCTTATGCTCAAACTACCCAAATGCAACTTTTTCATAGACAGCATCGAATTTCTGGGTTTCCAAATTAATGCTGATGGTATTAAACCCGGTGAAAGGAAAACCGAAGCCGTTTCAAAGTTTCGTACACCCAAAAGCCAACGTGAACTACAGCAATTCATCGGCTTGGCAAGTTTCTTTAGACGGTTTTTTAAAGGATTTGCTACAATCGCAAAACCTTTAACGGACCTTCTTCGAAAGAATACTACTTGGAAGTGGGGGCCCGAACAAGTGAATGCGTTTGAAACAATCAAGTCAAAGCTGGTACAGAGGCCCTTGCTCGCTCTTTATGACCCAACACGCGAAACCGAGGTACATACGGACGCCAGTAAACACGGGATAGGAGGCATTTTATTGCAGAAAGATAATGCTGATCATTTGAGGCCAGTCTCATATTTTAGCAGGAAAACTACTCCCGATGAACAAAAGCTCCACTCATTTGAGTTGGAGACGCTGGCCGTCGTATCCTCCCTCAACAGATTCCGCGTCTATCTGAAAGGTGTTCCAATTAAAATACTGACAGACTGTAACGCGCTACGAACGACTCTATCAAAAAGAGACCTTATACCTCGCATACCGCGCTGGTGGGTTCAATTTCAGGAATATATATGAGATCGAAATCGAATATCGCCCTGGGTGTCGTATGGCCCATGCGGATGCACTAATTAGGAATCAGGTAGGGGGAGCTAAGGACGATTCGCATGTATTAGACGTATTAACAGTAGGTACGGATGATTGGATAGCTACGGTACAGAGTAATGATGACGAAATAGCACGTATTAGAGAGATTTTGAATGACCCTAAATCGGACCAGGTGCTAGATGTTATTAAAAACTATACATTGAAAAACGGCAAAGTTTATCGAATTGTAGGCAAGGAAGAAAATGATTTAAGGTGGGTGGTACCGAAGGGGGTAAGGTGGCAGATAGCCAAAATAAATCACGACGACCTGGGCCACTTCGGTTTTGACAAGACCTTTGCGCGAATTCAGCAAATCTATTGGTTCCCCAAAATGCGCCGGTTTATAAAAAAATATATCAAGTCTTGTTTAGAGTGTGCACGGAGTAAGGACCATACAGGGAAAGTTCAGGGCGAACTACATCCGATCCCTAAAGTTGAAACTCCATTTCATACAATCCACGCGGATCATCTAGGACCATTTGTGAAGAGCAAAAAGGGCAACTGCTATCTATTGGTAATTGTGGATGGGTTCACGAAATACATAAATATAAAGCCAGTCAGAAACACTAAAAGTTCTACCTCAATAAAAGCCTTTAAAAGGCATATTAGTTATTTTGGGGCACCTGCTAGACTGATAACCGATAGAGGGACTTCTTCTACCAGTAACAGCTTTCGCGCGTTTGTCCAATCCATGGGTATCAAGCACATACTTAATGCTGTGGCCACACCTCGAGCAAACGGATAATGCGAACGTTACAATCGGACAATCTTAAGTGCACTCACGTCTAAAACAGACAATAAAGACGATAAGAACTGGGATGATTATATTCTGGATATACTGATCGGTTTGAACACTACTGTCCACAAGACGACTTGCAAAAGCCCTTCGGAACTACTTCTTGGTTTTAACATACGTAGTAGCTCCGAAAATGCTCTAAGCGATATTATAGACGATGTTCGAGAATTTTCCACAGATGATTTGGGCCAGGTACGATCCAAAGCAGGTACACGTATTGCCGAACAACAGGTTAAAGACAAAATCCGATATGATGCTAGACATAAGCGCGCTTACAAATATAACTCGGGCGATTTAGTTAGCATAAAGCGAGAGGTGCCAAGCGATGGCAAATCGAAAAAACTAGCGGCAAAATTTCAGGGTCCATACCGAATTTTGAAAGTACTGCCTAACGATACGTTTTTAGTAGAAGATACGCCGTTAACCCGCAATCATGGCCAACGTCGATATGAAAATGTAATAGCGATAGATAGAATTAAGCCGTGGCTCGCTTTTGATAGGAATTATGACTCTACAGAGTCAGAGTCTGAAGAATAGGCTAATCAGGACTGTAATGAACCTAACGAACCTAACAATTAGAACCATATACTAACGAGAGTACATCTAGATTGGAACAGATAGATTTATGAAACATAATAAATAATCTAATATTTAATAAAGTAAAGTGCGTACAACGCATTGATGTAATATTTAAGATATAGAATTAATATCATGTTAATAGTTTATATAATAATAAATCTAACTTAGCTACAATAAGCTTACCATGAAAATAACTGTTCGTTAATATCATAGCTTGATTTATGATGAATTCCCGGTTGTTAAATATAAAGCTGTCAACTAGGTTAACAAATTAAAATTGTTTTTAGATCATGTAATTAAATCTGATAGATCTTATACCTACATATTATATTAAGATTATAATATTAGTACTAATTATTATTATAAGATGGCAATGTTATCATGATTTGATTGTAAAACTTTAATAGATTCCAAGGTTAATTCTGTATACTCGTGTACTAGACTACTAGAGTTTGTCGTACATCATGTATGGAATCTACCTCCGTCAGGCTTTAATTTAATTTCTTGTAACTTAAAATAGAATTTTACATATTATATGTTTTTTTTGTTTTTTTTTGGTGTCGCGAAGGGACTCGCTTTTCGTAGGATGGCCGAGCTGTTAGCGTCTGTATTTTACATTACACCTTTTTATTTATTATCTGCCAACATTTCACTTCAAAACTTGCCACACTTAAATTTTTATTAACTGGCAACGCCGAATCGCTCTTATTGGTCCGTGGATTCGATTGGTGGATAGCTGACCAATCGGAGCGAGGCACGCGTTGTGGCGGGCTTTGGAATCGTGAGGGGATCATGTCGGGGATTCGGCGGGCATTCGATCGTCAAGGAGTCTCGAGTGAACATCAAAGAAAAGGGTGTACCTACGCAGTGTTAATTTCAAGGTAATAATGTATTATCCCCATGCTATATTATTGTGAACTGTTTTGATATTTTGAAGTAAATGTTTTCTGAACTGTTATGGAGTATTTCATTTACACTTACGAAAGGTTCTAATAGCCCTGGGCTTTAAATACAAAAAGTGCCAATCAGACAGACAAGCTTTTATGGAAAATCCGAATATTGCTGCAAAACGTGAAGTCTACTTGGACAAGATTATTAAAAATAAGAATTTACCGGATGATCTGAGAAAGGACATTATTTATCTAGACGAAAGCTATATTCATACTTCTTATAAATTAAAAAAAATGCTGGCAGTCTCTTACCGTCAGTGGAATAAAAGAAAGTGTGTCCAAAGGCAAAAGGTAAATTGTTATTGTTCTGAGGGTAAATTGTTGCTGAAGCATGCTTTATTTAATGCGTTGTGTGTTTTGCATGTGTTGCACGTTCTGCATGTTTTTTTTTTCAGGTACATTATCATACATGCAGGGAATGAAAATGGTTTTGTACCAAATGCTTTGTTAATATTTTGTCGGAGTCGGAGATGAATAAATCAAATTTCACTAAATGGGTTAAGGAGAAACTAATATCGAATATGTCTAAACCTTCAATTATAGTAATGGATAACGATTAAAATGTTTGATTCTGATTTCATAAAACCCGCCAATATTCACAGTAATTGTCAAAAAGAAAAATAAGTACCTATCAAAACCGTTTTCGTCGTACTATTATAAGAAAAATACAGTAACTATACTGAGTTTAGACTTTCAGGATGCCTAGGTGAAGTACTGAGGAAAATCCAGGTAACAGGAAACACAACTTTATTCTTTCTCATAACCTCCTCCTGCAACAGCTCGCTCGAGTCCGAATCATAGAGTATAGTAACTAATGGTCCGAATCCGAATGTTCAACCGACCTTTTCCCGCTTCCCAGGTTTCCGATAATTTGCGCGGTAAAATCGAGTTCTGCGATTGGTTAACGATTTAATGTCGAAACCAATCACAGATGACAATACTGGCCTCTGATTGGTTAGCCAATCAGAAGCATCCAACGATAAACTGACAAACTAAAGTGTTGTCAGTATAAAATATTCGAATCAAATAGTTACTGGCCTGGAAACTAGCCTTTTTGCATTTCAATTTAATTAAATAAAAATGTAAATTAGCGAACCCTAACAATCGACCATCCTGATATCGTGTGCGTCCCTGCACACGGCACCGGGTGGAACCCTAACAATCGGACTTAGGTCAGTTGAACAAACTTCACAATCCAAGTACACAATAATTTCAAAATCAATTCAAATTAGATGCTAATATAATAATAATAATTTATTTAACTCATTTATTTGCTATTCAAAAGTTTCACAGATTATTATAATATATAATACAAATTTACTTTAACCTCACTGACTATTTAGAAATTTATAAATGAATAAAATACAAATATGGTTGTAACTAAAAGAACATGAATTATCTAAATATTTAAATACATTTTTACAAAATTATTTAGTTAGTTTATAAGGATGTTCGGACTTCTACGGAAGAGCAACTTCAAATTAATCATAGGCAAGGTATATAAATCACAACGATCGATTAGTTGTGTTTAATCTATTAAAAAAAATAAAAAACTCAGGTCCCAATGATCGATTAATCGGGATACCCTGTGATCGACGATCGATTAGTCGATTTACTTCAAAGATTACCTCGACGATCGATTAATCGAGGAAGCCCTTGCTAACCCTTCGCTCAAGCCGATCGATTAAGCTTGTGCAACAGGAGCAAGACGAACGAGTAGCTCTGGCATAGTTGATCAGACGCAAGTCAATCGATTCTCGCATCCAATCTGAAACAACACACCATTCTGTAGTTACATGCCTCGCAACACAAGGGACACCAAAATTTTAATTAAGTATATCTAATCATCATCTGTGTCTGAAGCAGATTCAGAATTCTCGTTTACATCTAATGCAGCCATGTGGATCCAAGGCATCATACGATCCGCAGCAACAGTCGTTGGACGCTTGCCTTGTGTATTACTTACACCAGGTACTGGAGCTACTACATATCGGTCATTACCCAAGACCTTTGTAACCCGATAGGGACCGATATACGACGGCAGGAGCTTCTTACTCTGGCCTTCGTTATTAAAGCACGTTTTAGTAATCTTAACAAGGTCACCTTCCGCGTATACATGCGCAGGTTTCCTACCCTTATCATAGTACAATTTTTGCTTGATCTGCTCGTTGTCTATCCTACTTTTAACTTCCTGGCGTATAGTGGGTAAATCAGTGGATTCGCGAGTTTCATCAAAAATCTCATTAAGAATGGGATTTGCCGAAACATTCATAGAGGTACCAAACATCACTTCGGCTGGTGTCCTGCCGGTCGTTTTTTGGATAGTGTTGTTTAGTCCCAACTGAATCCTTCCTAAATGGCAATCCCATTCTTTTTCGCCATATTTCACGCTTAAAGCCTTCATAGACCCGAGAATTGTGCGGTTATACCGCTCGAATTGACCGTTAGATCGGGGACTAGAGACAGCATTCAGGATATGTTTAATGCCCTCATCTAGACAAAATCTTTTGAACATATGTGACGTGAAGCAGCTGCCGCGGTCACTCACGAGGCGATCAGGTGTTCTAAATATCCTGAATATGTCTTCAAGCACTCTTATTACGTTCTGAGTGTGTGTGTTCCGAACCGGTCTGACAAAACAAAACTTTGTAAAAGCGTCAACTACTACTAATAGGTAAGAAAAACCTCGCTTGGATTTCACGAAGGGTCCGAGATGGTCAATGTGTAATGTATGAAAAGGTACCTCCACTTTTGTTATAGGGTGAAGAAGACCTTCCCTACCACTTTGATTATTTTTAGCGTATGCACATTCAATACAGGCGCTCACGTACTTGTTAACGAATCGTGTCATTTTCGGGTACCAATAACTTTTCTTTAATCGTTACAAAGTCTTTTCAACCCCAAAATGACCGATATCGTCATGGTTCATCCGACATAATTGCCATCTCGCACCCTTCGGTACTACCCACCGCACATCTCGCTTGCCTTCACCTACACAACGAAATAACTTGTTGTCCTTAACGACGTAGTTTTCCTTAATATATTGCAAGCCCTTCTGATCTAGACTACTATCCAAAATATCTCTAATTCTCCTAAGTTCTGAATCTCCAAGTTGGAGGGTATGTAACCAGTCTTCGCTTGAAAGCCATAACGGTTGGAAGATTATCAGATTGATTCTCATCGGACTCGACTACAGAATTACGGGATAGCGCGTCGACATGTCCCATTTTTATACCGGCCCTATATTCTATTGTGCAATTACATTCTTGCAACTGCAGCCACCAGCGCGCTATTCTAGGAATGAGATCCCGTTTAGTAAAAGTGGACCGAAGAGCGCTGCAATCTGTAACGATTTTAAAGTATTTCCCTAACAAATAAACTCGGAAACTTTCGGAGGGAACAAACCACTGCTAGGGTTTCCAGTTCATAGGAATGGAAATTTTTCTCTTCCGGCGATGTTTGCCTGCTGTAGTATGCAACTGGTCGCAGCGTGTTATCCGCTGAACGCTGAAGGAGGATGCCTCCGATACTTATCCTACTTGGCGTCAGTGTGCAGTTCCAGCTCTGCTGATGGATCGAATATTGCGAGAATAGGTCTATTTATCAACCTAGCCTTCAAATCCTGAAAAGCAGTTTCCTGATTATCGCCCCATTCCCATGATACACCTTTCTTTAACCATTTGCTGAGTGGAAAAGCCATTACGGCAAAATCTTTGACGAATTTCCGGAAGTAGCTTGCCAGCCCGAGGAATTGGCGAACATTGTGTACAGTTTCAGGACGCGGAAAATTCATAACACTAGAGATCTTTTTCTCCCCAGGCCTTACTCCTGCTGCTCCGATTTCATATCCGAGATAGTAAATTTTATCGCGCAGAAAATCACATTTCGATAAATTCAAAGTAAGATTCGCCTTTTCTAACAATTGCAATACATCCTCAAAATTTTTCAGACATTCCGCCGAGTCCTTCCCAAAAATTAGAATATCGTCCATATATGCGGTTGCCTTACAGAAACGAGCTGACCCTAGAATGGTATTGATCATGCGCTGAAATACGGCAGGCGCATTTGCCAGGCCGAACGGCATGCGATTAAACTCGTATTGGCCGTCCGGCGTGACAAATGAGGTGAATCGCTTGCTTTGCTCTACGATTGGTACCTGACGCGAGGTCTAGGGAAATAAAACATGCCTGACCAGAAAGGCGAGCTATTTCATCCTCAATGATTGGCATTGGATATCTCTCCTTAAGAGTTACAGAATTCAGCATGCGGTAATCTATACACATTCTAAGAGATCCATCCTTCTTGCGTACAAGCAGAATAGGACTAGCATAGTCGGAAGATGATTCGCGCACTATACCTGCTTCTAACATCTCATCTACCATTGTACGCACTTGCGAGCGCTCATGATGTGAGAGTCGATACGGACGGTATACAACGGGACGTTGACTGTTAAAAGCTCTATTTTCATTTGGGCAATGTTAGTACAACCTAGATCCTTCAAGGATGACGCGAAACAATGCTTGTACTTCCTGAGCAAATCTAGTAATCGTTTTCTAGTGTCATCAGGTACCTTTTAACAAATGCGAACTTGGCTTTCATCGAATTTATTACCGGCAGCATCACTCATTAGTTCAGGTGACTCAACAACAACCCTGTTGACGAAATGGACCTTTTCGGCTCGGCTAAAGATGTTGTCCTTTGGAATTAGACAGAAAGGGGCATGAAGAATAACAACGATATTCACACAGCCATTTGTCGACTTATAAAGTCCTCCGCAAACTGAAAATTGCTGATTGGGTTTTCCTGCAACACTATTTTTCAGTAAAATACTGCCACTAAAACGGGTTGCAGACCAAGAGCTAAGCTAAGTTAGTTTAGCTTAGCTCGCATAGCTGACGCAGTTTTCCATACTTGTGTTCATAGTTTGCGGTCTGCACACAAGTATGAAAATTTACCTCAGCTGCGCGAGCTAAGCTAAACTAACTTAGCTTAGCTCTTGGTCTGCAACCGGCATTATGGTAGGATCGACGCTGGCTATGATCGAAACAGGTCCCCAAAATTTGACATCTCCTAAAGTGTGAACCTTTAAAGAGTTTCCACTCTCAATGTCATCAACATCAGAAAAAGGCAATTTATTGCCGTTGTCGAAAAATTTCAATTGCGAAACATTTTTAAAAGCAACTATATGGGGAAGTTCCGTATAAGTCTGACCAATTAACAAAGGTTTGTCCAAAAAGTCATCACCCACAACCTTACAAATAACCCTAGCGTTGACATCGTCTATACTCAAATCAAGCGACAACTCTCCAAGAGATTGCACTACACTATTACCGAAACCTTTCATTTGAGAGGGCGTGTTATCGTGAATCAATCCTAGCTCCTTGGTTACCGACTCCTTAATCAAAGTAACCTCGCTCCCAAAATCTATGAACCCCTGTAGGGGCAGCCCATTAACAATAATCTCTTTCATGAATTTGGAGTTTGGAGTTTCAGTACCCTTTTTGACAGAATCTATGCGCATTGTCTTTGAAATAGTAGCGTTAGAATTCGTCGGCTTTTCTCCGGGCTTGCTAAAACAGGTATCTATCGTATGACCGAGTTTATTGCATCGTTGGCACTTCAAGAGAGGTTTAGGGCAATGTAGGAAACTATGCCCCTTGTCCTTACAATTATAACAACCATTAGGCTGACCCGATCTAGCTATAGATTTTGGAGCTTGGTTCTGGTTATTATTCTGTGTATTGTCTAGAGTTTTATTACGGAAATGGCCACGGTCTACTGTGGGCTGATGAGTATCTTTATTGCTTAATAAGAACTGCAAAAGTTGGTCAGGATGATTGCAACGTAATGCCAAAGCACTCGATCGAAGCGTCTTGTCACTCAAGCCGTGAATAATGCAGTCCACGGCACGCTTTCCTACTATATCGCATTGATTCACGAGAGAAAGCTTTTCGTAATAATAAACTTCGATGGGCTCATTGAACTTGCTCTTTCTTTTCAGCATATCCTCCAAGGTCTGGCCGTAATTTTGTTCAGAAGGAAGTGCATTTATCAATTTATCTTGCCATTCTTACCAGCTGAAAAGAATGGAATTCAAGCTTTCGTACCACATTTTAGCCAGGCCTTGGAGTTTCTGCATGGCTAAATGAGTGGTAGTTCTGTCGTCCCAACCATATACCGACGCACATTCGTTAACCTTTTTCAGCCATATATCAATACGTTGATTTTTAGTTGAAGGGTCAAAATTAGGCAATATATTTTGGTGATTTATCTTTTGAGACGACTGTGCATTTTGGTGCTGTGGTTGTGACGACAGGTCCTCTTTCAACAGTTTTAAAACATTAACAAGATCGTTTTTAGAACAAGATGGACTACTTGATCTTATGTATCCTCCCGGATTGCTGCGTTGCTCAGCACGTGGCTCTGCCCGACGCTCAGCTTCCCGACGACCGGAGGGCTCGCGACGCTCGCTGGCACGTGGCTCTTCCCGATGCTCGGCTTCCCGACGTGCAGAGGGCTCGCGACGCTCGCTGACACGTCGTGACGATGATCGATGACGGTCCTCCGTCGTACGAAGTCGTTCACGCTCTCGGCGTAATTCCTGCTCCAGCATCTGTACTCTCTGCCGCCCCAGCAGGAAGTCTTGATCATCTCGAAATCGATTCGGGCTGTGCATACGCAGGCCGCTTCGTCTTCGTGAGCGATCCTCTCGACTAGGTGTCTCCAGTCTACGCCGACTGGAGTCTCCATTTGAGCGTTCTCTGCGTCCTGGTGGCTCGTCCATGATCTGAAGCACTCGCAGAAAAAAGAAGGTATGTTAAAAACAATTACTAAAAATATGGTGAATAACAATACACTATTCAGTTCAATTGAAGGATGAGCAATGAGTCATATCTCGGAAACGGTGTGTCCTACACCAAAAATAAGCAAATTTTCGTACCCCTTTTAGAAACCCCCATAGAATAATATTCTCGATCATTTTAGACACTAAGACACACACACACAAAAATTAGGCAAAAAATAAAATAAACCGTTATTAAATATTGTAGGTCGCATTACAAAACAATAGAACAAACTAAAAAATAAAACTCTTAAGTCTTAGACTATGTTTAGAGCTGCCATTTAGATAGGTTTAAAGACTGTTGTATCTCTAAGCACTTGTTGCACACATGTTCATTATTTCGGTAATACGACCGTTATCCTTTAAACTATCTCTGATTTCAGTACCATCACTAGTATTAAGCAAGTTTGAATTAAATATAAAATAATAAATAAACGCAATTAAAACACCAAAAGAAATATAATTCAGAATTTAAATAATAAAAGCCATGGGCGTGTACTTACTTACTTTATTCTTTCTCATAACCTCCTCCTCCAACAGCTCGCTCGAGTCCGAATGTTCAACCGACCTTTTCCCGCTTCCCCGGTTTCCGATAATTTGCGCGGTAAAATCGAGTTCTGCGATTGGTTAACGATTTAATGTCGTCAACCAATCACAGATGACAATGCTGGCCTCTGATTGGTTAGCCAATCAGAAGCATCCAAAAATAAACTGACAAACTAAAGTGTTGTCAGTATAAAATATTCGAATCAAATAGTTACTGGCCTGGAAACTAGCCTTTTTGCATTTCAATTTAATTAAATAAAAATGTAAATTAGCGAACCCTAACACTAGTGAGAAAGTGACTAAGTATTTTGTGACAATGGAAAACAAAAGAAAATGTTTTAATTGCGGCTGCTCGTCTGCTAAAGACGGCGTGAAGTTCATCTATGATGAAGTTGTTTCGATGCCCCATACCTACGTATCTCAATTTGTGATCATTTAACCATACTTAACTCAATTTGTGATAATTTAACCATACGTAACTCAATTTGTGTGTTGATGTCATGTCTGATTGAAAAGTAAATAATTATAACTTAATATAATATCTTATATTGTTGTTTTATTTTCTATTTCTTATAGTACCTCTGGGCACTCTGGCACTCTGGGCGAGAGTGCCCGACTGCCCAAAAGAAAGTAGGACACATGCGTTTTACTTAAATTTCGCGGTGCAAGATAGTTCTTAGGGGCTAAATCTAGATGTCACCAGCAGCGATTTCCGTTTTATCTTTTTTATTTGAAGTCGACGTTCTTCTCCGCTAGGAGTAATAGTGTTCTGTGCATTCGATCGTCAAGGAGTCTCGAGTGAACATCAAAGAAAAGGGTGTACCTACGCAGTGTTAATTTCAAGGTAATAATGTATTATCCCCATGCTATATTATTATGAACTGTTTTGATATTTTGAAGTAAATGTTTTCTGAACTGTTATGGAGTCTTTCATTTACATTTCAGAAGTGGGATAAACGGATTTTAACTCGTAAAAAAATAAAAAAGTTTTAAAATACGAGAGTTTAAACCCATACGTTAATCCCGCCCGCGCTTATTACATTTTTCTCTTTTTCTTTGCTCACACCCTGTTAAGGGTGTGTTCCTTTACAATGTATGTTAATACATTGTAAAGGAAAAGCTCCATAAAGTGATCAATGTGATTTTCGACGATAGTCGCGTAAATGCCATTTTTTTTTTTTTATAATTCTAAAGACTTTAATAAATTGTCACTATTGCTAGGTTATGTTTAAATCGCCATGTGGTGGTTTGTTGCATCCTGCCGAGGCACTCCTACGGAGATGTAACGGGCTATGTTAAGCATGCACCCCATTTTGCCAGGGCGACACTCTGGATATGAAATGCATACTTACCACATAATAAAGTTCCTATAACTCCTCTCACTGTGGCCAAGACACCTTTAGCCATCATCGGTCTTATGAGTCTGTGGGATCGGCAGTGAGAAAACCATTTCCTGTGTACATTGCACGACGTACACGAACCCTATTCCTACCCAAATTCCGTCTGTTACCGTAGGTCTCCTTGTAACAGACTTCCCTCACGTGAACCAACGTAACTTACGTTTGGTATGGTTTGTATGGTAGGTTAGGGCGTTAGGATAACTAGGGTGCTTGGTCTTTACAACAGGGCTAGGTTTATGGTCAGTAGGATCCGTGGCTCAATTGCCACAAACATAGCCACACTGTACGCATTTGGAATAACGGCTATACTAAGCTGTGAATCCTGGTGCATAAGTATCCCATATTGCCAGGACGACACTCTGAAAATGCAATGCTTGTTGAGGCGATGAATAATATTTTACTTTGATCATGAAATTTTAATGGATTAATCTATTTACCACCATAATAATAGGATTAAACTAAAGTTAAATACATTAATTAACACTTAGTTATTTTTTATCACAATGTAGACAATGGATGCATCGCCTGCGGGCAGTGGTGATGGACGTCGCTGCAATAACGAGGATGAGCCAATAATTGTGGACCATAACGAGGGCCCACGGCGGTCTCCGCAGCGACGCCAAGTTCGTCAAAGCGAGGGAGCGGAAGGGAGTCTGGTTAGAGACAGGCAAAGCCGCAAGCACTTTCTTTTAAAGTCAAACTATAATAAAAACGTTAATAACCGGCGATCAAGAAGAGACGCAAGTAGCAAACGCAATCGCAGCAGGGACCGACCTTACAACCGTCGTAAAAGGGACCAATATCGCGACGACTCTGTCGATAAAGGCCGTGATAGAAGTCGACTTCGCGATGATTCTAGTGATTATTATCGTAGTAGGAAACGGTTTCGTGACAGCTCATCTGATGATGAAATCTAGGTCACGAGGGTAGGACGACGTCGTCATCGCAGTAGTAGCAGTGGTAGCTATGACACTCCTACTAGACGCTTACTGAAGCGCGGACGAACTCGTCCTCCCTCACGTCGTCGTACAAAACGTGAATTGACGGAAGTTGAGATGCCTGATGCTACTCATAGCATCTTAAATAAATTCCTGAATGTCCTCAATAATGTGAAGGGACAATCGACCTCTAAGCTTTCTTTGACAAACATGATTCCAGAATTCGATTCTTTATCTACCGAACAAACCATAGTAACGTGGTTAACTAAAGTCGAGGAAGCCGCGGAGATTTATAATTGGGATGAACGCGAAACAATTCATTTTGCTCTACCGAAACTCGTTGGACTTGCTCAGACATAGTATAAAGGCTTGAGCACGATGCTTTATTCGTGGACACAATGGAAAAGGAAGCTTATTGAGTCTTTTCCCTGTAGGTACGACTATGCGGAACTACTAACCCAGATGTTGGCCAAGCGTGTGCGTTACGGCGAACCCCTTGAACAATATTACTACGCAAAGATAAATCTCCTGAACCGATGTGGTATCGTAGGTCGAATAGCAGTCGATTGCTTATTACACGGTGTAGATGATAGGGCGGTACGGATAGGAGCACAAGCGGCTAGGTTTCGTGGACCTGAAGATGTGCTTAGATATTTTAAAACTGTTAAGCCAGGCACTAGTAGGGAAACCGCGGATAGGTCCGGGCAAGTTAAAAGGAACTCTTTGATAAATAACAATCGGAACAAATCTGACGCGAATAAGAGGTCCACCTTTGTCATTAAGTGTCACAATTGTAATGAAGAAGGGCACAAGAGTTTTAAATGCAATAAGCCTCTAATGAAATGCACTCTGTGTAACCGTGAAGGTCATTTAGATTTGTATTGTAGATCTAAGCGGCCTGCTACCCAAAACACTGAACGCCCTAGTAGTGGAGTTAAGGATGAAAAGCAGGTTGCTGTAGTAGACTATTCAGATGATACTAATGAGAAGTATGTCTTCGAAATATTTGTAAATGGTCAGCCGATCAATTGTCAAGTAGACTTAGGGAGTCAGTGCACCTTGGTTAGGGAATCGGAAGCAAAGCGTTTGAAGCTGAATACAAGCTTGGACAGATTACCAGTCTTGCGAGGTATGGGTGGCTTTCACATAAAACCACTGGGAAAATGTAATGCTAACGTAACTGTCCAAGGGATAAAAGAGAATATAGAGATTCTCATTGTTGAAGACGCCGCTTTGAAACACCCAGCCCTCCTGGGTCATAAGTTCACCGAAAAACCTGGTATTACTATCATAAAGACCCCTTTTTTTTTTTTGTGGGTGGGAAATCATCAAATAACTTCTCCCGCTCTGGGCAGAACAGGAGGGCGTGTCAGACTCTTACTGACTAAAACCCACCCGTGTTCCTTCAGTTGCCTGTGCCAGGGGCCACGGTAACCCTCTTGGACTTTTCCGCAACCCTAGCTGGCATCGGTCCTAGCAAACCCCGTCATTGGTGCTGACATCTCTTTGAGGCGCGCGTGGAACAAACGCGCCTTCAACCCGGGCCTTGTCCTTATCGAACGGCGAGCTGCCCATTGCTCGCCGTTTGCAAGCCCGCGCCTACGGTGGCCGGGAATCGGCCTGCGATTCCCGACGCCCAGGGCGTCTTCTGCGGCGGCTAGGGGCGTGAGGGCGCAAATTTTGCCTGTCCCTCACGTGAGAGATCGCCACCGCCAATCGCCTCCACGAGGACAAGGCGGTGCTCCGCCCAAGCCGGGCAGACCTCCGTCACCGTATGCTCCACCGTGTCCTCCGGGCGATCCACACAATGGTGACACCCGGGCGTTTCCTCCCGCCTTATCCGGAACAGGAACCTCCCGAAACAACCGTGTCCGGTGAGGACCTGCGTCAGGCGGAAGGTAAGGACGCCGTGGCGCCTCTCTAGCCACTCCTCAAAGAGGGGACTTATCGCCGCAATTGTGGCGTGCCCAGCGCTGGGTTGCGACAATCGCACTCTCCATGCCGCCCTAAGATCCCGCCGGAGCTCTGTCCGCTATACCGTGATTTCTCGCGGCAGCGGAGCTACGCCCCGGCGTTTCGCCTCCTCGCGCCACTCCCAAACGTGCGCGAGGACTTTTGCCTCCAGATCCCATGGCGGTAATCCGGCAAGGAGGCTCGCCACCTCACCGGAGACCGTACGGTATCCCCGGACCAGCCGGGTGGCCATGACCCTTTGGGGCGCGTTCAACCAGCGGGCTGGCTGCCGCCTCAAGGAACGCGCCTATACCGGTGCCCCGTAAAGGGCCATGGACCGTATGACCCCCGCGTAGAGCCTCCGGCAGGAGGCGTTTGGCCCCCCTAGATTGGGCAGGAGCCGCTTTAAGGCAGCCCCGGCCCTTTCCAGTCTGGGAGCCAAACGTCGGAAATGCTCCACGAAGTTCCACCGGCTGTCGAGGACGAGTCCCAGGTACTTCATCGTCGACTCGACGCCGATGTGAACCCCTCCTACCGTTATTTGGGAACACGACGGTGGCGTGTTCCGAGGACCATGAAAACACATGGCCTCGGACTTGTGCAGGGCCACCTCGAGTCCCAATTGCCGGATCCTCTCGACGATTGTCGCATTCCCGCGTGTCGCTAGTTCGGCCACCGCCTGGTGCGACCTCCCCTGCGCCAGGACCAGCGTGTCGTCAGCGTAACAAACCATGCATACGCCACTACGGAGGTCGGCGCGCAGCACCCAGTCGTATCCGATGTCCCACAGATGCGGCCCCAGGACCGATCCCTGTGGGACACCGCACGACATCTCTTGCCGGTTCCATATTTATTTATTTATTTATATATTCTACATACTCCCTGGTGACCGGGGTAAATGACGGCCCTGTCCGTCAAATAGGCCTCGACCACACGACAGAGGTAGGTCGGCATCCGGTGATACCGGAGTGCCTCCCTGATGCAACTCCAGGGCAGGGTATTGAAGGCATTGGCGATGTCTAAAGACACCGCCAAGACGACCCCACCCCGGGCCACAGCATCCCCCGTCGTGAGGGCCCGCACGCGCATGATGGCGTCCACCGTAGAGCGCCCCCTGCGGAAGCCAAACTGGCTCTCTGCCAAATCCGGCCCCACCCGCACCAGCCGCCCGACGAGGCGGTCTGCAATGACTCTTTCAAAGAGCTTGCCCACCTCGTCGAGCATCACGATGGGCCAGTAAGCGGACGGAGAGTCCGCTAAGCGCCCCGGCTTCTTGATGAGGACCAGTTTCCCCGTCTTCCAACGAAGTGGGAACTGGCCCCTCTCCATGCATGCGCTTAGGAGCCCCCTTAGTCGAGGCCCGAGAGCCTTCGTGGCCAGGACCCAGGCTTTCCCAGGTAAGCCGTCGGGTCCTGGGGCGGTATTTTTGGCACTCAGCCTACGTACCGCCACTCGCAGCTCTGCCTCGGTCACCTCCGGAGCATCGTCGTCGTCGTCGGCGGTGTGGTCCGCATTGAGCACCGCAGTAGGCGGAGCCATGGGTGGGGATATATGTTTCCCTCTAGAAGGGAACAGAGCGCTCACCACGTCCTCCACGAGCTGGGGCCGGAGACTCTGCGTCAGCGGGGGAGCCCATGGGCGGAGCTTCTCTCGCACAAATTTATAGGGGCGTCCCCACGGGTCCCTGTTCAGAGTCTCCAGCGACTCCTCGCGGGCCAGTCCCCTGGCCCGCAGGATCTCCGCTTGGAGGGTGGTCTTCGCCGCTCTGTACCCCTCGTACAGCTCCGCCTGAATGTCTTCTGTATCCGGAGGGCGAATACAGAGCCTGCGGTGCCTGGTGTACCGGCGTCGCGCAGTGACGCACGCACTGCGCAGAGTCGTCAACTCCGGCGACCACCAGCACACCTGACGCTGGGCGCGTCCGGGCTGGGCCCGGGCCATTGCCATGTCACATATTTCGGACATGGCCTCCCGGAACCACTTCACCTTGACGTTGATGTCAGCAGGCCTGTCCGGTGATGACACCCAGGCCTGCACGATCGAGGCTTCCAGGAGGAGCTCCCGATCCAGCTGCTTCAGCGCCCACCGCGGACCACACGGGGCCTGTCGGACCAGCGCGTTCGAGGTCTGGGCGGAGACGTCAAACCGGATGTACCGGTGGTCGGAATAGGTCTCCACCCCCTCTATGACGCGCCAGTCAAGGACACGCGGCGACAGAGCGGGGCTGGCGAACGAGATGTCCACCACCGATTCACCCCGCATCCGCACACACGTGGGGACAGAACCCCGATTTAGGACGACCAGGCCTGTCTCCAGAGCCCAGTCCTCCACCATCCTGCCCCGTGTGTCCGTAAACCGGGAACCCCAAGCCACATTCTTGGCATTGAAGTCCCCGAGGACGAGCACGGGGAGGGAACGATACCCAACGACGACGACTTTCAACCCTGCAAGGGAGTTGTGGAACTCGGCAAGGGTTCGGTTCGGGGAGAAGTATACCCCAACCACTACGATCTCCCCGAACCGTGCTGCCACGCAACCCCGTCCCCTCGTGACAGCCTCGAGGGACGGAGTACCGGCGGCGGCCGACGAAATTAGGGTCACTGAGCCACTCAGGTCCTCCACCCAGTCATCCCTGGGCGGGACAAAGTACGGCTCAGCGACCACGGCGATGTAAATCGACCACTGCGCCATGCTCTGGAGCAACAGATCCTGAGCGGAGGCGCAGTGGTTGATGTTCGCCTGGAGGAGGCGTAATGGGGCCGTTATTGACACTCCATGCCAGTTTCCTCCCGAGCCCTCTGTGAGGGCCCCGCCGCGGTGGTGACGGCGGCGACGACGGCGGTCGAGGCGGCAGCGGCGGCGGCAGTGTCGGCGGCTGCGGCAGTGACGGCGTTGGCGGAGGGCTTGCCCCTGCCCCTGGCTGTGGCGGGTGGAGCGCAGGCCTTGCTCCCCATCCGGTGATCGGCCGGCTTGCCAGCTGCCGCACATACGGTGCAGTGCGGCGCGGCATTGCAAGAGCCGGCCTTGTGACCGGGCTGACCACAGCGGAAGCAATGGTGGCTGCGGTCCACCTCCGAGGTGCATTGAGCTTCCACGTGGTTGCCCACCTGGCAGCGGAAGCACCTCAGAGGTCTGGGTTCCAGCAGTTTCACCTGCGCGGAAACCCAGCCCACCAGTAGCCTTCGGCCCTCGGCTATTTTTTTGGCCGCCGACACGGGGCAGCTTACCGTAACGGCTTGCATCCCCTCCAGGATGCGCAAGTCAGCGCATTTGGTAGGCCTGGACACTCGGGCCTAGTCCGCATTTAAGGACGCCCTAAGCCTTTCGGCCAGAGCGTCGGCAGCGGGGCCGCTGGCCGCACCGGGATTCTCCAGCTTCCGGGCCCCAGTCGCCGTGAGCCTTACCCGGATGCCTTCGGTGGCACCGATCTCCTTGAGGCTTACCGCCTTCCCCACCTTGGCTAGCACGTCGTGGTAGGACACGCCCTTCTTCACCGCTTCCGGCTGTAGTGTAATCACTACAGCTGCGGACTTCGGGGCGCGGAGCCTAGCCGCAACGCTTCGCTCTTTGCGCCGCTGCTGCCTCTCCTTCCTTTTGGCCGCCCTTGCCGCGTGCCTGGCCTTCCTCTTCTCTCCGGCTACTTGCCATTCAGCACCAGCCGGAGGAGATATAGGGGGAGGAGGTGGGGGCGGCCGTCTTGCAGCCAGGGCCAGTGCCCTCGCCGTCTGTGTAGCCATCCCGCCCGCCCTGGGCATGGGCGGCTCCGCGGGTTTCGACACGGGGGGGGGGGCCTTCCTCTGACCCGACGAGCCAGGTTTGGCCGCGGCAGCTGCGATGGTGGCAAATGAGACCCCCTTCTGCCAGCCCGTGGCCGGCTGGCTCGCCGCTAGTGGGGGGCGCAGGACAATGGCCTCCAGGGCGGAAAACCGGCTCTGGAAGGCAGCCAGCTCCTGCCGCACCAGGGTCAGAACCTGGTCTTGCGCAGGCACGGGCCGTCCCTGCCCATTCTGCTACGCCCCCGCCTGCGGCACCTCCCTGGGGCCGGCTGCTCGAAGCCCGGCCAGGTCTGCTCGGAGCTCCTCATTCTCATTCCGGAGAAGCTCCATGGCGGCTGTCAAGCGGGCGACCTCCGCCCGCATTTCAGACATTGCGTCTGACGGAGACCCAGCTTGAATGGCCTCCGCTGCCGCCATAATGGAGGCCGTGACCGCGGCTATGGCCTTGTCTTTAGAGGATTTATTCCTCTTCAAGGTCACATCCTTTATAGCGGCGACCACGACCTCCGCAAACCTGGCCGCTCGATCCGAGTTGGAGCCGCCAGTGGCGTCCGGCTCGCCACTCGAGGACTCTGAGAGACCCGCCTTGCAGCTGGTCCTTCCAGGCTGGTTCCCTTCCAAAGCGAGTCTCTCAGTTTGCTGAGCTGGCTCGGCTGGGCTGACAGAGCGCAGCTCATTAGTCTCCTGGGTGGCGAGCCCTCTGCCCAAACCCTTCTCGCGGGCCCCACCCCGCCGGCTAGAGTGGATTTTTTTGGGCCCCGAGGTCCACTCTTCGGAGGATGACCCCTGGCCCTCCCCCGATCTGGGGCGCTTCTGGAAGAACCTTCGGTTCCTTCCAGCAGCCCCCTCCACTTCGCGCCCCGAGCCCTGGCATGAGCCCTCCGCGCCAGATGCGGCGTCGGACTCCGACCCCGCATCACTCCTCTCCTCTTCGTCATTTTTATGTTGTATGTCATGTTTCCATTGTTAATCCCACGAGTAGATATGGGTTATGATGTCCACCGGGCAGAGCCTAGATGCCCGGTAAGCCTACATACTGCAGAGTGCGGCAGGTGCTCTGCAGGGGAAGCGCTAACGACTGGACTCCCTCCAGCCATTCATCCTCTCACCGCGCTTCGAAGCTTAGGATTGGGTGGTTTTTTTATCTTAGAGGTAGCCTTCCTCTGGGCCAGGCAATTAAGCCAAGCCCCCGGCGGCGGCATTAGGCATGCCTCCGTTCGCTGTCCGGCCGACCCGACTCAGCGAACCCTGTAATGTTTGTATTTTTTTACTTACGTTTTGGCTATTAGATCTTATATTATACGTTCCCTCCAATTATCTGCATGGCCATTGTCTGTTGTTTAACCATTCCTAGGCCTCTATATTTTAAGTTATTTAGATTTTCTCATGCTCTTCCAATGTTTATTTACCTTTTTTAATGTCAGAGTGATTGTAATGCTAGAGCTGCCAGTAGGTAAGGTTGTATAGGTATTAGACCTTATTATAAACTATTATTCTTCTTTTATGTTCTAGAATCATTGTTAAAAATTTTATATGTCAACCGATCCGAAAAGGAAGGGAGCCGGGACCGTCAGATCAGATTACTCTTGGTGCTCGCCTTGGCAGGAGGTCCTGAAGTTATATAGTGCTCGGTGGGAGGGCTGTGCCCTCTGATAGTGTGAGCTGTGCTTGAACAAACCAATCTACGCGTCCTTCTACACTGGACTATGTTGGAAAGTCGCTAGACCGGCAATGGCTACCCTTGGCGTCAGTTCTGGATACTGACGCAAGAAGATTACGTCGTGGTCTTCAATAAACTAGTGACGCCGACGGCTGGTAGATCTCAGCCCTCTGCCTGCCTCCTCTACCACGGCCTGCCCCTCCGAGGTCGGTGACATGGTCTAACTCAAGGACCCTCCTTTTACAACCTGCGAGCCTCTCTAGAAGAAACGCTTGGACCTTCAACTTATACCCGGTTTCCCTGACTTTATATTCTACCTCAATTATATTATTTTACCATGTCTTCTTTTACTTTTACTTTTTCTTTTAAGCCGGGACTCCTCCAGTTCTGGTGACAGTTCCCTCCTTGACCTTAAATTTTCCCCCTCCCGGGAAAATGTAACGTTACAACCCGCTGAAAGTTCTCCTCGAGGACTGCTCCTCAAGGAGAGAAACACGTGCCGCTTTGGTGCGCCTGCACCGCAGCGGCGGCCCTTCTCAGTCTACGCCCACTCAACTTCCTCTGTAAGCAGAGGAGGAGTGGACGTATTGACCCTCTATAGCCCGGTTCCCTTCACCGACCATCAAGCATGATCGGTGATTGGAACCATGACCTTTCCCCGTTTGTTAAAGATTAGCCGCCAGCCCCAATTGTCTACCAAGACTTGGTGGGCAATTGGAGCCGACGTTGCCCAAGGTGCGCCACGAGGAGGCTCTTCAACATGCACCCCATCATAAAGACCCCTAACGAAGTAGTGTTCGAACAGGATTCCCATCAGAAGATATTCCTCATGACTCAGGCTGACGTAGTAATTGCTCCAAAACAATTAACTGTGATACCTGTGAAGTCACGAACTAGTATTACTGGCTTAGCGTATGTGAACGGCTCCGTTAGAGGCACCACAGGTAAAGAACACTATAGACTCCCGGGCGGGTATAAACTGCACGGTGGTTTTGGTAACTTGCTGCTACAAAACGTCTCTTGTAGTTCGGTCTGTCTAAAACAGGGCTCTTTACTGACGCGCGCTACCCCCATCATGAGCGAACAAAATGTATACTCTGTAAGTTTCGATGATAAATCCCTGGATGAGTCTGTACAGTGCGGTAACACTATCACTTCAGAGCAGAAACTCGAGATCCAAAGATTATTATCGAAGTTCAAAGAGTGTTTTTCCTCTGGTCTTAAAGATCTTGGTTACACAATTGCAACAGAGATGGTCATAGAGCTTAACAATGCAGAGCCAGTGGTATACAGGCCATATCGCATGCCATACGGCGAAAGAGCGCTGGTAAGAGATATGGTTCAGGAGATGATGGATGCGGGGATTGTAACAGAATCCACTTCGCCATATGCGAGCCCAATCGTGCTGGTCAAGAAAAAAACCGGAGAGAAACACTTGTGTGTAGACTATAGAGCTTTAAATAAACGCACAAAAAAGGATCACTATCCCTTACCTCTAATAGACGACCAGCTCGATAGGCTCGCAGGTAATAAACTGTTCACATCGTTAGATTTAGCGTCCGGCTATTACCAGATTCCTATTGAAAAGAATTCGCAAGATAAAACCGCATTTGTGACGCCCGATGGCCAGTTTCAGTATACACGAATGCCTTTTGGACTGGTAAATGCACCATCTATTTTCCAAAGAACGATCAATAAGATCCTCTCTGAAGCGAAAATAAAGTACGCTCTCGTCTACATGGATGATATTTTGATCCCAGCACAGTCTTTTGACGAAGGTCTCTGTAGGCTTGAAGAAGTACTTTCCCTTTTAAAAGGGGTGGTCTTATGCTCAAACTACCCAAATGCAACTTTTTCATAGACAGCATCGAATTTCTGGGTTTCCAAATTAATGCTGATGGTATTAAACCCGGTGAAAGGAAAACCGAAGCCGTTTCAAAGTTTCGTACACCCAAAAGCCAACGTGAACTACAGCAATTCATCGGCTTGGCAAGTTTCTTTAGACGGTTTTTTAAAGGATTTGCTACAATCGCAAAACCTTTAACGGACCTTCTTCGAAAGAATACTACTTGGAAGTGGGGGCCCGAACAAGTGAATGCGTTTGAAACAATCAAGTCAAAGCTGGTACAGAGGCCCTTGCTCGCTCTTTATGACCCAACACGCGAAACCGAGGTACATACGGACGCCAGTAAACACGGGATAGGAGGCATTTTATTGCAGAAAGATAATGCTGATCATTTGAGGCCAGTCTCATATTTTAGCAGGAAAACTACTCCCGATGAACAAAAGCTCCACTCATTTGAGTTGGAGACGCTGGCCGTCGTATCCTCCCTCAACAGATTCCGCGTCTATCTGAAAGGTGTTCCAATTAAAATACTGACAGACTGTAACGCGCTACGAACGACTCTATCAAAAAGAGACCTTATACCTCGCATACCGCGCTGGTGGGTTCAATTTCAGGAATATATATGAGATCGAATATCGCCCTGGGTGTCGTATGGCCCATGCGGATGCACTAATTAGGAATCAGGTAGGGGGAGCTAAGGACGATTCGCATGTATTAGACGTATTAACAGTAAGTACGGATGATTGGATAGCTACGGTACAGAGTAATGATGACGAAATAGCACGTATTAGAGAGATTTTGAATGACCCTAAATCGGACCAGGTGCTAGATGTTATTAAAAACTATACATTGAAAAACGGCAAAGTTTATCGAATTGTAGGCAAGGAAGAAAATGATTTAAGGTGGGTGGTACCGAAGGGGGTAAGGTGGCAGATAGCCAAAATAAATCACGACGACCTGGGCCACTTCGGTTTTGACAAGACCTTTGCGCGAATTCAGCAAATCTATTGGTTCCCCAAAATGCGCCGGTTTATAAAAAAATATATCAAGTCTTGTTTAGAGTGTGCACGGAGTAAGGACCATACAGGGAAAGTTCAGGGCGAACTACATCCGATCCCTAAAGTTGAAACTCCATTTCATACAATCCACGCGGATCATCTAGGACCATTTGTGAAGAGCAAAAAGGGCAACTGCTATCTATTGGTAATTGTGGATGGGTTCACGAAATACATAAATATAAAGCCAGTCAGAAACACTAAAAGTTCTACCTCAATAAAAGCCTTTAAAAGGCAAATTAGTTATTTTGGGGCACCTGCTAGACTGATAACCAATAGAGGGACTTCTTCTACCAGTAACAGCTTTCGCGCGTTTGTCCAATCCATGGGTATCAAGCACATACTTAATGCTGTGGCCACACCTCGAGCAAACGGATAATGCGAACGTTACAATCGGACAATCTTAAGTGCACTCACGTCTAAAACAGACAATAAAGACTGTCGGCGACGAGACCCTATCTGAGCACTATGGCGCAAGTAGTGGCGGGACCGCCGTGCAAAAGTAACGTAGATTATTAAGTTCACTAGTTAGAAAAGTTTAAAAAAGGATTTATTTAATGTTTCTATATTCTAATTAGTTTATTTAACTCTCATTTATTATTAGTTTTTGCATTCCAAACAAATAAGACTGTATTGAAAGGATTTCTTACAAGAATAATGTTGTTCACGTATAATTACGTAAGTTGAAAACTCACTTTTTTGTTTATGGACGGATTTTGATAATTTTTGTTTTTAAAGATAGGTTTAGTCACAAAACTAATATATCCGTTTGAATTGTAAGAATCGGGCCATTAGTTTAGAAGATATAAGGGATTTTCTATAGTGAAAATGTGCCAACCTATGTTTTTAACAGTTTTTGTTCTAGAAACTTTTTATTGTTAATAGTTACGTTCCAAATTAATGTTTAATTAGATTAAGGACATAATAAGGTATAATATATACAAAAATTGTAAGGATATATCGATAAAATATAATAAAAAACGGCTTGACAGATTTCGGCTAAAGGGAAAATTACATGCAAAAGGGCCTCAAAAATCGCGGTCCTCATTAAGGTAACGTAGGCCGGCCGCTCCGTGTATAAATTCAGGGCCATTTGCCGGCAAAAGTCAGTCGCAGCTCAGCCGTCGAAGAGGCAACAACTACCAAGAAGCCGAAATCTGCCAACAAAACTTAAGAAGAAATTCTGCAGTTTCATTTCACCGCCTCTTCGCTGCCCATCTCTCCGTGGTCCTCCTAGTGGGTGTACCCCTACTAACCTACGCATTCAGGGGTGCGTGGTGACGTGTGTCGCCAGCGAGACAATAGGGTAAAACATACGTCAAAAACGTGGGAGACTGTCCCAGGCAACCGTAAGGTACTGAACATACCCCGGTAGCCGCAACAATTGGTCCTTCGAGCGTCGGATCCCTGCAAGAAGAAGACAGAAGATTGTGAGAAGCCTGCAAGATGCCAGTAACCAGGTCACAGAAGGATGCCCCCTTACGTCCCCCGTCCCGTCCTACTAATGTGGGCGCGACAGAAGAAGGTTCAGGGTCAGAAGGGGTCACGTCTGCGTCAGCGTCAGCATCATCAGGCACGTACACATCATCGGGCACGTACACTTCTTCGGGTGCAACGACTACGGCGGGGACCACGATAACAGAGACCACGGTTGAAACTGTGACCACAGCATCGTCCAAGAAGAAGGAAGATGCAAGAAAGGAGACGACAAAGAAGACCCCAGAAGATGCCCCGGAAGAGGGTGTTCGCAATTCAGGCGGAACCCTAAAACCGATGGGGGTCAGTCGTCGTGCCAGGTCTACGAAGACCACGAGCTCCTCAGCCAGAAGACGCGAGCTGGAAGCCAGAGAAGAATTAGCACGCCTGGAACTGAAACAAGCACAGGCTGCGGCGAAGCTAGCCCGTGTCAGACTGGAGATGACACAGTATGAAGATGAGGACTCCGTGGATGATGATGAAGATCAGGCAAACAGAACAGCACAGGTGCAGAACTGGATTGAGTCATCAGTATTAGGAGATGGCAACAAGAAACAACCAGAGCAGCGAGGTCAGCACCCTGCAGAAGAGCCACAGAAGGTGAAGCCTGAAGAGAACTCTTCAACGAAAGGAGCTACGATCGAGATTCAAGCGTTGGCGACTGCATTGAAAGAAGCCTTTTCCACAAGAGGAGGACCAGCAGCGCAGCCAAGCTACATCCACGAGCTACCCTTCTTCGATGGCAGCAGCAGCGAGTGGTTGGCCTTCAAGGTTGTTTACGAAGATACAGCACCGATGTTCAACGAAATCCAGAATATGGCGCGTTTAAGAAGAGCGCTGAAGGGCACTGCAAGAGAAGCTATCAAGAGCCTGTTGTACTCCGAAGCCTCTCCGTCAGAAGTGATGCAAGCCCTAAGAAGAAGATACGGAAGACCTGATGCACTGGTGTTGGCAGAATTGGACAAGGTCAAGGCATTACCGAAGATTTCTGAAAGCCCAAGAGACATCTGCATCTTCGCGAGCCAGGTCAACAACAGCGTAGCAGCAATTAAGGGTCTGAAGAAACCACAGTATCTGCATTCACCTGAGATGGTGAAGCAAATCTTAGAGAAGATGCCGACGGTGCTCAAATTCCGATGGTACGACTTCACTGCAGCATCAGAAGAAGGCGACTTCTCCGACCTGACGTTAGTATCCAGTTTCCTGAACACAGAAGCAGACAAATGTGGAGCCTTCGCGACTTCAGAAGAGAGGAGCGGGTTCAAGAAGACCAACCGACAAGCGACACATTCAACGAAGGAAAGGAACTTCAAAGAAAAGGATGCAAAGCAGCAAGAGAAGACTTGCCCTATGTGTGAGGGTGAACATTTTCTCGTCGAATGTCAGAAGTTCCAGAAGACGTCGGTGCAAGATCGGTGGGCAATAGTTAAGAAGAGTCGTGTCTGCTTCAAATGTCTTCAAGGGAAACACAGGAAGGAGAGTTGCAGAAAACCACCTTGCAAAGAATGCAAGAGGTGGCATCATCATCTGCTACACGTCGAATCAAAAGAAAGGACCTCGGAGGAAAAAAGGGAGACACCGCAAGAGGCATCAAGCGTCACAGCATCGGTGAACGCAATCAACAACACAAGGGCGTACCTGAAGATAGTTCCAGTAGAAGTCTTCGGGTCAAAAGGATCTAAGAAGATATTGGCTCTTATGGATGAAGGGTCAACCGTGTCACTCCTAGATGAGAAGGTGGCACAAGAAGTCGGCGCTCAAGGAAGCAAGGAAGAACTAGTCATTGAAACAGTGGGAGGCAGGTTGATAAGGAAAAAGGATTCTCAGAAGCTGGACCTCACGGTGAAAGGGGTTCATCAGGAATGCAAGAAGACCTTGAAGAGAGTCCGCACTATCGACGAGTTGAAGCTTGCACCACAGTTTCTGGACAAGAATAGGATTCAAGATTATCCACACTTGAAGAAGATCGCCGACTCTCTGTATTACGAAGGGGAGTCACCTCAGTTGCTCATAGGTCAAGACAATTGGGAGCTAATTGTGACTCAAGAAGTAAGGAGAGGGAAACCAGGGGAACCAGTTGCTTCAAGAACAGGACTTGGATGGGTGCTCCACGGGTCAGACATCGGAGGTGCAAGACCAGTGCACTTCCTGAACAAATGTCTGCATGTCAGCACACCAGAAGAAGAGATGCATCAAGCCATCAAGGATCACTTCGCAATAGAAGCACTTGGTGTGCAACCAAGAAGACCTACTACGGATTCAGAAGGAAGAGCACTCACCATCCTAGAAAAAACCTGCAGAAGACTTGAAGATGGTCGATTCGAAGCTGGACTTCTGTGGAAGAATGAAGAAGAACAGATGCCAGAGAGCTACACGTCTGCCAAGAACCGATTGATCAACATTGAAAAGAAGATGGACAAGGATCCTCAATTGAAGGCGGAATACAGCAAGCAGATCCAGCATCTAATCGACAACAAATATGCAGAAGAAACACCTGAAGCACAAGAAGAATCCAAGAAACTATGGTACCTCCCTCATTTCTCCGTGGTTCATCCACTGAAGAAGAAGATAAGGATCGTCTTCGACGCTGCAGCCAAGTCAAAAGGAAGAAGCCTCAACGACGCTCTACTGCCTGGACCAGATCTACTACAGTCGCTCTTCGGTGTACTACTGAGATTCAGACAAGGACCTTTAGCAGTGGCGGCTGACATCAGGGAAATGTTTCTGCAAGTTCGCATCAGACCAGAAGATAGAGACAGCCTGAGGTTCCTGTGGCGCGGGGATCATCGCGACGTGTCACCGAAGAAGTACAGGATGACGTCAGTTATCTTCGGTGCAACATCATCTCCGAGCACAGCCATCTACGTAAAAAACCGAAACGCAGCGGACTACAAGGAACAGTATCCAGAGGCAACAAGGGCAGTCGAGCTGAACCACTACATGGACGACTACTTACATAGCTTCCATTCAGAAGAAGACTTCAGAAGGGTAACAGCGCAGGTAGACTTCATACATAAGAAGGCGGGCTTCGAACTCAGGGGATGGGCATCAAACCAACCTGAGCTACTGCAAAACGTGAAGACAGAAGCAATCGAAAAGACGGAAGTGGACCTTGGTGAGAAAGAAGAAAAGACACTGGGACTACGCTGGTTCACAGAAAGGGACTCCATCGGCTTCAGGGCAAACCTCCGGAACACTCCAGAAGAAATAGCCAAAGGGTTCAAGGTGCCTACGAAGAGAGAAGTCACCAGCGCAGTTATGTCAACTTTCGATCCACTGGGATTAGCATCACCAGTCCTCATCCAAGGCAAGAAGCTGCTTCAGAACATATGGCGGAGCGGCGTCGGTTGGGATGAAGAAATAGAAGAAAAGGAATATGAAGCATGGAAAACATATCTAAAGAAGATGGAGCTTCTACAAGACCTTCAGATCCCGAGATGTTTGGCGCCACATCGCACCGAGGGGGAGCTGCACACTTTCACAGATGCAAGTGAAACAGCGTATGCAGCTACAGTCTACTGGAGAACAGAAGACACAAATGGAACATACCACGTCAGCTTGGTGGCAGCAAAAGTACGAGTCACTCCATTGAAACCGGTATCGATCCCGAGATTAGAACTGCAAGCGGCCCTCCTTGGAAGCAGATTGGCTCATTCAGTAGAAGAAGAAATGGATCTAAAGATTGTCAAGAAAACGTTCTGGACAGACTCCAGCATCGTGCTCTCCTGGATCAAGACAGACCCGAGAACATTTAAAACGTTTGTGGCTCATCGCTTGGCAGAAATAGAGGATCTTACCAAGCCTCAAGATTGGAGATGGGTACCTACGGCGCAGAACCCCGCAGATGACTCAACGCGTGACGTACCAGAAAACTTCAACTACAATCACCGATGGTACACCGGCCCAGAATTCTTAAGAAATGAAGAAACCTACTGGCCCGCAGCAAGAACATTTAAGAAGGAAACCACCGGTGAAGAGAAGACAACAGACGTCACAGCGGCAGCAAGCACCACTCATCCATCACCAGATCCTGAGAGGTTTTCATCCTGGAAGAGACTTTGGCGAGCCACAGCAAGAGTACTGCAGTTCATACAACTCTGCAGGACAAGAGAAATGGTCAACGTCAGCAAGGAAGATCCCACCTGGAGAAAGACTAAAGGAAAGAAGACAAAGGTAGTCGAGAAACGACATCAGTCTTCAAGAAAGATAGCAAGGAACTACATACCGTTGAACGCAGACCTACTAGAGCAAGCTGAAACTCTTCTACTGAAAAGAAGTCAAGAAAAGAGCTTCAGAGAAGACATCAGACGTCTAGAACAAGGGAAGCAGCTAGAAGGCAGCAGCAAATTGAAGAAGCTCGACGTAGTAATCGAAGAAGGTCTCCTGCGTTTAAAGGGAAGAATCGACGCGATACAGGGCGTAACCAGAGACTACAAACGTCCCATTGTGCTCGACAGCAAGGAGAGGACAACACGACTCATCATAGAAGAATTCCACTGCCGCTTCAATCACGGAAACCACGCGACAGTAATAAATGAAGTGAGGCAACGCTTCTGGGTATTAGGACTGAGGTCAGCAATCAAGGCAGTTCAGCATCAATGTCAGTGGTGCAAAACGAAGAAGGCAAGACCACAAGAACTACCGACGGGCGACTTACCCAAAGAGAGGCTGATGCACAGTAACCCTCCCTTTACGTGCACCGGCGTAGATTACTTCGGCCCAATGACGATCTCCGTAGCAAGACGTCAAGAAAAGAGATGGGGTGCTCTCTTCACATGCCTAACCACAAGGGCTGTGCACATTGAGCTCACTCCTTCCCTCTCCACCGACAGCATGATCATGGCGCTACGACGATTCGCCGCGAGAAGAGGAATGCCGAAGACCATCTACTCCGACAACGGGACCAACTTCGTCGGCGCAAATAATGAACTTCAACAAGCGCTTGACGACATGAAGAAAGAAGACCTCACCTCAGAAGCAGAGAAGCTCGGCGTGCAGTGGCTATTCATCCCTCCTGGTGCGCCTAACATGGGCGGCGCATGGGAGCGTTTGGTGCGATCAATAAAAACCGCACTAGACGCCACACTCAACGAAAGGCATCCACGAGAGGAGGTACTCCACACCCTCCTATTAGAGGCCGAGCACATAGTCAACTCTCGGCCTCTCACCCACCTCTCCGAGAGCCCTGAGTAGGAAGCACTCACTCCAAACCACTTCCTCCTCGGGCGATCCTGCGGCGCGGCGAGAATCGGCAACTTCCAAGACGACGAGCTGGTGGGCCGGCACACATGGAAGACCACGCAGCGACTTGCCGACCACTTCTGGCAACGTTGGCTGCGCGAATACCTGCCCACAATACTGCCAAGGAAGACAGCGGGAAGAAGCAGCGCCACAGACCTGCGCGTCGGAGACATCGTCCTGATCGTCGACCAGAGCCTACCCCGATGCACCTGGCCACGCGGCAGAATCCAGCAGGTGTATCCAGGACCAGACGGGCGGATCAGAATCGTCGACATCGAGACGCGAGGAGGAGTGCTGCGAAGACCCAGTTCGAGAGTGGTGTTGTTGGTGCCGGGAGTTTCGCCGAGCCTGGAGGACGGTGCTGCGCACGAGGGGGAGAATGTCGGCGACGAGACCCTATCTGAGCACTATGGCGCAAGTAGTGGCGGGACCGCCGTGCAAAAGTAACGTAGATTATTAAGTTCACTAGTTAGAAAAGTTTAAAAAAGGATTTATTTAATGTTTCTATATTCTAATTAGTTTATTTAACTCTCATTTATTATTAGTTTTTGCATTCCAAACAAATAAGACTGTATTGAAAGGATTTCTTACAAGAATAATGTTGTTCACGTATAATTACGTAAGTTGAAAACTCACTTTTTTGTTTATGGACGGATTTTGATAATTTTTGTTTTTAAAGATAGGTTTAGTCACAAAACTAATATATCCGTTTGAATTGTAAGAATCGGGCCATTAGTTTAGAAGATATAAGGGATTTTCTATAGTGAAAATGTGCCAACCTATGTTTTTAACAGTTTTTGTTCTAGAAACTTTTTATTGTTAATAGTTACGTTCCAAATTAATGTTTAATTAGATTAAGGACATAATAAGGTATAATATATACAAAAATTGTAAGGATATATCGATAAAATATAATAAAAAACGGCTTGACAGATTTCGGCTAAAGGGAAAATTACATGCAAAAGGGCCTCAAAAATCGCGGTCCTCATTAAGGTAACGTAGGCCGGCCGCTCCGTGTATAAATTCAGGGCCATTTGCCGGCAAAAGTCAGTCGCAGCTCAGCCGTCGAAGAGGCAACAACTACCAAGAAGCCGAAATCTGCCAACAAAACTTAAGAAGAAATTCTGCAGTTTCATTTCACCGCCTCTTCGCTGCCCATCTCTCCGTGGTCCTCCTAGTGGGTGTACCCCTACTAACCTACGCATTCAGGGGTGCGTGGTGACGTGTGTCGCCAGCGAGACAATAGGGTAAAACATACGTCAAAAACGTGGGAGACTGTCCCAGGCAACCGTAAGGTACTGAACATACCCCGGTAGCCGCAACAAAGACGATAAGAACTGGGATGATTATATTCTGGATATACTTATCGGTTTGAACACTACTGTCCACAAGACGACTTGCAAAAGCCCTTCGGAACTACTTCTTGGTTTTAACATACGTAGTAGCTCCGAAAATGCTCTAAGCGATATTATAGACGATGTTCGAGAATTTTCCACAGATGATTTGGGCCAGGTACGATCCAAAGTAGATCCACGTATTGCCGAACAACAGGTTAAAGACAAAATCCGATATGATGCTAGACATAAGCGCGCTTACAAATATAACTCGGGCGATTTAGTTAGCATAAAGCGAGAGGTGCCAAGCGATGGCAAATCGAAAAAACTAGCGGCAAAATTTCAGGGTCCATACCGAATTTTGAAAGTACTGCCTAACGATACGTTTTTAGTAGAAGATACGCCGTTAACCCGCAATCATGGCCAACGTCGATATGAAAATGTAATAGCGATAGATAGAATTAAGCCGTGGCTCGCTTTTGATAGGAATTATGACTCTACAGAGTCAGAGTCTGAAGAATAGGCTAATCAGGACTGTAATGAACCTAACGAACCTAACAATTAGAACCATATACTAACGAGAGTACATCTAGATTGGAACAGATAGATTTATGAATCATAATAAATAATCTAATATTTAATAAAGTAAAGTGCGTACAACGCATTGATGTAATATTTAAGATAATATTAATAGAATTAATATCATGTTAATAGTTTATATAATAATAAATCTAACTTAGCTACAATAAGCTTACCATGTAAATAACTGTTCGTTAATATCATAGCTTGATTTATGATGAATTCCCGGTGGTTAAATATAAAGCTGTCAACTAGGTTAACAAATTAAATTTTTTTTTAGATCATGTAATTAAATCTGATAGATCTTATACCTACATATTATATTAAGATTATAATATTAGTACTAATTATTATTATAAGATGGCAATGTTATCATGATTTGATTGTAAAACTTTAATAGATTCCAAGGTTAATTCTGTATACTCGTGTACTAGACTACTAGAGTTTGTCGTACATCATGTATGGAATCTACCTCCGTCAGGCTTTAATTTAATTTCTTGTAACTTAAAATAGAATTTTACATATATGTTTTTTTTGGTGTCGCGAAGGGACTCGCTTTTCGTAGGATGGCCGAGCTGTTAGCGTCTGTATTTTACATTACACCTTTTTATTTATTATCTGCCAACATTTCACTTCAAAACTTGCCACACTTAAATTTTTATTAACTGGCAACGCCGAATCGCTCTTATTGGTCCGTGGGTTCGATTGGTGGATAGCTGACCAATCGGAGCGAGGCACGCGTTGTGGCGGGCTTTGGAATCGTGAGGGGATCATGTCGGGGATTCGGCGGGCATTCGATCGTCAAGGAGTCTCGAGTGAACATCAAAGAAAAGGGTGTACCTACGCAGTGTTAATTTCAAGGTAATAATGTATTATCCCCATGCTATATTATTGTGAACTGTTTTGATATTTTGAAGTAAATGTTTTCTGAACTGTTATGGAGTATTTCATTTACACTTACGAAAGGTTCTAATAGCCCTGGGCTTTAAATACAAAAAGTGCCAATCAGACAGACAAGCTTTTATGGAAAATCCGAATATTGCTGCAAAACGTGAAGTCTACTTGGACAAGATTATTAAAAATAGGATCTTACCGGATGCTCTGAGAAAGGACATTATTTATCTAGACGAAAGCTATATTCATACTTCTTATAAATTAAAAAAAATGCTGGCAGTCTCTTACCGTCAGTGGAATAAAAGAAAGTGTGTCCAAAGGCAAAAGGTAAATTGTTGCTGAAGCATGCTTTATTTAATGCGTTGTGTGTTTTGCATGTGTTGCACGTTCTGCATGTTTTTTTTTTCAGGTACATTATCATACATGCAGGGAATGAAAATGGTTTTGTACCAAATGCTTTGTTAATATTTTGTCGGAGTCGGAGATGAATAAATCAAATTTCACTAAATGGGTTAAGGAGAAACTAATATCGAATTTGTCTATACCTTCAATTATAGTAATGGATAACGATTAAAATGTTTGATTCTGATTTCATAAAACCCGCCAATATTCACACTAATTGTCAAAAAGAAAAATAAGTACCTATCAAAACCGTTTTCGTCGTACTATTATAAGAAAAATACAGTAACTATACTGAGTTTAGACTTTCAGGATGCCTAGGTGAAGTACTGAGGAAAATCCAGGTAACAGGAAACACAACTTTATTCTTTCTCATAACCTCCTCCTCAAACAGCTCGCTCGAGTCCGAATCCGAATGTTCAACCGACCTTTTCCCGCTTCCCAGGTTTCCGATAATTTGCGCGGTAAAATCGAGTTCTGCGATTGGTTAACGATTTAATGTCGTCAACCAATCACAGATGACAATACTGGCCTCTGATTGGTTAGCCAATCAGAAGCATCCAACGATAAACTGACAAACTAAAGTGTTGTCAGTATAAAATATTCGAATCAAATAGTTACTGGCCTGGAAACTAGCCTTTTTGCATTTCAATTTAATTAAATAAAAATGTAAATTAGCGAACCCTAACAATCGACCATCCTGATATCGTGTGCGTCCCTGCACACGGCACCGGGTGGAACCCTAACAATCGGACTTAGGTCAGTTGAACAAACTTCACAATCCAAGTACACAATAATTTCAAAATCAATTCAAATTAGATGCTAATATAATAATAATAATTTATTTAACTCATTTATTTGCTATTCAAAAGTTTCACAGATTATTATAATATTTAATACAAATTTACTTTAACCTCACTGTCTATTTAGAAATTTATAAATGAATAAAATACAAATATGGTTGTAACTAAAAGAACATGAATTATCTAAATATTTAAATACATTTTTACAAAATTATTTAGTTAGTTTATAAGGATGTTCGGACTTCTACGGAAGAGCAACTTCAAATTAATCATAGGCAAGGTATATAAATCACAACGATCGATTTATCATCACAACGTAATCACAACGATCGTGTTTAATCTATTAAAAAAAATAAAAAACTCAGGTCCCAATGATCGATTAATCGGGATACCCTGTGATCGACGATCGATTAGTCGATTTACTTCAAAGATTACCTCGACGATCGATTAATCGAGGAAGCCCTTGCTAACCCTTCGCTCAAGCCGATCGATTAAGCTTGTGCAACAGGAGCAAGACGAACGAGTAGCTCTGGCATAGTTGATCAGACGCAAGTCAATCGATTCTCGCATCCAATCTGAAACAACACACCATTCTGTAGTTACATGCCTCGCAACACAAGGGACACCAAAATTTTAATTAAGTATATCTAATCATCATCTGTGTCTGAAGCAGATTCAGAATTCTCGTTTACATCTAATGCAGCCACGTGGATCCAAGGCATCATACGATCCGCAGCAACAGTCGTTGGACGCTTGCCTTGTGTATTACTTAGACCAGGTACTGGAGCTACTACATATAGGTCAGTTCCCAAGACCTTTGTAACCCGATAGGGACCGATATACGACGGCAGGAGCTCCTTACTCTGGCCTTCGTTATTAAAGCACGTTTTAGTAATCTTAACAAGGTCACCTTTCGCGTATACATGCGCAGGTTTCCTACCCTTATCATAGTACAATTTTTGCTTGATCTGCTCGTTGTCTATCCTACTTTTAACTTCCTGGCGTATAGTGGGTAAATCAGTGGATTCGCGAGTTTCATCAAAAATCTCATTAAGAATGGGATTTGCCGAAACATTCATAGAGGTACCAAACATCACTTCGGCTGGTGTCCTGCCGGTCGTTTTTGGATAGTGTTGTTTAGTCCCCACTGAATCCTTCCTAAATGGCAATCCCATTCTTTTTCGCTATATTTCACGCTTAAAGCCTTCATAGACCCGAGAATTGTGCGGTTATACCGCTCGACTTGACCGTTAGATCGGGGACTAGAGACAGCATTCAGGATATGTTTAATGCCCTCATCTAGACAAAATCTTTTGAACATATGTGACGTGAAGCAGCTGCCGCGGTCACTCACGAGGCGATCAGGTGTTCTAAATATCCTGAATATGTCTTCAAGCACTCTTATTACGTTCTGAGTGTGTGTGTTCCGAACCGGTCTGACAAAACAAAACTTTGTAAAAGCGTCAACTACTACTAATAGGTAAGAAAAACCTCGCTTGGATTTCACGAAGGGTCCGAGATGGTCAATGTGTAATGTATGAAAAGGTACCTCCACTTTTGTTATAGGGTGAAGAAGACCTTCCCTACCACTTTGATTATTTTTAGCGTATGCACATTCAATACAGGCGCTCACGTACTTGTTAACGAATCGTGTCATTTTCGGGTACCAATAACTTTTCTTTAATCGTTACAAAGTCTTTTCAACCCCAAAATGACCGATATCGTCATGGTTCATCCGACATAATTGCCATCTCGCACCCTTCGGTACTACCCACCGCACATCTCGCTTGCCTTCACCTACACAACGAAATAACTTGTTGTCCTTAACGACGTAGTTTTCCTTAATATATTGCAAGCCCTTCTGATCTAGACTACTATCCAAAATATCTCTAATTCTCCTAAGTTCTGAATCTCCAAGTTGGAGGGTATGTAACCAGTCTTCGCTTGAAAGCCATAACGGTTGGAAGATTATCAGATTGATTCTCATCGGACTCGACTACAGGATTACGGGATAGCGCGTCGACATGTCCCATTTTTATACCGGCCCTATATTCTATTGTGCAATTAAATTCTTGCAACTGCAGCCACGAGCGCGCTATTCTAGCAAGGAGATCCCGTTTAGTAAAAGTGGACCGAAGGGCACTGCAATCTGTAACGATTTTAAAGTCTTTCCCTAACAAATAAACTCGGAAACTTTCGTAGGGAACAAACCACTGCTAGGGTTTCCAGTTAATAGGAATGGAAATTTCTCTCTTCCGGCGATGTTTGCCTGCTGTAGTATGCAACTGGTCGCAGCGTGTTATCCGCTGAACGCTGAAGGAGGATGCCTCCGATACCTATCCTACTTGGCGTCAGTGTGCAGTTCCAGCTCTGCTGATGGATCGAATATTGCAAGAATAGGTCTATTTATCAACCTAGCCTTCAAATCCTGAAAAGCAGTTTCCTGATTATTGCCCCATTCCCATGATACACCTTTCTTTAACCATTTGTTGAGTGGAAAAGCCATTACGGCAAAATCTTTGACGAATTTCCGGAAGTAGCTTGCCAGCCCGAGGAAATGGCGAACATTGTGTACAGTTTCAGGACGCGGAAAATTCATAACACTAGAGATCTTTTTCTCCCCAGGCCTTACTCCTGCTGCTCCAATTTCATATCCGAGATAGTCAATTTTATCACGCAGAAAATCACATTTCGATAAATTCAAAGTAAGATTCGCCTTTTCTAACAATTGCAATACGTCCTCAAAATTTTTCAGACATTCCGCCGAGTCCTTCCCAAAAATTAGAATATCGTCCATATATGCGGTTGCCTTACAGAAACGAGCTGAACCTAGAATGGTATTGATCTTGCGCTGAAATACGGCAGGCGCATTTGCCTGGCCGAACGGCATGCGATTAAACTCGTATTGGCCGTCCGGCGTGACAAATGAGGTGAATCGCTTGCTTTGCTCTACGATTGGTACCTGACGCGAGGTCTAGGGAAATAAAACATGCCTGACCAGAAAGGCGAGCTATTTCATCCTCAATGATTGGCATTGGATATCTCTCCTTAAGAGTTACAGAATTCAGCATGCGGTAATCTATACACATTCTAAGAGATCCATCCTTCTTGCGTACAAGCAGAATAGGACTAGCATAGTCGGAAGATGATTCGCGCACTATACCTGCTTCTAACATCTCATCTACCATTGTACGCACCTGCGAGCGCTCATGATGTGAGAGTCGATACGGACGGTATACAACGGGACGTTGACTGTTAAGCTCTATTTTCATTTGGGCAATGTTAGTACAACCTAGATCCTTCAAGGATGACGCGAAACAATGCTTGTACTTCCTGAGCAAATCTAGTAATCGTTTCCTAGTGTCATCAGGTACCTTTTGACAAATGCGAACTTGGCTTTCATCGAATTTATTACCGGCAGCATCACTCATTAGTTCAGGTGACTCAACAACAACCCTGTTGACGAAATGGACCTTTTCGGCTCGGCTAAAGATGTTGTCCTTTGGAATTAGACAGAAAGGGGCATGAGGAATAACAACGATATTCACACAGCCATTTGTCGACTTATAAAGTCCTCCGCAAACTGAAAATTGCTGATTGGGTTTTCCTGCAACACTATTTTTCAGTAAAATACTGCCACTAATGGTAGGATCGACGCTGGCTCTGATCGAAACAGATCCCCAAAATTTGACATCTCCTAAAGTGCGAACCTTTAAAGAGTTTCCACTCTCAATGTCATCAACATCAGAAAAAGGCAATTTATTGCCGTTGTCGAAAAATTTCAATTGCGAAACATTTTTAAAAGCAACTATATGGGGAAGTTCCGTGTAAGTCTGACCAATTAACAAAGGTTTGTCCAAAAAGTCATCACCCACAACCTTACAAATTACCCTAGCGTTGACATCGTCTATACTCAAATCAAGCGACAACTCTCCAAGAGATTGCACTACACTATTACCGAAACCTTTCATTTGAGAGGGCGTGTTATCGTGAATCAATCCTAGCTCCTTGGTTACCGACTCCTTAATCAAAGTAACCTCGCTCCCAAAATCTATGAACCCCTGTAGGGGCAGCCCATTAACAATAACCTCTTTCATGAATTTGGAGTTTGGAGTTTCAGTACCCTTTTTGACAGAATCTATGCGCATTGTCTTTGAAATAGTAGCGTTAGAATTCGTCGGCTTTTCTCCGGGCTTGCTAAAACAGGTATCTATCGTATGACCGAGTTTATTGCATCGTTGGCACTTCAAGAGAGGTTTAGGGCAATGTAGGAAACTATGCCCCTTGTCCTTACAATTATAACAACCATTAGGCTGACCCGATCTAGCTATAGATTTTGGAGCTTGGTTCTGGTTATTATTCTGTGTATTGTCTAGAGTTTTATTACGGAAATGGCCACGGTCTACTGTGGGCTGATGAGTATCTTTATTGCTTAATAAGAACTGCAAAAGTTGGTCAGGGTGATTGCAACGTAATGCCAAAGCACTCGATCGAAGCGTCCTGTCACTCAAGCCGTGAATAATGCAGTCCACGGCACGCTTTCCTACTATATCGCATTGATTCACGAGAGCAAGCTTTTCGTAATAATAAACTTCGATGGGCTCATTGAACTTGCTCTTTCTTTTCAGCATATCCTCCAAGGTCTGGCCGTAATTTTGTTCAGAAGGAAATGCATTTATCAATTTATCTTGCCATTCTTACCAGCTGAAAAGAATGGAATTCAAGCTTTCGTACCACATTTTAGCCAGGCCTTGGAGTTTCTGCATGGCAAAATGAGTGGTAGTTCTGTCGTCCCAACCATATACCGACGCACATTCGTTAACCTTTTTCAGCCATATATCAATACGTTGATTTTTAGTTGAAGGGTCAAAATTAGGCAATATATTTTGGTGATTTATCTTTTGAGACGACTGTGCATTTTGGTGATGTGGTTGTGACGACAGGTCCTCTTTCAACAGTTTTAAAACATTAACAAGATCGTTCTTAGAAAAAGATGGACTACGTGACCTTATGTATCCTCCCGGATTGCTGCGTTGCTCAGCACGTGGCTCTGCCCGACGCTCAGCTTCCCGACGACCGGAGGGCTCGCGACGCTCGCTGGCACGTGGCTCTTCCCGATGCTCGGCTTCCCGACGTGCGGAGGGCTCGCGACACTCGCTGACACGTCGTGACGATGATTGATGACGGTCCTCCGTCGTACGAAGTCGTTCACGCTCTCGGCGTAATTCCTGCTCCAGCATCTGTACTCTCTGCCGCCCCAGCAGGCAGTCTTGATCATCTCGAAATCGATTCGGGCTGTGCATACGCAGGCCGCTTCGTCTTCGTGAGCGATCCTCTCGACTAGGTGTCTCCAGTCTACGCCGACTGGAGTCTCCATTTGAGCGTTCTCTGCGTCCTGGTGGCTCGTCCATGATCTGAAGCACTCGCAGAAAAAAGAAGGCATGTTAAAAACAATTACTAAAAATATGGTGAATAACAATACACTATTCAGTTCAATTAAAGGATGAGCAATGAGTCATATCTCGGAAACGGTGTGTCCTACACCAAAAATAAGCAAATTTTCGTACCCCTTTTAGAAACCCCCATAGAATAATATTCTCGATCATTTTAGACACTAAGACACACACACACAAAAATTAGGCAAAAAATAAAATAAACCGTTATTAAATATTGTAGGTCGCATTACAAAACAATGGAACAAACTAAAAAATAAAACTCTTAAGTCTTAGACTATGTTTAGAGCTGCCATTTAGATAGGTTTAAAGACTGTTGTATCTCTAAGCACTTGTTGCACACATGTTCATTATTTCGGTAATACGACCGTTATCCTTTAAACTATCTCTGATTTCAGTACCATCACTAGTATTAAGCAAGTTTGAATTAAATATAAAATAATAAATAAACGCAATTAAAACACCAAAAGAAATATAATTCAGAATTTAAATAATAAAAGCCATGGGCGTGTACTTACTTACTTGGTTAGTGTGTCACTTCTGATATAAGAAAAATACAGTAACTATACTGAATTTAGACTTTCAGGATGCCTAGGTGAAGTACTGAGGAAAATCCAGGTAACAGGAAACACAACTTTATTCTCTCTCATAACCTCCTCCTCCAACAGCTCGCTCGAGTCCGAATGTTCAACCGACCTTTTCCCGCTTCCCCGGTTTCCGATGATTTGCGCGGTAAAATCGAGTTCTGCGATTGGTTAACGATTTAATGTCGTCAACCAATCACAGATGACAATGCTGGCCTCTGATTGGTTAGCCAATCAGAAGCATCCAAAAATAAACTGACAAACTAAAGTGTTGTCAGTATAAAATATTCGAATCAAATAGTTACTGGCCTGGAAACTAGCCTTTTTGCATTTCAATTTAATTAAATAAAAATGTAAATTAGCGAACCCTAACACTAGTGAGAAAGTGACTAAGTATTTTGTGACAATGGAAAACAAAAGAAAATGTTTTAAGTGCGGCTGCTCGCCTGCTAAAGACGGCGTGAAGTTCATCTATGATGAAGTTGTTTCGATGCCCCATACCTACGTATCTCAATTTGTGATAATTTAACCATACGTAACTCAATTTGTGTGTTGATGTCATGTCTGATTGAAAAGTAAATAATTATAACTTAATATAATATCTTCTATTGTTGTTTTATTTTCTATTTCTTATAGTACCTCTGGGCACTCTGGCACTCTGGGCGAGAGTGCCCAAAAGAAAGTAGGACACATGCGTTTTAAATTTCGCGGTGCAAGATAGTTCTTAAGGGCTAAATCTAGATGTCGCCAGCAGCGATTTCCGTTTTATCTTTTTTGTTTGAAGTCGACGTTCTTCTCCGCTAGGAGTAATAGTGTTCTGTGCATTCGATCGTCAAGGAGTCTCGAGTGAACATCAAAGAAAAGGGTGTACCTACGCAGTGTTAATTTCAAGGTAATAATGTATTATCCCCATGCTATAATTATTATTGTGAACTGTTTTGATATTTTGAAGTAAATGTTTTCTGAACTGTTATGGAGTCTTTCATTTACATTTCAGAAGTGGGATAAACGGATTTTAACTCGTAAAAAAATAAAAAAGTTTTAAAATACGAGAGTTTAAACCCATACGTTAATCCCGCCCGGGCTTATTACATTTTTTTCTTTTTCTTTGCTCACACCCTTAACATACATTGTAAAGGAAAAGCTCCATAAAGTGATCAATGTGATTTTCGACGATAGTCGCGTAAATACCATTTTATTTTTTTTGTAATTCTAAAGACTTTAATAAATTGTCACTATTGCTAGGTTATGTTTAAATCGCCATGTGGTGGTTTGTTGCATCTTGCCGAGGCCCTCCTACGGAGATGTAACGGACTATGTTAAGCATGCACCCCATTTTGCCAGGGCGACACCCTGGATATGAGATGCATACTTACCACATAATAAAGCTCCTATAACTCCTCTCACTGTGGCCAAGACACCTTTAGCCATCATCGGTCCTATGAGTCTGTGGGATCGGCAGTGAGAAAACCATTTCCTGTGTACATTGCACGACGTACACGGACCCTATTCCTACCCAAATTCCGTCTGTTACCGTAGGTCTCCTTGTAACAGACTTCCCTCACGTGAACCAACGTAACTTACGTTTGGTATGGTTTGTATGGTAGGTTAGGGCGTTAGGATAACTAGGGTGCTTGGTCTTTACAACAGGGCTAGGTTTATGGTCAGTAGGATCCGTGGCTCAATTGCCACAAACATAGCCACACTGTACGCATTTGGAATAACGGCTATACTAAGCTGTGAATCCTGGTGCATAAGTATCCCATATTGCCAGGACGACACTCTGAAAATGCAATGCTTGTTGAGGCGATGAATAATATTTTACTTTGATCATGAAATTTTAATGGATTAATCTATTTACCACCATAATAATAGGATTAAACTAAAGTTAAATACATTAATTAACACTTAGTTATTTTTTATCACAATGCAGACAATGGATGCATCGCCTGCGGGCAGTGGTGATGGACGTCGCTGCAATAACGAGGATGAGCCAATAAATGTGGACCATAACGAGGGCCCACGGCGGTCTCCGCAGCGACGCCAAGTTCGTCAAAGCGAGGGAGCGGAAGGGAGTCTGAATATCAGGCAAGTCCGCAAACGCTTAGTAAATGATTCTGATAATGAGAGTGAGGGAGCGGAAGGGAGTCTGGTTAGAGACAGGCAAAGCCGCAAGCACTCTCTTTTAAAGTCAAACTATAATAAAAACGTTAATAACCGGCGATCAAGAAGAGACGCAATTAGCGAACGCAATCGCAGCAGGGACCGACCTTACAACCGTCGTAAAAGGGACCGATATCGCGACGACTCTGTCGATAAAGGCCGTGATAGAAGTCGACTTCGCGATGATTCTAGTGATTATTATCGTAGTAGGAAACGGTTTCGTGACAGCTCGTCTGATGATGAAATCCAGGTCACGAGGGTAGGACGACGTCGTCATCGCAGTAGTAGCAGTGGTAGCTATGACATTCCTACTAGACGCTTACTGAAGCGCGGACGAACTCGTTCTCCCTCACGTCGTCGTACAAAACGTGAATTGACGGAAGTTGAGATGCCTGATGCTACTCATAGCATCTTAAATAAATTCCTGAATGTCCTCAATAATGTGAAGGGACAATCGACCTCTAAGCTTTCTTTGACAAACATGATTCCAGAATTCGATCCTTTATTTATCGAACAAACCATAGTAACGTGGTTAACTAAAGTCGAGGAAGCCGCGGAGATTTATAATTGGGATGAACGCGAAACAATTCATTTTGCTCTACCGAAACTCAATGGACTTGCTCAGACATGGTATAAAGGCTTGAGCACGATGCTTTATTCGTGGACACAATGGAAAAGGAAGCTTATTGAGTCTTTACCCTGTAGGTACGACTATGCGGAACTACTAACCCAGATGTTGGCCAAGCGTGTGCGTTACGGCGAACCCCTTGAACAATATTACTACGCAAAGATAAATCTCCTGAACCGATGTGGTATCGTAGGTCGAATAGCAGTCGATTGGTTATTACACGGTGTAGACGAGAGGCCGGTACGGATAGGAGCACAAGCGGCTAGGTTTCGTGGACCTGAAGATGTGCTTAGATATTTTAAAACTGTTAAGCCAGGCACTAGTAGGGAAACCGCGGATAGGTCCGGGCAAGATAAAAGGAACTCTTTGATAAATAACAATCGGAACAAATCTGACGCGAATAAGAGGTCCACCTTTGTCATTAAGTGTCACAAATTGTAATGAAGAAGGGCACAATAGTTTTAAATGCAATAAGCCTCAAATGAAATGCACTCTGTGTAACCGTGAAGGTCATTTAGATTTGTATTGTAGATCTAAGCGGCCTGCTACCCAAAACACTGAATGCCCTAGTAGTGGAGTTAAGGATGAAAAGCAGGTTGCTCTAGTAGACTATTCAGATGATACTAATGAGAAGTATGTCTTCGAAATATTTGTAAATGGTCAGTTGTCAATATTTGTCAATGGTGGTTAGGGAATCGGAAGCAAAGCGTTTGAAGTTCAAAGAGTGTTTTTCCTCAGGTCTTAAAGATCTTGGTTACACAATTGCAACAGAGATGGTCATAGAGCTTAACAATGCAGAGCCAGTGGTATACAGGCCATATCGCATGTCATACGGCGAAAGAGCGCTGGTAAGAGATATGGTTCAGGAGATGATGGATGCGGGGATTGTAACAGAATCCACTTCGCCATATGCGAGCCCAATCGTGCTGGTCAAGAAAAAAACCGGAGAGAAACGCTTGTGTGTAGACTATAGAGCTTTAAATAAACGCACAAAAAAGGATCACTATCCCTTACCTCTAATAGACGACCAGCTCGATAGGCTCGCAGGTAATAAACTGTTCACATCATTAGATTTAGCGTCCGGCTATTACCAAATTCCTATTGAAAAGAATTCGCAAGATAAAACCGCATTTGTGACGCCCGATGGCCAGTTTCAGTATACACGAATGCCTTTTGGATTGGTAAATGCACTATCTGTTTTCCAAAGAACGATCAATAAGATCCTCTCTGAAGCGAAAATAAAGTACGCTCCCGTCTACATGGATGATATTTTGATCCCAGCACAGTATTTTGCCGAAGGCCTCTGTAGGCTTGAAGAAGTACTTTCCCTTTTAAAAGGGGTGGTCTTACGCTCAAACTACCCAAATGCAACTTTTTCATGGACAGCATCGAATTTCTGGGTTTCCAAATTAATGCTGATGGTATTAAACCCGGTGAAAGGAAAACCGAAGCCGTTTCAAAGTTTCGTACACCCAAAAGCCAACGTGAACTACAACAATTCATCGGCTTGGCAAGTTTCTTTAGACGGTTTGTTAAAGGATTTGCTACAATCGCAAAACCTTTAACGGACCTTCTTCGAAAGAATACCACTTGGAAGTGGGGGCCCGAACAAGTGAATGCGTTTGAAACAATCAAGTCAAAGCTGGTACAGAGGCCCTTGCTCGCTCTTTATGACCCAACACGCGAAACCGAGGTACATACGGACGCTAGTAAACACGGAATAGGAGGAATTTTATTGCAGAAAGATAATGCTGGTCATTTGAGGCCAGTCTCATATTTTAGCAGGAAAACTACTCCCGATGAACAAAAGCTCCACTCATTTGAGTTGGAGACGCTGGCCGTCGTATCCTCCCTCAACAGATTCCGCGTCTATCTGATAGGTGTTCCAATTAAAATACTGACAGACTGTAACGCGCTACGAACGACTCTATCAAAAAGAGACCTTATACCTCGCATAGCGCGCTGGTGGGTTCAATTTCAGGAATATAACTGAGATCGAATATCGCCCTGGGTGTCGTATGGCCCATGCGGATGCACTAAGTAGGAATCCGGTAGGGACGATTCGCATGTATTAGACGTATTAACAGTAGGCACGGATGATTGGATAGCTACGGTACAGAGTAATGATGACGAAATAGCACGTATTAGAGAGATTTTGAATGACCCTAAATCGGACCAGGTGCTAGATGTTATTAAAAACTATAAATTGAAAAACGGCAAAGTTTATCGAATTGTAGGCAAGGAAGAAAATGATTTAAGGTGGGTGGTACCGAAGGGGGTAAGATGGCAGATAGCCAAAATAAATCACGACGACCTGGGCCACTTCGGTTTTGACAAGACCTTTGCGCGAATTCAGCAAATCTATTGGTTCCCCAAAATGCGCCGGTTTATAAAAACATATATCAAGTCTTGTTAGAGTGTGCACGGAGTAAGGACCATACAGGGAAAGTTCAGGGCGAACTACATCCGATCCCTAAAGTTGAAACTCCATTTCATACAATCCACGATGATCATCTAGGACCATTTGTGAAGAATAAAAAGGGCAACTGCTATCTATTGGTAATTGTGGATGGGTTCACGAAATACATAAATATAAAGCCCGTCAGAAACACTAAAAGTTCTACCTCAATAAAAGCCTTTAAAGAGCATATTAGTTACTTTGGGGCACCTGCTAGACTGATAACCGATAGAGGGACTTCTTTTACCAGTAACAGCTTTCGCGCGTTTGTCCAATCCATGGGTATCAAGCACATACTTAATGCTGTGGCCACACCTCGAGCAAACGGACAATGCGAACGTTACAATCGGACAATCTTAAGTGCACTCACGTCTAAAACAGAGTGCACTTAAGATTGTCCGATTGTAACGTCAGTCTAAAACAGACAATAAAGACGATAAGAACTGGGATGATTATATTCTGGATATACAGATCGGTTTGAACACTACTGTCGACAAGACGACTTGCAAAAGCCCTTCGGAACTACTTCTTGGTTTTAACATACGTAGTAGCTCCGAAAATGCTCTAAGCGATATTATAGACGATGTTCGAGAACTTTCCACAGATGATTTGGGCCAGGTACGATCCAAAGCAGGTACACGTATTGCCGAACAACAGGTTAAAGACAAAATCCGATATGATGCTAGACATAAGCGCGCTTACAAATATAACTCGGGCGATTTAGTTAGAATAAAGCGAGAGGTGCCAAGCGATGGCAAATCGAAAAAACTAGCGGCAAAATTTCAGGGTACATACCGAATTTTAAAAGTACTGCCTAACGATAGGTTTTTAGTAGAAGATACGCCGTTAAACCGCAATCATGGCCAACGTCGATATGAAAATGTAATAGCGATAGATAGAATTAAGCCGTGGCTCGCTTTTGATAGGAATTATGACTCTACAGAGTCAGAGTCTGAAGACTATGCTAATCAGGACTGTAATGAACCTAACGAACCTAACAATTAGAACCATATACTAATGAGAGTACATCTAGAATGGAACAGATTGGTTTATGAAACATAATAAATAATCTAATATTTAATAAAGTAAAGTGCGTACAACGCATTGATGTAATATTTAAGATAATATTATTAGAATTAATATCATGTTAATAGTTTATACCTATAATAATAAATCTAACTTAGCTACAATAAGCTTACCATGAAAATAACTGTTCGTTAATATCATAGCTTGATTTATGATGAATTCCCGGTGGTTAAATATAAAGCTGTCAACTAGGTTAACAAATTAAAATTGTTTTTAGATCATGTAATTAAATCTGATAGATCTTATACCTACATATTATATTAAGATTATAATATTAGTACTAATTATTATTATAAGATGGCAATGTTATCATGATAGGATTGTAAAACTTTAAGTAGATTCCAAGGTTAATTCTGTATACTCGTGTACTAGAGTTTGTCGTACATCATGTATGGAATCTACCTCCGTCAGGCTTTAATTTAATTTAACTTGTAACTTAAAATAGAATTTTACATATATGTTTTTTTTGTTTTTTTTTGGTGTCGCGAAGGGACTCTCTTTTCGTAGGATGGCCGAGCTGTTAGCGTCTGTATTTTACATTACACCTTTTTATTTATTATCTGGCAACATTTCACTTCAAAACTTGCCACACTTCAATTTTTATTAACTGGCAACGCCGAATCGCTATTATTGGTCCGTGGATTCGATTGGTGGATAGCTGACCAATCGAAGCGAGGCACGCGTTGTCGCGGGCTTTGGAATCGTGAGGGGATCATGTCGGGGATTCGGCGGGCATTCGAGCGTCAAGGAGTCTCGAGTGAACATCAAAGAAAAGGGTGTACCTACGCAGTGTTAACTTCAAGGTAAGATATATTATCCCCATGCTATATTATTGTGAACTGTTTTGATGTTTTGAAGTAAATGTTTTCTGAACTGTTTTCTGAGTCTTTCATTTACACTTACGAAAGGTTCTAATAGCCCTGGGCTTTAAATACAAAAAGTGCCAATCAGACAGACAAGCTTTGATGGAAAATCCGAATATTGTTGCAAAACGCGAAGTCTACTTGGACAAGATTATTAAAAATAGGATCTTACCGGATGATCTGAGAAAGGACATTATTTATCTAGACGAAAGCTATATTCATACTTCTTATAAATTAAAAAAAATGCTGGCAGTCTCTTACCATCAGTGGAATAAAAGAAAGTGTGGCCAAAGGCAAAAGGTAAATTGTTGCTGAAGCATGCTTTATTTAATGCGTTGTGTGTTTTGCATGTGTTGCACGTTCTGCATGTTTTTTTTTCTTAGGTACATTATCATACATGCAGGGAATGAAAATGGTTTTGTACCAAATGCTTTGTTAATATTTTGTGGGAAAAATAAATGTGAAGACTACCAGTCGGAGATGAATAAATCAAATTTCACTAAATGGTTAAGGAGAAACTAATACAGAATTTGTCTAAACCTTCAATTATAGTAATGGATAACGATTAAAATTTTTGATTCTGATTTCATAAAACCCGCCAATATTCACATTAATTGCCATAAAGAAAAAATAAGTATCGAAACCGCTTTCGTCTAGTCTTACAACATGCACGATAGTGGCGCCACCATTATTTTCACGACTTTTTGGCCAAGCTGTACACTCCAATCTCCATTAGTGTTGCGACTCGAGTCAAATTATACCACTCGAGTCAATTTACAATCTCACTCGAATACCACTCGAGTGGTTATTTCACTCGAAGACCACTCGGATGATCGAGTGAATTGAGTGGTACGTACACATTAAGTTAGGGAAAAATAAAAAAAGGTTGATTAATATATGAGAGGTTTATTGCAAGTATTGCACCACTGCATAACCACCAAAATCGACTCTGTCTCTTTCACCACTGACCTAGACTAGAGTCAAGAGCAAACCCATGTAAAATAAAATTAAAACAAAAAAAACCGGTCCTTTTTTCGAAAACAGTATAAATAATATTATTATGTAATATCATTCAATTAATGGAAAAATAGAATATATTCTATTAGGAATAAGGTAAATACAACAAACTCAGTAATGTTGCACTATATACCTAACTTTATGGATAGGAAGTCTCGTGATGATCAATACTCAATTCTTTATTGCATTTGATGAATAATATTAGTTGAAGAATGCACATAATAAACATAAATTAAAAAATCAAAAGGTTGCTCTACCTGTTTTGACTAATTTGTTGTCTGTAAAAGATCGTTTTTAGCGATAAGACCACCCATTATGTCACCCTATGTAAAATGTCTACATTTATGTAAGAGTATTCTCTTCTATCAAACTCAAACTCAAAGCATTTATTTCAATTAAACCATTTACGGGCGCTTTTGAATTTTCAAGTGGTTGGTCAGTTAGAAATATGAAGCTAGTTGCCCATTCCAAAGCGTAGTAGGTGCCTATGGAGAAGAACGGGCAAGAAACTCCATGCACACTCTTTTAAATTATATTGTTACATAAATATTAGTTACTTACATCGTTAATGTTGAATATAGGTATAATTATATGTGAGAACGATGTAAATAAGACGTACACGTTGAGTGTCCAGTGTACAGCAAATATAAATTTAAACAAAACAATCAATAATAAAAATAAGACGTGGTGGCTAAGAGATGACCAGTCCCAACTGACAGCGCCCGTTCACGAACATGACGCATGGATCAGCACTATTCAGCTCAACCATTTTGAAGGGAGCTAAATGATCCAACCTCAGAACAATAACAGCAGTTATTATGGTTCTGAGGATCCAACACACGCGCCACCGTCAGCGTGACATTTGAGTGAGCATGACATCTATCAGCCGCTAGGGCACATTCAAGTCAATGAAAGACATTACCCGGTAAATGGTAGCTCGATAGTACATAGTAGGTACCTACTCACACTTGTCCTATGCAATTATATAATACAAAGGAGATTGAGTTTTTATAAAGCAAAGGTAGTCTTACAATCTTCAGCAGCTCCAACAGTATTTTCAAATGTTAATCAATTAGTTGTGGTTGTGGAGCAGGACCAGCATTGAGCCAGGCATTTTTGCGTTTTATACAAACAAATATGAATTTCGTGTCATTCAGTTGAAGTATGTGGGGAGGTATTTTATTGTAACATTTTAAACAGTACCCCATGAAAGATGAGTCTACTTTAGCCAGTCTGAAACCTGGTTGAACTAATAGGTCCCTATTTCTGGTACTTTATTTATGTCTATCACCTCTTTTAGTAAAAAGATGTAATTTTTTTCTTATGTACATAATGTTTTCATAGATATATTGACAAGGTACCGTCAAGATCTTAATAACCTTAAACAGTTCCCTTAGAGAATCGCGCCTGCGGAGATTATGTATGGCTCTGATGGCTCTTTTCTGCAGAATAAAAATAGAATCGACGTCTGCAGCCCGTCCCCAAAGTAAAATACCGTAAGACATGATACTATGAGAGTAAATAAAATAGACTAGCCTCGCGGTATCTACATCGGTAAATTGACGGATTTTTCTGACAGCATATGCTGCTGAACTTAGCCGTCCCGCCAGAGATGTTAAATGAGGACCCCATTGTATCCTCGAGTCGAGCGTGATCCCCAGGAAAACAGTTTTATCGACGAATTCTAGTTTCTCTTGATTCAATACTATCTCACAATCACTACTTTTGACATTAGGTAAAGAAAATCGTATACACTTCGTTTTTTTTTCCATTTAATACTAAATTATTAGCAGTGAACCAATTATGGACCTGCAGTATTTTGAATTTTTCATATTTCATTTTTATGCAGTCAGAATTTGTAGCACTTCTTTCTACCTTAAAAATTAAAGAAGTATCGTCAGCAAATAACACCATTTGTGGTTGATTTTTTAATAAATGGAGTAGATCATTAATATACACTAAAAAGAGGAAAGGACCCAATATCGAGCCTTGTGGAACTCCCATTTCTACTTTGTGAATTGTCACCGTTTATTAGAACTTGCTGCTGCCTATCATTTAAATAAGATTTTACTAGACTGATCGCAAGTATTCCAAGTCCATAATGCTCAAGTTTCAAGAGCAAGGTTTCGTGATCGACGCAATCAAATGCCTTGTTGAGGTCACAAAAGATTCCTATGGCGTCTTGGGCCTCTTCCCACGCCGTAAATATGTGTTTTAATAAGGTGACCCCGGCGTCAGTCGTACAACGTCCCTTGGTGAAACCATACTGTTGATTGTGTAAGATTTTATTGGTGTTAAAATGAATGAGCTTTTGATTAAGCATTACCTTTTCAAATACCTTGCTGAAAACTGGCAACACGGATACGGGTCTATAATTATTGGTGTCTTTACTGTCCCCGGATTTGAAAAGTGGTATTACCTTACTGTATTTCATTAAATCCGGGAAGACTCCTTGATCCACACACAAATTAAATATGAAGGCTAAGTAAGGCGCTATAGTGTCAATTATGGATGATAAATAAATGATAAATGATTTTATTTCTGTAAGTAGGTTTGAACAAACACTTTTACACGTCAATCATATTTTTTTTAAACTAGATGGGGTCGGCGTTTCCTATCTGACTACTCTGAGAAGAAAGGCCGAAACAAACCCAGAGGTCACAGTCTCTTTTAAAGTCCAGACAAAATCTTGGTCAGGTCATGTGAAAGCTATGTAGATCGGTGTCTGCAATGGTATTTTGAGGAAAGAACCACACAGATTGAGTGGACCTGTCCAGTCAGTGTACGCAATTGTCAGTAATCGTGCAGCTCAATATAGACTAAAGGAGCTCAACGATTCGACGAACAATAGGTACCAAAGAAAGGACATTTGAGTAGGCCGCATAAATTACTCAAACTGCCAGATCATGATTACGTCGAGAAAAATACAAAAATAAATATAAATAAATCAATGACCGACATAGTTCTCACATTCACAATAATTAGAATAATAATCTTTGAGGACCATGTAGATTTGTGTCTGAAATGGTCTTTTGAGGAAAGAACCACACAGATTGAGTGGACCTGTCCAGTCAGTGCACGCATTTGTCAGTACCCGTGTACCCGATGTGCAGACTTTAATGGACATTCCCCAAAAATCTTCAGTCAATTTGATCTTGATTTGCTTGAAAGCTTTTATTACTGTTATGGGGTTAATAATAATAGTATATGTTAAATTCAATCGGGCAGACCGAAACATTCGCCCTTACTAAAACAAAAGCGAGCGTGGGCGAGGAATTTAAAGTGTCAGTAGTTTGAATTGGGATACTGGTAAAGAAATTTACAAATTCTTGAGCAATTTCTTTGCTATCGCAAATGAGACCACGTGTCGTGTCCAGTGTATAATCAGAATTATGGCTTTTGTTCCTGTTCGTTTCATTATTGATAATTTTCCAAACAGTCTTTATTTTATTGTCTGCTGATTTGACCTTGTTGCTAATGTATAAGGCTTTGGCTGCCTTACAAGTGTTCTTATAATTATTCTTCTCTATTCTTTTCAGTTCTATATCTTTCAAAATAGTTCCACACTAGATATTTTTTCGTTACCGAGTTTTGATCGCCACTCATGGTAGATAACACAAGACTACGTCTTTCTTTACAAATAAGTACTCAAGTACTCACTCTTTACCTCAACTCGTCGCAACGTACGCCACGCCGCGGCCGCGCCGCGTGCACGTTGAAACCTATTTGCCTAGGTGAGTGATGAGCGAGTGACTCGAGTCCGAGTAAAAAACCGAGTGAACTGGAGTCAACAATTTTTTCACTCGAATACAATTTTATCCCATGTCAATCGAGTAAAATTGGTTTCGAGTCGCATCACTAATCTCCATCAAATCGGCAAATCAATAAAGTACATTTCCGGTTCCACTACTTCTGAAACACAAAGCGTAGGGTGTACGCTGCGCAGGTTTCAAGACTCCAGATTGCTGGTCGCAGCGTAGCTGTCGTTCTACTACCAATACAAAGTAGGTAATTTACTAAAAGACTATTCCTAAAAAAGTTCATTCCATTTTCTGTACCTACCTACTTGTGGAAGAAAATAAAACAAGAAGCCTCTAACAAGGTTCCTAAATGAAGGACTTTTGTAAAGCTTATTCCTGCTCATAGTCATATAATCATATTCAATTATTGCATTCCTTATTGTAAAAAGATGTTAATAAAGGCTTATTAAAGCTAGATACAAAATATGGACCCTGTAAGGGCACAGCAACAGGGTAAATTAAACATAAAAAAATAAAAAAAAATAATATTTATTTTATTACCCAACTAAGGCAAAATCTAGGCACCCATTTAATTTAATACAACAATATTTACTTATTAAAGACAGGAAATAATCAAAGAGCATCACAACATTTTACAATAAAGTAGGATATAAATAGTTATTACAAAAAGAATATTACATATTATTATAGCATTTAATATTTACTTTGTTAGTGTTTGTTGTCACAGGCAAGGGAATTTGTTAAAACTGCATTAGGACTATTATTTATTTTTACTTGTAACTTGTAAGTTATCGCATTTAAGTATTTATGTTACTCTGGCAAAATTTTTGATGCAAGTCTTCAAGGGATAGTATTGTGTTTAATTAAATGGGGTGACTAGGGATATAGACAATGGGGACAAGACTAGAGATTTTAACATTTAAGTAAGTAGTATAATTAGTTGCCATTAAGAACTTGTATAACTATAATGATTATAATTGTATTTAACAGCGAGTCGGCTTAACAGCGAGTCTACTAGCTGAGACAGAGCATTGAGGAGTCCGATGAGTGCATCATCAAGCATGATGGACAGGCAGCCACCCACTGTACGTATATGAATCATACTATTGATATTGTTAGGAACAAAATAATTGTCATGCAAATAAGACAGGGTGATCTAACAGTAATTCTGTTTAGATTAAAAAATATGTTTTGCTAGCTTCTGTGGGTGATATACCTACAGAAAATCTGTTTCTACTGCAAAAAGAGTTTTTTTTTAATGCTGACTGTTATATCTTTGGTTAGCACCAGAATTTTGCCCATTGCGATCTATATATAATCAACATGATGCTATGGTGTGCTGTGCTATGCTCTGTTTGGCTAAATAACGCAAGTTCCTCAAATAATAAAATTAGGAATCAAACAAAATATGCTAACCTGCACTGTAAGTGGCTGCGCTTTTTTAAGAGGTTGTCGCGAGCCCAACTGCTTGGTCTTCTGTCGCTCACACTCCGACACATTTTCGTGATACGGTATACTAGCTTGCACACCAAACCTCGCGCACCTAGTGTTAGGGTTACCATCCATCGGAGGACACGGTGGAGGTCTGCCCAGCTTGGGCGGAGCACCGCCGTGTCCTCGTGGAGGCGATTGGTGGCGGCGATCTCTCGCGTCCGGCCCTGGTCCAGGCCATGGTACGGAGCGAGAGGGCTTGGGAAGCCGGCACCTCCTTCTGCGAAGCAGTAATGTTCGCGAAGGAGGAGGCGGAACGCGTGAGGGACAGGCAAAATTCCCGCCCTCAAGCCCCTAGCCGCCGCGGGAGACGCCCTGTGCGTCGGGAATCGCAAGCCGATTCCCGGCCACCGTAGCCGCGAGCTTGCGGACGGCGAGCAATGGGCAGTCGCCGTCCGATAAGAAAGAAATGTCAGCATCAATGACGGGGTCCGCTAGGGCCGATGCCTGCCAGGGTTGCGGGAAAGTCCGAGAGGGATACCATGGCCCCTGGCACAGGCAACTGAAGGAACACGGGTGGGTTTTAGCCAATAAGAGTCTGACACGCCCTCCCGCTCCGCCCAGAGCGGGAGAAGTTATTTGATAATTGCCCACCCTCAAAAAAAAAAAAAGAAAAAGTGTTACCATCCGTCTGGCCTTGTCATTTGTCCGGACTTTCTTCTTAAGATATATATTTTTTTATATAAAGAGTTCAATACTTCTGTTACATACACTGATAAATTGATAATTATTATAACAGAACGACTTGAATACTTACCTTGAGAAGTACAATTTATTGTTTTAATAATATTGTGAATTTGAGGACTATGTGGGTCATTGTTTCAGTTTTAATCATGATCTGGCAGTTTAAGTAGTTCATGCGGCCTACCCAAATGTCCTTTCTTTGGTATTGTTCGTCGAATCGTTGAGCTCCTAAAGTTCTGAGTTGAGCTGCACGGTTCCTGACAAATGCGTGCACTGACTGGACAGGTCCTCTTAATCTGCGTGGTTCTTTCCTCAGAAGACCATTTCAGATACTAATCTACATGGTCCTCAAAAATTATGTTCGAACTTTTATATACACATTGACATTGATGAATTTTATACATACCTACAATGACATGAGTATTTACTTTGTAAAGTATTATATTATTTAAATTATTGTGAATGTGAAGATTATGTGGATTATTACTTTTTTTATTTTATTTCTTAGTTAGTTTCACGATCTGGCAGCTTGAGTAATTTATGCGGCCTACCCAAATGTCCTTTCTTTGGTATTGTTCGTCGAATCGTTGTGCTCCTTAAGTTCTCAGTTGAGCGGCAAGATTACTGACAAATGCGTGCACTGACTGGACAGGTCCGCTCAATCTGTATGGTTTTTCCTCAAAAGACCGTTTCAGACACCAATCTACATGGTCTTCACATGATCTGACCAAGATTATGTCTGGACTTTAAAAGAGACTGTGACCTCTGAGTTTGTTTCGGCCTTTCTTCTCAGAGTAGTCAGTTATGAAACGCCGACCTCATCTAGTTTTAAAAATATGATTGACGTGTAAAAGTGTTTGTAACAAACCTACTTACAGAAATAAAATCATTTATCATTTATCATTTATCAGCTGCTGCTGAAAATAGAAAGATTAAAAAGTAAAATTTCAGGACTTATCAAACTTCGTAATAGAAACCCTACACGCACCTCAAATAGTTAGTTGAAAATAAAGTAAATGTGTTGGTTATTCAGTGCAGACTAAATTTATTATTTATCTACCTTCACATATAGTACATACATTCTTATGACACAATAGCTTCACATTCACACATTCCATAACATAGATGACGCTAGTAGGTACATTTTGATATAACTTACAACACTACCACTTATCAAAATAAACCAAGTGCCATAGAGCAATCAATTATTAAACTCACAAAGTTACATTACAGTTTAACAATACCTAAATTTTCCATAAACTTGTAGTGTTTAATACTACCTAGACCTTTGGTCAACAAATCTGCTGGCATTTCATTTGTTGGTAAATAACTGATCTCTACCTTTCCACTGTTTATTGTCTCTCGTACAAATTGATGTTTAACATCAATGTGCTTTGACCTATTGTGGCATTGATGATTTGTGGCCATCTTCAATGCACTTTGATTGTCACAATTCATACTAATTATTACCAAGGATCCAGTCAGCTCATACAACAAATCTCTTAGATATATTGCTTCCCTACAAATTTCAGAGAGTGCAACATATTCAGCTTCAGTGCTTGAGAGAGCTATAACTCTCTGCTTTCTGCTCTGCCATGAAATAGCTGAGCCTGCCATAACAAAACAAAATCCAGTGTAAGATTTTCTGTCCGAAATATCACTGGCCCAGTCAGCATCTACAAAGCCTAGCAAGTTCTCTCATTGACTACTAAATTTTAAACAATACATCTTAGTTTTCTTTAAGTATTTCAGAACCCTTTTAGCATAGTTCCAATGTTCAACACTGTAGCTAGTATTAAACTGACTTAAATAACTGACAGAGTATGCTATATCGGGTCTTGTCATGACCGCAAGATACATGAGACAACCAATAAGTTTTTGATAGCTAATTCCTGATGTACATTTTTCTGCCTTACTTACATTCAATTTGTTCTCTATAGGTGTATCAGCTGTTTTACAATCAGTCATATTAAATACATTAAATACATACATATAAACAGTTATCTCATACTTATTACAGTCTTTGTGTACATTAATATTCATTCCTAGATATTGCCTAGCTTTACCCAAATCTTTAATTTCAAATTTAGAATTTAAAATACATTTTAACTTCTCAGTTTCATTCTCACTATTAGAAAAAAAATAAAAAATCATCTACATACAATGCTATTATGATTTTTACATCTTTACTCATCTTGGTAAATAAACATGGCTCTTGTGTGCAGTTTATAAAATTATTTTTACAAAGTACATCTCTAACTCTCTCATAACAAGCTAAGGCGGACTGTTTTAATCCATACACTGCCTTTTTGAGTGTAAGAACTTTCCCACCCATTTTGGATACAAAACCTTCTGGTGCACACATGTAAATATCCTCTTTCAAGTAACCATTTAGATAAGCAGTTTTAACATCTAATTGAGTAATGTCCAGTCCTAGTTTTACACTGACTGTTCGAGAAAGAAACACTGTTGTTATTCTTGATTAGTTGACTCACTGACAATAAGTTTGTCGTCAGGCTTGGAACGCATAAAACATCCTTAATTGTTATATCATAGCCTTGCTGCGTTGATATTCTAACATTGCCTTTGCAAGAGACTTGAAGTTTTTCTTGATTGGCGACCATAATCTCCGGTAATGTCTGTGGACTCGAAACGTTTTGCAACCAACTTGAGATAGCCGTCATGTGAGAGCTGGCTCCCGAATCCAAGTACCACTCGTCATTGTCGTATTTAGCACTTAGGAAAACCGCACTGAATGCATTTGTGGACTTATTTTTGTTTGATTTTTCAACCATCGGACATTGATTCCGATAATGGCCCGGTGTTTTGCATTTGTATTTTTGTAACAGGTTTGTTACCTATGTTTTTATTTACTCCTGTCACTTTGACATTTGACGTTGACTGATTTTTTTTATTTTTTTTTTATTTTAATGGCCTGGTTGCTGGGACCTTTTAGCCAGACGTTGACTGACCGCCCTGATTGGTGTTGCCATGTTTGGGTTTTTGTTTCGCCCATTTTGAAGCAAACGCCGATTCAGAATTCTGCGTTTCGTTCGATGTCACTGCTGCAATCTCTAACGGTTCCGAATCCATCAACTTTGTCTTGATGACGTCAGCTGTGATTGAAATTCCGGAATGTTCTATGGCCATTATCATAGGTGAAAATCTGTCTGGTAATCCTGCCAACATCAATGATCCAATCCACTGATCTGTTATTTCAAAACCAGTTCCACTTAATATTTGCGATGTTTCCACAATTTGGGTCACGTAGGTGGTCATATTCTCACAATTTTCTCGTCTTATTGAAATCAAGTGACGCAATAACGAAATCTTCCTCGAAAATCCCGAGTCATCAAACAATAATTTAAGTTTATCCCACAACTCCTTCGAAGTCGTCGTCTTCTTGATGTGCACATACAAAGCGGGATCGGTGGTTAGGGATAATTTGGCCCGCGTCTTCGCATCATCTTCGGGTTTTATTTCCTTTCCCTCCACCGGCTTCACACATGTAACATGCCTTCCAACACGAGTAAATTTTCAACTGCAAAAGTCCACTCATCATAGTTTTCCCTGCCCATTAACTTAGGCACACTGGCTAAATAGGTAGTTCATTGTCATCTTGCACAACACGACCGTAACAACAATTAATTAAACTTGAAAAAACTTTGAAAATCTGGGATAGCCCATTACCTAAAGTAAACGCGTCGGTTATTCAGTGCAGACTAAATTTATTATTTATCTACCTTCACATAATAGTACATACATTCTTATGACACAATAGCTTCACATTCACACATTCCATAACATAGATGACGCTAGTAGGTACCTACATTTTGATATAACTTACAACAGAAAAAACATAGCTGGACACAGTGCAGCGCAGCATACAGACTGAGTAGTACTTAGAAGACGGTAACAGGGGCTGGACACCTACCATACTAGACAAAATTTCAGTACAACGTTTGGAGAAAAGCGCCATCTGCTATCGTTTGCGCAAAATATTTAGTATTAATTTATGCGATAGGTGCACTACCTATCGCATAAATTAATACTAAATATTCATCAATAAAAAATTTCGCAGAAAGATTGCTAGACTAATGGAAATTTAAAAAATAGTCATTAGTTGTATGTATGATAATAAGTGTCAACAATTCATAATTTTATTAAATTAATATTATGATCAGGGATTTTTTATTTGATCTTTATTAATTTTTTAATGGTAAATATGATGTTAACCAGTCAAATAAACTTTGAAAGAAATTTGAATTTGCTATAATTTGGTATTATTTGCGATAAAGGCGCTATTATTGTGATAATTGCGATATTGACGCTTGTTTATGTGTAAAATCATGCCAAGGCGGTGCGAATTGGGATGTTCATACAACCCGGGTAAGTGCTTTCTACCTCAAGTACATAGTAGGTACTTAATATTAAGTCTTCTTTACCTATGAAATTGCCGTTTAGTATACATAAAGTTAGTCATTTTTATATAAATATTTTTTATTTGTATCAGTTAAAATATGCACCCATGCTATCGATGCATCTCTGCCAGCGCAGTGGTAATATTTGAATGCCCTTCTTGAAGAAGTCAGGATATTACTTACTTACACCAAATGAAAGTTCTACTAGTATTTTTTGCTCAAACTCAAAGCATTTATTTCAATAAACCATTTACAGGCACTTTTGAATTGTCAAGTGGTCGGTCAGTCAGAAATATGAAGCTAGTTGCCCATTCCAAAGCGTAGTAGGTACCTACCTATGGAGAAGAACGGGCAAGAAACTCCATGGACACTCTTTTGAATTATATTGTTACATAAATATTAGTTACATCATTAATTAATCTTGTATATAGGTATAATTATATGTGAGAACGATGTAAATCAGACGTACACATTGAGTGTCCAGTGTACAGCAAATATAAATTCAAACAAAACAATCCATAATAAAATAATTAAAAATAAGCCGTGGTGGCTAAGAGATGACTATTTTGCTATTGATGCTATTTTTTGAATACATAGTTTAGTATTTCTTGTAATTTTAACACAAAAATGGTAATGATGAAATAAAATGGGTAAAAGATGTACCTACTTAAGTAATTACCAACAAGTTATAAAATGATATGATTGTTTTTTTCAGAAAAGCTTAAGTCTACTTCACTGGATCGCTTATGGAGGGATCAATTGAAAATATCAAGATTCTAAGATATTTCATTAAAGATATACAAAAATAAGTACCTATGACTTTTATTCCATTCCAAGTTGCCTACTTTCTGAGTAGGTACTTTCCAAATGTAATAATATTGTTCTGTAGAAGTGTACACTTTGTAAAGTACTTTTGTTGTAGGCATGAACGATTATCCTCTAATATGTATAAATATAATATCTATGGACAGTATATTGATTTATAGATAGGAACCATTTTCTTTTTACTATTGAGGCGATGTCGACTTCTGACAGCCTCACGCTTAGACTGCACCTAAGAGGCGTTGGTCTATCTGGCAGGCCCCAACGAGATTTATCAACAGGTGATAGTGATTTACATAAGGACATTATTTTGTACCCATAGAAAATAAATATTTTGTACCTACCTCGACAGTTTTTGATTAAATGACGTTTCTATGAAGTGTCGCTAGCGGGCCCCTTATGATTATTTTTATTATACTTTCAGACCGCCCAGTAGTGCTCGGAGTTAAAAACTATTATGTACGTTACAAATCCAAAATTTCGACTTTCTGTGAGCTATATCTTTAGAAGATATTCGTTATTTCGACAAACGTCCAGCCAGTGAGTTTTTTCTAAATAGGTACTACTTGTAGTGACACAGAGCCAGTCACTTACCTCCAGTACCAGAACCAACCCATACCTTTACCTCCAGTACCGTGTCCACCTGCATAACATAACCGATACCTACCCTGCGTTGTTTGACAAATTAGTTAAAGAAACAGAGAAAAAGACCGCCCTGAAAAGGACGTACGTGACTCCGTTAAGAAATAAGAAGATCGCTCTGAAAAGAACGGTTTGGGCTCAAGGCTGACGACATGCGTGAAGACATCGAAGCAGCAGAGGTGGACGCACGACGCGGTAGAAGCCACGCGGCGCGTCACGGAGGCACACGACGCGAAGACACGCAGAGATGTTCACGCAACGCGTCAGCCCGAGGAAAGGACGCGCGCGTTTTTTTTTTTTTTTTTCCTAACTATGGCATCTCGTAGTAGACCTAGAGAGGTCGTTACTACTTAACCGGACTATCCTGTGGTTGCCTTAAGTGAAACTCAAAGCCTCCAGCCAGGGGCGTATTATTACATACTAAGCGACTATCACCTAAGGGCACCCCCTGTGGGGTACGAACCTCGGCTTAGGGCGTCGCTGGGGGGGGGACAGCAAGGTGGGACAGGCTGGATCAGATTTTTCTTATTATTAAGCTTGATGAGGTCGGCGTTTCCTAATTGACTATCTCTGAGAAGAAACGCCGAAATAAACTCAGAGGTCACAGTCGGGGGGGGTTTATATTTACGGGCTCAGCTACGGCGCGGGCTGGCGCTTCGTCGGGCAAGGGTCGGGGGGGACGATTAAGTCGGGGGGTTCGCGAGGTACCTCGGCGGCGAGGACGGAATGACGGTTTGTGTAATTTGTGCACTGTACTGGTGGCCCTATTGCTCTCCTGGCGGAGTGTTATGGGGTCATCGGGGTCGGTGAGGACATGCCTTGGGCGGCGGAGGTGGCTGATTTTAGAGGGGACATAGCCTGCGGCCTTGACAACCAGAGGGTTGCGATGTTTGTCGGAGGTGTCGAAGAAACGCTTGGAGTTGCGTTTCATGAACTGATGGATAGTGGGGATTTTGAGATCTAGGTGGAGTATTTCGTTACGGACATACCAGGGGGAACCTGTTGCCCTACGAAGGACACGATTTTGTAGGGCCTGCAGCCTATGGATGTGATGGGGTTTGGCGTGTGCGAAGACTGCACTAGCATAGGTCATGATTGGGCGAATGCACGCTGTGTAAATGCGTAATTTACACCTGAGGGATAGTTTGCTGCGTGCATTCAAAACGAAGTGGAGTCTACCAAGAGCGAAGGCGGCGCGCGAGCGGGCCTTCCTTATATGCTCTGCGAAGGATAGGTGCTCATCGAGGATGACACCGAGGTATTTGGCTCGCTTCTCCCAAGGGATCGGCTTGCCTGACATAGTGATCGGTTGGGGGGGGCTGAGGCCGTGTCTCGGTCTTGTGAATAGGACCGCTTGACTTTTGTCGGGATTGACTTCTATTCTCCACTTTTTAAACCACTCGCCGAGTTGGTTGACTGCGGTTTGAAGGATACGAGCTATTGGAACTTTGCCATTACCGGTGTAGTAAATGGCCGTGTCGTCTGCGAACAGAGCCAGCTGAGCCTTTTTGCTCTTTGGGATGTCGCTGGTGAAAAGGGTGAATATGAGCGGGGCAAGCACAGAGCCCTGGGGGACTCCTGCGCGTATGGGATGAGGGGAGGATAGCGCGCCTTCGATGCGATAGCGGAATGTGCGGTTTGTCAGGTAGTCTCTCAGGATGAGGACGAGACGGTCTGGCACACCAAGTTTGTAAAGCTTGTATAACAAGCCGTTGTGCCAGACTTTGTCAAACGCTTTGGCTATGTCGAAGAATACGGCGCCCGTCATCGAGCCACGTTGGAAGCCAACGCTTATGTGCTCGACGATACGGTGGACCTGTTGAACGCAGGAGTGCTGGGTTCGAAAACCGAATTGTTCGTTTGGGATGAGGCCCTTTGTTTCGGCGTAATTTCTGAGTCGCTTATAAATAAGTCTCTCATAGATCTTACCGAGAAAGGACGCGCGCGGCGCGCCCGCATCTACTTATAGTCTAGCGAGGCGCGCGCCGGACGACGTTGATTGGCTGCGCTATTATGCGCGGCGCATCGAGCGACATCTGACGAATGTGGGAGTTAGGAATATGTAAATATCTTAGGCTAAGCAATACTTGTACCAAAATGAATGTAAATATAAATAGGACAATTTACCGAATAAACTCTGATCATCCGGACACGTCTTTGAATCAAGATACTCGATCACCCCTTAAATACTCTTTTATATCACACAATAGATTAAGGAGCTTGTTATTATGATCTACCTTACATATCCAAAGGAGATGGGCGAAACCTCATAGAAAGCTGGGCCTGACGTTACAGTAACAATTACTGCATTATTTTATTTAGCTAATAATATCATTTAAAAAAAACTAAAATGTTTAAGACTGCTCTGCTCCATGGCAGAAAAAAAATATAGGGTGTTATTGGTTTGTGCAAAAACACCGTTTTTGCTTAAGTTATTCTTAAACCGAGCTCTCGCGTTATTATGTACTTTATGATAAGAATGATCATACTTTATTTTAGACTAGAATTTACCAGAATTTATTGTAGGACTTTAATACATTGAGGATTCAGAGACCGTCCAACTAGATTCTAGAGGTTTGAGATAATTGTAAAAAAGGAGAGGGATTATGAATTAAAACACTTTCTCTTTTATTGATTTTTTCATCATCCACTTGATCATAAACTATTAAAACATCGGTTAAAAACTGTGCAGGTGGTATTAACTTCTGTTGATGCCTTGCCCAGCTTAGGTAAAATATTATGGACATTACGTGACAACAGCAACCCACTGTTCTTTTCCATATCAAGCAATTACAATATTATTGTATTATGCTTATGCTTAAATTAATAATTATATTGCTCAATGCGTTAGGTAAGCCTGTTATTAATATAAAAAAAGAACTACCTATCTTCAGTGTACGTAAAGACTTTGTGGCTTCGTGTACTTTTATCTAACAGAACTTTTGAATAATGAAGTAAGGTCCAGCAAAATACTAACTTGTAATGAAATAAACCACTTATTACTTCAGGTGCAAGGGTGCAACCCATTGCTGTATAACTGAAGGAATACCTTCGTCTTCTATTTGATGTAATCCTATAGAAGGATTACGCCGCCAAGTAGCTATGCCGCAGTTGATACAATGATGACGTTGATCACACATTATATTTTACTTTGAAATTCGGTGGTAGTGAAGCTGAGGTAAATCAAGTAGGCAAGTTATCTAAGTCCGTTGTAAGAAATGCGTGGGTCGTTCGTCAAAGTAATAATAACAGAAACGACTACACAACAGAAAATATACACTACCGCAAGCTTGGAGCCAAACGAACGAAGCGTAAGGCTGCCAAAAATTGAATATGGCAGCCACCTTAGATTAGTCTAAGGTGGCTGCCATATTCAATGTTTGTGCTATATTTAGGAAAATGTATTGAATTGGTAGTATTTTTTGTTGGAAGTCGTTGAAAATGCGGTCACGTACGCGGAAATTACCTCATACGCTATTTTGCAGGACCACCAAAAAATAAATAAATTATTTTAAAATTATTTTCAAAAGTATCAAGTACCTATATTTTAAGGTTTTAAAATTAAGTTACGGTCAAAAATGACTAGTAAAATGCAAAAACGTTCTAATATTATTATAACAAGACCATAATTTGTGATTCCGAACATGACACGGTAGGTGTAGGACATACCAAAAACATCGACCAATTTTTTTTTATTTTTACTGTTTATTTGATTTATGAGCTTATATGTTACATTATTGTTAAAATAAATGCTATGTAATAAAAACCTTTATAAAATTCGATAATTTATTCTGAAAATTGTCAGACACTGACTTTTTCCAAGGTAGGTACAACTTTTTTGAAAAACGCCCTGGTGTTGTCTCTCACTATTTCGTCTGCCGTTAGATAGGTAGGTAAATCCGTTTCTTGCAAAGGCACCCTCAATCAAATTTTCGCCACTATTAGCTAAAGTTGCTAAACAACTATTTCACAGTACAATAAATAAAAAAAACAACTTACCGATAATGTCACATTATTTTGTATAATGTGCAGCATGCGTACACCAGCGCCGATGACTTCTCAGCAGGAATATAATGAAGGCTCCTGTCAATTCCGAGATACCGAAAGGTCCCCTTGAGGTGGTCATTGGTACCTACGTTGGATGACATTGCGCGTTTGGAAATGCCACTTAGTGTACCTCTCTTCTGGTTTACGATGTCGAGCAGTTCTAATTGGAGTCATGAGCCAAGGCTGCAAATCATAGGCTGAGTCCCCTGAAAATCAATGTTGAATAATTAATTTTGTGTTTTGTTTCAGATTACTTAGTTCCCGAATGGCAAAACATATTAATATGGGCCCCAAAAATTACCTACACACATACATACTTACTACTAACTTTCTGTATAGGTATATGATATGATTATTTAATCAATAAAAGTATTAATATACATAAAATCTGCTTATTATTTCAAATGATGAATAGGACAGACACTACGTTACATATCAATAAAACGACGATGTTCTTTTCAAATTCCGATATTGGACTATTCAATATCGGAATTGAAATACTGGTTTAATCTACCCGAGATTCCGATATTCATACGATTCATACCCTACTTATGACGGTAGAAATCTTTGTATAATCTGTCATTTTGTCTATTCTTCTGTCGACAAAACCCATTTCTATGGAGGTCATGCTACGCGTGCAGTTGTTACATAAATTTACAAAATTTTTTTTGAATGTTTTAATATTTAACGGTCTTGGTATGCGGCCATCCTTAAATCACTTGAGGTTTTTTTAGGCTACTTTTATGTCCCCTTGTGTGTTATATGACATGTATTATATTAAGCACCCACCTTGTGTGTAGGACGAAGAGATCAAGGAGTATGCGAGGCAGACCGTGCACGGCGATGACTTGGTGAGGATGTGGAGGTGGGAGGTCTACAAACACGTGTGCAAGAACTACCCAGAAGTTAACCTCGCGCACAAGAAGGACTTCATCAAAGCCACAATCAAGTCGGTCAGTAACAGATAGTCAACATTTTAGTGTAACGGTTTCCGGGATTTTTAATTTATAAATTTGGAAAACACCTGCACAACACTACAGACATAAATCCAAGTTATTGTTCGGTTAAAATTCAATAAAATAGACATATTTACAATAAAAAATAATATGCAATATTAACAAATAATTAAATAAAATAAAACACACAAAAATAATAAACTCATCTTTCATTCATCATCTCACAGAATCTCAAACATGCGCGACACACGTCTATCCATCTCGCGGCAAAAAAATCAAACCCTGTTTCACTGTCAGTACAGCATTCAGCATAGTGAACGCGAGGACCGGATTGTCTTTGTTTGTCATAATTCTTTTACATTGGGTAGATATCCTCTATTTCAAGTTTGAAGAAAACAATAGTTTCTCCCGACAAACCTGTAGCATACTGGGCTTTTGTTCACAACTCTACATCTAAAGCTAGGGTTTCCTAAAACTACGGTGAACGCCATATAGTAGGGGAGGGGAGGTACGCCTCGATTTTTGCGGTTTATTTTATACCAAATAAATTTCATTGCTATTAGTTGTTTAGTATTCAATCATCATCAGAATGAGAGACAGTCGCCGCACCTAAGGGGGAATCCAAAGTTGTCAATGTAGCATGCCAATGTAATAAAAACAAAAAAAAAAGTAATTTCATACCGCTCCAAAACCTTATGGCACGATTTATGGGATTTTCTTCACTTCAAAAAATATTGTCAGCTGCATAGAAGTAATAATAATATAAAAATTTTACCTATAAATAAAATTTGTATTATGTTTCCTAAGACGTCCGAAGTCCATTTATGAGAGTACATCCGTCTTTTACCCACGTTTCCTCGCTAGATGATGCAACTTCCGTCACGTATGTCGACCTCAGCGCCACCCGTGGCCGTATCTGGAACTAACTAACCAGCACAGAGCAAGCCGCCATTCGTTTGTCATTGTTCGGCTCATAATAGTAATGATGATGATGGTATAGGTACACCAGGAAGAGATTATTTGGACTTCGGACGTCTTAGGAAACATAATACAAATTTTATTTATAGGTAAAATTTTTATATTATGTGTTCCGTTTGACGTCCGAAGTCCATTTATGAGAGATCTGTTTGTTATCTCCTGGTGGCTTGCTTAGTAAAACGCAACAATGTGATCAATTATTTTAATAATTGTATAAGATAGTATACAGAAAGCAAAATTAAACAAAATCACAAGTAGGTAATTAGTTTCCAATAAACGATCAGCATTGTTTGATTAATTATCATAGGTTTACTGTTTGTAAACCATACTAAAAAGTTTCAATTCGCAACTGTGAAGAATTGAGACAGTGACTTCTCTGATTCATTTCTATTATTGACACCTGTATTTATTACCTCTTTAAAATAATATTTTCTAAAAGTATGTTCATGGCGCCAGTTAGCTTTAGCTAGAATATCATTAATTGGGTACTTTTCTAAGCAGTTAAGAGATGAAACTGCTGACCTACAACTACCAGGAGTAGCGTCTATACCGGATTCGGAAAGAGTTCGTTTTATCCATCCACCTATAATTACAGTACTAGCTGGCTTACGAGGCTCCCTCGTGGTAATAAATAAATTTGTCAGGGAACCTCTGACATTTTTTGAAATATCTATTAATGTTCTTAACCAAAATAAAGCATTTGTATTTCTGTCCGGTGAAGCTAGCAACGTCCAACTTGATTGTTGGTGTGATGCCGAATCAGTTTTTGAGCCAAATACCGGATGCAATGTTATTGAATCCCCATTATCCTTAAAATGTTTTGAATCGCAATGTAAGAGGGTCAAATCGTGAACTCTACGACCTGAGGCCAGCAACAATATAGTGGCAGCATGCCTAGAAACATCATAGAAGCTTTGCAAATTTACATCAGTATTTTTTAAGAATTGAATTACTGTTCTTGCGTCCCATATTGGCAGTTTGGGTGGAATTGATCTAGCTAACGACACAGCTTTCAAAATATGTTTAACCAAATGATTTGACGAAATCTTTATATCTGACAGAGTTTCACAAACTGATGCAATAGCTGATTTGTGAACAAGAATAGTACGATAAGCTAATCGATCCTCAAGAAAAAGTTTTGCTAAGTAACGGGCTACATCGGCAGGTACCGGACGACGACAATTTAGGTTACTTTGACTGCACCATAGTACCCATTTCCTCCATATGGGTGTATAAGTCTTGAGTGTTGAAGCTCTCCAACATGTTGACAAAAGTTGCTTTTCCTCTCCTGACCAATTTTGGGTTAGAGAGTCCCAGCCGAAATGAGCCAGGCTTCCAGCTGTAGGTTGTGCACTTGAGCTGGGGGACGCCCGGTCATCGTGTCCACTAATGATGTCTTCAGGTCCCTGATTTTCATAGGACGAGCTAGGGCGCGGCTCTTCAAATCTGGACGCCAGAAAGGTTTCTTCCACTTGGGTGCTACTATTATGAACTTTCCTTTCGCCGAGTTGAGTTGGCGTAATACACGTGGGAGTAGGGCTGGTGGAGAAAAAAACCATCCGAGGTCGTAACTCCAGTATCTGCTGAAAGCGTCGTGAAAGCAAGCGCTCGAGTCTGATAAGTCTAGAGTAACATAGTTGCACACGACATGAGCGACTTGTGAGGCGAACAGGTCTATGTTTGGGGTTCCCCACTGGGCGAATATTTTGTTGGTCGCCTCGCTCAGCAGATGCCATTCGGAGCCGGCTCGATTTCGAGAGAGGTGATCGGCTTCCGTGTGTACTGTCCTGGAAGGTGGTGAGGGACTAGTACCACATTCAGGCTGTCCGCCAGTGCCAGTAATTGTTTCGTCAGGTTTAGGAGATTTTGTGACTTCGTTCCGCCCTGGTTTTTTATGTACGACACTACGGTCATGTTGTCGCTTTGTAAGATAACGGTTGAATTTTTTAGAGCTTTCGCCTCTAAACCGCCGATAAAGCCGCTACCACTGCATACATCTCTTTCAGGTTGCAGTGCCACTTCAGTTGATGGCGATTCCAAGTACCTTTGAGTGTTTTGTTGTTCACCATGGCCCCCCATTGAATATCGGAGGCGTCTGTGACAAGGTAATTCACTGGTGAGCTCCAGGGATGAATGCAAGACTTCTGGCTGACATTTTTTACCCACCAATCTAGTTCTTGTCGTACCTCGTCTGTGAACTGAGCCGGATGGCGTGAACTTCTCTGAAGTCCATTGCTGTGGCGCTGCAACGTACGGCAATGCAACCTTCCCCGTAGGGTGATGAAGGTCGCAAAGTTGAGATACCCTAAGAGGCGTTGCGCCTGCTTGAGGGTCCAACTGCCGGTTGCTAAGCGAGTCAATAGGCACTGACGGATTTTGGAAACTTTGTCTGGAGGCAAACTCTTGGAGTTGGATTGCGTGTCCCAGACAATTCCCAGGAATTCTATACACCTTGTCGGCGTTAGTATAGACTTTTCCATATTTATAGACCAACCTAGGGACGTGAGGAATTTTATTGCTAGCTGGACATGAGCTTTTAAAGTGTCCCTGCTTTGGTGGACTATCAAGTAATCGTCTAGATATAGGACCAGGCGAAGACCTTTGCTCCGTAACACTTCGGCAGTCCAGTTTGTGACTGACGCAAACATTTTTGGCGCCGCGGCAAGGCCAAAAGGAAGACATGTCATTTGTAGCAGACGGCCTTCGTAGCTTATGCGAAGAAAACAGCGGTGTTTTTGTGAAATTCGCAAATGATAATAGGCTTGGGTTAAGTCGAGCTTGACCATCCAGTCGCCCGCTTGTAAAAAACTGGGCATTCGGTAATGATGGAAAAGATGAAATCGTGTTGGTTGCAAAAATCGATTTAGCGCCTTCAGATTGAAAATGACCCGAGGCTTTCCACTGCTTTTCGTTAAAATGAAAAGTGGGGATATGAAGGATGGAGTTATAGGTGCGGACTCGAGAATTCGACTTTGAATCATGGCTTGAATTTCCGACGACATTGCCGAAGAACATGGAGTTTGAAATTTCTCCATGACGTCCAACGTTGGAAGAATGAGCGGTGGTGTCTGAATGAATGGAATGCGAGCCGCAGATATTAATTTGAGAATCATTTTGGATGGCCTGAATTGGGCCCACACTTCTCGGTAATGCATCAGACAACCGCCCATAAACATCGAGTCATTTGCGCCTACTCCTGTTAACTTCACCTTTTCGCCCCCCTCCTTTCTTTTGATCGTCAAAATTTCGCTTTTTGGTTTTTCCGTGCTTCGATTTATTTTGTTGAAAACGAAAGGGCTTTTCACGGGAAGTTGAAGCGACCGGTGACTTTGGACGCACCGGTGATTTGGGACGTCCGGAAAATTTAGAACCGGGCGGAGGCACTGTATCCTTATCTAACTTATCAATCCCGCCTATTTTTTGTATATAAGCCGATAAATTTTGAGGGTTGAACATATATTCCGCGGAGGGCGGTATTTTTTCAATATCTTCACGAATGTATTTTCCTTTTAAACCTTTAAGTAGCGCCTTACGCCGTAGCTCTTAAACCTCTGCACGCTTCCCGCAAATAATTTGTAAAATGTCGTGAGAAATATTTTTGTACTCCGACTCATTTCCGAATAAGTCTTTTAGCTTATTGTAAATTGTAGTTGACGTAAGCTGTGCATCGGGTTTTGCAGACCAGTCTATTAAATTTCGCAAGGCTACATTCACGGACTCATTTTGGGCTAAAAAGGCATTTGACAAGGCAGCTAAGCTACGTTCAATCTGATACCATCTAAGCGGCGTATAAGGATCCTCAAACCGTCTCATTTCCTCGTTTACTTTCAGCTCAGTAAACGCCGGAACCGCAACATATTTCTTTTGAACCTCAGTGTACCGCACAGAGTTCCAATCCACGGAGTCAAACCTTTGCATTGAAGCTATCTTCGCGACACGATCAGGATTAGCTTTAGGTACGGATGGTTCTTTGATGGATACGTTTAGTTCAGCAATGTCATTAATTTCGACTGACGGCCGTAAAAACGGATCGTCTAACGGTACATTAACTGGTACTAACGCAGGCGCCGAAGTCGAACAAGTAGCACTCGGCTGTATTGCAGCGTAATTCGCACAAAATAAAGTATTAACGTGGCTCACCAGCTGTTGCGATAACACTTCAAACCTGCGATCTACTTCTCGTAACGACTCGTGTGATCGGGACCAGCGCCGTCTTTTTGGAGGCGGTTCATCCTCCTCGCTTGAACTTGTACTTGAAGCTGAAGATCTTGACTCACTAGACGGTACACGTGCGTTAACACTTTTTCGTAACCCGGCGGAATCGCGATCGCTAAAAACGTCCGCGAGATTGTCAACGTTCGGCTCGGTAATTTTATCGTTCATTTTTTAAAAACGAACGATCGTAATTTTACGTAACGGAAAAATAAAAATAGTAACTTTCTACTTTATTCTCGAAAGTTAAAATACATTTTACAGAAACTTAGATATACATGAAGGTTTGCCAAGTTTTTTGAATTTAAAATCTAACGACTTGCGCGCGGTAAGAAAAACGACGCAACAATGACAAACGAATGGCGGCTTGCTCTGTGCTGGTTAGTTAGTTCCAGATACGGCCACGGGTGGCGCTGAGGTCGACATACGTGACGGAAGTTGCATCATCTAGCGAGGAAACGTGGGTAAAAGACGGATGTACTCTCATAAATGGACTTCGGACGTCAAACGGAACACATAATAATACTTTAGACAGAGAAATTCTCTGTCTACGGATCATGCGTATTTTTATGTGTGTGCGTTCCTATAGCTACGTGGGCTTTGCTGACACACAATGACAAAAATCACGCACGCAACTGCATGAGTAGCCAGTGTCTACCACGAAAAATTACGATCCGTACCGAACATTTCCGACGAAAGTTTGCTATGTAATGCAAATATTTTAAGAAGTAACATTGTTTCATTGAATTTTATATATTTAGATGGCCATCATTTTTTTGTCGTATTAAATTTCCCTTTTTAATACGTAATTTCAATAGTCAATAGTAGCCCAAAGGTAGCCATATTGTTTGATGTGTGTTGTGTTTGTGACTTACGCTATCAGATATTTAGGATTTTAACATTGTTATTAGAGTGAAAAATGGATAATATTGTCTGTGAAAGTTGTTCAGATGGTGTGTGTATTGAGAAAATAAAATGTGATGCGTTTTCAAAACTATATTTCAGTGAAAAAAAAACAAGTTATCGAGATAGGTCGTCCAACACCGGATTTGCAATTAATACAAACTATAGGTAAAGTCAATCGTAAATTCAATACAAAACAATATGATTCATATCAATTGATTTATTTGAGAATATGGCTGAAAACGAAGACTCTTGGGATGGCGAGACATTAAGTCAAGTTTCGTATTTGTTACACAATTTAAAAGACTTTCAATTTCAGTTTTTACTTCATGTGTTTAACGAAATATTCGCAGAAACTGATGTGCTTTACGAACTTATGCAAAAAAAGACATCAGATGTGACTTATTGCATTAAAAAAATTAGGGACTGAATTATAGTTATTATACTCTTTGGACTGAATCGTTTCTGGAATCATTCAGATCTAGGTTTGAATTCATTTTTGAAGGCGTAAAAATAATCACAGGGCTGCCAAAACGAAAACGTAATGTTGTGGACGCGAAAACCAATTTTAAGCGGATTTTTATTAAAGTTATAGACAATATATATCCATCGAATGTCGCGACCGATATAAAAATCTGAAAGAGTTAAAAATTTTTGGACTACTTTCATGCGAAAATTTCAATAAATATGCTTAATGACAATTTTCCGGTTGAATTAGTATCGCAATTCGTAAATGTTTATAAATTATACGACTTTAACTTAGACCGCCTTATGCCGCCAATGAGCTCAAATCTGTTTATAAATCTGCCGAATTCAAAAACCTTAGTATTTACAAAATTATAGAACATTTTTACGAAAATAACATAAATACAGTTTTTCCCGAAGTACTGCGTTTGGCAAAATTAATTGTTACAGTTCCCGCGAGCAGTGCTTCAACCGAAAGGTCATTCTCGTCCCTAAAACGTATACACACCTACTTAAGAAATACACAAGGCCAGCAACGACTTACAGATCTTTCCACGATTTCAATAGAAAAAAACCTTCTTACGGAAATAAAACGCCTTCCCAACTTTTACGATTCCATATTGCAGATATTCTTACAGAAAGATAGGCGTTTAGTTTCAATATACAAATAAAACAATCCTATATACTTAGTATACTCACACCACCATCTTTTCAATGATTTTATTTAAATTTTGCAAATCACACAAACATTACAAAACATCAAACAAACGCGCCTAAAGGCCACTTCGAATATCCGTAAATTTATATGTCCATAAAATCAGTCAATCTATGGATATTTGAGTTGGCATTTGGCAATTACCTACATCATCAATCGACAAGACGACGAACCAAAACCAACGTGTAGTATTTTTGGTGAGTAAAATTTTCTGCCTACCCTGGCTTAAAACTGTGTGCACGCCACTGCTTAGAGGAGTACATGACGCTCATGTTGTCCGCATACATGTAAACCCGACATCTCCCAACTACAATACTGACGTTATTGACATGCTTATCATATCCAACCGTTTCATACACGGAACCAGTCGGAACGCGAAGGTTTACCGTAGCTTCTTTACCAGCCACACCAGAAATGCAGGTCTGTAAGGTTCTGCTACTCAAGTAGTTCCGGGACCACCTGTTCGTGGGCCCCCTGATCCCATACTCATCCATGGCCTGCAACAATACCTCGTGCTCTAAGGTGTCCAACTCCTTTTGATAAGCAATGAACAGCACCAGGACCCGATAGCCCTGGTCTAGACTACTATTCATGTCTTCTGAAAAGTGAGAGAGCTGATATTGTGTAGCGGTATCTACATCGCCACATGCGAACTACGTCACGCAAAATCCTGCATCGCGTAAGCAGAGTTTACCGCGCAACTAGCATATAAGTATACAACGTCCGACATCAATCGTCGGGCAGTTGCCCACCAGACACGACACCCGTCTGGTCGGAGGATCCTCCCGTTTCTATTGAGGTATGAGTGAACTTTACACCCTGTTCCTCATACCTGTATAATTGTGCTGCGACCGCGCCTAAAACCGTATTGTAAATCTAATAGTATACAATTCTGCCCTAAGAATTCGCCAACCTGACCGACTACTGTTTTCTCCACTATTTTATTAATTACGGATAAGATAGCAATGGCACTATAGTAAGCGAAATCTGAGTGCGCTCCCTGCTTAGATGGGCCTAATTAAAGCTTTTATAGATGGGCTTGGATATTCCCCTTTCGCTAAACACTCATTGACAAAGTGCGAGAAGTCCGGTGAGATTTCATTATTGATTATGTTTAAGTCAATGGCTCGAATGCAATCAATGCCCGGCTTATCACTTACCACTGCTCAGCTGATCGATGTAAGGGAGGTCATTTGCAACCAAATGATCCCTTATAACCCATATGCAAATGTCAACCATTTCCGAGTAGGTAGTTTGACATTTTATATTTTTTGGCGGTATACACCTTAGAAAATGTATAAAAAAAACATAAATAAAAATCATAAAATGACAATAATCTTTAAAAAAAAAATAGAACATACAATTTTCATAATTTTGAGTAGGTTATTTGACTAAAATGGTTGATTTCGGCAAAAAAACCATGGATATACTTTATCGACAGAACATTCCAAAAATATGTACCTACACACGGGTACACATCAAGCTATACATTTCCAGTTTACATTGACCGCTCATTGTAAGGAAATCAAAATACCAGATATCTTCAAAAACTTATAAAATGTCAAATTACTGAAAAATGGAAATGCAAATATCAACCTATGCAAATGTCAACATTTGCATAGGGGTCATAAGGGGTCATTTTGTTGCAAATGACGTCCCCTACATCCCCTTAATGGATTACCGACGTATTACAAATAACCCTGTATAAGCGAATTTATGCTAGATCGGGCAGACCCTAGCGCCATTTATGATTTTCCGTCGGTGTTCCTTGAAGTTAAGTGTCGGCTCATCATGCGTAAAAAATTGTAATACGGTGACTGTACTTTCAGACTTTAATCTCGCAGCCAACCATTGCACAGATGGAGAAGTTGGTGAAATTTCTAGAGGAGAATCCAGAGATAGCTACAGGGGCAGATCAGGCGAATAATACCCACGAAAGCCTTATTCAGACGACCCAGAAATGGGAAGCTATAGCAAATGAATTAAATTTGTTGGAAGACGAAAATAGAAGCGCTGACTTTTGGGCAGAAGTAAGTATGCTATCCAAATGAACGATATTATTTGGTCCTGTTTCACTTTATTTATAATTTTATCATTTACTTGTTGAACCCTACCGCACTACACAGCGCCACCTATTCTGCCTAATTGCTCAAACTATATGTAAGCTGAGCTGACTTTCTCGTGCTATGGATTTTATACAAACCGCTGCGCTGCGCGATGTGTGCTGTGTGAGGTAGCACGTATCGCGTGACCGCTGCTGTTTTAAGGGGTCCGTACCCTAAGGGTGCCAACGGGACCCTATTACTAAGCCTCCCTGTCGGTCAGTCCGTCGGTCTGTCAGCGGGCTGTATCTTTTCTGTCTACGTTTTGAACCGTAGTTAGTTTGACAGTTGACATTTTCACAGTGTGTATTTTTATTGCCGCTATAACAGCAAATTAAAGTTAAAAATTAAAGAGACCCCTTTAATTTTTAACTTTAATTTGCTTTTATTGTTTGCCATACAGCAAACGTGTTTACAAAAAAATAAAGTGTTAAATATTGTATGGTGGTACTGCTGGCTGCTTTATTGAAACAAGCACAGCACAGCACTTTATTTTGTTGGTTATTTTATTACAGCCTATGAGTAGCAAATAAGCTAAATAGAGAACAGCACAGCTCAGCGCAGCATAACTTAATTCAGATGAGTCACCTTAAGTGCCTAATCGTTCGAATGGCATTCGAGTGACAAATAGACTAACGTTGATGTTTATATACATAGTATAGATTGACCAATACAATAAAGCATTGTCAAAATGTTCTTTTTCAGCTTTGGAATGTATTGAGAGGTCTTCTCAATCACATTACAGCCGAGGGGACATCTGAACCTGGCTCTCGCGGCGGATACTTCCAACCGTATCCGCGAGCGATGGTGGAACGAATGATTATTTTAGTGGGAGGACGTAGAAATGAAGATATCCCAGCTGGGGCACCTTCGGTAAGTTTTTAATTCATTGGGCAAGTTGTACACGGCACGGTTTCTTTACGGTACGGCGCGCTAGCCGCACCGCAGAATAATCGTGTGGTGATAATTTGACGTGGCAAACCGTGCAGTAATCTAAATCTCACTGGACTGCCATACAACACGACCAGTGTTGTATCGCGTCCGAACGCAAAGTCGTTAAGATGCTATGTTGTTAGATCTTGTATCAATTTTCCGGAAAGCGAATAAACCCCTACTCACTGATACTAAAAGCAGCATGTCTGCTAAGAACCTTTCATTACCTGAATTAGGATCATTGCGGACCCACCATACTACTGTCCATACCCTGGTGGTCTGGTGGGTCTAAAACTATACAGTTATATAGTTCATCAATGCCTAGTTGTGGCTAAGGCTTGTATAGTACTTTTCTCAAATAATGCGCGGAAATTAAAATACTATTACTTTTCAAAATCAATGACGAATAACGAAAAACAATAATTTTTATAATATATAGTGTACTAAACAATATGCAACTGAAGGCCATTTACAAGTTTCTACAGATAAACACCAAAATTAAAATTAAAAACGAGAAAAAAATAGAAATTTCGGTACAAAATACCTTTTACATAAGTTAGGAAAAATAGTATACGAACGACATATACAAACTAAAAATAATTTAGACGTAAACAATTACTTTTCCGTAAAAAACCTTTCCACCAACAAATGCTTACGCCGAGAAACACTGGTATTGAATATATCCAAATCTTGTTCACCAGACAGTTTATTAAAACTTCTGCTCGCACGGATCAGAAACGAATTCTGCCTGTACGTGAACTTGGAATGAGGGACATGTAACAGGCTAGGTTTGCGAAAGAATTTGCAGTGTGTTACTAATCCTAAGCAGCTTAACAGCTCAGGGCAATCTATAGTGCCATTTGCGATTTTAAATAAGTACGTCACATCTGCAATGCGTCTGCGCTCATGCAGTGGTAAGATGTGAAACCTCTTACATCGCGCTATAAAATTGGCAGTATATTTCCTAGTTTTATATTGCAAGAAACGTAGGAACCGCTTTTGAATTCCCTCAATTCTGTCTATATAAATATTATAATTAGGGTTCCACGCTTGTGAGGCGTATTCCAAATGGCTGCGGACAAAAGCACAATAAAGAACTTTATAAGTTTTTACGTTTTTAAAATCAGCCGATAACCTAAGTATAAATCCAAGTGCTTTGGAAGCTTTATTAACAACACTTTCGATGTGTGCATCAAAAAGCAACTTAGAGTCAAACGTTACACTCAGGTCCCTGATAACGCTTATTCTATTTATAATAGAATTACATAACTTATACTTAAACGTGATTGCATGTGGTTTGCATGTGTACGTACTAACAAAACATTTAGAAACATTCGGTTCAAGCTTATTAAGGAGACAATAATTTTGAAGTCTATCTAAACCTTGCTGGAAACAAAAACAGTCGGAAAGTTCTGATATAGGGCATACAGTTTTCATATCGTCGGCGTAAAGAATAATTTTGGAACGTGTAAAGCACGAACCAATGTCATTTATAAAAAAAAAAAGCAAAGGGCCCAAAAGGGATCCTTGTGATATTCCCGAGGGTATTTTAATAGTTACAGAACTGTATCCATTCAGTCCAACTGTTTGACAGCGATTCTCAATATAAGACGTAAACCATCTGAATAAATCGCCTCTAATACCCACTGCAAGCAGCTTACATAAAAGGACACCGTGGTCTATACGGTCAAATGCCTTGCTGTAATCAGTGTAGACCATATCCACTTGAGAGGGTTCAGACATGGTAGAGGACAAGTAGTCGGAACAGATAAGCTAATTCGTCACAATAGACCTGTTTTTTAAGAACACATAAATGCTCGGAAATTATTTTGTTTGAGTAATCACACACATTACATACATAAAAAATAATAACATAACAACGTTTACTGGACACTATTAGCAATCAATTCTAAGAAAAGGGGTATTATTGTTAAAAACTTAAGAGTTTAAAAAAAAAGGAACAGACTTCGTCTAAGACAAGTTTAGCTTAATATCTTCTAAATGGTCTAAGATATCATCCCATTCAAGCTGTGCACCCTGTATATGACACGAAGAAATCTCTGTCGTGATAGTCTGTGAGTACCAGATAAAGAACACTTTTATAATAATTGTTTTCGGATTTTTTATTTTTTTATTTGGGAAAAACTTACACAACATTGCAGACATAAATCCAAGATAATGCACGGTTAAAATTCAATAAAAACAGACATATTTACAAACAACTTTACATAACAAATAATCCAATAATATTGGCACAAAAAAAACAATATCAAACATGCACGACACACGTCTATCCATCTCGCGGCAAACAAATCACACTCATGTATCGCTGTCAGTACAGCATTCAGCATAGTGACCGCGCGAACAGGATTGTCTTCACTTCGCGTGCATGTGCATATCATGTACAGTTTCTCGGCTCAAATGACGTCTTCTCTTTATAATAACGTTCTCTTGTATTGATTCCACTCAGAAGTATGGCAGTTTTACTGATTTGGCCTCTAACCCGTTGCAGGATTATATTACGACTGGACAGATGATGTCATCTTTTCACCGAAATTCAAAAACGGTTCTCTAAACAAATTACGAAATTTACTAAAAATTTATTTTTTGTTTTTGATTGTGATTTTAATGTTTATATATTAATGGTATCCGCACGTGCTCCGGACAGAGAAGTTCAGTGTCTGTTTTCTACAACGTGACTTGTAATTTGATGTATTCGTTCCAGGACGTGATAGTGTCACCCATTTGCAACAATTTTAAGCACCCCATAAAGCCTAGGCGAAAATTCATGGGATTCGAAATAACCCAAGTTTTATAAATTTTAGAAAATTGCCCAGAATTCTTCACCAAATATAACTTCCTATCAGATTAATTGTCCTTCATTGATATTCCATTTTCTACCTAATCCTATTAACCAGGCTTTCGATGTAACGAAATTTTCTAAAACATCGAACAGTCAAAAGTTAATTAACCATTTTCTAAAATCATCTACGTACATGATCTTATCTTAAAAAATGGTCTGGCTTAAGCTTACAAATTACGGGAAAGACATCTTTATTTAATGACCTATTTAACTAGCTACGAAAGTTAAAAAAAATAAAAGTTGAGGAGCCGATGAAACAGTCGATAACGCTGGCAAAACTGGGAATAATAAAAGTTAGGAAGCGTAATTGTGAACAAAATCAACGACAAATTCTGCTCCTTACTTCACTACATATCTACTATCAATTATAATTACGTCATCAGGCTGTATTGCAATTTGATGGCTCGAAATTCTTTCATAACTTACTATTTCTCTTCACAAACACTGTTGCGGTATTACGAGAAGTCTTCTGCCAGACTAATTGCTAATTTTCACATAGCCCAACCAAACTCCGTGTTTCGTTTTTTGTACTCAATTTTACCGGTAATCACTGGCTAATTTAAACCAAACTTCCACGGAATTGGATAACATCTCGGTCGCTCAGACTTTCCTATGCTTCCTTGAAAAATGCCCTGAATTAGTCCCGATGCTTAATAATAACTTAAAAATCGTTCATATTAACATTAGAAGCATTAATAAAAATTTTGATCAAATATCGACTATGATTTCATCCACAAAAATTGAGTTTGATGTACTGGTCCTGACAGAGTGTTGGTTGCAGGTTTCTGGACCTATACCCATATTAAATGGCTATTCATATTTCGCTACTATTAATAATGTAAAAAAGAATGACGGAGTAGTAGTGTATGTTAGAGAAAGTTTAAAATGTGTGACGACAGAACCACCGTTTCAGGACGCTAACTGCATTATATCCTGCTTAGGCTCTACGGCAATAGTTTCAGTCTATCGCTCTCCATCCTACCAAAATCTAAATAACTTTTATAACAGTCTGCAAGGCGTAATATTTTCTCTGCACCCCTACGCTAACATTATCTTAATAGGTGATATGAATGTTGACATCAAATTAGGATCTAGTGACCGGCACGCTTATGACTATTTAACTCTCACCGCCACTCTCGGACTACTTCCTGCGCATTCTCTACCGACCAGATTGATTAATAACATATATATATATATTATTAATCAACAACTGTCTAACAACACAACAACAACAACAACTGTCTAGATCATGTAATGCTTAAATCTAAGAAGAGTTCTACTGTGCTAGTCCTAGACTCTCACGTAACTGACCACCAGCCTGTCTGTTTATTTCTGCCCCTCAATTCCAGTTCGGGATGTAATGGGCAAAGAACATCATCACAGTATGATTATGAAGCTATTCGTAAAGAACTGGACAACACCGACTTTAGCCTCATCTTAACTAATCAAGCAACTAATATGTTAATTGATAAAATACAGCGTGTGAGTACTAAGCACACCCGAATAACCATAACACATTAAAATGCAGAGTTCTAAAACCGTGGATGAGCTCCGGCCTGGTTCGTTGTCTAAAAATCCGAGATAGAATGCATGTCGAAGTCAGGAAAAAGCCTGATGACTCCATACTTAAAATAACATACACACAGTATATAAACTTTTGTAATGCCTTAATAAGAAAGTTGAAGCGAGCATTTAAAAAGGAAGAATTTCTAAAAGCCAAAAGTAACCGACATAGACCGACACTTTTCCAAATATAAGTGCATCAATGATCTATGCAAACTCTCTATTGATAATTGCGAAATTTTCTCTTATGCAGACGATACGGCAATTCTAGTGTTTGACAAAAACTGGGAGCAAGCCAGAGATAGAGCTGAATACTCGCTTCGGGTAATAATGTAATGGCTGTCAACCAACTTGCTGACGTTTAATTTAGATAAGACGAAACTAATCAGGTTCTACCGCCCACAATCAATAACCCCGTCCTCTTTCTCTCATCAAACAAAGCTCACACTTGTCCCCCTCATCAGTCAGCAGGGTGTAACTGTCTTGCCCTCAGCACGGTCCCCAACATTAAGTACCTGGGAGTAGTTATTGACGAAAAACTTAGCTGGCATGCACATATAGAGGCACTCTGCACTAGAATCAGAAGATTAATCTATATTTAAAGAACTCAGGCACTTTGCCAATTCTGTAACTCTGACTCTTGTGTACCTTAGACTTTGTCAGTCTACAATTATGTACTGTATCCCGGTGTGGGGCGGTACTTACAAAACCGCAATGCTCCCGGCAGAACGTGCACAACGAGCGGTTCTTAAAGTGATGCTTTTTAAATTTAGAGACTATCCTACTGATCATTTATATTCTGAGGCCGAAGTTCTCACAGTAAGGCTATATATACTATATGTCCTTCGTTCAGTCCTGCGGAGACACTCCAACCTTCCGTTAGATAAAAATCTGCTTCTAAGGCGCCTCGGTTTCCCTTTATGTAAAACACCCCTTTTTTATTTTTTTTTGTGGGTGGGAAATCATCAAATAACTTCTCCCGCTCTGGGCAGAGCAGGAGGGCGTGTCAGACTCTTACTGACTAAAACCCACCCGTGTTCCTTCAGTTGCCTGTGCCAGGGGCCACGGTAACCCTCTTGGACTTTTCCGCAACTCTAGCAGACATCGGTCCTAGCAAACCCCGTCATTGGTGCTGACATCTCTTTGAGGCGCGCGTGGAACACAAGGCGCCGTCGACCCGGGCCTGGTCCTTATCGAACGGCGAGCTGCCCATTGCTCGCCGTTCGCAAGCCCGCGCCTACGGTGGCCGGGAATCGGCCTGCGATTCCCGACGCCCAGGGCGTCTCCTGCGGCGGCTAGGGGTGTGAGGGCGCAAATTTTGCCTCTCCCTCACGCGTTCCGCCTCCTCCTTCGCGAACATTACTGCTTCGCAGAAGGAGGTGACGGCTTCTCAAGCCCTCTCGCTCCGTACCATGGTCTGGACCAAGGCCGGACGCGAGAGATCGCCACCGCCAATCGCCTCCACGAGGACACGGCGGTGCTCCGCCCAAGCCGGGCAGACCTCCACCGTATGCTCCACCGTGTCCTCCGGGCGATCCACACAATGGTGACACCCGGGCGTTTCCTCCCGCCTTATCCGGAACAGGAACCTCCCGAAACAACGGTGTCCGGTGAGGTCCTGCGTCAGGCGGAAGGTGAGGACGCAGTGGCGCCTCTCTAGCCACTCCTCAAAGAGGGGACTTATCGCCGCAATTGTGGCGTGCCCAGCGCTGGGTTGCGACAATCGCACTCTCCATGCCGCCCTGAGATCCCGCCGGAGCTCTGTCCGCTGTACCGTGATTTCTCGCGGCAGCGGAGCTACGCCCCGGCGTTTTGCCTCCTCGCGCCACTCCCAAACGTGCGCGAGGACTTTTGCCTCCAGATCCCATGGCGGTAATCCGGCAAGGAGGCTCGCCGCCTCACCGGAGACCGTACGGTATCCCCGGACCAGCCGGGTGGCCATGACCCTTTGGAGCGCGTTCAACCAGCGGGCTGGCCGCCGCCTCAAGGAACGCGCCCACACCGGTGCCCCGTAAAGGGCCATGGACCGCACGACCCCCGCGTAGAGCCTCCGGCAGGAGGCGTTTGGCCCCCCTAGATTGGGCAGGAGCCGCTTTAAGGCAGCCCCGGCCCTATCCAGTCTGGGAGCCAAACGTCGGAAATGCTCCACGAAGTTCCACCGGCTGTCGAGGACGAGTCCCAGGTACTTCATCGTCGACTCGACGCCGATGTGAACCCCTCCTACCGTTATTTGGGAACCCGACGGTGGCGTGTTCCGAGGACCATGAAAACACATGGCCTCGGACTTGTGCAGGGCCACCTCGAGTCCCAATTGCTGGATCCTCTCGACGATTATCGCAACCCCGCGTGTCGCTAGTTCGGCCGCCGCCTGGTGCGACCTCCCCTGCGCCAGGACCAGCGTGTCGTCAGCGTAACAAACCGCGCTGACGCCGCTAGGGAGGTCGGCGCGCAGCACCCAGTCGTATCCGATGTCCCACAGATGCGGCCCCAGGACCGATCCCTGTGGGACACCGCACGACATCTCTTGCCGGTTCCATACTCCCTGGTGACCGGGGTGGATGACGGCCCTGTCCGTCAAATAGGCCTCGACCACACGACATAGGTAGGTCAGCATCCGGTGATACCGGAGTGCCTCCCTGATGCAACTCCAGGGCAGGGTATTGACGAAGGAGGAGGCGGAACGCGTGAGGGAGAGGCAAAATTTGCGCCCTCACGCCCCTAGCCGCCGCAGGAGACGCCCTGGGCGTCGGGAATCGCAGGCCGATTCCCGGCCACCGTAGGCGCGGGCCTGCGAACGGCGAGCAATGGGCAGCTCGCCGTTCGATAAGGACCAGGCCCGGGTCGACGGCGCGTTGTGTTCCACGCGCGCCTCAAAGAGATGTCAGCACCAATGACGGGGTTTGCTAGGACCGATGCCTGCTAGGGTTGCGGAAAAGTCCAAGAGGGTTACCGTGGCCCCTGGCACAGGCAACTGAAGGAACTCGGGTGGGTTTTAGTCAGTAAGAGTCTGACACGCCCTCCTGCTCTTCCCAGAGCGGGAGAAGTTATTTGATGATTTCCCACCCACAAAAAAAAAAAAAGGGCAGGGTATTGAAGGCATGGCGATGTCTAAAGACACCGCCAAGACGACACCACCCTGGGCCACAGCATCCCCCGTCGTGAGGGCCCGCACGCGCATGATGGCGTCCACCGTAGAGCGCCCCCTGCGGAAGCCAAACTGGCTCTCCGCCAAATCCGGCCCCACCCGCACCAGCCGCCCGACGAGGCGGTCTGCAATGACTCTCTCAAAGAGCTTGCCCACCTCGTCAAGCAGCACGATGGGCCGGTAAGCGGACGGAGAGTCCGCTGGGCGCCCCGGCTTCTTGATGAGGACCAGTTTCCCCGTCTTCCAACGAAGTGGGAACTGGCCCCTCTCCATGCATGCGCTTAGGAGCCCCCTTAGTCGAGGCCCGAGAGCCTCCGAGGCCAGGACCCAGGCTTTCCTAGGTAAGCCGTCGGGTCCTGGGGCGGTATTTTTAGCACTCAGCCTACGTACCGCCACTCGCAGCTCTACCTCGGTCACCTCCGGAGCATCGTCGTCGTCGTCGGCGGTGTGGTCCGCATTCAGCACCGCAGTAGGCGGAGCCATGGGCGGGGAGATATGGTCCCCTCTAGAAGGGAACAGAGTGCTCACCACGTCCTCCACGAGCTGGGGCCGGAGACTCTGCGTCAGCGGGGGAGCCCATGGGCGGAGCTTCCCACGCACCAATTTGTAGGGGCATGTAAAACAAACCCCTGTCGTTTTGCATTTACAAGTCGACAACTGTTGGCTCAAAGTTCACGCATGTATAATAAAATAAATAAAATTATTCCGCTGGCTGTACAGATATATCTTACATAAAATGAAAAGTAAATTAAGAGAATGGCTATTATGGATATTTATTATATATATTAGAATGGATATAGTATATTAATCCTTAACTTATAATGAAACAGAAACTTTATTGACTATCATAACTTTATCAAACTTACATTAAAATGGAGCTTATTAAACACTCACACTTCTCATACACACCTCCCTACACACAAAATACACTCATGTATACACACCACAAGCATTCAATCCATTTGCTGTGTTAACAACCACTGATCTGCGTACCTAGTTTATGAGCCCGGAAAGCTGACAAGAATTTTAAACTTGGTAGTACAACCCACTGTCTCCATATGCTATGTACTGTGTTGTTGTTTTTATGTACTAATAAACTTATATTATTATTACATTGAAAAAATTACCTCGAATGTTCGAACGAAAGAACACACATGCAAATGAGCCAATCAGCTGCGCTCGCGTAACGCGTTGTATTCCGGCAAGCGCCGCGATTAGTTCTCGGCAGAACAGATAATGGTAACTGGTTCGCGAGCCTGTTGTTATGCGCGATTCGTGGACGCATTATGTGTGAGAGTATAAGTCATATTAAAAAAGATTTTTGCACGATCTATATTATTTGGATTAATTGGTTGTAATTTAACTAAAACATTCTTGAATTTAGTTATTTAAAAGTTAGAGATTCGAAACTGTAAAATTTAAGCAAAAGCTTACTGTGCAAATAGGCACCTCATTTTGGTTTAATTGTTTTAGCTTTCCGTTATTACAAATGCATGTATCTTCGCTACTAAAGTGTATGCTGCATAATTTACTGCATTCGCTAGGCATCCAATCAAATTCGTTTCTTTCCAAACGAACCGCAGTTACCCTTTTTTTTTGCTGTAAGTAGGTACCCTACCTACTTAATTTTTCGGGAATCTGTGACATTAAATTTAGAATTAGATGCATGCTATCTTTCATCTTTAGTCGATTAGTAATAAAGGCCATTCACTTTAAAGAATTTAGAGAATGGTGATATTTTGTGACAAATTATACGAAATTTTCAAAAAAAACATTAAAATTGGGTCACACCATCTATGATTTTCAGTCGCGGTTGTTGAGTTGACTCATCATTAGTCATCATGCGTAAAAATTTGTAATACGGTGACTTTACTTTCAGACTATAAACTCGCAGCCAACCATAGCACAGATGGAGAAGTTGGTGAAATTTCTAGAGGAGAATCCAGAGGTAGCTACAGGGGCAGATCAGGCGAATAAAGCCCACGAAAGCCTTCAGACGACCCAGAAATGGGAAGCTATAGCAAATGAATTAAATTTGATGGGAGGCGAAAATAGAAGCGGTGACTCTTGGGCAGAAGTAAGTATGCTATCGAAACGAAGATATTATTTGGTCCTGTTTCACTTTATCATTCACAAGCTGAACCCTGCTGCACTACGCAGCGCCACCTATTCTGCCTAATTGCTCAAACTATATCTATATCCATTGTCCAGTAATGTGCTATTCTGCGCTGTACTACGCTAAGCTGAGCTAACTTTCTTGTGCTATGTATTTTGTGCAAACCGCCGCCGAGCTGTGCGAGGTGTCCTGTGCGAGTCAGCACATATCGCGTGACCGCTGCTGTTTTTTAAACAAAGCCTATCACAGCACTTGAGTAGCAAATAAGCTAAATAGAGAACAGCACAGCTCAGCGCAGCATAACTAAATTCAGATGAGCCTTAAGTGCTTAATCGTTCGAATGGCATTCGAGTGACAAACAGACTAACATTGGTGTTTATATAGATAGACCAATACCACAAAGGATTGTCAACATGTTTTTTTTTCAGTTTTGGGATGTATTGAGAGGTCATCTAAATAACATTATAGCCGAGAGGAAATCTGAACCTGGCTCTCGCGGCGGATGCCCCCAACCATATCCACAAGCGATGGTGGAACGAATGCTTCTGTTATTGGGAGGACCTGGAAATGAAGAAATCCCAGCTGGGGCACCTTCGGTAAGTTTTTGTTTCATTAGGCAGGTTGTACACGGCACGGTTTCTTTACGGTACGGCGCGCTAGCCGCACCGCAGAATAATCGTGTGGTGATATTATGACGCGGCAAACCATGCAGTAATCTAAATCTCAATGGACTGCAAATCTGCAATACAACACTGACGTTAAACATGACGTGCCGCCAAAACGCGATGCAGCGCCGAAGTAATCGCTGAAACGTGCGATTTTGCTATCGCGTCCGAACACAGAGTCGTTAAGATCATACTAAGCCAGTGTTCTTAGATCTTGCATCAATCTTCCGGAAAGCGAATAAACCCCTACTCGCTGATACTAAAAGCAGCATGTCTGCTAAGCACCTTTAATTACTTGAAGTAAACACTTATTTTTTTTGGGTTTTGTACATAACGGGTGAAAACGGGCCCCCATTACCTACTAAGCCTACGCTGTCTGTCTACCTGCCAGTCGTTCATATTCTATCAAAACCAGCAGCTCACGTTCGCCGGTTCGATCGGGCCGAAGAATTGACCAATTTTTGCCTGAAACCGAAACTGCGGCCGAAACCTGATTTTCTGGCCGAAACTGGCCAAAATTGGACCCGAACCTTCGGTCGGACACTACTAATAGCATAACTCCCTCAAATATTAAAATTAGGAATCAAACAAAATGTACTGCGCTGCACTTTAAGTGGCTGCGCTTTTTTTAAACGGGCCATCGGGAGCCCACCCGCTCGGTCTTCTGTCCATCTCGCTCACACTGAGCACTTAAAAGCTTGCGCGTCGCATCTTGACATATTCTCGTGGTGCAGTATGCTAGCTTGCACAGCGCACCTCGCTCACCTAGCGTTACCATCCGTCCGGCGTTGTCCGGCCATGTGTGACTTTTTGCCCCCCACCCCCCTCAGGACTAGTGAGTCCGGTATTTTTTAAATATAAAGAATAAAAAGTGGAACGACAGGACTTTTAAAATTTTTAAATAGAAACCCTCCGCAAACCTCAAATTCTGAGTTGAAAAAAACATAGCCCGAGAAACTTAGCTAGACACAGCGCAGCATAGCTTAATACTCACCCTTAAACTGTATCATACCGAACATATGGCACAGAAAACATTTTACATACATTTATGTCGTTTAGGTTGGTCAGCAGTGATAGGACGTGGTGGGCACCAGACGTAAGTGTAGCAACAGTCGTGCGATTGTGTAACCATCTCACCGTGAAAACTTAGGTGAAGGGAGCGTGGAGTGAGCTGTCAGTATCGTCCCACTGACGCTAGGTATTGACCAAGCATTACATTTACAATCATAATCGAGATTTTAATAATATTTTTTATGCAAATTCTATTGATAATTTTATATTATTTCAAAGCTAGTATCTAAGTGTCTAAACATTACTATTTTGGGGGTTTTAAAATAAAATAGCAAAATAGAAATTCAGTCAGAAACTCGACGTTGTTTTTTGTTAAATGCCTTAGGAGCGAGCGCGTCACGCACGGACTTTAAATACAATAAAAAAACAACACTGACTTTCTAACTGAATTTCGGGTTTTGCTATTTTATTTTAAAACCCCCAAAATTGTAATGTTTAGACACTTAACTAGTTACATACTAGCTTTGAAATAATATAAAATGATCAATATAATTTGTATAAATAAAAAAATATATTAAAATCTGGATTATGATTGTAAATGAAACGTTGATCAATCCCTAGCATCAGTGGGATGACACTGACACCTCACTCCACGCAAGTGTTCACGGTGAGATTTTTACAGAAGTTATACTTACATAACATTAATTAACAAAGAATTTGTGTGTGCCAACACTTTACGGTTTCCGTATGGAACATGGGCGAATATCTTTACACACAGAGTATTTATATGACATGTATTATATTAATCGTCCACCTTGTGTTTAGAACGATGAGATCAAGGAGTTCGTGGAGCATATCTGCACCTACCACCTAGACCACATGTGGAAGAAGGTGGTGTACACATACGTGTGCAGACACTACTCGGACTTTGACATCGAGCCCAAGAAGAACTTCATCAAATGCACAATCAATTTGGTCAGTACCATATAGTCAATATTTTTACTGTAACGGTTTTAGGGATTTTTAATTTATTAATTTGAGATAAACTTACACAACATTGCAGACATAAATGAATCCAAGTTATTGTACGGTTACAATTCAATATAAACAGGCAAATTTACAATAAAAAATAATACACAAAATTAACAAACAAAGCAAATATTGAAAGAAAGAAAGAAAATGCGTTTATTTGCGGTAAACATGACGCAATAAATAAGAAATGGTTGGGGGAAACATGCGTCACATCCACGCAAAACGGCTATCGCTCAGCATTATGCTGCGACCCTATGCAAGACAGAGCCGCAGCGCTGGTTTTCAGCGACAGCCGGCGCTGACATAGTGACGTCGTCCGGCGAATATCAAATAATTAAATAATATTGGCACAAAAAATATAAGCTGGATGTTCACGTCACGGTTTCTTTACGGTAGGGCGAGCGGCGGGCGCGCTAGCACCGCAGAATAATCGTGTAATGATAGTATGACGCGGCGAACCATGCACTAATCTAAATCCCAATGGACTGCAATATTGGACGCCATTGTCACATATATTATGTGACAAACGAAAGCCTACCCTGTACGGCACGTCATAAATATATGACAAAAAATACGGTGCACCATACCACGAAATAAAAAATTAAACCATTACCTTTGGGTGTGTTTATTTAGACAGGGTTATTGGTATAACACCATCAACCTCTTAAGGGGCCATTGTACTCATCAATATGAACAACTTTTACTATAGGACCAAATACGAAGTCGCGAGAAAAAAATCAGCTGTAGAAGAGCTGCAGAACTCGTCAAAATGTAGGGAACAGCAGATTTTAAATGCATAAAAAACTGTTTTCACACGCCATAGTCTTTTATATGTGACCGCTGGTGTTGTGATATGATAATAGCCTTAAAAACTTACGAAGATTAGTGTGAAACTTTCATCTGATGTAATAATGTTTTGGTATCAGTTAGTATCTGGATAAAATAACTATATTTTTAATATCAGTCTTATAAAAAAAATCTAGCAGTTTTCAATCAAATATAAAATCTAGTCAGGTCTAATTTCGATATTCGCCAGATCTCCCGCGCATCCCTAGCACAACACCGATTATCAATCCCTTGTACGCCATAGTCATAACTTTAGGTAGGTAGTTAAAAAAGTGTAAACAAAAAAAACCACGTGACTCATAGATGCTAAACCTTTTATTTCAAATGTTAAAATCATATTTTATAGAGTCTCATATTAATAGGCTCTATTATGAATCTGAATCTGATGAACTATCTGTCACATTAATAATAAAGCGTTCAGTGGTATCATCAATAATTTTGTCTAACTTAAACATTTTCTGATCTTCTTTCATTACATGACCCTCGCAATTTTTCCACTTCTCATCAGTCACATTAGCTAAAACCTCTAGCAAAAGAACTTTTAGGCAGCCATTTTAAAACTTTTATTTTTCTCGGCTACAACTCCTTAACTTGAGCCCATATTAACTCAATTGGATTGAGCTCACAGTGATTGATTATGGTGGCAGGCGCAATACTGTGACACCATTTTGTTGTACTCTTCAATTTGCAACGTTATCTAATTTGTTGTATTTTCTAAAAGGTTTGGGGAACCTGTCTTTTTGGGCTCTTTACAATAGACAAATTAAAAAATATTATATCAATAAAATAAATCTAACTAAAAAATTTTACTCAAGCAGTTACATCTACGAAGAGTAGCTTAAGAATAAATGATAAAGTTTAACATACTATAATAAAAGAGGAAACTATCCTGTGATCGAAAATTAATTTAATTTTGTTAGAACGTATTTTAAACCAAGAAAGGGTCAACTATAAAAAAACCCTTTTTACGATTTGTTTACCTTTTTTTAACTACCTAAAACTTTAAAGTATAGACGTCATATCCGCAGGCGATCACTTTTAGTAAAGTCCAATTCATAATTTTTTAAAGTTATATTATTAAGAGACTGTGATAACGAGTGGTCGTGTAAAATGACTACCATAAGACTTCTTCGCATATTATTAGAAGGAGTTGCAGACGATGATGAGTTTTTGGAAACGGAATCTTTGGAATAAAATTACTATTCGGTACTTACCGTTTATTGAAGATATTATGAGACTGATTGGTTATTATAATTATTATGTATAACTGTTGATCTTAAAGTTTCTGTATATACTATAACTTTTTATACTAACTGATAAAAATAACAATAGTTAAAAGACTGATTTCGAAAATGTATCTTTGGAACGACGTCGTTAATTTATTTCATTGTGCCTGTTTTAACACATCAATTCGTTCCAACCGGGTGTCCCGTGACAACTCGTTATTTTTTATTACATAATAAAATTCTTATCGCTAAAATACGAATAGTTCATTTAAAGCATACTAGATAGAATCGATAAGCGACATGCTGTACTGCTACATCCCTAAATCAGATGCTTATTAGTCATAATAATGGCTGGCCGGCCATGCCATTGTCATAATATCAAGGCAGCAGATCGAAAATAGTGCTGTACCTTATTGTTACTTGCTTTGCTTTGTAAATGCCGTATAATGATAACTATAGTGGAAGTAGTGCGAGGTTAAATAAAATTACAGACAAAAAAATAATTTATCGATAAAGGAACCCCTACCTATTTATTGTGTAGGTTATTTCACTGATTTTGTGATTTTTACGGCGGAAAAACGTGTGTGTACAATCGGCCTTATTAATGATTTTATAGATGGAGACACCAACACGAAAAACGTTTCGAGGCAATGTATTGAAAATTGAAGAAGAGTCGACAAGCCGACAGGTAGCTCCTTCGGGTAAGTCAAGCAGTTTTAAGCAACATATTCGTTGGAAACTAAGTTCACATGAAAACATAAAATCTTAATAATATTGCTACATCATGAATTCGGGACATTAGCACGTGGCCTGCAACATGATTCTCGCAACAAATAAGCATGTTGCTGAAACAATGTTTGTTGATCTTGTTTCCAAGTGAATATGTATTTTATTTTTAGTTTTATTTAGCCTATAACGTCCCGCTGCTGGGCAAAGGAAATCTTTTCCCGCGCCACCTCGAACCAGCCCTCGCGGTACGCGTCCAACGGTGTAGTTGTGTTCTGTAACACACTAAACGTAGGAATGGCTTTCATTTTGACAGTTCAACAACTTTCATTGCGTTATAAATTTACGTTGTTGAACTGACAATTTTGTCGAACATGTGAAGCAAACATGTGGGGATTAGTAATATCAAATGATAAATGATAAACGATTTTATTTCTGTAAGTAGGTTTGAACAAACACTTTTACACGTCAATCGTATTTTAAAAACTAGATGAGGTCGGCGTTTCCTATCTGACTACTCTGAGAAGAAAGGCCGAAACCAACTCAGAGGTCACAGTCTCTTTTAAAGTCCAGACAAAATCTTGGTCAGATCATGCGAAGGCTATGTAGATCGGTGTCTGAAGTGGTCTTTTGAGGAGAGAACCACACAGATTGAGTGGACCTGTCTAGTCAGTGCACGCATTTGTCAATAACCATGCAGCTCAACTCAGAACTTAAGGAGCTCAACGATTCGACGAACAATACCAAAGAAAGGACATTTGGGTAGGCCGCATCAGCTACTCAAACTACCAGAACATGATTAAAACTGGAACAAAAACACACATAGTCCTCACATTCACAATAATTAAAAATAATAATATAATACTTTATACAGTAAATATTAGTGTCATTGTATATGTAAATAAGTATAGATACTTATAGCAAACATTAAAAGTAAAATAGTTAGCAAAATAAAATAAATTAACATTGCCTGAGCTTTATTGGAGCAACTCAATCCCAAGATTTTTTGTCCTCAATATAGTCTTTTACAGTATAATAGGCATTCTGGCATAGTTTCCTTTTTATAAAAGATTTGAATGTGGCTAGGAAGTTTATTATAAAAACGTATACATTGGCATCTAAACGAGCCACCTATTTTCTTGAGCCTGGTAGTAGGAACAACAAATTTGTGTTTGTTCCTAGTATTTATATTATGGTTAGCACTGTACTTTTTAAACAGATTAATATTTTTATGTGCATACAAAAGATTTTCATAAATATACTGAGAAGGCACAGTTATTATATTAATCCCTTTAAATTTGTCTCTGAGGGACTGTCTGGGACTTAATTTATAAGTTGAACGAACTGCCCTTTTTTGTAAAACAAAAATCGCCCGAATATCGGCGGCATTTCCCCACAACAGAATACCGTAAGACATTACACTATGAAAATAACCAAAGTATACTAAACGGGCTGTCGCTAAATCAGTTAAACCACGAATTTTCCTAACGGCGTATGCTGCAGAGCTAAGCTTCTTTGAGAATTTATCTATACAATATGTAACAAAAACCCTGTTGTTCCTTTTAGGGACGTATACATTTACCTACAAGAATGATGAAAATTAATGAAATTATAATTTAAAAAAATGAGCATTGGCCAGTCGAGAGGTCAATAACAAATAACTATTAAAATCGGCACATTCAAAAAAATGTTTAGAGTATCTGAATGTACAAGTACATCTTTGTTTCGCTAAATAGCCTACGAGTTCGGCGACTTTCTTTGAAGCGATAGACGATGCCGCTACCGCGGCGCACGCCCCCCCCCCCCTCCCTTTACCCCGCCACCCGCCGCCCTGCGAATCACTTCGTAGTCTCCCGCGCACCTCAGTTTTGAACGGATGTTATTGTTGACCTACGTAGTGAGTGACTTGTGATTTGTTTACGTAGTTTATTTACCATGTCCTATTCTAACGTAGAATATTTTAATATGCTGATGTGCACGCAGACTCTACCAAGAACGATTAGCAAGTCTACCATTACCATCGGCGATTGCATTCTAACGTTTGCACGTACGTACAATACCGGAAGTGTGCACGGACGAGACCATCGAGCTGACGTAGGCAGACCGAGGATTCGATACATTGACACCGAGGAGCAAGTGTTGGACTTGCAAAATCACCTGATCTGACGCCTTTAGATATTTCCTCTGCGGCAGTGTAAAGCAACAGCTGTTCAAAAAAACGTGCGATAGGGAGTTCGAAATGCGTTCACAGATAGTAGCAGCATTTGACCACATCATTTCCGATACCTCCGATCTGCGGAGCGTACGTAGGCGTCAAAGACATCATAATAAATTAATGCATTCAAATAAACATAAGGTTTTAAGTGACAGACGCGGCGACTTTGTTTTTTTTTAATGTAGTGAAGTGTTAAATGTAGTTTTGACAATTATCAATTGTGCAAAATACTGTGTAAACCAACATTTTCAAACATTCATTCGTTAAAGTGAAAAACAACAGCTGACAGAAGAATACTGTGGTATTTTCGGGTTTCAACTCTTCACCCTTTATGAGAGTACTTGTTTCTACTTGTCTAACATGAGGTATCGTAAACTTAATACATTTCGTTTTTTTTTCTCGTTAAGAAGAAGGTTATTAACATTAAACCAGTTAACTACTTTTGCGAGGGCACTATTTACATTGTCAGTAACCAGCTGCTGACGTTTGAGTTTAAATAAAAGTGAAGTGTCGTCTGCAAACAGCACTATATCATGTTTATCCTTTATGAGGTAAGGCAAGTCATCTAGATAAATAAGAAATAAAAATGGACCTAGAATTGAGCCTTGAGGGACCCCCATTCTTACTACCGATCCGGGAGATCTTTTCCCGTTAACATCAACTCTCTGAATCCTATCACTTAAGTAAGAAGATCCAGAGAGGCGTTCCGGATTCCGTAGTGGTGCAGTTTCCTGATTAATGTTTCATGAAGAACACAATCGAATGCCTTGGACAAATCGCAAAAGATGCCCAACGCATCGCAATGGTCCTCCCATGCATTATATACATGCCCTAGAAGTTCAACTTCATCAGTAGTTGAACGACCCCTTGTAAAACCGAACTGTTTGTTATGCAGTAATTTATGTACAGACGCCAGCAGGTCAAGCTACCCGAAACTGTCAAATTTTCCCAATCAACCTTGAACCCTAATGCTTTAGCGATAAAGTTGAAAATCTATTAAAGAAATTTGACAGATTGTAGTAGCTTGATGTGCTGGCGTCTGTACATTAAAAAATATTTGCATTTGATTTAAAATAAGTTTTAAAAAAAAATTACTAAATGTAGGTAGCACTGAAATAGGTCTATAATTAGTAGGGTCTGATGTACTACCCGATTTAAACAACGGTATTATTTTACTGTTTTTCATAAGATCAGGAAACTCACCACGGCCGGTCAATACAATTATTAAAAATAACAGCTAAAGTAGGTGCTACAATATTTATAATTGACTTAGCAACGTCCACAGAATTACCCCATATATCTGCAGTCTTTTTGACATTGAACGTGTGAAAGGTTTTAATTATATCTTTAAAAGTGACTTAATCGAAATAAAATTCAGAATCACAAACTGGTATGTTTTCTTTAAGTAAAGACTCTGCAGCAGTGGGTGAAGAGTTTAGAGATTTATTAGTCGATACGGGAATCTCTGCAAAGAAATTTTCAAAGGCCGCGGCGACTTGAGAATCTGATTTAATTATATTGTCATCAATAGCAAGGCTGTAGTCACTACATCGGTTGCATGACCTTCCCGTTTCGCTATTAATGATACTCCATGTCATTTTTATTACATTACTAATATTTTTAATATTAATGATTATCCATCAAAATGATAAGTGGTCGCTCAGTAGTAACGACAATGACTTATGAGTTGTATGTCGTTGTGGTATGTGGCTACAGACCAGACCCAGGGAGGCTTGAATTTTACTTTGTGCGATTTATGACGTAACTAAGTGAAATTATAAGATTCTTTAAAAAAATCGATAGACTCTGTCTATTGAAAGCTGAGAGTGAAAAAGAGCGGAAAATAAAAAAAAATAGTTCGGGTATCCTTGGATCAACTAGGAAAAAACGTATTTGATACTTGAATATTTAGATGCAGAATATTTATAGAAAAAGCATAGAATTGGGATAAATAATCATAATACATATAAAAAAAAATATGACCTAAAATTTTATATTACACAATAAACCATATAGGATCGTATGAGCTTATCTACACAATTTTTTGCTAGCATTCCTACTATTCTGTATTATGTAAACAAAATAAATATTCTGCACAAAAATACTCAAGTGTCAAGTTGACTGACCGGTTGGTGCAGTTGGTAGCGACCCTGCCTTCTGAGCCGCTGGTCCCGGGTTCGATCCCCGGTCAAGTCAAACATTTGTGTGCATGAACATGTCTGTTTGACCTTTGTCTGCGTGTTTATATGTATATAAGTATGTATATCAGTCTTCAGGTTACCGTAGTACAGGTTCTACCTAGTTCGGGACCTGAAGACCTTGTGTGGATGTTGTCTCATATTATTATTATTAAATACGCTTTCCTAGGTGATCCGGGGATTGCGGACCTAATTTTTTAAAATTATCCGCTCTTTTTCACTCTCAGCTTTCAACAGACTTTCTAGTTGCGAGTAGGTACGACAAATGTTAAATTTATTGACCAACCTAATCTCTTCGACAAAAACCCCTTATAAAATATGAATGTTAGTATAGTTTTCTTACAAGTAAAAGTTCAATTTGATGTTTTATTAAAAAAACGAAACTTAACTTTTCTCGGGATACATTAGCCTAAAATTCAGCGTAAATTCCCCGGGCTAAGAGTAACAGTGGGAACATTGGAGTGATATGTTATGTATGTATGGTGTGTGACATATACCGTTGTGTTATGTATGTTGTTGTCATGTTATTACAGCTAGAAGGGCTGCTAGGCGTAGCCGGCGCGCCAGAGACCGAGCAATAAGACCCAGACCAATCGCAGTAGAGCGAATTATTAACATAGATGAAGGGAGACTGCAGGTCAATCTGCAGAGTGCCGAAATTTTGAGCAGCTTTGGCGCAACTCCCGAACACTTGGGAGCTTTTATAGCTGCATGTAGCAACAGTATTGCGGAAGAAATATCGCGTCGCAACACTCTCAATTAAGTTTATATTTAGGTACTTATTTCTAGCCCAGGATAATAAGACAAATTAAAGGCAAGATAACTATTATTAGGATTATTAGGTATTCATGCTTATTTACCATTATTGATTATAATGCTGACAAGACCGACAACCTTACAATTATAGGCATCAAAATCTTCGCGGTTTTATTGCAGACAGTCTTATTTTCTTGGTCTATTCATTCATTCCTTAAGCACAAAAATATTGTTTTCTCAAACATGCTTGGAAATTTGAGCATTATTTTGACAACCTTCTTTGAGTTATATCGAAATTGCTGTACTGGCCAAATACATGCGAGCACCGCTGCACCGGCCGGAAAAACTTGTATGAAAATCCATATCTGTCGTGGTTTAGCGGCCAAATAAATTACATAGTAAACTCATATCTATCGTGTAATTTAAAAATGGAACGATCTTTTACTCCGAAACATGGCAACCAAGGAGGTAACTTATCAAAGGTTTTATTTAAATTTCGAACTGGCTTGAAAATAGAAACCAAATGAACACTATAACGCGGGAAAAAATATTGTTGTTCGTTGTTCGTCATTGATTTTGAAAAGTAATGATAATTTAACGTAGATAAATGTATTTACCTACACGTTCGTCCATCTATGCAATCAACATCATGTACAATCATGTTTAGTGTATGACTAATACTTATATGTTTTTATTTGTACAATAAAGTTTTTATTACTTAAAATTATTTTATTTTAATGCCTCTTGCTGGCCGTTGCAGTAATGTACCTACTATAAAGCACCCTCTGATGACCTACCTGAAGGTCGTATTTATAACAAAATTATAAGTTATACTTAATCAATTATGTACTGTAACATATTTTTTTAAGTTTTGAAGAAGATTTTTCCCCCCGCTTGAAACTAGTCTAGTTTGGAAAATTTGAATTTTTGCACAGTATTATTTATTTCTTTAGTTCTAGGTTAAGTTAGAATAAGTACTTTCAAAGTTTTTTGTCATTTATTTTGCGGCATGAGACACTTTTTGATTAGCTACTGCATACGATACGATACGATGCTAACATAGTGAGTACAGAATAGTAAATAAGGTTTTATGTATGGTTTGTTACCATACGTCTTTTGCTGATTGATATTGATTGATAGGGATGCTAAATGCTACAAGTAAAACTATGTAATTCACTTGATACGTGTATTGAGTCCACGACCTTAACTAACGATAAATGAGGTGTTGCTATGACGCGGTCCGAATGTGAACTGAAGTTGATGTAAAATGTGTGTTAATTAATTACAATTCAATTATGATGAGAGAGCATTTACGCAATGTGCGGTTGCACCGTACATACTCCCGGGCGCGAGTTGACTGATGCTGATGATGCTTAGATATGGTAGTGTTAGTATGATCTGATGATATAAGGTGATAGAACAATTTTTACTTATGTTGCTAAATTGTTAGTTGATGTTTTTAAAACTACATTTTTTGGTAACAGGTGAAGTTGCTCTATCAGTTACGAAAGCACTTGAATTGGTTTCTACTATCGCGCACTGATCAGTACGAAACACTTCACTCGCGCACTGTACACTTTGATTTGCTACACTCGCACTAAGGTCATTGTTACTGGCTCGGTAGTGCACGGAGGGTTGCCCAGGTTCAGGCTCCAGGTGCACAGTGCGTCGCCTTCGCCAGCGTATGCATGCGAACGTAGAGAAGGCTAGCCCTGCCGCCCCAACAACGTAGATGGCCACGTACTGGTGTATATCGTGAAACGACACCCCGTCAGCGATGGTCACCTCTTCCGAGGCTGCTTTCATCTGTTCTATTTGCTCGGAGATACTTTGTAGCGAAGATTGATAGCTTTCTTCTTTGTACTCGTAGTGTGGTACTGATAAATTGATAATATTATTGACAGGAGCGATCTCTACGGCAATAATATCGGGCTTAATTTTCAAGTCAATCGTTTGTTGGTTGTGTGCCGTTATTATGAAGGTCTCACCCTTGATGACACAGTTGTTTCCGAGCGCGATAACATTCACTCCGGTCACCTGTTCAGTTGTAATTTGATCCCCATATATGATTCTCAGAGTGCATTGTCCGCAACACGTAATTATGAATGTGTTTATTGCATTCAATTCTGTCCATGTTGTTTTGCATGTTGCGCTTATGATTGTACAGGTATCTTCTTCTGGATTTTTGATGCAGAAGTTGTTGTCTGAGTCTCGTTGATATACAGGTTTTTGTAGTTGGCATAGGTTTGTATATGTATTGAACCGTATGCATTTTTGAAGTTCATTAGCGGATATGGGTAAGTATGTATCCCTTTTGATGTTTATAGCTATGAACTCTGATATTAGTAATATACTAATCATACGACTACTTTCTTCGTGTTGAATAGGTATCATATGATATATGTCGTAACTCTCTCTGTTTAGTAGTGGGATTTTTATTTCAAATATGAAGTATTCACGCGTCATGCGTGCTCTTACTTGCATAATTTGATAGATCTTGTACAGGTCTGATACAATGCTGTTGATGGGTAATGATAGATCTTTGGGCATCTGATTTGAAATAATATTTAGCTCATCTTGTAGTTGAGCTGGCGTTATGATATGGACGTTGAAATGTTGGACGTTAGTGATCGTGTCCAGCAATGAATCTTGAATGTTCTTTAAACTGCTTAGAATGTTGTTTGCAATTAAAGTTGATAAAATGAAGTCTTCCGTGATTGCTACTTTTTCAACCTCATTCTTCAATGAGTTTATAGCTTGATCTATGTTTATTAAGTGCTGATTAAATATTTTATGCTGTTTTTCCATTGTCTGTTCAACTCGTTTGAGCAGGTTGTTCTCAGCTTCAATGATAGATGTTTGATTGCGCCAGAGATTAGCAAGATGTTTTTGATTTTCTCTGACTAATGTAATGTCTCGTTGGTATTGTTCGGCGAAATTTTCATCTAGTACACCAAAGAGACTGTTCGCAATGTTTCCGATCCCGTTGATAAGGCCTCGGCGGTTACGTGGATGCGCTTCGAAATGCTGACTGAGTAACATACGGTCGTAGTACTCCAGTTCCATGAATCCGTGACGTAGTTGTAACATGATAACGTCACAATGGGATTTGCTTTTAGTTTGTGTACATAAGCTTTCAAGGTGTTTCATGTAAATATTAAATATTTTACACCCGTGCCAATACGGTTGCATGTCGTAATATACGACTATTTTCCATTGATCTTGTATTAGATTCATTTCTGATATTTTGTCAAAGTAAATTGCTTGTTTCCCTTGTAGTTGTGTTATGTTGTATGCAGCGTGTGCGTTGCAAGTTAATGTTAATATTAGGAATAGTAAGGACAAGATTGTAGAGAAACTGTAACTAAGCCCTCTTCTTCGTTGGTTTAAGTTTACTTTTGGTGATAGTTTAGTCTCCTGTTGGACTGAAGCTGACACTTGTTTGTGGTCTCCTTGATCTTCGCAATCTAGCAAGGGAGTTAACTTGACGATAGGCCGTTTCATTGTGCCATTTCTTGTTTGTAGTGTGACTACTCTGACGTACCCATCACTGCCTGGGTGCACTTGCATCACCCTTCCCATTGCCCATTTACCTGGTGGTAGGTTGGCGTCTTGAATTAACACCAAGTTACCGACTTTGATGTTTTCTTGAGGGCGTCTCCATTTTGACCTTGTATTTAATTGTGTTATGTATTCACTTCGCCAGCGTTTCCAAATATCTTGATAAATCCTTTGAGTTAGATTCCATCTTGTGCGAAGATCTTTCTCTGTTTCGTACAGTGTTAAATTTGGACCACTTGACAAGAAATGTGCGGGCGTAAAGAAGTTCAAATCTGCTGAATTTTCGGTTAAAGGACATATCGGCCTTGAGTTCAGACATGCCTCCAACTGATATAGTATTGTACTATACTCTTCGAACGTTAATTTTTGCTCCCCTACAACTCTCTTCAGATGATATTTTAGGCTTTTAACGGCAGCCTCCCATAGTCCTCCTGCTGATGGCCAAGAAGGTGCGTTAAAGTGCCAATCGATTCCCATTTTTGTTATTTCTGCCTGAAATTCTTGATTGAATGTGCTGCTTATTGTATGATATTCGTCCTGTAGGACTTTGTTGGCTCCAATAAAGTTGGTACCTTGATCGCTGAATATATTCTGTGGGACTCCTCTCCGAGCTATCATTCTACGGAGAGCAGCGAGAAATGATGATGATGTCAAATCCGACACCAACTCTAAGTGCACGGCTTTAGTTGCCATGCAAATAAATACGGCGACATAACCCTTGGTGGTTTTTATTCCACGACCCTTGTTGGCCTTGATATAGACATGTCCCGTATAGTCTACGCCTACATTCTGGAAAGGACGTGACGGATTCGTCCTTTCTGGTGGTAAATCTCCCATAATTTGATGCTGATTGCTGGGATTGTAGCGACGACACTTAACGCAACGTCGAACTCGGAATTTAACTGCTCTGATTCCGCCTACAATCCAATACTGTTGTCGTATAAATGCTGAAGTTAGCTGAGGTCCGCCATGAAATGCTAGAACGTGAGCCTCGTCAATCAGAACTTCAGTTACACGACTGCTTTTTGATAGGATTATTGGATGTTTCATCTGATGATCTATATTGGCATGTTTGAGCCTCCCGCCAACTCGAAGAAGGCCGTCTTGATCAAGAAACGGATTTAAATTCAATATTTTGCTCTTGCTTGATATGGGTTTGCTCTGTTGCAATTTATGTATTTCCTCTGGAAAATCGGTTTCTTGAACGTATTTAATCAACTTTAATTTGGCAACTCTTATTTCTTGAAGAGTCAAATGTTTTGTTTGTGCTATTTCCTTATATCGCAAACGTCTATACAATCGTAAAAGCATAGCGTAAACGTTTATAAGCTGTGTGAATGAACTGTACTTTGATATCAGGTGACGTAATACACTGCAGCTATCGGCACTTTGATGGATTACATTCACTTGTAATAAATTGTTTTTATTCTTTTTGATTTCTTCATCTGTTGTGAATTTTGATGTTGGTTCTATCTCTGCGATGATACTAGGAAGCCACGAAGGACCCTTCCACCACAGCGTATGCTCCTCAAGCTGATTTACGTTCAAACCTCGACTGGCACAATCCGCTGGATTATCTGCTGATTTAACGTAGTGCCAGCAATTGGCAGGCATGATAGTGGTAATTTGACGTACACGATTGGCTACAAATGTTTTCCATCTTGTTGGTTCACCATTCAGCCAGCCTAACACAATCATGGAGTCTGTCCATCCGTAAATGTTGAGTTTGTAGTTTGATAGACACTGCTGTACCTTAGTCATTAGTTTTGCTAATAAGAGAGCTCCTGACAGTTCTAATCTTGGCAATGACACTGATTTGTTCGCCGGTACAAGTCTAGTCTTCCCAACTAGCAGTGTTGGGTTTGATTGCTCACACCCCTTGATCCGAACATATATTACACACGCAAATGCCTTCTGAGAGGAATCGCAAAAACCGAATAATTCAATATTGTCATGTTCTCTTGTGTTTATCCATCGTGGTACTTGTAGTTTGTTTACACGATTAATGTTGCTTTTAATGTCCATCCATTCGCTTAGTATGTCTTCGGGCAAGGGGTCGTCCCAATTGAGGTTACGTAACCATACGTTTTGAAAAATTATTTTTAGCTTTGTTGATAGTGGTGAAAGCCATCCCAAAGGGTCAAATAACTTTGAGATATCTGATAACAATGTTCTTTTAGTCATTGGTGTAGTTGTTTGTTCGATTTTCATTTCAAATCGAAAAGTGTCTTCCTTGGGCTCCCAAATGAGTCCCAACGTCTTTGTTTGTTCTGATTGCTTGAAATTGAAACTATCTTGAGTGTTGATCTCGGACGGTATGTGTTGTACGAGTAATAACTCAGGAACATTTGTTTTCCATTTCCTGAGGTTGAAACCTCCCGACTTCAAGAGATTGATTAAGTCCCTTATGAGCTGCTGTGCTGATTCTGATGTATGCGATCCATGTAACAAATCGTCGACGTAGAATGAGTTTTCTAGTACATCTGTCGCTAAACTGTACGTGTAATTGGATTTTTCGTCATGTGCAAGTTGTTTTAGCGTCATTAATGATAAATATGGTGCGGCCTTGGTGCCATAGGTTACTGTGGTTAATTGGTATTCCTGTATAGGCTCTGCTGTTGAGTTCCGCCAAACAATCTTCTGCAATGCTTGATCATCTTCATGTATCTTAATTTGTCGGAACATTTTTTCTATATCTGCTGTGTATGCGAATTTGTACTGTCTCCATTTAAGAATCAGAGACAGAAGGTCTTGTTGTAAGTTTGGTCCTGCTTCCATGACGTCATTTAGGCTGTAGCCTGTTGATGTCTTAGCCGATGCATTGAATACCACCCTCAGCTTTGTAGTGGTTGAATCGGGACGCAGGACGCTATGATGTGTCAAAAAACAATCGGGCTTGAAATTGTTTCTTGAAATCTTCATGTGACCTAATTCTTGATATTCAGTCATGAATTTTTGATATTCTTCTTGGATGTTGGGATGCTGCGTGTGCTTCCTCTCTAGCGATTTGAACTGCGCTACAGCTTTTGGTTTCGAAGCTCCCAGCATCTCGGCAAAATTTTGTTTCAGAGGTAATCTTACTTGATATCGACCATCCTCTTGACGTGTTGTAGTTTTCTGGTAATAATCAATTATTTGCTGATCTCCTGATGATAGCGTGGTCTTGTCTGAGATGTCTTCAATTTCCCAGAATTGTTGGATATCGTCTAGGTTGTGCAAAATGACGTTACACTGAAAGTTTTGTATGATATCTCCGCTTAATATCCAGCCGAGTCGTGTATTTTGTGCTGATGCAGAATCCTCAGTTTCTCTGCAAACCCCTTCTAATAATAATTTTGAGTACACACTGCTGCCTAGAAGTAAGTCAACTGATCGACTTACGTTAAAGTCTCGGTCTGCTAAAGTGATATTATCTAAAAATGCCCATGTTGGTTTTTCGAAGGTGCGGTTAGGCAGCTTTTTTATTAATTTATTCATGATATAAGCTTCTACTTCAAACTCAAAGTTGTTGTGAAGTGGTGCACACTTGATATTTATTACTCCTTTGCAGTTTGATTCCTTTTCTCCGATTCCCCAGATGACGCCTGAGCTGTTCCTACGTGCTATGCCCAAAATTTGTGCTGCGTTTTCGCTGATGAGGGACATTTGTGAGCCTTGGTCTAGTAGAGCTCGTAATATCTGAAATGATCCATTCTCATCTTGAACCTTGATCAGGGCCGTTGGTAAAAGTACGTCCGGCTTGTCTTGCTGTAGTGACGCATGCGAGTTTCCGCGTGACAGCTGCGGCGTTTCGGATTTCGAGGCACGTGTCGTGTTGTCGCCTGCGTTTGCTGTGCTGGCAACTGATGTCCGATTTGATTGCGTAAACGCTGCATGTAGTAGTGTGTTATGACTTCCGTTGCATTCGCGACACCGTTTACTTGAAATGCAAGCCTTACCATTATGCCAATAAAGACAATTTTGGCATATGTCGAGTTTTGACAACGTTTTTCGCCTGTTTTGTGGTGTCATTTCGAGGAATTGCTGACAATAATAAATGCCATGGTCATTTGTCTTGCAAATCGGGCACTTATAAATTATTTTCGTCGAATTGATATTTTTGTTGTTTTTCCATTGCGAAATAGTTTCTTCATTCGCAGCGGATGTTTTTTCATAATTGTAATTTGATCTTGATGTTTTTCCAGAAAATTGCTTGTTTGGTTTGTATGATTGACTGTCTTGTTTCCTGCTTGCAGACTCCATTGCTGTAAACTTGCCTTCTAAGAACGAAAGGAACTCTTGTAGCTTAGGTATTGCCCTGGGGTCTTTGATAGATGCCACGTAATCCGCATAGGTTTCTGAATCTAATTTTGCTGACAATAGATGTATGAGTAATGGGTCCCAGGAACTAACTTCTACCCCTAAGTTCTTTATAGCATTCAAACTCTCGACGGTGGTGTCATGCAGACTCTTGATGTGCTTGATAGTTGCTTGCTGCGCCGCCGGAAAGTTTGTTAATGTGGCTAAATGAGAACTACAAATTAAGTTGAGATTATTGTAGCGGTGATTTAGAATCTCCCAACTAATGTTGTAATTATCTGATGATATCTGTAAATGTTGAATTAATTTCTCAGGTTCTCCCTTCAACTTGCTTTTGAGGTACTGCAGTTTTTGAGCGTTTGACAAAGAGTAGTTACCGTGAATTGATTCGGTAAATAAGTCCTTGAAAGATGTCCATTGTTGATAGGATCCGCTAAAAATTGGAATGTCTAATTTCGGAGTTGACTGCGCTTTGTGAGCCACAGACCACAACTTACTATTTACTGCCCTTTTTATGTTGTTGTAGATTTTTTCCTGCTTGGAGTATGCTTGCTCGTAATCTTCATCCATGATTTCCAGTTCTCCATCTAATTCCCAATGCAATGTATCAATTACCGACCATCTCGAATGTAAAGTCTTGAGAGCATCTTCCATCTCCCACTTCTCGGACATTTCGTCTAAATTAATACTTCGTATGGTACGCTGTAATGCTCTGAAGTTGCTTGATTGTTTTTTGAGCATGTCATCCGTCTTGCTGGATGTTCCTCTTGATAGTACTTCTGGAGATGAATTTTCAGCTTGTTCTTCATCTCGCTTGCTTGTTAGAGACGTACCTGATGATGATGGTTGACCTGCTTGCTGTTGAGGCCTTGTCTCTAACTCCGGAAATACTGACGGCCCTGCTTTCGTCAGTACTTGCTGTTGATTGATTAACGATTTAACCGATTTGTACATCTCTGCTGCCCGCTCATATTCATTCTGTATAAAATATGGGTGAGACCTGCTTTCCTCAGTACAAAGTCGATCATGATTATATTGGAAGTCAGCCCAATACGCTTCCAATGTTTCTAATCGCCTTTTAAAGTAATCACCTACCTTACGGGTCGAACTGTCTTTCTTGATGTTGGAGGCTAGCTTGCTCATAGCCTCGTAGACCTCGGCTTGGTTCGCGTGAATAGCTTCCATGATGAAGTTTTTCCACGAAGTGATAACTGAAACGGTCTTACTTGTGTTTGGTGCTTAACTCTCGAATCCTCGACTCCCCGGATGGTGCTCCTTTCTTGCTAGTAGCACACACACACGGTTTTAGAGTTATCGAACACAGAAAATTTTACTGATAAAGTTACACTGATAGAAGTTTTGATAGTTACTGATATTTTTTGATTTGATAGTCACTGTTTACAAAAGGCTCGAAGGACCAAAAAGATGTATGGTTTGTTACCATACGTCTTTTGCTGATTGATATTGATTGATAGGGATGCTAAATGCTACAAGTAAAACTATGTAATTCACTTGATACGTGTATTGAGTCCACGACCTTAACTAACAATAAATGAGGTGTTGCTATGACGCGGTCCGAATGTGAACTGAAGTTGATGTAAAATGTGTGTTAATTAATTACAATTCAATTATGATGAGAGAGCATTTACGCAATGTGCGGTTGCACCGTACATTTTAGTTCTGCTTTAGAATCCGGTATTGTTAGAAAGTAACTTGTTAGCTGTGGCTCATGTCGTTAAATCCCGCGGGTGAAGCTAAAGGTGTAGTGACACTTTGTCCCTGATACACTCGTTTTTTATTTATTTTTTAACATCCACACCGGGTCTTCAGGTCCCGAACTAGGTAGAGCCTGTACTACGGTGACCTGATGACTGATATACATACTTATTTATGAGCTCAACCGTCGCTAATGAGACACAATTACCTACTTTTCTATTGTTGCCGAACTTAATCACTTTGATTGACAGACAAGGGGATAAACATAAACACCCAAACGTTGGATAAACCGACGTGTTCATGCTTGCGTGCATAAACACGTTTGACTTGTCCGAGGGTCGAACCTGGACCAGCGGCTCAGAAGGCAGAGTCGCTACCAACTGCACCAACCGGTAAGTCAATTTTGGGACTCTATGGCTACAAACTCGACGCAGTAGCCTGAAGGTAAGTAAAAAATAGCTTATGAATTTTTGTTTTGTAGAATGGTTCTGAGATAAAAATATCAACTCAACTTAATTTTAGATTCATTTATATTTTTCTGTAATAATTGCGTAAAATAAAGCCATTGTCGCGTCGCGTCGTTGTCGTTGTCATTGTGACTTTGAACACGAATCAGAGCACGACACGTCACTCTTTGTAATTCACTGTTTCAAATTGTAAATAGAAACAAAGTCATACTTAATAACATAAACATTTCTATTACCAATCTATTTAAATAATGATATATGATATATATATATTTATAATATGACTTACGAAAATAATGGTCTTGAAAGAAATTACACTTCTTGGTATTTTGTCCCTCTTGCATAATGTTATCCTTAATCTACTAAATTAGTAGTATTCAGTCTCATTCTCAGGTAGTTATACATATAATAATTAGAAAATGAAAATCGTCTAACCTAGACTATCAAAGTAAGCATAATTATTTGTTTGCTTTAAATATTATTTTTATAATATTTAAAAACCTTGTTAATATTTCTGTGAAATATTAAAATTTTGAGAAAAGTAAACCACAAAGAACAGTGCTAATTGGTTTCTCACAAGTCACAACTGTCAACTAGCTTATTCCAAGACATCCAAAGTTAGCAAAGGCTAAATGTAATTGCACCGTAACATGGGTTTATATTATAATATTAAATGAATAGTTTATATTTAATTTTCTGTTCATTTATTTTGTTAACTTTATTTTGTAGTCAACGATGGCCACTTACTTACCCAATGTAACTCCGTACTTGTTTATGTATAAAGTAAATGTTTAACAGAGAGCCCTGGCACTCATAACACAAGTTTAATCTTAGCTTGGGTGCCAGTGGAGATATTCAGTTATTTATGCAATTGTTTTTAATACCATGTTGGCTTTTATAAAAAAAAAAATGGTATTTAAATTTATTTATTTTTAGGTTAGGTTCGGCCGACCCGCGACGCGGCACAGCGCAGTGCGTTCACTCATAGAGGTGACCTGTTTTTGTCTATATTCGATTATCTCTCTTAAATATTGTGTTGCAAAAATAATGTCGTGCATTTTCTTGATGTAATGTAGGCAGGACTAATACGCAGTTTTAATTAACATTCAATGTGCATTTTCTTGATGTAATTAATGTAGGCAGGACTAATAAGCAGTTTTAATTAACATTTAATGTCCATTTTCTTGATGTAATGTAGGCAGGACTAATACGCAGTTTTAATTAACATTCAATGTGCATTTTCTTGATGTAATTAATGTAGGCAGGACTAATAAGCAATTTTAATTAACATTTAATGTCCATTTTCTTGATGTAATGTAGGCAGGACTAATATGCCGTTTTAATTAACATCTAATGTGCATTTTCTTGATGTAATGTAGACATGACACAGTGATTATTATGTGGTAAGATTTAATGGTTACTTTTAGATAATATAGTTATCCCAAATAAATAAAACATAGCCATGATTGATGGTTTTATTTCCACTCTCCCCTCTCCCCTACTGCAGTCCATTAGTTAAATATACACTATCATACAATAATACAAGGTATGCTACATTTAAATTGAACTTAACACACAATGTTTACAATTACATGAGAATTATTAACCTAACATCGAGATCCATAACGGACGGATTATTACAAGTTGGATCGGTGCGAGCTGTCGTTGTCGTCTGCACTGTCTACGTCACCTGGGGAGTTGGAAGTTTGTTTTGTGAAATTTTCTACGTTCTATCGTTAGCAACTTATGTCTGTATCAAAAGTATCTGATGAAAATGACAACAAATCCTGTTCAGGCAAAATTCTTGCGAAATCACTTAGGTAGCTACTAAAGGTAAGTAGTTATTAATAAATTCATCTGTATTTAAATGGTTTCAATTTTATATCTTATCATTATCACAGTCATCACTATTTTCAGCAATATTTGTTTGAATAATATTAAGTACTTATTCAATTGTAATTGAAAAATTATCGACGAAAATTGTGGTTATAAAATTACTTTCAATTATTGTTAAACAAAAAAAAACATCTTTAAGGTTGTTTAAAGTAAGAATTTCGGATTTAAGTATTCAAATAATAAAATCAAAGCACTGAATTTGTAAGTGGCACTATAAATTGGCATCCACAGTTACGTTCTGACCCATTTGTTAGCGTAGATACTTTTCGAAACAATAAAGCGGTTACTTCGATGTATGTATCTCATCAAAGGAGTTTTGTCATATTTTGGCTGCACTCCGAAAGTAACCAAATCACTTAATCAACCAACCCAGCCTATCGCAGTCCACTGTTTGACATAGGCCTCTAACAAAATTGAGATCGAATTAATTTTCCTTTGGTGCAAGACAAGACATAGGGGACCATGCGCATAAATCAGTTCTTTCTAATTCTGGACCGAGTTAGTGACTTCAGTTAGTGAAGACTCGGGGGACCTACTCCCTGAGCACGAAGTCCGTCGTTTCGGCCGAAGTTGCTAACGTTTCCAACTCCGTATCACTTACGGACATAAGATTAGTCCGGGGCCCGACTAAAATTAATGACAAAACGTTTAGACAGTTGTCCTTACACCCGATGTGTTTGTGCCAGTCCGGAAAAGTTCGGGAGTAGGGTTCACTTGTTAAGTATCGTACTACTTTCGGACGGGCCCGTATCCTCGTTGTCGGACTTAGAGATTAGGGCCCCAGGTCACGACAGTTGAGCAGTGTTGCATTTTGCCTCAGAACTATTGAACCGATTCCGATAAGGTCACATAACATTTATAATAAAGATTATTATTAAGAAAAATAAAGATTATTATTATTATTATAATAGACTAGCTCCTGCCCGCGTGGAGGTGCGCATATGTTTGAATTTTTTGGCGTGGTATCCTAATTCTTTTTCTAAAATAAATCCAGCCGTTTCGCGAGATTAGCCGGAACAAACAAATAAAAAACAATTTAAAAAAATTGTTCTGTATAAGTACTTTCTTATGCATATTTAGTAAGAAGTTGTTAATTTGAAATTACAAGCAGACACTTCCATTTTATTTATTTGTAAAGATTCGACACTTATGCCTGTTTTCACTAACACTAAGAGACACCTAAGCGAATGCCTACATAATAGCTCGTTCTTGGATTTTCAACCCTCGACTCAGAGCGGTTAGTCGAATATCCAACAGCGCGCTTTTATTTCAGCATTCACCGAAAACGGGCATTACTGCATTAACAGTACTTTAGCTTACGAATCGAGCCACTTCGTGTTCTGTAGGGTGGCAGGGCCATCGACGCGCAATCTGTAACCGTGAATTCAGCACATTATTCTAGACCCCTTAGCGCAGAAATGTATAGGCGGTTATCAAAAAAAAAATCTGCTGTTTCATAGAAAAGTGCAATAATACCTACGCGGTGAAAATGTATGGAACAGAAATTTTTCTCTCTGATTCTGATCCTGAATCCATGGTAAGAGGTGGCGCTTCGATGTCCCTGCCATCCTGTACGCACGGCTACAGATCAAGCTATACGTTTCCAGTATAAGCTGATCTCGCATTGTACCTATAGGATTTCCTTACAATGAGAGGTCAGTGTAAACTGGAAATTATAGCTTGATGTGTAGCCGTGTGTACATCGTACAATCCAAAACTATAAAGAAGGCGGTCAGAGTAAAGTTCCTCACCGTCACTGCTATTATTGCTGGGCACATGCGCGTCTCGTAGTCGCGGCCGTCGGCGCCAGTAGCGGAACTCGCGAGGCAGCGTGTATGAACGAGGCAGCGATATCTGCACATCAACATAAAATCGTAAAAAGAAAATATAACAACATAACATCGTGCTTGTTGTCTATAGCCTGTTCCAAAAGTATGCGATGAAAGTGTAAACAAACCCTGGTTAAATTCCTTACGCAATAATTAACTAAAGGGAATGAGTAACACATGAATCATATGTATTTACAAGGTTAAAACTTAACCTGTAATGATAAGCGACTGTTTAACCAATCAAAGTTGACGTTTAAACTTTTTATTTTTTTGACCTCTCTAAACTTTAATCAACCCTTATATCTCACATATTTTTCCAACAAATACTGTTTGAATAGGTGCCATTATTAATGTGTAGCTAAAATTAAAGTACCCATTGTATATTATGTTTCGTGAGTACACATTGATAGAATATTATGGAACATGATTGTAGACTTTTTTACTTCAGTGAGTTGTTTTATTTACGACAGTACCAGTACCCCATCAATACACTGCATACTTATAGGCGACGAACGCCTAAACCCTGTTCCTGGTCCATACGCAAGAGGAGAAAGCTTCTCTTGGGAGCCAGGGATATGGGTCCGGTGAAGGGTCGCGCCTGTTGACTATACACGAAGCCCAGGGCTTGACCTACGTCACCGTCATCATCATCAACTCAAAGTCCAGGAGGATCCAAGTACACGACAGCATCTCCCACGCGGTAGTGGCGGTGTCCAGACATACAGTCAGTTGCGTCTATTACACCGACGACGCCGACCGACGACGCCACGGGCCGCTTTGCAAAAAGGGCGATGGATGCGCCGACCATTGACTTATTTTCTTAGCTCAATGGGATCATGCTAGGGTTAAACAGCCCCCGTCAACTTTGTATGGAAGGAACGAAATACCTACAAGGGCAAAACCTCCAACTTGCCAATAAAAAATAAAAAAAGAATTTGTGTGGTAATACATAACTTCCGGCAATATCGTCATTTGACAAATCAAAATGTACTTCCATGTAATAGTTTTTTACCCATACTTTTTAGGAATTATAATAAAAAAATATTTGAAAATGATAAACATGAATAAAACCGTCATGTTTTACATTCGATACGATGGCTCCAACAATGAAAATGGAATGATATTATTTTTTATAGTAGGATTTTTATTTCAATAGGTATATAAAACACCAAGTTGACAATGGCGTCGGCGGCGGCGTCAGAAAAATCTATAAGTCAATGGAAAAATAACATCAAAGAGTACAATGAATCACATTCCCAGAACACTATTAATTACTCCTAGCGGAGTAAAATAGCACATAATACAATATCAATATAGCGTCGGTTGTTTTGTTTGTTGTCTCTGTGTTAATTTCGTGGTATTTTTGGATTTGCATCTACATTTGAACTTCAATCAACAATCTTCATCTGATCTAACCAACATCGAGTCGACCTAATGCTTCTCCGTTCCAGCGAATAATTGTTTTGAATGAGACATTGACCCTAGTGAGAAAGTGACTAAGTATTTTTTGACAATGGAAAACAAAAGAAAATGTTTTAAGTGCGGCTGCTCGCCTGCTAAAGACGGCGTGAAGTTCATCTATGATGAAGTTGTTTCGTTTCCCCATACCTACGTATCTCAATTTGTGAGAATTTAACCATACGTAACTCAATTTGTGGGTTGATGTCATGTCTGATTGAAAAGTAAATAATTATAACTTAATATCTAACTTACTATTGTTGTTTTATTTTCTATTTCTTATAGCACCTCTGGGCACTTTCGCTTGTAAGAAAACTCGAAACGTAGCGTTTCGTGTTTTCTTACAAGCGAGAGTGCCCGACTGCCCAAAAGAAAGTAGGACACATGCGTTTTAAATTTCGCGGTGCAAGATAAATCTAGATGTCGCCAGCAGCGATTTCCGTTTTATCTTTTTTGTTTGAAGTCGACGTTCTTCTCCGCTAGGAGTAGTAGTGTTCTGTGGCATTAAAAGTCTATGGTGAGATGGTCAGGGAATATATGTTTTATGTTCTGTGATCTATGTAGCCTGTGATTTTAAAATTTTATTGAATAATCAAAAAAAAAAATAACTGTACAGCTTGGCAAGATAGTCTTGAAACGGAACTAATATATTTGATCATTGGCAACACTCGCTCTGCCTCGTCGAGTAAGGTACATATTCTGTCATTTCTTGAATGCAGCGCGTTCGTATAATTTTGATACTTTTTGTTAATATTGTTTATATCACTGAACAAAATCAAAATCAAAAGTCATTTATTCAAATTAGGCTGAGAATCAGCACTTTCTGAACGTCAAAATCACATAAGACAGTTCCCCCAAACAGAACAAAAATAACTATAGTATTATTTTAGGTAAATCCATCAGTACTATAAGACGAATTGCAATAGAAGGACAAAGAAACAAAGGCGTTTTCTCCACACCAGGGAAACATAGAGCAGGGCGACCTAAAAAAGAATTGGACAATTTTGACTTGTGTGCAATCATATTAGACGTTGCAATGTAGCATCACTATTATGAGTAAAAACCTAGTCTGTGGTCTCTGTTGGCTATGGTCTCTCTCTTACAATGGCGGTTGCGTTGTATAGCGGTATGTTGACTTGCATTTAATAATTAAAAGGTTTCTCCAAACGAACACTAAACTTTCTTTCTCTGGTCTCCCATATAATCTAACAAATCAGACAAAAAGTTCAATTCTTTTACACTGTTAAAAAGATTGTATGTAGAATTTTAAACTTCTTTTTCATATCAATCTTTTTTTAGTTTTTATTAAGTACACTGAGAGACATTTACTGTCATTTTTATTTTTAGGCACCAACTTTACGAAACCTTTTGCCTGTGGTTAGAGAAGAACGTGGGTTTAACGGAAGTCGTGAATACTTATGTTAGCGTCTGTATTTTACATTACACCTTTTTATTTATTATCTGGCAACATTTCACTTCAAAACTTGTCACACTTAATTTTTTATTAACTGGCAACGCCGAATCGCTCTTATTGGTCCGTGGATTCGATTGGTGGATAGCTGACCAATCGGAGGCACGCGTTGTGGCGGGCTTTGGAATCGTGAGGGGATCATGTCGGGGATTCGGCGGGCATTCGATCAGCTCCTGTCAACTTTGTATGGAAGGAACGAAATACCTACAAGGGCAAAATCTCCAACTTGCCAATAAAAAATAAAAAAAGATTTTGTGTGGTAACATATAACTTCCGGCAATATCGTCTTTTGACAAATCAAAATGTTGCCATAAAATTATCCATACTTCATGAATTAATTTTTATTGAAATTATAATAAAAAAATATTTGAAAATGATAAACATGAACAAAACCGTCATGTTTTACATTCGATACGATGGGTCCAACAATGAAATGGAATGATATTATTTTTTATAGTAGGATTTTAATTTCAATATATAAAACACCAAGTTGACAATGGCGTCGGCGTCGGAAAAATCTATACGTCAATGGAAAAATCACATCAAAGATTACAATGAATCACATTCCCAAAACACTATTATTTACTCCTAGTCGAGTAAAATAGCACATAATACAATATCAATATAGCGTCGGTTGTTTTGTTTGCTGTCTCTGTGTTAATTTCGTGGTATTTTTGGATTTGTATCTACATTTGAAGATCTTCACCTGATCTAACCAACATCGAGTCGACTTAATGCTTCTCCGTTCCAGCGAATAAATTGTTTTGAATGAGACATTGACCCTAGTATAAGAAAAATACAGTAACTATACTGAGTTTAGACTTTCAGGATGCCTAGGTGAAGTACTGAGGAAAATCTAGGTAACAGGAAACACAACTTTATGCTTTCTCATAACCTCCTCCTCCAACAGCTCGCTCGAGTCCGAATGTGCAACCGACCTTTTCCCGCTTCCCAGGCCCTGCAGTCTCGACATAGTTAGCAATCGTTTTCGGTTGCTAAGTCCTAACAATCCAGATAACTAAGTCGAGACTGCAGGGCCAGGTTTCCGATAATTTGCGCGGTAAAATAGAGTTCTGCGATTGGTTAACGATTTAATGTCGTCAACCAATCACAGATGACAATGCTGGCCTCTGATTGGTTAGCCAATCAGAAGCATCCAATAATAAACTGACAAACTAAAGTGTTGTCAGTATAAAATATTCGAATCAAATAGTTACTGGCCTGGAAACTAGCCTTTTTGCATTTCAATTTAATTAAATAAAAATGTAAATTAGCGAACCCTAACAATAGACCATCCTGATATCGTGTGCGTCCCTGCACACGGTACCGGGTGGAACCCTAACAATCGGAATTAGGTCAGTTGAACAAACTTCACAATCCAAGTACACAATAATTTCAAAATCAATTCAAATTAGATGTTAATATAATAATAATAATTTATTTATCTCATTTATTTGCTATTCAAAAGTTTCACAGATTATTATAATATTTAATACAAATTAACTTTAACCTTATTGACTATTTAGAAATTTATAAATGAATACAAATATGGTTGTAACTAAAAGAACATGAATTATCTAAATATTTAAATACATATTTACAAAATTATTTAGTTAGTTTATAAGGATGTTCGGACTTCTACGGAAGAGCAACTTCAAATTAATCATAGGCAAGGTATATAAATCACAACGATCGATTAGTTGTGTTTAATATATTAAAAAAAAATTAAAAACTCAGGTCCCAATGATCGATTAATCGGGATACCCTGTGATCGACGATCGATTAGTCGATTTACTTCAAAGATTACCTCGACGATCGATTGATCGAGGGAGCCCTTGCTAACCCTTCGCTCAAGCCGATCGATTAAGCTTGTGGAACAGGAGCAAGACGCACGAGTAGCTCTGGCATAGTTGATCAGACGCAAGTCAATCGATTCTCGCATCCAATCTGAAACAACACACCATTCTGTAGTTACATGCCTAGCAACACAAGGGACACCAAAATTTTAATTAAGTATATCTAATCATCATCTGTGTCTGAAGCAGATTCAGAATTCTCGTTTACATTTTATTGCAGCCACGTGGATCCAAGGCATCATACGATCCGCAGCAACAGTCGTTGGACGCTTGCCTTGTGTATTACTTACACCAGGTACTGGAGCTACTACATATCGGTCATTACCCAAGACCTTTGTAACCCGATAGGGACCGATATACGACGGCAGGAGCTTCTTACTCTGGCCTTCGTTATTAAAGCACGTTTTAGTAATCTTAACAAGGTCACCTTCCGCGTATACATGCGCAGGTTTCCTACCCTTATCATAGTACAATTTTTGCTTGATCTGCTCGTTGTCTATCCTACTTTTAACTTCCTGGCGTATAGTGGGTAAATCAGTGGATTCGCGAGTTTCATCAAAAATCTCATTAAGAATGGGATTTGCCGAAACATTCATAGAGGTACCAAACATCACTTCGGCTGGTGTCCTGCCGGTCGTTTTTTGGATAGTGTTGTTTAGTCCCAACTGAATCCTTCCTAAATCGCAATCCCATTCTTTTTCGCCATATTTCACACTTAAAGCCTTCATAGACCCGAGAATTGTGCGGTTATACCGCTCGAATTGACCGTTAGATCGGGGACTAGAGACAGCATTCAGGATATGTTTAATGCCCTCATCTAGACAAAATCTTTTGAACATATGTGACGTGAAGCAGCTGCCGCGGTCACTCACGAGGCGATCAGGTGTTCTAAATATCCTGAATATGTCTTCAAGCACTCTTATTACGTTCTGAGTGTGTGTGTTCCGAACCGGTCTGACAAAACAAAACTTTGTAAAAGCGTCAACTACTACTAATAGGTAAGAAAAACCTCGCTTGGATTTCACGAAGGGTCCGAGATGGTCAATGTGTAATGTATGAAAAGGTACCTCCACTTTTGTTATAGGGTGAAGAAGACCTTCCCTACCACTTTGATTATTTTTAGCGTATGCACATTCAATACAGGCGGTCACGTACTTGTTAACGAATCGTGTCATTTTCGGGAACCAATAACTTTTCTTTAATCTTTACAAAGTCTTTTCAACCCCAAAATGACCGATATCGTCATGGTTCATCCGACATAATTGCCATCTCGCACCCTTCGGTACTACCTACCGCACATCTCGCTTGCCTTCACCTACACAACGAAATAACTTGTTGTCCTTAACGACGTAGTTTTCCTTAATATATTGCAAGCCCTTCTGATCTAAACTACTATCCAAAATATCTCTAATTCTCCTAAGTTTTGAATCTCCAAGTTGGAGGGTATGTAACCAGTCTTCGCTTGAAAGCCATAACGGTTGGAAGATTATCAGATTGATTCTCATCGGACTCGACTACAGGATTACGGGATAGCGCGTCGACATGTCCCATTTTTATACCGGCCCTATATTCTATTGTGCAATTAAATTCTTGCAACTGCAGCCACGAGCGCGCTATTCTAGCAAGGAGATCCCGTTTAGTAAAAGTGGACCGAAGGGCACTGCAATCTGTAACGATTTTAAAGTCTTTCCCTAACAAATAAACTCGGAAACTTTCGTAGGGAACAAACCACTGCTAGGGTTTCCAGTTAATAGGAATGGAAATTTCTCTCTTCCGGCGATGTTTGCCTGCTGTAGTATGCAACTGGTCGTCGCAGCGTGTTATCTGAACGCTGAAGGAGGATGCCTCCGATACCTATCCTACTTGGCGTCAGTGTGCAGTTCCAGCTCTGCTGATGGATCGAATATTGCGAGAATAGGTCTATTTATCAACCTAGCCTTCAAATCCTGAAAAGCAGTTTCCTGATTATCGCCCCATTCCCATGATACACCTTTCTTTAACCATTTGTTGAGTGGAAAAGCCATTACGGCAAAATCTTTGACGAATTTCCGGAAGTAGCTTGCCAGCCCGAGGAAATGGCGAACATTGTGTACAGTTTCAGGACGCGGAAAATTCATAACACTAGAGATCTTTTTCTCCCCAGGCCTTACTCCTGCTGCTCCAATTTCATATCCGAGATAGTCAATTTTATCGCGCAGAAAATCACATTTCGATAAATTCAAAGTAAGATTCGCCTTTTCTAACAATTGCAATACGTCCTCAAAATTTTTCAGACATTCCGCCGAGTCCTTCCCAAAAATTAGAATATCGTCCATATATGCGGTTGCCTTACAGAAACGAGCTGAACCTAGAATGGTATTGATCTTGCGCTGAAATACGGCAGGCGCATTTGCCTGGCCGAACGGCATGCGATTAAACTCGTATTGGCCGTCCGGCGTGACAAATGAGGTGAATCGCTTGCTTTGCTCTACGATTGGTACCTGACGCGAGGTCTAGGGAAATAAAACATGCCTGACCAGAAAGGCGAGCTATTTCATCCTCAATGATTGGCATTGGATATCTCTCCTTAAGAGTTACAGAATTCAGCATGCGGTAATCTATACACATTCTAAGAGATCCATCCTTCTTGCGTACAAGCAGAATAGGACTAGCATAGTCGGAAGATGATTCGCGCGCTATACCTGCTTCTAACATCTCATCTACCATTGTACGCACCTGCGAGCGCTCATGATGTGAGAGTCGATACGGACGGTATACAACGGGACGTTGACTGTTAAGCTCTATTTTCATTTGGGCAATGTTAGTACAACCTAGATCCTTCAAGGATGACGCGAAACAATGCTTGTACTTCCTGAGCAAATCTAGTAATCGTTTCCTAGTGTCATCAGGTACCTTTTGACAAATGCGAACTTGGCTTTCATCGAATTTATTACCGGCAGCATCACTCATTAGTTCAGGTGACTCAACAACAACCCTGTTGACGAAATGGACCTTTTCGGCTCGGCTAAAGATGTTGTCCTTTGGAATTAGACAGAAAGGGGCATGAGGAATAACAACGATATTCACACAGCCATTTGTCGACTTATAAAGTCCTCCGCAAACTGAAAATTGCTGATTGGGTTTTCCTGCAACACTATTTTTCAGTAAAATACTGCCACTAATGGTAGGATCGACGCTGGCTCTGATCGAAACAGATCCCCAAAATTTGACATCTCCTAAAGTGCGAACCTTTAAAGAGTTTCCACTCTCAATGTCATCAACATCAGAAAAAGGCAATTTATTGCCGTTGTCGAAAAATTTCAATTGCGAAACATTTTTAAAAGCAACTATATGGGGAAGTTCCGTGTAAGTCTGACCAATTAACAAAGGTTTGTCCAAAAAGTCATCACCCACAACCTTACAAATAACCCTAGCGTTGACATCGTCTATACTCAAATCAAGCGACAACTCTCCAAGAGATTGCACTACACTATTACCGAAACCTTTCATTTGAGAGGGCGTGTTATCGTGAATCAATCCTAGCTCCTTGGTTACCGACTCCTTAATCAAAGTAACCTCGCTCCCAAAATCTATGAACCCCTGTTGGGGCAGCCCATTAACAATAACCTCTTTCATGAATTTGGAGTTTGGAGTTTCAGTACCCTTTTTGACAGAATCTATGCGCATTGTCTTTGAAATAGTAGCGTTAGAATTCGTCGGCTTTTCTCCGGGCTTGCTAAAACAGGTATCTATCGTATGACCGAGTTTATTGCATCGTTGGCACTCTTCAAGAGAGGTTTAGGGCAATGTAGGAAACTATGCCCCTTGTCCTTACAATTATAACAACCATTAGGCTGACCCGATCTAGCTATAGATTTTGGAGCTTGGTTCTGGTTATTATTCTGTGTATTGTCTAGAGTTTTATTACGGAAATGGCCACGGTCTACTGTGGGCTGATGAGTATCTTTATTGCTTAATAAGAACTGCAAAAGTTGGTCAGGGTGATTGCAACGTAATGCCAAAGCACTCGATCGAAGCGTCCTGTCACTCAAGCCGTGAATATTGCAGTCCACGGCACGCTTTCCTACTATATCGCATTGATTCACGAGAGCAAGCTTTTCGTAATAATAAACTTCGATGGGCTCATTGAACTTGCTCTTTCTTTTCAGCATATCCTCCAAGGTCTGGCCGTAATTTTGTTCAGAAGGAAATGCATTTATCAATTTATCTTGCCATTCTTACCAGCTGAAAAGAATGGAATTCAAGCTTTCGTACCACATTTTAGCCAGGCCTTGGAGTTTCTGCATGGCAAAATGAGTGGTAGTTCTGTCGTCCCAACCATATACCGACGCACATTCGTTAACCTTTTTCAGCCATATATCAATACGTTGATTTTTAGTTGAAGGGTCAAAATTAGGCAATATATTTTGGTGATTTATCTTTTGAGACGACTGTGCATTTTGGTGATGTGGTTGTGACGACAGGTCCTCTTTCAACAGTTTTAAAACATTAACAAGATCGTTCTTAGAAAAAGATGGACTACGTGACCTTATGTATCCTCCCGGATTGCTGCGTTGCTCAGCACGTGGCTCTGCCCGACGCTCAGCTTCCCGACGACCGGAGGGCTCGCGACGCTCGCTGGCACGTGGCTCTTCCCGATGCTCGGCTTCCCGACGTGCGGAGGGCTCGCGACACTCGCTGACACGTCGTGACGATGATCGATGACGGTCCTCCGTCGTACGAAGTCGTTCACGCTCTCGGCGTAATTCCTGCTCCAGCATCTGTACTCTCTGCCGCCCCAGCAGGCAGTCTTGATCATCTCGAAATCGATTCGGGCTGTGCATACGCAGGCCGCTTCGTCTTCGTGAGCGATCCTCTCGACTAGGTGTCTCCAGTCTACGCCGACTGGAGTCTCCATTTGAGCGTTCTCTGCGTCCTGGTGGCTCGTCCATGATCTGAAGCACTCGCAGAAAAAAGAAGGCATGTTAAAAACAATTACTAAAAATATGGTGAATAACAATACACTATTCAGTTCAATTAAAGGATGAGCAATGAGTCATATCTCGGAAACGGTGTGTCCTACACCAAAAATAAGCAAATTTTCGTACCCCTTTTAGAAACCCCCATAGAATAATATTCTCGATCATTTTAGACACTAAGACACACACACACAAAAATTAGGCAAAAAATAAAATAAACCGTTATTAAATATTGTAGGTCGCATTACAAAACAATGGAACAAACTAAAAAATAAAACTCTTAAGTCTTAGACTATGTTTAGAGCTGCCATTTAGATAGGTTTAAAGACTGTTGTATCTCTAAGCACTTGTTGCACACATGTTCATTATTTCGGTAATACGACCGTTATCCTTTAAACTATCTCTGATTTCAGTACCATCACTAGTATTAAGCAAGTTTGAATTAAATATAAAATAATAAATAAACGCAATTAAAACACCAAAAGAAATATAATTCAGAATTTAAATAATAAAAGCCATGGGCGTGTACTTACTTACTTGGTTAGTGTGTCACTTCTGATATAAGAAAAATACAGTAACTATACTGAATTTAGACTTTCAGGATGCCTAGGTGAAGTACTGAGGAAAATCCAGGTAACAGGAAACACAACTTTATTCTCTCTCATAACCTCCTCCTCCAACAGCTCGCTCGAGTCCGAATGTTCAACCGACCTTTTCCCGCTTCCCCGGTTTCCGATGATTTGCGCGGTAAAATCGAGTTCTGCGATTGGTTAACGATTTAATGTCGTCAACCAATCACAGATGACAATGCTGGCCTCTGATTGGTTAGCCAATCAGAAGCATCCAAAAATAAACTGACAAACTAAAGTGTTGTCAGTATAAAATATTCGAATCAAATAGTTACTGGCCTGGAAACTAGCCTTTTTGCATTTCAATTTAATTAAATAAAAATGTAAATTAGCGAACCCTAACACTAGTGAGAAAGTGACTAAGTATTTTGTGACAATGGAAAACAAAAGAAAATGTTTTAAGTGCGGCTGCTCGCCTGCTAAAGACGGCGTGAAGTTCATCTATGATGAAGTTGTTTCGATGCCCCATACCTACGTATCTCAATTTGTGATAATTTAACCATACGTAACTCAATTTGTGTGTTGATGTCATGTCTGATTGAAAAGTAAATAATTATAACTTAATATAATATCTTCTATTGTTGTTTTATTTTCTATTTCTTATAGTACCTCTGGGCACTCTGGCACTCTGGGCGAGAGTGCCCAAAAGAAAGTAGGACACATGCGTTTTAAATTTCGCGGTGCAAGATAGTTCTTAAGGGCTAAATCTAGATGTCGCCAGCAGCGATTTCCGTTTTATCTTTTTTGTTTGAAGTCGACGTTCTTCTCCGCTAGGAGTAATAGTGTTCTGTGCATTCGATCGTCAAGGAGTCTCGAGTGAACATCAAAGAAAAGGGTGTACTTACGCAGTGTTAATTTCAAGGTAATAATGTATTATCCCCATGCTATAATTATTATTGTGAACTGTTTTGATATTTTGAAGTAAATGTTTTCTGAACTGTTATGGAGTCTTTCATTTACATTTCAGAAGTGGGATAAACGGATTTTAACTCGTAAAAAAATTAAAAAGTTTTAAAATACGAGAGTTTAAACCCATACGTTAATCCCGCCCGGGCTTATTACATTTTTTTCTTTTTCTTTGCTCACACCCTTAACATACATTGTAAAGGAAAAGCTCCATAAAGTGATCAATGTGATTTTCGACGATAGTCGCGTAAATACCATTTTTTTTTTTTTGTAATTCTAAAGACTTTAATAAATTGTCACTATTGCTAGGTTATGTTTAAATCGCCATGTGGTGGTTTGTTGCATCTTGCCGAGGCCCTCCTACGGAGATGTAACGGACTATGTTAAGCATGCACCCCATTTTGCCAGGGCGACACCCTGGATATGAGATGCATACTTACCACATAATAAAGCTCCTATAACTCCTATCACTGTGGCCAAGACACCTTTAGCCATCATCGGTCCTATGAGTCTGTGGGATCGGCAGTGAGAAAACCATTTCCTGTGTACATTGCACGACGTACACGAACCCTATTCCTACCCAAATTCCGTCTGTTACCGTAGGTCTCCTTGTAACAGACTTCCCTCACGTGAACCAACGTAACTTACGTTTGGTATGGTTTGTATGGTAGGTTAGGGCGTTAGGATAACTAGGGTGCTTGGTCTTTACAACAGGGCTAGGTTTATGGTCAGTAGGATCCGTGGCTCAATTGCCACAAACATAGCCACACTGTACGCATTTGGAATAACGGCTATACTAAGCTGTGAATCCTGGTGCATAAGTATCCCATATTGCCAGGACGACACTCTGAAAATGCAATGCTTGTTGAGGCGATGAATAATATTTTACTTTGATCATGAAATTTTAATGTATTAATCTATTTACCACCATAATAATAGGATTAAACTAAAGTTAAATACATTAATTAACACTTAGTTATTTTTTATCACAATGCAGACAATGGATGCATCGCCTGCGGGCAGTGGTGATGGACGTCGCTGCAATAACGAGGATGAGCCAATAAATGTGGACCATAACGAGGGCCCACGGCGGTCTCCGCAGCGACGCCAAGTTCGTCAAAGCGAGGGAGCGGAAGGGAGTCTGAATATCAGGCAAGTCCGCAAACGCTTAGTAAATGATTCTGATAATGAGAGTGAGGGAGCGGAAGGGAGTCTGGTTAGAGACAGGCAAAGCCGCAAGCACTCTCTTTTAAAGTCAAACTATAATAAAAACGTTAATAACCGGCGATCAAGAAGAGACGCAATTAGCGAACGCAATCGCAGCAGGGACCGACCTTACAACCGTCGTAAAAGGGACCGATATCGCGACGACTCTGTCGATAAAGGCCGTGATAGAAGTCGACTTCGCGATGATTCTAGTGATTATTATCGTAGTAGGAAACGGTTTCGTGACAGCTCGTCTGATGATGAAATCCAGGTCACGAGGGTAGGACGACGTCGTCATCGCAGTAGTAGCAGTGGTAGCTATGACACTCCTACTAGACGCTTACTGAAGCGCGGACGAACTCGTTCTCCCTCACGTCGTCGTACAAAACGTGAATTGACGGAAGTTGAGATGCCTGATGGTACTCATAGCATCTTAAATAAATTCCTGAATGTCCTCAATAATGTGAAGGGACAATCGACCTCTAAGCTTTCTTTGACAAACATGATTCCAGAATTCGATCCTTTATTTATCGAACAAACCATAGTAACGTGGTTAACTAAAGTCGAGGAAGCCGCGGAGATTTATAATTGGGATGAACGCGAAACAATTCATTTTGCTCTACCGAAACTCAATGGACTTGCTCAGACATGGTATAAAGGCTTGAGCACGATGCTTTATTCGTGGACACAATGGAAAAGGAAGCTTATTGAGTCTTTACCCTGTAGGTACGACTATGCGGAACTACTAACCCAGATGTTGGCCAAGCGTGTGCGTTACGGCGAACCCCTTGAACAATATTACTACGCAAAGATAAATCTCCTGAACCGATGTGGTATCGTAGGTCGAATAGCAGTCGATTGGTTATTACACGGTGTAGACGAGAGGCCGGTACGGATAGGAGCACAAGCGGCTAGGTTTCGTGGACCTGAAGATGTGCTTAGATATTTTAAAACTGTTAAGCCAGGCACTAGTAGGGAAACCGCGGATAGGTCCGGGCAAGATAAAAGGAACTCTTTGATAAATAACAATCGGAACAAATCTGACGCGAATAAGAGGTCCACCTTTGTCATTAAGTGTCACAAATTGTAATGAAGAAGGGCACAATAGTTTTAAATGCAATAAGCCTCTAATGAAATGCACTCTGTGTAACCGTGAAGGTCATTTAGATTTGTATTGTAGATCTAAGCGGCCTGCTACCCAAAACACTGAATGCCCTAGTAGTGGAGTTAAGGATGAAAAGCAGGTTGCTCTAGTAGACTATTCAGATGATACTAATGAGAAGTATGTCTTCGAAATATTTGTAAATGGTCAGTTGTCAATATTTGTCAATGGTGGTTAGGGAATCGGAAGCAAAGCGTTTGAAGCTGAATACAAGCTTGGACAGATTACCAGTCTTGCGAGGTATAGGTGGCTTTCACATAAAACCACTGGGAAAATGTAATGCTAACGTAACTGTCCAAGGGATAAAAGAGAATATAGAGATTCTCATTGTTGAAGACGCCGCTTTGAAACACCCAGCCCTCCTGGGTCATACGTTCACCGAAAAACCAGGTATTACGATAGTAATACTGTGATAGTGGACATTTCCGCAACCCTAGCAGGCATCGGTCCTAGCAAACCCCGTCATTGGTGCTGACATCTCTTTGAGGCGCGCGTGGAACACAACGCGCCGTCAACCCGGGCCTGGTCCTTATCGAACGGCGAGCTGCCCATTGCTCGCCGTTCGCAAGCCCGCGCCTACGGTGGCCGGGAATCGGCCTGCGATTCCCGACGCCCAGGGCGTCTCCTGCGGCGGCTAGGGGCGTGAGGGCGCAAATTTTGCCTCTCCCTCACGTGAGAGATCGCCACCGCCAATCGCCTCCACGAGGACACGGCGGTACTCCGCCCAAGCCGGGCAGACCTCCGTCACCGTATGCTCCACCGTGTCCTCCGGGCGATCCACACAATGGTGACACCCGGGCGTTTCCTCCCGCCTTATCCGGAACAGGAACCTCCCGAAACAACCGTGTCCGGTGAGGACCTGCGTCCGGCGGAAGGTGAGGACGCCGTGGCGCCTCTCTAGCCACTCCTCAAAGAGGGGACTTATCGCCGCAATTGTGGCGTGCTCAGCGCTGGGTTGCGACAATCGCACTCTCCATGCCGCCCTAAGATCCCGCCGGAGCTCTGTCCGCTGTACCGTGATTTCTCGCAGCAGCGGAGCTACGCCCCGGCGTTTCGCCTCCTCGCGCCACTCCCAAACGTGCGCGAGGACTTTTGCCTCCAGATCCCATGGCGGTAATCCGGCAAGGAGGCTCGCCACCTCACCGGAGACCGTACGGTATCCCCGGACCAGCCGGGTGGCCATGACCCTTTGGGGCGCGTTCAACCAGCGGGCTGGCCGCCGCCTCAAGGAACGCGCCCATACCGGTGCCCCGTAAAGGGCCATGGACCGTACGACCCCCGCGTAGAGCCTCCGGCAGGAGGCGTTTGGCCCCCCTAGATTGGGCAGGAGCCGCTTTAATGCAGCCCCGGCCCTGACCAGTCTGGGAGCCAAACGTCGGAAATGCTCCACGAAGTTCCACCGGCTGTCGAGGACGAGTCCCAGGTACTTCATCGTCGACTCGACGCCTCCTACCGTTATTTGGGAACACGACGGTGGCGTGTTCCGAGGACCATGAAAACACATGGCCTCGGATTTGTGCAGGGCCACCTCGAGTCCCAATTGCCGGATCCTCTCGACGATTGTCGCAACCCCGCGTGTCGCTAGTTCGGCCACCGCCTGGTGTGACCTCCCCTGCGCCAGGACCAGCGTGTCGTCAGCGTAACAAACCACGCTTACGCCGCTAGGGAGGTCGGCGCGCAGCACCCAGTCGTATCCGATGTCCCACAGATGCGGCCCCTGTACCGATCCCTGTGGGACACCGCACGACATCTCTTGCCGGTTCCATACTCCCTGGTGACCGGGGTAAATGACGGCCCTGTCCGTCAAATAGGCCTTGACCACACGACAGAGGTAGGTCGGCATCCGGTGATACCGGAGTGCCTCCCTGATGCAACTCCAGGGCAGGGTATTGAAGGCATTGGCGATGTCTAAAGACACCGCCAAGACGACCCCACCCCGGGCCACAGCATCCCCCGTTGTGAGGGCCCGCACGCGCATGATGGCGTTCACCGTAGAGCGCCCCCTGCGGAAGCCAAACTGGCTCTCCGCTAAATCCGGCCCCACCCGCACCAGCCGCCCGACGAGGCGGTCTGCAATGACTCTTTCAAAGAGCTTGCCCACCTCGTCGAGCATCACGATGGGCCGGTAAGCGGACGGAGAGTCCGCTGGGCGCCCCGGCTTCTTGATGAGGACCAGTTTCCCCGTCTTCCAACGAAGTGGGAATGGCCCCTCTCCATGCATGCGCTTAGGAGCCCCCTTAGTCGAGGCCCGAGAGCCTCCGTGGCCAGGACCCAGGCTTTCCCAGGTAAGCCGTCGGGTCCTGGGGCGGTATTTTTGGCACTCAGCCTACGTACCGCCACTCGCAGCTCTGCCTCGTTCACCTACGGAGCATCGTCGTCGTCGTCGGCGGTGTGGTCCGCACTGAGCACCGCAGTAGGCGGAGTCATGGGCGGGGATATATGTTTCCCTCTAGAAGGGAACAGAGCGCTCACCACGTCCTCCACGAGCTGGGGCCGGAGACTCTGCGTTAGCGGGGGAGCCCATGGGCGGAGCTTCTCTCGCACCAATTTATAGGGGCGTCCCCACGGGTCCCTGTTCAGTCTCCAGCGACTCCTCGTGGGCCAGTCCCCTGGCCCGCAGGGTCTCCGCTTGGAGGGTGGTCTTCGCCGCTCTGTACCCCTCGTTCAGCTCCGCCTGAATGGCTTCTGTAACCGGAGGGCGAATACGGAGCCTGCGGTGCCTGGTGTACCGGCGTCGCGCAGTGACGCACGCACTGCGCAGAGTCGTCAACTCCAGCGACCACCAGCACACCTGGCGCTGGGCGCGTCCGGGCTGGGCCCGGGGCATTGCCACGTCACATATTTCGGACATGGCCTCCCGGAACCACTCCGCCTTGACGTTGGTGTCAGCAGGCCTGTCCGGTGATGACACCCAGGCCTGCACGATCGAGGCTTCCAGGAGGAGCTCCCGGTCCAGCTGCTTCAGCGCCCACCGCGGACCACACGGGGCCTGTCGGACCAGCGCGTTCGAGGTCTGGGCGGAGACGTCAAACCGGATGTACCGGTGGTCGGAATAGGTCTCCACCCCCTCTATGACGCGCCAGTCAAGGACACGCGGCGACAGAGCGGGGCTGGCGAACGAGATGTCCACCACCGATTCACCCCGCATCCGCACACACGTGGGGACAGAACCCCGATTTAGGACGACCAGGCCTGTCTCCAGAGCCCAGTCCTCCACCATCCTGCCCCGTGTGTCCGTAAACCGGGAACCCCAAGCCACATTCTTGGCATTGAAGTCCCCGAGGACGAGCACGGGGAGGGAACGATACCCACGACGACGACTTTCAACCCTGCAAGGGAGTTGTGGAACTCGGCAAGAGTTCGGTTCGGGGAGAAGTATACCCCAACCACTACGATCTCCCCGAACCGTGCTGCCGTCCCCTCGTGACAGCCTCGAGGGACGGAGTACCGGCGGCGGCCGACGAAATTAGGGTCACTGAGCCGCTCAGGTCCTCCACCCAGTCATCCCTGGGCGGGACAAAGTACGGCTCAGCGACCACGGCGATGTTAATCGACCACTGCGCCATGCTCTGGAGCAACAGATCCTGAGCGGAGGCGCAGTGGTTGATGTTCGCCTGGAGGAGGCGTAATGGGGCCGTTATTGGCACTCCATGTCAGTCCCGAGCCCTCTGTGAGGGTCCCGCCGCGGTGGTGATGGCGGCGACGACGGCGGTCGAGGCGGCAGCGGCGGCGGCAGTGTCGGCGGCTGCGGCAGTGACGGCGGTGGCGGAGGGCTTGCCCCTGCCCCTGGCTGTGGCGGGTGGAGCGCAGGCCTTGCTCCCCATCCGGTGATCGGCCGGCATGCCAGCTGCCGCACATACGGTGCAGTGCGGCGCGGCATTGCAAGAGCCGGCCTTGTGACCGGGCTGACCACAGCGGAAGCAATGGTGGCTGCGGTCCACCTCCAAGGTGCATTGAGCTCCCACGTGGTTGCCCACCTGGCAGCGGAAGCACCTCAGAGGTCTGGGTTCCAGCAGTTTCACCTGCGCGGAAACCCAGCCCACCAGTAGCCTTCGGCCCTCGGCTATTTTTTTGGCCGCCGACACGGGGCAGCTTACCGTAACGGCTTGCATCCCCTTGAAGTCAGGACGGATGGTGCCTGCCCTCACCTGCTCGGCAGAGCACCCCCCAGTCCTAACGACGGCGGCCATCACATCTCCCTCCGTCACAGAGTCGTCCAGGCCCAGGATGCGCAAGTCAGCGCATTTGGTGGGCCTGGACACTCGGGCCTCGTCCGCATTTAAGGACGCCCTAAGCCTTTCGGCCAGAGCGTCAGCAGCCGGGCCGCTGGCCGCACCGGGAATTTCCAGCATCCGGGCCCCAGTCGCCGTGAGCCTTACCCGGATGCTTTCGGTGGCGCCGATCTCCTTGCGGCTTACCGCCTTCCCCACCTTGGCTAGCACGTCGCGGTAGGACACGCTCTTCTTCACCGCTTCCGGCTGTAGTGTAATCACTACAGCTGCGGACTTCGGGGCGCGGAGCCTAGCCGCGACGCTTCGCTCTTTGCGCCGCTGCTGCCTCTCCTTCCTTTTGGAAAGAAAGAAGAAAGAAAAAGTGTTTATTGTGACTCGTACAGGAAGTGCACAAACTAAATTATAAAAGAAAAAACCAAACTATATAAAAACAAAACGTAACAAAAGAAAAAGGAAACAGAAATTCCTATACGAGGCCAAAAGGCTCCTATCTCAGCATGATGCTGCGACATTTAAAAAATAAATAAATGCCGCAACGCTGGCATTCTGATAGGGCCCGCTGTGAAGTCACGGGCATTTAACAGTAATAGATAAATAATGAAATACATATATGTAAAATAATAACAAATAAAACATTATAATATTCGCATTTCTATCCGCGCCAGACGTAACCTACATGCTTGTCTATGCCATTGAGTGTCACTCTGTGGCATTCATATCTATAAGTAGTCTGTGTGTCTGTGTTTTGGCCGCCCTTGCCGCGTGCCTGGCCTTCCTCTTCTCTCCGGCTACTTGCCATTCAGCACCAGCCGGAGGAGATATAGGAGGAGGAGGTGGGGGCGGCCGTCTTGCAGCCAGGGCCAGTGCCCTCGCCGTCTGTGTAGCCATCCCGCCCGCCCTGGGCATGGGCGGCCCCGCGGGTTTCGACACGGGGGGTGGCCTTCCTCTGACCCGACGAGCCAGGTTTGGCCGCGGCAGCTGCGATGGTGGCAAATAAGACCACCTTCTGCCGGCCCGTGGCCGGCTGGCTCGCCGCTAGTGGGGGGCGCAGGACAATGGCCTCCAGGGCAGAAAACCGGCTCTGGAAGGCAGCCAGCTCTTGCCGCACCAGGGTCAGAACCTGGTCTTGCGCAGGCACGGGCCGTCCCTGCCCATTCTGCTGCGCCCCCGCCTGCGGCACCTCCCTGGGGCCGGCTGCTCGAAGCCCGGCCAGGTCTGCTCGGAGCTCCTCATTCTCCTTCCGGAGAAGCTCCATGGCGGCTGTCAAGCGGGCGACCTCCGCCCGCATTTCAGACATTGCGTCTGACGGAGACCCAAGTTGAATGGCCTCCGCTGCCGCCATAATGGAGGCCGTGACCGCGGCTATGGCCTTGTCTTTAGAGGATTTATTCCTCTTCAAGGTCACATCCTTTATAGCTGCGACCACGACCTCCGCAAACCTGGCCGCTCGATCCGAGTTGGAGCCGCCAGTGGCGTCCAGCTCGCCACTCGAGGACTTTGAGAGACCCGCCTTGCAGCTGGTCCTTCCAGGCTGGTTCCATTCCAAAGCGAGTCTCTCAGTTTGCTGAGCCGGCTCGGCTGGGCTGACAGAGCGCAGCTCATTAGTCTCCTGGGTGGTGAGCCCTCTGCCCAAACCCTTCTCGCGGGCCCCACCCCGCCGGCTGGAGTGGATTTTTTTGGGCCCCGAGGTCCACTCTTCGGAGGATGACCCCTGGCCCTCCCCCGATCTGGGGCGCTTCTGGAAGAACCTTCGGTTCCTTCCAGCAGCCCCCTCCACTTCGCGCCCCGAGCCCTGGCATGAGCCCTCCGTGCCAGATGCGGCGTCGGACTCCGACCCCGCATCACTCCTCTCCTCTTCGTCATTTTTATGTTGTATGTCATGTTCCATTGTTAATCCCACGAGTAGATATAGGTTATGATGTCCACCGGGCAGAGCCTAGATGCCCGGTAAGCCTACATACTGCAGAGTGCGGCAGGTGCTCTGCAGGGGAAGCGCTAACGACTGGACTCCCTCCAGCCATTTATCCTCTCACCGTGCTTCGAAGCTTAGGATTGGGTGGTTTTTTTATCTTAGAGATAGCCTTTCTCTGGGCCAGGCAATTAAGCCAAGCCCCCGGCGGCGGCATTAGGCATGCCTCCGTTCGCTTTTCGGCCGACCCGACTCAGCGAACCCGCTGAAAGTTCTCTCCTCGAGGACTGCTCCTCAAGGAGAGAAACACGTGCCGCTTTGGTGCCCCTGCACCGCAGCGGCGGCCCTTCTCAGTCTACGCCCACTCAACTTCCTCTGTAAGCAGAGGAGGAGTGGACGTATTGACCCTCTATAGCCCGGTTCCCTTCACCGACCATCAAGCATGATCTGTGATTGGAACCATGACCTTTCCCCGTTTGTTGAAGATTAGCCGCCAGCCCCAATTGTCTACCAAGACTTGGTGGGCAATTGGAGCCGACGTTGCCCAGGGTGCGCCACGAGGAGGCTCTTCAACATGCACCCCATCATAAAGACCCCTAACGAAGTAGTGTTCGAACAGGATTCCCATCAGAAGATATTCCTCATGACTCAGGCTGACGTAGTAATTGCTCCAAAACAATTAACTGTGATACCTGTGAAGTCACGAACTAGTATTACTGGCTTAGCGTATGTGAACGGCTCCATTAGAGGCACCACAGGTAAAGAACACTATTTACTCCCGGGCGGGTAAAAACTGCACGGTGGTTTTGGTAACTTGCTGCTACAAAACGTCTCTTGTAGTTCGGTCTGTCTAAAACAGGGCTCTTTACTGACGCGCGCTACCCCCATCATGAGCGAACAAAATGTATACTCTGTAAGTTTCGATGATAAATCCCTGGATGAGTCTGTACAGTGCGGTAACACTATACTTCAGAGCAGAAACTCGAGATCCAAAGATTATTATCGAAGTTCAAAGAGTGTTTTTCCTCAGGTCTTAAAGATCTTGGTTACACAATTGCAACAGAGATGGTCATAGAGCTTAACAATGCAGAGCCAGTGGTATACAGGCCATATCGCATGTCATACGGCGAAAGAGCGCTGGTAAGAGATATGGTTCAGGAGATGATGGATGCGGGGATTGTAACAGAATCCACTTCGCCATATGCGAGCCCAATCGTGCTGGTCAAGAAAAAAACCGGAGAGAAACGCTTGTGTGTAGACTATAGAGCTTTAAATAAACGCACAAAAAAGGATCACTATCCCTTACCTCTAATAGACGACCAGCTCGATAGGCTCGCAGGTAATAAACTGTTCACATCATTAGATTTAGCGTCCGGCTATTACCAAATTCCTATTGAAAAGAATTCGCAAGATAAAACCGCATTTGTGACGCCCGATGGCCAGTTTCAGTATACACGAATGCCTTTTGGATTGGTAAATGCACTATCTGTTTTCCAAAGAACGATCAATAAGATCCTCTCTGAAGCGAAAATAAAGTACGCTCTCGTCTACATGGATGATATTTTGATCCCAGCACAGTATTTTGCCGAAGGCCTCTGTAGGCTTGAAGAAGTACTTTCCCTTTTAAAAGGGGTGGTCTTACGCTCAAGCTACCCAAATGCAACTTTTTCATGGACAGCATCGAATTTCTGGGTTTCCAAATTAATGCTGATGGTATTAAACCCGGTGAAAGGAAAACCGAAGCCGTTTCAAAGTTTCGTACACCCAAAAGCCAACGTGAACTACAACAATTCATCGGCTTGGCAAGTTTCTTTAGACGGTTTGTTAAAGGATTTGCTACAATCGCAAAACCTTTAACGGACCTTCTTCGAAAGAATACCACTTGGAAGTGGGGGCCCGAACAAGTGAATGCGTTTGAAACAATCAAGTCAAAGCTGGTACAGAGGCCCTTGCTCGCTCTTTATGACCCAACACGCGAAACCGAGGTACATACGGACGCTAGTAAACACGGAATAGGAGGAATTTTATTGCAGAAAGATAATGCTGGTCATTTGAGGCCAGTCTCATATTTTAGCAGGAAAACTACTCCCGATGAACAAAAGCTCCACTCATTTGAGTTGGAGACGCTGGCCGTCGTATCCTCCCTCAACAGATTCCGCGTCTATCTGATAGGTGTTCCAATTAAAATACTGACAGACTGTAACGCGCTACGAACGACTCTATCAAAAAGAGACCTTATACCTCGCATAGCGCGCTGGTGGGTTCAATTTCAGGAATATAACTGAGATCGAATATCGCCCTGGGTGTCGTATGGCCCATGCGGATGCACTAAGTAGGAATCCGGTAGGGAATGCTAAGGACGATTCGCATGTATTAGACGTATTAACAGTAGGCACGGATGATTGGATAGCTACGGTACAGAGTAATGATGACGAAATAGCACGTATTAGAGAGATTTTGAATGACCCTAAATCGGACCACGTGCTAGATGTTATTAAAAACTATAAATTGAAAAACGGCAAAGTTTATCGAATTGTAGGCAAGGAAGAAAATGATTTAAGGTGGGTGGTACCGAAGGGGGTAAGATGGCAGATAGCCAAAATAAATCACGACGACCTGGGCCACTTCGGTTTTGACAAGACCTTTGCGCGAATTCAGCAAATCTATTGGTTCCCCAAAATGCGCCGGTTTATAAAAACATATATCAAGTCTTGTTAGAGTGTGCACGGAGTAAGGACCATACAGGGAAAGTTCAGGGCGAACTACATCCGATCCCTAAAGTTGAAACTCCATTTCATACAATCCACGCGGATCATCTAGGACCATTTGTGAAGAATAAAAAGGGCAACTGCTATCTATTGGTAATTGTGGATGGGTTCACGAAATACATAAATATAAAGCCCGTCAGAAACACTAAAAGTTCTACCTCAATAAAAGCCTTTAAAGAGCATATTAGTTACTTTGGGGCACCTGCTAGACTGATAACCGATAGAGGGACTTCTTTTACCAGTAACAGCTTTCGCGCGTTTGTCCAATCCATGGGTATCAAGCACATACTTAATGCTGTGGCCACACCTCGAGCAAACGGACAATGCGAACGTTACAATCGGACAATCTTAAGTGCACTCACGTCTAAAACAGACAATAAAGACGATAAGAAATGGGATGATTATATTCTGGAAATACAGATCGGTTTGAACACTACTGTCCACAAGACGACTTGCAAAAGCCCTTCGGAACTACTTCTTGGTTTTAACATACGTAGTAGCTCCGAAAATGCTCTAAGCGATATTATAGACGATGTTCGAGAACTTTCCACAGATGATTTGGGCCAGGTACGATCCAAAGCAGGTACACGTATTGCCGAACAACAGGTTAAAGACAAAATCCGATATGATGCTAGACATAAGCGCGCTTACAAATATAACTCGGGCGATTTAGTTAGCATAAAGCGAGAGGTGCCAAGCGATGGCAAATCGAAAAAACTAGCGGCAAAATTTCAGGGTACATACCGAATTTTAAAAGTACTGCCTAACGATAGGTTTTTAGTAGAAGATACGCCGTTAAACCGCAATCATGGCCAACGTCGATATGAAAATGTAATAGCGATAGATAGAATTAAGCCGTGGCTCGCTTTTGATAGGAATTATGACTCTACAGAGTCAGAGTCTGAAGACTATGCTAATCAGGACTGTAATGAACCTAACGAACCTAACAATTAGAACCATATACTAATGAGAGTACATCTAGAATGGAACAGATTGATTTATGAAACATAATAAATAATCTAATATTTAATAAAGTAAAGTGCGTACAACGCATTGATGTAATATTTAAGATAATATTATTAGAATTAATATCATGTTAATAGTTTATACCTATAATAATAAATCTAACTTAGCTACAATAAGCTTACCATGAAAATAACTGTTCGTTAATATCATAGCTTGATTTATGATGAATTCCCGGTGGTTAAATATAAAGCTGTCAACTAGGTTAACAAATTAAAATTGTTTTTATATCATGTAATTAAATCTGATAGATCTTATACCTACATATTATATTAAGATTATAATATTAGTACTAATTATTATTATAAGATGGCAATGTTATCATGATAGGATTGTAAAACTTTAAGTAAATTCCAAGGTTAATTCTGTATACTCGTGTACTAGAGTTTGTCGTACATCATGTATGGAATCTACCTCCGTCAGGCTTTAATTTAATTTAACTTGTAACTTAAAATAGAATTTTACATATATGTTTTTTTTGTTTTTTTTTGGTGTCGCGAAGGGACTCTCTTTTCGTAGGATGGCCGAGCTGTTAGCGTCTGTATTTTACATTACACCTTTTTATTTATTATCTGGCAACATTTCACTTCAAAACTTGCCACACTTCAATTTTTATTAACTGGCAACGCCGAATCGCTATTATTGGTCCGTGGATTCGATTGGTGGATAGCTGACCAATCGAAGCGAGGCACGCGTTGTCGCGGGCTTTGGAATCGTGAGGGGATCATGTCGGGGATTCGGCGGGCATTCGAGCGTCAAGGAGTCTCGAGTGAACATCAAAGAAAAGGGTGTACCTACGCAGTGTTAACTTCAAGGTAATAATATATTATCCCCATGCTATATTATTGTGAACTGTTTTGATGTTTTGAAGTACCTAAATGTTTTCTGAACTGTTTTCTGAGTCTTTCATTTACACTTACGAAAGGTTCTAATAGCCCTGGGCTTTAAATACAAAAAGTGCCAATCAGACAGACAAGCTTTGATGGAAAATCCGAATATTGTTGCAAAACGCGAAGTCTACTTGGACAAGATTATTAAAAATAGGATCTTACCGGATGATCTGAGAAAGGACATTATTTATCTAGACGAAAGCTATATTCATACTTCTTATAAATTAAAAAAAATGCTGGCCGTCTCTTACCATCAGTGGAATAAAAGAAAGTGTGGCCAAAGGCAAAAGGTAAATTGTTGCTGAAGCATGCTTTATTTAATGCGTTGTGTGTTTTGCATGTGTTGCACGTTCTGCATGTTTTTTTTTCTTAGGTACATTATCATACATGCAGGGAATGAAAATGGTTTTGTACCAAATGCTTTGTTAATATTTTGTGGGAAAAATAAATGTGAAGACTACCAGTCGGAGATGAATAAATCAAATTTCACTAAATGGTTAAGGAGAAACGAATACAGAATTTGTCTAAACCTTCAATTATAGTAATGGATAACGATTAAAATTTTTGATTCTGATTTCATAAAACCCGCCAATATTCACATTAATTGCCATAAAGAAAAAATAAGTATCGAAACCGCTTTCGTCTAGTCTTACAACATGCACGATAGTGGCGCCACCATTATTTTCACGACTTTTTGGCCAAGCTGTACACTCCAATCTCCATTAGTCTTGCGACTCGAGTCAAATTATACCACTCGAGTCAATTTACAATCTCACTCGAATACCACTCGAGTGGTTATTTCACTCGAAGACCACTCGGATGATCGAGTGAATTGAGTGGTACGTACACATTAAGTTAGGGAAAAATAAAACAAGGTTGATTAATATATGAGAGGTTTATTGCAAGTATTGCACCACTGCATAACCACCAAAATCGACTCTGTCTCTTTCACCACTGACCTAGACTAGAGTCAAGAGCAAACCCATGTAAAATAAAATTAAAACAAAAAAAAACCGGTCCTTTTTTCGAAAACAGTATAAATAATATTATTATGTAATATCATTCAATTAATGGAAAAATAGAATATATTCTATTAGGAATAAGGTAAATACAACAAACTCAGTAATGTTGCACTATATACCTAACTTTATGGATAGGAAGTCTCGTGATAATCAATACTCAATTCTTTATTGCATTTGATGAATAATATTAGTTGAAGAATGCACATAATAAACATAAATTAAAAAATCAAAAGGTTGCTCTACCTGTTTTGACTAATTTGTTGTCTGTAAAAGATCGTTTTTAGCGATAAGACCACCCATTATGTCACCCTATGTAAAATGTCTACATTTATGTAAGAGTATTCTCTTCTATCAAACTCAAACTCAAAGCATTTATTTCAATTAAACCATTTACGGGCGCTTTTGAATTTTCAAGTGGTCGGTCAGTTAGAAATATGAAGCTAGTTGCCCATTCCAAAGCGTAGTAGGTGCCTATGGAGAAGAACGGGCAAGAAACTCCATGCACACTCTTTTAAATTATATTGTTACATAAATATTAGTTACTTACATCGTTAATGTTGAATATAGGTATAATTATATGTGAGAACGATGTAAATAAGACGTACACGTTGAGTGTCCAGTGTACAGCAAATATAAATTTAAACAAAACAATCAATAATAAAAATAAGACGTGGTGGCTAAGAGATGACCAGTCCCAACTGACAGCGCCCGTTCACGAACATGACGCATGGATCAGCACTATTCAGCTCAACCATTTTGAAGGGAGCTAAATGATCCAACCTCAGAACAATAACAGCAGTTATTATGGTTCTGAGGATCCAACACACGCGCCACCGTCAGCGTGACATTTGAGTGAGCATGACATCTATCAGCCGCTAGGGCACATTCAAGTCAATGAAAGACATTACCCGGTAAATGGTAGCTCGATAGTACATAGTAGGTACCTACTCACACTTGTCCTATGCAATTATATAATACAAAGGAGATTGAGTTTTTATAAAGCAAAGGTAGTCTTACAATCTTCAGCAGCTCCAACAGTATTTTCAAATGTTAATCAATTAGTTGTGGTTGTGGAACAGGACCAGCATTGAGCCAGGCATTTTTGCGTTTTATACAAACAAATATGAATTTCGTGTCATTCAGTTGAAGTATGTGGGGAGGTATTTTATTGTAACATTTTAAACAGTACCCCATGAAAGATGAGTCTACTTTAGCCAGTCTGAAACCTGGTTGAACTAATAGGTCCCTATTTCTGGTACTATAATTATGTCTATCACCTCTTTTAGTAAAAAGATGTAATTTTTTTCATATGTACATAATGTTTTCATAGATATATTGACAAGGTACCGTCAAGATCTTAATAACCTTAAACAGTTCCCTTAGAGAATCGCGCCTGCGGAGATTATGTATGGCTCTGATGGCTCTTTTCTGCAGAATAAAAATAGAATCGACGTCTGCAGCCCGTCCCCAAAGTAAAATACCTTAAGACATGATACTATGAGAGTAACTAAAATAGACTAGCCTCGCGGTATCTACATCGGTAAATTGACGGATTTTTCTGACAGCATATGCTGCTGAACTTAGCCGTCCCGCCAGAGATGTTAAATGAGGACCCCATTGTATCCTCGAGTCGAGCGTGATCCCCAGGAAAACAGTTTTATCGACGAATTCTAGTTTCTCTTGATTCAATACTATCTCACAATCACTACTTTTGACATTAGGTAAAGAAAATCGTATACACTTAGTTTTTTTTTCCATTTAATACTAAATTATTAGCAGTGAACCAATTATGGACCTGCAGTATTTTGAATTTTTCATATTTCATTTTTATGCAGTCAGAATTTGTAGCACTTCTTTCTACCTTAAAAATTAAAGAAGTATCGTCAGCAAATAACACCATTTGTGGTTGATTTTTTAATAAATGGAGTAGATCATTAATATACACTAAAAAGAGGAAAGGACCCAATATCGAGCCTTGTGGAACTCCCATTTCTACTTTGTGAATTGTCACCGTTTATTAGAACTTGCTGCTGCCTATCATTTAAATAAGATTTTACTAGACTGATCGCAAGTATTCCAAGTCCATAATGCTCAAGTTTCAAGAGCAAGGTTTCGTGATCGACGCAATCAAATGCCTTGTTGAGGTCACAAAAGATTCCTATGGCGTCTTGGGCCTCTTCCCACGCCGTAAATATGTGTTTTAATAAGGTGACCCCGGCGTCAGTCGTACAACGTCCCTTGGTGAAACCATACTGTTGATTGTGTAAGATTTTATTGGTGTTAAAATGAATGAGCTTTTGATTAAGCATTACCTTTTCAAATACCTTGCTGAAAACTGGCAACACGGATACGGGTCTATAATTATTGGTGTCTTTACTGTCCCCGGATTTGAAAAGTGGTATTACCTTACTGTATTTCATTAAATCCGGGAAGACTCCTTGATCCACACACAAATTAAATATGAAGGCTAAGTAAGGCGCTATAGTGTCAATTAAGGATGATAAATAAATGATAAATGATTTTATTTCTGTAAGTAGGTTTGAACAAACACTTTTACACGTCAATCATATTTTTTTTAAACTAGATGGGGTCGGCGTTTCCTATCTGACTACTCTGAGAAGAAAGGCCGAAACAAACCCAGAGGTCACAGTCTCTTTTAAAGTCCAGACAAAATCTTGGTCAGGTCATGTGAAAGCTATGTAGATCGGTGTCTGCAATGGTCTTTTGAGGAAAGAACCACACAGATTGAGTGGACCTGTCCAGTCAGTGTACGCAATTGTCAGTAATCGTGCAGCTCAATATAGACTAAAGGAGCTCAACGATTCGACGAACAATAGGTACCAAAGAAAGGACATTTGAGTAGGCCGCATAAATTACTCAAACTGCCAGATCATGATTACGTCGAGAAAAATACAAAAATAAATATAAATAAATCAATGACCGACATAGTTCTCACATTCACAATAATTAGAATAATAATCTTTGAGGACCATGTAGATTTGTGTCTGAAATGGTCTTTTGAGGAAAGAACCACACAGATTGAGTGGACCTGTCCAGTCAGTGCACGCATTTGTCAGTACCCGTGTACCCGATGTGCAGACTTTAATGGACATTCCCCAAAAATCTTCAGTCAATTTGATCTTGATTTGCTTGAAAGCTTTTATTACTGTTATGGGGTTAATAATAATAGTATATGTTAAATTCAATCGGGCAGACCGAAACATTCGCCCTTACTAAAACAAAAGCGAGCGTGGGCGAGGAATTTAAAGTGTCAGTAGTTTGAATTGGGATACTGGTAAAGAAATTTACAAATTCTTGAGCAATTTCTTTGCTATCGCAAATGAGACCACGTGTCGTGTCCAGTGTATAATCAGAATTATGGCTTTTGTTCCTGTTCGTTTCATTATTGATAATTTTCCAAACAGTCTTTATTTTATTGTCTGCTGATTTGACCTTGTTGCTAATGTATAAGGCTTTGGCTGCCTTACAAGTGTTCTTATAATTATTCTTCTCTATTCTTTTCAGTTCTATATCATTCAAAATAGTTCCACACTAGATATTTTTTCGTTACCGAGTTTTGATCGCCACTCATGGTAGATAACACAAGACTACGTCTTTCTTTACAAATAAGTACTCAAGTACTCACTCTTTACCTCAACTCGTCGCAACGTACGCCACGCCGCGGCCGCGCCGCGTGCACGTTGAAACCTATTTGCCTAGGTGAGTGATGAGCGAGTGACTCGAGTCCGAGTAAAAAACCGAGTGAACTGGAGTCAACAATTTTTTCACTCGAATACAATTTTATCCCATGTCAATCGAGTAAAATTGGTTTCGAGTCGCATCACTAATCTCCATCAAATCGGCAAATCAATAAAGTACATTTCCGGTTCCACTACTTCTGAAACACAAAGCGTAGGGTGTACGCTGCGCAGGTTTCAAGACTCCAGATTGCTGGTCGCAGCGTAGCTGTCGTTCTACTACCAATACCAAGTAGGTAATTTACTAAAAGACTATTCCTAAAAAGTTCATTCCATTTTCTGTACCTACCTACTTGTGGAAGAAAATAAAACAAGAAGCCTCTAACAAGGTTCCTAAATGAAGGACTTTTGTAAAGCTTATTCCTGCTCATAGTCATATAATCATATTCAATTATTGCATTCCTTATTGTAAAAAGATGTTAATAAAGGCTTATTAAAGCTAGATACAAAATATGGACCCTGTAAGGGCACAGCAACAGGGTAAATTAAACATAAAAAAATAAAAAAAAATAATATTTATTTTATTACCCAACTAAGGCAAAATCTAGGCACCCATTTAATTTAATACAACAATATTTACTTATTAAAGACGGGAAATAATCAAAGAGCATCACAACATTTTACAATAAAGTAGGATATAAATAGTTATTACAAAAAGAATATTACATATTATTATAGCATTTAATATTTACTTTGTTAGTGTTTGTTGTCACAGGCAAGGGAATTTGTTAAAACTGCATTAGGACTATTATTTATTTTTACTTGTAACTTGTAAGTTATCGCATTTAAGTATTTATGTTACTCTGGCAAAATTTTGGATGCAAGTCTTCAAGGGATAGTATTGTGTTTAATTAAATGGGGTGACTAGGGATATAGACAATGGGGACAAGACTAGAGATTTTAACATTTAAGTAAGTAGTATAATTAGTTGCCATTAAGAACTTGTATAACTATAATGATTATAATTGTATTTAACAGCGAGTCGGCTTAACAGCGAGTCTACTAGCTGAGACAGAGCATTGAGGAGTCCGATGAGTGCATCATCAAGCATGATGGACAGGCAGCCACCCACTGTACGTATATGAATCATACTATTGATATTGTTAGGAACAAAATAATTGTCATGCAAATAAGACAGGGTGATCTAACAGTAATTCTGTTTAGATTAAAAAATATGTTTTGCTAGCTTCTGTGGGTGATATATCTACAGAAAATCTGTTTCTACTGCAAAAAGAGTTTTTTTTTAATGCTGACTGTTATATCTTTGGTTAGCACCAGAATTTTTCCCATTGCGATCTATATATAATCAACATGATGCTATGGTGTGCTGTGCTATGCTCTGTTTGGCTAAATAACGCAAGTTCCTCAAATAATAAAATTAGGAATCAAACAAAATATGCTAACCTGCACTGTAAGTGGCTGCGCCTTTTTAAGAGGTTGTCGCGAGCCCAACTGCTTGGTCTTCTGTTGCTCACACTCCGACACATTTTCGTGATACGGTATACTAGCTTGCACACCAAACCTCGCGCACCTAGTGTTAGGGTTACCATCCATCGGAGGACACGGTGGAGGTCTGCCCAGCTTGGGCGGAGCACCGCCGTGTCCTCGTGGAGGCGATTGGTGGCGGCGATCTCTCGCGTCCGGCCCTGGTCCAGGCCATGGTACGGAGCGAGAGGGCTTGGGAAGCCGGCACCTCCTTCTGCGAAGCAGTAATGTTCGCGAAGGAGGAGGCGGAACGCGTGAGGGACAGGCAAAATTCCCGCCCTCAAGCCCCTAGCCGCCGCGGGAGACGCCCTGTGCGTCGGGAATCGCAAGCCGATTCCCGGCCACCGTAGCTGCGAGCTTGCGGACGGCGAGCAATGGGCAGTCGCCGTCCGATAAGAAAGAAATGTCAGCATCAATGACGGGGTCCGCTAGGGCCGATGCCTGCCAGGGTTGCGGGAAAGTCCGAGAGGGATACCATGGCCCCTGGCACAGGCAACTGAAGGAACACGGGTGGGTTTTAGCCAATAAGAGTCTGACACGCCCTCCCGCTCCGCCCAGAGCGGGAGAAGTTATTTGATAATTGCCCACCCTCAAAAAAAAAAAAAGAAAAAGTGTTACCATCCGTCTGGCCTTGTTATTTGTCCGGACTTTCTTCTTAAGATATATATTTTTTTATATAAAGAGTTCAGCTGCTGCTGAAAATAGAAAGATTAAAAAGTAAAATTTCAGGACTTATCAAACTTCGTAATAGAAACCCTACACGCACCTCAAATAGTTAGTTGAAAATAAAGTAAATGCGTCTGTTATTCAGTGCAGACTAAATTTATTATTTATCTACCTTCACATATAGTACATACATTCTTATGACACAATAGCTTCACATTCACACATTCCATAACATAGATGACGCTAGTAGGTACATTTTGATATAACTTACAACACTACCACTTATCAAAATAAACCAAGTGCCATAGAGCAATCAATTATTAAACTCACAAAGTTACATTACAGTTTAACAATACCTAAATTTTCCATAAACTTGTAGTGTTTAATACTACCTAGACCTTTGGTCAACAAATCTGCTGGCATTTCATTTGTTGGTAAATAACTGATCTCTACCTTTCCACTGTTTATTGTCTCTTGTACAAATTGATGTTTAACATCAATGTGCTTTGACCTATTGTGGCATTGATGATTTGTGGCCATCTTCAATGCACTTTGATTGTCACAATTCATACTAATTGTTACCAAGGATCCAGTCAACTCATACAACAATTCTCTTAGATATATTGCTTCCCTACAAGCTTCAGAGAGCGCAACATATTCAGCTTCAGTGCTCGAGAGAGCTATAACTCTCTGCTTTCTGCTCTGCCATGAAATAGCTGAGCCTGCCATAACAAAACAAAATCCAGTGTAAGATTTTCTGTCCGAAATATCACTGGCCCAGTCAGCATCTACAAAGCCTAGCAAGTTCTCTCATTGACTACTAAATTTTAAACAATACATCTTAGTTTTCTTTAAGTATTTCAGAACCCTTTTAGCATAGTTCCAATGTTCAACACTGTAGCTAGTATATAACTGACAGAGTATGCTATATCGGGTCTTGTCATGACCGCAAGATGCATGAGACAACCAATAAGTTTTTGATAGCTAATTCCTGATGTACATTTTTCTGCCTTACTTACATTCAATTTGTTCTCTATAGGTGTATCAGCTGTTTTACAATCAGTCATATTAAATACATTAAATACATACATATAAACAGTTATCTCATACTTATTACAGTCTTTGTGTACATTAATATTCATTCCTAGATATTGCCTAGCTTTACCCAAATCTTTAATTTCAAATTTAGAATTTAAAATACATTTTAACTTCTCAGTTTCATTCTCACTATTAGAAAAAAAATAAAAAATCATCTACATACAATGCTATTATGATTTTTACATCTTTACTCATCTTGGTAAATAAACATGGCTCTTGTGTGCAGTTTATAAAATTATTTTTACAAAGTACATCTCTAACTCTCTCATACCAAGCTAAGGCGGACTGTTTTAATCCATACACTGCCTTTTTGAGTGTAAGAACTTTCCCACCCATTTTGGATACAAAACCTTCTGGTGCTCACATGTAAATATCCTCTTTCAAGTAACCATTTAGATAAGCAGTTTTAACATCTAATTGAGTAATGTCCAGTCCTAGTTTTACACTGACTGTTCGAGAAAGAAACACTGTTGTTATTCTTGATTAGTTGACTCACTGACAATAAGTTCGTCGTCAGGCTTGGAACGCATAAAACATCCTTAATTGTTATATCATAGCCTTGCTGCGTTGATATTCTAACATTGCCTTTGCAAGAGACTTGAAGTTTTTCTTGATTGGCGACCATAATCTCCGGTAATGTCTGTGGACTCGAAACGTTTTGCAACCAACTTGAGATAGCCGTCATGTGAGAGCTGGCTCCCGAATCCACGTACCACTCGTCATTGCCGTATTTAGCACTTAGGAAAACCGCACTGAATGCATTTGTGGACTTATTTTTGTTTGATTTTTCAACCATCGGACATTGATTCCGATAATGGCCCGGTGTTTTGCATTTGTAACAGGTTTGTTATGTATGTTTTTATTTACTGCTGTCACTTTGACATTTGACGTTGACTGATTTTTTTTATTTTTTTTTTATTTTAATGGCCTGGTTGCTGGGACCTTTTAGCCAGACGTTGACTGACCGCCCTGATTGGTGTTGCCATGTTTGGGTTTTGGTTTCGCCCATTTTGAAGCAAACGCCGCGCCGATTCAGAATTCTGCGTTTCGTTCGATGTCACTGCTGCAATCTCTAACGGTTCCGAATCCATCAACTTTGTCTTGATGACGTCAGCTGTGATTGAAATTCCGGAATGTTCTATGGCCATTATCATAGGTGAAAATCTGTCTGGTAATCCTGCCAACATCAATGATCCAATCCACTGATCTGTTATTTCAAAACCAGTTCCACTTAATATTTGCGATGTTTCCACAATTTGGGTCACGTAGGTGGTCATATTCTCACAATTTTCTCGTCTTATTGAAATCAAGTGACGCAATAACGAAATCTTCCTCGAAAATCCCGAGTCATCAAACAATAATTTAAGTTTATCCCACAACTCCTTCGAAGTCGTCGTCTTCTTGATGTGCACATACAAAGCGGGATCGGTGGTTAGGGATAATTTGGCCCGCGTCTTCGCATCATCTTCGGGTTTTATTCCTTTCCCTCCACCGGCTTCACACAATGTAACATGCCTTCCAACACGAGTAAATTTTCAACTGCAAAAGTCCACTCATCATAGTTTTCCCTGCCCATTAACTTAGGCACACTGGCTAAATAGGTAGTTCATTGTCATCTTGCACAACACGACCGTAACAACAATTAATTAAACTTGAAAAAACTTGGAAAATCTGGGATAGCCCATTACCTAAAGTAAACGCGTCGGTTATTCAGTGCAGACTAAATTTATTATTTATCTACCTTCACATAATAGTACATAATTACATTCTTATGACACAATAGCTTCACATTCACACATTCCATAACATAGATGACGCTAGTAGGTACCTACATTTTGATATAACTTACAACAGAAAAAACATAGCTAGACACAGTGCAGCGCAGCATACAGACTGAGTAGTACTTAGAAGACGGTAACAGGGGCTGGACACCTACCATACTAGACAAAATTTCAGTACAACGTTTGGAGAAAAGCGCCATCTGCTATCGTTTGCGCAAAATATTTAGTATTAATTTATGCGATAGGTGCACTACCTATCGCATAAATTAATACTAAATATTCATCAATAAAAAATTTCGCAGAAAGATTGCTAGACTAATGGAAATTTAAAAAATAGTCATTAGTTGTATGTATGATAATAAGTGTCAACAATTCATAATTTTATTAAATTAATATTATGATCAGGGATTTTTTATTTGATCTTTATTAATTTTTTAATGGTAAATATGATGTTAACCAGTCAAATAAACTTTGAAAGAAATTTGAATTTGCTATAATTTGGTATTATTTGCGATAAAGGCGCTATTATTGTGATAATTGCGATATTGACGCTTGTTTATGTGTAAAATCATGCCAAGGCGGTGCGAATTGGGATGTTCATACAACCCGGGTAAGTGCTTTCTACCTCAAGTACAGACGCCAGCTGGTCAAGCTACCCGAAACTGTCAAATTTTCCCAATCAACCTTGAACCTTAATGCTTTAGCGATAAAGTTGAAAATCTATTAAAGAAATTTGACAGATTGTAGTAGCTTGATGTGCTGGCGTCTGTACATAGTAGGTACTTAATATTAAGTCTTCTTTACCTATGAAATTGCCGTTTAGTATACATAAAGTTAGTCATTTTTATATAAATATTTTTTATTTGTATCAGTTAAAATATGCACCCATGCTATCGATGCATCTCTGGCAGCGCAGTGGTAATATTTGAATGCCCTTCTTGAAGAAGTCAGGATATTACTTACACCAAATGAAAGTTCTACTAGTATTTTTTGCTCAAACTCAAAGCATTTATTTCAATAAACCATTTACAGGCACTTTTGAATTGTCAAGTGGTCGGTCAGTCAGAAATATGAAGCTAGTTGCCCATTCCAAAGCGTAGTAGGTACCTACCTATGGAGAAGAACGGGCAAGAAACTCCATGGACACTCTTTTGAATTATATTGTTACATAAATATTAGTTACATCATTAATTAATCTTGTATATAGGTATAATTATATGTGAGAACGATGTAAATCAGACGTACACATTGAGTGTCCAGTGTACAGCAAATATAAATTCAAACAAAACAATCCATAATAAAATAATTAAAAATAAGCCGTGGTGGCTAAGAGATGACTATTTTGCTATTGATGCTATTTTTTGAATACATAGTTTAGTATTTCTTGTAATTTTAACACAAAAATGGTAATGATGAAATAAAATGGGTAAAAGATGTACTTAAGTAATTACCAACAAGTTATAAAATGATATGATTGTTTTTTTCAGAAAAGCTTAAGTCTACTTCACTGGATCGCTTATGGAGGGATCAATTGAAAATATCAAGATTCTAAGATATTTCATTAAAGATATACAAAAATAAGTATGACTTTTATTCCATTCCAAGTTGCCTACTTTCTGAGTAGGTACTTTCCAAATGTAATAATATTGTTCTGTAGAAGTGTACACTTTGTAAAGTACTTTTGTTGTAGGCATGAACGATTATCCTCTAATATGTATAAATATAATATCTATGGACAGTATATTGATTTATAGATAGGAACCATTTTCTTTTTACTATTGAGGCGATGTCGACTTCTGACAGCCTCACGCTTAGACTGCACCTAAGAGGCGTTGGTCTATCTGGCAGGCCCCAACGAGATTTATCAACAGGTGATAGTGATTTACATAAGGACATTATTTTGTACCCATAGAAAATAAATATTTTGTACCTACCTCGACAGTTTTTGATTAAATGACGTTTCTATGAAGTGTCGCTAGCGGGCCCCTTATGATTATTTTTATTATACTTTCAGACCGCCCAGTAGTGCTCGGAGTTAAAAACTATTATGTACGTTACATATCCAAAATTTCGACTTTCTGTGAGCTATATCTTTAAAAGATATTCGTTATTTCGACAAACGTCCAGCCAGTGAGTTTTTTCTAAATAGGTACTACTTGTAGTGACACAGAGCCAGTCACTTACCTCCAGTACCAGAACCAACCCATACCTTTACCTCCAGTACCGTGTCCACCTGCATAACATAACCGATACCTACCCTGCGTTGTTTGACAAATTAGTTAAAGAAACAGAGAAAAAGACCGCCCTGAAAAGGACGTACGTGACTCCGTTAAGAAATAAGAAGATCGCTCTGAAAAGAACGGTTTGGGCTGAAGGCTGACGACATGCGTGAAGACATCGAAGCAGCAGAGGTGGACGCACGACGCGGTAGAAGCCACGCGGCGCGTCACGGAGGCACACGACGCGAAGACACGCAGAGATGTTCACGCAACGCGTCAGCCCGAGGAAAGGACGCGCGCGTTTTTTTTTTTTTTTTTCCTAACTATGGCATCTCGTAGTAGACCTAGAGAGGTCGTTACTACTTAACCGGACTATCCTGTGGTTGCCTTAAGTGAAACTCAAAGCCTCCAGCCAGGGGGGACGCGCGCGGCGCGCCCGCATCTACTTATAGTCTAGCGAGGCGCGCGCCGGACGACGTTGATTGGCTGCGCTATTATGCGCGGCGCATCGAGCGACATCTGACGAATGTGGGAGTTAGGAATATGTAAATATCTTAGGCTAAGCAATACTTGTACCAAAATGAATGTAAATATAAATAGGACAATTTACCGAATAAACTCTGATCATCCGGACACGTCTTTGAATCAAGATACTCGATCACCCCTTAAATACTCTTTTATATCACACAATAGATTAAGGAGCTTGTTATTATGATCTACCTTACATATCCAAAGGAGATGGGCGAAACCTCATAGAAAGCTGGGCCTGACGTTACAGTAACAATTACTGCATTATTTTATTTAGCTAATAATATCATTTAAAAAAAACTAAAATGTTTAAGACTGCTCTGCTCCATGGCAGAAAAAAAATATAGGTTGTTATTGGTTTGTGCAAAAACACCGTTTTTGCTTAAGTTATTCTTAAACCGAGCTCTCGCGTTATTATGTACCTACTTTATGATAAGAATGATCATACTTTATTTTAGACTAGAATTTACCAGAATTTATTGTAGGACTTTAATACATTGAGGATTCAGAGACCGTCCAACTAGATTCTAGAGGTTTGAGATAATTGTAAAAAAGGAGAGGGATTATGAATTAAAACACTTTCTCTTTTATTGATTTTTTCATCATCCACTTGATCATAAACTATTAAAATATCGTTTAAAAACTGTGCAGGTGGTATTAACTTCTGTTGATGCCTTGCCCAGCTTAGGTAAAATATTATGGACATTACGTGACAACAGCAGCCCACTGTTCTTTTCCCTACCAAGCAATTACAATATTATTGTATTATGCTTATGCTTAAATTAATAATTATATTGCTCAATGCGTTAGGTAAGCCTGTTATTAATATAAAAAAAGAACTATCTTCAGTGGTACGTAAAGACTTTGTGGCTTCGTGTACTTTTATCTAACAGAACTTTTGAATAATGAAGTAAGGTCCAGCAAAATACTAACTTGTAATGAAATAAACCACTTATTACTTCAGGTGCAAGGGTGCAACCCATTGCTGTATAACTGAAGGAATACCTTCGTCTTCTATTTGATGTAATCCTATAGAAGGATTACGCCGCCAAGTAGCTATGCCGCAGTTGATACAATGATGACGTTGATCACACATTATATTTTACTTTGAAATTCGGTGGTAGTGAAGCTGAGGTAAATCAAGTAGGCAAGTTATCTAAGTCCGTTGTAAGAAATGCGTGGGTCGTTCGTCAAAGTAATAATAACAGAAACGACTACACAACAGAAAATATACACTACCGCAAGCTTGGAGCCAAACGAACGAAGCGTAAGGCTGCCAAAAATTGAATATGGCAGCCACCTTAGATTAGTCTAAGGTGGCTGCCATATTCAATGTTTGTGCTATATTTAGGAAAATGTATTGAATTGGTAGTATTTTTTGTTGGAAGTCGTTGAAAATGCGGTCACGTACGCGGAAATTACCTCATACGCTATTTTGCAGGACCACCAAAAAATAAATAAATTATTTTAAAATTATTTTCAAAAGTATCAAGTACCTATATTTTAAGGTTTTAAAATTAAGTTACGGTCAAAAATGACTAGTAAAATGCAAAAACGTTCTAATAATTATTATAAGAAGACCATAATTTTGTGATTCCGAACATGACACGGCAGGTGTAGGACATACCAAAAACATCGACCAATTTTTTTTTATTTTTACTTTTTTATTTGATTTATGAGCTTATATGTTACATTATTGTTAAAATAAATGCTATGTAATAAAAACCTTTATAAAATTCGATAATTTATTCTGACAATTGTCAGACACTGACTTTTTCCAAGGTACAACTTTTTTGAAAAACGCCCTGGTGTTGTCTCTCACTATTTCGTCTGCCGTTAGATAGGTAGGTAAATCCGTTTCTTGCAAAGGCACCCTTTTTTTTTTTTTTTTTTTTGAGGATGGGAAATCATCAAATGACTCCTCCCGCTCTGGGTGGAGCGGAAGGGAGTGTCAGACTCTTACTGACTAAAACCCACCCGTGTTCCTTCCTTGGCCCTTTATGTTCCGGGTCAGCGGTACCCCTTTTGGATGATCCCGCTTTCCCGGCAGGCTTGGGCCCTAGTGGGCCCCCTCTATGATGCTGACATCTCTTTGAGGCGCGCGTGGAACACGTACGCGCCGTCCAGCACGGGCCTGGTCCTGATCGGACGGTAAGCTACCCATTACTCACCGCCCGCAGGCCCGCGCCTACGGTGGCCGGGAGTCGTCACGCGGCTCCCGACGCCCGGAGCGTCCACCGCGGCGGCTTGGACGGGAGACTCTCTCCCTCTCCCGTCCCGCCACCTCCTTCGCTAGCATGACTGCTTCGCAGAAGGAGGCGACTGCCTCCCACTCCCCCTCGCCCCGGACCATGGCTTGAACCAAGGCCGGGCGTGAGAGATCGCCGCCGCTGCCGATCGCCTCTACGAGGACACGGCGGTGCTCCGCCCATGCAGGGCAGGCCCCCACCGTATGCTCCACCGTGTCCTCGGGGCGATCATCGCAGTGGTGACACCCGGGCGTTTCCTCCCGCCTGATGATGTGCAGGAACCTCCCGAAACTTCCGTGTCCGGTGAGGACCTGCGTCAGGCGGTAGGTGAGGACGCCGTGACGCCTCTCTAGCCACTTGCAAAGGCACCCTCAATCAAATTTCACCACTGTTAGCTAAAGTTGCTAAACAACTATTTCACAGTACAATAAATAAAAAAAACAACTTACCGATAATGTCACATTATTTTGTATAATGTGCAGCATGCGTACACCAGCGCCGATGACTTCTCAGGAATATAATGAAGGCTCCTGTCAATTCCGAGATACCGAAAGGTCCCCTTGAGGTGGTCATTGGTACCTACGTTGGATGACATTGCGCGTTTGGAAATGCCACTTAGTGTACCTCTCTTCTGGTTTACGATGTCGAGCAGTTCTAATTGGAGTCATGAGCCAAGGCTGCAAATCATAGGCTGAGTCCCCTGAAAATCAATGTTGAATAATTAATTTTGTGTTTTGTTTCAGATTACTTAGTTCCCGAATGGCAAAACATATTAATATGGGCCCCAAAAATTACCTACACACATACATACTTACTACTAACTTTCTGTAGGTATAGGTATATGATATGATTATTTAATCAATAAAAGTATTAATATACATAATTACTGCTTATTATTTCAAATGATGAATAGGACAGACACTACGTTACATATCAATAAAACGACGATGTTCTTTTCTAATTCCGATATTGGACTATTCAATATCGGAATTGAAATACTGGTTTAATCTACCCGAGATTCCGATATTCATACGATTCATACCCTACTTATGACGGTAGAAATCTTTGTATAATCTGTCATTTTGTCTATTCTTCTGTCGACAAAACCCATTTCTATGGAGGTCATGCTACGCGTGCAGTTGTTACATAAATTTACAAAATTTTTTTTGAATGTTTTAATATTTAACGGTCTTGGTATGCGGCCATCCTTAAATCACTTGAGGTTTTTTTAGGCTACTTTTATGTCCCCTTGTGTGTTATATGACATGTATTATATTAAGCACCCACCTTGTGTGTAGGACGAAGAGATCAAGGAGTATGCGAGGCAGACCGTGCACGGCGATGACTTGGTGAGGATGTGGAGGTGGGAGGTCTACAAACACGTGTGCAAGAACTACCCAGAAGTTAACCTCGCGCACAAGAAGGACTTCATCAAAGCCACAATCAAGTCGGTCAGTAACAGATAGTCAACATTTTAGTGTAACGGTTTCCGGGATTTTTAATTTATAAATTTGGAAAACACCTGTAGGCCAATTCTCGTACTTAAAAAACGTTCAAATTCAAGTCGCAATCTCATCTCAGCGACAATCAATGTCAAAAACCTGTCAAAAATGTATGTAAATTGATTGTAATTTTGACAGATTGAGACTGAGATTAGAATGCGAATGGTCTTAAAAATACGGGAATTGCCCCTCTGCACAACACTACAGACATAAATCGAAGTTATTGTTCGGTTAAAATTCAATAAAATAGACATATTTACAATAAAAAATAATATGCAATATTAACAAATAATTAAATAAAATAAAACACACAAAAATAATAAACTCATCTTTCATTCATCATCTCACAGAATCTCAAACATGCGCGACACACGTCTATCCATCTCGCGGCAAAAAAATCAAACCCTGTTTCACTGTCAGTACAGTATTCAGCATAGTGAACGCGAGGACCGGATTGTCTTTGTTTGTCATAATTCTTTTACATTGGGTAGATATCCTCTATTTCAAGTTTGAAGAAAACAATAGTTTCTCCCGACAAACCTGTAGCATACTGGGCTTTTGTTCACAACTCTACATCTAAAGCTAGGGTTTCCTAAAACTACGGTGAACGCCATATAGCAGGGGAGGGGAGGTACGCCTCGATTTTTGCGGTTTATTTTATACCAAATAAATTTCATTGCTATTAGTTGTTTAGTATTCAATCATCATCAGAATGAGAGACAGTCGCCGCACCTAAGGGGGAATCCAAAGTTGTCAATGTAGCATGCCAATGTAATAAAAACAAAAAAAAAGTAATTTCATACCGCTCCAAAACCTTATGGCACGATTTATGGGATTTTCTTCACTTCAAAAAATATTGTCAGCTGCATAGAAGTAATAATAATATAAAAATTTTACCTATAAATAAAATTTGTATTATGTTTCCTAAGACGTCCGAAGTCCATTTATGAGAGTACATCCGTCTTTTACCCACGTTTCCTCGCTAGATGATGCAACTTCCGTCACGTATGTCGACCTCAGCGCCACCCGTGGCCGTATCTGGAACTAACTAACCAGCACAGAGCAAGCCGCCATTCGTTTGTCATTGTTCGGCTCATAATAGTAATGATGATGATGGTATAGGTACACCAGGAAGAGATTATTTGGACTTCGGACGTCTTAGGAAACATAATACAAATTTTATTTATAGGTAAAATTTTTATATTATGTGTTCCGTTTGACGTCCGAAGTCCATTTATGAGAGATCTGTTTGTTATCTCCTGGTGGCTTGCTTAGTAAAACGCAACAATGTGATCAATTATTTTAATAATTGTATAAGATAGTATACAGAAAGCAAAATTAAACAAAATCACAAGTAGGTAATTAGTTTCCAATAAACGATCAGCATTGTTTGATTAATTATCATAAGTTTACTGTTTGTAAACCATACTAAAAAGTTTCAATTTGCAACTGTGAAGAATTGAGACAGTGCCTTCTCTGATTCATTTCTATTATTGACACCTGTATTTATTACCTCTTTAAAATAATATTTTCTAAAAGTATGTTCATGGCGCCAGTTAGCTTTAGCTAGAATATCATTAATTGGGTACTTTTCTAAGCAGTTAAGAGATGAAACTGCTGACCTACAACTACCAGGAGTAGCGTCTATACCGGATTCGGAAAGAGTTCGTTTTATCCATCCACCTATAATTACAGTACTAGCTGGCTTACGAGGCTCCCTCGTGGTAATAAATAAATTTGTCAGGGAACCTCTGACATTTTTTGAAATATCTATTAATGTTCTTAACCAAAATAAAGCATTTGTATTTCTGTCCGGTGAAGCTAGCAACGTCCAACTTGATTGTTGGTGTGATGCCGAATCAGTTTTTGAGCCAAATACCGGATGCAATGTTATTGAATCCCCATTATCCTTAAAATGTTTTGAATCGCAATGTAAGAGGGTCAAATCGTGAACTCTGCGACCTGAGGCCAGCAACAATATAGTGGCAGCACGCCTAGAAACATCATAGAAGCTTTGCAAATTTACATCAGTATTTTTTAAGAATTGAATTACTGTTCTTGCGTCCCATATTGGCAGTTTGGGTGGAATTGATCTAGCTAACGACACAGCTTTCAAAATATGTTTAACCAAATGATTTGACGAAATCTTTATATCTGACAGAGTTTCACAAACTGATGCAATAGCTGATTTGTGAACAAGAATAGTACGATAAGCTAATCGATCCTCAAGAAAAAGTTTTGCTAAGTAACGGGCTACATCGGCAGGTGTCGGACGACGACAATTTAGGTTACTTTGACTGCACCATAGTACCCATTTCCTCCATATGGGTGTATAAGTCTTGAGTGTTGAAGCTCTCCAACATGTTGACAAAAGTTGCTTTTCCTCTCCTGACCAATTTTGGGTTAGAGAGTCCCAGCCGAAATGAGCCAGGCTTCCAGCTGTAGGTTGTGCACTTGAGCTGGGGGACGCCCGGTCATCGTGTCCACTAATGATGTCTTCAGGTCCCTGATTTTCATATGACGAGATAGGGCGCGGCTCTTCAAATCTGGACGCCAGAAAGGTTTCTTCCACTTGGGTGCTACTATTATGAACTTTCCTTTCGCCGAGTTGAGGTGGCGTAATACACGTGGGAGTAGGGCTGGTGGAGGAAAAATCCATCCGAGTTCGTAACTCCAGTATCTGCTGAAAGCGTCGTGAAAGCAAGCGCTCAAGTCTGATAAGTCTAGAGTAACATAGTTGCACACGACATGAGCGACTTGTGAGGCGAACAGGTCTATGTTTGGGGTTCCCCACTGGGCGAATATTTTGTTGGTCGCCTCGCTCAGCAGATGCCATTCGGAGCCGGCTCGATTTCGAGAGAGGTGATCGGCTTCCGTGTTGTACTGTCCTGGAAGGTGGTGAGGGACTAGTACCACATTCAGGCTGTCCGCCAGTGCCAGTAATTGTTTCGTCAGGTTTAGGAGATTTTGTGACTTCGTTCCGCCCTGGTTTTTTATGTACGACACTACGGTCATGTTGTCGCTTTGTAAGATAACGGTTGAATTTTTTAGAGCTTTCGCCTCTAAAGATAAAGCCGCTACCACTGCATACATCTCTTTCAGGTTGCAGTGCCACTTCAGTTGATGGCGATTCCAAGTACCTTTGAGTGTTTTGTTGTTCACCATGGCCCCCCATTGAATATCGGAGGCGTCTGTGACAAGGTAATTCACTGGTGAGCTCCTGGGATGAATGCAAGACTTCTGGCTGACATTTTTTACCCACCAATCTAGTTCTTGTCGTACCTCGTCTGTGAACTGAGCCGGATGGCGTGAACTTCTCTGAAGTCCATTGCTGTGGCGCTGCAACGTACGGCAATGCCACCTTCCCCGTAGGGTGATGAAGGTCGCAAAGTTGAGATACCCTAAGAGGCGTTGCGCCTGCTTGAGGGTCCAACTGCCGGTTGCTAAGCGAGTCAATAGGCACTGACGGATTTTGGAAACTTTGTCTGGAGGCAAACTCTTGGAGTTGGATTGCGTGTCCCAGACAATTCCCAGGAATTCTATACACCTTGTCGGCGTTAGTATAGACTTTTCCATATTTATAGACCAACCTAGGGACGTGAGGAAGTTTATTGCTAGCTGGACATGAGCTTTTAAAGTGTCCCTGCTTTGGTGGACTATCAAGTAATCGTCTAGATATAGGACCAGGCGAAGACCTTTGCTCCGTAACACTTCGGCAGTCCAGTTTGTGACTGACGCAAACATTTTTGGCGCCGCGGCAAGGCCAAAAGGAAGACATGTCATTTGTAGCAGACGGCCTTCGTAGCTTATGCGAAGAAAACAGCGGTGTTTTTGTGAAATTCGCAAATGATAATAGGCTTGGGTTAAGTCGAGCTTGACCATCCAGTCGCCCGCTTGTAAAACACTGGGCATTCGGTAATGATGGAAAAGATGAAATCGTGTTGGTTGCAATCATCGATTTAGCGCCTTCAGATTGAAAATGACCCGAGGCTTTCCACTGCTTTTCGTTAAAATGAAAAGTGGGGATATGAAGGATGGAGTTATAGGTGCGGACTCGAGAATTCGACTTTGAATCATGGCTTGAATTTCCGACGACATTGCCGAAGAACATGGAGTTTGAAATTTCTCCATGACGTCCAACGTTGGAAGAATGAGCGGTGGTGTCTGAATGAATGGAATGCGAGCCGCAGATATTAATTTGAGAATCATTTTGGATGGCCTGAATTGGGCCCACACTTCTCGGTAATGCATCAGACAACCGCCCATAAACATCGAGTCATTTGCGCCTACTCCTGTTAACTTCACCTTTTCGCCCCCCTCCATTCTTATGATCGTCAAAATTTCGCTTTTTGGTTTTTCCGTGCTTCGATTTATTTTGTTGAAAACGAAAGGGCTTTTCACGGGAAGTTGAAGCGACCGGTGACTTTGGACGCACCGGTGATTTGGGACGTCCGGAAAATTTAGAACCGGGCGGAGGCACTGTATCCTTATCTAACTTATCAATCCCGCCTATTTTTTGTATATAAGCCGATAAATTTTGAGGGTTGAACATATATTCCGCGGAGGACGGTATTTTTTCAATATCTTCACGAATGTATTTTCCTTTTAAACCTTTAAGTAGCGCCTTACGCCGTAGCTCTAAAACCTCTGCACGCTTCCCGCAAATAATTTGTAAAATGTCGTGAGAAATATTTTTGTACTCCGACTCATTTCCGAATAAGTCTTTTAGCTTATTTTAAATTGTAGTTGACGTAAGCTGTGCATCGGGTTTTGCAGACCAGTCTATTAAATTTCGCAAGGCTACATTCACGGACTCATTTTGGGCTAAAAAGGCATTTGACAAGGCAGCTAAGCTACGTTCAATCTGATACCATCTAAGCGGCGTATAAGGATCCTCAAACCGTCTCATTTCCTCGTTTACTTTCAGCTCAGTAAACGCCGGAACCGCAACATATTTCTTTTGAACCTCAGTGTACCGCACAGAGTTCCAATCCACGGAGTCAAACCTTTGCATTGAAGCTATCTTCGCGACACGATCAGGATTAGCTTTAGGTACGGATGGTTCTTTGATGGATACGTTTAGTTCAGCAATGTCATTAATTTCGACTGACGGCCGTAAAAACGGATCGTCTAACGGTACATTAACTGGTACTAACGCAGGCGCCGAAGTCGAACAAGTAGCACTCGGCTGTATTGCAGCGTAATTCGCACAAAATAAAGTATTAACGTGGCTCACCAGCTGTTGCGATAACACTTCAAACCTGCGATCTACTTCTCGTAACGACTCGTGTGATCGGGACCGGCGCCGTCTTTTTGGAGGCGGTTCATCCTCCTCGCTTGAACTTGTACTTGAAGCTGAAGATCTTGACTCACTAGACGGTACACGTGCGTTAACACTTTTTCGTAACCCGGCGGAATCGCGATCGCTAAAAACGTCCGCGAGATTGTCAACGTTCGGCTCGGTAATTTTATCGTTCATTTTTTAAAAACGACGATCTTAATTTTACGTAACGGAAAAATAAAAATAGTAACTTTCTACTTTATTCTCGAAAGTTAAAACACATTTTACAGAAACTTAGATATACATGAAGGTTTGCCAAGTTTTTTGAATTTAAAATCTAACGATTTGCGCGCGGTAAGAAAAACGACGCAACAATGACAAACGAATGGCGGCTTGCTCTGTGCTGGTTAGTTAGTCCCAGATACGGCCATGGGTGGCGCTGAGGTCGACATACGTGACGGAAGTTGCATCATCTAGCGAGGAAACGTGGGTAAAAGACGGATGTACTCTCATAAATGGACTTCGGACGTCAAACGGAACACATAATAATACTTTAGACAGAGAAATTCTCTGTCTACGGATCATGCGTATTTTTATGTGTGTGCGTTCCTATAGCTACGTGGGCTTTGCTGACACACAATGACAAAAATCACGCACGCAACTGCATGAGTAGCCAGTGTCTACCACGAAAAATTACGATCCGTACCGAACATTTCCGACGAAAGTTTGCTATGTAATGCAAATATTTTAAGAAGTAACATTGTTTCATTGAATTTTATATATTTAGATGGCCATCATTTTTTTGTCGTATTAAATTTCCCTTTTTAATACGTAATTTCAATAGTCAATAGTAGCCCAAAGGTAGCCATATTGTTTGATGTGTGTTGTGTTTGTGACTTACGCTATCAGATATTTAGGATTTTAACATTGTTATTAGAGTGAAAAATGGATAATATTGTCTGTGAAAGTTGTTCAGATGGTGTGTGTATTGAGAAAATAAAATGTGATGCGTTTTCAAAACTATATTTCAGTGAAAAAAAAACAAGTTATCGATATAGGTCGTCCAACACCGGATTTGCAATTAATACAAACTATAGGTAAAGTCAATCGTAAATTCAATACAAAACAATATGATTCATATTGTTTACGCACTTAAGGTTCACTTTTCTTTGGGGAATGGAACGGTGTTTTTAGAAAATTAACAAACGTCTTTACTCAATGAGGATTTATTTTCGACTGTTTCTACCTCCTATTGCATGCATTAATATATGAATTGGACATACCGCCCACCAAAACATTAGTTTTAATCAATACTTATTGGTATACTAATACATGTCATGCAAATCGAACAATGGACTGTAAATATTTTTAACATCATTACGCTATAGGTACATCTTAATTTTATCATTTTATTTCAACAAAACTCATTACTAATAACCATCTATTAAACCGCCCACCATAGCTCACTCACTTATTGTTTCTTTGGGAAGCGGTATCAATTTGTATAGGGGCCTTTTTAACTCCTTGTTCCCCATAGTCTGGACTGTTACCACTCTTACGAGTTTGTCCTTTCCCGGATGTATTTGTTTCACACGTCCCATTAACCATTTCGTAGGGGGCAGATTATCTTCCTTAATAATGACAACATCTCCAATAGCAGGTTCTGGAACCTTCCTTTGCCATTTATATCTTTGTTGGAGCGTGTGAAGATACTCTGTACGCCATCTATGCCAGAAATCTTGAGTCATTTTTTGAATAATTTGCCACCTAGTTAAAAGACTGACAGACTGGTACTCGTAACATTTATCAGGAACTGAAATCAAAGGTTCGCCAACTAAAAAATGCCCTGGAGTAAGCGGCATCATACTATTGTCCATTTGATAAAGCGGGCGCGAGTTGAGACACGCCTCGATTTGTGCTAAGAGCGTTGACATCTCCTCGTATGTTAATTTGGTATCCTTATTTATTCTGTAGAGGTGTCTTTTAGCAGACTGAACTCCAGCCTCCCACAGGCCTCCACATGTAGGCATCCTTGGTGGTATGAAGTGCCATATTGTGCTATCGTTAGCTAGAAGTTCAGCCGCTTCCTTCGCGATATTATTCTTTCCCTTCTGGAACATGTCCTTCAATTCTTTGGCAGCGCCAATAAAATTGGTGCCATTGTCGCTCCATAAGTTTGAACAGTGACCTCGGCGCGCCACAAACCTCCGAAATGCGGCTATAAAAGCTTGTGTTGTTAGGTCTGTGACCGCTTCAAGATGGATCGCGCGAGTGGCCATGCATATAAATAAACAAATATAGCCCTTTGTTGCATGGTGTCCGCGGCCTTTCGATGTCCTTATGAATACCGGTCCAGCGTAATCAACCCCACTATTCATAAATGGCCGATGTTGAGTGACTCGAACGGCAGGCAACTGACCCATGAACTGGGTTTTTACCTTCGCTTTATCCAAAATGCAGGTCTTACAGTTGTGAATACATTTTCTTACGGCAGACTTCAAACCTATCACCCAGTATCTTGTTCTCACAAAAACCATCATCGCTTGTATCCCACCGTGTAGTGTTCTAAGATGAGCTTCTTGAACTAATAACTTTGTTATATGCTGATTACACGGTATTACAATCGGATGTTTTGTAATTTCAGGTATGGAGGCATTCTCTAACCTTCCTCCCACTCTTATTATCCCATTTTTATCTAAAAAGGGGGCGAGTGTGATAAGAGAACTTCTTTTCTTCACGCTTCCGTCCTTCTGTAAATCTTCAATATCCTTCTGATAAACTAAGTCTTGATAATACTTAATGCATTGTAATGATTGTTAATTTAATTCGCAAATCTAATACTAGATGGCGTTAATAGGCTCGCCACAATAGTTTAGATTGATAATTTGTGTGACAATAGATAAATGACGGTGGCGGTAAATTAAGGGACCGAAAAAAAATGTGAATCGAAGACGGAGAGAAATAACGGTTGCTCCGTAATGAACTTGCATAAATCTGATAATTAAAAGCCATCGTTATTTAGAAATTGCTACAGATTGTAAATGCGTATTGTTTTGGTGTAATATTGTGAATTTGTGTGCGAGTAACGGAAGAAACGGGGTAAGTGTTTGCGTCTATTTAACGAAGTGTAGGTTATTTAAATAGAGAAGTTTTGCAAGGCTGACTGTTTTCATTTTGTCCTCAGCCTGTGGAAACGCCCTTATCTTTGAGACACAAAGATTCATGATTAAGTTCCGGCTTCGATTAATGAAGCCGCATTGATTCTCATTGCGAAATAGAGATCCACATATTCGCCACGGTTAATAACAAACCGGCTGGTCTCGGGGCATTGCGCCGCGCCGTGTTGTAATCTCGTGACATCGAGTTCAGACCCAGCCTGAGGATTTTCTTTTTGTGAATCGGGACATTTTTATTTTTATTTTCTTTTACTTTTATTTGTCTGTTTTTTCATATATTTTGTTTGTGCACATGTTATTTACATTTATTTCCCTTTCGGTGTTTAGTTATTAAGGTGTTAGTGTTTAGACATTTCGAACCATTGGTTTAGTAAATTCATTTAGTTTATGCTACCTGTTTTCTTTCTACCCATTCAGTTTACCTGGAACCCCAGTCATCACATTGGCGCCCACGGGTTAACTGAATGAAAGATAAACAAGGTGTATAACAATTATAATCATTCAGTGTATTTAGGTAGGTATATATCCTAGATAAACGTTTGTAGCTTACACATTTTTTTTAGGTTCAACAAGTTGTGTTGCATATCTGTAACTTGGAATAGAAATCTATTTATCGTGTTATTTAAAACTTGTTTTTGTGTATTGAAATTTTATAACTGTGTCTGATCATGGATGTTAATGCACTGCACAAGGATGAGCTCGAGTTTGAATTGGCTTGTCGAGGGATTTCAGATTGTAAAACCGTGGCGACTATGCGAAAATTTTTGCGGGAAATTTTAGTTAGAGAGCAGTCAGGCGAGTCGACTATTTCCTTTAAGGTTCCTAAACCCTGCATTGACAACCCGAATAATGAAATATATATTTGTGAACAGAAATTATCGGCAATAATTTCACTTATTTCAGAAATATCGCACAGTCCCGAACATTCGTTTTTTAGACGTATACACTCTCGTTTGACACACTTATCCAACCGAGCTAAACTTATTATTCCTTCTGAGTCTAGTGACATTGAGAAACATTTGACATTGCTAAAGAACATTCAGGATACCATATTATCACTAAAGCAACTCGAGCAAGAAGAAGAGAAGGAAGAGGATGAAATTTCCGTAAATGATAAAGACATCTTACAGAAATCTCTGGGCGAAGAGGCAATGCAGATATTGCGACAATTGGAAAAGTGCCGAGACTCAGGGAAGACTTCCGTAGCAATGGCTGGTGACACGGAATTTCACCAGAATCTCGCATCGCAGTCTCCAGTTGCTAACGCTGACATAGCAAGGACCTTAGAGAGACCTGGTCCTTCCTCGCGACATCCAGGTTTACTAAGGTCTTCCACATTTGATGATGGCTTCCACAAACGGAAGTTGGTTCCTGTTAAAGATTGGGGTGTCAAATTTAGTGCTAAAGGCACCGTAAGTGTAAACGCATTCTTGGAAAGAATTGAGGAACTTAAAGAGGCGCGAAATGCTGTGGATGAAGACTTATTTCGATATGCCATAGACTTCTTCGAAGAAGAAGCATTAATATGGTTTAGGGCCAATAAAGGTGCAGTAACAAATTGGGCTCAATTAGTGAAGCTTCTCTTGGACACATTTCAGCAACCGTTTTACCAAGAGGAGCTATTGGAGGAGATTAAACGGAGAACCCAAAGCAACCAGGAAAGCATTTTGATTTATATAGCTATTATGCAGAATATGTTTAACCGGCTACCCAATCCCATTCCTGAAACACAAAAGTTGATGATACTTAGAAGGAATTTACAACCCTATTTTCAGAAGGCCATATGCCGAGAAACTTTCGATTCAGTGAGCGAATTGACATCAGTTTTAAGGATTATTGAACGCACTAAGTTAAGCTGTGATAACTTCAAGGAACCTACTCAAAGTGACCACTCCCTGGAAAGGGATTTAGCATATAAGGGAAGTACTTCAACGAAATCACGAAATGAAAACACGTCTGAGCTGGCAGCCATTGATGATAAGGGAATACTTTTAACAAAATGCTGGAACTGCAGGGCTCCAGGGCATCGTTTCAAAGATTGTAAATTGCCAAAACAAAGACTCTTCTGCTACAGATGTGGACGTTTCGGGAAAACGACAAATAAATGTTCTTGTAATGCTACCGATAAGGGAAACGACAAATCGGAGTCGATGCCGGCCGATCGTACCCCGAAAAACTAAGTCATTCTAACTCGGATGACTGGCAGCAATGGCTACATACAGTTTCGATTTTTTTTAAAACAGGAAAGATCTGTAATATTAATAAGCATAGTCAAGACAATCGGTATTATGCGGAAATTAAAATTCTGAATCAGTCGTTTGTAGGATTATTGGATTCAGGAGCTACTGTCTCAGTAATTTCGCAAAGATTTGCAATGAAAATTATGAAATTGGGGTTTTCAGAATATAAAGTCGACAAAGAAATGATCTCAACGGCTGACGGCACCTACCATACGATGGATTCCATTGTTCATTTACCTGTCGAGTTTACGGGAAAATACAACGTGGTAGATTTTTACATCATGGACTGCTTAAAACATGATATTATTTTAGGCATGAATTTTTTTGAGACATTTAATTTAGCCATAGGGGAAGGCAAATCGATTGCTGACATTATGGAAATTAACGTGTCGCAACCAGTGATTTCGAGGGATGAGCTTTCTGTCCAACAGAAAGAGCGCCTGGACAAATTGTTAGAAGAAATGGCAACAGAGATTGGTAAAGGTTTAGGAAGAACATTGTTGATCAAGCATAGAATTGACACCGGGGACAGCTTGCCTGTCAAACATAGACAGTACCCCTTCGCTCCTCCAATTATGGCAGAACTTGAGAAGGAAATCCAGGATATGCTGGACAATGACGTAATAGAACCCTCTTTCAGTGCATGGCGCTCTCCTGTATTACTGGTCAAGAAACCTTCGGGTAAGAATCGATTGTGCCTCGACAGTCGTCAGTTAAATAAGGTTACAGTAAAAGACTCTTACCCCTTGCCTAGGGTGACCACCATCTTAGACAGTCTAAATAATGCTCGGTTTCTATCAACAATTGATTTACGATCAGCCTTCTGGCAGATACCGCTAGAAGAAACAAGCAAGGAAAAGACTGCTTTCGGACTCGCTGGAAAAGGACTTTATCAGTTCAAAGTCATGCCATTTGGGTTAAGTAATGCATCTCAAACACAACAACGTTTGATGGATCGCTTGTTCACGTCGGAATTTGAAAGTAGAGTGTTCACATATTTGGATGACATTGTCATATGCGACGACAGCTTTGACGGCCATTTATCATCATTGTCACATGTGAAAAATCAGCTTAAGGGAGCAGGATTAACGATCAACCTGGAGAAATGCGTATTTGCGAGATCATCTTTAAAATACCTGGGCTACATTGTAGACAAGGAAGGATTACGCACAGACCCGGATAAAGTAAGAGCTATTCTCGAATATCCCAAGCCTAAAACTTACACGGAGCTGAAGCGATTTATTGGTCTAGCTAGTTGGTACAGGCGGTTTGTAGAAAATTTTGCCATTGTCGCGGCTCCACTACATGAACTAACTAAGGGAGGCAAGAAGACTAAATGCATTGTATGGAATAAAGAGGCTGAAGATTCTTTCTTAAATCTAAAGTCTGCTCTGACTAAGACACCAGTATTAAGAGTGCCAGACTTTACAAAGCCCTTTTCTGTACAATGTGACGCTTCTAACAGGGGGACTGGTGGAGTTCTAATTCAAATAGCCGATGGTCTAGAGGTCCCCATTGCTTACACGAGCAGAAAACTGTCGGAAAGAGAATGCAAGTACTCAGCGTCTGAGCGAGAACTATTAAGTGTTCTGCATGCTGTAGAACAGTTTCGTCCATATGTTGAAGGGAGTCATTTTAAGGTCATTACGGACCACAGTGCCCTTCAGTGGCTACACCGTAATAAGGACCCTCATGGACGTTTGGCTAGGTGGGCTATGCGTTTACAACAATTTGATTACGAAATAATCCACCGCAAAGGCAAATATAACACTGTGCCGGATGCCTTGTCAAGAGCGATTGAAGAAGAAATTAACATATTAGAGATAAAACCAGAAGATAAAGATGAGTGGTATAAATCAAAAGAGGACTTGGTGCTTTCAGGGAAGAATGACCCGGATTGGGAAGTTAGTCAAGGGCAACTGTGGAAATACATGAGATTAAAACAATTTCCCAATGAAAACGACAGTTGGAAACTTGTAATACCAGAAAAACTTCGTCAAGAAATCTTAAAGGAATGTCATGACGACCCCTCAGCTGGTCACTTTGGTGTTAAAAAATCGGTCAACCGAGCGAGACAGAAATACTTTTGGCCGACATTGATCCAGGACATAAAAAACTACGTACGGAAATGTGAGGTGTGTGCAAAGTACAAGCACTCACAAAGTAGGCCATCTGGTTTAATGGGAAAGCAACGAGTGGTAACAGAACCCTTTCAAATCATATCTATGGACCTAATGGGGCCTTTTCCGAAATCTAAGCATGGCAATACTATGCTGCTAGTCATAACATGCTGGTTCAGCAAATTCTGCTTCCTATACCCACTCAGGAATGGAAAGTCATCCACCATAGCTCAAATACTGGAGGAACAGATATTTTTAATGTTTGGAACCCCTAATGTAATAGTTTGTGACAATGGAAAGCAATTTGTATCCAACCAGTTTAAAGACCTAGTTTCAGGGTACGGTGTAAAACTATGGTATACCCCTTACTACCATCCTCAGGCCAACCCCACTGAGCGGGTAAACAAAGTCATTGGCTCGGCTATAGCTTCTTACGTTGAAGATAATCATAAGGAATGGGACAAGTATATACCACATATAGGACATGCAGTTAGAACATCGGTTCATGAAGTCACAGGAAAAACACCAGCCTATTTGTTTTTTGGACGCGAGACTGCGGTCCAGGGCATGAAGCCCTATAACTTCGAACCAGACGTACCGATTACTTTCGACAAAGGACAATTTGAAAGAAACATGGCCTTCAGGAGTAAGATTTATGACGAGGTTGGTGAAAGGATACGGCAATCACATGAGAGCAACAGCAAACAGTACAACACGAGACGTCGCATATGTGACTATAAAGTTGGGGATCTTGTTTGGAAACGCACTAAACTCCTATCGAACGCTGATAAGGCTTTTATGTCTAAATTGGCCCCTAAATTTGAAAAAGCAGTCATAGCCGAAAAGATATCAGGCGATGTTTACAGATTACAGAGTTTCCGAGGCAAAGATTTAGGAAAATGGCATTCTTGTGATCTTAAACGTTTGGTTTGAATCCGGTTGGATTCTTTAGAGGAGAGGGGCTATTGTAATGATTGTTAATTTAATTCGCAAATCTAATACTAGATGGCGTTAATAGGCTCGCCACAATAGTTTAGATTGATAATTTGTGTGACAATAGATAAATGACGGTGGCGGTAAATTAAGGGACCGAAAAAAAATGTGAATCGAAGACGGAGAGAAATAACGGTTGCTCCGTAATGAACTTGCATAAATCTGATAATTAAAAGCCATCGTTATTTAGAAATTGCTACAGATTGTAAATGCGTATTGTTTTGGTGTAATATTGTGAATTTGTGTGCGAGTAACGGAAGAAACGGGGTAAGTGTTTGCGTCTATTTAACGAAGTGTAGGTTATTTAAATAGAGAAGTTTTGCAAGGCTGACTGTTTTCATTTTGTCCTCAGCCTGTGGAAACGCCCTTATCTTTGAGACACAAAGATTCATGATTAAGTTCCGGCTTCGATTAATGAAGCCGCATTGATTCTCATTGCGAAATAGAGATCCACATATTCGCCACGGTTAATAACAAACCGGCTGGTCTCGGGGCATTGCGCCGCGCCGTGTTGTAATCTCGTGACATCGAGTTCAGACCCAGCCTGAGGATTTTCTTTTTGTGAATCGGGACATTTTTATTTTTATTTTCTTTTACTTTTATTTGTCTGTTTTTTCATATATTTTGTTTGTGCACATGTTATTTACATTTATTTCCCTTTCGGTGTTTAGTTATTAAGGTGTTAGTGTTTAGACATTTCGAACCATTGGTTTAGTAAATTCATTTAGTTTATGCTACCTGTTTTCTTTCTACCCATTCAGTTTACCTGGAACCCCAGTCATCACAGCATGATTCTAATACCTTTTCTAGCTCATTCACTGTTAAATATATTTCCTTTCTTTCCTTTTCTCTCTTTATAAATCTTCTGCAGTAAGCCAATATTCTTTTCATTCTTGAAACTGAGGAAAACTGTTCCCAAATTGGTTTGACTTCTAAATTTGTGTGAAATGATGAACCTTTCAATTCTAATTCAGTTTGAGGAATTTCATATGTTTGTACATCGAGATTTTTATGTTTTAACCATACAGGCCCAGTCCACCATAAGTCTAAACAAGCTAAGTCGCTTGCTTTTACGCCTCTTGTAGCCATATCGGCTGGGTTATCGGTAGACTGCACGTGTCTCCATCGCTCATTGTCTAGTATCCGTGTTATGTCTGCCACTCGGTTCGCAACAAATGTACGCCAACGACTTGGTTGAGATTGCAGCCATGACATCACAACCATTGAATCTGTCCACGCAAAGATTTTGTTTTTAGGTATTTTCAACAGGTCCACCAGATCATTGATTAAGTCTGTTAGTAATGCTGCGGCGCATAATTCCAATTTAGGTATTGAAATTTGCTTCAAAGGTGCAACCTTGGTTCGAGATGCGATGATTGTGATATGTATTGTGTCCTCTTCAATAATCTTAAGGTAAGTAACAGCAGCATATGCCTGCGTAGATGCATCTGCAAAACCATGCAATTCAATGTTTGTATAATTGATTGGTGTAGTTTTCAACCAGCGTGGTATTGTAATGTTTTGCAGGTGTATTAATTCTTCTCTATAACTCATCCACTCATCTATCAACTCTGACGGCAGCTCGTCATCCCATCCCATGTTACATAGCCACAGTTTTTGTATCAAAACTTTAGCGTTGATTATCACCGGTGACAGCCATCCGAATGGATCAAACAGCCTTGCTACATCAGACAGAATAGATCTCTTCGTTACGGGACATCGAACTTCAGGTAAGTTAATTGTGAATTTAAATGTATCATCCTTCCTATCCCATGTCAATCCCAGAATTTTTATAACTTTATCTAGCTTTATCTCTATTCCATCCTTCGTACTGTTTGTATCTTCTCCCTTTTGTAAATACTTTAATACTTCTTCCGAATTACTAGACCACTTTTGCATTTTAAAATTTCCTTTACTTAGTATCAGCTTTATTTCCTCACACATTTTCTTAGTTTTTTCTTCAGTTTCACTACCCGACATCAAATCATCCATATAAAATGAATCTTTAATTACAGGTGCAGTATTAGGATACTCAAGTGCTTCATCGTCGGCGAGTTGTTGTAACGTTCGTACAGCTAAATAGGGTGCTGCAGCTGTACCAAAGGTTACAGTCATCAAGTTGAAACTTTCTAGTTTTTCTTCAGGGTTATCTCGCCAGACTATGCGTTGTAAATTTGTGTGTTCTGGTGTCATATCAATCATTCTATACATCTTAATGATGTCTCCTACTACACATATTTTATGTGTTCGCCATGTGATAATTAAGCTTCGTAAATCAGGTTGCAATACAGGTCCAACCATCATGGTGTCGTTCAAAGAAAGGCCGTTAGAACCCTTCGCAGACGCGTCATAAACTATTCGAACTTTCGTTGTGTCCTTGTCTTCGCGTATTACAGCGTGGTGAGGAAGATAGACCGATTTGTTATCATCGTTTGAGTCGGATTTTTTCAAATGACCCATTTCTATGTACTCATGAACTACTTTAGTATAGTCCGACTTTAAACTTTGAGAATTTTGTAATTTCTTCTCCAATTGTTTGAATCTATAAACAGCTTGTTGTTTCGTATCTCCGCATAATTTCAGTGTCTCTTCTATTCCTTGTCGCAAAGGTAATTGCACTGTGTATTTTCCGTTCACTCTTTTAGTTGTATTCTTGTAAATATCTTCACACATCTCTTCTTCCTTTGTAAGTAGCTTTCTTTTCTTGTATAAAGCTGTTTCTATTTCCCAAAATTTTCTTAATAAATCATTGTCTTCTGATATCATACTTGTCACATGTAGTGTTGTTATTTTGTGTTCGTCGCTAATTGTTTTGTCTTCTGTTTGACCTGAAAGTATCCACCCCAAGCGTGTTTTCTGAGCCACTATGCCATCAGAACATCTTACTAAACCAACTTCAATAATTTTACAAAAGATGTCTGCACCGAGTAATATATCAATTTTGCCCGGTGTGTTATACGTAGGGTCAGCCAATAGTAATTTTTGGAGTTCTGGCCAGTTCATCGCAATGTGTTTTGAAGGTAATCTAGCAGACAGTGATTTCAAAACATAAGCCTTCACTTGAATAACTTCCTTTCTATTATATTGCGATGTAACTGATAGGTCAACTACATGTTTTATAGGAACCAGGTTTCCTTCTCCCACCCCTGAGACTACACCGTTGATGCTTGTCCTCTTCAATCTCAAGAGTTCGACTACTCTTGAAGATACAAATGAAGCCTCTGAGCCTTGGTCAATCAATGCACGAAGTACATGTGTTTTGCCGTCGCTTGATGTGACATGTACTTGTGCTGTTGCCAATAACACTTGACGACCAGATTGTTCTTTGGAGAAATGTGCGCTGGTGACCTTCTGTTCTGGTTGTTCTTCATGTTTGTTACTCTCTTGTGTGTCACTCTCGTGTGTTGTTTCTTTTTCTTCATGTAAGAGAGAATGATGCTTTCTTCCGCAGACTCGGCATTTCTTCTTTTGTTTACATTTGTAGACTATGTGATTTGGTACTAGGCAGTTGAAGCAGAGGTTTTTGTTCTTCACAAATTCACGTCGTTGCTGCACAGTTTGTTTTGCAAATTCTTTACAACTAAAGATGTAATGATCACCCTTGCAATATACACAAAAAGGCGATGAACTGCTATTGGTATGCGCAGAGTCACCCTTATCGTTCTCAGTATCCTTTGCTACGACATGATACGCTTTGTGACCTTGTGTCTTCTCCTTTGTAACTGTAGTGATAGGAGCGATTAGCTCGAGAGTACGAAACTTAGACTCGAGAAACCTTTTCAACTCCACCCACGTAGACAACTCATCACTATTCTCCTTGTAAGCATCCTCTTCCCAACACTTTAACGTCTCTGAATCCAATTTTTGCGCCACTAGAAATACTAGGATAGGATCCCAAGTGGCGGTGTTTATTTTCATGTTATTCAGACTGTTGATGCATTCTACTGTATTATCGAGCAAAGCTTTAATTTGTGTAGCTGATGGGTTGTTTGTCTTTTTCTGGAAGCAAAACTTCTTTAATACTGACGACACAATCATCTTTTTGTTACCGAAACGTCCTTGAAGTAGTTCCCATGCTTTTGCATAATTACTTTCTGTAATTTGAATATGTCGTAATAACATCTCTGCCTCACCGGCAACACTAGTCTTTAAATAATGCAACTTACGCACATCGCTAATAGAAGTGTTATGGACGAGTGCTGTAAATATATCTTTATACGTAGGCCACTCTTCATATCTGCCCGAAAAAGTTGGTAGCTGTATTCTCGGTAGCTTAGCAAACGGTAGCTGGCCATCGTGTGATGAAGTAGACGTGTTTGACGCTTCTAACAATCTGTTTTGCGACTCCAAGTTTGTTAGAAGATCGGTTAAATCCGCTTGTAAACACAGATACATTTCTTCGTACGTATAATATTCTTCATTAAGAAAGTAAGGCAACACGCCCCGCTGTTCTCGTGGTGTACACTTCGTAAGGCTGCTATGCGTTTGTTTGAATGAATCCCAATACTCCTCAATGGTTTTTATTCTCGCTTTAACATAACCTGCTGTCATTCGCTGTTTCGGACACTTTTTTATGTTAACTTGTGCTTTCCGTAACATACCAGCCACATCTTCTAACGTAGATAAATATTTTGACTGTTCTGGAGTTGGTGACGTCATTTTGCAGAATTTAAATAAATAGTCCACGCAGTTTAATTCACACAAACACGTTCAATATTGTTGCAATGTCTTAACCACTTTTTTATAAGTTTTTATAATAGACACATACACTAATTACTTGTAAACAACCTCAATCCTTATCTAAGGAATGCGAGTCCGCTAGCCGTCCCATTCACTAATTAATCCGGTTCGATTTCGACCATATGTTTACGCACTTAAGGTTCACTTTTCTTTGGGGAATGGAACGGTGTTTTTAGAAAATTAACAAACGTCTTTACTCAATGAGGATTTATTTTCGACTGTTTCTACCTCCTATTGCATGCATTAATATATGAATTGGACACATATCAATTGATTTATTTGAGAATATGGCTGAAAACGAAGACTCTTGGGATGGCGAGACATTAAGTCAAGTTTCGTATTTGTTACACAATTTAAAAGACTTTCAATTTCAGTTTTTACTTCATGTGTTTAACGAAATATTCGCAGAAACTGATGTGCTTTACGAAATTATGCAAAAAAAGACATCAGATGTGACTTATTGCATTAAAAAAGTTAGGGACTGAATTATAGTTATTATACTCTTTGGACTGAATCGTTTCTGGAATCATTCAGATCTAGGTTTGAATTCATTTTTGAAGGCGTAAAAATAATCACAGGGCTGCCAAAACGAAAACGTAATGTTGTGGACGCGAAAACCAATTTTAAGCGGATTTTTATTAAAGTTATAGACAATATATATCCATCGAATGTCGCGACTGATATAAAAATCTGAAAGAGTTAAAATTTTTTGGACTACTTTCATGCGAAAATTTCAATAAATATACTTAATGACAATTTTCCGGTTGAATTAGTATCGCAATTCGTAAATGTTTATAAATTATACGACTTTAACTTAGACCGCCTTATCATTATCAATGAGCTCAAATGTGTTTATAAATCTGCCGAATTCAAAAACCTTAGTATTTACAAAATTATAGAACATTTTTACGAAAATAACATAAATACAGTTTTTCCCGAAGTACTGCGTTTGGCAAAATTAATTGTTACAGTTCCCGCGAGCAGTGCTTCAACCGAAAGGTCATTCTCGTCCCTAAAACGTATACACACCTACTTAAGAAATACACAAGGCCAGCAACGACTTACAGATCTTTCCACGATTTCAATAGAAAAAAACCTTCTTACGGAACTAAAACGCCTTCCCAACTTTTACGATTCCATATTGCAGATATTCTTACAGAAAGATAGGCGTTTAGTTTCAATATACAAATAAAACAATCCTATATACTTAGTATACTCACACCACCATCTTTTCAATGATTTTATTTAAATTTTGCAAATCACACAAACATTACAAAACATCAAACAAACGCGCCGAAAGGCCACTTCGATATCCGTAAATTTATATGTCTATAAAATCAGTCAATCTATGGATATTTGAGTTGGCATTTGGCAATTACCTACATCATCAATCGACAAGACGACGAACCAAAACCAACGTGTAGTATTTTTGGTGAGTAAAATTTTCTGCCTACCCTGGCTTAAAACTGTGTGCACGCCACTGCTTGGAGGAGTACATGACGCTCATGTTGTCCGCATACATATAAACCCGACATCTCCCAACTACAATACTGACGTTATTGACATGCATAACATATCCAACCGGTCCATACACGGAACCAGTCGGAACGCGAAGGTTTACCGTAGCTTCTTTACCAGCCACAACAGAAATGCAGGTCTGTAAGGTTCTGCCACTCAAGTAGTTCCGGGACCACCTGTTCGTGGGCCCCCTGATCCCATACTCATCCATGGCCTGCAACAATACCTCGTGCTCTAAGGGGTCCAACTCCTTTTGATAAGCAATGAACAGCACCAGGACCTGATAGCCCTGGTCTAGACTACTATTCATGTCTTCTGAAAAGTGAGAGAGCTGATATTGTGTAGCGGTATCTACATCGCCACATGCGAACTACGTCACGCAAAATCCTGCATCGCGTAAGCAGAGTTTACCGCGCAACTAGCATATAAGTATACAACGTCCCGACATCAATCGTCGGGCAGTTGCCCACCAGACACGACACCCGTCTGGTCGGAGGATCCTCCCGTTTCTATTGAGGTATGAGTGAACTTTACACCCTGTTCCTCATACCTGTATAATTGTGCTGCGACCGCACCTAAAACCGTGTTGTAAATCTAATAGTATACAATTCTGCCCTAAGAATTCGCCAACCTGACCGACTACTATTTTCTCCACTCTTTTATTAATTACGGATAAGATAGCAATGGCACTATAGTAAGCGAAATCTGAGTGCGCTCCCTGCTTAGATGGGCCTAATTAAAGCATTTCTAAATGGGCTTGGATATTCCCCTTTCGCTAAACACTCATTGACAAAGTGCGAGAAGTCCGGTGAGATTTCATTATTGATTATGTTTAAGTCAATGGCTCGAATGCAATCAATGCCCGGCTTATCACTTACCACTGCTCAGCTGATCGATGTAAGGGAGGTCATTTGCAACCAAATGATCCCTTATGACCCATATGCAAATGTCAACCATTTCCGAGTAGGTAGTTTGACATTTTATATTTTTTTGGCGGTATACACCTTAGAAAATGTATAAAAAAAACATAAATAAAAATCATAAAATGACAATAATCTTTAAAAAAAAAATAGAACACACAATTTTCATAATTCTGAGTAGGTTATTTGACTAAAATGGTTGATTTCTGCAAAAAAACCATGGATATACTTTATCGACAGAACATTCCAAAAATATGTACCTACACACGGGTACACATCAAGCTATACATTTCCAGTTTACACTGACCGCTCATTGTAAGGAAATCAAAATACCAGATATCTTCAAAAACTTATAAAATGTCAAATTACTGGAAAATGGAAATGCAAATATCAACCTATGCAAACGTCAACATTTGCATAGGGGTCATAAGGGGTCATTTTGTCGCAAATCACGTCCCCTACATCCCCTTAATGGATTACCGACGTATTACAAATAACCCTGTATAAGCGAATTTATGCTAGATCGGGCAGACCCTAGCGCCATTTATGATTTTCCGTCGTTGTTCCTTAAAGTTAAGTGTCGGCTCATCATGCGTAAAAAATTGTAATACGGTGACTGTACTTTCAGACTTTAATCTCGCAGCCAACCATTGCACAGATGGAGAAGTTGGTGAAATTTCTAGAGGAGAATCCAGAGATAGCTACAGGGGCAGATCAGGCGAATAATACCCACGAAAGCCTTATTCAGACGACCCAGAAATGGGAAGCTATAGCAAATGAATTAAATTTGTTGGAAGACGAAAATAGAAGCGCTGACTTTTGGGCAGAAGTAAGTATGCTAACCAAATGAACGATATTATTTGGTCCTGTTTCACTTTATTTATAATTTTATCATTTACTTGTTGAACCCTGCCGCACTACACAGCGCCACCTATTCTGCCTAATTGCTCAAACTATATGTAAGCTGAGCTGGCTTTCTCGTGCTATGGATTTTATACAAACCGCTGCGCTGCGCGATGTGTGCTTTGTGAGTTAGCACGTATCGCGTGACCGCTGCTGTTTTAAGGGGTCCGTACCCTAAGGGTGCCAACGGGACCCTATTACTAAGCCTCCCCTGTCGGTCAGTCCGTCTGTCTGTCAGCGGGCTGTATATTTTGAACCGTAGTTAGTTTGACAGTTGACATTTTCACAGCGTGTATTTTTATTGCCGCTATAACAACAAACAATAAAAGCAAATTAAAGTTAAAAATTAAAGAGACCCCCTTTAATTTTTAACTTTAATTTGCTTTTATTGTTTACCATACAACAAACGTGTTTACAAAAAAATTAAGTGTTAAATATTGTATGGTGGTACTGCTGGCTGCTTTATTGAAACAAGCACAGCACAGCACTTTATTTTGTTGGTTATTTTATTACAGCCTATGAGTAGCAAATAAGCTAAATAGAGAACAGCACAGCTCAGCGCAGCATAACTTAATTCAGATGAGTCACCTTAAGTGCCTAATCGTTCGAATGGCATTCGAGTGACAAATAGACTAACGTTGATGTTTATATACATAGTATAGATTGACCAATACAATAAAGCATTGTCAAAATGTTCTTTTTCAGCTTTGGAATGTATTGAGAGGTCTTCTCAATCACATTACAGCCGAGGGGACATCTGAACCTGGCTCTCGCGGCGGATACTTCCAACCGTATCGGCGAGCGATGGTGGAACGAATGATTATTTTAGTGGGAGGACGTAGAAATGAAGATATCCCAGCTGGGGCACCTTCGGTAAGTTTTTAATTCATTAGGCAAGTTGTACACGGCAGGGTTTCTTTACGGTACGGCGCGCTAGCCGCACCGCAGAATAATCGTGTGGTGATAATTTGACGCGGCAAACCGTGCAGTAATCTAAATCTCACTGGACTGCCATACAACACGACCAGTGTTGTATCGCGTCCGAACGCAAAGTCGTTAAGATGCTATGTTGTTAGATCTTGTATCAATTTTCCGGAAAGCGAATAAACCCCTACTCACTGATACTAAAAGCAGCACGTCTGCTAAGAACCTTTCATTACCTGAATTAGGATCATTGCGGACCCACCATACTACTGTCCATACCGTGGTGGTCTGGTGGGTCTAAAACTATACAGTTATATAGTTCATCAATGCCTAGTTGTGGCTAAGGCTTGTATAGTACTTTTCCCAAATAATGCGCGGAAATTAAAATACTATTATTTTTCAAAATCAATGACGAATAACGAAAAACAATAATATTTATAATATATAGTGTACTAAACAATATGCAACTGAAGGCCATTTACAAGTTTCTACAGATAAACACCAAAATTAAAATTAAAAACGAGCAAAAAATAGAAATTTCGGTACAAAATACCTTTTACATAAATTAGGAAAAATAGTATACGAACGACATTTACAAACTAAAAATAATTTACACGTAAACAATTACTTTTCCGTAAAAAAGCTTTCCACCAACAAATGCTTACGCCGAGAAACACTGGTATTGAATATATCCAAATCATGTTCACCAGACAGTTTATTAAAACTTCTGCTCGCACGGATCAGAAACGAATTCTGCCTGTGCGTGAACTTGGAATGAGGGACATGTAACAGGCTAGGTTTGCGAAAGAATTTGCAGTGTGTTACTAATCCTAAGCAGCTTAACAGCTCAGGGCAATCTATAGTGCCATTTGCGATTTTAAATAAGTACGTCACATCTGCAATGCGTCTGCGCTCATGCAGTGGTAAGATGTGAAACCTCTTACATCGCGCTATAAAATTGGCAGTATATTTCCTAGTATTATATTGCAAGAAACGTAGGAACCGCTTTTGAATTCCCTCAATTCTGTCTATATAAATATTATAATTAGGGTTCCACGCTTGTGAGGCGTATTCCAAATGGCTGCGGACAAAAGCACAATAAAGATCTTTATAAGTTTTTACGTTTTTAAAATCTGCCGATAACCTAAGTATAAATCCAAGTGCTTTGGAAGCTTTATTAACAACACTTTCGATGTGTGCATCAAAAAGCAACTTAGAGTCAAACGTTACACCCAGGTCCCTGATAACGCTTATTCTATTTATAATAGAATTACATAACTTATACTGAAACGTGATTGCATGTGGTTTGCATGTGTAGGTACTAACAAAACATTTAGAAACATTCGGTTCAAGCTTATTAAGGAGACAATAATTTTGAAGTCTATCTAAATCCTGCTGGAAACAAAAACAGTCGGTAAGTTCTGATATAGGGCATACAGTTTTCATATCGTCGGCGTAAAGAATAATTTTGGAACGTGTAAAGCACGAACCAATGTCATTTATAAAAAAAAAAGCAAACGACCCAAAAGGGATCCTTGTGATATTCCCGAGGGTATTTTAATAGTTACAGAACTGTATCCATTCAGTACAACTGTTTGACAGCGATTCTCAATATAAGACGTAAACCATCTGAATAAATCGCCTCTAATACCCACTGCAAGCAGCTTACATAAAAGGACACCGTGGTCTATACGGTCAAATGCCTTGCTGTAATCAGTGTAGACCACATCCACTTGAGAGAGTTCAGACATGGTAGAGGACAAGTAGTCGGAACAAATAAGCTAATTCGTCACAATAGACCTGTTTTTTAAGAAGACATAAATGCTCGGAAATTATTTTGTTTGAGTAATCACACATTACATACATAAAAAATAATAACATAACAACGTTTACTGGCCACTATTAGCAATCAATTCTAAGAAAAGGGGTATTATTGTTAAAAACTTAAGAGTTTAAAAAAAAGGAACAGACTTCGTAACTAAGGCAAGTTTAGCTTAATATATTCTAAATGGTCTAAGATATCATCCCATTCAGGCTGTGCACCCTGTATATGACACGAAGAAATCTCTGTCGTGATAGTCTGTGAGTACCAGATAAAAAACACTTTTATAATAATTGTTTTCGGATTTTTTATTTTTTTATTTGGGAAAACTTACACAACATTGCAGACATAAATCCAGGATAATGCACGGTTAAAATTCAATAAAAACAGACATATTTACAAACAACTTTACATATAACAAATAATCCAATAATATTGGCACAAAAAAACAATATCAAACATGCACGACACACGTCTATCCATCTCGCGGCAAACAAATCACACTCATGTATCGCTGTCAGTACAGCATTCAGCATAGTGACCGCGCGAACAGGATTGTCTTCACTTCGCGTGCATGTGCATATCATGTACAGTTTCTCGGCTCAAATGACGTCTTCTCTTTATAATAACGTTCTCTTGTATTGATTCCACTCAGAAGTATGGCAGTTTTACTGATTTGGCCTCGAACCAAAGATGACATCTTCTGTCCAGTCGTAATATTATTACGACTGGACAGAAGATGTCATCTTTTCACCGAAATTCAAAAACGGTTCTCTAAACAAATGACGAAATTTACTAAAAATGTATTTTTTTGTTTTTGATTGTGATTTTAATGTTTATATATTAATGGTATCCGCACGTGCTCCGGACAGAGAAGTTCAGTGTCTGTTTTCTACAACGTGACTTGTAATTTGATGTATTCGTTCCAGGACGTGATAGTGTCACCCATTTGCAACAATTTTAAGCACCCCATAAAGCCTAGGCGAAAATTCATGGGATTCGAAATAACCCAAGTTTTATAAATTTTAGAAAATTGCCCAGAATTCTTCACCAAATATAACTTCCTATCAGATTAATTGTCCTTCATTGATATTCCATTTTCTACCTAATCCTATTAACCAGGCTTTCGATGTAACGAAATTTTCTAAAACATCGAACAGTCAAAAGTTAATTAACCATTTTCTAAAATCATCTACGTACATGATCTTATCTTAAAAAATGGTCTGGCTTAAGCTTACAAATTACGGGAAAGACATCTTTATTTAATGACCTATTTAACTAGCTACGAAAGTTAAAAAAAATAAAAGTAGAGGAGCCGATGAAACAGTCGATAACGCTGGCAAAACTGGGAATAATAAAAGTCAGGGGTTCTTTCATAACTTACAATTTCTCTTCACAAACACTGTTGCGGTATTACGAGAAGTCTTCTGCCAGACTAATTGCTAATTTTCACATAGCCCAACCAAACTCCGTGTTTCGTTTTTTGTACTCAATTTTACCGGTAATCAATGGCTAATTTAAACCAAACTTCCACGGAATTGGATAACATCTCGGTCGCTCAGACTTTCCTATGCTTCCTTGAAAAATGCCCTGAATTAGTCCCGATGCTTAATAATAACTTAAAAATCGTTCATATTAACATTAGAAGCATTAATAAAATTTTTGATCAAATACCGACTATGATTTCATCCACAAAAATTGAGTTTGATGTACTGGTCCTGACAGAGTGTTGGTTGCAGGTTTCTGGACCTATACCCATATTAAATGGCTATTCATATTTCGCTACTATTAATAATGTAAAAAAGAATGACGGAGTAGTAGTGTATGTTAGAGAAAGTTTAAAATGTGTGACGACAGAACCACCGTTTCAGGACGCTAACTGCATTATATCCTGCTTAGGCTCTACGGCAATAGTTTCAGTCTATCGCTCTCCATCCTACCAAAATCTAAATAACTTTTATAACAGTCTGCAAGGCGTAATATTTTCTCTGCACCCCTACGCTAACATTATCTTAATAGGTGATATGAATGTTGACATCAAATTAGGATCTAGTGACCGGCACGCTTATGACTATCTATATATATCTATATAGATAATATAATATATATATATCTTATGACTATCTTATAACTCTCACCGCCACTCTCGGACTACTTCCTGCGCATTCTCTACCGACCAGATTGATTAATAACATATATATATATATATATTATTAATCAACAACTGTCTAGATCATGTAATGCTTAAATCTAAGAAGAGTTCTACTGTGCTAGTCCTAGACTCTCACGTAACTGACCACCAGCCTGTCTGTTTATTTCTGCCCCTCAATTCCAGTTCGGGATGTAATGGGCAAAGAACATCATCACAGTATGATTATGAAGCTATTCGTAAAGAACTGGACAACACCGACTTTAGCCTCATCTTAACTAATCAAGCAACTAATATGTTAATTGATAAAATACAGCGTGTGAGTACTAAGCACACCCGAATAACCATAACACATTAAAATGCAGAGTTCTAAAACCGTGGATGAGCTCCGGCCTGGTTCGTTGTCTAAAAAACCGAGATAGAATGCATGTCGAAGTCAGGAAAAAGCCTGATGACTCCATACTTAAAATAACATACACACAGTATATAAACTTTTGTAATGCCTTAATAAGAAAGTTGAAGCGAGCATTTAAAAAGGAAGAATTTCTAAAAGCCAAAAGTAACCGACATAGACCGACACTTTTCCAAATATAAGTGCATCAATGATCTATGCAAACTCTCTATTGATAATTGCGAAATTTTCTCTTATGCAGACGATACGGCAATTCTAGTGTTTGACAAAAACTGGGAGCAAGCCAGAGATAGAGCTGAATACTCGCTTCGGGTAATAATGTAATGGCTGTCAACCAACTTGCTGACGTTTAATTTAGATAAGACGAAACTAATCAGGTTCTACCGCCCACAATCAATAACCCCGTCCTCTTTCTCTCATTAAACAAAGCTCACACTTGTCCCCCTCATCAGTCAGCAGGGTGTAACTGTCTTGCCCTCAGCACGGTCCCCAACATTAAGTACCTGGGAGTAGTTATTGACGAAAAACTTAGCTGGCATGCACATATAGAGGCACTCTGCACTAGAATCAGAAGATTAATCTATATTTAAAGAACTCAGGCACTTTGCCAATTCTGTAACTCTGACCCTTGTGTACCTTAGCCTTTGTCAGTCTACAATTATGTACTGTATCCCGGTGTGGGGCGGTACTTACAAAACCGCAATGCTCCCGGCAGAACGTGCACAACGAGCGGTTCTTAAAGTGATGCTTTTTAAATTTAGAGACTATCCTACTGATCATTTATATTCTGAGGCCGAAGTTCTCACAGTAAGGCTATATATACTATATGTCCTTCGTTCAGTCCTGCGGAGACACTCCAACCTTCCGTTAGATAAAAATCTGCTTCTAAGGCGCCTCGGTTTCCCTTTATGTAAAACACCCCTTTTTTATTTTTTTTTGTGGGTGGGAAATCATCAAATAACTTCTCCCGCTCTGGGCAGAGCAGGAGGGCGTGTCAGACTCTTACTGACTAAAACCCACCCGTGTTCCTTCAGTTGCCTGTGCCAGGGGCCACGGTAACCCTCTTGGACTTTTCCGCAACTCTAGCAGACATCGGTCCTAGCAAACCCCGTCATTGGTGCTGACATCTCTTTGAGGCGCGCGTGGAACACAAGGCGCCGTCGACCCGGGCCTGGTCCTTATCGAACGGCGAGCTGCCCATTGCTCGCCGTTCGCAAGCCCGCGCCTACGGTGGCCGGGAATCGGCCTGCGATTCCCGACGCCCAGGGCGTCTCCTGCGGCGGCTAGGGGTGTGAGGGCGCAAATTTTGCCTCTCCCTCACGCGTTCCGCCTCCTCCTTCGCGAACATTACTGCTTCGCAGAAGGAGGTGACGGCTTCTCAAGCCCTCTCGCTCCGTACCATGGTCTGGACCAAGGCCGGACGCGAGAGATCGCCACCGCCAATCGCCTCCACGAGGACACGGCGGTGCTCCGCCCAAGCCGGGCAGACCTCCACCGTATGCTCCACCGTGTCCTCCGGGCGATCCACACAATGGTGACACCCGGGCGTTTCCTCCCGCCTTATCCGGAACAGGAACCTCCCGAAACAACAGTGTCCGGTGAGGTCCTGCGTCAGGCGGAAGGTGAGGACGCAGTGGCGCCTCTCTAGCCACTCCTCAAAGAGGGGACTTATCGCCGCAATTGTGGCGTGCCCAGCGCTGGGTTGCGACAATCGCACTCTCCATGCCGCCCTGAGATCTCGCCGGAGCTCTGTCCGCTGTACCGTGATTTCTCGCGGCAGCGGAGCTACGCCCCGGCGTTTTGCCTCCTCGCGCCACTCCCAAACGTGCGCGAGGACTTTTGCCTCCAGATCCCATGGCGGTAATCCGGCAAGGAGGCTCGCCGCCTCACCGGAGACCGTACGGTATCCCCGGACCAGCCGGGTGGCCATGACCCTTTGGAGCGCGTTCAACCAGCGGGCTGGCCGCCGCCTCAAGGAACGCGCCCACACCGGTGCCCCGTAAAGGGCCATGGACCGCACGACCCCCGCGTAGAGCCTCCGGCAGGAGGCGTTTGGCCCCCCTAGATTGGGCAGGAGCCGCTTTAAGGCAGCCCCGGCCCTATCCAGTCTGGGAGCCAAACGTCGGAAATGCTCCACGAAGTTCCACCGGCTGTCGAGGACGAGTCCCAGGTACTTCATCGTCGACTCGACGCCGATGTGAACCCCTCCTACCGTTATTTGGGAACCCGACGGTGGCGTGTACCGAGGACCATGAAAACACATGGCCTCGGACTTGTGCAGGCCACCTCGAGTCCCAATTGCTGGATCCTCTCGACGATTATCGCAACCCCGCGTGTCGCTAGTTCGGCCGCCGCCTGGTGCGACCTCCCCTGCGCCAGGACCAGCGTGTCGTCAGCGTAACAAACCACGCTGACGCCGCTAGGGAGGTCGGCGCACAGCACCCAGTCGTATCCGATGTCCCACAGATGCGGCCCCAGGACCGATCCCTGTGGGACACCGCACGACATCTCTTGCCGGTTCCATACTCCCTGGTGTCCGGGGTGGATGACGGCCCTGTCCGTCAAATAGGCCTCGACCACACGACATAGGTAGGTCGGCATCCGGTGATACCGGAGTGCCTCCCTGATGCAACTCCAGGGCAGGGTATTGACGAAGGAGGAGGCGGAACGCGTGAGGGAGAGGCAAAATTTGCGCCCTCACGCCCCTAGCCGCCGCAGGAGACGCCCTGGGCGTCGGGAATCGCAGGCCGATTCCCGGCCACCGTAGGCGCGGGCCTGCGAACGGCGAGCAATGGGCAGCTCACCGTTCGATAAGGACCAGGCCCGGGTCGACGGCGCGTTGTGTTCCACGCGCGCCTCAAAGAGATGTCAGCACCAATGACGGGGTTTGCTAGGACCGATGCCTGCTAGGGTTGCGGAAAAGTCCAAGAGGGTTACCGTGGCCCCTGGCACAGGCAACTGAAGGAACTCGGGTGGGTTTTAGTCAGTAAGAGTCTGACACGCCCTCCTGCTCTTCCCAGAGCGGGAGAAGTTATTTGATGATTTCCCACCCACAAAAAAAAAAAAAAGGGCAGGGTATTGAAGGCATGGCGATGTCTAAAGACACCGCCAAGACGACACCACCCCGGGCCACAGCATCCCCCGTCGTGAGGGCCCGCACGCGCATGATGGCGTCCACCGTAGAGCGCCCCCTGCGGAAGCCAAACTGGCTCTCCGCCAAATCCGGCCCCACCCGCACCAGCCGCCCGACGAGGCGGTCTGCAATGACTCTCTCAAAGAGCTTGCCCACCTCGTCAAGCAGCACGATGGGCCGGTAAGCGGACGGAGAGTCCGCTGGGCGCCCCGGCTTCTTGATGAGGACCAGTTTCCCCGTCTTCCAACGAAGTGGGAACTGGCCCCTCTCCATGCATGCGCTTAGGAGCCCCCTTAGTCGAGGCCCGAGAGCCTCCGAGGCCAGGACCCAGGCTTTCCCAGGTAAGCCGTCGGGTCCTGGGGCGGTATTTTTAGCACTCAGCCTACGTACCGCCACTCGCAGCTCTACCTCGGTCACCTCCGGAGCATCGTCGTCGTCGTCGGCGGTGTGGTCCGCATTCAGCACCGCAGTAGGCGGAGCCATGGGCGGGGAGATATGGTCCCCTCTAGAAGGGAACAGAGTGCTCACCACGTCCTCCACGAGCTGGGACCGGAGACTCTGCGTCAGCGGGGGAGCCCATGGGCGGAGCTTCTCACGCACCAATTTGTAGGGGCATGTAAAACAAACCCCTGTCGTTTTGCATTTACAAGTCGACAACTGTTGGCTCAAAGTTCACGCATGTATAATAAAATAAATAAAATTATTCCGCTGGCTGTACAGATATATCTTACATAAAATGAAAAGTAAATTAAGAGAATGGCTATTATGGATATTTATTATATATATTAGAATGGATATAGTATATTAATCCTTAACTTATAATGAAACAGAAACTTTATTGACTATCATAACTTTATCAAACTTACATTAAAATGGAGCTCATTAAACACTCACACTTCTCATACACACCTCCCTACACACAAAATACACTCATATATACACACCACAAGCATTCAATCCATTTGCTGTGTTAACAACCACTGATCTGCGTACCTAGTTTATGAGCCCGGAAAGCTGACAAGAATTTTAAACTTGGTAGTACAACCCACTGTCTCCATATGCTATGTACTGTGTTGTTGTTTTTATGTACTAATAAACTTATATTATTATTACATTGAAAAAATTACCTCGAATGTTCGAACGAAAGAACACACATGCAAATGAGCCAATCAGCTGCGCTCGCGTAACGCGTTGTATTCCGGCAAGCGCCGCGATTGGTTCTCGGCAGAACAGATAATGGTAACTGGTTTGCGAGCCTGTTGTTATGCGCGATTCGTGGACGCATTATGTGTGAGAGTATAAGTCATATTAAAAAAGATTTTTGCACGATCTATATTATTTGGATTAATTGGTTGTAATTTAACTAAAACATTCTTGAATTTAGTTATTTAAAAGTTAGAGATTCGAAACTGTAAAATGTAAGCAAAAGCTTACTGTGCAAATAGGCACCTCATTTTTGTTTAATTGTTTTAGCTTTCCGTTATTACAAATGCATGTATCTTCGCTACTAAAGTGTATGCTGCATAATTTACTGCATTCGCTAGGCATCCAATCAAATTCGTTTCTTTCCAAACGAACCGCAGTTACCCTTTTTTTGCTGTAAGTAGGTACCCTACCTACTTAATTTTTCGGGAATCTGTGACATTAAATTTAGAATTAGATGCATGCTATCTTTCATCTTTAGTCGATTAGTAATAAAGGCCATTCACTTTAAAGAATTTAGAGAATGGTGATATTTTGTGACAAATTATACGAAATTTAAAAAAAAAACATTAAAATTGGGTCACACCATCTATGATTTTCAGTCGCGGTTGTTGAGTTGAATCATCATTAGTCATCATGCGTAAAAATTTGTAATACGGTGACTTTACTTTCAGACTATAAACTCGCAGCCAACCATAGCACAGATGGAGAAGTTGGTGAAATTTCTAGAGGAGAATCCAGAGGTAGCTACAGGGGCAGATCAGGCGAATAAAGCCCACGAAAGCCTTCAGACGACCCAGAAATGGGAAGCTATAGCAAATGAATTAAATTTGATGGGAGGCGAAAATAGAAGCGGTGACTCTTGGGCAGAAGTAAGTATGCTATCGAAACTAACGATATTATTTGGTCCTGTTTCACTTTATCATTCACAAGCTGAACCCTGCTGCACTACGCAGCGCCACCTATTCTGCCTAATTGCTCAAACTATATCTTTCCATTGTCCAGTAATGTGCTATTCTGCGCTGTACTACGCTAAGCTGAGCTAACTTTCTTGTGCTATGTATTTTGTGCAAACCGCCGCCGAGCTGTGCGAGGTGTCTTGTGCGAGTCAGCACATATCGCGTGACCGCTGCTGTTTTTTAAACAAAGCCTAGCACAGCACTTGAGTAGCAAATAAGCTAAATAGAGAACAGCACAGCTCAGCGCAGCATAACTAAATTCAGATGAGCCTTAAGTTCTTAATCGTTCGAATGGCATTCGAGTGACAAACAGACTAACATTGGTGTTTATATAGATAGACCAATACCACAAAGGATTGTCAACATGTTTTTTTTTTTCAGTTTTGGGATGTATTGAGAGGTCATCTAAATAACATTATAGCCGAGAGGAAATCTGAACCTGGCTCTCGCGGCGGATGCCCCCAACCATATCCACAAGCGATGGTGGAACGAATGCTTCTGTTATTGGGAGGACCTGGAAATGAAGAAATCCCAGCTGGGGCACCTTCGGTAAGTTTTTGTTTCATTAGGCAGGTTGTTTCATTAGCCGCACCGCAGAATAATCGTGTGGTGATATTATGACGCGGCAAACCATGCAGTAATCTAAATCTCAATGGACTGCAAATCTGCAATACAACACTGACGTTAAACATGACGTGCCGCCAAAACGCGATGCAGCGCCGAAGTAATCGCTGAAACGTGTGATTTTGCTATCGCGTCCGAACGCTAAGATCAGTGTCCTTAGATCTTGCATCAATCTTCCGGAAAGCGAATAAACCCCTTCTCGGTGATACTAAAAGCAGCATGTCTGCTAAGCACCTTTAATTACTTGAAGTAAACACTTATTTTTTTTGGGTTTTGTACAAAACGGGTGAAAACGGGCCCCCATTACCTACTAAGCCTACGCTGTCTGTCTACCTGCCAGTCGTTCATATTCTATCAAAACCGGCAGCTCACGTTCGCCGGTTCGATCGGGCCGAAGAATTGACCACTTTTTGCCTGAAACTGAAACTGCGGCCGAAACCTGATTTTCTGGCCGAAACTGGCCAAAATTGGACCCGAACCTTCGGTCGGACACTACTAATAGCATAACTCCCTCAAATATTAAAATTAGGAATCAAACAAAATGTACTGCGCTGCACTTTAAGTGGCTGAGCTTTTTTTTAACGGGCCATCGGGAGCCCACCCGCTCGGTCTTCTGTCCATCTCGCTCACACTGAGCACTTAAAAGCTTGCGCGTCGCATCTTGACACATTCTCGTGGTGCAGTATGCTAGCTTGCACAGCGCACCTCGCTCACCTAGCGTTACCATCCGTCCGGAGTTGTCCGGCCATGTGTGGCTTTTTGCCCCCCACCCCCCTCAGGACTAGTGAGTCCGGTATTTTTTAAATATAAAGAATAAAAAGTGGAACGACAGGACTTTTAAAATTTTTAAATAGAAACCCTCCGCAAACCTCAAATTCTGAGTTGAAAAAAACATAGCCCGAGAAACTTAGACACAGCGCAGCATAGCTTAATACTCACCCTTAAACTGTATCATACCGAACATATGGCACAGAAAACATTTTACATACATTTATGTCGTTTAGGTTGGTCAGTGATAGGACGTGGTGGGCACCAGACGTAAGTGTAGCAACAGTCGTGCGATCTCACCGTGAAAACTTAGGTGAAGTGAGCGTGGAGTGAGCTGTCAGTATCGTCCCACTGACGCTAGGGATTGACCAAGCATTACATTTACAATCCTAATCGAGATTTTAATAATATTTTTTATGCTAATTCTATTGATAATTTTATATTATTTCAAAGCTAGTATCTAAGTGTCTAAACATTACTATTAAGGGGGTTTTAAAATAAAATAGCAAAATAGAAATTCAGTCAGAAACTCGACGTTGTTTTTTGTTAAATGCCTTAGGAGCGAGCGCGTCACGCACGGACTTTAAATACAATAAAAAAACAACACTGACTTTCTAACAGAATTTCGGGTTTTGTTATTTTATTTTAAAACCCCCAAAATTGTAATGTTTAGACACTTAACTAGTTACATACTAGCTTTGAAATAATATAAAATGATCAATATAATTTGTATAAATAAAAAAAAAATATTAAAATCTGGATTATGATTGTAAATGAAACGTTGGTCAATCCCTAGCATCTCACTCCACGCAAGTGTTCACGGTGAGATTTTTACAGAAGTTATACTTACATAACATTAATTAACAAAGAATTTGTGTGTGCCAACACTTTACGGTTTCCGTATGGAACATGGGCGAATATCTTTACACACAGAGTATTTATATGACATGTATTATATTAATCGTCCACCTTGTGTTTAGAACGATGAGATCAAGGAGTTCGTGGAGCATATCTGCACCTACCACCTAGACCACATGTGGAAGAAGGTGGTGTACACATACGTGTGCAGACACTACTCGGACTTTGACATCGAGCCCAAGAAGAACTTCATCAAAGGCACAGTCAATTTGGTCAGTACCAGATAGTCAACATTTTTACTGTAACGGTTTTAGGGATTTTTATTTTATTAATTTGGGAAAAAATTATACAACATTGCAGACATAAATGAATCCAAGTTATTGTACGGTTAAAATTCAATATAAACAGACATATTTACAATAAGAAATAATACACAAAATTAACAAAGCAAATATTGAAAGAAATAAAGAAAATGCGTTTATTTGCGGTAAACAAACATCTTAACATCTCTCTTCCTTGAATTTGTATATATATATATTTATATAAGTATATAGTATAGTAAATAGTATGTATGTTTATAGGACTTATTTGTGTATTTGTGTACGTTGTTTTGATAGTTTATTTTTTTATCATTGTTAAACATCGCTCAAAATCAATCCTTTCCTTTTCTTTCAATTAAAGCACCTGCCATCTAATCTCTTCACCACCCTGGGTTGACTGGTAGAGAATGCCTAAGGCATTAAGTCCGCCTTTGTACCTTTTGTGCGAAAAGTAATAAATAAACATGACGCAAAAAATAACGCAAACACAAAAAAATAAGAAAAGGTTGGGGGAAACATGCGTCACATCCACGCAAAATGGCTATCGCTCAGCATTATGCTGCGACCCTATGCAAGACAGAGCCGCAGCGCTGGTTTTCAGCGACAGCCGGCGCTGACATAGTGACGTCGTCCGGCGAATATCAAATAATTAAATAATATTGGCACAAAAAAATATAAGTTGGTTGTTCACGTCACGGTTTCTTTACGGTAGGGCGAGCGGCGGGCGCGCTAGCATCGCAGAATAATCGTGTACCTAATGATAGTATGACGCGGCGAACTATGCACTAATCTAAATCCCAATGGACTGCAATATTGGACGCCATTGTCACATATATTATGTGACAAACGAAAGCCTACCCTGTACGGCACGTCATAAATATATGACAAAAAATATGGTGCACCATAACACGAAATAAAAAAATTAACCATTACCTTTGGGTGTGTTTATTTAGATAGGGTTATTGGTATAACACCATCAACCTCTTAAGGGGCCATGTACTCATCAATATGAACAACTTTTACTATAGGACCAAATACGAAGTCGCGAAAAAAAAATCAGCTGTAGAAGAGCTGCAGAACTCGTCAAAATGTAGGGAACAGCAGATTTTTATTTGACAAAACATGAGAAATTAAATGCATAAAAAACTGTTTTCACACGCCATAGTCTTTTATATGTGACCGCTGGTGTTGTGATATGATAATAGCCTTAAAAACTTACGAAGATTAGTGTGAAACTTTCATCTAATGTAATAATGTTTTGGTATCAGTTAGTATCTGGATAAAATAACTATATTTTTAAATTCAGTCTTATAAAAAAAATCTAGCAGTTTTCAATCAAATATAAAATCTAGTCAGGTCTAATTTCGATATTCGCCAGATCTCCCGCGCATCCCTAGCACAACACCGATTATCAATCCCTTGTACGCCATAGTCATAACTATACTCCAAAGGTTTTAGTAGTTAAAAAAGTGTAAACAAAAAAAACCACGTGACTCATAGATGCTAAACCTTTTATTTCAAATGTTAAAATCATATATTATAGAGTCTCATATTAATAGGCTCTATTATAAATCTGAATCTGATGAACTATCTGTCACATTAATAATAAAGCGTTCAGTGGTATCATCAATAATTTTGTCTAACTTAAACATTTTCTGATCTTCTTTCATTACATGACCCTCGCAATTTTTCTACTTCTCATCAGTCACATTACCTAAAACCTCTAGCAAAAGAACTTTTAGGCAGCCATTTTAAAAGTTTTATTTTTCTCGGCTACAAACCCCTTAACTTGAGCCCATATTAACTCAATTGGATTGAGCTCACAGTGATTGATTATGGTGGCAGGCGCAATACTGTGACACCATTTTGTTGTACGCTTCAATTTGCAACGTTATCCAATTCGTTGTATTTTCTAAAAGGTTTGGGGAACCTGTCTTTTTGAGCTCTTTACAATAGACAAATTACAAAATATTATATCTATAAAATAAATCTAATAAAAAAAACTAAAAAAATTTACTCAAGCAGTTACATCTACGAAGAGTAGCTTAAGAATAAATGATAAAGTTTAACATACTATAATAAAAGAGGAAACTATCCTGTGATCGAAAATAAATTTAATTTTGTTAGAACGTATTTTAAACCAAGAAAGGGTCAACTATAAAACACCCTTTTTACGATTTGTTTACCTTTTTTTAACTACCTAAACCTTTAAAGTATAGACGTCATATCCGCAGGCGATCACTTTTAGTAAAGTCCAATTCATATTTTTTTTAAGTTATATTAAAGAGACTGTGATAACGAGTGGTCGTGTAAAATGACTACCATAAGACTTCTTCGCATATTATTAGAAGGAGTTGCAGACGATGATGAGTTTTTGGAAACGGAATCTCTGGAATAAAATTACTATTCGGTACTTACCGTTTATTGAAGATATTATGAGACTGATTGGTTATTATAATTATTATGTATAACTGTTGATCTTAAAGTTTCTGTATATAAGTACTATAACTTTTTATACTAACTGATAAAAATAACAATAGTTAAAAGACTGATTTCGAAAATGTATCTTTGGAACGACGTCGTAAATTTATTTCATTGTGCCTGTTTTAACACACATCAATTCGTTCCAACCGGGTGTCCCGTGACAACTCGTTATTTTTTATTACAAAATAAAATTCTTATCGCTAAATTACGAATAGTTCATTTAAAGCATACTAGATAGAATCGATAAGCGACATGCTGTACTGCTACATCCCTAAATCAGATGCGTATTAGTCATAATAATGGCTGGCAGGCCATGCCATTGTCATAATATCAAGACAGCAGATCGAAAATAGTGCTGTACCTTATTGTTACTTGCTTTGCTTTGTAAATGCCGTATAATGATAACTATAGTGGAAGTAGTGCGAGGTTAAATAAGATTACAGACAAAAAAATAATTTATCGATAAAGGAACCCCTACCTATTTATTGTGTAGGTTATTTCACTGAATTTGTGATTTTTACGGCGGAAAAACGTGTGTGTACAATCGGCCTTATTAATGATTTTATAGATGGAGACACCAACACGAAAAACGTTTCGAGGCAATGTATTGAAAATTGAAGAAGAGTCGACAAGCCGACAGGGAGCTCCTTCGGGTAAGTCAAGCAGTTTTAAGCAACATATTCGTTGGAAACTAAGTTCACATGAAAACATAAAATCTTAATAATATTGCTACATCATGAATTCGGGACATTAGCACGTGGCCTGCAACATGATTCTCGCAACAAATAAGCATGTTGCTGAAACAATGTTTGTTGATCTTGTTTCCAAGTGAATATGTATTTTATTTTTAGTTTTATTTAGCCTATAACGTCCCGCTGCTGGGCAAAGGAAATCTTTTCCCGCGCCACCTCGAACCAGCCCTCGCGGTACGCGTCCAACGGTGTAGTTGTGTTCTGTAACACACTAAAAGTAGGAATGGCTTTCATTTTGACAGTTCAACAACTTTCATTGCGTTATTCACGTTGTTGAACTGACAATTTTGTCGAACATGTGAAGCAAACATGTGTGGATTAGTATAATATCAAATGATAAATGATAAACGATTTTATTTCTGTAAGTAGGTTTGAACAAACACTTTTACACGTCAATCGTATTTTAAAAACTAGATGAGGTCGGCGTTTCCTATCTGACTACTCTGAGAAGAAAGGCCGAAACCAACTCAGAGGTCACAGTCTCTTTTAAAGTCCAGACAAAATCTTGGTCAGATCATGCGAAGGCTATGTAGATCGGTGTCTGAAGTGGTCTTTTGAGGAAAGAACCACACAGATTGAGTGGACCTGTCTAGTCAGTGCACGCATTTGTCAGTAACCATGCAGCTCAACTCAGAACTTAAGGAGCTCAACGATTCGACGAACAATACCAAAGAAAGGACATTTGGGTAGGCCGCATCAGCTACTCAAACTACCAGAACATGATTAAAACTGGAACAAAAACACACATAGTCCTCACATTCACAATAATTAAAAATAATATAATACTTTATACAGTAAATATTAGTGTCATTGTATATGTAAATAAGTATATATACTTATAGCAAATATTAAAAGTAAAATAGTTAGCAAAATAAAATAAATTAACATTGCCTGAGCTTTATTGGAGCAACTCAATCCCAAGCTTTTTCGTCCTCAATATAGTCTTTTACAGTATAATAGGCATTCTGGCATAGTTTCCTTTTTATAAAAGATTTGAATGTGGCTAGGAAGTTTATTATAAAAACGTATACATTGGCATCTAAACGAGCCACCTATTTTCTTGAGCCTGGTAGTAGGAACAACAAATTTGTGTTTGTTCCTAGTATTTATATTATGGTTAGCACTGTACTTTTTAAACAGATTAATATTTTTATGTGCATACAAAAGATTTTCATAAATATACTGAGAAGGCACAGTTATTATATTAATCCCTTTAAATTTGTCTCTGAGGGAGTGTCTGGGACTTAATTTATAAGTTGAACGAACTGCCCTTTTTTGTAAAACAAAAATCGCCCGAATATCGGCGGCATTTCCCCACAACAGAATACCGTAAGACATTACACTATGAAAATAACCAAAGTATACTAAACGGGCTGTCGCTAAATCAGTTAAACCACGAATTTTCCTAACGGCGTATGCTGCAGAGCTAAGCTTCTTTGAGAATTTATCTATACAATATGTAACAAAAACCCTGTTGTTCCTTTTAGGGACGTATACATTTACCTACAAGAATGATGAAAATTGATGAAATTATAATTAAAAAAAATGAGCATTGGCCAGTCGAGAGGTCAATAACAAATAACTATTAAAATCGGCACATTAAAAAAAATGTTTAGAGTATCTGAATTTACATCTTTGTTTCGCTAAATAGCCTACGAGTTCGGCGACTTTCTTTGAAGCGATAGACGATGCCGGTACCGCGGCGCACGCCCCCCCCCCCCTCCCTTTTCCCCGCCACCCGCCGCCCTGCGAATCACTTCGTAGTCTCCCGCGCACCTCAGTTTTGAACGGATGTTATTGTTGACCTACGTAGTGAGTGACTTGTGATTTGTTTACGTAGTTTATTTACCATGTCCTATTCTAACGTAGAATATTTTAATATGCTGATGTGCACGCAGACTCTACCAAGAACGTATATCAAGTCTACCATTACCATCGGCGATTGCATTCTAACGTTTGCACGTACGTACAATACCGGAAGTGTGCACGGACGAGACCATCGAGCTAACGCAGGCAGACCGAGGACTCGATACATTGACACCGAGGAGCAAGTGTTGGACTTGCAAAATCACCTGATCTGACGCCTTTAGATCTTTCCTCTGCGGCAGTGTAAAGCAACAGCTGTTCAAAAAAACGTGCGATACGGAGTTCGAAATGCGTTCACAGATAGTAGCAGCATTTGACCACATCATTTCCGATACCTCCGATCTGCGGAGCGTACGTAGGCGTCAAAGACATTGTAGCTGTAATACATCAACATACATCCTTTCACCGCCGCTGTACGCGGGATCCTAGGGTCTCGGCGCCCGGTCTGTAATATTTACGTGCGGTGCAACATCGCCACGCTGAGCCGTCGACACGATCTCCACGACTAGCCAATAACGCGACGGCGACCTGTGCGCCACCGCGCTGATTTCTTTAGGAACTACATCTCATACCGAGTATTCCAACTGGATTTCCTATTGGTCAATTAATGTCGTAAGCAGACCACTACTTGTAACCCTAAGTTTAGTCATGTACATATTTTGTAAAGAGCACGCTATTCTATTCCCCGTTTATTGTTAGTATACTATCGTCGTACATCTGGAGTATTATTACTGACTCACACCACCTCACGCGCTACAGTGGTGACCCCGACGTGATATTAAGAAGATACCTCCAGATCCACAAATCATCATGGCCAACAACGGTGAACAAGAACTCTCCGGTGTGTCGACGTCGCTGCGCATCCCACCCATTTGGCGCGACAAGATTCGACTGTGGTTCGCGCAATTTGAAGCCATCATGTCCGTACAGAAGAAGGGCGGTCAAGTCATGTTCGAACTCGTTATCGGACAACTCGAGCGGCAAGATCTAGACGAGATTTCAGACATCATTCTTCATCCACCGGAGAAAAATCGTTACGACGCGTTAAAGAATCGATTGTTCCAAGTCTACGAGGAATCTGAGCAACGGCAAGTACAAAGATTGCTATCGGAAATGGAACTCGGCGACATGAAGCCTTCACAGCTGTTACGTCGCATGAAAAACCTCGCTGCCGATAATATATCCGACTCAGCGCTACGGATTATGTGGACAAACCACCTCCCACAATCCGTCCGAGCAGTACTCGCTGTCAGCGACAACATCGCGAAACACTCCGATGTCCACGAGCTGGCGATGATGGCAGACAAGATCCTGGAGCAAACACATCCACTTGGCGCAGTCGCTGCAGTTACCTCCGCTCCCGCAACCCCACATGCTTCTTCATCAATTGAGGAGAAGATCGACGCGCTCACGAGAGAAATCGCAGAGCTGAAAGCACATCGATCGCATTATCATCAGCATCGACGCAGACCATTCGACAGACGGCGTTCAAGATCGCATTCTTTGAGTAGGACCAATCGCAATGCCGCATCTAACGACCAATCAGCGATCTGCTTTTATCATCGCAAGTTCGGCAAGGAGGCGCGAAAATGTACGCGTCCGTGCAGTTTCGAAGACAGCAGCACTCACTCGGGAAACTAACGACTGCGTTGGCTGAGGCGGCAACTGACGCAAACAACACTTCTTACCGCCTATTTATAACAGACAAAAACTCGCGTCTATCATTTTTGATTGATACTGGCGCCAACGTCTCCGTGATACCGAAAAGAAAAGGCGGGAATGCTAAACCAACAGATTTTTGCTTGTATGCAGCGAACAACACGGTCATTCCAACGTACGGAGAGAAAACATTACAATTGGATCTCAACCTACGAAGACCGTACACCTGAAAATTCATCATCGCTGCAGTCAGCAAACCCATTATCGGTGCCGACTTCCTGAGACGTCACCAACTTCTTGTCGACATAGCCGGCCGATGCCTCGTCGACAAAGTTACCAACCTGACCGTCAAGGCACCAGTCACCTATTCCGCCGACCCTACAGTCCGAAGTATCGACGTTGATCAGCCATATCACCAGTTAATCAGCAAGTTTCCTGACATCCTGCGACCGTCATGCATGAAGGATACTCCAAAACACCGGGTAGAGCACCACATTGAAACTACCGGTCCACCAGTATACAGCAAGAGCAGACTACTTCCGCCACATCGGTACCTGTCCGTAAAGAAGGAATTCGAGTCAATGATGCAGCAAGGAATTTGTCGACCAAGCAAAAGCCCTTGGTCCAGTCCACTACACGTCGTTCCCAAGAAAGACGGCGACTTTCGCGTCTGTGGTGACTACCGAAGACTCAATGATGTCACCAAACCCGACCGCTATCCAGTTCCACGTCTCAAAGATTTTACCTACCTACTTCACGGCAAGAAAAGCTTCACTACCCTCGACCTAAATCGTTCCTACCAACAACTACCTGTATACGAACCGGACATCGAGAAGACAGCCATCACAACCCCTTTTGGCTTATTTGAGTTTCCACGAATGTGTCCAGGTCTTAAAAATGCTGGACAGACATTCCAACGATTCATACATGAAGTACTCATCGGGTTAGACTACGCATTCCCATTCATCGACGATGTTATCGTCGCATCGGATAATGAAACTAGCCACATCGACGATCTGCAGGAGGTGTTACGCCGATTATAAGTATGGCATTACCATAAATCCATCAAAGTGTATCTTCGGCAGAGAAAATGACAATTTTCTGGGCTATGAAGTGTCGAGCAACGGAATCAAGCCACCACCAAACAAAATAACTGCTATCACTGCTTACCCCAAACCCGAGACAATTCAAGAACTACGTCGATTTATTGGTATGGTAAACTTTTACCGTGACAGCATACCAAACGCAGCTCACATACAAGCACCTCTCAACGCGTTCTTGCACAATTCTAAGAAACGTGACAAAACAAAAGTCGAGTGGAACACAGAAGCGTCACAAGCATTCGAGTTATGTAAAGTTAGCATACAGAACGCAGCTTTACTCGCTCATCCATCTCCATCACCAACCGACGCTATCTCCCTCATGTGCGACGCATCGAATACCTGCGCAGGCGCTGTACTTCAACAACTTATAAACAAGAAATGGATACCACTTGGCTATTTCTCAAAGAAATTCTCCGAAACTCAACAACGATACAGTACATTCGACAGAGAATTACTATCGATCTATATGGCAATCAAAAACTTCAGAAAAATATTCGAGGGAAGAGAACTCATTGTTTACACCGACCACAAGCCGCTGACCTACGCTATTCGTAAGCCGCCATCCGATAACGATACACAAAGGCGCACTCGTCAGCTTTGGTTTATCAGTGAGTTTACGACAGACATCCGGCACATAAGTGGAATAAACAACGTTGTCGCCGACGCTCTCTCACGCATTGAAACCATTGAATTGCCATCACCAATCAACTATGACGAATTATCACAAGCTCAAGAAAAGGACAGCTATATTCCAATATTATCACAACAAACAAATATCCAACTGAAGAAAATCGTCATACCCGGTACCAACAAGCCTGTATTTTGCGAAACGTCTACGTCACATATTCGTCCATACCTACCAGCCGACTTTCGTCGCATCGCATTCAACGCCGTGCACAATTCAAGTCACCCTGGAATACGAACAACCCGAAAACTAATGCAAGAGCGGTACTTTTGGCCAGCAATGAATACCGACATTGGCGAGTGGACAAAAACATGCATTTCGTGTCAACTATCCAAAGTACAACGACATAATCACAGTGACGTCACAACATTCCCACCGAGCGAACGATTTCAACACATTCACGTTGATATTGTTGGACCGCTACCTACATCTTCATGTGGACATCGATACCTACTCACCATGATCGATCGCTGTACACGATGGCCCGAAGCCATGGGTATGGCGACGATTTCGGCAGTTATCTCTTGAAGGGGTCTTCAAGAGATAACTGCCGAAATCGTCGCAAGAAAGCTGTACGAATCCTGGATATCTCGTTTCGGTTGTCCTACAAGAATAAAAACTGATCAAGGGCGACAGTTCGAAAGTCGACTATTCCAAAACCTCGCACAATTACTTGGAGCAGAAAGAACCCGTACTACTGCCTACCACCCGCAGAGTAACGGCATCGTCGAACGCTGGCACCGAACACTGAAAGCCGCACTCATGGCTCGACTAGAAAATAGCAACAAATGGATCTCCGAGTTACCTACTGTTTTAATGGGTCTACGAGCCGCCATGCGCACCGATACCAACACAAGTGCCGCGCAGCTTACCTACGGCCAAGCGATACGCCTACCAGGCGATTTTATATCACCTTCACCAGCCGCACCGAAAATGGACCAAGACTACGTCGACAACCTGCACGACGTTATCACCAAGCTCACACCTGCATACAAACCACATTCAAACAAGCGATGTATGTTCGTGCACAACGACCTACAGACATGCAGCCACGTGTTTGTACGCGACGACACCGTTCGCAAACCTCTGCAGCATCCATACAAAGGCCCATATAAGATCATCGAACGTAACGATAAATATTTCACGATTCAACTACCAGGAAGATCTAGCAACATATCGATCGAGCGTCTCAAACCGGCGTACACTATCAACATCGAAGAAAATCAAGAACATACGAGTAGTGAGACACGCCAATCACCTGGAGCTACCACTGAAGATCAATCTAGCCTACTTCCAGCCTTGATAAGGAAGGAATCCCGCACTAGATCAGGCAGGATCGTCAAGACGCCGGTACGCTTCGCTAAGGGGGGAGTACTGTAGCTGTAATACATCAACATACATCCTTTCACCGCCGCCGCCGCTGTACGCGGGATCCTAGGGTCTCGGCGCCCGGCCTGTAATATTTACGTGCGGTGCAACATCGCCACGCTGAGCCGTCGACACGATCTCCACGACTAGCCAATAACGCGACGGCGACCTGTGCGCCACCGCGCTGATTTCTTTAGGAACTACATCTCATACCGAGTATTCCAACTGGATTTCCTATTGGTCAATTAATGTCGTAAGCAGACCACTACTTGTAACCCTAAGTTTAGTTATAAGTCGTGTACATATTTTGTAAAGAGCACGCTATTCTATTCCCCGTTTATTGTTAATATACTATCGTCGTACATCTGGAGTATTATTACTGACTCACACCACCTCACGCGCTACAACATCATAATAAATTAATGCATTCAAATAAACATAAGGTTTTAAGTGACAGACGCGGCGACTTTGTTTTTTTTTTTATGTAGTGAAGTGTTAAATGTAGTTTTAACAATTATCAATTGTGCAAAATACTGTGTAAACCAACATTTTCAAACATTCATTCGTTAAAGTGAAAAACAACAGCTGACAGAAGAATACTGTGGTATTTTCGGGTTTCAACTCTTCACCCTTTATGAGAGTACTTGTTTATACTTGTCTAACATGAGGTATCGTAAACTTAATACATTTCGTTTTTTTTCTCGTTAAGAAGAAGGTTATTAACATTAAACCAGTTAACTACTTTTGCGAGGGCACTATTTACATTGTCAGTAACCAGCTGCTGACGTTTGAGTTTAAATAAAAGTGAAGTGTCGTCTGCAAACAGCACTATATCATGTTTATCCTTTATGAGGTAAGGCAAGTCATCTAGATAAATAAGAAATAAAAATGGACCTAGAATTGAGCCTTGAGGGACCCCCATTCTTACTACCGATCCGGGAGATCTTTTCCCGTTAACATCAACTCTCTGAATCCTATCACTTAAGTAAGAAGTAAGAAGATCCAGAGAGGCGTTCCGGATTCCGTAGTGGTGCAGTTTCCTGATTAATGTTTCATGAAGAACACAATCGAATGCCTTGGACAAATCGCAAAAGATGCCCAACGCATCGCAATGGTCCTCCCATGCATTATATACATGCCCTAGAAGTTCAACTCTCAACAATCAGTAGTTGAACGACCCCTTGTAAAACCGAACTGTTTGTTATGCAGTAATTTATGTACATTAGAAGATATTTGCATTTGATTTAAAATAAGTTTTAAAAAAAATTACTAAATGTAGGTAGCACTGAAATAGGTCTATAATTAGTAGGGTCTGATGTACTACCCGATTTAAACAACGGTATTATTTTACTGTTTTTCATAAGATCAGGAAACTCACCACGGCCGGTCAATACAATTATTAAAAATAACAGCTAAAGTAGGTGCTACAATATTTATAATTGACTTAGCAACGTCCACTGAATTACCCCATACATCTGCAGTCTTTTTGACATTGAACGTGTGAAAGGTTTTAATTATATCTTTAAAAGTGACATATTCGAAATAAAATTCAGAATCACAAACTGGTATGTTTTCTTTAAGTAAAGACTCTGCAGCAGTGGGTGAAGAGTTTAGAGATTTAGTAGTCGATACGGGAATCTCTGCAAAGAAATTTTCAAAGGCCGCGGCGACTTGAGAATCTGATTTAATTATATTGTCATCAATAGCAAGGCTGTAGTCACTACATCGGTTGCATGACCTTCCCGTTTCGCTATTAATGATACTCCATGTCATTTTTATTACAATAGTACTATTTTTAATATTAATGATTATCCATCAAAATGATAAGTGGTCGCTCAGTAGTAACGACAATGACTTATGAGTTGTATGTCGTTGTGGTATGTGGCTACAGACCAGACCCAGGGAGGCTTGAATTTTACTTTGTGCGATTTATGACGTAACTAAGTGAAATTATAAGATTCTTTAAAAAAATCGATAGAGTCTGTCTATTGAAAGCTGAGAGTGAAAAAGAGCGGAAAATAAAAAAAAATAGTTCGGGTATCCTTGGATCAACTAGGAAAAAACGTATTTGATACTTGAATATTTAGATGCAGAATATTTATAGAAAAAGCATAGAATTGGGATAAATAATCATATACATATTAAAAAAAAGTATGACCTAAAATTTTATATTACACAATAAACCATATAGGATCGTATGAGCTTATCTACACAATTTTTTGCTAGCATTCCTACTATTCTGTACTAAGTAAACAAAATAAATATTCTGCATAAAAATACTCAAGTGTCAAGTTGACTGACCGGTTGGTGCAGTTGGTAGCGACCCTGCCTTCTGAGCCGCTGGTCCCGGGTTCGATCCCCGGTCAAGTCAAACATTTGTGTGCATGAACATGTCTGTTTGACCTTTGTCTGCGTGTTTATATGTATATCAGTCTTCAGGTTACCGTGGTACAGGTTCTACCTAGTTCGGGACCTGAAGACCTTGTGTGGATGTTGTCTCATATTATTATTATTAAATACGTTTTCCTAGGTGATCCGGGGATACCAGACCTAATTTTTTAAATTATCCGCTCTTTTTCACTCTCAGCTTTCAACAGACAGACTTTCTAGTTGCGAGTAGGTACGACAAATGTTAAATTTATTGACCAACCTAATCTCTTCGACAAAAACCCCTTATAAAATATGAATGTTAGTATAGTTTTCTTACAAGTTAAAGTTCAATTTGATGTTTTATTAAAAAAACGAAACTTAACTTTTCTCGGGATACATTAGCCTAAAATTCAGCGTTAATTCCCCGGGCTAAGAGTAACAGTGGGAACATTGGAGTGATATGTTATGTATGTATGGTGTGTGACATATACCGTTGTGTTATGTATGTTGTTGTCATGTTATTACAGCTAGAAGGGCTGCTAGGCGTAGCCGGCGCGCCAGAGACCGAGCAATAAGACCCAGACCAATCGCAGTAGAGCGAATTATTAACATAGATGAAGGGAGACTGCAGGTCAATCTGCAGAGTGCCGAAATTTTGAGCAGCTTTGGCGCAACTCCCGAACACTTGGGAGCTTTTATAGCTGCATGTAGCAACAGTATTGCGGAAGAAATATCGCGTCGCAACACTCTCAATTAAGTTTATATTTAGGTACTTATTTCTAGCCCAGGATAATAAGACAAATTAAAGGCAAGATAACTATTATTAGGATTATTAGGTATTCATGCTTATTTACCATTATTGATTATAATGCTGACAAGACCGACAACCTTACAATTATAGGCATCAAAATCTTCGCGGTTTTATTGCAGACAGTCTTATTTTCTTGGTCTATTCATTCATTCCTTAAGCACAAAAATATTGTTTTCTCAAACATGCTTGGAAATTTGAGCATTATTTTGACAACCTTCTTTGAGTTATATCGAAATTGCTGTACTGGCCAAATACATGCGAGCACCGCTGCACCGGCCGGAAAAACTTGTATGAAAATCCATATCTGTCGTGGTTTAGCGGCCAAATAAATTACATAGTAAACTCATATCTATCGTGTAATTTAAAAATGGAACGATCTTTTACTCCGAAACATGGCAACCAAGGAGGTAACTTATCAAAGGTTTTATTTAAATTTCGAACTGGCTTGAAAATAGAAACCAAATGAACACTATAACGCGGGAAAAATTATTGTTGTTCGTTGTTCGTCATTGATTTTGAAAAGTAATGATAATTTAACGTAGATAAATGTATTTACCTACACGTTCGTCCATCTATGCAATCAACATCATGTACAATCATGTTTAGTGTATGACTAATACTTATATGTTTTTATTTGTACAATAAAGTTTTTATTACTTAAAATTATTTTATTTTAATGCCTCTTGCTGGCCGTTGCAGTAATGTACCTACTATAAAGCACCCTCTGATGACCTACCTGAAGGTCGTATTTATAACAAAATTATAAGTTATACTTAATCAATTATGTACTGTAACATATTTTTTTAAGTTTTGAAGAAGATTTTTCCCCCCGCTTGAAACTAGTCTAGTTTGGAAAATTTGAATTTTTGCACAGTATTATTTATTTCTTTAGTTCTAGGTTAAGTTAGAATAAGTACTTTCAAAGTTTTTTGTCATTTATTTTGCGGCATGAGACACTTTTTGATTAGCTACTGCATACGATACGATACGATGCTAACATAGTGAGTACAGAATAGTAAAAAATAAGGTTTTAGTTCTGCTTTAGAATCCGGTATTGTTAGAAAGTAACTTGTTGGCTGTGGCTCATGTCGTTAAATCCCGCGGGTGAAGCTAAAGGTGTAGTGACACTTTGTCCCTGATACACTCGTTTTTTATTTATTTTTTAACATCCACACCGGGTCTTCAGGTCCCGAACTAGGTAGAGCCTGTACTACGGTAACCTGATGACTGATATACATACTTATTTATGAGCTCAACCGTCGCTAATGAGACACAATTACCTACTTTTCTATTGTTGCCGAACTTAATCACTTTGATTGACAGACAAGGGGATAAACATAAACACCCAAACGTTGGATAAACCGACGTGTTCATGCTTGCGTGCATAAACACGTTTGACTTGTCCGAGGGTCGAACCTGGACCAGCGGCTCAGAAGGCAGAGTCGCTACCAACTGCACCAACCGGTAAGTCAATTTTGGGACTCTATGGCTACAAACTCGACGCAGTAGCCTGAAGGTAAGTAAAAAATAGCTTATGAATTTTTGTTTTGTAGAATGGTTCTGAGATAAAAATATCAACTCAACTTAATTTTAGATTCATTTATATTTTTCTGTAATAATTGCGTAAAATAAAGCCATTGTCGCGTCGTTGTCGTTGTCATTGTGACTTTGAACACGAATCAGAGCACGACACGTCACTCTTTGTAATTCACTGTTTCAAATTGTAAATAGAAACAAAGTCATACTAAGTATGACTTTGTTTCTATTTACAATTTTTATGTTATTAAGTCTTAATAACATAAACATTTCTATTACCAATCTATTTAAATAATGATATATGATATATATATATTTATAATATGACTTACGAAAATAATGGTCTTGAAAGAAATTACACTTCTTGGTATTTTGTCCCTCTTGCATAATGTTATCCTTAATCTACTAAATTAGTAGTATTCAGTCTCATTCTCAGGTAGTTATACATATAATAATTAGAAAATGAAAATCGTCTAACCTAGACTATCAAAGTAAGCATAATTATTTGTTTGCTTTAAATATTATTTTTATAATATTTAAAACCCTTGTTAATATTTCTGTGAAATATTAAAATTTTGAGAAAAGTAAACCACAAAGAACAGTGCTAATTGGTTTCTCACAAGTCACAACTGTCAACTAGCTTATTCCAAGACATCCAAAGTTAGCAAAGGCTAAATGTAATTGCACCGTAACATGGGTTTATATTATAATATATTATATTATTAAATGAATAGTTTATATTTAATTTTCTGTTCATTTATTTTGTTAACTTTATTTTGTAGTCAACGATGGCCACTTACTTACCCAATGTAACTCCGTACTTGTTTATGTATAAAGTAAATGTTTAACAGAGAGCCCTGGCACTCATAACACAAGTTTAATCTTAGCTTGGGTGCCAGTGGAGATATTCAGTTATTTATGCAATTGTTTTTAATACCATGTTGGCTTTTATAAAAAAAAAAATGGTATTTAAATTTATTTATTTTTAGGTTAGGTTCGGCCGACCCGCGACGCGGCACAGCGCAGTGCGTTCACTCATAGAGGTGACCTGTTTTTGTCTATAATCGATTATCTCTCTTAAATATTGTGTTGCAAAAATAATGTCGTGCATTTTCTTGATGTAATGTAGGCAGGACTAATACGCAGTTTTAATTAACATTCAATGTGCATTTTCTTGATGTAATTAATGTAGGCAGGACTAATAAGCAGTTTTAATTAACATTTAATGTCCATTTTCTTGATGTAATGTAGGCAGGACTAATACGCAGTTTTAATTAACATTCAATGTGCATTTTCTTGATGTAATTAATGTAGGCAGGACTAATAAGCAATTTTAATTAACATTTAATGTCCATTTTCTTGATGTAATGTAGGCAGGACTAATATGCAGTTTTAATTAACATTTAATGTCCATTTTCTTGATGTAATGTAGGCAGGACTAATACGCAGTTTTAATTAACATTCAATGTGCATTTTCTTGATGTAATTAATGTAGGCAGGACTAATAAGCAGTTTTAATTAACATTTAATGTCCATTTTCTTGATGTAATGTAGGCAGGACTAATATGCAGTTTTAATTAACATTTAATGTCCATTTTCTTGATGTAATGTAGGCAGGACTAATATGCCGTTTTAATTAACATCTAATGTGCATTTTCTTGATGTAATGTAGACATGACACAGTGATTATTATGTGGTAAGATTTAATGGTTACTTTTAGATAATAAAGTTATCCTAAATAAATAAAACATAGCCATGATTGATGGTTTTATTTCCACTCTCCCCTCTCCCCTACTGCAGTCCATTAGTTAAATATACACTATCATACAATAATACAAGGTATGCTACATTTAAATTGAACTTAACATACAATGTTTACAATTACATGAGAATTATTAACTTATGAACTAACATCGAGATCCATAACGGACGGATTATTACAAAAGTTAGTATGTACAATATTTGACTAAGTATTTGAATATACAAAATATTAATTTCTTGTTAGTAAACTACTTAATATTTTTTAAACACGTTTTTATCAGTTCCATTTCTTTAGTAAATAACATTATTAACATACAATGTTTATTTCAAAATTTGAAAACTGCTGCATACACCAATTGCTTTCATGATCAGCTTAGCCTCCGTCAGGAGACAAGACATTTCAGTAGTATTTTTATAACCCTTTGCGTGTGGTAACCTAGATACTACAGCTTCGTCTCTGGCTTGGCGGGTTGCTTGCGGAAGGCGTGTATGCGGCGCGGGCGGCGGTCTGCGCAGGAGTACATGTCCGGTCGGTAGTACTCGCACGTACTCTGCAGCTGTGAGGCCGCTGAGCAGTTGGATCGGTGCGAGCTGTCGTTGTCGTCTGCACTGTCTACGTCACCTGGGGAGTTGGAAGTTTGTTTTGTGAAATTTTCTACGTTCTATCGTTAGCAACTTATGTCTGTATCAAAAGTATCTGATGAAAATGTCAACAAATCCTGTTCAGGCAAAATTCTTACGAAATCACTTAGCTACTAAAGGTATTAACAAATTCATCTGTATTTAAATGGTTTCAATTTTATATCTTATCACTTATCACAGTCATCACTATTTTCAGCAATATTTGTTTGAATAATATTAAGTACTTATTCAATTGTAGGTAATTGGAAAATTATCGACGAAAATTGTGGTTATAAAATTACTTTCAATTATTGTTAAATAAAAAAAACATCTTTAAGGTGGTTTAAAGTAAGAATTTCGGATTTAAGTATTCAAATAATAAAATCAAAGCACTGAATTTGTAAGTGGCACTATAAATTGGCATCCACAGTTACGTTCTGAGCCATTTGTTAGCGTAGATACTTTTCGAAACAATAAAGCGGTTTCTTCGATGTATGTATCTCATCAAAGGAGTTTTGTCATATTTTGGCTGCACTCCGAAAGTAACCAAATCACTTAATCAACCAACCCAGCCTATCGCAGACCACTGTTTGACATAGGCCTCTAACAAAATTGAGATCGAATTAATTTTCCTTTGGTGCAAGACAAGACATAGGGGACCATGCGCATAAATCAGTTCTTTCTAATTCTGGACCGAGTTAGTGACTTCGGTTAGTGAAGACTCGGGGGACCTTCTCCCTGAGCACGAAGTCCGTCGTTTCGCCCGAAGTTGCGAACGTTTCCTACTCCGTATCACTTACGGACATAAGATTAGTCCGGGGCCCGACAAAAAATTAATGACAAAACGGTTAGACAGTATTGTCCTTACACCCGATGTGTTTGTGCCAGTCCGGAAAAGTTCGGGAGTAGGGTTCACTTGTTAAGTATCGTACTACTTTCGGACGGGCCCGTATCCTCGTTGTCGGACTTAGAGATTAGGGCCCCAGGTCACGACAGTTGAGCAGTGTTGCATTTTGCCTCAGAACTATTGAACCGATTCCGATAAGGTCACATAACATTTATAATAAAGATTATTATTAGGAAAAATAAAGATTATTATTATTATTATAATAGACTAGCTCCTGCCCGCGTGGAGGTGCGCATATGTTTGAATTTTTTGGCGTGGTATCCTAATTCTTTTTCTAAAATAAATCCAGCCGTTTCGCGAGATTAGCCGGAACAAACAAATAAAAAACAATTTAAAAAAATTGTTCTGTATAAGTAGTTTCTTATGCATATTTAGTAAGAAGTTGTTAATTTGAAATTACAAGCAGACACTTCCATTTTATTTATTTGTAAAGATTCGACACTTATGCCTGTTTTCACTAACACTAAGAGACACCTAAGCGAATGCCTACATAATAGCTCGTTCTTGGATTTTCAACCCTCGACTCAGAGCGGTTAGTCGAATATCCAACAGCGCGCTTTTATTTCAGCATTCACCGATAACGGGCATTACTGCATTAACAGTACTTTAGCTTACGAATCGAGCCACCTCGTGTTCTGTAGGGTGGCAGGGCCATCGACGCGCAAACTGTAACCGTGAATTCAGCACATTATTCTAGACCCCTTAGCGCAGAAATTTATAGGCGGTTATCAAAAAAAAAATCTGCTGTTTCATAGAAAAGTGCAATAATACCTACGCGGTGAAAATGTATGGAACAGAAATTTTTCTCTCTGATACTGATCCTGAATCCATGGTAAGAGGTGGCGCTTCGATGTCCCTGCCATCCTGTACGCACGGCTACAGATCAAGCTATACGTTTCCAGTATAAGCTGATCTCGCATTGTATAGGATTTCCTTACAATGAGAGGTCAGTGTAAACTGGAAATTATAGCTTGATGTGTAGCCGTGTGTACATCGTACAATCCAAAACTATAAAGAAGGCGGTCAGAGTAAAGTTCCTCACCGTCACTGCTATTATTGCTGGGCACATGCGCGTCTCGTAGTCGCGGCCGTCGGCGCCAGTAGCGGAACTCGCGAGGCAGCGTGTATGAACGAGGCAGCGATATCTGCACACAACATAAAATCGTAAAAAGAAAATATAACAACATAACATCGTGCTTGTTGTCTATAGCCTGTTCCAAAAGTATGCGATGAAAGTGTAAACAAACCCTGGTTAAATTCCTTACGCAATAATTAACTAAAGGGAATGAGTAACACATGAATCATATGTATTTACAAGGTTAAAACTTAACCTGTAATGATAAGCGACTGTTTAACCAATCAAAGTTGACGTTTAAACTTTTTATTTTTTTGACCTCTCTAAACTTTAATCAACCCTTATATCTCACATATTTTTCCAACAAATACTGTTTGAATAGGTGCCATTATTAATGTGTAGCTAAAATTAAAGTACCCATTGTATATTATGTTTCGTGAGTACACATTGATAGAATATTATGGAACATGATTGTAGACTTTTTTACTTCAGTGAGTTGTTTTATTTACGACAGTACCAGTACCCCATCAATACACTGCATACTAATAGGCGACGAACGCCTAAACCCTGTTCCTGGTCCATACGCAAGAGGAGAAAGCTTATCTTGGGAGCCAGGGATATGGGTCCGGCGAAGGGTCGCGCCTGTTGACTATACACGAAGCCCAGGGCTTGACCTACGACAGCGTCATCATCATCAACTCAAAGTCCAGGAGGATCCAAGTACACGACAGCATCTCCCACGAGGTAGTGGCGGTGTCCAGACATACAGTCAGTTGCGTCTATTACACCGACGACGCCACGGGCCACTTTGCAAAAAGGGCGATGGATGCGCCGACCATTGATTTAATTTCTTAGCTCAATGGGATCATGCTAGGGTTAAACAGCCCCTGTCAACTTTGTATGGAAGGAACGAAATACCTACAAGGGCAAAACCTCCAACTTGCCAATAAAAAATAAAAAAAGATTTTGTGTAGGTACACATAACTTCCGGCAATATCGTCATTTGACAAATCAAAATGTTGCCATAAAATTATCCTTACTTCCATGCAACAGTTTTTTATCCATACTTCATGAATTAATTTTTATTGGAATTATAATAAAAAAAATATTTGAAAATGATAAACAGGAATAAAACCGTCATGTTTTACATTCGATACGATGGGTCCAACAATGAAATAGAATGATATTATTTTTTATAGTAGGATTTTTATTTCAATGAATAAAACACCAAGTTGACAATGGCGTCGGCGGCGTCGGAAAAATCTATAAGTCAATGGAAAAATAACATCAAAGAGTACAATGAATCACATTCCCAGAACACTATTAATTACTCCTAGCGGAGTAAAATAGCACATAATACAATATCAATATAGCGTCGGTTGTTTTGTTTGTTGTCTCTGTGTTAATTTCGTGGTATTTTTGGATTTGCATCTTCATTTGAACTTCAATCAACAATCTTCATCTGATCTAACCAACATCGAGTCGACCTAATGCTTCTCCGTTCCAGCGAATAATTGTTTTGAATGAGACATTGACAGTAGTGAGAAAGTGACTAAGTATTTTGTGACAATGGAAAACAAAAGAAAATGTTTTAAGTGCGGCTGCTCGCCTGCTAAAGACGGCGTGAAGTTCATCTATGATGAAGTTGTTTCGTTTCCCCATACCTACGTATCTCAATTTGTGAGAATTTAACCATACGTAACTCAATGTGTGTGTTGATGTCATGTCTGATTGAAAAGTAAATAATTATAACATAATAGGTATCTAACTTAATAATTATTGTTGTTTTATTTTCTATTTCTTATAGTACCTCTGGGCACTCTCGCTTGTAAGAAAACTCGAAACGTAGCGTTTCGAGTTTTCTTACAAGCGAGAGTGCCCGACTGCCCAAAAGAAAGTAGGACACATGCGTTTTAAATTTCGCGGTGCAAGATAGTTCTTAAGGGCTAAATCTAGATGTCGCCAGCAGCGATTTCCGTTTTATCTTTTTTGTTTGAAGTCGACGTTCTTCTCCGCTAGGAGTAATAGTGTTCTGTGCTCACACTGCCACGTAGTTATCCCTGTAAACTGTGTTAGATTAAGAAACAATAAGTAGTTAACACGTAAATAATAATAATTAACATTGAAAAATTTTCAACGGGGGGGACAGCAAGGTGGGACAGGCTGGATCTGATTTTTCTTATTATAAGCTTGATGAGGTCGGCGTTTCCTAATTGACTATTCTGCGATGCTTGTCGGAGGTGTCGAAGAAACGCTTGGAATTACGTTTCATGAATTGATGGATAGTGAGGATTTTGAGGTCTAGGTGGAGTATTTCATTACGAACATACCAGGGGGAACCTGTTGCCCTACGAAGGACACGATTTTGTAGGGCCTGCATCCTATGGAAGTGATGGGGTTTGGCGTGTGCGAACACTGCACTGGCATAGGTCATGATTGGACGAATGCACGCTGTGTAAATGCGTAATTTACACCTGAGGGATAGTTTGCTGCGTGCATTCAGAACGAAGTGGAGTCTACCAAGAGCGGAGGCGGCGCGCGAGCGGGCCTTAATTATATGCTCTGCGAAGGATAGGTGCTCATCGAGGATGACACCGAGGTATTTGGCTCGCTCCTCCCAAGGGATCGGCTTGCCGGACATCGGTTGGCGGGGACTGAGGCCGTGTCTCGGTCTTGTGAATAGGACCGCTTGGCTTTTGTCGGGATTTACTTCTATTCTCCACTTTTTAAACCACTCGCCGAGTTTGTCGACTGCGGTTTGAAGGATACGAGCTATTGTAATTTTGCCGTTACTGGTGTAGTAAATGGCCGTGTCGTCTGCGAACAGAGCCAGCTGAGCCTTTTTGCTCTTTGGGATGTCGCTGGTGAAAAGCGTGAATATGAGCGGGGCAAGCACAGAGCCCTGGGGGACTCCTGCACGTATGGGATGAGGAGAGGATAGCGCGCCTTCGATGCGATAGCGGAATGTGCGGTTTGTCAGGTAGTCTCTCAGGATGAGGACGAGACGGTCTGGCACACCAAGTTTGTAAAGCTTGTATAATAAGCCGTTGTGCCAGACTTTGTCAAACGCTTTGGCTATGTCGAAGAATACGGCGCCCGTCATCGAACCACATTGGAAGACAACGCTTATGTGTTCGACGATACGGTGGATCTGTTGAACGCAGGAGTGTTGGGTTCGAAAACCGAATTGTTCGTTTGGGGTGAGGCCCTTTGTTTCGGCGTAATTTCTGAGTCGCTTATAAATAAGTCTCTCATTGATCTTACCGAGAACATTGAGCAGGCTGATAGGGCGGTAGCTGGTGGGCTCGGACTTTGGCTTTCCAAGCTTTGGGATACCGATGACGGTAGCTTTTTTCCACTGTTGTGGGAAGATATTGTTGCTTAAGGCACCATTGAAGATGGTAACCATTAGCATTATTAGGTGGGCAGGGAATAGTTGGAACACCCTATTGGTGATTCCGTCTAAGCCGGGAGCTTTTCGGGGTTTAAGTGCCTTGATAATATCCTGCACTTCGTCTGGAGTGACTGGAAGCAGAGGATACTCAGGGTCTTCGACAGGGGGGAGGGAAGCTCTGCGTTCAACTTCAGCGTCGACCTCGGAGAGGTGAGTTTGATCAACTGGTTGAGAGCTGGGTGTGCATTGAGCCTCGAGACTGATGGCGAGGCATTCAGCTTTGTCGACATCGTCATAAGCGATTGTCTTATCGGGGCGAAGCGTAAAACATGGTAAAACAAACGTTTAAATAGTTACTATAACCTATATTGGTTTTTATTATCTGTGACTGTGACCAAATGTGATCCTGCTAGGGTTGTACACCGAAAACGACTAAAGCGACTGCTACACGGTCGCCAACCACATCGTGACAGAGGTGACCATGGTGGTTTACAACCGTTTAGATGGTGGTTTACGACCTAATTTCATTGTACCTTCCAACGACCTTGGTTTAACGAGCTGCGCTAGCGACCAAGAGCAGTGTTGTCCCAGTGGTAACAGCCGCAACTAACGAATTGTAGGTTCGAACCCAGACAGGTGCTTTAGTTGTGTACGTTATTTATTACATCACCACTGCTCTCAAAACGGTGAAGGAATACATCGTGAGGAAACCGGCATGTCATAGAACCAAAAATTCGAAGACATTACAGACATCTACAAACCCGCACTGGGCCCGCGTGGTGGACTATGGCCCATTCCCTCTCACCGAGAGGCCTGTCATGTGTCCCAGCAGTGGGAAATTATAGGCTGATTATGCTAGCGACCAAGGGCGAATAGAGGAGGTTCGGTTGGCGGTCGACCGTATAGACGGCGGTTGCCAACCGCGAGTACGTCAGTCTCTCTGTTTTACAAGTTTACGTATTCAAAAGTGCAAAATGGGGGACGAAAAAAAAATTGTCACTGACACGAGCTGTACAGAGACCTACCCTATCTGTGGGATCTAAGCTGCAAACAGTACAAAGACAAAAGCGTAATTAAAACATTGGAATTATTCCAATGTGATCGTATCGTGATTTTTCCCGCCTTCAACAGTGTTCAAACGAGCGTTATTAACTTCGAAAGTTCGAACTGATTCTTCGTGCGGCACGTCCGCATTCTATGAGGCGACGCGAGGCGCAAAGTAGGTATTGACGAACTTGCGCAATTTTTTCGCGTCCATGGGAACACAAGTACTGAACTTTGTATGTCATATTCATTTAACGCTCAACGCCGAACGTTGCAAAATCGAACACCATGCGATAAAAATCGCGGTCGGGAACAATCGCGGCCGCGTGAACAGGTGTACGTACTGCTTTCTATTTGTTCAATTCCTAGCGCGGCACGCGTTTTTACCCGCCGCGTTTTTTTACGTCCGTGTGAGGTGTTCTGTGTGACGGGTCGGTAGCATTGACTTTAGGTAGCCATATATTTTAAGTCGGTAGCGAAATCAAAACTGCCGTCTTCGGTTTGCCACAGACGTCCTAGAATTTGAGACATTATGCTCTAAGCATTTAGTCATTGTTTTACCCATATCTATGACATTTTATCCGTCAGGGTCAATGAGCTAGGACAATGCTAGGATCATGTGTTTTTCCCATTGACTTATTTTCTTAGCTCAATGGGATCATGCTAGGGTTAAACATCTCCGTTCAACTTAGTATGGAAGGAACGAAATACCTACAAGGGCAAAACCTCCAACTTGCCAATAAAAAACAAAAAATGATTTTGTGTGGTAACACATAACTTCCGGCTATATCGTCATTTGACAAATCAAAATGTTGCCATAAATTTATCCTTCCTTCCATGTAATAGTTTTTTTATCCATATTTCATGAATTAATTTTTATTGGAATAATAATAAAAAATATTTGAAAATGATAATCATGAATAAAACCGTCATGTTTTACATTCGATACACTGGGTCCAACAATGAAATGGAATTAAATTATTTTTTATAGGTTGACGTTTATTTCAATAGGTATATATATCACCAAGTTGACAATGGCGTCGGCGTTGGAAAAATCACATTCACAGAACACTATTAATCACAGAGTACTTTTACTATACGGGCAATTAATTACTCCTAGCGGAGTAAAATACTACAGAATACAATATCAAAATAGCGTCGGTTGTTTGTCGGTTGCTCTGCGTTAATTTCGTGGTATTTTTGGATTTGTATCTAGATTTGAAGATCTTCACCTGATCTAACCAACATCGAGTCGACCTAATGCTTCTCCGTTCCAGCGAATAATTTTTTTTTTTTTTTTTTTTTGCAGGTAAGTATACATAAATATTGTGGGAGACTGGCGCCTAAGCTAGGCTCGTGGCCTGTGTTGCAGGACACCAGGATCCCACCCCTTTACATTTTCATTTTTATAACTTATGTACTAAGCGCGCTGACAGAATGTAATAAGGTACCTATTATACAACATTTGATAGTTTTATTTATTTTGAGTGTGTTTGAATTGTTTTGAGTGTGACATTGACCCTAGTGAGAAAGTGACTAAGTATTTTGTGACAATGGAAAACAAAATAAAATGTTTTAAGTGCGGCTGCTCGCCTGCTAAAGACGGCGTGAAGTTCATCTGTGGTGAAGTTGTTTCGATTCCCCATACCTACGTATCTCAATTTGTGAGAATTTAACCATACGTAACTCAATATGTGTGTTGATGTGATCTGTCTGATTGAAAAGTAAATAATTATAACATCTTATTATTGTTGTTTTATTTTCTATTTTTTCTAATACCTTTGGACACTCACTTGTAAGAAAACTCGAAACGTTACGTTTCGAGTTTTCTTACAAGCAAGAGTGCCCGACTGCCCAAAAGAAAGTAGGACAACCACGTTAAAAAAAAAAAAACTATTTCGCGGTGCAAGATAGTTTTTAGGGTTAAATCTAGATGTTGCCAGCAGCGACTTCCGTTTTATCTTTTTTATTTGAAGTCGACGTTCTTTTCCGCTAGGAGTAATAGTGTTCTGGTGCATTAAAAGTCTATGGTGAGATGGTCAGGGAATATATGTTTTATGTTCTGTGATCTATGTAGCCTGTGATTTTAAAATTTTACTGAATAATCAAAAAAAAAATAAACTGTACAGCTTGGCAAGATAGTCTTGAAACGGAACTAATATATTTGATCATTGGCAACACTCGCTCTGCCTCGTCGAGTAAGGTACATATTCTGTCATTTCTTGAATGCAGCGCGTTCGTATAATTTTGATACTTTTTGGTTAATATTATTTATATCACTGAACAAAATCAAAATCAAAAGTCATTTATTCAAATTAGGCTGAGAATCAGCACTTTCTGAACGTCAAAATCATATAAGACAGTCCCCCCAAACAGAACAAAAATAACTATAGTATTATTTTAGGTAAATCCATCAGTACTATAAGACGAATTGCAATAGAAGGGCAAAGAAACAAAGGCGTTTTCTCCACACCAGGGAAACATAGAGCAGGGCGACCTAAAAAGAATTGGACAATTTTGACTTGTGTGCAATCATATTAGAAGTTGCAATGTAGCATCACTATTATGAGTAAAAACCTAGTCTGTGGTCTCTCTCTTACAATTGCGGTTGCGTTGTATAGCGGTATGTTGACTTGCATTTAATAATTAAAAGGTTTCTCCAAACGAACACTTTCTTTCTCTGGTCTCCCATATAATCTAACAAATCAGACAAAAAGTTCAATTCTTTTACACTGTTAAAAAGATTGTAAGTAGAATTTTAAACTTCTTTTTCATATCAATCTTTTTTTAGTTTTTATTAAGTGCACTGAGAGACATTTACTGTCATTTTTATTTTTAGGCACCAACTTTACGAAACCTTTTGCCTGTGGTTAGAGAAGAACGTGGGTTTAACGGAAGTCGTGAATACTTATGTTAGCGTCTGTATTTTACATTACACCTTTTTATTTATTATCTGGCAACATTTCACTTCAAAACTTGCCACACTTCAATTTTTATTAGCTGGCAACGCCGAATCACTCTTATTGGTCCGTGGATTCGATTGGTGGATAGCTGACCAATCGGAGCGAGGCACGCGTTGTGGCGGGCTTTGGAATCGTGAGGCGATCATGTCGGGGATTCGGCGGGCATTCGATCAGCTCCTGTCAACTTTGTATGGAAGGAACGAAATACCACAAGGGCAAAATCTCCAACTTGCCAATAAAAAATAAAAAAAGATTTTGTGTGGTAACACATAACTTCCGGCAATATCGTCTTTTGACAAATTAAAATGTTGCCATAAAATTATCCATACTTTCATGAATTAATTTTTATTGGAATTTTATTAAAGAAATATTTGAAAATGATAAACATGAATAAAACCGTCATGTTTTACATTTGATACGATGGGTCCAACAATGAAATGGAATGATATTATTTTTTATAGTAGGATTTTAATTTCAATATATAAAACACCAAATTGACAATGGCGTCGGCGTCGGAAAAATCTATAAGTCAATGGAAAAATCACATCAAAGATTACAACAGGGGGGGGACACTGCCGTACTTGATGTAGGCGTCCAATTTTTCACAAAGATACTAGCACCATCTTTTACGAAATCCGCGTAAACTTGAGAGATTTAGTACGAAAAAATTACATAGATGGTGCTTACGCCAATTATCGCCAGTGTGCATAGCTCTCTAGAGTATATATTATGTTCTGTGGTGCATAGTTACGCCTTGTTGATAATGAAAATTTTGTCAAAAATAATAAATGTACATTCTAAACCAGAATAAATATTTATTTATTCGGTTCTATTAAAGCTCCAGAAAGTGCGGTTGAGTTGAGTGGTAGTCCTAGTAGTAGATTATTTTAATAAACATCGCCATAATAAGACAAATAAATGACTTAAATATTAACACATTCATCATTTTTATTTTGCGCTGGCTTTGTAAAACATTCAATTTTGTAAACATTAACTGTACCTATTTGTTTTTTTTTATTTTGTAAATTCTTATTTTATAAGTTAATCAAGAACTATGCACGAATTGCTATGGCACAAATACAAAATGTTTATAAAACTGATTTTTGTATGGCCTACATTGCAAATTACCCGCCTACCCATAGAAAACCTATTCAGAGTATAGTAAATATATATGTAGATAAATACGTACCTATGTACGCACCTATAGTTTTTGGGATTAGTTCAGCGGATATAGTACCAGATGGCGACACTGTCTAATACAGGTGTCAAAAATTCTAGAGAGAGGGTTCTCTATTCCATCTATATTACTATACTCTTTGGATTACAATGAATCACATTCCCAAAACACTATTATTTACTCCTAGTCGAGTAAAATAGCGCATAATACAATATCAATATAGCGTCGGTTGTTTTGTTTGTTGTCTCTGTGTTAATTTCGTGGTATTTTTGGATATGTTTCTACATTTGAAGATATTCACCTGATCTAACCAACATCGAGTCGACTTAATGCTTCTCCGTTCCAGCGAATAATTGTTTTGAATGAGACATTGACCCTAGTATAAGAAAAATACAATAACTATACTGAGTTTAGACTTTCAGGATGCCTAGGTGAAGTACTGAGGAAAATCCAGGTAACAGGAAACACAACTTTATTCTTTCTCATAACCTCCTCCTCAAACAGCTCGCTCGAGTCCGAATGTGCAACCGACCTTTTCCCGCTTCCCAGGCCCTGCAGTCTCGACATAGTTAGCAATCGTTTTCGGTTGCTAAGTCCTAACAATCCAGATGTAACGATATTTGGTGGTCTCCACACTCAAATTTATCGGTTGTTACTGGTATTTTAGGTAGGTACCGGTAGGTAACAACCGATAAATTTGAGTGTCGAGACTACCAAACATTTACATCAACATTTACATCTGGATTGTTAGGACTTAGCGACCGAAAACTATTGCTAACTATGTCGAGACTGCAGGGCCAGGTTTCCGATAATTTGCGCGGTAAAATCGAGTTCTGCGATTGGTTAACGATTTAATGTCGTCAACCAATCACAGATGACAATGCTGGCCTCTGATTGGTTAGCCAATCAGAAGCATCCAAAAATAAACTGACAAACTAAAGTGTTGTCAGTATAAAATATTCGAATCAAATAGTTACTGGCCTGGAAACTAGCCTTTTTGCATTTCAATTTAATTAAATAAAAATGTAAATTAGCGAACCCTAACAATAGACCATCCTGATATCGTGTGCGTCCCTGCACACGGTACCGGGTGGAACCCTAACAATCGGAATTAGGTCAGTTGAACAAACTTCACAATCCAAGTACACAATAATTTCAAAATCAATTCAAATTAGATGCTAATATAATAATAATAATTTATTTAACTCATTTATTTGCTATTCAAAAGTTTCACAGATTATTATAATATTTAATACAAATTTACTTTATCCTCATTGACTATTTAGAAATTTATAAATGAATACAAATATGGTTGTAACTAAAAGAACATGAATTATCTAAATATTTAAATACATATTTACAAAATTATTTAGTTAGTTTCTATGGATGTTCGGACTTCTACGGAAGAGCAACTTCAAATTAATCATAGGCAAGGTATATAAATCACAACGATCGATTAGTTGTGTTTAATCTATTAAAAATAAAAAAATCAGGTCCCAATGATCGATTAATCGGGATACCCTGTGATCGACGATCGATTAGTCGATTTACTTCAACGATTACCTCGACGATCGATTGATCGAGGGAGCCCTTGCTAACCCTTCGCTCAAGCCGATCGATTAAGCTTGTGCAACAGGAGCAAGACGAACGAGTAGCTCTGGCATAGTTGATCAGACGCAAGTCAATCGATTCTCGCATCCAATCTGAAACAACACACCATTCTGTAGTTACATGCCTCGCAACACAAGGGACACCAAAATTTTAATTAAGTATATCTAATCATCATCTGTGTCTGAAGCAGATTCAGAATTCTCGTTTACATCTAATGCAGCCACGTGGATCCAAGGCATCATACGATCCGCAGCAACAGTCGTTGGACGCTTGCCTTGTGTATTACTTACACCAGGTACTGGAGCTACTACATATCGGTCATTACCCAAGACCTTTTTAACCCGATAGGGACCGATATACGACGGCAGGAGCTTCTTATTTTGGCCTTCGTTATTAAAGCACGTTTTAGTAATCTTAACAAGGTCACCTTCCGCGTATACATGCGCAGGTTTCCTACCCTTATCATAGTACAATTTTTGCTTGATCTGCTCGTTGTCTATCCTACTTTTAACTTCCTGGCGTATAGTGGGTAAATCAGTGGATTCGCGAGTTTCATCAAAAATCTCATTAAGAATGGGATTTGCCGAAACATTCATAGAGGTACCAAACATCACTTCGGCTGGTGTCCTGCCGGTCGTTTTTGGATAGTGTTGTTTAGTCCCCACTGAATCCTTCCTAAATGGCAATCCCATTCTTTTTCGCTATATTTCACGCTTAAAGCCTTCATAGACCCGAGAATTGTGCGGTTATACCGCTCGACTTGACCGTTAGATCGGGGACTAGAGACGGCATTCAGGATATGTTTAATGCCCTCATCTAGACAAAATCTTTTGAACATATGTGACGTGAAGCAGCTGCCGCGGTCACTCACGAGGCGATCAGGTGTTCTAAATATCCTGAATATGTCTTCAAGCACTCTTATTACGTTCTGAGTGTGTGTGTTCCGAACCGGTCTGACAAAACAAAACTTTGTAAAAGCGTCAACTACTACTAATAGGTAAGAAAAACCTCGCTTGGATTTCACGAAGGGTCCGAGATGGTCAATGTGTAATGTATGAAAAGGTACCTCCACTTTTGTGATAGCCACTACCACACTACCACTTTGATTATTTTTAGCGTATGCACATTCAATACAGGCGCTCACGTACTTGTTAACGAATCGTGTCATTTTCGGGAACCAATAACTTTTCTTTAATCGTTCTAAAGTCTTTTCAACCCCAAAATGACCGATATCGTCATGGTTCATCCGACATAATTGCCATCTCGCACCCTTCGGTACTACCCACCGCACATCTCGCTTGCCTTCACCTACACAACGAAATAACTTGTTGTCCTTAACGACGTAGTTTTCCTTAATATATTGCAAGCCCTTCTGATCTAGACTACTATCCAAAATATCTCTAATTCTCCTAAGTTCTGAATCTCCAAGTTGGAGGGTATGTAACCAGTCTTCGCTTGAAAGCCATAACGGTTGGAAGATTATCAGATTGATTCTCATCGGACTCGACTACAGAATTACGGGATAGCGCGTCGACATGTCCCATTTTTATACCGGCCCTATATTCTATTGTGCAATTACATTCTTGCAACTGCAGCCACCAGCGCGCTATTCTAGGAATGAGATCCCGTTTAGTAAAAGTGGACCGAAGAGCGCTGCAATCTGTAACGATTTTAAAGTATTTCCCTAACAAATAAACTCGGAAACTTTCGGAGGGAACAAACCACTGCTAGGGTTTCCAGTTCATAGGAATGGAAATTTTTCTCTTCCGGCGATGTTTGCCTGCTGTAGTATGCAACTGGTCGCAGCGTGTTATCCGCTGAACGCTGAAGGAGGATGCCTCCGATACTTATCCTACTTGGCGTCAGTGTGCAGTTCCAGCTCTGCTGATGGATCGAATATTGCGAGAATAGGTCTATTTATCAACCTAGCCTTCAAATCCTGAAAAGCAGTTTCCTGATTATCGCCCCATTCCCATGATACACCTTTCTTTAACCATTTGCTGAGTGGAAAAGCCATTACGGCAAAATCTTTGACGAATTTCCGGAAGTAGCTTGCCAGCCCGAGGAATTGGCGAACATTGTGTACAGTTTCAGGACGCGGAAAATTCATAACACTAGAGATCTTTTTCTCCCCAGGCCTTACTCCTGCTGCTCCGATTTCATATCCGAGATAGTAAATTTTATCGCGCAGAAAATCACATTTCGATAAATTCAAAGTAAGATTCGCCTTTTCTAACAATTGCAATACATCCTCAAAATTTTTCAGACATTCCGCCGAGTCCTTCCCAATAATTAGAATGTCGTCCATATATGCGGTTGCCTTACAGAAACGAGCTGACCTTAGAATGGTATTGATCATGCGCTGAAATACGGCAGGCGCATTTGCCAGGCCGAACGGCATGCGATTAAACTCGTATTGGCCGTCCGGCGTGACAAATGAGGTGAATCGCTTGCTTTGCTCTACGATTGGTACCTGACGCGAGGTCTAGGGAAATAAAACATGCCTGACCAGAAAGGCGAGCTATTTCATCCTCAATGATTGGCATTGGATATCTCTCCTTAAGAGTTACAGAATTCAGCATGCGGTAATCTATACACATTCTAAGAGATCCATCCTTCTTGCGTACAAGCAGAATAGGACTAGCATAGTCGGAAGATGATTCGCGCACTATACCTGCTTCTAACATCTCATCTACCATTGTACGCACTTGCGAGCGCTCATGATGTGAGAGTCGATACGGACGGTATACAACGGGACGTTGACTGTTAAGCTCTATTTTCATTTGGGCAATGTTAGTACATCCTAGATCCTTCAAGGATGACGCGAAACAATGCTTGTACTTCCTGAGCAAATCTAGTAATCGTTTCCTAGTGTCATCAGGTACCTTTTGACAAATGCGAACTTGGCTTTCATCGAATTTATTACCGGCAGCATCACTCATTAGTTCAGGTGACTCAACAACAACCCTGTTGACGAAATGGACCTTTTCGGCTCGGCTAAAGATGTTGTCCTTTGGAATTAGACAGAAAGGGGCATGAAGAATAACAACGATATTCACACAGCCATTTGTCGACTTATAAAGTCCTCCGCAAACTGAAAATTGCTGATTGGGTTTTCCTGCAACACTATTTTTCAGTAAAATACTGCCACTAAAACGGGTTGCAGACCAAGAGCTAAGCTAAGTTAGTTTAGCTTAGCTCGCATAGCTGACGCAGTTTTCCATACTTGTGTTCATAGTTTGCGGTCTGCACACAAGTATGAAAATTTACCTCAGCTGCGCGAGCTAAGCTAAACTAACTTAGCTTAGCTCTTGGTCTGCAACCGGCATTATGGTAGGATCGACGCTGGCTATGATCGAAACAGGTCCCCAAAATTTGACATCTCCTAAAGTGTGAACCTTTAAAGAGTTTCCACTCTCAATCAAAAACTCTCAATGTCATCAACATCAGAAAAAGGCAATTTATTGCCGTTGTCGAAAAATTTCAATTGCGAAACATTTTTAAAAGCAATGGGGAAGTTCCGTATAAGTCTGACCAATTAACAAAGGTTTGTCCAAAAAGTCATCACCCACAACCTTACAAATAACCCTAGCGTTGACATCGTCTATACTCAAATCAAGCGACAACTCTCCAAGAGATTGCACTACACTATTACCGATACTACTACATTATTATTATTATTATTACTATATTATTATTATTTGAGAGGGCGTGTTATCGTGAATCAATCCTAGCTCCTTGGTTACCGACTCCTTAATCAAAGTAACCTCGCTCCCAAAATCTATGAACCCCTGTAGGGGCAGCCCATTAACAATAATCTCTTTCATGAATTTGGAGTTTGGAGTTTCAGTACCCTTTTTGACAGAATCTATGCGCATTGTCTTTGAAATAGTAGCGTTAGAATTCGCCGGCTTTTCTCCGGGCTTGCTAAAACAGGTATCTATCGTATGACCGAGTTTATTGCATCGTTGGCACTTCAAGAGAGGTTTAGGGCAATGTAGGAAACTATGCCCCTTGTCCTTACAATTATAACAACCATTAGGCTGACCCGATCTAGCTATAGATTTTGGAGCTTGGTTCTGGTTATTATTCTGTGTATTGTCTAGAGTTTTATTACGGAAATGGCCACGGTCTACTGTGGGCTGATGAGTATCTTTATTGCTTAATAAGAACTGCAAAAGTTGGTCAGGATGATTGCAACGTAATGCCAAAGCACTCGATCGAAGCGTCTTGTCACTCAAGCCGTGAATAATGCAGTCCACGGCACGCTTTCCTACTATATCGCATTGATTCACGAGAGAAAGCTTTTCGTAATAATAAACTTCGATGGGCTCATTGAACTTGCTCTTTCTTTTCAGCATATCCTCCAAGGTCTGGCCGTAATTTTGTTCAGAAGGAAGTGCATTTATCAATTTATCTTGCCATTCTTACCAGCTGAAAAGAATGGAATTCAAGCTTTCGTACCACATTTTAGCCAGGCCTTGGAGTTTCTGCATGGCTAAATGAGTGGTAGTTCTGTCGTCCCAACCATATACCGACGCACATTCGTTAACCTTTTTCAGCCATATATCAATACGTTGATTTTTAGTTGAAGGGTCAAAATTAGGCAATATATTTTGGTGATTTATCTTTTGAGACGACTGTGCATTTTGGTGCTGTGGTTGTGACGACAGGTCCTCTTTCAACAGTTTTAAAACATTAACAAGATCGTTTTTAGAACAAGATGGACTACTTGATCTTATGTATCCTCCCGGATTGCTGCGTTGCTCAGCACGTGGCTCTGCCCGACGCTCAGCTTCCCGACGACCGGAGGGCTCGCGACGCTCGCTGGCACGTGGCTCTTCCCGATGCTCGGCTTCCCGACGTGCAGAGGGCTCGCGACGCTCGCTGACACGTCGTGACGATGATCGATGACGGTCCTCCGTCGTACGAAGTCGTTCACGCTCTCGGCGTAATTCCTGCTCCAGCATCTGTACTCTCTGCCGCCCCAGCAGGAAGTCTTGATCATCTCGAAATCGATTCGGGCTGTGCATACGCAGGCCGCTTCGTCTTCGTGAGCGATCCTCTCGACTAGGTGTCTCCAGTCTACGCCGACTGGAGTCTCCATTTGAGCGTTCTCTGCGTCCTGGTGGCTCGTCCATGATCTGAAGCACTCGCAGAAAAAAGAAGGTATGTTAAAAACAATTACTAAAAATATGGTGAATAACAATACACTATTCAGTTCAATTGAAGGATGAGCAATGAGTCATATCTCGGAAACGGTGTGTCCTACACCAAAAATAAGCAAATTTTCGTACCCCTTTTAGAAACCCCCATAGAATAATATTCTCGATCATTTTAGACACTAAGACACACACACACAAAAATTAGGCAAAAAATAAAATAAACCGTTATTAAATATTGTAGGTCGCATTACAAAACAATAGAACAAACTAAAAAATAAAACTCTTAAGTCTTAGACTATGTTTAGAGCTGCCATTTAGATAGGTTTAAAGACTGTTGTATCTCTAAGCACTTGTTGCACACATGTTCATTATTTCGGTAATACGACCGTTATCCTTTAAACTATCTCTGATTTCAGTACCATCACTAGTATTAAGCAAGTTTGAATTAAATATAAAATAATAAATAAACGCAATTAAAACACCAAAAGAAATATAATTCAGAATTTAAATAATAAAAGCCATGGGCGTGGACTTACTTACTTTATTCTTTCTCATAACCTCCTCCTCCAACAGCTCGCTCGAGTCCGAATGTTCAACCGACCTTTTCCCGCTTCCCCGGTTTCCGATAATTTGCGCGGTAAAATCGAGTTCTGCGATTGGTTAACGATTTAATGTCGTCAACCAATCACAGATGACAATGCTGGCCTCTGATTGGTTAGCCAATCAGAAGCATCCAAAAATAAACTGACAAACTAAAGTGTTGTCAGTATAAAATATTCGAATCAAATAGTTACTGGCCTGGAAACTAGCCTTTTTGCATTTCAATTTAATTAAATAAAAATGTAAATTAGCGAACCCTAACACTAGTGAGAAAGTGACTAAGTATTTTGTGACAATGGAAAACAAAAGAAAATGTTTTAATTGCGGCTGCTCGTCTGCTAAAGACGGCGTGAAGTTCATCTATGATGAAGTTGTTTCGATGCCCCATACCTACGTATCTCAATTTGTGATCATTTAACCATACGTAACTCAATTTGTGATAATTTAACCATACGTAACTCAATTTGTGTGTTGATGTCATGTCTGATTGAAAAGTAAATAATTATAACTTAATATAATATCTTATATTGTTGTTTTATTTTCTATTTCTTATAGTACCTCTGGGCACTCTGGCACTCTGGGCGAGAGTGCCCGACTGCCCAAAAGAAAGTAGGACACATGCGTTTTACTTAAATTTCGCGGTGCAAGATAGTTCTTAGGGGCTAAATCTAGATGTCGCCAGCAGCGATTTCCGTTTTATCTTTTTTGTTTGAAGTCGACGTTCTTCTCCGCTAGGAGTAATAAGTGTTCTGTGCATTCGATCGTCAAGGAGTCTCGAGTGAACATCAAAGAAAAGGGTGTACCTACGCAGTGTTAATTTCAAGGTAATAATGTATTATCCCCATGCTATATTATTGTGAACTGTTTTGATATTTTGAAGTAAATGTTTTCTGAACTGTTATGGAGTCTTTCATTTACATTTCAGAAGTGGGATAAACGGATTTTAACTCGTAAAAAAATAAAAAAGTTTTAAAATACGAGAGTTTAAACCCATACGTTAATCCCGCCCGCGCTTATTACATTTTCCTCTTTTTCTTTGCTCACACCCTGTTAAGGGTGTGTTCCTTTTCAATGTATGTTAATACATTGTAAAGGAAAAGCTCCATAAAGTGATCAATGTGATTTTCGACGATAGTCGCGTAAATACCATTTTTTTTTTTTTGTAATTCTAAAGACTTTAATAAATTGTCACTATTGCTAGGTTATGTTTAAATCGCCATGTGGTGGTTTGTTGCATCCTGCCGAGGCACTCCTACGGAGATGTAACGGGCTATGTTAAGCATGCACCCCATTTTGCCAGGGCGACACTCTGGATATGAAATGCATACTTACCACATAATAAAGTTCCTATAACTCCTCTCACTGTGGCCAAGACACCTTTAGCCATCATCGGTCCTATGAGTCTGTGGGATCGGCAGTGAGAAAACCATTTCCTGTGTACATTGCACGACGTACACGAACCCTATTCCTACCCAAATTCCGTCTGTTACCGTAGGTCTCCTTGTAACAGACTTCCCTCACGTGAACCAACGTAACTTACGTTTGGTATGGTTTGTATGGTAGGTTAGGGCGTTAGGATAACTAGGGTGCTTGGTCTTTACAACAGGGCTAGGTTTATGGTCAGTAGGATCCGTGGCTCAATTGCCACAAACATAGCCACACTGTACGCATTTGGAATAACGGCTATACTAAGCTGTGAATCCTGGTGCATAAGTATCCCATATTGCCAGGACGACACTCTGAAAATGCAATGCTTGTTGAGGCGATGAATAATATTTTACTTTGATCATGAAATTTTAATGGATTAATCTATTTACCACCATAATAATAGGATTAAACTAAAGTTAAATACATTAATTAACACTTAGTTATTTTTTATCACAATGTAGACAATGGATGCATCGCCTGCGGGCAGTGGTGATGGACGTCGCTGCAATAACGAGGATGAGCCAATAATTGTGGACCATAACGAGGGCCCACGGCGGTCTCCGCAGCGACGCCAAATTCGTCAAAGCGAGGGAGCGGAAGGAATCTGGTTAGAGACAGGCAAAGCCGCAAGCACTCTCTTTTAAAGTCAAACTATAATAAAAACGTTAATAACCGGCGATCAAGAAGAGACGCAAGTAGCGAACGCAATCGCAGCAGGGACCGACCTTACAACCGTCGTAAAAGGGACCAATATCGCGACGACTCTGTCGATAAAGGCCGTGATAGAAGTCGACTTCGCGATGATTCTAGTGATTATTATCGTAGTAGGAAACGGTTTCGTGACAGCTCATCTGATGATGAAATCTAGGTCACGAGGGTAGGACGACGTCGTCATCGCAGTAGTAGCAGTGGTAGCTATGACACTCCTACTAGATGCTTACTGAAGCGCGGACGAACTCGTCCTCCCTCACGTCGTCGTACAAAACGTGAATTGACGGAAGTTGAGATGCCTGATGCTACTCATAGCATCTTAAATAAATTCCTGAATGTCCTCAATAATGTGAAGGGACAATCGACCTCTAAGCTTTCTTTGACAAACATGATTCCAGAATTCGATTCTTTATCTACCGAACAAACCATAGTAACGTGGTTAACTAAAGTCGAGGAAGCCGCGGAGATTTATAATTGGGATGAACGCGAAACAATTCATTTTGCTCTACCGAAACTCGTTGGACTTGCTCAGACATGGTATAAAGGCTTGAGCACGATGCTTTATTCGTGGACACAATGGAAAAGGAAGCTTATTGAGTCTTTTCCCTGTAGGTACGACTATGCGGAACTACTAACCCAGATGTTGGCCAAGCGTGTGCGTTACGGCGAACCCCTTGAACAATATTACTACGCAAAGATAAATCTCCTGAACCGATGTGGTATCGTAGGTCGAATAGCAGTCGATTGCTTATTACACGGTGTAGATGATAGGGCGGTACGGATAGGAGCACAAGCGGCTAGGTTTCGTGGACCTGAAGATGTGCTTAGATATTTTAAAACTGTTAAGCCAGGCACTAGTAGGGAAACCGCGGATAGGTCCGGGCAAGTTAAAAGGAACTCTTTGATAAATAACAATCGGAACAAATCTGACGCGAATAAGAGGTCCACCTTTGTCATTAAGTGTCACAATTGTAATGAAGAAGGGCACAAGAGTTTTAAATGCAATAAGCCTCTAATGAAATGCACTCTGTGTAACCGTGAAGGTCATTTAGATTTGTATTGTAGATCTAAGCGGCCTGCTACCCAAAACACTGAACGCCCTAGTAGTGGAGTTAAGGATGAAAAGCAGGTTGCTGTAGTAGACTATTCAGATGATACTAATGAGAAGTATGTCTTCGAAATATTTGTAAATGGTCAGCCGATCAATTGTCAAGTAGACTTAGGGAGTCAGTGCACCTTGGTTAGGGAATCGGAAGCAAAGCGTTTGAAGCTGAATACAAGCTTGGACAGATTACCAGTCTTGCGAGGTATGGGTGGCTTTCACATAAAACCACTGGGAAAATGTAATGCTAACGTAACTGTCCAAGGGATAAAAGAGAATATAGAGATTCTCATTGTTGAAGACGCCGCTTTGAAACACCCAGCCCTCCTGGGTCATAAGTTCACCGAAAAACCTGGTATTACTATCATAAAGACCCCTTTTTTTTTTTGTGGGTGGGAAATCATCAAATAACTTCTCCCGCTCTGGGCAGAACAGGAGGGCGTGTCAGACTCTTACTGACTAAAACCCACCCGTGTTCCTTCAGTTGCCTGTGCCAGGGGCCACGGTAACCCTCTTGGACTTTTCCGCAACCCTAGCTGGCATCGGTCCTAGCAAACCCCGTCATTGGTGCTGACATCTCTTTGAGGCGCGCGTGGAACAAACGCGCCTTCAACCCGGGCCTTGTCCTTATCGAACGGCGAGCTGCCCATTGCTCGCCGTTTGCAAGCCCGCGCCTACGGTGGCCGGGAATCGGCCTGCGATTCCCGACGCCCAGGGCGTCTTCTGCGGCGGCTAGGGGCGTGAGGGCGCAAATTTTGCCTGTCCCTCACGTGAGAGATCGCCACCGCCAATCGCCTCCACGAGGACAAGGCGGTGCTCCGCCCAAGCCGGGCAGACCTCCGTCACCGTATGCTCCACCGTGTCCTCCGGGCGATCCACACAATGGTGACACCCGGGCGTTTCCTCCCGCCTTATCCGGAACAGGAACCTCCCGAAACAACCGTGTCCGGTGAGGACCTGCGTCAGGCGGAAGGTAAGGACGCCGTGGCGCCTCTCTAGCCACTCCTCAAAGAGGGGACTTATCGCCGCAATTGTGGCGTGCCCAGCGCTGGGTTGCGACAATCGCACTCTTCATGCCGCCCTAAGATCCCGCCGGAGCTCTGTCCGCTATACCGTGATTTCTCGCGGCAGCGGAGCTACGCCCCGGCGTTTCGCCTCCTCGCGCCACTCCCAAACGTGCGCGAGGACTTTTGCCTCCAGATCCCATGGCGGTAATCCGGCAAGGAGGCTCGCCACCTCACCGGAGACCGTACGGTATCCCCGGACCAGCCGGGTGGCCATGACCCTTTGGGGCGCGTTCAACCAGCGGGCTGGCTGCCGCCTCAAGGAACGCGCCTATACCGGTGCCCCGTAAAGGGCCATGGACCGTATGACCCCCGCGTAGAGCCTCCGGCAGGAGGCGTTTGGCCCCCCTAGATTGGGCAGGAGCCGCTTTAAGGCAGCCCCGGCCCTTTCCAGTCTGGGAGCCAAACGTCGGAAATGCTCCACGAAGTTCCACCGGCTGTCGAGGACGAGTCCCAGGTACTTCATCGTCGACTCGACGCCGATGTGAACCCCTCCTACCGTTATTTGGGAACCACGACGGTGGCGTGTTCCGAGGACCATGAAAACACATGGCCTCGGACTTGTGCAGGGCCACCTCGAGTCCCAATTGCCGGATCCTCTCGACGATTGTCGCATTCCCGCGTGTCGCTAGTTCGGCCACCGCCTGGTGCGACCTCCCCTGCGCCAGGACCAGCGTGTCGTCAGCGTAACAAACCATGCATACGCCGCTACGGAGGTCGGCGCGCAGCACCCAGTCGTATCCGATGTCCCACAGATGCGGCCCCAGGACCGATCCCTGTGGGACACCGCACGACATCTCTTGCCGGTTCCATATTTATTTATTTATTTATATATTCTACATACTCCCTGGTGACCGGGGTAAATGACGGCCCTGTCCGTCAAATAGGCCTCGACCACACGACAGAGGTAGGTCGGCATCCGGTGATACCGGAGTGCCTCCCTGATGCAACTCCAGGGCAGGGTATTGAAGGCATTGGCGATGTCTAAACACACCGCCAAGACGACCCCACCCCGGGCCACAGCATCCCCCGTCGTGAGGGCCCGCACGCGCATGATGGCGTCCACCGTAGAGCGCCCCCTGCGGAAGCCAAACTGGCTCTCTGCCAAATCCGGCCCCACCCGCACCAGCCGCCCGACGAGGTGGTCTGCAATGACTCTTTCAAAGAGCTTGCCCACCTCGTCGAGCATCACGATGGGCCAGTAAGCGGACGGAGAGTCCGCTAAGCGCCCCGGCTTCTTGATGAGGACCAGTTTCCCCGTCTTCCAACGAAGTGGGAACTGGCCCCTCTCCATGCATGCGCTTAGGAGCCCCCTTAGTCGAGGCCCGAGAGCCTTCGTGGCCAGGACCCAGGCTTTCCCAGGTAAGCCGTCGGGTCCTGGGGCGGTATTTTTGGCACTCAGCCTACGTACCGCCACTCGCAGCTCTGCCTCGGTCACCTCCGGAGCATCGTCGTCGTCGTCGGCGGTGTGGTCCGCATTGAGCACCGCAGTAGGCGGAGCCATGGGTGGGAATATATGTTTCCCTCTAGAAGGGAACAGAGCGCTCACCACGTCCTCCACGAGCTGGGGCCGGAGACTCTGCGTCAGCGGGGGAGCCCATGGGCGGAGCTTCTCTCGCACAAATTTATAGGGGCGTCCCCACGGGTCCCTGTTCAGAGTCTCCAGCGACTCCTCGCGGGCCAGTCCCCTGGCCCGCAGGATCTCCGCTTGGAGGGTGGTCTTCGCCGCTCTGTACCCCTCGTACAGCTCCGCCTGAATGTCTTCTGTATCCGGAGGGCGAATACGGAGCCTGCGGTGCCTGGTGTACCGGCGTCGCGCAGTGACGCACGCACTGCGCAGAGTCGTCAACTCCGGCGACCACCAGCACACCTGACGCTGGGCGCGTCCGGGCTGGGCCCGGGCCATTGCCATGTCACATATTTCGGACATGGCCTCCCGGAACCACTTCACCTTGACGTTGATGTCAGCAGGCCTGTCCGGTGATGACACCCAGGCCTGCACGATCGAGGCTTCCAGGAGGAGCTCCCGATCCAGCTGCTTCAGCGCCCACCGCGGACCACACGGGGCCTGTCGGACCAGCGCGTTCGAGGTCTGGGCGGAGACGTCAAACCGGATGTACCGGTGGTCGGAATAGGTCTCCACCCCCTCTATGACGCGCCAGTCAAGGACACGCGGCGACAGAGCGGGGCTGGCGAACGAGATGTCCACCACCGATTCACCCCGCATCCGCACACACGTGGGGACAGAACCCCGATTTAGGACGACCAGGCCTGTCTCCAGAGCCCAGTCCTCCACCATCCTGCCCCGTGTGTCCGTAAACCGGGAACCCCAAGCCACATTCTTGGCATTGAAGTCCCCGAGGACGAGCACGGGGAGGGAACGATACCCAACGACGACGACTTTCAACCCTGCAAGGGAGTTGTGGAACTCGGCAAGGGTTCGGTTCGGGGAGAAGTATACCCCAACCACTACGATCTCCCCGAACCGTGCTGCCACGCAACCCCGTCCCCTCGTGACAGCCTCGAGGGACGGAGTACCGTCGGCGGCCGACGAAATTAGGGTCACTGAGCCACTCAGGTCCTCCACCCAGTCATCCCTGGGCGGGACAAAGTACGGCTCAGCGACCACGGCGATGTAAATCGACCACTGCGCCATGCTCTGGAGCAACAGATCCTGAGCGGAGGCGCAGTGGTTGATGTTCGCCTGGAGGAGGCGTAATGGGGCCGTTATTGACACTCCATGTTAGTCTCCTCCCGAGCCCTCTGTGAGGGCCCCGCCGCGGTGGTGACGGCGGCGACGACGGCGGTCGAGGCGGCAGCGGCGGCGGCAGTGTCGGCGGCTGCGGCAGTGACGGCGTTGGCGGAGGGCTTGCCCCTGCCCCTGGCTGTGGCGGGTGGAGCGCAGGCCTTGCTCCCCATCCGGTGATCGGCCGGCTTGCCAGCTGCCGCACATACGGTGCAGTGCGGCGCGGCATTGCAAGAGCCGGCCTTGTGACCGGGCTGACCACAGCGGAAGCAATGGTGGCTGCGGTCCACCTCCGAGGTGCATTGAGCTTCCACGTGGTTGCCCACCTGGCAGCGGAAGCACCTCAGAGGTCTGGGTTCCAGCAGTTTCACCTGCGCGGAAACCCAGCCCACCAGTAGCCTTCGGCCCTCGGCTATTTTTTTGGCCGCCGACACGGGGCAGCTTACCGTAACGGCTTGCATCCCCTCCAGGATGCGCAAGTCAGCGCATTTGGTAGGCCTGGACACTCGGGCCTAGTCCGCATTTAAGGACGCCCTAAGCCTTTCGGCCAGAGCGTCGGCAGCCGGGCCGCTGGCCGCACCGGGATTCTCCAGCTTCCGGGCCCCAGTCGCCGTGAGCCTTACCCGGATGCCTTCGGTGGCACCGATCTCCTTGAGGCTTACCGCCTTCCCCACCTTGGCTAGCACGTCGTGGTAGGACACGCCCTTCTTCACCGCTTCCGGCTGTAGTGTAATCACTACAGCTGCGGACTTCGGGGCGCGGAGCCTAGCCGCGACGCTTCGCTCTTTGCGCCGCTGCTGCCTCTCCTTCCTTTTGGCCGCCCTTGCCGCGTGCCTGGCCTTCCTCTTCTCTCCGGCTACTTGCCATTCAGCACCAGCCGGAGGAGATATAGGGGGAGGAGGTGGGGGCGGCCGTCTTGCAGCCAGGGCCAGTGCCCTCGCCGTCTGTGTAGCCATCCCGCCCGCCCTGGGCATGGGCGGCTCCGCGGGTTTCGACACGGGGGGGGGCCTTCCTCTGACCCGACGAGCCAGGTTTGGCCGCGGCAGCTGCGATGGTGGCAAATGAGACCCCCTTCTGCCAGCCCGTGGCCGGCTGGCTCGCCGCTAGTGGGGGGCGCAGGACAATGGCCTCCAGGGCGGAAAACCGGCTCTGGAAGGCAGCCAGCTCCTGCCGCACCAGGGTCAGAACCTGGTCTTGCGCAGGCACGGGCCGTCCCTGCCCATTCTGCTACGCCCCCGCCTGCGGCACCTCCCTGGGGCCGGCTGCTCGAAGCCCGGCCAGGTCTGCTCGGAGCTCCTCATTCTCATTCCGGAGAAGCTCCATGGCGGCTGTCAAGCGGGCGACCTCCGCCCGCATTTCAGACATTGCGTCTGACGGAGACCCAGGTTGAATGGCCTCCGCTGCCGCCATAATGGAGGCCGTGACCGCGGCTATGGCCTTGTCTTTAGAGGATTTATTCCTCTTCAAGGTCACATCCTTTATAGCGGCGACCACGACCTCCGCAAACCTGGCCGCTCGATCCGAGTTGGAGCCGCCAGTGGCGTCCGGCTCGCCACTCGAGGACTCTGAGAGACCCGCCTTGCAGCTGGTCCTTCCAGGCTGGTTCCCTTCCAAAGCGAGTCTCTCAGTTTGCTGAGCTGGCTCGGCTGGGCTGACAGAGCGCAGCTCATTAGTCTCCTGGGTGGCGAGCCCTCTGCCCAAACCCTTCTCGCGGGCCCCACCCCGCCGGCTAGAGTGGATTTTTTTGGGCCCCGAGGTCCACTCTTCGGAGGATGACCCCTGGCCCTCCCCCGATCTGGGGCGCTTCTGGAAGAACCTTCGGTTCCTTCCAGCAGCCCCCTCCACTTCGCGCCCCGAGCCCTGGCATGAGCCCTCCGCGCCAGATGCGGCGTCGGACTCCGACCCCGCATCACTCCTCTCCTCTTCGTCATTTTTATGTTGTATGTCATGTTCCATTGTTAATCCCACGAGTAGATATGGGTTATGATGTCCACCGGGCAGAGCCTAGATGCCCGGTAAGCCTACATACTGCAGAGTGCGGCAGGTGCTCTGCAGGGGAAGCGCTAACGACTGGACTCCCTCCAGCCATTCATCCTCTCACCGCGCTTCGAAGCTTAGGATTGGGTGGTTTTTTTATCTTAGAGGTAGCCTTCCTCTGGGCCAGGCAATTAAGCCAAGCCCCCGGCGGCGGCATTAGGCATGCCTCCGTTCGCTGTCCGGCCGACCCGACTCAGCGAACCCTGTAATGTTTGTATTTTTTTACTTACGTTTTGGCTATTAGATCTTATATTATACGTTCCCTCCAATTATCTGCATGGCCATTGTCTGTTGTTTAACCATTCCTAGGCCTCTATATTTTAAGTTATTTAGATTTTCTCATGCTCTTCCAATGTTTATTTACCTTTTGTAATGTCAGATAATGACAAGCCTAGGTTTTATTTTTAATGCATTGCTAGAGCTGCCAGTAGGTAAGGTTGTATAGGTATTAGACCTTATTATAAACTATTATTCTTCTTTTATGTTCTAGAATCATTGTTAAAAATTTTATATGTCAACCGATCCGAAAAGGAAGGGAGCCGGGACCGTCAGATCAGATTACTCTTGGTGCTCGCCTTGGCAGGAGGTCCTGAAGTTATATAGTGCTCGGTGGGAGGGCTGTGCCCTCTGATAGTGTGAGCTGTGCTTGAACAAACCAATCTACGCGTCCTTCTACACCGGACTATGTTGGAAAGTCGCTAGACCGGCAATGGCTACCCTTGGCGTCAGTTCTGGATACTGACGCAAGAAGATTACGTCGTGGTCTTCAATAAACTAGTGACGCCGACGGCTGGTAGATCTCAGCCCTCTGCCTGCCTCCTCTACCACGGCCTGCCCCTCCGAGGTCGGTGACATGGTCTAACTCAAGGACCCTCCTTTTACAACCTGCGAGCCTCTCTAGAAGAAACGCTTGGACCTTCAACTTATACCCGGTTTCCCTGACTTTATATTCTACCTCAATTATATTATTTTACCATGTCTTCTTTTACTTTTACTTTTTCTTTTAAGCCGGGACTCCTCCAGTTCTGGTGACAGTTCCCTCCTTGACCTTACATTTTCCCCCTCCCGGGAAAATGTAACGTTACAACCCGCTGAAAGTTCTCCTCGAGGACTGCTCCTCAAGGAGAGAAACACGTGCCGCTTTGGTGCGCCTGCACCGCAGCGGCGGCCCTTCTCAGTCTACGCCCACTCAACTTCCTCTGTAAGCAGAGGAGGAGTGGACGTATTGACCCTCTATAGCCCGGTTCCCTTCACCGACCATCAAGCATGATCGGTGATTGGAACCATGACCTTTCCCCGTTTGTTAAAGATTAGCCGCCAGCCCCAATTGTCTACCAAGACTTGGTGGGCAATTGGAGCCGACGTTGCCCAGGGTGCGCCACGAGGAGGCTCTTCAACATGCACCCCATCATAAAGACCCCTAACGAAGTAGTGTTCGAACAGGATTCCCATCAGAAGATATTCCTCATGACTCAGGCTGACGTAGTAATTGCTCCAAAACAATTAACTGTGATACCTGTGAAGTCACGAACTAGTATTACTGGCTTAGCGTATGTGAACGGCTCCGTTAGAGGCACCACAGGTAAAGAACACTATAGACTCCCGGGCGGGTATAAACTGCACGGTGGTTTTGGTAACTTGCTGCTACAAAACGTCTCTTGTAGTTCGGTCTGTCTAAAACAGGGCTCTTTACTGACGCGCGCTACCCCCATCATGAGCGAACAAAATGTATACTCTGTAAGTTTCGATGATAAATCCCTGGATGAGTCTGTACAGTGCGGTAACACTATCACTTCAGAGCAGAAACTCGAGATCCAAAGATTATTATCGAAGTTCAAAGAGTGTTTTTCCTCTGGTCTTAAAGATCTTGGTTACACAATTGCAACAGAGATGGTCATAGAGCTTAACGATGCAGAGCCAGTGGTATACAGGCCATATCGCATGCCATACGGCGAAAGAGCGCTGGTAAGAGATATGGTTCAGGAGATGATGGATGCGGGGATTGTAACAGAATCCACTTCGCCATATGCGAGCCCAATCGTGCTGGTCAAGAAAAAAACCGGAGAGAAACACTTGTGTGTAGACTATAGAGCTTTAAATAAACGCACAAAAAAGGATCACTATCCCTTACCTCTAATAGACGACCAGCTCGATAGGCTCGCAGGTAATAAACTGTTCACATCGTTAGATTTAGCGTCCGGCTATTACCAGATTCCTATTGAAAAGAATTCGCAAGATAAAACCGCATTTGTGACGCCCGATGGCCAGTTTCAGTATACACGAATGCCTTTTGGACTGGTAAATGCACCATCTATTTTCCAAAGAACGATCAATAAGATCCTCTCTGAAGCGAAAATAAAGTACGCTCTCGTCTACATGGATGATATTTTGATCCCAGCACAGTCTTTTGACGAAGGTCTCTGTAGGCTTGAAGAAGTACTTTCCCTTTTAAAAGGGGTGGTCTTATGCTCAAACTACCCAAATGCAACTTTTTCATAGACAGCATCGAATTTCTGGGTTTCCAAATTAATGCTGATGGTATTAAACCCGGTGAAAGGAAAACCGAAGCCGTTTCAAAGTTTCGTACACCCAAAAGCCAACGTGAACTACAGCAATTCATCGGCTTGGCAAGTTTCTTTAGACGGTTTTTTAAAGGATTTGCTACAATCGCAAAACCTTTAACGGACCTTCTTCGAAAGAATACTACTTGGAAGTGGGGGCCCGAACAAGTGAATGCGTTTGAAACAATCAAGTCAAAGCTGGTACAGAGGCCCTTGCTCGCTCTTTATGACCCAACACGCGAAACCGAGGTACATACGGACGCCAGTAAACACGGGATAGGAGGCATTTTATTGCAGAAAGATAATGCTGATCATTTGAGGCCAGTCTCATATTTTAGCAGGAAAACTACTCCCGATGAACAAAAGCTCCACTCATTTGAGTTGGAGACGCTGGCCGTCGTATCCTCCCTCAACAGATTCCGCGTCTATCTGAAAGGTGTTCCAATTAAAATACTGACAGACTGTAACGCGCTACGAACGACTCTATCAAAAAGAGACCTTATACCTCGCATACCGCGCTGGTGGGTTCAATTTCAGGAATATATATGAGATCGAATATCGCCCTGGGTGTCGTATGGCCCATGCGGATGCACTAATTAGGAATCAGGTAGGGGGAGCTAAGGACGATTCGCATGTATTAGACGTATTAACAGTAGGTACGGATGATTGGATAGCTACGGTACAGAGTAATGATGACGAAATAGCACGTATTAGAGAGATTTTGAATGACCCTAAATCGGACCAGGTGCTAGATGTTATTAAAAACTATACATTGAAAAACGGCAAAGTTTATCGAATTGTAGGCAAGGAAGAAAATGATTTAAGGTGGGTGGTACCGAAGGGGGTAAGGTGGCAGATAGCCAAAATGAACCACGACGACCTGGGCCACTTCGGTTTTGACAAGACCTTTGCGCGAATTCAGCAAATCTATTGGTTCCCCAAAATGCGCCGGTTTATAAAAAAATATATCAAGTCTTGTTTAGAGTGTGCACGGAGTAAGGACCATACAGGGAAAGTTCAGGGCGAACTACATCCGATCCCTAAAGTTGAAACTCCATTTCATACAATCCACGCGGATCATCTAGGACCATTTGTGAAGAGCAAAAAGGGCAACTGCTATCTATTGGTAATTGTGGATGGGTTCACGAAATACATAAATATAAAGCCAGTCAGAAACACTAAAAGTTCTACCTCAATAAAAGCCTTTAAAAGGCAAATTAGTTATTTTGGGGCACCTGCTAGACTGATAACCAATAGAGGGACTTCTTCTACCAGTAACAGCTTTCGCGCGTTTGTCCAATCCATGGGTATCAAGCACATACTTAATGCTGTGGCTACACCTCGAGCAAACGGATAATGCGAACGTTACAATCGGACAATCTTAAGTGCACTCACGTCTAAAACAGACAATAAAGACGATAAGAACTGGGATGATTATATTCTGGATATACTGATCGGTTTGAACACTACTGTCCACAAGACGACTTGCAAAAGCCCTTCGGAACTACTTCTTGGTTTTAACATACGTAGTAGCTCCGAAAATGCTCTAAGCGATATTATAGACGATGTTCGAGAATTTTCCACAGATGATTTGGGCCAGGTACGATCCAAAGTAGATCCACGTATTGCCGAACAACAGGTTAAAGACAAAATCCGATATGATGCTAGACATAAGCGCGCTTACAAATATAACTCGGGCGATTTAGTTAGCATAAAGCGAGAGGTGCCAAGCGATGGCAAATCGAAAAAACTAGCGGCAAAATTTCAGGGTCCATACCGAATTTTGAAAGTACTGCCTAACGATACGTTTTTAGTAGAAGATACGCCGTTAACCCGCAATCATGGCCAACGTCGATATGAAAATGTAATAGCGATAGATAGAATTAAGCCGTGGCTCGCTTTTGATAGGAATTATGACTCTACAGAGTCAGAGTCTGAAGAATAGGCTAATCAGGACTGTAATGAACCTAACGAACCTAACAATTAGAACCATATACTAACGAGAGTACATCTAGATTGGAACAGATAGATTTATGAAACATAATAAATAATCTAATATTTAATAAAGTAAAGTGCGTACAACGCATTGATGTAATATTTAAGATAATATTAATAGAATTAATATCATGTTAATAGTTTATATAATAATAAATCTAACTTAGCTACAATAAGCTTACCATGTAAATAACTGTTCGTTAATATCATAGCTTGATTTATGATGAATTCCCGGTGGTTAAATATAAAGCTGTCAACTAGGTTAACAAATTAAAATTGTTTTTAGATCATGTAATTAAATCTGATAGATCTTATACCTACATATTATATTAAGATTATAATATTAGTACTAATTATTATTATAAGATGGCAATGTTATCATGATTTGATTGTAAAACTTTAATAGATTCCAAGGTTAATTCTGTATACTCGTGTACTAGACTACTAGAGTTTGTCGTACATCATGTATGGAATCTACCTCCGTCAGGCTTTAATTTAATTTCTTGTAACTTAAAATAGAATTTTACATATATGTTTTTTTTGTTTTTTTTTGGTGTCGCGAAGGGACTCGCTTTTCGTAGGATGGCCGAGCTGTTAGCGTCTGTATTTTACATTACACCTTTTTATTTATTATCTGCCAACATTTCACTTCAAAACTTGCCACACTTAAATTTTTATTAACTGGCAACGCCGAATCGCTCTTATTGGTCCGTGGGTTCGATTGGTGGATAGCTGACCAATCGGAGCGAGGCACGCGTTGTGGCGGGCTTTGGAATCGTGAGGGGATCATGTCGGGGATTCGGCGGGCATTCGATCGTCAAGGAGTCTCGAGTGAACATCAAAGAAAAGGGTGTACCTACGCAGTGTTAATTTCAAGGTAATAATGTATTATCCCCATGCTATATTATTGTGAACTGTTTTGATATTTTGAAGTAAATGTTTTCTGAACTGTTATGGAGTATTTCATTTACACTTACGAAAGGTTCTAATAGCCCTGGGCTTTAAATACAAAAAGTGCCAATCAGACAGACAAGCTTTTATGGAAAATCCGAATATTGCTGCAAAACGTGAAGTCTACTTGGACAAGATTATTAAAAATAGGAATTTACCGGATGATCTGAGAAAGGACATTATTTATCTAGACGAAAGCTATATTCATACTTCTTATAAATTAAAAAAAATGCTGGCAGTCTCTTACCGTCAGTGGAATAAAAGAAAGTGTGTCCAAAGGCAAAAGGTAAATTGTTGCTGAAGCATGCTTTATTTAATGCGTTGTGTGTTTTGCATGTGTTGCACGTTCTGCATGTTTTTTTTTTCAGGTACATTATCATACATGCAGGGAATGAAAATGGTTTTGTACCAAATGCTTTGTTAATATTTTGTCGGAGTCGGAGATGAATAAAATCAAATTTCACTAAATGGGTTAAGGAGAAACTAATATCGAATTTGTCTATACCTTCAATTATAGTAATGGATAACGATTAAAATGTTTGATTCTGATTTCATAAAACCCGCCAATATTCACACTAATTGTCAAAAAGAAAAATAAGTACCTATCAAAACCGTTTTCGTCGTACTATTATAAGAAAAATACAGTAACTATACTGAGTTTAGACTTTCAGGATGCCTAGGTGAAGTACTGAGGAAAATCCAGGTAACAGGAAACACAACTTTATTATTTCTCATAACCTCCTCCTCAAACAGCTCGCTCGAGTCCGAATCCGAATGTTCAACCGACCTTTTCCCGCTTCCCAGGTTTCCGATAATTTGCACGGTAAAATCGAGTTCTGCGATTGGTTAACGATTTAATGTCGTCAACCAATCACAGATGACAATACTGGCCTCTGATTGGTTAGCCAATCAGAAGCATCCAACGATAAACTGACAAACTAAAGTGTTGTCAGTATAAAATATTCGAATCAAATAGTTACTGGCCTGGAAACTAGCCTTTTTGCATTTCAATTTAATTAAATAAAAATGTAAATTAGCGAACCCTAACAATCGACCATCCTGATATCGTGTGCGTCCCTGCACACGGCACCGGGTGGAACCCTAACAATCGGACTTAGGTCAGTTGAACAAACTTCACAATCCAAGTACACAATAATTTCAAAATCAATTCAAATTAGATGCTAATATAATAATAATAATTTATTTAACTCATTTATTTGCTATTCAAAAGTTTCACAGATTATTATAATATTTAATACAAATTTACTTTAACCTCACTGTCTATTTAGAAATTTATAAATGAATAAAATACAAATATGGTTGTAACTAAAAGAACATGAATTATCTAAATATTTAAATACATTTTTACAAAATTATTTAGTTAGTTTATAAGGATGTTCGGACTTCTACGGAAGAGCAACTTCAAATTAATCATAGGCAAGGTATATAAATCACAACGATCGATTTATCATCACAACGTAATCACAACGATCGTGTTTAATCTATTAAAAAAAATAAAAAACTCAGGTCCCAATGATCGATTAATCGGGATACCCTGTGATCGACGATCGATTAGTCGATTTACTTCAAAGATTACCTCGACGATCGATTAATCGAGGAAGCCCTTGCTAACCCTTCGCTCAAGCCGATCGATTAAGCTTGTGCAACAGGAGCAAGACGAACGAGTAGCTCTGGCATAGTTGATCAGACGCAAGTCAATCGATTCTCGCATCCAATCTGAAACAACACACCATTCTGTAGTTACATGCCTCGCAACACAAGGGACACCAAAATTTTAATTAAGTATATCTAATCATCATCTGTGTCTGAAGCAGATTCAGAATTCTCGTTTACATCTAATGCAGCCACGTGGATCCAAGGCATCATACGATCCGCAGCAACAGTCGTTGGACGCTTGCCTTGTGTATTACTTACACCAGGTACTGGAGGTACTACATATAGGTCAGTTCCCAAGACCTTTGTAACCCGATAGGGACCGATATACGACGGCAGGAGCTTCTTACTCTGGCCTTCGTTATTAAAGCACGTTTTAGTAATCTTAACAAGGTCACCTTTCGCGTATACATGCGCAGGTTTCCTACCCTTATCATAGTACAATTTTTGCTTGATCTGCTCGTTGTCTATCCTACTTTTAACTTCCTGGCGTATAGTGGGTAAATCAGTGGATTCGCGAGTTTCATCAAAAATCTCATTAAGAATGGGATTTGCCGAAACATTCATAGAGGTACCAAACATCACTTCGGCTGGTGTCCTGCCGGTCGTTTTTGGATAGTGTTGTTTAGTCCCCACTGAATCCTTCCTAAATGGCAATCCCATTCTTTTTCGCTATATTTCACGCTTAAAGCCTTCATAGACCCGAGAATTGTGCGGTTATACCGCTCGACTTGACCGTTAGATCGGGGACTAGAGACGGCATTCAGGATATGTTTAATGCCCTCATCTAGACAAAATCTTTTGAACATATGTGACGTGAAGCAGCTGCCGCGGTCACTCACGAGGCGATCAGGTGTTCTAAATATCCTGAATATGTCTTCAAGCACTCTTATTACGTTCTGAGTGTGTGTGTTCCGAACCGGTCTGACAAAACAAAACTTTGTAAAAGCGTCAACTACTACTAATAGGTAAGAAAAACCTCGCTTGGATTTCACGAAGGGTCCGAGATGGTCAATGTGTAATGTATGAAAACGTACCTCCACTTTTGTTATAGGGTGAAGAAGACCTTCCCTACCACTTTGATTATTTTTAGCGTATGCACATTCAATACAGGCGCTCACGTACTTGTTAACGAATCGTGTCATTTTCGGGTACCAATAACTTTTCATTAATCGTTACAAAGTCTTTTCAACCCCAAAATGACCGATATCGTCATGGTTCATCCGACATAATTGCCATCTCGCACCCTTCGGTACTACCCACCGCACATCTCGCTTGCCTTCACCTACACAACGAAATAACTTGTTGTCCTTAACGACGTAGTTTTCCTTAATATATTGCAAGCCCTTCTGATCTAGACTACTATCCAAAATATCTCTAATTCTCCTAAGTTTTGAATCTCCAAGTTGGAGGGTATGTAACCAGTCTTCGCTTGAAAGCCATAACGGTTGGAAGATTATCAGATTGATTCTCATCGGACTCGACTACAGGATTACGGGATAGCGCGTCGACATGTCCCATTTTTATACCGGCCCTATATTCTATTGTGCAATTATATTCTTGCAACTGCAGCCACCAGCGCGCTATTCTAGGAATGAGATCCCGTTTAGTAAAAGTGGACCGAAGAGCGCTGCAATCTGTAACGATTTTAAAGTCTTTCCCTAACAAATAAACTCGAAACTTTCGTAGGGAACAAACCACTGCTAGGGTTTCCAGTTCATAGGAATGGAATTTGTCTCTTCCGGCGATGTTTGCCTGCTGTAGTATGCAACTGGTCGCAGCGTGTTATCCGCTGAACGCTGAAGGAGGATGCCTCCGATACCTATCCTACTTGGCGTCAGTGTGCAGTTCCAGCTCTGCTGATGGATCGAATATTGCGAGAATAGGTCTATTTATCAACCTAGCCTTCAAATCCTGAAAGCAGTTTCCTGATTATCGCCCCATTCCCATGATACACCTTTCTTTAACCATTTGCTGAGTGGAAAAGCCATTACGGCAAAATCTTTGACGAATTTCCGGAAGTAGCTTGCCAGCCCGAGGAATTGGCGAACATTGTGTACAGTTTCAGGACGCGGAAAATTCATAACACTAGAGATCTTTTTCTCCGGGCTTGCTAAAACAGGTATCTATCGTATGACCGAGTTTATTGCATCGTTGGCACTTCAAGAGAGGTTTAGGGCAATGTAGGAAACTGTGCCCCTTGTCCTTACAATTATAACAACCATTAGGCTGACCCGATCTAGCTATAGATTTTGGAGCTTGGTTCTGGTTATTATTCTGTGTATTGTCTAGAGTTTTATTACGGGAATGGCCACGGTCTACTGTGGGCTGATGAGTATCTTTATTGCTTAATAAGAACTGCAAAAGTTGGTCAGGGTGATTGCAACGTAATGCCAAAGCACTCGATCGAAGCGTCCTGTCACTCAAGCCGTGAATAATGCAGTCCAAAGTCAAAGTCAAAGCATTTATTTCAAATAGGCACATAAAAGGCACTTTTGAACGTCAACATTTACATTTAAATAGAATTGATTCTAGTCGCCCCTTCCACAAGGTAGTTTCGTATGGAGAAGAATGGGCAAGAAATCGTTACTCTTTTAAAATGTGTTACAATACTTTGTATACATTAATTATATAATTATATGTGAAGACGATGCACCTATAATAAAAATTACCCTACCAAAATAGGTAAAAAGAATTTAATAAACATAGCAATGATAAATAAGTTAATTAAATGATAGATACATGGTGTTCACATATTTACAAACATTGTAAAAGTATACGATTTCCCAAATTATGTAACCAATTAATATGTCAGTGTGTGAGTTAAAGTAGTCACAGAATGTAAACCAATGTCATAAAAATAACAAACCATACAATTAAAAGCAGCAACAAGTTTTAATTTTGTCAAGACCCTAGATTGTCCTGTGGAGCGACCAGCATGTTTCCAAGCATTCTTATCTTGGATATAATCCTCTAATTTGTAATATGCTTGTTTACACAGTGAACTTTTTACATGAGTTTTAAATTTTCTTTCATTTAATTGCAATATATTACAAGGTTTTTTGTTGTAGCATTTAACACAGTACCCCATAAAAGATGTATGTACTTTAGCTAATCTGAAAAATGGTTGATCTATTTTATCTTTATTTCTTGTATTAAAATTATGTCTATCACTTATTTCGTCCACGTTTACGTCCACGGCACGCTTTCCTACTATATCGCATTGATTCACGAGAGCAAGCTTTTCGTAATAATAAACTTCGATGGGCTCATTGAACTTGCTCTTCCTTTTCAGCATATCCTCCAAGGTCTGGCCGTAATTTTGTTCAGAAGGAAATGCATTTATCAATTTATCTTGCCATTCTTACCAGCTGAAAAGAATGGAATTCAAGCTTTCGTACCACATTTTAGCCAGGCCTTGGAGTTGGAGTTGACGACAGGTCCTCTTTCAACAGTTTTAAAACATTAACAAGATCGTTCTTAGAAAAAGATGGACTACGTGACCTTATGTATCCTCCCGGATTGCTGCGTTGTTCAGCACGTGGCTCTGCCCGACGCTCAGCTTCCCGACGACCGGAGGGCTCGCGACGCTCGCTGGCACGTGGCTCTTCCCGATGCTCGGCTTCCCGACGTGCGGAGGGCTCGCGACGCTCGCTGACACGTCGTGACGATGATCGATGACGGTCCTCCGTCGCACGAAGTCGTTCACGCTCTCGGCGTAATTCCTGCTCCAGCATCTGTACTCTCTGCCGCCCCAGCAGGCAGTCTTGATCATCTCGAAATCGATTCGGGCTGTGCATACGCAGGCCGCTTCGTCTTCGTGAGCGATCCTCTCGACTAGGTGTCTCCAGTCTACGCCGACTGGAGTCTCCATTTGAGCGTTCTCTGCATCCTGGTGGCTCGTCCATGATCTGAAGCACTCGCAGAAAAAAGAAGGTATGTTAAAAACAATTACTAAAAATATGGTGAATAACAATACACTATTCAGTTCAATTGAAGGATGAGCAATGAGTCATATCTCGGAAACGGTGTGTCCTACACCAAAAATAAGCAAATTTTCGTACCCCTTTTAGAAACCCCCATAGAATAATATTCTCGATCATTTTAGACACTAAGACACACACACACAAAAATTTGGCAAAAAATAAAATAAACCGTTATTAAATATTGTAGGTCGCATTACAAAACAATAGAACAAACTAAAAAATAAAACTCTTAAGTCTTAGACTATGTTTAGAGCTGCCATTTAGATAGGTTTAAAGACTGTTGTATCTCTAAGCACTTGTTGCACACATGTTCATTATTTCGGTAATACGACCGTTATCCTTTAAACTATCTCTGATTTCAGTACCATCACTAGTATTAAGCAAGTTTGAATTAAATATAAAATAATAAATAAACACAATTAAAACACCAAAAGAAATATAATTCAGAATTTAAATAATAAAAGCCATGGGCGTGTACTTACTTACTTGGTTAGTGTGTCACTTCTGATATAAGAAAAATACAGTAACTATACTGAGTTTAGACTTTCAGGATGCCTAGGTGAAGTACTGAGGAAAATCTAGGTAACAGGAAACACAACTTTATTTTTTCTCATAACCTCCTCCTCCAACAGCTCGCTCGAGTCCGAATGTTCAACCGACCTTTTCCCGCTTCCCCGGTTTCCGATAATTTGCGCGGTAAAATCGAGTTCTGCGATTGGTTAACGATTTAATGTCGTCAACCAATCACAGATGACAATGCCTCTGATTGGTTAGCCAATCAGAAGCATCCAAAAATAAACTGACAAACTAAAGTGTTGTCAGTATAAAATATTCGAATCAAATAGTTACTGGCCTGGAAACTAGCCTTTTTGCATTTCAATTTAATTAAATAAAAATGTAAATTAGCGAACCCTAACACTAGTGAGAAAGTGACTAAGTATTTTGTGACAATGGAAAACAAAAGAAAATGTTTTAAGTGCGGCTGCTCGCCTGCTAAAGACGGCGTGAAGTTCATCTATGATGAAGTTGTTTCGATGCCCCATACCTACGTATCTCTATTTGTGATAATTTAACCATACGTAACTCAATTTGTGTGTTGATGTCATGTCTGATTGAAAAGTAAATAATTATAACTTAATATAATATCTTATATTGTTGTTTTATTTTCTATTTCTTATAGTACCTCTGGGCACTCTGGCACTCTGGGCGAGAGTGCCCAAAAGAAAGTAGGACACTTGCGTTTTAAATTTCGCGGTGCAAGATAGTTCTTAAGGGCTAAATCTAGATGTCGCCAGCAGCGATTTCCGTTTTATCTTTTTTGTTTGAAGTCGACGTTCTTTTCCGCTAGGAGTAATAGTGTTCTGTGCATTCGATCGTCAAGGAGTCTCGAGTGAACATCAAAGAAAAGGGTGTACTTACGCAGTGTTAATTTCAAGGTAATAATGTATTATCCCCATGCTATATTATTGTGAACTGTTTTGATATTTTGAAGTAAATGTTTTCTGAACTGTTATGGAGTCTTTCATTCACATTTCAGAAGTAGGATAAACGGATTTTAACTCGAAAAAAAATAAAAAAGTTTTAAAATACGAGACTTTAAACCCATACGTTAATCCCGCCCGCGCTTATTACATTTTTTCTTTTTCTTTGCTCACACCCTTAACATACGTTGTAATGGAAAAGCTCCATAAAGTGATCAATGTGATTTTCGACGATAGTCGCGTAAATACCATTTTATTTTTTTGGTAATTCTAAAGACTTTAATAAATTGTCACTATTGCTAGGTTATGTTTAAATCGCCATGTGGTGGTTTGTTGCATCTTGCCGAGGCACTCCTACGGAGATGTAACGGACTATGTTAAGCATGCACCCCATTTTGCCAGGGCGACATCCTGGATATGAGATGCATACTTACCACATAATAAACCTCCTATAACTCCTCTCACTGTGGCCAAGACACCTTTAGCCATCATCGGTCCTATGAGTCTGTGGGATCGGCAGTGAGAAAACCATTTCCTGTGTAGGTACAGGTAATTACTATAATGCGTTTGTCATCAAGCCGGAGTCAAGTGTGATGCATCTCCTATAACTCCTCTCACTGTGGCCAAGACACCTTTAGCCATCATCAGTCCTATGAGTCTGTGGGATCGGCAGTGAGAAAACCATTTCCTGTGTACATTGCACGACGTACACGAACCCTATTCCTACCCAAATTCCGTCTGTTACCGTAGGTCTCCTTGTAACAGACTTCCCTCACGTGAACCAACGTAACTTACGTTTGGTATGGTTTGTATGGTAGGTTAGGGCGTTAGGATAACTAGGGTGCTTGGTCTTTACAACAGGGCTAGGTTTATGGTCAGTAGGATCCGTGGCTCAATTGCCACAAACATAGCCACACTGTACGCATTTGGAATAACGGCTATACTAAGCTGTGAATCCTGGTGCATAAGTATCCCATATTGCCAGGACGACACTCTGAAAATGCAATGCTTGTTGAGGCGATGAATAATATTTTACTTTGATCATGAAATTTTAATGGATTAATCTATTTACCACCATAATAATAGGATTAAACTAAAGTTAAATACATTAATTAACACTTAGTTATTTTTTATCACAATGTAGACAATGGATGCATCGCCTGCGGGCAGTGGTGATGGACGTCGCTGCAATAACGAGGATGAGCCAATAATTGTGGACCATAACGAGGGCCCACGGCGGTCTCCGCAGCGACGCCAAGTTCGTCAAAGCGAGGGAGCGGAAGGGAGTCTGGTTAGAGACAGGCAAAGCCGCAAGCACTCTCTTTTAAAGTCAAACTATAATAAAAACGTTAATAACCGGCGATCAAGAAGAGACGCAAGTAGCGAACGCAATCGCAGCAGGGACCGACTTTACAACCGTCGTAAAAGGGACCAATATCGCGACGACTCTGTCGATAAAGGCCGTGATAGAAGTCGACTTCGCGATGATTCTAGTGATTATTATCGTAGTAGGAAACGGTTTCGTGACAGCTCATCTGATGATGAAATCTAGGTCACGAGGGTAGGACGACGTCGTCATCGCAGTAGTAGCAGTGGTAGCTATGACACTCCTACTAGACGCTTACTGAAGCGCGGACGAACTCGTCCTCCCTCACGTCGTCGTACAAAACGTGAATTGACGGAAGTTGAGATGCCTGATGCTACTCATAGCATCTTAAATAAATTCCTGAATGTCCTCAATAATGTGAAGGGACAATCGACCTCTAAGCTTTCTTTGACAAACATGATTCCAGAATTCGATTCTTTATCTACCGAACAAACCATAGTAACGTGGTTAACTAAAGTCGAGGAAGCCGCGGAGTTTTATAATTGGGATGAACGCGAAACAATTCATTTTGCTCTACCGAAACTCGTTGGACTTGCTCAGACATGGTATAAAGGCTTGAGCACGATGCTTTATTCGTGGACACAATGGAAAAGGAAGCTTATTGAGTCTTTTCCCTGTGGGTACGACTATGCGGAACTACTAACCCAGATGTTGGCCAAGCGTGTGCGTTACGGCGAACCCCTTGAACAATATTACTACGCAAAGATAAATCTCCTGAACCGATGTGGTATCGTAGGTCGAATAGCAGTCGATTGCTTATTACACGGTGTAGATGATAGGGTGGTACGGATAGGAGCACAAGCGGCTAGGTTTCGTGGACCTGAAGATGTGCTTAGATATTTTAAAACTGTTAAGCCAGGCACTAGTAGGGAAACCGCGGATAGGTCCGGGCAAGTTAAAAGGAACTCTTTGATAAATAACAATCGGAACAAATCTGACGCGAATAAGAGGTCCACCTTTGTCATTAAGTGTCACAATTGTAATGAAGAAGGGCACAAGAGTTTTAAATGCAATAAGCCTCTAATGAAATGCACTCTGTGTAACCGTGAAGGTCATTTAGATTTGTATTGTAGATCTAAGCGGCCTGCTACCCAAAACACTGAACGCCCTAGTAGTGGAGTTAAGGATGAAAAGCAGGTTGCTGTAGTAGACTATTCAGATGATACTAATGAGAAGTATGTCTTCGAAATATTTGTAAATGGTCAGCCGATCAATTGTCAAGTAGACTTAGGGAGTCAGTGCACCTTGGTTAGGGAATCGGAAGCAAAGCGTTTGAAGCTGAATACAAGCTTGGACAGATTACCAGTCTTGCGAGGTATGGGTGGCTTTCACATAAAACCACTGGGAAAATGTAATGCTAACGTAACTGTCCAAGGGATAAAAGAGAATATAGAGATTCTCATTGTTGAAGACGCCGCTTTGAAACACCCAGCCCTCCTGGGTCATAAGTTCACCGAAAAACCTGGTATTACTATCGTAAAGACCCCTTTATTATTTTTTTTGTGGGTGGGAAATCATCAAATAACTTCTCCCGCTCTGGGCAGAGCAGGAGGGCGTGTCAGACTCTTACTGACTAAAACCCACCCGTGTTCCTTCAGTTGCCTGTGCCAGGGGCCACGGTAACCCTCTTGGACTTTTCCGCAACCCTAGCAGGCATCGGTCCTAGCAAACCCCGTCATTGGTGCTGACATCTCTTTGAGGCGCGCGTGGAACAAACGCGCCTTCAACCCGGGCCTGGTCCTTATCGAACGGCGAGCTGCCCATTGCTCGCCGTTCGCAAGCCCGCGCCTACGGTGGCCGGGAATCGGCCTGCGATTCCCGACGCCCAGGGCGTCTCCTGCGGCGGCTAGGGGCGTGAGGGCGCAAATTTTGCCTCTCCCTCACGTGAGAGATCGCCACCGCCAATCGCCTCCACGAGGACACGGCGGTGCTCCGCCCAAGCCGGGCAGACCTCCGTCACCGTATGCTCCACCGTGTCCTCCGGGCGATCCACACAATGGTGACACCCGGGCGTTTCCTCCCGCCTTATCCGGAACAGGAACCTCCCGAAACAACCGTGTCCGGTGAGGACCTGCGTCAGGCGGAAGGTGAGGACGCCGTGGCGCCTCTCTAGCCACTCCTCAAAGAGGGGACTTATCGCCGCAATTGTGGCGTGCCCAGCGCTGGGTTGCGACAATCGCACTCTCCATGCCGCCCTAAGATCCCGCCGGAGCTCTGTCCGCTATACCGTGATTTCTCGCGGCAGCGGAGCTACGCCCCGGCGTTTCGCCTCCTCGCGCCACTCCCAAACGTGCGCGAGGACTTTTGCCTCCAGATCCCATGGCGGTAATCCAGCAAGGAGGCTCGCCACCTCACCGGAGACCGTACGGTATCCCCGGACCAGCCGGGTGGCCATGACCCTTTGGGGCGCGTTCAACCAGCGGGCTGGCCGCCGCCTCAAGGAACGCGCCCATACCGGTGCCCCGTAAAGGGCCATGGACCGTACGACCCCCGCGTAGAGCCTCCGGCAGGAGGCGTTTGGCCCCCCTAGATTGGGCAGGAGCCGCTTTAATGCAGCCCCGGCCCTTTCCAGTCTGGGAGCCAAACGTCGGAAATGCTCCACGAAGTTCCACCGGCTGTCGAGGACGAGTCCCAGGTACTTCATCGTCGACTCGACGCTGATGTGAACCCCTCCTACCGTTATTTGGGAACACGACGGTGGCGTGTTCCGAGGACCATGAAAACACATGGCCTCGGACTTGTGCAGGGCCACCTCGAGTCCCAATTGCCGGATCCTCTCGACGATTGTCGCAACCCCGCGTGTCGCTAGTTCGGCCACCGCCTGGTGCGACCTCCCCTGCGCCAGGACCAGCGTGTCGTCAGCGTAACAAACCACGCATACGCCGCTACGGAGGTCGGCGCGCAGCACCCAGTCGTATCCGATGTCCCACAGATGCGGCCCCAGGACCGATCCCTGTGGGACACCGCACGACATCTCTTGCCGGTTCCATATTTATTTATTTATTTATATATTCTACATACTCCCTGGTGACCGGGGTAAATGACGACCCTGTCCGTCAAATAGGCCTCGACCACACGACAGAGGTAGGTCGGCATCCGGTGATACCGGAGTGCCTCCCTGATGCAACTCCAGGGCAGGGTATTGAAGGCATTGGCGATGTCTAAAGACACCGCCAAGACGACTCCACCCCGGGCCATAGCATCCCCCGTCGTGAGGGCCCGCACGCGCATGATGGCGTCCACCGTAGAGCGCCCCCTGCGGAAGCCAAACTGGCTCTCTGCCAAATCCGGCCCCACCCGCACCAGCCGCCCGACGAGGCGGTCTGCAATGACTCTTTCAAAGAGCTTGCCCACCTCTTCGAGCATCACGATGGGCCAGTAAGCGGACGGAGAGTCCGCTGGGCGCCCCGGCTTCTTGATGAGGACCAGTTTCCCCGTCTTCCAACGAAGTGGGAACTGGCCCCTCTCCATGCATGCGCTTAGGAGCCCCCTTAGTCGAGGCCCGAGAGCCTCCGTGGCCAGGACCCAGGCTTTCCCAGGTAAGCCGTCGGGTCCTGGGGCGGTATTTTTGGCACTCAGCCTACGTACCGCCACTCGCAGCTCTGCCTCGGTCACCTCCGGAGCATCGTCGTCGTCGTCGGCGGTGTGGTCCGCATTGAGCACCGCAGTAGGCGGAGCCATGGGTGGGGATATATGTTTCCCTCTAGAAGGGAACAGAGCGCTCACCACGTCCTCCACGAGCTGGGGCCGGAGACTCTGCGTCAGCGGGGGAGCCCATGGGCGGAGCTTCTCTCGCACAAATTTATAGGGGCGTCCCCACGGGTCCCTGTTCAGAGTCTCCAGCGACTCCTCGCGGGCCAGTCCCCTGGCCCGCAGGATCTCCGCTTGGAGGGTGGTCTTCGCCGCTCTGTACCCCTCGTACAGCTCCGCCTGAATGTCTTCTGTATCCGGAGGGCGAATATGGAGCCTGCGGTGCCTGGTGTACCGGCGTCGCGCAGTGACGCACGCACTGCGCAGAGTCGTCAACTCCGGCGACCACCAGCACACCTGGCGCTGGGCGCGTCCGGGCTGAGCCCGGGGCATTGCCACGTCACATATTTCGGACATGGCCTCCCGGAACCACTTCACCTTGACGTTGATGTCAGCAGGCCTGTCCGGTGATGACACCCAGGCCTGCACGATCGAGGCTTCCAGGAGGAGCTCCCGATCCAGCTGCTTCAGCGCCCACCGCGGACCACACGGGGTCTGTCGGACCAGCGCGTTCGAGATCTGGGCGGAGACGTCAAACCGGATGTACCGGTGGTCGGAATAGAATAACCTAACGAACCTAACAATTAGAACCATATACTAACGAGAGTACATCTAGATTGGAACAGATAGATTTATGAAACATAATAAATAATCTAATATTTAATAAAGTAAAGTGCGTACAACGCATTGATGTAATATTTAAGATAATATTAATAGAATTAATATCATGTTAATAGTTTATATAATAATAAATCTAACTTAGCTACAATAAGCTTACCATGTAAATAACTGTTCGTTAATATCATAGCTTGATTTATGATGAATTCCCGGTGGTTAAATATAAAGCTGTCAACTAGGTTAACAAATTAAAATTGTTTTTAGATCATGTAATTAAATCTGATAGATCTTATACCTACATATTATATTAAGATTATAATATTAGTACTAATTATTATTATAAGATGGCAATGTTATCATGATTTGATTGTAAAACTTTAATAGATTCCAAGGTTAATTCTGTATACTCGTGTACTAGACTACTAGAGTTTGTCGTACATCATGTATGGAATCTACCTCCGTCAGGCTTTAATTTAATTTCTTGTAACTTAAAATAGAATTTTACATATATGTTTTTTTTGTTTTTTTTTGGTGTCGCGAAGGGACTCGCTTTTCGTAGGATGGCCGAGCTGTTAGCGTCTGTATTTTACATTACACCTTTTTATTTATTATCTGCCAACATTTCACTTCAAAACTTGCCACACTTAAATTTTTATTAACTGGCAACGCCGAATCGCTCTTATTGGTCCGTGGATTCTATTGGTGGATAGCTGACCAATCGGAGCGAGGCACGCGTTGTGGCGGGCTTTGGAATCGTGAGGGGATCATGTCGGGGATTCGGCGGGCATTCGATCGTCAAGGAGTCTCGAGTGAACATCAAAGAAAAGGGTGTACCTACGCAGTGTTAATTTCAAGGTAATAATGTATTATCCCCATGCTATATTATTGTGAACTGTTTTGATATTTTGAAGTAAATGTTTTCTGAACTGTTATGGAGTAGTTCATTTACACTTACGAAAGGTTCTAATAGCCCTGGGCTTTAAATACAAAAAGTGCCAATCAGACAGACAAGCTTTTATGGAAAATCCGAATATTGCTGCAAAACGTGAAGTCTACTTGGACAAGATTATTAAAAATAGGAATTTACCGGATGATCTGAGAAAGGACATTATTTATCTAGACGAAAGCTATATTCATACTTCTTATAAATTCAAAAAATGCTGGCAGTCTCTTACCATCAGTGGAATAAAAGAAAGTGTGTCCAAAGGCAAAAGGTAATTGTTGCTGAAGCATGCTTTATTTAATGCGTTGTGTGTTTTGCATGTGTTGCACGTTCTGCATGTTTTTTTTTTCAGGTACATTATCATACATGCAGGGAATGAAAATGGTTTTGTACCAAATGCTTTGTTAATATTTTGTCGGAGTCGGGGATGAATAAATCAAATTTCACTAAATGGGTTAAGGAGAAACTAATATCGAATTTGTCTAAACCTTCAATTATAGTAATGGATAACGATTAAAATGTTTGATTCTGATTTCATAAAACCCGCCAATATTCACACTAATTGTCAAAAAGAAAAATAAGTACCTATCAAAACCGTTTTCGTCGTACTATTATAAGAAAAATACAGTAACTATACTGAGTTTAGACTTTCAGGATGCCTAGGTGAAGTACTGAGGAAAATCCAGGTAACAGGAAACACAACTTTATTCTTTCTCATAACCTCCTCCTCAAACAGCTCGCTCGAGTCCGAATCCGAATGTTCAACCGACCTTTTCCCGCTTCCCAGGTTTCCGATAATTTGCGCGGTAAAATCGAGTTCTGCGATTGGTTAACGATTTAATGTCGTCAACCAATCACAGATGACAATACTGGCCTCTGATTGGTTAGCCAATCAGAAGCATCCAACGATAAACTGACAAACTAAAGTGTTGTCAGTATAAAATATTCGAATCAAATAGTTACTGGCCTGGAAACTAGCCTTTTTGCATTTCAATTTAATTAAATAAAAATGTAAATTAGCGAACCCTAATAATCGACCATCCTGATATCGTGTGCGTCCCTGCACACGGCACCGGGTGGAACCCTAACAATCGGACTTAGGTCAGTTGAACAAACTTCACAATCCAAGTACACAATAATTTCAAAATCAATTCAAATTAGATGCTAATATAATAATAATAATTTATTTAACTCATTTATTTGCTATTCAAAAGTTTCACAGATTATTATAATATTTAATACAAATTTACTTTAACCTCATTGACTATTTAGAAATTTATAAATGAATACAAATATGGTTGTAACTAAAAGAACATGAATTATCTAAATATTTAAATACATTTTTACAAAATTATTTAGTTAGTTTATAAGGATGTTCGGACTTCTACGGAAGAGCAACTTCAAATTAATCATAGGCAAGGTATATAAATCACAACGATCGATTAGTTGTGTTTAATCTATTAACAAAAATAAAAAACTCAGGTCCCAATGATCGATTAATCGGGATACCCTGTGATCGACAATCGATTAGTCGATTTACTTCAAAGATTACCTCGACGATCGATTAATCGAGGGAGCCCTTGCTAACCCTTCGCTCAAGCCGATCGATTAAGCTTGTGCAACAGGAGCAAGACGAACGAGTAGCTCTGGCATAGTTGATCAGACGCAAGTCAATCGATTCTCGCATCCAATCTGAAACAACACACCATTCTGTAGTTACATGCCTCGCAACACAAGGGACACCAACATTTTAATTAAGTATATCTAATCATCATCAGTGTCTGAAACAGATTCAGAATTCTCGTTTACATCTAATGCAGCCACGTGGATCCAAGGCATCATACGATCCGCAGCAACAGTCGTTGGACGCTTGCCTTGTGTATTACTTACACCAGGTACTGGAGGTACTACATATCGGTCATTACCCAAGACCTTTGTAACCCGATAGGGACCGATATACGACGGCAGGAGCTTCTTACTCTGGCCTTCGTTATTAAAGCACGTTTTAGTAATCTTAACAAGGTCACCTTCCGCGTATACATGCGCAGGTTTCCTACCCTTATCATAGTACAATTTTTGCTTGATCTGCTCGTTGTCTATCCTACTTTTAACTTCCTGGCGTATAGTGGGTAAATCAGTGGATTCGCGAGTTTCATCAAAAATCTCATTAAGAATGGGATTTGCCGAAACATTCATAGAGGTACCAAACATCACTTCGGCTGGTGTCCTGCCGGTCGTTTTTGGATAGTGTTGTTTAGTCCCCACTGAATCCTTCCTAAATGGCAATCCCATTCTTTTTCGCTATATTTCACGCTTAAAGCCTTCATAGACCCGAGAATTGTGCGGTTATACCGCTCGACTTGACCGTTAGATCGGGGACTAGAGACAGCATTCAGGATATGTTTAATGCCCTCATCTAGACAAAATCTTTTGAACATATGTGACGTGAAGCAGCTGCCGCGGTCACTCACGAGGCGATCAGGTGTTCTAAATATCCTGAATATGTCTTCAAGCACTCTTATTACGTTCTGAGTGTGTGTGTTCCGAACCGGTCTGTCAAAACAAAACTTTGTAAAAGCGTCAACTACTACTAATAGGTAAGAAAAACCTCGCTTGGATTTCACGAAGGGTCCGAGATGGTCAATGTGTAATGTATGAAAAGGTACCTCCACTTTTGTGATAGCCACTACCACACTACCACTTTGATTATTTTTAGCGTATGCACATTCAATACAGGCGGTCACGTACTTGTTAACGAATCGTGTCATTTTCGGGAACCAATAACTTTTCTTTAATCTTTACAAAGCCTTTTCAACCCCAAAATGACCGATATCGTCATGGTTCATCCGACATAATTGCCATCTCGCACCCTTCGGTACTACCCACCGCACATCTCGCTTGCCTTCACCTACACAACGAAATAACTTGTTGTCCTTAACGACGTAGTTTTCCTTAATATATTGCAAGCCCTTCTGATCTAGACTACTATCCAAAATATCTCTAATTCTCCTAAGTTCTGAATCTCCAAGTTGGAGGGTATGTAACCAGTCTTCGCTTGAAAGCCATAACGGTTGGAAGATTATCAGATTGATTCTCATCGGACTCGACTACAGGATTACGGGATAGCGCGTCGACATGTCCCATTTTTATACCGGCCCTATATTCTATTGTGCAATTATATTCTTGCAACTGCAGCCACCAGCGCGCTATTCTAGGAATGAGATCCCGTTTAGTAAAAGTGGACCGAAGAGCGCTGCAATCTGTAACGATTTTAAAGTCTTTCTCTAACAAATAAACTCGAAACTTTCGTAGGGAACAAACCACTGCTAGGGTTTCCAGTTCATAGGAATGGAAATTTGTCTCTTCCGGCGATGTTTGCCTGCTGTAGTATGCAACTGGTCGCAGCGTGTTATCCGCTGAACGCTGAAGGAGGATGCCTCCGATACCTATCCTACTTGGCGTCAGTGTGCAGTTCCAGCTCTGCTGATGGATCGAATATTGCGAGAATAGGTCTATTTATCAACCTAGCCTTCAAATCCTGAAAAGCAGTTTCCTGATTATCGCCCCATTCCCATGATACACCTTTCTTTAACCATTTGCTGAGTGGAAAAGCCATTACGGCAAAATCTTTGACGAATTTCCGGAAGTAGCTTGCCAGCCCGAGGAATTGGCGAACATTGTGTACAGTTTCAGGACGCGGAAAATTCATAACACTAGAGATCTTTTTCTCCGGGCTTGCTAAAACAGGTATCTATCGTATGACCGAGTTTATTGCATCGTTGGCACTTGAAGAGAGGTTTAGGGCAATGTAGGAAACTATGCCCCTTCTCCTTACAATTATAACAACCATTAGGCTGACCCGATCTAGCTATAGATTTTGGAGCTTGGTTCTGGTTATTATTCTGTGTATTGTCTAGAGTTTTATTACGGGAATGGCCACGGTCTACTGTGGGCTGATGAGTATCTTTATTGCTTAATAAGAACTGCAAAAGTTGGTCAGGGTGATTGCAACGTAATGCCAAAGCACTCGATCGAAGCGTCCTGTCACTCAAGCCGTGAATAATGCAGTCCAAAGTCAAAGTCAAAGCATTTATTTCAAATAGGCACGTAAAGGCACTTTTGAACGTCAACATTTACATTTAAATAGAATTGATTCTAGTCGCCCCTTCCAAAAGGTAGTTTCGTATGGAGAAGAATGGGCAAGAAACTCCATCGTTACTCTTTTAAAATGTGTTACAATACTTTGTATACATTAATTATATAATTATATGTGAAGACGATGCACCTATAATAAAAATTACCCTACCAAAATAGGTAAAAAGAATTTAATAAACATAGCAATGATAAATAAGTTAATTAAATGATAGATACATGGTGTTCACATATTTACAAACATTGTAAAAGTATACGATTTCCCAAATTATGTAACCAATTAATATGTCAGTGTGTGAGTTAAAGTAGTCACAGAATGTAAACCAATGTCATAAAAATAACAAACCATACAATTAAAAGTAGCAACAAGTTTTAATTTTGTCAAGACCCTAGATTGTCCTGTGGAGCTGGACCAGCATGTTTTCAAGCATTCTTATCTTGGATATAATCCTCTAATTTGTAATATGCTTGTTTACACAGTGAACTTTTTATATGAGTTTTAAATTTTCTTTCATTTAATTGCAATATATTACAAGGTTTTTTGTTGTAGCATTTAACACAGTACCCCATAAAAGATGTATGTACTTTAAATCTGAAAAATGGTTGATCTATTTTATCTTTATTTCTTGTATTAAAATTATGTCTATCACTTATTTCGTCCACGGCACGCTTTCCTACTATATCGCATTGATTCACGAGAGCAAGCTTTTCGTAATAATAAACTTCGATGGGCTCATTGAACTTGCTCTTCCTTTTCAGCATATCCTCCAAGGTCTGGCCGTAATTTTGTTCAGAAGGAAATGCATTTATCAATTTATCTTGCCATTCTTACCAGCTGAAAAGAATGGAATTCAAGCTTTCGTACCACATTTTAGCCAGGCCTTGGAGTTTCTGCATGGCAAAATGAGTGGTAGTTCTGTCGTCCCAACCATATACCGACGCACATTCGTTAACCTTTTTCAGCCATATATCAATACGTTGATTTTTAGTTGAAGGGTCAAAATTAGGCAATATATTTTGGTGATTTATCTTTTGAGACGACTGTGCATTTTGCTGATGTGGTTGTGACGACAGGTCCTCTTTCAAGTTTTAAACCATTAACAAGATCGTTCTTAGAAAAAGATGGACTACGTGACCTTATGTATCCTCCCGGATTGCTGCGTTGCTCAGCACGTGGCTCTGCCCGACGCTCAGCTTCCCGACGACCGGAGGGCTCGCGACGATCGCTGGCACGTGGCTCTTCCCGATGCTCGGCTTCCCGACGTGCGGAGGGCTCGCGACGCTCGCTGACACGTCGTGACGATGTCGATGACGGTCCTCCGTCGCATGAAGTCGTTCACGCTCTTGGCGTAATTCCTGCTCCAGCATCTGTACTCTCTGCCGCCCCAGCAGGAAGTCTTGATCATCTCGAAATCGATTCGGGCTGCGCATACGCAGGCCGCTTCGTCTTCGTGAGCGATCCTCTCGACAGGTGTCTCCAGTCTACGCCGACTGGAGTCTCCATTTGAGCGTTCTCTGCGTCCTGGTGGCTCGTCCATGATCTGAAGCACTCGCAGAAAAAAGAAGGTATGTTAAAAACAATTACTAAAAATATGGTGAATAACAATACACTATTCAGTTCAATTGAAGGTTGAGAAATGAGTCATATCTCGGAAACGGTGTGTCCTACACCAAAAATAAGCAAATTTTCGTACCCCTTTTAGAAACCCCCATAGAATAATATTCTCGATCATTTTAGACACTAAGACACACACACACAAAAATTTGGCAAAAAATAAAATAAACCGTTATTAAATATTGTAGGTCGCATTACAAAACAATAGAACAAACTAAAAAATAAAACTCTTAAGTCTTAGACTATGTTTAGAGCTGCCATTTAGATAGGTTTAAAGACTGTTGTATCTCTAAGCACTTGTTGCACACATGTTCATTATTTCGGTAATACGACCGTTATCCTTTAAACTATCTCTGATTTCAGTACCATCACTAGTATGAAGCAAGTTTGAATTAAATATAAAATAATAAATAAACGCAATTAAAACACCAAAAGAAATATATAAGAGTTCTATGCAGGTGTGTCATATTCAGAAGCTGGTTTGTTCGCCATTACTGAAACAGGCTGCAACAAATCTATTCAGGACGCAGAAATAGTGCCACCTGGTTATACAATACTGCGCTGCGATCGCGCGGATGGGCGAAAGCAGGGCGGCGCGTGTCTCGTGGCCACACCGCGTTTAGAACTGCGGCGAGTGTCCGGCCCGAGTGACGTCAACATAGATGATAAGGTGTTCGAACTGGTTTGTGCTACCGTTTATTTACAAAGTAGACTTTTATTTTTATTGTGTGTTATTTACATTCCGCCAAACAGTTGTGAGAATGAGTATATGATATTTATTTTATTTTATTTTATTTGTTAGGAATAACAAACAGCAGTATATTACACAGTAGGCATACAATATAAAACTTGCAATAAAAGTAACAAATACAATATATTGTTTAGGATTATAGAACAGCTGTGTAGTAAATATAGTGATATCGTCGTAATTGGTGATTTCAATATGCATTCTTGTTCGATAAACGTATGTAATTATTTTGAATACTTTTTATCATATTGTGGATTTACTCAGTGCAACACGATCGTTAATTGTAATAATCGATGTTTGGATTTAGTGTTAAGTACGCTTCCGAAGGGAGAGAGTGTGAATGTGCGCGTGGCTGGGGCGCCCCTCGTGCCCGTGGATGCGTACCATCCGCCGCTTGACGTGTTGGTCGAACTGCGGGCGCGCCGGGTTGCGGATCCACTGGCGAACGAGTCGAGTACTTTACCCACTGGTTGGAATTTTAATAAAGCTGATTTTTTAACTTTGTACTCATCAATAGCGGCAATAGATTGGACTGACATCTATGACCTTGATTTAGAAAAGAGTTTAAATTATTTTTATGAAACAATTAATGCGACAATAGATGACTGTGTTCCCAGAAAACGGCGAAGTGAGGTAAGCTCGAAGTATATATATCCCGAGTTTTACACTGCTGAAATAATTCGCAACATACGTTATAAGGCCATTCTCCACAAACGGTACAAGGCAAGTAAGAGCCAGGATGATTACGAGGCGTTTGCTCTGTGTAGGGCTAAAGTAAAACAGTTGATTAAATTAGCGGAAGAACAACATAGCAACAGGGTTCAAAATCAACTGCAAAAATACCCAAAATCATTTTGGAACTACGTAAATTCCAAAAGGGGTAGTCGAAGTCCAAAAAGGATTTTAAAAAACGGGGAGCATTTGTCTGCTGAACAATGTGTGAAAGAGTTTGCGGAGTACTTTCACTCGGTTTATAGCGCGAGGCAGCCCGAGTTGAATGTTGCTGCGGCAATAGAAGGGGCGGGTGGCGAGAATGGAGCGGCGCATATTCACCTGCAGAAATTGCAGTTGAAGGATGTGCAAATTGCGCTTGGTCAACTTAAGCCGAAGAGATCTGCGGGACCGGATGGTATTCCGCCTTACATACTCCGAGAATGTAGATCTGTACTGGCTGTACCGTTGCTCCATATCTTCAACAGCTGTCTGAAGGCGGCCGTGTTTCCAGAGAGATGGAAAACCACTCGTGTCGTGCCGGTACCGAAAGGCGGTTCAAGTAAGGACAATGTTAGTGGGTACAGACCTATTGCAGTACTGTCGTCACCGGCTAAAGTGTTGGAGTGCGCTATCCATAACAGCATTTTTATGCAGGTGAGAATGCAACTCTCAGATGCACAGCACGGGTTTAGACCAATGAGGAGCACCACTAGTAACTTACTGAGTTACATGGCTCATCTGTTGCCAATTGTAGACAGTGGGGGGCAAGCTGACGCTGCTTACTTCGATTTCAAAAAAGCATTTGACCTGGTCGATAATGACGTGTTGCTCAAGAAGTTAGCAGCCGTTGGTTTCACTCCGCACCTACTTCGTTTCTTTGCCAGTTACATGAGGGATAGGCAGCAATACGTAGAGTACGAGGGACACACGTCAGAGCCGTACTTTACGTGGTCGGGTGTAAGCCAAGGGACTAACCTCGGACCTCTGCAATTTATAATTATGGTAAACGATTTGCCCGAAGTCGTTAAGGAGGCAAATTATAATAATAATAATATCGTTTATTTATAAAAATGGTGCAGATTTACAATAACATAAATTAAAAATTAGAGGACTCAGTTGCTTATTTGCCTGAACTAGGTAGAACCTGTGTTTCAGACTAGAAAGGTGCTTATAATGTTAAAATATAAAATTACAAAAACGGAGAAGACTAATTAAAAAGTAATATTAACTTAAAGACTAAACATGTTTTATTTACAGACAACAAGTAAATTCTCTGTCTCACTGTATGATAGGCTAACTAAAAATTGCAGAATAGTCTTTTTACAGTCGTAGTTATTTAATTTATAGATACTTAATTTCCTATTTAATTTATTGTATAGAAATGGGCCTAAAAATTTATAAAATCTGTTTACAAACACATATTTAGAGGGTGCATTTGACTCGCATACAATATCATTCCGTCTCTTATTAGTACTTTCAATGTTATATGAGAGCATGGTGTGCTGTTTTAATATTAAGTGCGTTATGAAAAGCTGGCGAACGGTCAGCACGTTACAGGATTTGTATAGCAGATCTGTAGGATAGAGAAAGGGATGGAAGTTTGCTACTTTTAAAATGGCTCTCTGTGCTCTTTCAAGAGGCAGTAAGTAGGTTTTTGGTACTCCCCCCCATGAAGTAATACAGTACTGTATTACAGATTGACCTAGGGCCAAGTAAACTTGTGCCACTAATTTTTTATTTGCAATTGCTCGCAATTTTTTAAAAACAAAAATTAGCCTGCGCACTCTTGTAACCAAACTGTCAATATGTGGTCTAAAAGAGAGCGACTCGTCTATTAGAACCCCGAGATATTTTATGTTACATGTTTTGTGGATAAAAGGACACTTACATATTATGCTGACTGAGCGGAGTCCGCAATGATGGGCATACAGATGAGAGTTAGTAATATTAAAATGCGGTTTGCGGATGAAGAAGTGAATATATTTTGTCTTGTCGGCATTTAATGTTAGTAAGTTGCTTTGAAGCCAGTTAGACACAGTATTGAAACCTATTTGAGCATATTCATACAATTCACTATTTGTTTTAGCGGTGAATATTAACGCAGTGTCATCTGCATACGATATAATTTTGCCTTGATTAATATTTAAACTACACAAATCGTTAATATAAATCAGGAAAAGGGTGGGGCCCAAAATACTTCCCTGAGGAACACCAAAACCTGTGTTTTTTTGCTCGTCGCTAATAATATTGTCAATTTTAACACATTGATAACGATCGTATAAGTAGTCGGCAAAAAGTTTCAGCGGCGTTCCCCTTATTCCTAAGAACTCTAATTTGTACAAAAGCGTAGAAACGGAGACCGTATCAAAAGCCTTCGCCAGATCAAGGAAGATTCCCAGGGTCTGGTTTCCTTTACCAAGTTCTTCTGAGACATAATCTGTTAGACTGTGCACTGCATCGGCTGTGGATAATTTGGCTCTAAAACCAAATTGCGCAGATGATAAGAATTCATTTTTCTCTAGATAGTTAACTAGTCTACTGTTTATGATTTTTTCTAGTATTTTAGATATTGAGGGGAGTAATGATATTGGCCGATAATTGTTAACTAGGTCTTTGTTTCCGGATTTGAAGATAGGGATTACAATTGCTTTTTTTAGACATTTAGGGAAAATGCCTTCAGAAAAACACATACGAAAAATATGTGTTAAGGGAGGTACAAGGATATGCTTAAAAAGTTTAAGGGTCTTATTGCTAATGTTATCCCATCCAACAGCACAGTCATCTTTTAGTCCACAGATTATTCGGGTAATTTCGTCTTCGTCTGTGTCTAGCAAGGCAAAAGATTTTAAGGTACGTCTATTTTCACACTTTTGGGAAGAAGGTTGAAAACAGTCAGGTTTTGGAATCTGCTCAGCAAGAGTTTTCCCAACATTTACGAAAAAACTATTCACTTCGTTGGCTGACAGGATAGGTGAAGGGTAAGAAAGCAGTAAACTCGAATTTGATTCGCGCTGTTTTGACATGTAGGTGACGTTTTTGATATGTTTCCAAAGTTTCTTGCTATTGTTTCCAGCTCTATTTAATTCATTTTTATCGTAATTTCTCTTTAAATTCTTTAGGAGTTTGTTACAAAAATTCCTGTATCTGGTATAGGTGACTTTAGTGACGAGATTATCTGGGTCCCTCCTACATCTTTGATGGAGTTTATCTCTGTGTCTTATGCACCGAATTAGGCCAGGCGTAATCCAAGGTTTAATATTATAATTTTTCTTGTTTACTGTAATAACGGTCGTGTTGTGTAATATAGCTGATTGAACATGTTTTATTAAGTACGATAAAGCAAAATTAGGGTCAGGTGTATTGAAAACTGGGCTAAAATCAATGTTGCATAAATCATATTCAAGTTTTATTGTGTTTACTTGCGTTTTGGTCAGTGGGCGATTTTGCTTAGGCAGCGCTAAATTAAGGGTCAGTAAAACTGCGTGATGGTCGGTAATTGTAGAGTTAGTAACAAGCGTAATAAACGAAAAACTCGATTTGATTATCATATGATCGAGGCAGGAACCGCTTTGATGAGTAGGCAGTGTATGTGCGGGCAGAAAACCATGGAATGAGCAGATATTAAGATATTCTTGGATCCCTGCATTGCAGTTATCAGAGTTAATGTTTATGTTTATATCTCCTGTTAGTATGACATTCTTAAAAGTGCCCAATGCTTGAAAAATTTGATTTAAGGAAGCATGAAAAGCATCCAAGTTTCTAGCAGAAGGGGATCTGTATATAGCAATTATTGCTGCGGTTGTACCAATTTTTATAATTAAGCAATTGCTCTTACAGTCGTGTAAATTAGGTTCCTCGGCTGTGACCATTAAATAATATTTTGAATAGACAACCACACCATCATTTTGATTGTTATTTATTCTGGTAAACGATATGTTGTACCCCGGTATTACTGGGAGGTTATCCTGGCGATTAGATAACCAGCACTCGGTTAGTATAATTATATCACAATTAAAGTTAAGTCTATGAAGAAAAATGTTAAAGCTATCCATGTTCTTATAAATACTACGAATGTTTTGGGTCAGTATGGTTAGTGACTTTTGATACACGGAAAGATATTGTCTGCAGTCCTCAACCTTACATGACTTTGAAACAGTTTGAAAACTATTATCTATGTCCGTAATTAAGTTACTATCCATAGTACAATAAAATTTAAAATAAAAAGTAAAGTCTAAAATAAAAACAGGTATGTGGCGCTCTTAGGCGCCTTCATAATCGATTGAGTTGATGTACCTGTTTTCGGCAGACTTTTTAGCTGGACAATCTACATCTCCCGTTTTGTGGCTCGCTTGTTTTTTGAAGCGCAGACATGTTGCACATTTTGGCGCTTCGGCTTTCTTTGTGCAGTCTTGAATGGCGTGCCCTTCTTCACCGCAATGACCACATGTAGGGGCAGTGACTTTGCAGAACTTGGCTGCGTGACCGTATTGCTGGCACTTGTTGTTTATTATTTGCAGACGACCAAGTTATCCATGGCAGTGAGGGGTGATGAGGACTGTGAACGCTTACAGAAGGCCATAGATAGCGTAGTTACTTGGAGCAAGGAAAACCTTCTGCAATTCAACGCCCACAAATGTGTCACCATCACTTTCTCGCGTGCACGTAGTCCTATTGTGCATGATTACAGCATTAATGGAATGCCGATGATCAGGGTTCCAGAGGTTAGGGACTTAGGAGTTAGTCTTAACGCGGGGCTAGCGTTTCGTGATCACATAGTCAAGTGCTGTAAAAAGGCCTACAGAAATTTGGGGTTTATTATGCGTACTGTTCGTGGTTTCACAAATATCACGGCGGTTATCGCATTATATAACACTTTGGTGAGAAGCCAATTAGAATGCAACGCAGTCATCTGGGCCCCACATGAGACTAAATATAGTCTAATGTTGGAGCGAATACAAAATAAATTTGTTAGATTTTTATATTTGAGGCTCTATGGAGTATATCCTTTTTACCCGCTTATGTATCCAACCTTGTTTATATTAGGCATGGTTGGATACAATGAGCTGAGAGTTAGGCGTGAGTTCGCACTTGTCTCTTATTTGTTTAAATTAATTAGAGGCAAGATACATAACGCCGACATATTAGGGTTGGTGTGTTTGAGGGTGCCCGACAGATATGTGTGGCGGCGACGGCGGCCTCAGCTGCTGGCTATACCTCGTGGCCGCACTAATCTGTTAAATGAGGCGCCCCTGACGCGGGCGCTTCGCACCCTTAACCTTGTAGCAGAGGAGATAGACGTTTTTGCGTGTACACTGAGTGAATTCACAAGGATAACATTATATGTAATAAGTTTTAGATAATAAGTTTTTAAGTTTGCTTCACTATTGCCAATGCAATAGTGAAGCAAACTTAAAAACCTAACCCAATGGTTATACCTGTAAAAATAGCTGTAAGTGAGGATATAAACAAATAAATTAAATAAATAAAAAATAATTCAGAATTTAAATAATAAAAGCCATGGGCGTGTACTTACGTTTTAAGTTTGGTTAGTGTGTCACTTCTGATATAAGAAAAATACAGTAACTATACTGAGTTTAGACTTTCAGGATGCCTAGGTGAAGTACTGAGGAAAATCCAGGTAACAGGAAACACAACTTTATTCTTTCTCATAACCTCCTCCTCCAACAGCTCGCTCGAGTCCGAATGTTCAACCGACCTTTTCCCGCTTCCCAGGTTTCCGATAATTTGCGCGGTAAAATCGAGTTCTGCGATTGGTTAACGATTTAATGTCGTCAACCAATCACAGATGACAATGCTGGCCTCTGATTGGTTAGCCAATCAGAAGCATCCAAAAATAAACTGACAAACTAAAGTGTTGTCAGTATAAAATATTCGAATCAAATAGTTACTGGCCTGGAAACTAGCCTTTTTGCATTTCAATTTAATTAAATAAAAATGTAAATGTGTTGATGTCATGTCTGATTGAAAAGTAAATAATTGTAACTTAATATAATATCTTATATTGTTGTTTTATTTTCTATTTCTTATAGTACCTCTGGGCACTCTGGCACTCTGGGCGAGAGTGCCCGACTGCCCAAAAGAAAGTAGGACACATGCGTTTTAAATTTCGCGGTGCAAGATAGTTCTTAAGGGCTAAATCTAGATGTCGCCAGCAGCGATTTCCGTTTTATCTTTTTTGTTTGAAGTCGACGTTCTTCTCCGCTAGGAGTAATAGTGTTCTGTGCATTCGATCGCTCAAGGAGTCTCGAGTGAACATCAAAGAAAAGGGTGTACCTACGCAGTGTTAATTTCAAGGTAATAATGTATTAACCCCATGCTATATTATTGTGAACTGTTTTGATATTTTGAAGTAAATGTTTTCTGAACTGTTATGGAGTCTTCATTTACATTTCAGAAGTGGGATAAACGGATTTTAACTCGTAAAAAAACAGAAAAGTTTTAAAATACGAGAGTTTAAACCCATCCGTTAATCCCGCCCGCGCTTATTACATTTTATTCTTTTTCTTTGCTCACACTCATACATTGTAAAGGAAAAGCTCCATCAAGTGTTCAATGTGATTTTCGACGATAATCGCGTAAATACCATTTTATTTTTTTGGTAATTCTAAAGACTTTAATAAATTGTCACTATTGCTAGGTTATGTTTAAATCGCCATGTGGTGGTTTGTTGCATCCTGCCGAGGCCCTCCTACGGAGATTTAACGGACTATGTTAAGCATGCACCCCATTTTGCCAGGGCGACACCCTGGATATGAAATGCATACTTACCACATAATAAAGCTCCTATAACTCCTCTCACTGTGGCCAAGACACCTTTAGCCATCATCGGTCCTATGAGTCTGTGGGTTCGGCAGTGAGAAAACCATTTCCTGTGTACATTGCACGACGTACACGAACCCTATTCCTACCCAAATTCCGTCTGTTACCGTAGGTCTCCTTGTAACAGACTTCCCTCACGTGAACCAACGTAACTTACGTTTGGTATGGTTTGTATGGTAGGTTAGGGCGTTAGGATAACTAGGGTGCTTGGTCTTTACAACAGGGCTAGGTTTATGGTCAGTAGGATCCGTGGCTCAATTGCCACAAACATAGCCACACTGTACGCATTTGGAATAACGGCTATACTAAGCTGTGAATCCTGGTGCATAAGTATCCCATATTGCCAGGACGACACTCTGAAAATGCAATGGTTGTTGAGGCGATGAATAATATTTTACTTTGATCATGAAATTTTAATGGATGAATCTACTTACCACCATAATAATAGCATTAAACTAAAGTTAAATACATTAATTAACACTTAGTTATTTTTTATCACAATGCAGACAATGGATGCATCGCCTGCGGGCAGTGGTGATGGACGTCGCTGCAATAACGAGGATGAGCCAATAAATGTGGACCATAACGAGGGCCCACGGCGGTCTCCGCAGCGACGCCAAGTTCGTCAAAGCGAGGGAGCGGAAGGGAGTCTGAATATCAGGCAAGTCCGCAAACGCTTAGTAAATGATTCTGATAATGAGAGTGAGGGAGCGGAAGGGAGTCTGGTTAGAGACAGGCAAAGCCGCAAGCACTCTCTTTTAAAGTCAAACTATAATAAAAATGTTAATAACCGGCGATCTATAAGAGACGCAAGTAGCGAACGCAATCGCAGCAGGGACCGACCTTATAACCGTCGTAAAAGGGACCGATATCGCGACGACTGTGTCGATAAAGGTCGTGATAGAAGTCGACTTCGCGATGATTCTAGTGATTATTATCGTAGTAGGAAACGGTTTCGTGACAGCTCATCTGATGATGAAATCCAGGTCACGAGGGTAGGACGACGTCGTCATCGCAGTAGTAGCAGTGGTAGCTATGACACTCCTACTAGACGCTTACTGAAGCGCGGACGAACTCGTTCTCCCTCACGTCGTCGTACAAAACGTGAATTGACGGAAGTTGAGATGCCTGATGCTACTCATAGCATCTTAAATAAATTCCTAAATGTCGTCAATAATATGAAGGGACAATCGACCTCTAAGCTTTCTTTCACAAACATGATTCCAGAATTCGATCCTTTATCTACCGAACAATCCATAGTAACGTGGTTAACTAAAGTCGAGGAAGCCGCGGAGATTTATAATTGGGATGAACGCGAAACAATTCATTTTGCTCTACCGAAACTCGTTGGACTTGCTCAGACATGGTATAAAGGCTTGAGCACGATGCTTTATTCGTGGACACAATGGAAAAGGAAGCTTATTGAGTCTTTTCCCTGTAGGTACGACTATGCGGAACTACTAACCCAGATGTTGGCCAAGCGTGTGCGTTACGGCGAACCCCTTGAACAATATTACTACGCAAAGATAAATCTCCTGAACCGATGTGGTATCGTAGGTCGAAAAGCAGTCGATTGCTTATTACACGGTGTAGACGATAGGGCGGTACGGATAGGAGCACAAGCGGCTAGGTTTCGTGGACCTGAAGATGTGCTTAGATATTTTAAAACTGTTAAGCCAGGCACTAGTAGGAAAACCGCGGATAGGTCCGGGCAAGATAAAAGGAACTCTTTGATAAATAACAATCGGAACAAATCTGACGCGAATAAGAGGTCCACCTTTGTCATTAAGTGTCACAATTGTAATGAAGAAGGGCACAAGAGTTTTAAATGTAATAAGCCTCTAATGAAATGCACTCTGTGTAACTGTGAAGGTCATTTAGATTTGTATTGTAGATCTAAGCGGCCTGCTACCCAAAACACTGAACGCCCTAGTAGTGGAGTTAAGGATGAAAAGCAGGTTGCTCTAGTAGACTATTCAGATGATACTAATCAGAAGTATGTCCTTGAAATATTTGTAAATGGTCAGCCGATCAATTGTCAAGTAGACTTAGGGTGTCAGTGCACCTTGGTTAGGGAATCGGAAGCAAAGCGTTTGAAGCTGAATACAAGCTTGGACAGATTACCAGTGTTGCGAGGTATAGGTGGCTTTCACATAAAACCACTGGGAAAATGTAATGCTAACGTAACTGTCCAAGGGATAAAAGAGAATATAGAGATTCTCATTGTTGAAGACGCCGCTTTGAAATACCCAGCCCTCCTGGGTCATACGTTCAACGAAAAACCTGGTATTAGTATCATAAAGACCCCTTTTTTTTTTTTTATTGTGGGTGGGAAATCATCAAATAACTTCTCCCGCTCTGGGCAGAGCAGGAGGGCGTGTCAGACTCTTACTGACTAAAACCGACCCGTGTTCCTTCAGTTGCCTGTGCCAGGGGCCACGGTAACCCTCTTGGACTTTTCCGCAACGCTAGCAGGCATCGGTCCTAGCAAACCCCGTCATTGGTGCTGACATCTCTTTGAGGCGCGCGTGGAACACAACGCGCCGTCGACCCGGGCCTGGTCCTTATCGAACGGAGAGCTGCCCCTTGCTCGCCGTTCGCAAGCCCGCGCCTACGGTGGCCGGGAATCGGCCTGCGATTCCCGACGCCCAGGGCGTCTCCTGCGGCGGCTAGGGGTGTGAGGGCGCAAATTTTGCCTCTCCCTCACGCGAGAGATCGCCACCGCCAATCGCCTCCACGAGGACACGGTGGTGCTCCACCCAAGCCGGGCAGACCTCCGTCACCGTATGCTCCACCGTGTCCTCCGGGCGATCCACACAATGGTGACACCCGGGTGTTTCCTCCCGCCTTATCCGGAACAGGAATTTCCCGAAACAAGCGTGTCCGGTGAGGACCTGCGTCAGGCGGAAGGTGAGGACGCCATGGCGCCTCTCTAGCCACTCCTCAAAGAGGGGACTTATCGCCGCAATTGTGGCGTGCCCAGCGCTGGGTTGCGACAATCGCACTCTCCATGCCGCCCTAAGATCCCGCCGGAGCTCTGTCCGCTGCACCGTGATTTCACGCGGCAGCGGAGCTACGCCCCGGCGCTTTGCCTCCTCGCGCCACTCCCAAACGTGCGCGAGGACTTTTGCCTCCAGATCCCATGGCGGTAATCCGGCAAGGAGCGGCGTTTGTTTGCTACTAGCCGTTGTAAATCCAATGCTGGGTCGCGCTCTCCACTTCATCGCTTGGTTGAGTCTTACAACAGTGAGTTTAATGTAATCGATATACTTTTTCTGAGTAAAAATATATTTAGGCAGCGAATTCGGGCAATACTTAAGGATCGGCAGTCGAACTTGTAATGTATGTATATCTGTTCATATGTACTGTAACCCGTTTTATGTTTATTGTATATGAGTTTTTGTATTTATTGTGTGTGAGTTTTGTATGTTAAGCAACAAAATTATAATTGACTGTAATTTTTAGTTTACATCATATATATGTATAAGTATGTCTCTCTAGTTATAAAGTAAGTACTTAAGGTAATCTGTGGAAAACGTAGTGGGTAGCATATTTATCACAGTTTAGTATGTAAGCCTTGATATAACACTGTAATATGTTACTGTTTGATTTTCCTTAATAAATAAATAAATAAAGGAGGCTCGCCACCTCACCGGAGACCGTACGGTATCCCCGGACCAGCCGGGTGGCCATGACCATTTGGGGCGCGTTCAACCAGCGGGCTGGCCTCCGCCTCAAGGAACGCGCCCATACCGGTGCCCCGTAAAGGGCCATGGACCGTACGACCCCCGCGGCGTTTGGCCCCCCTAGATTGGGCAGGAGCCGCTTTAAGGCAGCCCCGGCCCTATCCAGTCTGGGAGCCAAACGTCGGAAATGCTCCACGAAGTTCCACCGGCTGTCGAGGACGAGTCCCAGGTACTTCATCGTCGACTCGACGCCGATGTGAACCCCTCCTACCGTTATTTGGGAACCCGACGGTGGCGTGTTCCGAGGACCATAAAAACACATGGCCTCGGACTTGCGCAGGGCCACCTCGAGTCCCAATTGCCGGATCCTCTCGACGATTATCGCAACCCCGCGTGTCGCCAGTTCAGCCGCCGCCTTTTGGAAAATCCTCATGGATGTCCGCCACTCTGGGGCGGACAGCGGGGTCTGTCAGACTCTTACTGACTAAAAACCACCCCGGTGTTCCATCTCACACCTTCGCCGGGGGTCGCGGGAACGTACGATCCTTCCGCAACCCCCGACTGGTGCCGGCCCGCCACTGCGGGCCACTCCGGGTCTGGGGGGGAGTGAGGTGTTTGACTCCCCCCGCGACGTCTAAGAGGCGCGCGCGTGGAACACTACGCGCCGCCACCTCGGGTCCTGGTGTGTGGGGCGCGACAGACGTCCCCGAGTCCGTCGCCCCTGGACCCATTTAGGGGGGCTGGAAGAGGGCGTTGTCCGCCCTCCGCCGCAGGATCTCCGCTTGGAGGGCGGTCTTCGCCGCTCTGTACCCCTCGTACAGCTCCGCCTGAATGGCTTCCGTATCCGGAGGGCGAATACGGAGCCTGCGGTGCCTGGTGTACCGGCGTCGCGCAGTGACGCACGCACACCGCAGAGTCGTCAATTCCGGCGACCACCAGCACACCTGGCGCTGGGCGCGTCCGGGCTGGGCCCGGGGCATTGCCACGTCACATATTTCGGACATGGCCTCCCGGAACCACTCCGCCTCGACGTTGATGTCAGCAGGCCTGTCCGGTGATGACACCCAGGCCTGCACGATCGAGGCTTCCAGGAGGAGCTCCCGGTCCAGCTGCTTCAGCGCCCACCGCGGACCACACGGGGCCTGTCGGACCAGCGCGTTCGAGGTCTGGGCGGAGACGTCAAACCGGATGTACCGGTGGTCGGAATAGGTCTCCACCCCCTCTATGACGCGCCAGTCAAGGACACGCGGCGACAGAGCGGGGCTGGCGAACGAGATGTCCACCACCGATTCACCCCGCATCCGCACACACGTGGGGACAGAACCCCGATTTAGGACGACCAGGCCTGTCTCCAGAGCCCAGTCCTCCACCATCCTGCCCCGTGTGTCCGTAAACCGGGAACCCCAAGCCACATTCTTGGCATTGAAGTCCCCGAGGACGAGCACGGGGAGGGACCGATACCCAACGACGACGACTTTCAACCCTGCAAGGGAGTTGTGGGACTCGGCAAGAGTTCGGTTCGGGGAGAAGTATACCCCAACCACTACGATCTCCCCGAACGGTGCTGCCACGCAACCCCGTCTCCTCGTGACAGCCTCGAGGGACGGAGTACCGGCGGCGGCCGACGAAATAAGGGTCACTGAGCCGCTCAGGTCCTCCACCCAGTCATCCCTGGGCGGGACAAAGTACGGCTCAGCGACCACGGCGATGTTAATCGACGTCTGCGCCATGCTCTGGAGCAACAGATCCTGAGCGGAGGCGCAGTGGTTGATGTTCGCCTGGAGGAGGCGTAATGGGGCCGTTATTGACACTCCATGTCAGTCTCCTCCCGAGCCCTCTGTGAGGGCCCCGCCGCGGTGGTGACGGCGGCGACGACGGCGGTCGAGGCGGCAGCGGCGGCGGCAGTGTCGGCGGCTGCGGCAGTGACGGCGGTGGCGGAGGGCTTGCCCCTGCCCCTGGCTGTGGCGGGTGGAGCGCAGGCCTTGCTCCCCATCCGGTGATCGGCCGGCTTGCCAGCTGCCGCACATACGGTGCAGTGCGGCGCGGCATTGCAAGAGCCGGCCTTGTGACCGGGCTGACCACAGCGGAAGCAATGGTGGCTGCGGTCCACCTCCGAGGTGCATTGAGCTCCCACGTGGTTACCCACCTGGCAGCGGAAGCACCTCAGAGGTCTGGGTTCCAGCAGTTTCACCTGCGCAGAAACCCAGCCCACCAGTAGCCTTCCGCCCTCGGCTATTTTTTGGCCGCCGACACGGGGCAGCTTACCGTAACGGCTTGCATCCCCTTGAAGTCAGGACGGATGGTGCCTGCCCTCACCTGCTCGGCAGAGCACCCCCCAGTCCTAAAGACGGCGGCCATCACATCTCCCTCGTCACAGAGTCGTCCAGGCCCAGGATGCGCAAGTCAGCGCATTTGGTGGGCCTGGACACTCGGGCCTCGTCCGCATTTAAGGACGCCCTAAGCCTTTCGGCCAGAGCGTCGGCAGCCGGGCCGCTGGCCGCACCGGGAATCTCCAGCATCCGGGCCCCAGTCGCCGTGAGCATTACCCGGATGCCTTCGGTGGCGCCGATCTCCTTGAGGCTTACCGCCTTCCCCACCTTGGCTAGCACGTCGCGGTAGGACACGCCCTTCTTCACCGCTTCCGGCTGTAGTGTAATCACTACAGCTGCGGACTTCGGGGCGCGGAGCCTAGCCGTGACGCTTCGCTCTTTGCGCCGTTGCTGCCTCTCCTTCCTTTTGGCCGCCCTTGCCGCCTGCCTGGCCTTCCTCTACTCTCCGGCTACTTGCCATTCAGCACCAGCCGGAGGAGATATAGGAGGAGGAGGTGGGGGCGGCCGTCTTGCAGCCAGGGCCAGTGCCCTCGCCGTCTGTGTAGCCATCCCACCCGCCCTGGGCATGGGCGGCCCCGCGGGTTTCGACACGGGTCAGAGGAAGGCCCCCCGCCTTCCTCTGACCCGACGAGCCAGGTTTGGCCGCGGCAGCTGCGATGGTGGCAAATGAGACCACCTTCTGCCGGCCCGTGGCCGGCTGGCTCGCCGCTAGTGGGGGGCGCAGGACAATGGCCTCCAGGGCGGAAAACCGGCTCTGGAAGGCAGCCAGCTCCTGCCGCACCAGGGTCAGAACCTGGTCTTGCGCAGGCACGGGCCGTCCCTGCCCATGCTGCTGCGCCCCCGCCTGCGGCACCTCCCTGGGGCCGGCTGCTCGAAGCCCGGCCAGGTCTGCTCGGAGCTCCTCATTCTCCTTCCGGAGAAGCTCCATGGCGGCTGTCAAGCGGGCGACCTCCGCCCGCATTTCAGACATTGCGTCTGACGGAGACCCAGGTTGAATGGCCTCCGCTGCCGCCATAATGGAGGCCGTGGCCGCGGCTATGGCCTTGTCTTTAGAGGATTTATTCCTCTTCAAGGCCACATCCTTTATAGCGGCGACCACGACCTCCGCAAACCTGGCCGCTCGATCCGAGTTGGAGCCGCCAGTGGCGTCCGGCTCGCCACTCGAGGACTCTGAGAGACCCGCCTTGCAGCTGGTCCTTCCAGGCTGCAGTTCATGAGGAATACCTCATGACTCAGGCTGACGTAGTAATTGCTCCAAAACAATTAACTGTGATACCTGTGAAGTCACGAACTAGTATTACTGGCTTAGCGTATGTGAACGGCTCCGTTAGAGGCACCACAGGTAAAGAACACTATTTACTCCCGGGCGGGTATAAACTGCACGGTGGTTTTGGTAACTTGCTGCTACAAAACGTCTCTTGTAGTTCGGTCTGTCTAAAACAGGGCTCTTTACTGACGCGCGCTACCCCCATCATGAGCGAACAAAATGTATACTCTGTAAGTTTCGATGATAAACCCCTGGATGAGTCTGTACAGTGCGGTAACACTATCACTTCAGAGCAGAAACTCGAGATCCAAAGATTATTATCGAAGTTCAAAGAGTGTTTTTCCTCTGGTCTTAAAGATCTTGGTTACACAATTGCAACAGAGATGGTCATAGAGCTTAACGATGCAGAGCCAGTGGTATACAGGCCATATCGCATGTCGTACGGCGAAAGAGCGCTGGTAAGAAATATGGTTCAGGAGATGATGGATGCGGGGATTGTAACAGAATCCACTTCGCCATATGCGAGCTCAATCGTGCTGGTCAAGAAAAAACCCGGAGAGAAACGCTTGTGTGTAGACTATAGAGCTTTAAATAAACGCACAAAAAAGGATCACTATCCCTTACCTCTAATAGACGACCAGCTCGATAGGCTCGCAGGTAATAAACTGTTCACATCATTAGATTTAGCGTCCGGCTATTACCAGATTCCTATTGAAAAGAATTCGCAAGATAAAACCGCATTTGTGACGCCCGATGGCCAGTTTCAGTATACACGAATGCCTTTTGGACTGGTAAATGCACTATCTGTTTTCCAAAGAACGATCAATAAGATCCTCTCTGAAGCGAAAATAAAGTACGCTCTCGTCTACATGGATGATATTTTGATCCCAGCACAGTCTTTTGACGAAGGTCTCTGTAGGCTTGAAGAAGTACTTTCCCTTTTAAAAGGGGTGGTCTTATGCTCAAACTACCCAAATGCAACTTTTTCATGGACAGCATCGAATTTCTGGGTTTCCAAATTAATGCTGATGGTATTAAACCCGGTGAAAGGAAAACCGAAGCCGTTTCAAAGTTTCGTACACCCAAAAGCCAACGTGAACTACTGCAATTCATCGGCTTGGCAAGTTTCTTTAGACGGTTTGTTAAAGGATTTGCTACAATCGCAAAACCTTTAACGGACCTTCTTCGAAAGAATACTACTTGGAAGTGGGGGCCCGAACAAGTGAATGCGTTTGAAACAATCAAGTCAAAGCTGGTACAGAGGCCCTTGCTCGCTCTTTATGACCCAACACGCGAAACCGAGGTACATACGGACGCTAGTAAACACGGGATAGGAGGCATTTTATTGCAGAAAGATAATGCTGATCATTTGAGGCCAGTCTCATATTTTAGCAGGAAAACTACTCCCGATGAACAAAAGCTCCACTCATTTGAGTTGGAGACGCTGGCCGTCGTATCCTCCCTCAACAGATTCCGCGTCTATCTGATAGGTGTTCCAATTAAAATACTGACAGACTGTAACGCGCTACGAACGACTCTATCAAAAAGAGACCTTATACCTCGCATACCGCGCTGGTGGGTTCAATTTCAGGAATATAACTGAGATCGAATATCGCCCTGGGTGTCGTATGGCCCATGCGGATGCACTAATTAGGAATCCGGTAGGGGAAGCTAAGGACGATTCGCATGTATTAGACGTATTAACAGTAGGTACGGATGATTGGATAGCTACGGTACAGAGTAATGATGACGAAATAGCACGTATTAGAGAGATTTTGAATGGCCCTAAATCGGACCAGGTGCTAGATGTTATTAAAAACTATAAATTGAAAAACGACAAAGTTTATCGAATTGTAGGCAAGGAAGAAAATGATTTAAGGTGGGTGGTACCGAAGGGGGTAAGGTGGCAGATAGCCAAAATAAATCACGACGACCTGGGCCACTTCGGTTTTGACAAGACCTTTGCGCGAATTCAGCAAATCTATTGGTTCCCCAAAATGCGCCGGTTTATAAAAAAATATATCAAGTCTTGTTTAGAGTGTGCACGGAGTAAGGACCATACAGGGAAAGTTCAGGGCGAACTACATCCGATCCCTAAAGTTGAAACCCCATTTCATACAATCCACGCGGATCATCTAGGACCATTTGTGAAGAGCAAAAAGGGCAACTGCTACCTATTGGTAATTGTGGATGGGTTCACGAAATACATAAATATAAAGCCAGTCAGAAACACTAAAAGTTCTACCTCAATAAAAGCCTTTTTTTTTTTTGAGGATGGGAAATCATCAAATGACTCCTCCCGCTCTGGGTGGAGCGGAAGGGAGTGTCAGACTCTTACTGACTAAAACCCACCCGTGTTCCTTCCTTGGCCCTTTATGTTCCGGGTCAGCGGTACCCCTTTTGGATGATCCCGCTTTCCCGGCAGGCTTGGGCCCTAGTGGACCCCCTCTTTCAATAAAAGCCTTTAAAGAGCATATTAGTTACTTTGGGGCACCTGCTAGACTGATAACCGATAGAGGGACTTCTTTTACCAGTAACAGCTTTCGCGCGTTTGTCCAATCCATGGGTATCAAGCACATACTTAATGCTGTGGCCACACCTCGAGCAAACGGATAATGCGAACGTTACAATCGGACAATCTTAAGTGCACTCACGTCTAAAACAGACAATAAAGACGATAAGAACTGGGATGATTATATTCTGGATATACAGATCGGTTTGAACACTAATGTCCACAAGACGACTTGTAAAAGCCCTTCGGAACTACTTCTTGGTTTTAACATACGTAGTAGCTCCGAAAATGCTCTAAGCGATATTATAGACGATGTTCGAGAATTTTCCACAGATGATTTGGGCCAGGTACGATCCAAAGCAGGTACACGTATTGCCGAACAACAGGTTAAAGACAAAATCCGATATGATGCTAGACATAAGCGCGCTTACAAATATAACTCGGGCGATTTAGTTAGCATAAAGCGAGAGGTGCCAAGCGATGGCAAATCGAAAAAACTAGCGGCCCCATACCGAATTTTGAAAGTACTGCCTAACGATAGGTTTTTAGTAGCAGATACGCCGTTAACCCGCAATCATGGCCAACGTCGATATGAAAATGTAATAGCGATAGATAGAATTAAGCCGTGGCTCGCTTTTGATAGGAATTATGACTCTACAGAGTCAGAGTCTGAAGACTATGCTAATCAGGACTGTAATGAACCTAACGAACCTAACAATTAGAACCATATACTAACGAGAGTTCATCTAGATTGGAACAGATTGATTTATGAAACATAATAAATAATCTAATATTTAATAAAGTAAAGTGCGTACAACGCATTGATGTAATATTTAAGATAATATTATTAGAATTAATATCATGTTAATAGTTTATAATTATAATAATAAATCTAACTTAGCTACAATAAGCTTACCATGAAAATAATAATTGTTCGTTAATATCATAGCTTGATTTATGATGAATTCCCGGTGGTTAAAAATATAAAGCTGTCAACTAGGTTAACAAATTAAAATTGTTTTTAGATCATGTAATTAAATCTGATAGATCTTATACCTACATATTATATTAAGATTATAATATTAGTACTAATTATTATTATAAGATGGCAATGTTATCATGATTTGATTGTAAAACTTTAAGTAGATTCCAAGGTTTATTCTGTATACTGTACTAGAGTTTGTCGTACATCATGTATGGAATCTACCTCCGTCAGGCTTTAATTTAATTTAACTTGTAACTTAAAATAGAATTTTACATATATGTTTTTTTTGCTTTTTTTTTTTTTGGTGTTGCGAAGGGACTCGCTTTTCGTAGGATGGCCGAGCTGTTAGCGTCTGTATTTTACATTACACCTTTTTATTTATTATCTGCCAACATTTCACTTCAAAACTTGCCACACTTAAATTTTTATTAACTGGCAACGCCGAATCGCTCTTATTGGTCCGTGGATTCGATTGGTGGATAGCTGACCAATCGGAGCGAGGCACGCGTTGTGGCGGGCTTTGGAATCGTGAGGGGATCATGTCGGGGATTCGGCGGGCATTCGATCGTCAAGGAGTCTCGAGTGAACATCAAAGAAAAGGGTGTACCTACGCAGTGTTAATTTCAAGGTAATAATGTATTATCCCCATGCTATATTATTGTGAACTGTTTTGATATTTTGAAGTAAATGTTTTCTGAACTGTTATGGAGTATTTCATTTACACTTACGAAAGGTTCTAATAGCCCTGGGCTTTAAATACAAAAAGTGCCAATCAGACAGACAAGCTTTTATGGAAAATCCGAATATTGCTGCAAAACGTGAAGTCTACTTGGACAAGATTATTAAAAATAGGAATTTACCGGATGATCTGAGAAAGGACATTATTTATCTAGACGAAAGCTATATTCATACTTCTTATAAATTAAAAAAAATGCTGGCAGTCTCTTACCGTCAGTGGAATAAAAGAAAGTGTGTCCAAAGGCAAAAGGTAAATTGTTGCTGAAGCATGCTTTATTTAATGCGTTGTGTGTTTTGCATGTGTTGCACGTTCTGCATGTTTTTTTTTCAGGTACATTATCATACATGCAGGGAATGAAAATGGTTTTGTACCAAATGCTTTGTTAATATTTTGTCGGAGTCGGAGATGAATAAATCAAATTTCACTAAATGGGTTAAGGAGAAACTAATATCGAATTTGTCTAAACCTTCAATTATAGTAATGGATAACGATTAAAATGTTTGATTCTGATTTCATAAAACCCGCCAATATTCACACTAATTGTCAAAAAGAAAAATAAGTATCAAAACCGTTTTCGTCGTACTATTATAAGAAAAATACAGTCTATACTGAGTTTAGACTTTCAGGATGCCTAGGTGAAGTACTGAGGAAAATCCAGGTAACAGGAAACACAACTTTATTCTTTCTCATAACCTCCTCCTCCAACAGCTCGCTCGAGTCCGAATCATAGAGTATAGTAACTATAAATGGTCCGAATCCGAATGTTCAACCGACCTTTTCCCGCTTCCCAGGTTTCCGATAATTTGCGCGGTAAAATCGAGTTCTGCGATTGGTTAACGATTTAATGTCGTCAACCAATCACAGATAACAATACTGGCCTCTGATTGGTTAGCCAATCAGAAGCATCCAACGATAAACTGACAAACTAAAGTGTTGTCAGTATAAAATATTCGAATCAAATAGTTACTGGCCTGGAAACTAGCCTTTTTGCATTTCAATTTAATTAAATAAAAATGTAAATTAGCGAACCCTAACACTATATAGGGTTACAACATGCACGATAGTGGCGCCACCATTATTTTCACGGCTTTTTGGCCAAGCTGTACACTCCAATCTCCATAAGTGTTGCGACTCGAGTCAAATTATACAATTTACAATCTCACTCGAATACCACTCTAGTGGTTATTTCACTCGAAGACCACTCGGATGATCGAGTGAATTGAGTGGTACACATTAAGTTAGGGAAAAATAAAACAAGGTTGATTAATAAATGAGAGGTTTATTGCAAGTATTGCACCTCTGCATAACCACCAAAATCGACTCTGTCTCGTTCACCACTGACCTAGACTAGAGTCAAGAGCAAACCCATGTAAAATAAAATTAAAACAAAAAAAAAACCGGTCCTGTTTCGAAATCAGTTTAAATAATATTATGTAATATCATTCAATTAATGGAAAAATAGAATATATTCTATTAGGAATTAGGTATGTACACACGGCTACACATCAAGCTATACAAAACCAGTTCACGCTGGTCTCGCATCGTACGTAAATCCTATACAATGTGAGATCAGCTTATACTGGAAATGTATAGCTTGATGTGTAGCCGTGTGTACAACAAACTCAGTAATGTTGCACTATATACCTAACTTTATAGATAGGAAGTCTCGTGATAATCAATACTCAATTCTTTATTGCATTTGATGAATAATATTAGTTGAAGAATGCACAATTGCACATAATAAACATAAATTAAAAAATCAAAAGGTTGCTCTACCTGTTTTAACTAATTTGTTGTCTGTAAAATATCGTTTTTAGCGATAAGACCACCCATTATGTCACCCTATGTAAAATGTCTACATTTATGTAAGAGTATTCTCTTCTATCAAACTCAAACTCAAAGCATTTATTTCAATTAAACCATTTACGGGTACTTTTGAATTGTCAAGTGGTCGGTCAGTTAGAAATATATAAATAAATAAATATCGTCTGACATTGCACACAGCACCATCTAGTTCCAAGTTAAGCACTTCAGGCTTGTTAAGGCTTGTGTTATGGATACCAGATGGTTGATACACTACTTAAATACATTTTTTTTTCGTAAATACATACATATTATAAATATACATCCATGACTCGGGTACAAATGTCCATATTCATCATACAAACATTTGCCCCTACCGGGATTCGAACCCAGGACCATTTGGTTTCGCTGACTACACTTAGCCACTGTAGCCACTACACCAAACGTGTCGTCAAAAAAATATAAAGCTAAGCAACAACTAGCTTCATTTAAAAATATGAAGCTAGTTGCCCATTCCAAAGCGTAGTAGGTACCTATGGAGAAGAACGGGCAAGAAACTCCATGGACACTCTTTTATATTATATTGTTACATAAATATTAATTACTTACATCGTTAATGTTGAATATAGGTATAATTATATGTGAGAACGATGTAAATAAGACATACCTACACGTTGAGTGTCCAGTGTACAGCAAATATAAATTTAAACAAAACAATCAATAATAAAATAATTAAAATAAGGCGTGGTGGCTAAGAGATGACCAGTCCCAACTGACAGCGCCCGTTCACGAACATGACGCATGGATCAGCACCACAGAGTACTATAATATAAAAGATCAGCACCATTCAGCTCGACCATTTTGAAGGGAGCTAAATGATCCAACACACGCGCCACCGTCAGCGTGACATTTGAGTGAGCATGACATCTATCAGCCGCTAGGGCACATTCAAGTCAATGAAAGACATTACCCGGTAAATGGTAGCTCGATAGTACATAGTACTCACACTTGTCCTATGCAATTATATAATACAAAGGAGATCGAGGCCCGTATTCATGAACATTACTATGAGGTCTCACAGTGCGCGCGGGCGCATAGGGTCTTAAAACCTATTCATAGACCATACTTGAGTGGCAATCGGCACTATGCGTCCCTTAAAATGGACGCATAGGTAAGGTAGCCGGCTAGCTATATTAAGCAACGCATAGTGTCCAGCATACGTCAAAAAGTTGGTTATTTTTGTTTCTCGAGGTTTGGTTTTGCGTTGTTTGAGGTTGTTTTTGATTCTAGGGCCGTTCTTTTATAATGGATTACAGTAGCGAAGAAGAATTTGATAGTTAGGTATATCAATGAGCAAACAATAATAAGTACCAGAAAAGTGATAGGTACGGGATTTCCAAGATCCTTTTGATTATTACAGTTCGGATGAATTTAGACGACGCTACAGATTTTCGAAAGATGTGGTACAATTTATACTCTTGCCACTGATAAATGAAGACTAGAGAAATTGACTGCAAGAGGCCTTCCAGTGTCACCTATTTATCAGTTGCTAGTGGCCTTAAGGTTTTATTCTTCTGGCAGTTTCCAGGTACTTACCTTATTTAGTTAATACAATTAAAATAACTTGGGCACTTATGAAACCTAGCGTTAGAATGTGTACCTACCTACTACCTTACCTCTCTATGAAAGGGCTGAACTTTGATAAGTACAATAACAACTACGTACCTACCTACTACCTTACAATATTTTGATTTACAGATGATAACAGGAGACCTTATAACTATTCTATATAATATTCTTCTATAGCTATTTGTTCTTTTATTCTATATATTATTCTAGGTTGAGCTTGATGAACCTAAAGACGTAGTTATATTATTTATATCCATATTTTTAGAAATCGAAACAACAATCACTAGTAATCAGCACACAAAAAAATAACAAAGAAATATAGGAAATTGTTAGTTCACAACTGACAAAAGATTATATTTTATGTCATCCGCCAATCTGCCAAACATTAGAGAGAACTTAGCAACAGAAACGGACCAATCACAGATCTTTATTCGACGCAGTGCATTCGCTTAGTGAAGTGTCGCTTGAGTATTGTTTGTGAATTAAATGGCCTGTCATGACGAACGCAGTGAGAAATGCCTTACTTAGCATAGTGTTGCTGCCATACTTAAATAAGGCCCGTATTCATGAACATTACTATGAGGTCTCACAGTGCGCGCGGGCGCACAGGGTCCTAAAACCTATTCATAGACCATACTTGAGTGGCAATCGGCACTATGCGTCCCTTAAAATGTACGCATAGGTAAGGTAGCCGGCTAGCTATATTAAGCAACGCATAGTGTCCAGCATATGTCAAAAAGTTGGTTATTTTTGTTTCTCGAGGTTTGGTTTTGCGTTGTTTGAGGTTGTTTTTGATTCTAGTGCCGTTCTTTTATAATGGATTACAGTAGCGAAGAAGAATTTGATAGTTATATCAATGAGCAAACAATAATAAGTACCAGAAAAGTGATACGGGATTTCCAAGATCCTTTTGATTATTACAGTTCGGATGAATTTAGACGACGCTACAGATTTTCGAAAGATGTGGTACAATTTATACTCTTGCCACTGATAAATGAAGACCTAGACAAATTGACTGCAAGAGGCCTTCCAGTGCCACCTATTTATCAGTTGCTAGTGGCCTTAAGGTTTTATTCTTCTGGCAGTTTCCAGGTACTTACCTTATTTAGTTAATACAATTAAAATAACTTGGGTACTTATGAAACCTAGCGTTAGAATGTGTACCTACTACCTTACCTCTCTATGAAAGGGCTGAACTTTGATAAGTACAATAACAACTACGTACCTACCTACTACCTTACAATATTTTGATTTACAGATGATAACAGGAGACCTTATAACTATTCTATATAATATTCTTCTATAGCTATTTGTTCTTTTATTCTATATATTATTCTAGGTTGAACTTGATGAACCTAAAGACGTAGTTATATTATTTATATCCATATTTGCAGAAATCGAAACAACAATCACTAGTAATCAGCACACAAAAAATTAACAAAGAAATATAGGAAATTGTTAGTTCACAACTGACAAAACGTTTAAAACTTTAAAGGTTATATGTTATGTCATCCGCCAATCTGCCAAACCTTAGAGAGAACTTAGCAACAGAAACGGACCAATCACAGATCTTTATTCGACGCAGTGCATTCGCTTAGTGAAGTGTCGCTTGAGCTTATGACGACACGTTTGGTGTAGTGGCTACAGTGGCTAAGTGTAGTCAGCGAAACCAAATGGTCCTGGGTTCGAATCCCGGTAGGGGCAAATGTTTGTATGATGAATATGGACACTTGTACCCGAGTCATGGATGTATATTTATAATATGTATGTATTTACAAAAAAAAATGTATTTAAGTAGTGTATCAACCATCTGGTATCCATAACACAAGCCTTAAGTGTTAAGTGCTTAACTTGGAACTAGATGGTACTGTGTGCAATGTCAGACGATATTTATATTTATATATTGTTTGTGAATTAAATGGCCTGTCATGACGAACGCAGTGAGAAATGCCTTACTTAGCATAGTGTTGCTGCCATACTTAAATAAGTATCATTCTTGAATACGGGTGTAAGTATCATTCTTGAATACGGGTGTGAGTTTTTATAAAGCAAAGGTAGTCTTACAATCTTCAGCAGCTCCAACAGTGTTATCAAATGTTAATCAATTAGTTGTGGTTGTGGAGCAGGACCAGCATTGAGCCAGGCATTTTTGCGTTTTATACAAACAAATATGAATTTCGTCTCATTCAGTTGAAGTATGTGGGGAGGTATTTTATTGTAACATTTTAAACAGTACCCCATGAAAGATGAGTCTACTTTAGCCGGTCTGAAACCTGGTTGAACTAATAGGTCCCTATTTCTGGTACTATAATTATGTCTATCACCTCTTTTAGTAAAAAGATGTATATTTTTTGTTACGTACATGATGTTTTCATAGATATATTGACAAGGTACCGTCAAGATCTTAATAACCTTAAACCCTTAGAGAATCGCGCCTGCGGAGATTATGTATGGCTCTGATTTTTGGCTCTGCTTTTGATTTTGATTTTGATTAGAGATGTTAAATGAGGACCCCATTGTATCCTCGAGTCGAGCGTGATCCCCAGGAAAACAGTTTTATCGACGAATTCTAGTTTCTCTTGATTCAATACTATCTCACAATCACTACTTTTGACATTAGGTAAAGAAAATCGTATACACTTAGTTTTTTTTCCATTTAATACTAAATTATTAGCAGTGAACCAATTATGGACCTGCAGTAGGGCGTTATCAACGTCGTCAGAATTTGTAGCACTTCTTTCTACCTTAAAAATTAAAGAAGTATCGTCAGCAAATAACACCATTTGTGGTTGATTTTTTAATAAATGGAGTAGATCGTTAATATACACTAAAAAGAGGAAAGGACTCAATATCGAGCCTTGTGGAACTCCCATTTCTACTTTTAAACTAAGTGAATTGTCACCATTTATTAGAACTTGCTGCTGCCTATCATTTAAATAAGATTTTACTAGACTGATCGCAAGTATTCCAAGTCCATAATGCTCAAGTTTCAAGAGCAAGGTTTCGTGATCGATGCAATCAAATGCCTTGGAGAGGTCACAAAAGATTCCTATGGCATCTTGGGCCTCTTCCCACGCCGTAAATATGTGTTTTAATAAGGTGACCACGGGCGTCAGTCGTACAACGTCCCTTGGTGAAACCATACTGTTGATTGTGTAAGAATTTATTGGTGTTAAAATGAATGAGCTTTTGATTAAGCATTACCTTTTCAAATACCTTGCTGAAAACTGGCAACACGGATACGGGTCTATAATTATTGGTGTCTTTACTGTCCCCGGATTTGAAAAGTGGTATTACCTTACTGTAGGTATTTCATTAAATCCGGGAAGACTCCTTGATCCACACACAAATTAAATATGAAGGCTAAGTAAGGCGATATAGTGTCAATTATGGATGTGCAGACTTTAATGGACATTCCCCAAAGATCTTCAGTCAATTTGATCTTGATTTGCTTAAAAGCTTTTATTACTGTTATGGGGTTAATATGCTTAAAGTTAAATTCAATCGGGCAGACCGAAACGTTCGCCCTTACTAAATCAAAAGCGAGCGTGGGCGAGGAATGAAAGTGTCAGTAGTTTTAATTGGGATACTGGTAAAGAAATTTACAAATTCTTGAGCAACTTCTTAGCTTTCGCAAATGAGACCACGTGTCGTGTCCAGTGTATAATCAGAATTATGGTTTTTGTTCCTGTTCGTTTCATTATTGATAATTTTCCAAAGTCTTTATTTTATTGTCTGCTGATGTGACCTTGTTGCTAATGTATAAGGCTTTGGCTGCCTTACAAGTGTTCTTATAATTCTTCTCTATTCTTTTCAGATCTATATCTTTCAAAATAGTTCCACACTAGATATTTTTTCGTTACCGAGTTTTGATCGTCACTCATGGTAGATAACACAAGACTACGTCTTTCTTTACAAATAAGTATTCAAGTACTCACTCTTTACCTCAACTCGTCGCAACTTTAGCCACGCCGCGGCCGCGCCGCGTGGACGTTGAAACCTATTTGCCTAGGTGAGTGATGGATGAGCGACTGACTCGAGTCCGAGTGAAAAACCGAGTGAACTCGAGTCTGAGTGGACTCGAGTCAACAATTTTTTCACTCGAATACGATTTTATCCCATGTCAATCGAGTAAAATTGGTTTCGAGTCGCATCACTAATCTCCATCAAATCGGCAAATCAATAAAGTACATTTCCGGTTCCACTACTTCTGAAACACAAAGCGTAGGGTGTACGCCGCGCAGGTTTCAAGACTCCAGATTGCTGGTGGCAGCGTAGCTGTCGTTCTACTACCAATACCAAGTAGGTAATTTACTAAAAGACTATTCCTAAAAAAGTTCATTCCATTTTCCGTACCTACCTACTTGTGGAAGAAAATAAAACAAGAAGCCTCTAACAAGGTTCCTAAATGAAGGACTTTTGTAAAGCTTATTCCTGCTCATAGTCATATAATCATATTCAATTATTGCATTCCTTATTGTAAAAAGATGTTAATAAAGGCTTATTAAAGCTAGATACAAAATATGGACCCTGTAAGGGCACAGCAACAGGATAAATTAAACATAAAAAAATAAAAAAAAAATAAAAAAATTTTATTACCCAACTAAGGCAAAATCTAGGCACCCATTTAATTTAATATAACAATATTTACTTTTAAAGACAGGAAATAATCAAAGAGCATCACAACATTTTACAATAAAGTAGGATATAAAAGTATTACATATTATTATAGCATTTATTAATAATTACCTACTTTGTTTGTTAGTGCTTGTTGTCACAGGCAAGGGAATTTGTTAAAACTGCATTAGGACTATTATTTATTTTTACTTGTAACTTGTAAGTTATTTGCATTCAAGTATTTATGTTACTCTGGCAAAATTTTGGATGCAAGTCTTCAAGGGATAGTATTGTGTTTAATTAAATGGGGTGACTAGGGATATAGACAATGGGGACAAGACTAGAGATTTTAACACTTAAGTAAGTAGTATAATTAGTTGCCGTTAAGAACTTGTATATCTATAATGATTATAATTGTATTTAATTATTAAGTAAAGAATTGAGTCCCCTAATGGCTACAAACTATACTAATTCAAAGTCAAAATCTTTTTCAAAGTCGGTCCCTATTCTGGCCGGCCACTTGATTTTACCAGGCCATCATTGTTCTTCAATCAATCAATGTTCTTATTATGTTACATGCATGCTAAGAAGGCATCTGTCGGCTTAACAGCGAGTCTACTAGCTGAGACAGAGCATTGAGGAGTCCGATGAGTGCAACATCAAGCATGATGGACAGGCAGCCACCCACTGTACGTATATGAATCATACTATTGATATTGTTAGGAACAAAATAATTGCAATGCAAATAAGACAGGGTGATCTAACAGTAATTCTGTTTAGTTTAAAAAATATGTTTTGCTAGCTTCTGTGGGTGATATACCTACAGAAAATTTGTTTCTACTGCAAAAAGAGTTTTTTTTTAATGCTGACTGTTATATCTTTGGTTAGCACCAGAATTTTGCCCATTGCGATCTATATATAATCAACATGATGCTATGGTGTGCTGTGCTATGCTCTGTTTGGCTAAATAACGCAAGTTCCTCAAATAATAAAATTAGGAATCAAACAAAATATGCTAACCTGCACTGTAAGTGGCTGCGCTTTTTTAAGAGGTTGTCGCGAGCCCAACTGCTTAGTCTTCTGTCGCTCACACTCGACACATTTTCATGATACGGTATACTAGCTTGCACACCAAACCTCGCGCACCTAGTGTTAGGGTTATCATCCGTCGGAGGACACGGTGGAGGTCTGCCCAGCTTGGGCGGAGCACCGCCGTGTCCTCGTGGAGGCGATTGGTGGTGGCGATCTCTCGCGTCCGGCCCTGGTCCAGGCCATGGTACGGAGCGAGAGGGCTTGGGAAGCCGTCACTTCCTTCTGCGAAGCAGTAATGTTCGCGAAGGAGGAGGCGGAACGCGTGAGGGAGAGGCAAAATTCGCGCCCTCAAGCCCCTAGCCGCCGCGGGAGACGCCCTGTGCGTCGGGAATCGCAAGCCGATTCCCGGCCACCGTAGGCGCGAGGTTACGGACGGCGAGCAATGGGCAGCTCGCCGTCCGATAAGGACCAGGCCCGGGTCGACGGCGCGTTGTTTCACGCGCGCCTCAAAGAAATGTCAGCATCAATGACGGGGTCCGCTAGGGCCGATGCCTGCCAGGGTTGCGGGAAAGTCCGAGAGGGATACCATGGCCCCTGGCACAGGCAACTGAAGGAACACGGGTGGGTTTTAGCCAATAAGAGTCTGACACGCCCTCCCGCTCCGCCCAGAGCGGGAGAAGTTATTTCATAATAGCCCACCATCAAAAAAAAAAAAAGTAAAAGTGTTACCATCCGTCTGGCCTTGTCATTTGTCCGGACTTTCTTCTTATTTTTTTTATATAAAGAGTTCAGCTGCTGCTGAAAAAAGAAAGATTAAAAAGTAAAATTTCAGGACTTATCAAACTTCGTAATAGAAACCCTACACGCACCTCAAATAGTTAGTTGAAAATAAAGTAAATGGTGCCGATTCTGTTGTACACCGAACTAAACTAACTAAACTATCACTAAAATTCCTTACTTTTGGCTATGAGAATCTTAACGCTATTCTGCAAAATAAAATCTCTAAATTTAAAAATAATTTTGACACATCTAAAATCAAATTTGACAATTATTGCGACTCCACGTGGTACTTGTTTGCCACGTGATCTTTTTTTAGAGCCGTAGGCGCGCATTATGTGCGGCCTCGACTTGTTTTGTATGGAATTTTTTACTTTTTGTATGGAAAATATAAAAAAATATTACCAACACGTAGAGTTTTATAGGTTTGCGGGTTGCAAAGGGGGTCGAAATTTTCATTATTTTTGCGATAGGACACACCGTTTTCGAGATATAAGCAAAAGAAAAGAAAAAAAGATACAGTACTGTTTTTGCATCTGAAGTCGAGGTGTTGGTGTGAATTTTAGTTCATGACAACTAATTTTATTCCACACCTTTTTAATCGCGATTAAAAATAGTCAGATTTAGTTAAGACAATCAAAATTTTTGGTGAAAAACGTAAAATTCAGAATAGCAAAATTGCCATTTTCACTAATAATCTCAGTGCCATCTTAGTGCTGTCAAACTAAAATTTAGTTAAGTTGTGTCACTTTAGTCAATTTCAGAATGGGAAATCGTCGTTTGGCAGGAATAAACTAAATTTTGGTGATTTTTAGTCTAGTTTAGAGAATTTTGTGACAAGAGAATCGGCACCATTTGTGTTGGTTATTCAGTGCAGACTAAATGTATTATTTATCTACCTTCACATATAGTTCATACATTCTTATGACACAATAGCTTCACATTCACACATTCCATAACATAGATGACGCTAGTAGGTACATTTTGATATAACTTACAACAGTCCCACTTATCAAAATAAACCAAGTGCCATAGAGCAATCAATTATTAAACTCACAAAGTTACATTACAATTTAACAATACCTAAATTTTCCATAAACTTGTAGTGTTTCATACTACCTAGACCTTTGGTCAACAAATCTGCTGGCATTTCATTTGTTGGTAAATAACTGATCTCTACCTTTCCACTTTTTATTGTCTCTCGTACAAAATGATGTTTAACATCAATGTGCTTTGACCTATTGTGGCATTGATGATTTGTGGTCATCTTCAATGCACTTTGATTGTCACAATTCATACTAATTGTTACCAAGGATCCAGTCAGCTCATACAACAATTCTCTTAGATATATTGCTTCCCTACAAGCTTCAGAGAGCGCAACATATTCAGCTTCAGTGCTCGAGAGAGCTGTAACTCTCTGCTTTCTGCTCTGCCATGAAATAGCTGAGCCTGCCATAACAAAACAAAATCCAGTGTAAGATTTTCTGTCCGAAATATCACTGGCCCAGTCAGCATCTACAAAGCCTAGCAAGTTCTCTCCTTGACTACTAAATTTTAAACAATACATCTTAGTTTTCTTTAAGTATTTCAGAACCCTTTTAGCATAGTTCCAATGTTCAACACTGTAGCTAGTATTAAACTGACTTAAATAACTGACAGAGTATGCTATATCGGGTCTTGTCATGACCGCAAGATACATGAGACAACCAATAAGTTTTTGATAGCTAATTCCTGATGTACATTTTTCTGCCTTACTTACATTCAATTTGTTCTCTATAGGTGTATCAGCTGTTTTACAATTGGTCATATTAAATACCCGCATTAATTCTTCTATGTACTGTTGTTGGTAAACAGTTATCTCATACTTATTACAGTCTTTGTGTACATTAATATTCATTCCTAGATATTGCCTAACTTTACCCAAATCTTTAATTTCAAATTTAGAATTTAAAATACATTTTAAGTTCTCAGTTTCATTCTCACTATTAGAAAAAATTTAAAAATCATCTACATACAATGCTATTATGATTTTTACATCTTTACTCATCTTGGTAAATAAACATGACTCTTGTGTGCAGTTTATAAAATTATTTTTACAAAGTACATCTCTAACTCTCTCATACCAAGCTAAGGCGGACCCACCCATTTTGGATACAAAACCTTCAGGTGCACACATGTAAATATCCTCTTTCAAGTAACCATTTAGATAAGCAGTTTTAACATCTAATTGAGTAATGTCCAGTCCTAGTTTTACACCGACTGTTCGAGAAAGAAACACTGCTGTTATTCTTGATTAGTTGACTCACTGACAATAAGTTTGTCGTCAGGCTTGGAACGCATAAAACATCCTTAATTGTTATATCATAGCCTTGCTGCGTTGATATTCTAACATTGCCTTTGCAAGAGACTTGAAGTTTTTCTTGATTGGCGACCATAATCTCCGGTAACGTCTGTGGACTCGAAACGTTTTGCAACCAACTTGAGATAGCCGTCATGTGAGAGCTGGCTCCCGAATCCACGTACCACTCGTCTTTGCCGTATTTAGCACTTAGGAAAACCGCACTGAATGCATTTGTGGACTTATTTTTCAACCATCGGACATTGATTCCGTTCCGATAATGTCCCGGTGTTTTGCATTTTTTTTTTTTATGGCAATTGAGCCGATATCGACTATTCTGCCAGCGTCACGTTTAGACGGCAGCGCGGAGGCGAGCCGTCGACTTTGCACTTTGTGGTAGTACTACAGATGTTAGTCGCTGAGAAACGAGGACACGGGGTTAGTACCTAAAACATAAATATTATTCTAAAATACTATCTTATATAAAATATGGTGATAAACAGCACAGACATACAGAACATATTTACATAATTATTACGCACCAATTACAATTTAATATCATTTTCATTAATGACCAATTACCTACATTGTAACAGGTTATGTTTTTATTTACTCCTGTCACTTTGACATTTCTGACCGCCCTGATAGGTGTTGCCATGTTTGGGTTTTTGTTTCGCCCATTTTGAAGCAAACGCCGATTCAGAATTCTGCGTTTCGTTCGATGTCACTGCTGCAATCTCTAACGGTTCCGAATCCATCAACTTTGTCTTGATGACGTCAGTTGTTTTTGTCAGATTGAAATTCCGGAATGTTCTATGGCCATTATCATAGGTGAAAATCTGTCTGGTAATCCTGCCAACATCAATGATCCAATCCACTGATCTGTTATTTCAAAACCAGTTCCACTTAATCTTTGCGATGTTTCCACAATTTGGGTCACGTAGGTGGTCATATTCTTACAATTTTCTCGTCTTATTGAAATCAAGTGACGCAATAACGAAATCTTCGTCGAAAATCCTGAGTCATCAAACAATAATTTAAGTTTATCCCACAACTCCTTCGAAGTCGTCGTCTTCTTGATGTGCACATACAAAGCGGGATCGATGGTTAGGGATAATTTGGCCCGCGTCTTCGCATCATCTTCGGGTTTTATTTCCTTTCCCTCCACCGGCTTCACACAATGTAACATGCCTTCCAACACGAGTAAATTTTCAACTGCAAAAGTCCACTCATCATAGTTTTCCCTGCCCATTAACTTAGGCACACTGGCTAAATAGGTAGTTCATTGTCATTTTGCACAACACGACCGTAACAACAATTAATTAAACTTGAAAAAACTTGGAAAATCTGGGATAGCCCTTAGCCTGAAGTAAACGCGTCGGTTATTCAGTGCAGACTAAATTTATTATTTATCTACCTTCACATAAATAGTACATACATTCTTATGACACAATAGCTTCACATTCACACATTCCATAACATAGATGACGCTAGTAGGTACATTTTGATATAACTTACAACAGAAAAAACATAGCTAGACACAGTGCAGCGCAGCATACAGACTACAGACTGAGTAGTACTTAAAAGACGGTAACAGGGGCTGGACACCTACCATACTAGACAAAATTTCAGTACAACGTTTGGAGAAAAGCGCCATCTGCTATCGTTTGCGCAAAATATTTAGTATTAATTTATGCGATAGGTGCACTACCTATCGCATAAATTAATACTAAATATTCACCAATAAAAAATTTCGCAGAAAGATTGCTAGACTAATGGAAATTTAAAAAATAGTCATTAGTTGTATGTATGATAATAAGTGTCAACAATTCATAATTTTATTAAATTAATATTATGATCAGGGATTTTTTATTTGATCTTTATTAATTTTTTAATGGAAAATATGATGTTAACCAGTCAAATAAACTTTGAAAGAAATTTGAATTTGCTATAATTTGGTATTATTTGCGATAAAGGCGCTATTATTGTGATAATTGCGATATTGACGCTTGTTTATGTGTAAAATCATGCCAAGGCGGTGCGAATTGGGATGTTCATACAACCCGGGTAAGTGCTTTCTACCTCAAGTACATAGTAGGTACTTAATATTAAGTGTTTACCTATGAAATTGCCGTTTAGTCTAAATAAAGTTAGTCATTTTTATATAAATATTTTTAATTTGTATCAGTTAAAATATGCACCCATGCTATCGATGCATCTCTGCCAGCGCAGTGGTAATATTTCAATGCCCTTCTTGAAGAAGTCAGGATATTACTTACACCAAATGAAAGTTCTACTAGTATTTTTTGCTATTTTTTGAATACATAGTTTAGTATTTCTTTTAATTTTAACACAAAAATGGTAATGATGAAATAAAATGGGTAAAAGATGTACTTAAGTAATTACCTACCAACAAGTTATAAAATGATCTATGTAATTGTTTTTTTCAGAAAAGCTTAAGTCTACTTCATCGGATCGCTTATGGAGGGATCAATTGAAAATATCAAGATTCTAAGATATTTCAATAAAGATATACAAAAATAAGTATGACTTTTATTTCATTCCAAGTTGCCTACTTTCTGAGTGGGTAGGTACCTACTTTCCAAATGTAATAATATTGTTCTGTAGAAGTGTACACTTTATAAAGTACTTTGTAGGCATGAACGATCAACCTCTAATATGTATAAATATAATATCTATGGACAGTATATTGAGTTATAGATAGGAACCATTTTCTTTTTACTATTGAGTCGATGTCGACTTCTGACAGCCTCACGCTTAGACGGCACCTAAGAGGCGTGTTGGTCTATCTGGCAGGCCCCAACGAGATTTAACAACAGGTGATAGTGATTTACATAAGGACATTATTTTGTACCCATAGAAAATAAATATTTTGTACCTACCTCAACAGTTTTTGATTAAATGACGTTTCTATGAAGTGTCGCTAGCGGGCCCCTTATGATTATTTTTTATTATACTTTCAGACCACCCAGTAGTGCTCGGAGTTAAAAACTATTATGTATGTTACAAATCCAAAATTTCCACTTTCTGTGAGCTATATCTTTAGAAGATATTCGTTATTTAGACAAACGTCCAGCCAGTGGGTTTTTTTTCTAAATAGGTAGGTACCTACTACTCTTTTATAGCACACAATAGATTAAGGAGCTTGTTATTATGATCTACCTTACATATCCAAAGGAGACTGGCGAAACCTCATAGAAAGCTGGGCCTGACGTTACAGTAACAATTACTGCATTATTTTATTTAGCTAATAATATCATTTCAAAAAAACTAAAATGTTTAAGACTGCTCTGCTCCATGGCAGAAAAAAATATAGGGTGTTATTGGTTTGTACAAAAACACCGTTTTTGCTTAAGTTATTCTTAAACCGAGCTCTCGCGTTATTATGTACTTTATGATAAGAACGATCATACTTTATTTTAGACTAGAATTTACCAGAATTTATTGGAGGACTTTAATACATTGAGGATTCAGAGGCCGTCCAACTAGATTCTAGAGGTTTGAGATGATTGTAAAAAAGGAGAGGGATTATGAATTAAAACACTTTCTCTTTTATTGATTTTCTCATCATCCACTTGATCATAAACTATTAAAATATCGTTTGAAAACTGTGCAGGTGGTATTAATTTCTGTTGATGCCTTGCCCAGCTTAGGTAAAATATTATGGACATTAGGTACGTGACAACAGCAACCCACTGTTCTTTTCCCTACCAAGCAATTACAATATTATTGTATTATGCTTATGCTTAATTAATAATTATATTGCTCAATTCGTTAGGTAAGCCTGATAATAATATAAAAGAAGAACTATCTTCAGTGGTAGGTACGTAAAGACTTTGTGGCTTCGTGTACTTTATCTAACAGAACTTTTGAATAATGAAGTGAGGTCCAGCAAAATACTAACTTGTAATGAAATAAACCACTTATTACTTCAGGAGGGTGCAACCCATTGCTGTATAACTGAAAGAATGCCTTCGTCTTCTATTTGATGTAATCCTATAGAAGGATTACGCCGCCAAGTAGCTATGCCGCAGTTGATACAATGATGACGTTGATCACACATTATATTTTACTTTGAAATTCGGTGGTAGTGAAGCTGAGGTAAATCAAGTAGGCAAGTTATCTAAGTCCGTTGTAAGAAATGCGTGGGTCGTTCGTCAAAGTAATAATAACAGAAACGACAACACAACAGAAAATATACACTACCGCAAGCTTGGAGCCAAACAAAGAGATTAAATATAATTTAATGTCTTTGGAGCCAAACGAACGAAGCGTAAGGCTGCCAAAAATTGAATATGGCAGCCACCTTAGACTAATAATGTTGCTATATTTAGGAAAATGTATTGAATTGGTAGTATTTTTTGTTGGAAGTCGTTGAAAATGCGGTCACGTACGCGGAAATTACCTCATACGCTATTTTGCAGGACCACCAAAAAATAAATAAATTATTTTAAAATTATTTTCAAAAGTATCAAGTACCTATATTTTAAGGTTTTAAAATTAAGTTACGGTCAAAAATGACTAGTAAAATGCAAAAACGTTCTAATAATTATTATAACAAGACCATAATTTTGTGATTCCGAACATGACACGGTAGGTGTAGGACATACCAAAAACACCGACCAATTTTTTTTTATTTTTACTTTTTTATTTGATTTATGAGCTTATTGTTACATTATTGTTAAAATAAATGCTATGTAATAAAAACCTTTATAAAATTCGATAATTTATTCTGAAAATTGTCAGACACTGACTTTTTCCAAGGTACAACTTTTTTGAAAAACGCCCTGGTGTTGTCTCTCACTATTTCGTCTGCCGTTAGATAGGTAGGTAAATCCGTTTCTTGCAAAGGCACCCTCAATCAAATTTCACCACTGTTAGCTAAAGTTGCTAAACAACTATTTCACAGTACAATAAATAAAAAAAAACAACTTACCGATAATGTCACATTATTTTGTATAATGTGCAGCATGCGTACACCAGCGCCGATGACTTCTCAGGAATATAATGAAGGCTCCTGTCAATTCCGAGATACCGAAAGGTCCCCTTGAGGTGGTCATTGGTACCTACGTTGGATGACATTGCGCGTTTGGAAATGCCACTTAGTGTACCTCTCTTCTGGTTTACGATGTCGAGCAGTTCTAATTGGAGTCATGAGCCAAGGCTGCAAATCATAGGCTGAGTCCCCTGAAAATCAATGTTGAATACTTAATTTTGTGTTTTGTTTCAGATTACTTAGTTCCCGAATGGCAAAACATATTAATATGGGCCCCAAAAATTACCTACCCACATACATACTTACTACTAACTTTCTGTATAGGTATATGATATGATTATTTAATCAATACAAGTATTAATATACATAATTACTGCTTATTATTTCAAATGATGAATAGGACAGACACTACGTTACATATCAACAAAACGACGATGTTCTTTTCTAATTCCGATATTGGACTATTCAATATCGGAATTGAAATACTGGTTTAATCTACCCGAGATTCCGATATTCATACGATTCATACCCTACTTATGACGGTAGAAATCTTTGTATAATCTGTCATTTTGTCTATTCTTCTGTCGACAAAACCCATTTCTATGGAGGTCATGCTACGCGTGCAGTTGTTACATAACAATACAAAGATTTTTTTGAATGTTTTAATATTTAACGGTCTTGGTATGCGGCCATCCTTAAATCACTTGAGGTTTTTTTAGGCTACTTTTATGTCCCCTTGTGTGTTATATGACATGTATTATATTAAGCACCCACCTTGTGTGTAGGACGAAGAGATCAAGGAGTATGCGAGGCAGACCGTGCACGGCGATGACTTGGTGAGGATGTGGAGGTGGGAGGTCTACAAACACGTGTGCAAGAACTACCCAGAAGTTAACCTCGCGCACAAGAAGGACTTCATCAAAGCCACAATCAAGTCGGTCAGTAACAGATAGTCAACATTTTAGTGTAACGGTTTCCGGGATTTTTAATTTATAAATTTGGAAAACACCTGCACAACACTACAGACATAAATCCAAGTTATTGTTCGGTTAAAATTCAATAAAATAGACATATTTACAATAAAAAATAATATGCAATATTAACAAATAATTAAATAAAATAAAACACACAAAAATAATAAACTCATCTTTCATTCATCATCTCACAGAATCTCAAACATGCGCGACACACGTCTATCCATCTCGCGGCAAAAAAATCAAACCCTGTTTCACTGTCAGTACAGTATTCAGCATAGTGAACGCGAGGACCGGATTGTCTTTGTTTGTCATAATTCTTTTACATTGGGTAGATATCCTCTATTTCAAGTTTGAAGAAAACAATAGTTTCTCCCGACAAACCTGTAGCATACTGGGCTTTTGTACACAACTCTACATCTAAAGCTAGGGTTTCCTAAAACTACGGTGAACGCCATATAGTAGGGGAGGGGAGGTACACCTCGATTTTTGCGGTTTATTTTATACCAAATAAATTTCATTGCTATTAGTTGTTTAGTATTCAATCATCATCAGAATGAGAGACAGTCGCCGCACCTAAGGGGGAATCCAAAGTTGTCAATGTAGCATGCCAATGTAATAAAAACAAAAAAAAAAGTAATTTCATACCGCTCCAAAACCTTATGGCACGATTTATGGGATTTTCTTCACTTCAAAAAATATTGTCAGCTGCATAGAAGTAATAATAATATAAAAATTTTACCTATAAATAAAATTTGTATTAGGTTTCCCTTAGGAAACCTAATACAAATTTTATTTATAGGTTTTATTAGGTTAGGTTAGGTTAGGTTTTATTAGGTTAGGTTTTATTTATAGGTATTTATAGGAAACGTGGGTAAAAGACGGATGTACTCTCATAAATGGACTTCGGACGTCTTAACGTCCGAAGTCCATTTATGAGAGTACATCCGTCTTTTACCCACGTTTCCTCGCTAGATGATGCAACTTCCGTCACGTATGTCGACCTCAGCGCCACCCGTGGCCGTATCTGGAACTAACTAACCAGCACAGAGCAAGCCGCCATTCGTTTGTCATTGTTCGGCTCATAATAGTAATGATGATGATGGTATAGGTACACCAGGAAGAGATTATTTGGACTTCGGACGTCTTAGGAAACATAATACAAATTTTATTTATAGGTAAAATTTTTATATTATGTGTTCCGTTTGACGTCCGAAGTCCATTTATGAGAGATCTGTTTGTTATCTCCTGGTGGCTTGCTTAGTAAAACGCAACAATGTGATCAATTATTTTAATAATTGTATAAGATAGTATACAGAAAGCAAAATTAAACAAAATCACAAGTAGGTAATTAGTTTCCAATAAACGATCAGCATTGTTTGATTAATTATCATAAGTTTACTGTTTGTAAACCATACTAAAAAGTTTCAATTTGCAACTGTGAAGAATTGAGACAGTGACTTCTCTGATTCATTTCTATTATTGACACCTGTATTTATTACCTCTTTAAAATAATATTTTCCAAAAGTATGTTCATGGCGCCAGTTAGCTTTAGCTAGAATATCATTAATTGGGTACTTTTCTAAGCAGTTAAGAGATGAAACTGCTGACCTACAACTACCAGGAGTAGCGTCTATACCGGATTCGGAAAGAGTTCGTTTTATCCATCCACCTATATTTACAGTACTAGCTGGCTTACGAGGCTCCCTCGTGGTAATAAATAAATTTGTCAGGGAACCTCTGACATTTTTTGAAATATCTATTAATGTTCTTAACCAAAATAAAGCATTTGTATTTCTGTCCGGTGAAGCTAGCAACGTCCAACTTGATTGTTGGTGTGATGCCGAATCAGTTTTTGAGCCAAATACCGGATGCAATGTTATTGAATCCCCATTATCCTTAAAATGTTTTGAATCGCAATGTAAGAGGGTCAAATCGTGAACTCTACGACCTGAGGCCAGCAACAATATAGTGGCAGCACGCCTAGAAACATCATAGAAGCTTTGCAAATTTACATCAGTATTTTTTAAGAATTGAATTACTGTTCTTGCGTCCCATATTGGCAGTTTGGGTGGAATTGATCTAGCTAACGACACAGCTTTCAAAATATGTTTAACCAAATGATTTGACGAAATCTTTATATCTGACAGAGTTTCACAAACTGATGCAATAGCTGATTTGTGAACAAGAATAGTACGATAAGCTAATCGATCCTCAAGAAAAAGTTTTGCTAAGTAACGGGCTACATCGGCAGGTGCCGGACGACGACAATTTAGGTTACTTTGACTGCACCATAGTACCCATTTCCTCCATATGGGTGTATAAGTCTTGAGTGTTGAAGCTCTCCAACATGTTGACAAAAGTTACTTTTCCTCTCCTGACCAATTTTGGGTTAGAGAGTCCCAGCCGAAATGAGCCAGGCTTCCAGCTGTAGGTTGTGCACTTGAGCTGGGGGACGCCCGGTCATCGTGTCCACTAATGATGTCTTCAGGTCCCTGATTTTCATATGACGAGCTAGGGCGCGGCTCTTCAAATCTGGACGCCAGAAAGGTTTCTTCCACTTGGGTGCTACTATTATGAACTTTCCTTTCGCCGAGTTGAGGTGGCGTAATACACGTGGGAGTAGGGCTGGTGGAGAAAAAATCCATCCGAGGTCGTAACTCCAGTATCTGCTGAAAGCGTCGTGAAAGCAAGCGCTCGAGTCTGATAAGTCTAGAGTAACATAGTTGCACACGACATGAGCGACTTGTGAGGCGAACAGGTCTATGTTTGGGGTTCCCCACTGGGCGAATATTTTGTTGGTCGCCTCGCTCAGCAGATGCCATTCGGAGCCGGCTCGATTTCGAGAAAGGTGATCGGCTTCCGTGTGTACTGTCCTGGAAGGTGGTGAGGGACTAGTACCACATTCAGGCTGTCCGCCAGTGCCAGTAATTGTTTCGTCAGGTTTAGGAGATTTTGTGACTTCGTTCCGCCCTGGTTTTTTATGTACGACACTACGGTCATGTTGTCGATGTCGCTTTGTAAGATAACGGTTGAATTTTTTAGAGCTTTCGCCTCTAAAGATAAAGCCGCTACCACTGCATACATCTCTTTCAGGTTGCAGTGCCACTTCAGTTGATGGCGATTCCAAGTACCTTTGAGTGTTTTGTTGTTCACCATGGCCCCCCATTGAATATCGGAGGCGTCTGTGACAAGGTAATTCACTGGTGAGCTCCTGGGATGAATGCAAGACTTCTGGCTGACATTTTTTACCCACCAATCTAGTTCTTGTCGTACCTCGTCTGTGAACTGAGCCGGATGGCGTGAACTTCTCTGAAGTCCATTGCTGTGGCGATGCAACGTACGGCAATGCAACCTTCCCCGTAGGGTGATGAAGGTCGCAAAGTTGAGATACCCTAAGAGGCGTTGCGCCTGCTTGAGGGTCCAACTGCCGGTTGCTAAGCGAGTCAATAGGCACTGACGGATTTTGGAAACTTTGTCTGGAGGCAAACTCTTGGAGTTGGATTGCGTGTCCCAGACAATTCCCAGGAATTCTATACACCTTGTCGGCGTTAGTATAGACTTTTCCATATTTATAGACCAACCTAGGGACGTGAGGAATTTTATTGCTAGCTGGACATGAGCTTTTAAAGTGTCCCTGCTTTGGTGGACTATCAAGTAATCGTCTAGATATAGGACCAGGCGAAGACCTTTGCTCCGTAACACTTCGGCAGTCCAGTTTGTGACTGAGCAAACATTTTTGGCGCCGCGGCAAGGCCAAAAGGAAGACATGTCATTTGTAGCAGACGGCCTTCGTAGCTTATGCGAAGAAAACAGCGGTGTTTTTGTGAAATTCGCAAATGATAATAGGCTTGGGTTAAGTCGAGCTTGACCATCCAGTTGTGGGGATTTTCCCTGCAGTAGATATTGTTAATTTTTAAGTTGAAACTGTCAATGGTAAAATTGGTTTTTATGATTTTGGGTTTCTTTAAGTTCTTTGTTTTAGGATTAAGATTACCGTCGACCGAACTACTCATCTGTTTGGGATTTTACTAGATTCCTATTTCTCGAAATTTCATCTTTTGTTTTATCGGGTTTGTTTCTTATCGCAGTTTGGTTTACAACTCTAAGTATTTTCAAATCTTGGTTTTTTCCCCGAACAGATGGACAATTCCAGTCGACGGGCTTTTGTGTCCCACTTTATGACTTAAGACAAAAGGCCCTAAGCTTCGGACCTCCCTACTTTTAACTTGTGATCGATATATATAGGAATGGATTTCCGATGTATCAGTCAGTCTTGTACGCAACCTCGAACCACTGAACACTCAACTTGGAGTGTTCTCGCGATTGTCTCCTCGTGTCCGTTTACTCTGGCGAGTCGAGACGCCGTGTTTATCCTATTGTCAACTTTTTGTAATTGTTTTAAGTGAGTTTATAAATAAATTCGGTGTTTGTCGAACAGTTATTATCGTCACCCTGTCCCAACATTGGTGACCCCGACGTGATTCGCGTACGGATTTTATGAGCGACAGTGACGATTTGTTTGTATCGCCGAAATCTTCGTTGAGTGGTGCGACTTCTTCGAGTGAGTAGGACGACGACGAAACTCTCGGGGACAAAACTTGTGTCGAGAAAAGATCGGTTCTTCCCACAACAACGATGGCAAACCCAGACGCCCCCAAACCAGAAGTTCTCGCGCGACTGAAAATCCCTGCGTTCACCCCGGACGATCCGGAGGTGTGGTTCCAGCAGGTTGAGTGGGTTCTCGAGGATGCCGGCGTGACAACGAGTGCCATGAAATTCCGTCAGGTCGCCAAATCACTCGACGGAAAATATTCCAGAGAAGTTCGCGACCTGATTATTAACCCGCCGGCGGACAGGCCGTACGAGAAACTTAAAGAAGAGCTCCTACGACGCCTGGGGAAATCGCAGGCACAAAAGATACGGCAACTGCTGGAGCGAGAGGACATCGGCGACCAGAAGCCATCACAGTTCTTGCGCTACCTGAAGGAGCTGGCTGGGGACAACGCCGCTGATGACATCGTCCGCAGCTTGTGGATGGAGCGGATCAACCCGTTCGCTCGCGCCGCCATCGCCGCGCAAGCTGCCCAGCCGAATGTCACCCTGGACGACCTGGCGAAGACCGCTGATTGCGTGATGGACGCAATGGGCGCTGTGGCGCCCGAACAAAAACAAGTGTCCGCGGTATCGACGAGTGAATCGCGGTTGTGTGAAGTGCTCGAGCGGTTGACAGTGCGGTTGGACAACCAAAGCCGCGAGTTGAACGAGCTTCGTTCGGAAGTGCGCGGTCGACAACAGTTCCGCGATAGTGCCAACACGCGTCGTCGTTCGCGTTCCCGGTCGCGAAATCGGTATGGTGGATTGTGTTTTTACCACTACCGATTCGGCCCAAAAGCTCATAAGTGCGAGCAACCGTGCACTTACGTCGCCGGCGATGAAACGAAGCTGGGAAAAGGCGAGTCACTAAGTGCTGCTAGTGACAGCTGCCCCAACACGAGCCGCTTATTTTTGACGGACCGGAACAGTGCGGTTGATTTTTTAATCGATACCGGGGCCGATTTGTGCGTGTTTCCGCGGAGATTAGTGAGTGGCCGACGGGTGAAAACCGGGTACGAGCTAACCGCGGCTAACGGTAGTACGATCGCTACATACGGGTCGATTCCGCTCACACTGAACCTCGGTCTCCGCCGCGATTTCGCGTGGAACTTCGTGATCGCGGACGTTCCCAAGGCCATCATCGGAGTTGATTTTCTGACCCACTTTGACCTCCTCGTAGATCTGCGTAACGGGCGGCTGCTCGATCGTTCTACGAGTTTGAGTGTCGTAGGTCAGGAGTCCAAGTGCTCGACCGTCGCCGGGATTAGGACAGCCGCTGGTGACACTCGTTACCACGAGCTACTTCAGCAGTTCCCGGAGCTGACGCGCCCCGATGGCGCCTGCAAGGCGGCGAATGTGAAACACCGGACGGTGCACCACATTCACACAACACCAGGACCACCTGTCGCCCAGAAACCACCTCGCCTGGCCGCGGATCGTTACGTCGCTGCCAAAAAGGAGTTCGAGTCCATGCTGCGAATGGGTATTTGTCGCCCGTCGGAGAGCAGCTGGGCTTCGCCGCTCCACATGGTGCCGAAGAAGGGGGACGAGTGGCGCCCTTGTGGGGACTACCGTGGTCTCAACGCACGGACGATCCCGGACAGGTACCCAGTGCGCCACATCCAAGACTTCGCCCAGACGCTCCGCGAAAAGAAGATCTTTTCCACCATCGACCTGATGCGGGCGTACCACCAGATCCCCGTCGCCCCAGAGGACGTGGAGAAGACGGCGATCATCACCCCGTTCGGCATGTTCGAGTTTCCGTCGATGAGTTTCGGTCTCCGGAACGCCGCACAAACATTCCAGCGGTTCATCGACGAGGTCCTGCGCGGTTTGGACTTCGTCTACGCCTATATTGACGACCTGCTAGTCGCTTCTTCGTCCGAGGAAGAACACCAGGAGCATCTCCGTCTGCTTTTCGAACGTCTTCGGCAGTACGGAATTGTCGTCAATACAACGAAATGCTGTTTCGGCGCCACGGAGGTCAAGTTCCTGGGCTACATGGTGTCTGGTGACGGAACTCAGCCACTCCCGGAAAAGGTCTCCGTCATCCGAGACTACCCTCGTCCGACGACAGCAAAAGATCTCCGGCAGTTCCTAGGTATGATAAACTTTTACAGACGTTTTATGCCCAGGACTGCTCGGACTCAAGCGCCGCTCAACAACCTTCTCCACGACAACATCAAGGGGAAGACGCCAATCAACTGGAACGACGCCGCCGACGCCGCATTTGTCGCCTGCAAAGAAGAGCTTGCTGCGGCGACACTGCTGGCGCACCCCAAGCTTGGCGCCAAAGTCTCTCTGGTTTGCGACGCATCGGACCACACCGTCGGAGCCGCTCTGCACCAGCTGGTTGGCGACGTTTGGGAGCCACTTGGTTTCTTCTCGAAGAAGCTAAGTGGCGCCGAAACCAAGTACAGCGCCTACGATCGGGAACTTCTGGCCATCTACAAGGCGGTCAAGTACTTCCGGCATATGGTTGAAGGACGCCACTTCTTTATCCTTACCGACCACAGGCCGTTGACCTTCGCCTTCAACCAGAAGTCCGATCAGTGTTCGCCACGTCGTTACCGCCACCTGGACTTCATCGGCCAGTTCACCACCGACATCCGCCACATCTCCGGGAAGGAGAACGTCGTCGCAGATGCCCTCTCCAGGGTAGACGCAATCGCAGCGCCACTCGACTTCGAGGCCCTCGCAGCATCCCAGCAAGATGACCCAGAGCTTCGGGAGTTCCGCCAGAGGCACGACTCTGGCTTACTCCTGCGCCAGGTCACCATGCCGGGATCCAACGCTGCCGTCTTCTGCGATGTCTCCACCATGAGGGCACGGCCCTTCCTGACGGCCGCTTTCCGCAGACAAGCCTTTGACACCATCCACGGGCTGTCCCATCCTGGCGCCAAGGTTACCACCAACCTGGTGAGAGAGCGGTACGTCTGGCCTTCCATGTCCAAGGATTGCCGAGACTGGTCCCGAGTCTGCATCCAGTGCCAGCGGTCAAAGGTCTCGCGCCATGTCTCGTCTCCGATCGGCAATTTTAAACCGCCGTCGAGACGCTTCGAGCATGTGCACATTGACCTGATCGTCATGCCACCTTCCGAGGGATATCGGTATTGCCTTACCTGCATTGATCGATTTTCTCGATGGCCAGAGGCAATACCGCTCCAGGACCAGACAGCTGAAACCGTCGCCAGGGCGTTTTACACCAACTGGGTCGCCAGGTTTGGTGTCCCGCTCCGGGTGACGACGGACCAGGGACGCCAGTTCGAGTCCCACCTGTTCCGCTGTCTGAACAAGCTGCTGGGGACGGATCACCTTCACACCACGGCGTACCACCCAGCCGCCAACGGAATGGTCGAGCGCCTCCACCGTCAACTGAAAGCCTCCATCAAGTGCTTGGAGTCTGACACGTGGACCCACACGCTCCCGACGGCACTCCTGGGGATCCGCGCCGCTTGGAAGGAAGATCTTCGAGCCACCGCTGCGGAGTTGGTGTACGGAGAACCACTTCGTCTACCTGGTGAGTTCCTGGTTTCAACATCCACCAGGAATCTGGACAACTCCGCTGACTTCGTTCGAGAGCTGCGCCAGCACTTCGAGGCGCTCCGACCAGTCAGCGGCACCAGGCACGGTGAGCGAAAGATCTTCGTCTTTAAAGATCTCGCCACCGCATCGCATGTCTTCGTCCGACACGACGCCGTCCGGCGTCCGCTCCAACAACCCTACGATGGTCCGTTCGAGGTGGTTTCTCGGACCGAGAAACACTTTACCCTCCGGATCCACGGCGCCAACGTCCCTGTGTCGATTGATAGGCTGAAACCAGCCTACATCGTCTCCGAGGACATTCCACCGGCGGGCGCTAGAAATCCGGACGAAGACGACGACGACGAAGGCATTCTGCTCTTCGTGCCGGGCGAAAACCCACCACCGCCCCAGCAACCTGCTCCACCTGCTCCAGCAGTACCAGTAGCACCACCGGCACCACAAGCGCCAGCTCCTTACGTGACTCGCTCCGGTCGTCGAGTCCATTTCCCCGACCGTTTCCAGGCGGGCTTGTAATCCTCGCCAACAATTGTTCCATTTTGACGATTTTATTGAGTAATCGCAAAATGAAATAATTTGCGAGTTTTAGTGATGTTAGTTCAGTTTTTTAAGCTCGTTACTCGTTTTACTCCCTGTATTTTATTAATTAGTTTAGCAAATTTGCAAAATCTGTTGTAACTTAATTTCATTATCGTTAATCACTAGCAGGGGGGTACTGTGGGGATTTTCCCTGCAGTAGATATTGTTAATTTTTAAGTTGAAACTGTCAATGGTAAAATTGGTTTTTATGATTTTGGGTTTCTTTAAGTTCTTTGTTTTAGGATTAAGATTACCGTCGACCGAACTACTCATCTGTTTGGGATTTTACTAGATTCCTATTTCTCGAAATTTCATCTTTTGTTTTATCGGGTTTGTTTCTTATCGCAGTTTGGTTTACAACTCTAAGTATTTTCAAATCTTGGTTTTTTCCCCGAACAGATGGACAATTCCAGTCGACGGGCTTTTGTGTCCCACTTTATGACTTAAGACAAAAGGCCCTAAGCTTCGGACCTCCCTACTTTTAACTTGTGATCGATATATATAGGAATGGATTTCCGATGTATCAGTCAGTCTTGTACGCAACCTCGAACCACTGAACACTCAACTTGGAGTGTTCTCGCGATTGTCTCCTCGTGTCCGTTTACTCTGGCGAGTCGAGACGCCGTGTTTATCCTATTGTCAACTTTTTGTAATTGTTTTAAGTGAGTTTATAAATAAATTCTTTAAAATAAATTCGGTGTTTGTCGAACAGTTATTATCGTCACCCTGTCCCAACACAGTCGCCCGCTTGTAAAAAACTGGGCATTCGGTAATGATGGAAAAGATGAAATCGTGTTGGTTGCAAAAATCGATTTAGCGCCTTCAGATTGAAAATGACCCGAGGCTTTCCACTGCTTTTCGTTAAAATGAAAAGTGGGGATATGAAGGATGGAGTTATAGGTGCCATGCCATATTTCTTTTGAACCTCAGTGTACCGCACAGAGTTCCAATCCACGGAGTCAAACCTTTGCATTGAAGCTATCTTCGCGACACGATCAGGATTAGCTTTAGGTACGGATGGTTCTTTGATGGATACGTTTAGTTCAGCAATGTCATTAATTTCGACTGACGGCCGTAAAAACGGATCGTCTAACGGTACATTAACTGGTACTAACGCAGGCGCCGAAGTCGAACAAGTAGCACTCGGCTGTATTGCAGCGTAATTCGCACAAAATAAAGTATTAACGTGGCTCACCAGCTGTTGCGATAACACTTCAAACCTGCGATCTACTTCTCGTAACGACTCGTGTGATCGGGACCGGCGCCGTCTTTTTGGAGGCGGTTCATCCTCCTCGCTTGAACTTGTACTTGAAGCTGAAGATCTTGACTCACTAGACGGTACACGTGCGTTAACACTTTTTCGTAACCCGGCGGAATCGCGATCGCTAAAAACGTCCACGAGATTGTCAACGTTCGGCTCGGTAATTTTATCGTTCATTTTTTAAAAACGAACGATCTTAATTTTACGTAACGGAAAAATAAAAATAGTAACTTTCTACTTTATTCTCGAAAGTTAAAATACATTTTACAGAAACTTAGATATACATGAAGGTTTGCCAAGTTTTTTGAATTTAAAATCTAACGACTTGCGCGCGGTAAGAAAAACGACGCAACAATGACAAACGAATGGCGGCTTGCTCTGTGCTGGTTAGTTAGTTCCAGATACGGCCACGGGTGGCGCTGAGGTCGACATACGTGACGGAAGTTGCATCATCTAGCGAGGAAACGTGGGTAAAAGACGGATGTACTCTCATAAATGGACTTCGGACGTCAAACGGAACACATAATAATACTTTAGACAGAGAAATTCTCTGTCTACGGATCATGCGTATTTTTATGTGTGTGCGTTCCTATAGCTACGTGGGCTTTGCTGACACACAATGACAAAAATCACGCACGCAACTGCATGAGTAGCCAGTGTCTACCACGAAAAATTACGATCCGTACCGAACATTTCCGACGAAAGTTTGCTATGTAATGCAAATATTTTAAGAAGTAACATTGTTTCATTGAATTTTATATATTTAGATGGCCATCATTTTTTTGTCGTATTAAATTTCCCTTTTTAATACGTAATTTCAATAGTCAATAGTAGCCCAAAGGTAGCCATATTGTTTGATGTGTGTTGTGTTTGTGACTTACGCTATCAGATATTTAGGATTTTAACATTGTTATTAGAGTGAAAAATGGATAATATTGTCTGTGAAAGTTGTTCAGATGGTGTGTGTATTGAGAAAATAAAATGTGATGCGTTTTCAAAACTATATTTCAGTGAAAAAAAAACAAGTTATCGAGATAGGTCGTCCAACACCGGATTTGCAATTAATACAAACTATAGGTAAAGTCAATCGTAAATTCAATACAAAATAATATGATTCATATCAATTGATTTATTTGAGAATATGGCTGAAAACGAAGACTCTTGGGATGGCGAGACATTAAGTCAAGTTTCGTATTTGTTACACAATTTAAAAGACTTTCAATTTCAGTTTTTACTTCATGTGTTTAACGAAATATTCGCAGAAACTGATGTGCTTTACGAAATTATGCAAAAAAAGACATCAGATGTGACTTATTGCATTAAAAAAATTAGGGACTGAATTATAGTTATTATACTCTTTGGACTGAATCGTTTCTGGAATCATTCAGATCTAGGTTTGAATTCATTTTTGAAGGCGTAAAAATAATCACAGGGCTGCCAAAACGAAAACGTAATGTTGTGGACGCGAAAACCAATTTTAAGCGGATTTTTATTAAAGTTATAGACAATATATATCCATCGAATGTCGCGACCGATATAAAAATCTGAAAGAGTTAAAAATTTTTGGACTACTTTCATGCGAAAATTTCAATAAATATACTTAATGACAATTTTCCGGTTGAATTAGTATCGCAATTCGTAAATGTTTATAAATTATACGACTTTAACTTAGACCGCCTTATGCCGCCAATGAGCTCAAATGTGTTTATAAATCTGCCGAATTCAAAAACCTTAGTATTTACAAAATTATAGAACATTTTTACGAAAATAACATAAATACAGTTTTTCCCGAAGTACTGCGTTTGGCAAAATTAATTGTTACAGTTCCCGCGAGCAGTGCTTCAACCGAAAGGTCATTCTCGTCCCTAAAACGTATACACACCTACTTAAGAAATACACAAGGCCAGCAACGACTTACAGATATTTCCACGATTTCAATAGAAAAAAACCTTCTTACGGAACTAAAACGCCTTCCCAACTTTTACGATTCCATATTGCAGATATTCTTACAGAAAGATAGGCGTTTAGTTTCAATATACAAATAAAACAATCCTATATACTTAGTATACTCACACCACCATCTTTTCAATGATTTTATTTAAATTTTGCAAATCACACAAACATTACAAAACATCAAACAAACGCGCCGAAAGGCCACTTCGATATCCGTAAATTTATATGTCTATAAAATCAGTCAATCTATGGATATTTGAGTTGGCATTTGGCAATTACCTACATCATCAATCGACAAGACGACGAACCAAAACCAACGTGTAGTATTTTTGGTGAGTAAAATTTTCTGCCTACCCTGGCTTAAAACTGTGTGCACGCCACTGCTTAGAGGAGTACATGACGCTCATGTTGTCCGCATACATGTAAACCCGACATCTCCCAACTACAATACTGACGTTATTGACAAGCATAACATATCCAACCGTTTCATACACGGAACCAGTCGGAACGTGAAGGTTTACCGTAGCTTCTTTACCAGCCACACCAGAAATGCAGGTCTGTAAGGTTCTGCTACTCAAGTAGTTCCGGGACCACCTGTTCGTGGGCCCCCTGATCCCATACTCATCCATGGCCTGCAACAATACCTCGTGCTCTAAGGTGTCCAACTCCTTTTGATAAGCAATGAACAGCACCAGGACCCGATAGCCCTGGTCTAGACTACTATTCATGTCTTCTGAAAAGTGAGAGAGCTGATATTGTGTAGCGGTATCTACATCGCCACATGCGAACTACGTCACGCAAAATCCTGCATCGCGTAAGCAGAGTTTACCGCGCAACTAGCATATAAGTATACAACGTCCCGACATCAATCGTCGGGCAGTTGCCCACCAGACACGACACCCGTCTGGTCGGAGGATCCTCCCGTTTCTATTGAGGTATGAGTGAACTTTACACCCTGTTCCTCATACCTGTATAATTGTGCTGCGACCGCACCTAAAACCGTGTTGTAAATCTAATAGTATACAATTCTGCCCTAAGAATTCGCCAACCTGACCGACTACTATTTTCTCCACTCTTTTATTAATTACGGATAAGATAGCAATGGCACTATAGTAAGCGAAATCTGAGTGCGCTCCCTGCTTAGATGGGCCTAATTAAAGCATTTCTAAATGGGCTTGGATATTCCCCTTTCGCTAAACACTCATTGACAAAGTGCGAGAAGTCCGGTGAGATTTCATTATTGATTATGTTTAAGTCAATGGCTCGAATGCAATCAATGCCCGGCTTATCACTTACCACTGCTCAGCTGATCGATGTAAGGGAGGTCATTTGCAACCAAATGATCCCTTATGACCCATATGCAAATGTCAACCATTTCCGAGTAGGTAGTTTGACATTTTATATTTTTTTGGCGGTATACACCTTAGACAAATGTATAAAAAAAACATAAATAAAAATCATAAAATGACAATAATCTTTAAAAAAAAAATAGAACACACAATTTTCATAATTCTGAGTAGGTTATTTGACTAAAATGGTTGATTTCTGCAAAAAAACCATGGATATACTTTATCGACAGAACATTCCAAAAATATGTACCTACACACGGGTACACATCAAGCTATACATTTCCAGTTTACACTGACCGCTCATTGTAAGGAAATCAAAATACCAGATATCTTCAAAAACTTATAAAATGTCAAATTACTGGAAAATGGAAATGCAAATATCAACCTATGCAAACGTCAACATTTGCATAGGGGTCATAAGGGGTCATTTTGTCGCAAATCACGTCCCCTACATCCCCTTAATGGATTACCGACGTATTACAAATAACCCTGTATAAGCGAATTTATGCTAGATCGGGCAGACCCTAGCGCCATTTATGATTTTCCGTCGTTGTTCCTTAAAGTTAAGTGTCGGCTCATCATGCGTAAAAAATTGTAATACGGTGACTGTACTTTCAGACTTTAATCTCGCAGCCAACCATTGCACAGATGGAGAAGTTGGTGAAATTTCTAGAGGAGAATCCAGAGATAGCTACAGGGGCAGATCAGGCGAATAATACCCACGAAAGCCTTATTCAGACGACCCAGAAATGGGAAGCTATAGCAAATGAATTAAATTTGTTGGAAGACGAAAATAGAAGCGCTGACTTTTGGGCAGAAGTAAGTATGCTAACCAAATGAACGATATTATTTGGTCCTGTTTCACTTTATTTATAATTTTATCATTTACTTGTTGAACCCTGCCGCACTACACAGCGCCACCTATTCTGCCTAATTGCTCAAACTATATGTAAGCTGAGCTGGCTTTCTCGTGCTATGGATTTTATACAAACCGCTGCGCTGCGCGATGTGTGCTTTGTGAGTTAGCACGTATCGCGTGACCGCTGCTGTTTTAAGGGGTCCGTACCCTAAGGGTGCCAACGGGACCCTATTACTAAGCCTCCCCTGTCGGTCAGTCCGTCTGTCTGTCAGCGGGCTGTATCTTTTGAACCGTAGTTAGTTTGACAGTTGACATTTTCACAGCGTGTATTTTTATTGCCGCTATAACAACAAACAATAAAAGCAAATTAAAGTTAAAAATTAAAGAGACCCCTTTAATTTTTAACTTTAATTTGCTTTTATTGTTTACTATACAACAAACGTGTTTACAAAAAAATTAAGTGTTAAATATTGTATGGTGGTACTGCTGGCTGCTTTATTGAAACAAGCACAGCACAGCACTTTATTTTGTTGGTTATTTTATTACAGCCTATGAGTAGCAAACAAGCTAAATAGAGAACAGCACAGCTCAGCGCAGCATAACTTAATTCAGATGAGTCACCTTAAGTGCCTAATCGTTCGAATGGCATTCGAGTGACAAATAGACTAACGTTGATGTTTATATACATAGTATAGATTGACCAATACAATAAAGCATTGTCAAAATGTTCTTTTTCAGCTTTGGAATGTATTGAGAGGTCTTCTCAATCACATTACAGCCGAGGGGACATCTGAACCTGGCTCTCGCGGCGGATACTTCCAACCGTATCCGCGAGCGATGGTGGAACGAATGATTATTTTAGTGGGAGGACGTAGAAATGAAGATATCCCAGCTGGGGCACCTTCGGTAAGTTTTTAATTCATTAGGCAAGTTGTACACGGCACGGTTTCTTTACGGTACGGCGCGCTAGCCGCACCGCAGAATAATCGTGTGGTGATAATTTGACGTGGCAAACCGTGCAGTAATCTAAATCTCACTGGACTGCCATACAACACGACCAGTGTTGTATCGCGTCCGAACGCAAAGTCGTTAAGATGCTATGTTGTTAGATCTTGTATCAATTTTCCGGAAAGCGAATAAACCCCTACTCACTGATACTAAAAGCAGCATGTCTGCTAAGAACCTTTCATTACCTGAATTAGGATCATTGCGGACCCACCATACTACTGTCCATACCCTGGTGGTCTGGTGGGTCTAAAACTATACAGTTATATAGTTCATCAATGCCTAGTTGTGGCTAAGGGCTAAGGCTTGTATAGTACTTTTCTCAAATAATGCGCGGAAATTAAAATACTATTACTTTTCAAAATCAATGACGAATAACGAAAAACAATAATTTTTATAATATATAGTGTACTAAACAATATGCAACTGAAGGCCATTTACAAGTTTCTACAGATAAACACCAAAATTAAAATTAAAAACGAGAAAAAAATAGAAATTTCGGTACAAAATACCTTTTACATAAGTTAGGAAAAATAGTATACGAACAACATATACAAACTAAAAATAATTTAGACGTAAACAATTACTTTTCCGTAAAAAAGCTTTCCACCAACAAATGCTTACGCCGAGAAACACTGGTATTGAATATATCCAAATCTTGTTCACCAGACAGTTTATTAAAACTTCTGCTCGCACGGATCAGAAACGAATTCTGCCTGTACGTGAACTTGGAATGAGGGACATGTAACAGGCTAGGTTTGCGAAATAATTTGCAGTGTGTTACTAATCCTAAGCAGCTTAACAGCTCAGGGCAATCTATAGTGCCATTTGCGATTTTAAATAAGTACGTCACATCTGCAATGCGTCTGCGCTCATGCAGTGGTAAGATGTGAAACCTCTTACATCGCGCTATAAAATTGGCAGTATATTTCCTAGTTTTATATTGCAAGAAACGTAGGAACCGCTTTTGAATTCCCTCAATTCTGTCTATATAAATATTATAATTAGGGTTCCACGCTTGTGAGGCGTATTCCAAATGGCTGCGGACAAAAGCACAATAAAGAACTTTATAAGTTTTTAAAATCAGCCGATAACCTAAGTATAAATCCAAGTGCTTTGGAAGCTTTATTAACAACACTTTCGATGTGTGCATCAAAAAGCAACTTAGAGTCAAACGTTACACTCAGGTCCCTAATAACGCTTATTCTATTTATAATAGAATTACATAACTTATACTTAAACGTGATTGCATGTGGTTTGCATGTGTACGTACTAACAAAACATTTAGAAACATTCGGTTCAAGCTTATTAAGGAGACAATAATTTTGAAGTCTATCCTATCTAGTCCTGCTGGAAACAAAAACAGTCGGTAAGTTCTGATATAGGGCATACAGTTTTCATATCGTCGGCGTAAAGAATAATTTTGGAACGTGTAAAGCACGAACCAATGTCATTTATAAAAAAAAAAAGCAAAGGGCCCAAAAGGGATCCTTGTGATATTCCCGAGGGTATTTTAATAGTTACAGAACTGTATCCATTCAGTCCAACTGTTTGACAGCGATTCTCAATATAAGACGTAAACCATCTGAATAAATCGCCTCTAATACCCACTGCAAGCAGCTTACATAAAAGGACACCGTGGTCTATACGGTCAAATGCCTTGCTGTAATCAGTGTAGACCATATCCACTTGAGAGGGTTCAGACATGGTAGAGGACAAGTAGTCGGAACAGATAAGCTAATTCGTCACAATAGACCTGTTTTTTAAGAACACATAAATGCTCGGAAATTATTTTGTTTGAGTAATCACACACATTACATACATAAAAAATAATAACATAACAACGTTTACTGGACACTATTAGCAATCAATTCTAAGAAAAGGGGTATTATTGTTAAAAACTTAAGAGTTTAAAAAAAAAGGAACAGACTTCGTCTAAGACAAGTTTAGCTTAATATCTTCTAAATGGTCTAAGATATCATCCCATTCAAGCTGTGCACCCTGTATATGACACGAAGAAATCTCTGTCGTGATAGTCTGTGAGTACCAGATAAAGAACACTTTTATAATAATTGTTTTCGGATTTTTTATTTTTTTATTTGGGAATCACTTACACAACATTGCAGACATAAATCCAAGATAATGCACGGTTAAAATTCAATAAAAACAGACATATTTACAAACAACTTTACATAACAAATAATCCAATAATATTGGCACAAAAAAAACAATATCAAACATGCACGACACACGTCTATCCATCTCGCGGCAAACAAATCACACTCATGTATCGCTGTCAGTACAGCATTCAGCATAGTGACCGCGCGAACAGGATTGTCTTCACTTCGCGTGCATGTGCATATCATGTACAGTTTCTCGGCTCAAATGACGTCTTCTCTTTATAATAACGTTCTCTTGTATTGATTCCACTCAGAAGTATGGCAGTTTTACTGATTTGGCCTCTAACCCGTTGCAGGATTATATTACGACTGGACAGATGATGTCATCTTTTCACCGAAATTCAAAAACGGTTCTCTAAACAAATTACGAAATTTACTAAAAATTTATTTTTTGTTTTTGATTGTGATTTTAATGTTTATATATTAATGGTATCCGCACGTGCTCCGGACAGAGAAGTTCAGTGTCTGTTTTCTACAACGTGACTTGTAATTTGATGTATTCGTTCCAGGACGTGATAGTGTCACCCATTTGCAACAATTTTAAGCACCCCATAAAGCCTAGGCGAAAATTCATGGGATTCGAAATAACCCAAGTTTTATAAATTTTAGAAAATTGCCCAGAATTCTTCACCAAATATAACTTCCTATCAGATTAATTGTCCTTCATTGATATTCCATTTTCTACCTAATCCTATTAACCAGGCTTTCGATGTAACGAAATTTTCTAAAACATCGAACAGTCAAAAGTTAATTAACCATTTTCTAAAATCATCTACGTACATGATCTTATCTTAAAAAATGGTCTGGCTTAAGCTTACAAATTACGGGAAAGACATCTTTATTTAATGACCTATTTAACTAGCTACGAAAGTTAAAAAAAATAAAAGTTGAGGAGCCGATGAAACAGTCGATAACGCTGGCAAAACTGGGAATAATAAAAGTTAGGAAGCGTAATTGTGAACAAAATCAACGACAAATTCTGCTCCTTACTTCACTACATATCTACTATCAATTATAATTACGTCATCAGGCTGTATTGCAATTTGATGGCTCGAAATTCTTTCATAACTTACTATTTCTCTTCACAAACACTGTTGCGGTATTACGAGAAGTCTTCTGCCAGACTAATTGCTAATTTTCACATAGCCCAACCAAACTCCGTGTTTCGTTTTTTGTACTCAATTTTACCGGTAATCACTGGCTAATTTAAACCAAACTTCCACGGAATTGGATAACATCTCGGTCGCTCAGACTTTCCTATGCTTCCTTGAAAAATGCCCTGAATTAGTCCCGATGCTTAATAATAACTTAAAAATCGTTCATATTAACATTAGAAGCATTAATAAAAATTTTGATCAAATACCGACTATGATTTCATCCACAAAAATTGAGTTTGATGTACTGGTCCTGACAGAGTGTTGGTTGCAGGTTTCTGGACCTATACCCATATTAAATGGCTATTCATATTTCGCTACTATTAATAATGTAAAAAAGAATGACGGAGTAGTAGTGTATGTTAGAGAAAGTTTAAAATGTGTGACGACAGAACCACCGTTTCAGGACGCTAACTGCATTATATCCTGCTTAGGCTCTACGGCAATAGTTTCAGTCTATCGCTCTCCATCCTACCAAAATCTAAATAACTTTTATAACAGTCTGCAAGGCGTAATATTTTCTCTGCACCCCTACGCTAACATTATCTTAATAGGTGATATGAATGTTGACATCAAATTAGGATCTAGTGACCGGCACGCTTATGACTATTTAACTCTCACCGCCACTCTCGGACTACTTCCTGCGCATTCTCTACCGACCAGATTGATTAATAACATATATATATATATATTATTAATCAACAACTGTCTAGATCATGTAATGCTTAAATCTAAGAAGAGTTCTACTGTGCTAGTCCTAGACTCTCACGTAACTGACCACCAGCCTGTCTGTTTATTTCTGCCCCTCAATTCCAGTTCGGGATGTAATGGGCAAAGAACATCATCACAGTATGATTATGAAGCTATTCGTAAAGAACTGGACAACACCGACTTCAGCCTCATCTTAACTAATCAAGCAACTAATATGTTAATTGATAAAATACAGCGTGTGAGTACTAAGCACACCCGAATAACCATAACACATTAAAATGCAGAGTTCTAAAACCGTGGATGAGCTCCGGCCTGGTTCGTTGTCTAAAAAACCGAGATAGAATGCATGTCGAAGTCAGGAAAAAGCCTGATGACTCCATACTTAAAATAACATACACACAGTATAGAAACTTTTGTAATGCCTTAATAAGAAAGTTGAAGCGAGCATTTAAAAAGGAAGAATTTCTAAAAGCCAAAAATAACCGACATAGACCGACACTTTTCCAAATATAAGTACATCAATGATCTATGCAAACTCTCTATTGATAATTGCGAAATTTTCTCTTATGCAGACGATACGGCAATTTTAGTGTTTGACAAAAACTGGGAGCAAGCCAGAGATAGAGCTGAATACTCGCTTCGGGTAATAATGTAATGGCTGTCAACCAACTTGCTGACGTTTAATTTAGATAAGACGAAACTAATCAGGTTCTACCGCCCACAATCAATAACCCCGTCCTCTTTCTCTCATTAAACAAAGCTCACACTTGTCCCCCTCATCAGTCAGCAGGGTGTAACTGTCTCGCCCTCAGCACGGTCCCCAACATTAAGTACCTGGGAGTAGTTATTGACGAAAAACTTAGCTGGCATGCACATATAGAGGCACTCTGCACTAGAATCAGAAGATTAATCTATATTTAAAGAACTCAGGCACTTTGCCAATTCTGTAACTCTGACTCTTGTGTACCTTAGCCTTTGTCAGTCTACAATTATGTACTGTATCCCGGTGTGGGGCGGTACTTACAAAACCGCAATGCTCCCGGCAGAACGTGCACAACGAGCGGTTCTTAAAGTGATGCTTTTTAAACTTAGAGACTATCCTACTGATCATTTATATTCTGAGGCCGAAGTTCTCACAGTAAGGCTATATATACTATATGTCCTTCGTTCAGTCCTGCGGAGACACTCCAACCTTCCGTTAGATAAAAATCTGCTTCTAAGGCGCCTCGGTTTCCCTTTATGTAAAACACCCCTTTTTTATTTTTTTTTGTGGGTGGGAAATCATCTAATAACTTCTCCCGCTCTGGGCAGAGCAGGAGGGCGTGTCAGACTCTTACTGACTAAAACCCACCCGTGTTCCTTCAGTTGCCTGTGCCAGGGGCCACGGTAACCCTCTTGGACTTTTCCGCAACTCTAGCAGGCATCGGTCCTAGCAAACCCCGTCATTGGTGCTGACATCTCTTTGAGGCGCGCGTGGAACACAACGCGCCGTCGACCCGGGCCTGGTCCTTATCGAACGGCGAGCTGCCCATTGCTCACCGTTCGCAAGCCCGCGCCTACGGTGGCCGGGAATCGGCCTGCGATTCCCGACGCCCAGGGCGTCTCCTGCGGCGGCTAGGGGTGTGAGGGCGCAAATTTTGCCTCTCCCTCACGCGTTCCGCCTCCTCCTTCGCGAACATTACTGCTTCGCAGAAGGAGGTGACGGCTTCCCAAGCCCTCTCGCTCCGTACCATGGTCTGGACCAAGGCCGGACGCGAGAGATCGCCACCGCCAATCGCCTCCACGAGGACACGGCGGTGCTCCGCCCAAGCCGGGCAGACCTCCACCGTATGCTCCACCGTGTCCTCCGGGCGATCCACACAATGGTGACACCCGGGCGTTTCCTCCCGCCTTATCCGGAACAGGAACCTCCCGAAACAACGGTGTCCGGTGAGGTCCTGCGTCAGGCGGAAGGTGAGGACGCAGTGGCGCCTCTCTAGCCACTCCTCAAAGAGGGGACTTATCGCCGCAATTGTGGCGTGCCCAGCGCTGGGTTGCGACAATCGCACTCTCCATGCCGCCCTGAGATCCCGCCGGAGCTCTGTCCGCTGTACCGTGATTTCTCGCGGCAGCGGAGCTACGCCCCGGCGTTTTGCCTCCTCGCGCCACTCCCAAACGTGCGCGAGGACTTTTGCCTCCAGATCCCATGGCGGTAATCCGGCAAGGAGGCTCGCCGTCTCACCGGAGACCGTACGGTATCCCCGGACCAGCCGGGTGGCCATGACCCTTTGGAGCGCGTTCAACCAGCGGGCTGGCCGCCGCCTCAAGGAACGCGCCCACACCGGTGCCCCGTAAAGGGCCATAGACCGCACGACCCCCGCGTAGAGCCTCCGGCAGGAGGCGTTTGGCCCCCCTAGATTGGGCAGGAGCCGCTTTAAGGCAGCCCCGGCCCTATCCAGTCTGGGAGCCAAACGTCGGAAATGCTCCACGAAGTTCCACCGGCTGTCGAGGACGAGTCCCAGGTGCTTCATCGTCGACTAGACGCCGATGTGAACCTAGTATGTTTGTAGGCAAAGAAATGACACAACCGTTTAGCGTAGTAACTGGTTTATTACTGCAGATCGCGCGGCGTGCGACCGTCGCGGTACAAAACACTGCACTCCTTTCACATTATTTTGAAGACCTGACAATATACAAAAACTATAATTAGAAATACTTCTTATAATCTACTGGGTTCCTCTGTCTCTTAGATCGCCCAAGGGCTCGGCCAACTTCCGGTTCTGGTTCCGGTTCACGGCTGTTTGAATTGAGATCAGTGGCCGAGCGCTCGGAGCGTGTACAATCTGATTTGGGTAAAGGATTTTCCCTCGCCTCTTCCCACTCCTCACCATCTTCCCCGTCCAACTCGGCGACAACATCTGCAACACTATGATCCTCAGTCACCACCGCTGGTGCCTCTACTCTAATTACTTCAGAGCTAACGTTCGCCGAGTGTGGTGATGATGATGGTGAGACAGACACTGTGGGAGCTGGCGGCTGTATGGGTGACGGTCTGGGGGGCTGTAACGGAACATATGTGGCCTCTTCCCCCTGACCTTCACCACCATTAACTTGTTTATGGACAGAACACGAACTATGAAATTTCCTTATCTGGTCTAAGTGCCTCACACAGGACACATCAAAATTCTCAAAATGAACATTAAACATTCTCGTTCCTATTTTATCTCTTATTCTACCTACCATCCATTTAGCCTTTCTAGCAGAAAACCATCTTGCCCATACTAATTCTCCCACTTCAAAACTCCTAGCTTTGTTTAAATCTGTTTCTTTTGAGTTAGGTTCATTTACTTCCGGTAGCTGATTTTTCTGTGGTAGTATTAAGTCTAACCGAGACCTCAAGTTACGTCCAAACATCAGTTCAGCCGGTGATGAACCAGTACTGCAATGTTTTGAGTTACGGTACTCGAATAAGAACCCCACCAATTTTTCGTGAATTTCACGTGATGCACAACCTTCGTTAAGTATGCATTTAATCATTTTCTTGCAAGTCTTAACTGAGTTTTCTGCTTGACCGTTACTAATTGGATGATAGACAGGGGAATTTAAGTATTCAATTCCGTTATTTCCACAAAAAACATTAAATTGTTGTGAACATATTTTACTATCGTTGTCAGACACTAATACGTTTGGAATTCCAAAGGTGGAAAAAGCATCTTTTAGTTTAACAATCAGCGCGCTGGTTGAGGTGCCGCAGTTCATATGGATGCATTCCAACCATTTACCATAAGCGTCAATTATTATAAGGTAATCCGCTTGTCCTATTGCCATGTAATCAATGTGAATACGATGCCAGGGCCCGGGTGGGCGCGGCCAGGGCGCGGGGGGCGCGCGCGGTGGCGCACTACGCACACTTGCGCACGCGCTGCAGCTACCTATCCAACGCTCGATATCTGCATCGATTCCCGGCCACCACATCCTACTACGCGCCGAGCATTTTGTTTTAACTATACCAAAATGTGCTGTATGTAATTCTTGCAACATCTTTTCTCGAAATATTGTTGGCATGACAATACGATGACCACGAAATAGGCAACCACTGTTAACCTCTAAATCGGTTTTACAAAGGAAATAAGACATAATAGTTTTACATTTAATTTTTCGCGGCCACCCGCGATTCATATAATTAATCACTGTTTGTAATACCTTATCGCCCGCCGTGGCGAGCTTGATTTGTTCAAATGAAACCGGTTTTGTTGTTGCATCTAGGAACAAAAAGGGAATAGGCATCTCCTCTTCGCCCGTCCTATTACTTTCGTGACTATTGCTGAAAGTAGCCGGCAACGGAGCTCGTGAAAAAAAATCGGCAACTATATTGTTTTTGTTCCTTATATATTGAATGGTATAGTTATAAGCCGACAGAATTATTGCGTAACGTTGAAGACGGAGTGCGGCCGTTAGAGCTATTCCATCCTTTTTACCAAAGATTGAAAGAAGCGGCCTATGATCCGTTCTCAAAATAAAAGGTTCTTGACATCCGTATAAATATTGGTGGAAACGTTTGACGCCAAATACAATAGCCGTCGCCTCCTTCTGAATTTGGCTATAATTCTTTTCGCTCGTCGATAAGGAACGGGAGCCGAAGGCGATCGGTTTCTCGGTGCCATCAGACTGTATATGCGCGAGCACCGCTCCGAGGCCGGCGGGCCCCGCGTCCACCGTGAGCACGAGCGGCGCGCGCGGCTCGAAGTGCGCCAGCACGCGCTCCGACGCCAGCTCGCGGCGAACCGCGTCCAGCGCGCGCTGGTGCTGGGGCTCCCACCTCCAACTTACACCCTCGCGTAGTAATTCGTGCAGCGGATTCATCAATGAAGATGCGTTCGGAACAAAATTCCTATAATAATTTACCACACCGAGAAACCTCTTTAACTCCTGTGCGCTGGTGGGTACCTGGGCCTCTAAAATAGCTTCTACCTTTTTAGGACAGGTTCTCAGGCCGTTCTTATCGATCGTGTAACCCAAGTAAGTTACACTTTCCTGGAAAAAAGCACATTTGCTTTTTTCGAGCCTTAGCCCCGCGTCCTGCAACCTACCTAATAATTCACGGAGCCTAGCCAAATGCAAAGTTCTATTAGGAGCCGTCAGACAGATATCGTCGTACCAGCATGTAACACCCTCTATGCCTGCTACTAATGTTTCCATGGTGCGTTGGAATATCGCTGGCGCGTTGGCGAGTCCGTAAACTAGTCGCGTATACTTAAATAGCCCCTTTGGAGTATTAATGGTGGTAAGCTCTTGTGACGATTTAGACAATTTAAATTGATTATAAGCATTGCTTAGATCAAGCTTAGAATAGTGTTCGCCTCCTCCAATTTTCGCGAATACTTCTTCAATGTGTGGCAAAGGGTACTTGTCGATTTTTAAAACTTTATTTAATGTACAAGAAAAATCTCCCGCTATTTTAATCTTGCCATTATCCTTTGTCACCGGAACGATAGGCGTTGCATAATCAGAAAATTTAACCGGCACTAAAATACCCGTTTGGACAAGCCTATCCAATTCCTCTTCTACTTTTTCTTTAATGGCAAAAGGAATAGCGCGCGGTTTAAAAAATTTAGGTACTGCATTTTCTTTTAGATATAATTGTACTTCAAATTTATTGAAACATCCGAGCTCATTTTTCCAAAGGTCTGGATATTCATTCAAAACCTGCTGCACCTCACCATCTTTGCTGAAATCTAACATATTATGATTGTCACACAAAGAAACAAAACTCATTTTAAACTGATTCATAAAATCACGCCCCAGTAGTGGGGGTCCTCCATGTCTGAGCACATAAAATTGTATACAACGCTTAGTGTTATTGTATAAAATTTCACACGAAACATAACCTAACGGGGTAACTTTATGCTTAGTGTAAAGACAAAATACAAGATTAGTTGCTGACAACTTATAACGTTTAAAATGCTTTAAGTAAAATTCCTCTGACATAACGCTACGACCCGCACCACAATCGAGTTCCATAGAAAATGTATTGCCACCGACTATTACGTCCACTTTAATAGGATCATAGTTCACATACCTTAAATTGAAAAGGTCGCACTCCTTACAGTCATGAGCATCCACTTCGACGTTATTCAAAGCCGCATTATTAACCTTTTTCACAACACACACTTTTTTTAGGTGACCCTTTTCTCCACAATTTTGACACTTATAACTTTTGAAACGACACTTTTCCGCTAGGTGATTCCTTAATCCGCACACCGAACAACGCGCTCCAGCTGTTGCCGCGTCGTGCGCCGGCGCCGGCGCCGCCTGCGCCCGGCGCTCGCCGACACGATACACCACCTCCTCCTTGATGTGGTGCCCCACGGCTCCAACGCTGGAACGTGCAGCGCGCGCACATGCCGCCTGCTGAGCTACCTCCAACGCCTTGGCGAGCGTTATTAATTTTGAGTCCTGCTCGAACAGGCGGTCTCTCTCCGGTCCAGCACTGAGGCCCAGGACGAACCTGTCTCGCAACAATATGTCCAGTTCCGTGCCAAACTCACAGTAGACGGCGAGACCACGCAATCGCGCGGCCCACTCCTCGAGATTCTCACCCTCAGATCTGGTCGCTTCATAAAATTTTGCCCTGTCGGCAAACGTCGATCTCTTCGGTTGGAAGTGACCGTTCAGCACTGCCACCAAATCCACCCATGGAACTTTTTCAAGCACTCTCGGGTGCACGAGATTCCTTACGAGCCGATAAGACTCGTCCGATAGATGTGTTAACAGTACTGCACACCAGTTACCCTCCGGTATATTGTTCAACTTAATGAAATTTTTCATTTTTCCGTGAAAAATCTCCCATTCTTGACTTTTATGGTCAAAAACAGATAAATTTCCGATAAAGTTCGCCATTTCCTTGCACACGCGGGTAGCTCGTCGCCAATTAGTATGTTTGTAGGCAAAGAAATGACACAACCGTTTAGCGTAGTAACTGGTTTATTACTGCAGATCGCGCGGCGTGCGACCGTCGCGGTACAAAACACTGCAGAACCCCTCCTACCGTTATTTGGGAACCCGACGGTGGCGTGTTCCGAGGACCATGAAAACACATGGCCTCGGACTTGTGCAGGGCCACCTCGAGTCCCAATTGCTGGATCCTCTCGACGATTATCGCAACCCCGCGTGTCGCTAGTTCGGCCGCCGCCTGGTGCGACCTCCCCTGCGCCAGGACCAGCGTGTCGTCAGCGTAACAAACCACGCTGACGCCGCTAGGGAGGTCGGCGCGCAGCACCCAGTCGTATCCGATGTCCCACAGATGCGGCCCCAGGACCGATCCCTGTGGGACACCGCACGACATCTCTTGCCGGTTCCATACTCCCTGGTGACCGGGGTGGATGACGGCCCTGTCCGTCAAATAGGCCTCGACCACACGACATAGGTAGGTCGGCATCCGGTGATACCGGAGTGCCTCCCTGATGCAACTCCAGGGCAGGGTATTGAAGGCATGGCGATGTCTAAAGACACCGCCAAGACGACACCACCCCGGGCCACAGCATCCCCCGTCGTGAGGGCCCGCACGCGCATGATGGCGTCCACCGTAGAGCGCCCCCTGCGGAAGCCAAACTGGCTCTCCGCCAAATCCGGCCCCACCCGCACCAGCCGCCCGACGAGGCGGTCTGCAATGACTCTCTCAAAGAGCTTGCCCACCTCGTCAAGCAGCACGATGGGCCGGTAAGCGGACGGAGAGTCCGCTGGGCGCCCCGGCTTCTTGATGAGGACCAGTTTCCCCGTCTTCCAACGAAGTGGGAACTGGCCCCTCTCCATGCATGCGCTTAGGAGCCCCCTTAGTCGAGGCCCGAGAGCCTCCGAGGCCAGGACCCAGGCTTTCCCAGGTAAGCCGTCGGGTCCTGGGGCGGTATTTTTAGCACTCAGCCTACGTACCGCCACTCGCAGCTCTACCTCGGTCACCTCCGGAGCATCGTCGTCGTCGTCGGCGGTGTGGTCCGCATTCAGCACCGCAGTAGGCGGAGCCATGGGCGGGGAGATATGGTCCCCTCTAGAAGGGAACAGAGTGCTCACCACGTCCTCCACGAGCTGGGGCCGGAGACTCCGCGTCAGCGGGGGAGCCCATGGGCGGAGCTTCTCACGCACCAATTTGTAGGGGCATGTAAAACAAACCCCTGTCGTTTTGCATTTACAAGTCGACAACTGTTGGCTCAAAGTTCACGCATGTATAATAAAATAAATAAAATTATTCCGCTGGCTGTACAGATATATCTTACATAAAATGAAAAGTAAATTAAGAGAATGGCTATTATGGATATTTATTATATATATTAGAATGGATATATATTAATCCTTAACTTATAATGAAACAGAAACTTTATTGACTATCATAACTTTATCAAACTTACATTAAAATGAAGCTTATTTAACACTCACACTTCTCATACACACCTCCCTACACACAAAATACACTCATATATACACTCACACTCACATATACACACCACAAGCATTCAATCCATTTGCTGTGTTAACAACCACTGATCTGCGTACCTAGTTTATGAGCCCGGAAAGCTGACAAGAATTTTAAACTTGGTAGTACAACCCACTGTCTCCATATGCTATGTACTGTGTTGTTGTTTTTATGTACTAATAAACTTATATTATTATTACATTGAAAAAATTACCTCGAATGTTCGAACGAAAGAACACACATGCAAATGAGCCAATCAGCTGCGCTCGCGTAACGCGTTGTATTCCGGCAAGCGCCGCGATTGGTTCTCGGCAGAACAGATAATGGTAACTGGTTCGCGAGCCTGTTGTTATGCGCGATTCGTGGACGCATTATGTGTGAGAGTATTAAGTCATATTAAAAAAGATTTTTGCACGATCTATATTATTTGGATTAATTGGTTGTAATTTAACTAAAACATTCTTGAATTTAGTTATTTAAAAGTTAGAGATTCGAAACTGTAAAATTTAAGCAAAAGCTTACTGTGCAAATAGGCACCTCATTTTTGTTTAATTGTTTTAGCTTTCCGTTATTACAAATGCATGTATCTTCGCTACTAAAGTGTATGCTGCATAATTTACTGCATTCGCTAGGCATCCAATCAAATTCGTTTCTTTCCAAACGAACCGCAGTTACCCTTTTTTTTTTGCTGTAAATAGGTACCCTACCTACTTAATTTTTCGGTAATCTGTGACATTAAATTTAGAATTAGATGCATGCTATCTTTCATCTTTAGTCGATTAGTAATAAAGGCCATTCACTTTAAAGAATTTAGAGAATGGTGATATTTTGTGACAAATTATACGAAATTTTCAAAAAAAAAACATTAAAATTGGGTCACACCATCTATGATTTTCAGTCGCGGTTGTTGAGTTGACTCATCATTAGTCATCATGCGTAAAAATTTGTAATACGGTGACTTTACTTTCAGACTATAAACTCGCAGCCAACCATAGCACAGATGGAGAAGTTGGTGAAATTTCTAGAGGAGAATCCAGAGGTAGCTACAGGGGCAGATCAGGCGAATAAAGCCCACGAAAGCCTTCAGACGACCCAGAAATGGGAAGCTATAGCAAATGAATTAAATTTGATGGGAGGCGAAAATAGAAGCGGTGACTCTTGGGCAGAAGTAAGTATGCTATCGAAACTAACGATATTATTTGCTCCTGTTTCACTTTATCATTCACAAGCTGAACCCTGCTGCACTACGCAGCGCCACCTATTCTGCCTAATTGCTCAAACTATATCTTTCCATTGTCCAGTAATGTGCTATTCTGCGCTGTACTACGCTAAGCTGAGCTAACTTTCTTGTGCTATGTATTTTGTGCAAACCGCCGCCGAGCTGTGCGAGGTGTCCTGTGCGAGTCAGCACATATCGCGTGACCGCTGCTGTTTTTTAAACAAAGCCTATCACAGCACTTGAGTAGCAAATAAGCTAAATAGAGAACAGCACAGCTCAGCGCAGCATAACTAAATTCAGATGAGCCTTAAGTGCTTAATCGTTCGAATGGCATTCGAATGACAAACAGACTAACATTGGTGTTTATATAGATAGACCAATACCACAAAGGATTGTCAACATGTTTTTTTTTTCAGTTTTGGGATGTATTGAGAGGTCATCTAAATAACATTATAGCCGAGAGGAAATCTGAACCTGGCTCTCGCGGCGGATGCCCCCAACCATATCCACCAGCGATGGTGGAACGAATGCTTCTGTTATTGGGAGGACCTGGAAATGAAGAAATCCCAGCTGGGGCACCTTCGGTAAGTTTTTGTTTCATTAGGCAGGTTGTACACGGCACGGTTTCTTTACGGTACGGCGCGCTAGCCGCACCGCAGAATAATCGTGTGGTGATATTATGACGCGGCAAACCATGCAGTAAACTAAATCTCAATGGACTGCAAATCTGCAATACAACACTGACGTTAAACATGACGTGCCGCCAAAACGCGATGCAGCGCCGATTATTATTATTATTAATCGCTGAAACGTGCGATTTTGCTATCGCGTCCGAACACAGAGTCGTTAAGATCATACTAAGCCAGTGTTCTTAGATCTTGCATCAATCTTCCGGAAAGCGAATAAACCCCTACTCGCTGATACTAAAAGCAGCATGTCTGCTAAGCACCTTTAATTAGGTACATGATGACTTAAATTTGTAAGTAAACACTTATTTTTTTTGGGTTTTGTACAAAACGGGTGAAAACGGGCCTCCATTACCTACTAAGCCTACGCTGTCTGTCTACCTGCCAGTCGTTCATATTCTATCAAAACCGGCAGCTCACGTTCGCCGGTTCGATCGGGCCAAAGAATTGACCACTTTTTGCCTGAAACCGAAACTGCGGCCGAATCCTGATTTTCTGGCCGAAACTGGCCAAAATTGGACCCGAACCTTCGGTCGGACACTACTAATAGCATAACTCCCTCAAATATTAAAATTAGGAATCAAACAAAATGTACTGCGCTGCACTTTAAGCGGCTGCGCTTTTTTTAAACGGGCCATCGGGAGCCCACCCGCTCGGTCTTCTGTCTATCTCGCTCACACTGAGCACTTAACAGCTTGCGCGTCGCATCTTGACACATTCTCGTGGTGCAGTATGCTAGCTTGCACAGCGCACCTCGCTCACCTAGCATTACCATCCGTCCGGCGTTGTCCGGCCATGTGTGGCTTTTTGCCCCCCACCCCCCTCAGGACTAGTGAGTCCGGTATTTTTTAAATATAAAAAGTGGAACGACAGGACTTTTAAAATTTTTAAATAGAAACCCTCCGCAAACCTCAAATTCTGAGTTGAAAAAAACATAGCCCGAGAAACTTAGCTAGACACAGCGCAGCATAGCTTAATACTCACCCTTAAACTGTATCATACCGAACATATGGCACAGAAAACATTTTACATACATCTAAGTCGTTTAGGTTGGTCAGTGATAGGACGTGGTGGGCACCAGACGTAAGTGTAGCAACAGTCGTGCGATTGTGTAACCATCTCACCGTGAAAACTTAGGTGAAGGGAGCGTGGAGTGAGCTGTCAGTATCGTCCCACTGACGCTAGGGATTGACCAAGCATTACATTTACAATCATAATCGAGATTTTAATAATATTTTTTATGCAAATTCTATTGATAATTTTATATTATTTCAAAGCTAGTATCTAAGTGTCTAAACATTACTATTTTGGGGGTTTTAAAATAAAATAGCAAAATAGAAATTCAGTCAGAAACTCGACGTTGTTTTTTGTTAAATGCCTTAGGAGCGAGCGCGTCACGCACGGACTTTAAATACAATAAAAAAACAACACTGACTTTCTAACTGAATTTCGGGTTTTGCTATTTTATTTTAAAACCCCCAAAATTGTAATGTTTAGACACTTAACTAGTTACATACTAGCTTTGAAATAATATAAAATGATCAATATAATTTGTATAAATAAAAAAATATATTAAAATCTGGATTATGATTGTAAATGAAACGTTGATCAATCCCTAGCATCAGTGGGATGACACTGACACCTCACTCCACGCAAGTGTTCACGGTGAGATTTTTACAGAAGTTATACTTACATAACATTAATTAACAAAGAATTTGTGTGTGCCAACACTTTACGGTTTCCGTATGGAACATGGGCGAATATCTTTACACACAGAGTATTTATATGACATGTATTAAATTAATCGTCCACCTTGTGTTTAGAACGATGAGATCAAGGAGTTCGTGGAGCATATCTGCACCTACCACCTAGACCACATGTGGAAGAAGGTGGTGTACACATACGTGTGCAGACACTACTCGGACTTTGACATCGAGCCCAAGAAGAACTTCATCAAATGCACAATCAATTTGGTCAGTACCAGATAGTCAATATTTTTACTGTAACGGTTTTAGGTATTTTGAATTTATTAATTTGAGATAAACTTACACAACATTGCAGACATAAATGAATCCAAGTTATTGTACGGTTAAAATTCAAAATAAACAGGCATATTTACAATAAAAAATAATACACAAAATTAACAAACAAAGCAAATATTGAAAGAAAGAAAGAAAATGCGTTTATTTGCGGTAAACATGACGCAAAAAATAAGAAATGGTTGGGGGAAACATGCGTCACATCCACGCAAAACGGCTATCGCTCAGCATTATGCTGCGACCCTATGCAAGACAGAGCCGCAGCGCTGGTTTTCAGCGACAGCCGGCGCTGACATAGTGACGTCGTCCGGCGAATATCAAATAATTAAATAATATTGGCACAAAAAAATATAAGTTGGTTGTTCACGTTACGGTTTCTTTACGGTAGGGCGAGCGGCGGGCGCGCTAGCACCGCAGAATAATCGTGTAATGATAGTATGACGCGGCGAACCATGCACTAATCTAAATCCCAATGGACTGCAATATTGGACGCCATTGTCACATATATTATGTGACAAACGAAAGCCTACCCTGTACGGCACGTCATACATACTCGTATATGACAAAAAATACGGTGCACCATAACACGAAATAAAACATTAAACCATTACCTTTGGGTGTGTTTATTTAGACAGGGTTATTGGTATAACACCATCAACCTCTTAAGGGGCCATTGTACTCATCAATATGAACAACTTTTACTATGGGACCAAATACGAAGTCGCGAAAAAAAAATCTGCTGTAGAAGAGCTGTAGAACTCGTCAAAATGTAGGGAACAGCAGATTTTTATTTGACAAAACATGAGAAATTAAATGCATAAAAAACTGTTTTCACACGCCATAGTCTTTTATATGTGACCGCTGGTGTTGTGATATGATAATAGCCCTAAAAACTTACGAAGATTAGTGTGAAACTTTCATCTAATGTAATAATGTTTTTGTATCAGTTAGTATCTGGATAAAATAATTATATTTTTAAATTCAGTCTTATAAAAAAAATGTAGCAGTTTTCAATCAAATATAAAATCTAGTCAGGTCTAATTTCGATATTCGCCAATCTGATCTCCCGCGCATCCCTAGCACAACACCGATTATCAATCCCTTGTACGCCATAGTCATAACTATACTCCAAAGGTTTTAGTAGTTAAAAAAGTGTAAACAAAAAAAACCACGTGACGCATAGATGCTAAACCTTTTATTTCAAATGTTAAAATCATATTTTTTAGAGTCTCATATTAATAGGCTCTATTATGAATCTGAGTCTGATAAACTATCTATCACATTAATAATAAAGCGTTCAGTGGTATCATCAATAATTTTGTCTTACTTAAACATTTTCTGATCTTCTTTCATTACATGGCCCTCGCAATTTTTCCACTTCTCATCAGTCACATTAGCTAAAACCTCTAGCAAAAGAACTTTTAGGCAGCCATTTTAAAAATTTTATTTTTCTCGGCTACAACTCCTTAACTTGAGCCCATATTAACTCAATTGGATTGAGCTCACAGTGATTGATTATGGTGGCAGGCGCAATACTGTGACACCATTTTGTAGTACTCTTCAATTTGCAACGTTATCTAATTTGTTGTATTTTCTAAAAGGTTTGGGGAACCTGTCTTTTTGGGCTCTTTACAATAGACAAATTAAAAAATATTATATCAATAAAATAAATCTAACTAAAAAATTTTACTCAAGCAGTTACATCTACGAAGAGTAGCTTAAGAATAAATGATAAAGTTTAACATACTATAATAAAAGAGGAAACTATCCTGTGATCGAAAATTAATTTAATTTTGTTAGAACGTATTTTAAACCAAGAAAGGGTCAACTATAAAAAAACCCTTTTTACGATTTGTTTACCTTTTTTTAACTACCTAAAACTTTAAAGTATAGACGTCATATCCGCAGGCGATCACTTTTAGTAAAGTCCAATTCATAATTTTTTTAAGTTATATTATTAAGAGACTGTGATAACGAGTGGTCGTGTAAAATGACTACCATAAGACTTCTTCGCATATTATTAGAAGGAGTTGCAGACGATGATGAGTTTTTGGAAACGGAATCTTTGGAATAAAATTACTATTCGGTACTTACCGTTTATTGAAGATATTATGAGACTGATTGGTTATTATAATTATTATGTATAACTGTTGATCTTAAAGTTTCTGTATATACTATAACTTTTTATACTAACTGATAAAAATAACAATAGTTAAAAGACTGATTTCGAAAATGTATCTTTGGAACGACGTCGTTAATTTATTTCATTGTGCCTGTTTTAACACATCAATTCGTTCCAACCGGGTGTCTCGTGACAACTCGTTATTTTTTATTACAAAATAAAATTCTTATCGCTAAATTACGAATAGTTCATTTAAAGCATACTAGATAGAATCGATAAGCGACATGCTGTACTGCTACATCCCTAAATCAGATGCTTATTAGTCATAATAATGGCTGGCCGGCCATGCCATTGTCATAATATCAAGACAGCAGATCGAAAATAGTGCTGTACCTTATTGTTACTTGCTTTGCTTTGTAAATGCCGTATAATGATAACTATAGTGGAAGTAGTGCGAGGTTAAATAAAATTACAGACAAAAAAATAATTTATCGATAAAGGAACCCCTACCTATTTATTGTGTAGGTTATTTCACTGATTTTGTGATTTTTACGGCGGAAAAACGTGTGTGTACAATCGGCCTTATTAATGATTTTATAGATGGAGACACCAACACGAAAAACGTTTCGAGGCAATGTATTGAAAATTGAAGAAGAGTCGACAAGCCGACAGGTAGCTCCTTCGGGTAAGTCAAGCAGTTTTAAGCAACATATTCGTTGGAAACTAAGTTCACATGAAAACATAAAATCTTAATAATATTGCTACATCATGAATTCGGGACATTAGCACGTGGCCTGCAACATGATTCTCGCAACAAATAAGCATGTTGCTGAAACAATGTTTGTTGATCTTGTTTCCAAGTGAATATGTATTTTATTTTTAGTTTTATTTAGCCTATAACGTCCCGCTGCTGGGCAAAGGAAATCTTTTCCCGCGCCACCTCGAACCAGCCCTCGCGGTAGGTACGCGTCCAACGGTGTAGTTGTGTTCTGTAACACACTAAACGTAGGAATGGCTTTCATTTTGACAGTTCAACAACTTTCATTGCGTTATTTACGTTGTTGAACTGACAATTTTGTCGAACATGTGAAGCAAACATGTGTGGATTAGTAATATCAAATGATAAATGATAAACGATTTTATTTCTGTAAGTAGGTTTGAACAAACACTTTTACACGTCAATCGTATTTTAAAAACTAGAGGAGGTCGGCGTTTCCTATCTGACTACTCTGAGAAGAAAGGCCGAAACCAACTCAGAGGTCACAGTCTCTTTTAAAGTCCAGACAAAATCTTGGTCAGATCATGCGAAGGCTATGTAGATCGGTGTCTGAAGTGGTCTTTTGAGGAGAGAACCACACAGATTGAGTGGACCTGTCTAGTCAGTGCACGCATTTGTCAGTAACCATGCAGCTCAACTCAGAACTTAAGGAGCTCAACGATTCGACGAACAATACCAAAGAAAGGACATTTGGGTAGGCCGCATCAGCTACTCAAACTACCAGAACATGATTAAAACTGGAACAAAAACACACATAGTCCTCACATTCACAATAATTAAAAATAATAATATAATACTATATACAGTAAATATTAGTGTCATTGTATATGTAAATAAGTATAGATACTTATAGCAAATATTAAAAGTAAAATAGTTAGCAAAATAAAATAAATTAACATTGCCTGAGCTTTATTGGAGCAACTCAATCCCAAGATTTTTTGTCCTCAATATAGTCTTTTACAGTATAATAGGCATTCTGGCATAGTTTCCTTTTTATAAAAGATTTGAATGTGGCTAGGAAGTTTATTATAAAAACGTATACATTGGCATCTAAACGAGCCACCTATTTTCTTGAGCCTGGTAGTAGGAACAACAAATTTGTGTTTGTTCCTAGTATTTATATTATGGTTAGCACTGTACTTTTTAAACAGATTAATATTTTTATGTGCATACAAAAGATTTTCATAAATATACTGAGAAGGCACAGTTATTATATTAATCCCTTTAAATTTGTCTCTGAGGGACTGTCTGGGACTTAATTTATAAGTTGAACGAACTGCCCTTTTTTGTAAAACAAAAATCGCCCGAATATCGGCGGCATTTCCCCACAACAGAATACCGTAAGACATTACACTATGAAAATAACCAAAGTATACTAAACGGGCTGTCGCTAAATCAGTTAAACCACGAATTTTCCTAACGGCGTATGCTGCAGAGCTAAGCTTCTTTGAGAATTTATCTATACAATATGTAACAAAAACCCTGTTGTTCCTTTTAGGGACGTATACATTTACCTACAAGAATGATGAAAATTAATGAAATTATAATTTAAAAAAATGAGCATTGGCCAGTCGAGAGGTCAATAACAAATAACTATTAAAATCGGCACATTCAAAAAAATGTTTAGAGTATCTGAATGTACAAGTACATCTTTGTTTCGCTAAATAGCCTACGAGTTCGGCGACTTTCTTTGAAGCGATAGACGATGCCGCTACCGCGGCGCACGCCCCCCCCCCCCCCTCCCTTTACCCCGCCACCCGCCGCCCTGCGAATCACTTCGTAGTCTCCCGCGCACCTCAGTTTTGAACGGATGTTATTGTTGACCTACGTAGTGAGTGACTTGTGATTTGTTTACGTAGTTTATTTACCATGTCCTATTCTAACGTAGAATATTTTAATATGCTGATGTGCACGCAGACTCTACCAAGAACGTTTAGCAAGTCTACCATTACCATCGGCGATTGCATTCTAACGTTTGCACGTACGTACAATACCGGAAGTGTGCACGGACGAGACCATCGAGCTGACGCAGGCAGACCGAGGATTCGATACATTGACACCGAGGAGCAAGTGTTGGACTTGCAAAATCACCTGATCTGACGCCTTTAGATATTTCCTCTGCGGCAGTGTAAAGCAACAGCTGTTCAAAAAAACGTGCGATAGGGAGTTCGAAATGCGTTCACAGATAGTAGCAGCATTTGACCACATCATTTCCGATACCTCCGATCTGCGGAGCGTACGTAGGCGTCAAAGACATCATAATAAATTAATGCATTCAAATAAACATAAGGTTTTAAGTGACAGACGCGGCGACTTTGTTTTTTTTTAATGTAGTGAAGTGTTAAATGTAGTTTTGACAATTATCAATTGTGCAAAATACTGTGTAAACCAACATTTTCAAACATTCATTCGTTAAAGTGAAAAACAACAGCTGACAGAAGAATACTGTGGTATTTTCGGGTTTCAACTCTTCACCCTTTATGAGAGTACTTGTTTCTACTTGTCTAACATGAGGTATCGTAAACTTAATACATTTCGTTTTTTTTCTCGTTAAGAAGAAGGTTATTAACATTAAACCAGTTAACTACTTTTGCGAGGGCACTATTTACATTGTCAGTAACCAGCTGCTGACGTTTGAGTTTAAATAAAAGTGAAGTGTCGTCTGCAAACAGCACTATATCATGTTTATCCTTTATGAGGTAAGGCAAGTCATCTAGATAAATAAGAAATAAAAATGGACCTAGAATTGAGCCTTGAGGGACCCCCATTCTTACTACCGATCCGGGAGATCTTTTCCCGTTAACATCAACTCTCTGAATCCTATCACTTAAGTAAGAAGTAAGAAGATCCAGAGAGGCGTTCCGGATTCCGTAGTGGTGCAGTTTCCTGATTAATGTTTCATGAAGAACACAATCGAATGCCTTGGACAAATCGCAAAAGATGCCCAATGCATCGCAATGGTCCTCCCATGCATTATATACATGCCCTAGAAGTTCAACTCCGGCATCAGTAGTTGAACGACCCCTTGTAAAACCGAACTGTTTGTTATGCAGTAATTTATGTACATTAAAAAATATTTGCATTTGATTTAAAATAAGTTTTAAAAAAAAATTACTAAATGTAGGTAGCACTGAAATAGGTCTATAATTAGTAGGGTCTGATGTACTACCCGATTTAAACAACGGTATTATTTTACTGTTTTTCATAAGATCAGGAAACTCACCACGGCCGGTCAATACAATTATTAAAAATAACAGCTAAAGTAGGTGCTACAATATTTATAATTGACTTAGCAACGTCCACAGAATTACCCCATACATCTGCAGTCTTTTTGACATTGAACGTGTGAAAGGTTTTAATTATATCTTTAAAAGTGACATATTCGAAATAAAATTCAGAATCACAAACTGGTATGTTTTCTTTAAGTAAAGACTCTGCAGCAGTGGGTGAAGAGTTTAGAGATTTATTAGTCGATACGGGAATCTCTGCAAAGAAATTTTCAAAGGCCGCGGCGACTTGAGAATCTGATTTAATTATATTGTCATCAATAGCAAGGCTGTAGTCACTACATCGGTTGCATGACCTTCCCGTTTCGCTATTAATGATACTCCATGTCATTTTTATTACATTACTAATATTTTTAATATTAATGATTATCCATCAAAATGATAAGTGGTCGCTCAGTAGTAACGACAATGACTTATGAGTTGTATGTCGTTGTGGTATGTGGCTACAGACCAGACCCAGGGAGGCTTGAATTTTACTTTGTGCGATTTATGACGTAACTAAGTGAAATTATAAGATTCTTTAAAAAAATCGATAGAGTCTGTCTATTGAAAGCTGAGAGTGAAAAAGAGCGGAAAATAAAAAAAAATAGTTCGGGTATCCTTGGATCAACTAGGAAAAAACGTATTTGATACTTGAATATTTAGATGCAGAATATTTATAGAAAAAGCATAGAATTGGGATAAATAATCATAATACATATAAAAAAAAATATGACCTAAAATTTTATATTACACAATAAACCATATAGGATCGTATGAGCTTATCTACACAATTTTTTGCTAGCATTCCTACTATTCTGTATTATGTACACAAAATAAATATTCTGCACAAAAATACTCAAGTGTCAAGTTGACTGACCGGTTGGTGCAGTTGGTAGCGACCCTGCCTTCTGAGCCGCTGGTCCCGGGTTCGATCCCCGGTCAAGTCAAACATTTGTGTGCATGAACATGTCTGTTTGACCTTTGTCTGCGTGTTTATATGTATATAAGTATGTATATCAGTCTTCAGGTTACCGTAGTACAGGTTCTACCTAGTTCGGGACCTGAAGACCTTGTGTGGATGTTGTCTCATATTATTATTATTAAATACGCTTTCCTAGGTGATCCGGGGTCAGTCTTCAGGTTACCGTAGTACAGGTTCTACCTAGTTCGGGACCTGAAGACCTTGTGTGGATGTTGTCTCATATTATTATTATTAAATACGCTTTCCTAGGTGATCCGGGGATACCCGACCTAATTTTTTAAAATTATCCGCTCTTTTTCACTCTCAGCTTTCAACAGACAGACTTTCTAGTTGCGAGTAGGTACGACAAATGTTAAATTTATTGACCAACCTAATCTCTTCGACAAAAACCCCTTATAAAATATGAATGTTAGTATAGTTTTCTTACAAGTAAAAGTTCAATTTGATGTTTTATTAAAAAAACGAAACTTAACTTTTCTCGGGATACATTAGCCTAAAATTCAGCGTAAATTCCCCGGGCTAAGAGTAACAGTGGGAACATTGGAGTGATATGTTATGTATGTATGGTGTGTGACATATACCGCTGTGTTATGTATGTTGTTGTCATGTTATTACAGCTAGAAGGGCTGCTAGGCGTAGCCGGCGCGCCAGAGACCGAGCAATAAGACCCAGACCAATCGCAGTAGAGCGAATTATTAACATAGATGAAGGGAGACTGCAGGTCAATCTGCAGAGTGCCGAAATTTTGAGCAGCTTTGGCGCAACTCCCGAACACTTGGGAGCTTTTATAGCTGCATGTAGCAACAGTATTGCGGAAGAAATATCGCGTCGCAACACTCTCAATTAAGTTTATATTTAGGTACTTATTTCTAGCCCAGGATAATAAGACAAATTAAAGGCAAGATAACTATTATTAGGATTATTAGGTATTCATGCTTATTTACCATTATTGATTATAATGCTGACAAGACCGACAACCTTACAATTATAGGCATCAAAATCTTCACGGTTTTTTTTGCAGACAGTCTTATTTTCTTGGTCCATTCATTCCAAAAGCACAAAAATATTGTTTTCTCAAACATGCTTGGTTTGAGCATTATTTTGACAACCTTCTTTGAGATAAATCGATATTGCTGTACCGGCCAAATACATGCGAGCACCGGCCGGAAAAACTTGTATGAAAATCCATATCTGTCGTGGTTTAGCGGCCAAATAAATTACATAGTAAACTCATATCTATCGTGTAATTTAAAAACGGAACGATCTTTTACTCCGAAACATGGCAACCAAGGAGGTAACCTATCAAAGGTTTTATTTAAATTTCGAACTGGCTTGAAAATAGAAACCAAATGAACACTATAACGCGGGAAAAATTATTGTTGTTCGTTGTTCGTCATTGATTTTGAAAAGTAATGGTAATTTAACGTAGATAAATGTATTTACACGTTCGCCATCTATGCAATCAACATCATGTACAATCATGTTTAGTGTATGACTAATACTTATATGTTTTTATTTTTACAATAAAGTTTTTATTATAATTATTTTATTTTAATGCCTCTTTTGCTGGCCGTTGCAGTAATGTACCTACTATAAAGCACCCTCTGATGACCTACCTGAAGGTCGTATTTATAACAAAATTATAAGTTATACTTAATCAATTATGTACTGTAACATATTTTTTTAAGTTTTGAAGAAGATTTTTTCCCCCGCTTGAAACTAGTCTAGTTTGGAAAATTTGAATTTTTGCACAGTATTATTTATTTCTTTAGTTCTAGGTTAAGTTAGAATAAGTACTTTCAAAGTTTTTTGTCATTTATTTTGCGGCATGAGACACTTTTTGATTAGCTACTGCATACGATACGATACGATGCTAACATAGTGAGTACAGAATAGTAAATAAGGTTTTAGTTCTGCTTTAGAATCCGGTATTGTTAGAAAGTAACTTGTTGGCTGTGGCTCATGTCGTTAAATCCCGCGGGTGAAGCTAAAGGTGCAGTGACACTTTGTCACTGATACACTCGTTTTTTATTTATTTTTTAACATCCACACCGGGTCTTCAGGTCCCGAACTAGGTAGAGCCTGTACTACGGTAACCTGATGACTGATATACATACTTATATAAGAGCTCAACCGTCGCTAATGAGACACAATTACTTTTCTATTGTTACCGAACTTAATCACTTTGATTGACAGACAAGGGGATAAACATAAACACCCAAACGTTGGATAAACCGCCGTGTTCATGCTTGCGTGCATAAACACGTTTGACTTGTCCGAGGGTCGAACCTGGACCAGCGGCTCAGAAGGCAGAGTCGCTACCAACTGCACCAACCGGTAAGTAAATTTTGGGACTCTATGGCTACAAACACGACGCAGTAGCCTGAAGGTAGGTGAAAAATAGCTTATGAATTTTTATTTTGTAGAATGGTTCTGAGATAAAAATATCAAACACAACTTAATTTTAGATTCATTAATATTTTTCTGTAATAATTGCGTAAAATAAAGCCATTGTCGCGTCGGCGTCGTTGTCGTTGTCATTGTGACTTTGAACACGAATCAGAGCACGACACGTCACTCTTTGTAATTGACTGTTTCAAATTGTAAATAGAAACAAACAAAGTCATACTTAATAACATAAACATTTCTATTACCAATCTATTTAAATAATGATATATGATATATATATATTTATAATATGACTTACGAAAATAATGGTCTTGAAAGAAATTACACTTCTTGGTATTTTGTCCCTCTTGCATAATGTTATCCTTAATCTACTAAATTAGTAGTATTCAGTCTCATTCTCAGGTAGTTATAGGTACATATAATAATTAGAAAATGAAAATCGTCTAACCTAGACTATCAAAGTAAGCATAATTATTTGTTTGCTTTAAATGTTATTTTTATAATATTTAAAAACCTTGTTAATATTTCTGTGAAATATTAAAATTTTGAGAAAAGTAAACCACAAAGAACAGTGCTAATTGGTTTCTCACAACTGTCAACTACACTCGAGAGCAATGAATCCGGGTCACTTAAAGAATCCTAAAAATCTCGGAAACTGAAAATGCTAGGTTAATGCAATAAATTGTATTTAATAGACAATGTAATACTCCTTAAATGAAGGTATTAAAACTTCTTAGTTATTGTAAAGTTATATCATAAAAAAATCAAATTTGAAAAAGGGCCACTTTCGAAGATGGAACTACGATATTACAGCATTTGGTTTTGCTTTTGTTTGTAATCTGTCATTTATGTGGGTACATAAACCATGTTGATAGTGCTCTATATTCATTATTCAAGCTGAAATTATGTCGCTTACGCCTGAAGAATGCACCAGAATACTTACAATGCTGGAAACCGGCCGGAGTCAGCGCGATACAGCCAGGACTGTCGGTGTGTCGCTGTCAACAGTACAAAGAGTTCTCCGACGTTACGAAGAAACTGGTTCTAACCTACGCAGACCAGGAACGGGCAGAACCAGGTGTATCACAGCACGAGAAGACCGATACTTGGTGAACACCATGCTTCGAAATCGCTTTCTCACAGGAACTGAACTCACCAATCAGTTTCGACGCCTCGGAGGAAGTAACCCAAGTGCATGGACAGTAAGACGTCGGCTTGCTGAATCTAACTTAAAACCCCTTAGACCTGCAAACGGCCCTAAACTGGAGCGTGGGCATCGTATTTCAAGACTAAGATATGCCCAGAGCCACGTAAATTGGAGTATTGAAGATTGGTCAAAAGTTATGTTCTCCGACGAATCAAAATTTATGCTCTACAAGCACGATGGAAGACACAGAGTGTATCGAAGACCAGGGGAAAGATTCAAGCAAGCATGCATCGAAGAAAAAGTAGCCTACGGTGGTGGGTCTGTACTTGTGTGGGCCGGAATTTCTTCTGAAAGTCGCACAGAGCTGGTGATCATAGAAAACGGCTCTTTAACTAGCGTAAGATATGTGGAAGAAATCCTCAATGATCACGTTGGTCCATTTATGGTCAATTTAGGTGAGGATGCTATATTTATGCATGACAATGCCCGACCTCATACAGGTAGGATTGTGAATGACTACCTTCAAGAGATGAACATTACTCGTATGGAGTGGCCAGCGCGCAGCCCGGATATCAACCCGATCGAGCATGCTTGGGACGAGCTAGGCAGATGCGTAAAACAACGAAACCCTCCCCCAATCACGCTTCGTGAGCTCAAAATTGCTCTCACAGAGGAATGGGAGAATATTCCCCAAAATCGTATAAGGAACTTGGTGTACAGCATGCCAAACCGCGTAAACGCAGTAATGGAAGCACGAGGAGGCAATACGAAGTATTAAAATTCAAGAAAATCGTAATAAAGTTCAAAAATTTCATGTTTCCTATTTTTGTTTTAAGGAGAGATCAGCAGTTTTTTTCTTTATGTAATTTTGTGTTAATAAAATGTATTTTTTTTTACTTTCATTTAAGGAGTATTACATTGTCTACTAAATACAATTTATTGCATTAACCTATAATTTTTAGTTTCCGAGATTTTTAACATTCTTTAAGTGACCCGGATTCATTGCTCTCGAGTGTAGCTTATTCCAAGACATCCAAAGTTAGCAAAGGCTAAATGTAATTGCACCGTAACATGGGTTTATATTATAATATATTATATTAAATTTATATTATATTATTAAATGAATAGATTATATTTAATTTTCTGTTCATTTATTTTGTTAACTTTATTTTGTAGTGAACGATGGCCACTTACTTACCCAATGTAACTCCGTACTTGTTTATGTATAAAGTAAATGTTTAACAGAGAGCCCTGGCACTCATAACACAAGTTTAATCTTAGCTTGGGTGCCAGTGGAGATATTCAGTTATTTATGCAATTGTTTTTAATACCATGTTGGCTTTTATAAAAAAAAATATGGTATTTAAATTTATTTATTTTTAGGTTAGGTTCGGCCGACCCGCGACGCGGCACAGCGCAGTGCGTTCACTCATAGAGGTGACCTGTTTTTGTCTATATTCGATTATCTCTCTTAAATATTGTGTTGCAAAAATAATGTCGTGCATTTTCTTGATGTAATGTAGGCAGGACTAATACGCAGTTTTAATTAACATTCAATGTGCATTTTCTTGATGTAATTAATGTAGGCAGGACTAATAAGCAGTTTTAATTAACATTTAATGTCCATTTTCTTGATGTAATGTAGGCAGGACTAATACGCAGTTTTAATTAACATTCAATGTGCATTTTCTTGATGTAATTAATGTAGGCAGGACTAATAAGCAATTTTAATTAACATTTAATGTCCATTTTCTTGATGTAATGTAGGCAGGACTAATATGCAGTTTTAATTAACATTTAATGTCCATTTTCTTGATGTAATGTAGGCAGGACTAATACGCAGTTTTAATTAACATTCAATGTGCATTTTCTTGATGTAATTAATGTAGGCAGGACTAATAAGCAGTTTTAATTAACATTTAATGTCCATTTTCTTGATGTAATGTAGGCAGGACTAATATGCCGTTTTAATTAACATCTAATGTGCATTTTCTTGATGTAATGTAGACATGACACAGTGATTATTATGTGGTAAGATTTAATGGTTACTTTTAGATAATTTAATTATCCCAAATAAATAAAACATAGCCGTGATTGACGGTTTTATTTCCACTCTCCCCTCTCCCCTCCTGCAGTCCATTAGTTAAATATACACTATCATACAATAATACAAGGTATGCTACATTTAAATTGAACTTAACATACAATGTTTACAATTACATGAGAATTATTAACTTATGAACTAACATCGAGATCCATAATGGACGGATTATTACAAAAGTTAGTATGTACAATATTTGACTAAGTATTTGAATATACAAAATATTAATTTCTTGTTAGTAAACTACTTAATATTTTTTTATCAGTTCCATTTCTTTAGTAAATAACATTATTAACATACAATGTTTATTTCAAAATTTGAAAACTGCTGCATACACCAATTGCTTTCATCATCAGCTTAGCCTCCGTCAGGAGACAAGACATTTCAGTAGTATTTTTATAACCCTTTGCGTGTGGTAACCTAGATACTACAGCTTCGTCTCTGGCTTGGCGGGTTGCTTGCGGAAGGCGTGTATGCGGCGCGGGCGGCGGTCTGCGCAGGAGTACATGTCCGGTCGGTAGTACTCGCACGTACTCTGCAGCTGTGAGGCCGCTGAGCAGTTGGATCGGTGCGAGCTGTCGTTGTCGTCTGCACTGTCTACGTCACCTGGGGAGTTGGAAGTTTGTTTTGTGAATTTTTCTACGTTCTATCGTTAGCAACTTATTTCTGTATCAAAAGTATCTGATGTAAATGACAACAAATCCTGTTCAGGCAAAATTCTTACGAAATCACTTAGCTACTAAAGGTAGTTATTAACAAATTCATCTGTATTTAAATGGTTTCAATTTTACATCTTATCACAGTCATCACTATTTTCAGCAATATTTGTTTGAATAATATTAAGTACTTATTTAATTGTAATTGGAAAATTATCGACGAAAATTGTGGTTATAAAATTAATTTCAATTATTGTTAAATAAAAAAAAAATCTTTAAGGTGGTTTAAAGTAAGAATTTCGGATTTAAGTATTCAAATAATAAAATCAAAGCACAGTTACGTTCTGAGCCATTTGTTAGCGTAGATACTTTTCGAAACAATAAAGCGAAACATCAAAGGAGTTTTGTCATATTTTGGCTGCACTCCGAAAGTAACCAAATCACTTAATCAACCAACCCAGCCTATCGCAGTCCACTGTTTGACATAGGCCTCTAACAAAATTGAGATCTAATTAATTTTCCTTTGGTGCAAGACAAGACATAGGGGACCATTCGCATAAATCAGTTCTTTCTAATTCTGGACCGAGTTAGTGACTTCGGTTAGTGAAGACTCGGGGGACCTACTCCCTGAGCACGAAGTCCGTCATTTCGCCCGAAGTACTCCGTATCACTTACGGACATAAGATTAGTCCGGGGCCCGACTAAAAATTAATGACAAAACGTTTAGACAGTTGTCCTTACACCCGACGTGTTTGTGCCAGTACGCAAAAGTTCGGGAGTAGGGTTCACTTTTAAGTATCGTACTACTTTCGGACGGGCCCGTATCCTCGTTGTCGGACTTAGAGATTAGGGCCCCAGGTCACGACAGTTGAGCAGTGTTGCATTTTGCCTCAGAACTATTGAACCGATTCCGATGAGGTCACATAACATTTATAATAAAGATTATTATTATTATTATAATAGACTAGCTCCTGCCCGCGTGGAGGTGCGCATATGTTTGAATTTTTTGGCGTGGTATCCTAATTCTTTTTCTAAAATAAATCCAGCCGTTTCGCGAGATTAGCCGGAACAAACAATTTTAAAAAATTGTTCTGTATAAGTACTTTCTTATGCATATTTATTAAGAAGTTGTTAATTTGAAATTACAAGCAGACACTTCCATTTTATTTATTTGTAAAGATTCGACACTTATGCCTGTTTTCACTAACACTAAGAGACACCTAAGCGAATGCCTACATAATAGCTCGTTCTTGGATTTTCAACCCTCGACTCAGAGCGGTTAGTCGAATATCCAACAGCGCGCTTTTATTTCAGCATTCACCGAAAACGGGCATTACTGCATTAACAGTACTTTAGCTTATGAATCGAGTCACCTCGTGTTCTGTAGGGTGGCAGGGCCATCGACGCGCAAACTGTAACCGTGAATTCAGCACATTATTAGCGCAGAAATTAATAGGCGGTTATCAAAAAAAAAATCTGCTGTTTCATAGAAAAGTGCAATAATACCTACGCGGTGAAAATGTATGGAACAGAAATTTTTCTCTCTGATTCTGATCCTGAATCCATGGTAAGAGGTGGCGCTTCGATGTCCCTGCCATCCTGTACGCACGGCTACAGATCAAGCTATACGTTTCCAGTATAAGCTGATCTCGCATTGTATAGGATTTCCTTACAATGAGAGGTCAGTGTAAACTGGAAATTATAGCTTGATGTGTAGCCGTGTGTACATCCAAAACTATAAAGAAGGCGGTCAGAGTAAAGTTCCTCACCGTCACTGCTATTATTGCTGGGCACATGCGCGTCTCGTAGTCGCGGCCGTCGGCGCCAGTAGCGGAACTCGCGAGGCAGCGTGTATGAACGAGGCAGCGATATCTGCACATCAACATAAAATCGTAAAAAGAAAATATAACAACATAACATCGTGCTTGTTGTCTATAGTCTGTTCCAAAAGTATGCGATGAAAGTGTAAACAAACCCTGGTTAAATTCCTTACGCAATAATTAAGTAAAGGGAATGAGTAACACATGAATCATATTGTATTTACAAGGTTAAAACTTAACCTGTAATGATAAGCGACTGTTTAACCAATCAAAGTTGACGTTTAAACTTTTTTTTTTGACCTCTCTAAACTTTAATCAACCCTTATATCTCACATATTTTTCCAACAAATACTGTTTGAATAGGTGCCATTATGAAATTGCAATTGAAAAAGGAATGTGTAGCTAAAATTAAAGTACCCATTGTATATTATGTTTCGTGAGTACACATTGATAGAATATTATGGAACATGATTGTAGACAATTAAATTAATTCTTGCCAATGCATATGTCGCAGTAAGATGGAAAGCCGTGATATAGCTATATCCCTAGGGATATAGCATTTTACTAAGACATACATCTTTTTGAGGCTGACTGCCACAAATTCAATATCTATGTTAAAAAAAAATGTGTCGTCAGACCTGCAGCGTAATTGCGGAACACACTTTCAATCACAATATGAATCATTTTGAAGGATATAGCTAATCTATTGCTTGATATGTACGAAAAATTTGTCTGCTCAACAACGTAAATAACGCAATGAATGTTGTTGAGCTGTCAAACTGAAAGACATTCCTACTTTTAGTGTGTTTCGCAATTACTTCGCTGGTTATCAATAGGGCCTAGTCGGATAAACGGAATTTATAGGCTTAGGGTGGATTCTCGTCAGCATCGAAGAGGGGGCCCACTAGGGCCCAAGCCTGCCGGGAAAGCGGGATCATCCGAAAGGGGTACCGCTGACCCGGAACATAAAGGGCCAAGGAAGGAACACGGGTGGGTTTTAGTCAGTAAGAGTCTGACACTTTCCGCTCCACCCAGAGCGGGAGGAGTCATTTGATGATTTCCCATCCTCAAAAAAAAAAAAAAAATTGTGTGGATTCTCGGACTTGCGTTTCCGCATATCCACCTTGGGGTGGATTTTTTAGGGTGGATAAATGGAATAACCGTATCAATATCGCTGGCAGGCGGTACTGCCACCGCCGTCCTCCTTTATTATATGTTCTTTATCATGAAGAATATGCTATCACCTGGCTATCAATATTGCTGGGAGGCGGTACAGCCACTTCCTCCTCTATTATAACTTATAAGCTCTTTATCATGAAGTATAATATGCTATCGTTTACCTGGCTATCAATATCGCTGGGTGGTCTAGGCGTCTCGCGCGCAGCTCCGTCGGGACAGGACTCTTCGCCACTGCTTGCGCCGCCTTCCTCCTTCTTTCTGTTGCTAGACAAAGGTGCCTTTTATCAATCACTGTTGATAACATAAAATACTGGGCGGTTATTTTGACAGCAGCAATCTAACAGCAACCTTATGGTAACGACAATTAAGATCACTGTGATTTTGACAGTGATGCAAAATCGGAGGTAAAATAACTGTGAAAGGACTGTATAGACATAGAGGTCTTATGCAGAAATAAGGAGCGTCACATTACGGTATTTCACTGCCAAACAAATATCAACATTGGTTACTTTGAAATAAAGTCGAAAATAAACTTTGACATGCATCTGTAAATGTTGGTCTCTCGTAGTTAGGTTTCTATATTTTCGACTTTATTTTCAATGAGAACAATGCTGATATTTGTGTGGCAGTACAAAGGTATCTAAACAAATCAAATATCCATTTGTTCTGCATGGTTGAATGGATCTTTTTCTTTTTAGCATTGTAACGGTATTGTGACATTCAGTTGTAGAAATTATTATACAAGTGGCGCGTACCTTATCACATTAAATTATACCACGTATACTAGATGGTATACTTAGACGATATACAAAATTTGCATGAAATCCATTCACTAAAAAAATCTGCTGTTCCATAGATTTTGTCGAGCTACGTGTAACAAAATGTATGGAACAGCAGATTATGTATGCAAGTTTTAGATTTAAATTATACACATAGAAGTTCCGGATTAAATTCTCTAAATGTTGGTTAAAACCGCATCAAAATCCGTTGCGGAGTTCGGAAGAACATCGCGGTCAGACAGACAGACACGAAAAGCGACTTTAATTTATAATTATGTTTAAATTTTATTTTATTATTATTAATATGCATAGAAGCAGCTTATTTTTATTTCTCACTGACTAAGTACTTGATGACCGAATAAATTGGGGTAAAAAGTTAAGGCAGCATTTAATTTTACTTAGCACTCAGAATGTTAGCTAATATTTAAATAGGTAAATAAAAGCATGCACAACCAGGGAAATTAATTGTTGAGAAAATTGACACCCTACGTCAATTTACCGTGTTACAGCCATGTCATACACCTGTCAAAGAATGACAGTTGTGATTTGAATACACGGACAGTTTAAGTTGATAGTCAATAAATTAACTGACTGACTGACCGGTTGGTGCAGTTGGTAGCGACCCTGCCTTCTGAGCTGCTGGTCCCGGGTTCGATCCCCGGACAAGTCAAACATTTGTGTGCATGAACATGTCTGTTTGACCTGTGTCTGGGTGTGTATATATATATAAGTATGTATATCAGTCATCAGGTTACCGTAGTACAGGCTCTGCCTAGTTCGGGACCTGAAGACCTTGTGTGGATGTTGTCTCATATTTATTATATACAACGTGGCGCTACAATGGTGACTTTAATTTAATACACGGGTAGGGCTAGTGCCCATTAACCATATAAATATTGATAGGTTAAAATAATACGTAAACTGAAAAAAAAAATTTTTCAAACAAACTAAATAATAAAAAAGTCATTAAAATTGGGATCACCCTTGCAAAAATTCATTCATGAAATTACTTACCTAGCTCGCTTACGTTAACTCGGAGCGGCAATGTGTCGGTTCGCGGGCTGGCAACCGCGCATCGCGTCTTGTACCTACTCGTGATCGGTCCGATTCTTTGACGGCATATTATCAAAGAAACCGAGCGGCGCAAGTGGTACAAACACTTATCACATCACCCTCTCTTGTTACTATTAGTAATAACTGTCATCACTAATCACTGCCATCACGATCATAAGTTTACACAAGCACTAATAGCACAAATAAATGCGTCCGTATCGCAAGAGGTGTAAACGTACCTACTAGATAAGAAAACGAAAACCAATCAAAGTGTCTTTATCGCAGTACCATGATCTAATTACTATCCTAATTACACAAAAAGAAATAAATAAAACAATAGCTAAGAGTCTTTTTCGCGACGTAATTATGCGCACTAGTGTAAATAAGTGCGTCAAGGACACGGGTTCGACTAGCACTAGAAAAGCAAAAAAAGAATTCGTGTTCGGTGCGGCGGGTGGGTGGAAGGGAGAGCGCGCGTCGCCTGCGCTGCTCGCCAACAAAGGAAATTTCCTTAAATTCGCCTACTCTATGCATTTGTTTCATCCTAATAGTATTGCTTATTCGTTTTAATTTCATTGATGCGAAGTTATGATCCGTGACCGAGGGAAATGACCGCTGCGCGACAGTTCTTTAAGTACAGGTTGCTCTAAGATGCTATTTCCTAAATTCTTTAATAAATCTGTAAATAATAACGTTTAATGGAAATAAAAAATTGTCATGAAACGAAAATGTGAAAACGTATATGTGTGTTAAATTAAGGTCACCATTGCAGCGCCACGCTGTATAGTAACAATAAATTTCCCTTTAAATTGTAAATGAAACTCACGTATAAGGCGCTCCCCAATGGCAGCAGACCTGCCTATTGCAGCCCTCTAGGTAATGCGGCGCCAGCAGTATCTCCGGTGTCCTACATCGCTGCATCTTCCTCATATTCTCCGCCTTCTTCCCCATCGGGTACTGAAACCTCTCACAATTCTGGTTGTATCCACAACCCACCTCATTGTAGTTATTCCTAATATTCTCTATGCTCTGAACATTTAAAGCGTTGTGTACATTATGCAACGCAGACACATACTCATCTTTACTTTCGTATTTCGGGTATTGACTACCTTCACAGTACCCCGAATACTCCCCCATTTGTCTATGGTCTTCTGAATAAATAGAATTCTGAGCTATTCTAGGCTTATCTAAACCAGTTTCGTAGTTATTACTTACTTCTGGCATGTAATTTCTAGGACTATTATTCAGTACATTCCTAGGACTACCACAGTTCGTTTCATAGTTTCTGTTTTCTAAATAATTCGGAGATCGTAAAGGAGTTCGTGTGACATCGTTCCTCATGTTCGCTGGGTTCTCGTAAAACGTTCGGGTATTATCGTATCTGTTCGGGAGTCTTCGGATTTTTAACGGATCGTTTAAATCTGTGGGGTTGTTCGGATCGTTGTTCTGAAAAGTTATATTGATGTTGAAGTCTGGTTTTATTTCTGTGTATGTTGGGTATATGTTGCAAATGGGGTAATTTTGGTAGGAGTGTGTCATTTCGATGCTGGGCCATGCAGGTGGTTCCGCATGTGTCTTGGCCCGCGGTATGGGTTGCCGTTGTAAGCTGCTGTATATTTCTTCGGCCGCCACAGGAGTGGTCTTGGCCAGTTTGCCTTGCTTGATCTCTTCCTCAATGACGCGTAACTCCGCGAGTTGTTTTTGTTTCTTCTCCTGTAGTTTCTGTTGGATGTTGACGCGGGAGCCGACGCTTGAGCCCTCGTTTTCTGATGAACCGCCCTGAAAGAATATTGAGAAGATAGTTGCGATTTTTGAAGTAAAACTTTTTAGAGATTGAGAGGGAAATTTCAAGGAAGCTTGAAGTTTAGGCAAATTTTATTACAAGAGAGAAGAAAGATATAACTCTTTGTCTCTCACACTAATCCCTCTTATTCTTTTACAATTATTAATTTATTTTCACTTAACAAAAAACAGAGTGATAAATAAATAATAATAATAATTATTATTTGGTGCAGTCAACCGCGATAGTGGTAAGACTTGAACCACGAAATCCGCCCTTACCGCTACGATATAGTGATGCTGCCAATGGCAAATTGTTACTATTGACGTGACGTGACTGTACGTTGACTGAGTGTTTTTTTTTTGCGATGGTTTTTTGAGTTCATATTTCGAAACGAAGTTCGACCTACTGACCTTTGTTTATCGGTCGGTCTTTGAGATACAGGGGCCGTACAATGAGCTGTTAACGCCATCATGATTCCGTTGAGAAAAAGAGATAGTGCTATCGGTCATGTATAGCTCCGTCTCTCTTCCACGCTGGAACAATGATGGAATTAACACGTCATAGTACGGCCCCAGAATTGTTCAGTAGTAGTAGTGTCAATGTCAACTAAGGTGTCTTGTCTTTGGTCTCTGGCACTGACACATCAAGCAATGGACAAAATTGTCGGCAATATGTATGCTTGAATATGAGGCTTTTGACAACGTTGGATGTGTATACTTTTAAGTCTCTTTTTTATTATTTTTTTATTTGTAATGTGCGTTTTGTTTGTGCAGAATAAACAATTTTTCTTTCTTTTATACCACGAAGTGACGCTTGCTTCACTTGTGGTTACCAAGTGTACAAACACGCTGGAATGTGTGTGTAAGCGCAGGAGCACTCGGTACTGTCCGAGACCATGGCAAAGTCGGAAGTGTGTGTGTGGGCGTGGTCGTGTCGGTGTGTGTGTTATGTGCTGACGCTACTCGCCTTCACACACACATTCACAGCGTGTTGGTACACTTGGTTATCACAACTAAAGAGCGCGTCGCTTTGTGTGATAAACATACATCGTTAGAAGTGACAAGCCAGTTGAACGAATTCTTCGGACCCCACATCAATGTTGTAATCTATATTTAAATAAAAATCAAATGCTGTTCGTTGGTAAGCGCATCAGCACTTGAGAACGGCTGGACTGATTTGAGTATACTTAACTTCATTTAAAATGTCCGTGATAGTCCCATTTAGATTATTATGGACAGAAAAATGTAAAACGTTGCCCAGAAAATTGGATAATTCGGGAAGAACTGACAGTATTTAATCCTATGGGATTGTATGAACTCAAAACCATATTGAAATTTTGTTAGGACAACTTTTGTCGGGTCAGCTATACCCAAGTCTCGTTAACGTGGCAATAGCGATCAATGACCCACCAACATTTTCTAGCATTCTATAATTAAAAAACTGAAATAAAGTCTATTAACATCCTAAATCAATATTTAGCGTGATCTATAACATGTTCCAACAACGAAAAACCATACATAGTTTATTGTTTAAGCTGCTAAGGAGAGATATAAGAGAAAGGGCAATGACCGCTATTGCCATGCTAAAGCGATCCGAATATAGTAGGTAATTGAAAAAATAATAAAAGTAGTCACATGATGGTTGTGCGCGGCCGGTAGCGGTCTCCGCCAGAAGGCGGCGGCGGGCGCGGCGGGCGGCGGGACGAATGACGTCGGCTTCTTCTTCTTGCGAGCAGTCGCTGCGCTGGAGTCAAACATACAGTACCTAACTTAGCACAGCATCCTAATTGCGTGACACACTTTCAATCAAAATCTGAATCATTTTGAAGGATATTGCGAATCCATTGGTTCATATGTTCGAGAAATTTGTCTGTTCAACAACGTAAATAACGCAATGAATGTTGTTGAACTGTCAAAATAACAGCCAGTGCTACTGATAGTGTGTTAGTTACGCAATTACGACGCAGAACATCAATGACTGATTAAAACACTTTGATATAAAAAAAAATACAAAGTAAATGAACGAAGCAAGTTCATAAAAAGCTTGTAAAAATAAGAAGAAAAAACATCTCGTTAAAAGTGATCATCCCTTAAAGGGGATAAATCTCTATAAATAAAAATGAAATGCTATTCGTTGGTAAGCGCATCACTTGAGATCGGCTGGATCGATTATGGCTATTTTTTGTTTTAAAATGCTTGTAATTATCCGAATAAGGTTTTTATGGAATTTTACTTTCCGGGATTTCTCCCGGAAAATGTTAAAATTCGGGAAAAACTGAACGTACTTTTTTCTATGGGATTTTTGTATATGATTTCAAGACCACAACTCACGATTCGAATGAAAGGACAACGTCTGTCGGATAAGCTAGTAGAGAATAAAATTTTGTATGGAAGTTTATCATTGTTGCCGATAGGAAATAAATGCGACAGTAACTCCACCATGACACAAGGACATTTTTGTTGTTTGTTTGTTTGTTAGGACACAAGATGTTATTTATTTCGCCACCCCATAAAATCCACCCTAGGGGATACTCGGAAACGCATGTCCGAGAATCCACCCTAGGCCTAGTTGGAAAAACGGAATTTATAGGCTTAGTGTGGATTCTCGGACATGCGTTTCCGCGTATCCACCTTAGGGTGGATAAACGGAATAAGCGTTATATTTCTATCCCGGCAGTACACACGGCTACTTATCAAGCTATACATTTCCAGTTTACACTGAACTCTCATTGTAAGGAATTCCTATACAATGCGAGATCAGCTCATACTGGAAATGTATAGCTTGATCTGTAGCCGTGCGTACGTTATCGTAGCATATTTTCCAACCTCCACGCGGGCGACGCCGCGGGGAAGAGCTAGTAATCTTTAAATATTCACCTATTACTGACTGGGTTGGAGAATCTACAGTTGAACACGCCCGGGATCGTTGGGTTGTCCGCTTGGTTCAACTGTTTCCCTGCAAATGAAATGTAGCACAACATCAACGTGACTCCCTCGTTGGTTTAGTGGTCGCAAGCGTAAGGTCCTGGGATCGATTCCCGAGTCGGGTAAAGTATTATTGGGTTTTTCCATCTGGATATTCTCAGTAGCCGCCCAGAGTCTGGATTTGTGCCTGGTCGATGTTGATAGGCTCGCCCCCTGTTGTTGTCAAGTGGTCGGTCAGTCAGAAATACAACGTGTCGTTTTGCATCCTCGTCAAATTTCAGGAGGCTGTTATGAAAGACATAAATAATCAAATAAAATTACGATCCTGCTCAATAATTAATACATACTTGTTTTTTTAGGTATTTAAGTTTGACAGTATTTCAGAATACTCCACTTTCAAAGAACAAAATCGCCCCGTTGCGTATGCGGTAGGCAGTGTCGTACGACTATGTCGCTGTGTGCATGCGTTACAGTTACAGCGCAGTTAAAGGGCGGTATCACACGGGACCTACACATGCCGATTTCCGAAAAATACAAAAAATGAAAAAAAAAATACCTACTTATTTTATTATTGATTCGTGTCGAGAATCATTAGCATAGTTACCTCCTCGAATTTGACGAGGATGCAAAACAACATCTTGTATGAAGCTAGTTGCCCATTCCAAAGCGTAGTAGGTACCTATGGAGAAGAACGGGCAAGAAACTCCGTGGACACTCTTTAAAATTATATTGTTGCATACATATTAGTTACATCATTAATTTTGAAAAGCGCCAGGGCTACCCTGGCGGTAACCGCGGGTAACCGGTCAATACGGTGAATTGATGATTATAATTCTGTAAATACTTACTTGTTACGATCGCGAATCATATTTTGTTCAACATACAACCTGATATACTTGCAAATTGCAAAAAAAACGTAAGAGAAATTAAATTTCACGGACTACCCTTTTTTTTTGAGGGTGGGAAATCATCAAATAACTTCTCCCGCTCTGGGCGGAGCGGGAGGGCGTGTCAGACTCTTACTGACTAAAACCCACCCGTGTTCCTACAGTTGCCTGTGCCAGGGGCCACGGTAACCCTCTCGGACTTTCCCGCAACCCTAGCAGGCATCAGCCCTAGTCATTCGCCCCCGTCATTCTTGCTGACATCTCTTTGAAGCGCGCGTGGAACATAACGCGCCGTCGACCCGGGCCTGGGGCCGTACTATGAGCTGTTAACGCCATCATGATTCCGTTGAGAAAAAGAGATAGTGCTATCGCTCATGTATAGCTCCGTCTCTCTTCCACGCTGGAACAATGATGGAATTAACACGTCATAATACGGCCCCTGGTCCTTATCGGACGGCGAGATGCCCTCGGACTACTCTGGCGCTTCTCCCTCCACAAAGGACAATAGTTAAATAATAAAATAAACAATCAGGGAAAGTTGTTAGAAAACGTACCGTCTTTATTCTGTGAAGACGTGTTCGTGCTATTCGTTCCTTGTTGATGTTCACCTAGCATATAACCCAGTCTCCTCACGTGGAAATATCTGGGGAAAAGAAACATGACATTAATTTGAACTGTGCTGTGGAGGTCAGGTAGGCAGTCGCTCCATGTAAAATACTGGTATTCAGCTGGATCCGGTTAGACTGGGAGCTGACAGCAACATAGGTGGGTAAAGGAGGCTATATTTATACACGATTGGACCATACTGATCCAATCCATGGATTCAGGGTACATGATAAAAAAAGAGGAGGGGTCAGCTCGGCGTAGAAATTTTTCGTCGATTAAAAATAAAATCCATACATTTTTGATCATGTACTATTGTGCTTTTGAAGACAAGCAAAATATTGGAAAACATAAAAACACGCATTGGTTCCCCGAAGGGATGGGCAGAGGTGTACCTATAGTACATCAAAATTTCGCCAGTTGTGTTCATGTACCATGAGATAGGGGGCGAGCACTGGCTCGCCCCGGATTCTGGATTTGTGCGTGTTGATGGAAAAATAAAATAACACTGCCCGACCTGGCAATCGCACCCAGGACTTTATAGAGGTATGAGGAACAGGGTGTAAAGTTCAGTCATCCTCTATAGAAAAGGGAGGATCCTCCGACCAGACGGGTGTCGTGTCTGGTGGGCGAAGTTTGATGTCGGGACGTTGTATACAGGGTCAAATTAAATTAGCGAGCGAAACTTCGCAGACGTGATGGGTATCGATATCTAAACACGATGAAACAAAACAATAAATTAATAACACTATGAAACAAAACAATAAATTAATAACACTATGAAACAAAACAATAAATTAATAACACTATGAAACAAAACAATAAATTAATAACACTATGAAACAAAACAATAAATTAATAACACTATGAAACAAAACAATAAATTAATTTGATGAATATAATTTTTGGGATCTACGGCAGCTGGCATTGTGTAGTTACTTGAAATATCAGTTTAAATTAAACATCAGTTTTTTTTTTGTGTAAACTTTACAGACGTGATGGGTAACACGGCAAAAAAACTAACCCTGTATATGTATGGAACAGCTGATATTCTTTTTTAATTTCGGTAAATAATTTTGACGATGTTCCCTTCCACTGTGTTTATTCATTGACTATTACTAACTAACCTGTAGTACACGAGCATGAAGGCGATGCCGGCACAGAAGGCCCCGCCGGCCGCAGCGGCCAGGGCGGCCGGCCGCACTGCGCGACCGGACCACCACCACGCCGTCACTAGCAACCAGTTCTCGACGCACATCACGCAGTAGAACGTCACCTGAGCGGGAATAAAGGAAGAAACATACTTAGTAGGCAAGTTCGCTCAACGGGTAAACGGTCATGGGGAGCCAAGCTGCAGTATTGCAACTTGCGACATAATGGTCCCGGGTTCGATCCCCGGACAAGTCAAACATTTGTGTGCATGAACATGCCTGTTTGATCTGTGTCTGGGTGTGTATATGTATATAAGTATGTATATCAGTCATCAGGTTACCGTAGTACAGGCTCTGCCTAGTTCGGGACCTAAAGACCTTGTGTGGATGTTGTCTCATATAAAAAAAATATAAAAAAAAAGGCCTTCCAGTTTCTGATTTCAAATGTCATTGAAAAAGTTTTGACAGTAGAAATTTGTTTACAAAAATTAAAGATGGCAGATATGTAAAGCAAGCTATGTTGCTAAAGTTATAGAGGTATGAGAAACAGGGTGTAAAGTTCACTCATACCTCCATAGAAAAAGGAGGATCCTCCGACCAGACGGATGTCGTATCTGGTGGGCAACTGCCCAACAATTGTTGTCTCTCCTTGCGCTACATAGGATTTTGCGTGACGTCAGTATGACGCGTAGTTCGCATGTGGCGTTGTAGATGCCGCCACAAAGTCGAAAATTAAGTTGACATCAAAATCCAAGATGGCTAATCGGAGCACCACTCTTATTCTTATAGGGTTGCTGATGCCTAAAATGGGGTCAAAATCAAAATGAAAGATGGCAGCCACCAGAATATGGACAACACGTTTTAAAAACCGTGGACTGTCAAATTATCCTACAATACTTGGGAGGCTGATTTTATTTCTATCTTTTTATCCAGACATCCTTCTCACCAGATAGGTACCTACGCCAAACATGTAAAAAGTGACCTGAGCCCTCTTACTCCTATAACTTTAACTCTGCCGGCTAATTCTATTGCATTAGTTCTAACGAGTATTTAAAACTAAATACAGATATTTAAAAAAATAAGTTCACCAGACCGTATTTCGGCCATGGGGGCCGATCTCAACGGAGACTAGCCTTCGGCGCGGGAGATATTATAGTGCACAAGTGTGTGCGCAGACACAGGTGCACTCTCTCTTCCCTCACTCTCATAGTCCGATGGGACGGCAATCCGACACGACCGGAGAGAGATCAGGCGCAGGACACACGGCGACACGTGCGCGCGAGGCACGGGGCTATCACACCGCCAACTTCCAAACTGCCAACTCCGAGCTTTTACTAAAAGTTTCTAATAGAAAAACTCAATAACATTTGCCCGACCTGGGAATTGAACCCAGGACCCCACGCCCAGAAGTCGTCCTTGCAACCACAAGACAAAAGAGGCCAACAAAAAATAAATAAATTGTGCAGTTCACACGCGATAGAAGTGACCCCTTCCAAACTGTGAACTTCAAGACTGCATAATGTATTCTATCTCATTCTCTCGCACGTTAAATCCTATAGATGTATGTGTTTGTCTTTTCACTTTTAAAACAACAAACATACTAAAGTAACTTACCATCTTCTGCCTATGGTTGAGCTCCTGCAGGTTGACATAGGCGAACACGTACACGAACGCGATGAGCGCAGACAGGTACGCCTTGCGCGGCCGACTGATGCGCTCGCCGTGGAACACGTTCTTAGGCGATATCAGCCATAGGAACATTGACAGCCAGTGGAGACCTGGAGAGGGTAAGAGTTTAACAACAGCATGACGACCGTTTTTTAAGTTTATTTCAGAACATAATCTATACTAATATTATAAAGAGGTAAAGTTTGTGAGGTTTCAGGGGGGTAATCTCTGGAACAACTGAATAGAATTGAAAAAATCTTTTGCATTGATAGCCTAATTTTTGAGCAAGGCTATAGGCTATTTAACATCACGTTATGACCCTTAGGAGCCGAGCAAAAATAACAAAAAGGGAGAAAGAACGCTAAGCGAAAACGAAGAGATAGCGCGGGCAGGGGACGGGGTGGGTCGGGGATACGAGAAATTTCACCGGACGAAGTCGCAGACAGAAGCTAGTTCCATATAAAAGAAAATGACCGTTAATTGTTAACTCACGTCTTTGGATAAGTCTGTTATCGCTGAGTCCGAATGTAGTCGGGGACATCAAAGACATGCACATTAGTAAAGCCTGGACTGGGTATTGACGTGAACGGCGAGTACATATCAAACCTTAACTTTGCCGATGACATCGTCATAATGGCAGAGACGCTGGAACAAGTAGACCAGATGCTGCACAGCCTCAATGGTGCCTCTCGGCGGGTAGTCCTCGGCATGAATTTGGACAAGTCGAAAGTCATGTACAATTTACACGTCTTGCTGAGTCCAATCCACATCGAAGGGTCGTTTCTCGAAATTGTGAAAGATTATGTCTACCTAGGGCGAGTCATCCAGCTCGGTAGACACAACTTAGAGAAAGAAGCGGATAGGAGGATCCGATTGGGTTGGGCAGCGTTTGGGGAACTTCGCCTCGTCGCCTATTCGCAATGTTTGGAGACTAAGGTCTTCAACCAGTGCGTCTTGCCCGTTATGACGTACGGTGCCGAAACGTGGACACTGACAGTTGGGCTTATCCACAAATTCAAGGTCGCTCAGCGCTCTATGGAGCGGGCTATGCTCGGAGTTTCTTTGAAGGATAAAATCAGAAATGAAATTGTCCGGAAAACAACCGGAGTTACCGACATAGCTTGCAGAGTAAGCAAGCTGAAGTGGCAGTGGGCTGGCCATGTTTGTTGACGGACCAATAGCGGGTGGAGCAGACGAGTCCTGGAGTGGAGACAGCGTATCGGTAAGCGTAGCGTGGGACGCCCCCCAGCTAGATGGACTGACTACCTTTAGAAAGTGGCGGGGGGAGACTGGCTGCGGAAGGCGGAGGACAGGGTGCTGTGACGCAGCCTGGGAGAGGCCTATGTCCAGCAGAGCATTGCGATGGGCTGAGTTGATTGAGTAAAGCCAACTCATATCTTTTTATAGAAATGAGAGCTGTTTCTTGAGTAAAATGAGAATTTGTGATAATACTATTTTTGTAATGTTTGGCATTCGAATGTTCATCATTGTGTTACTCATAAAAGTAAGTACTTATTTTATGTTAAAACATAGATTTTACTTTTGTTATTTTAGCTTCTTAGCTACTTACCTATGACTAAGAAGACCCAGTACTCGTAGACTAGAGCGTACACAGTGAGTGCGCAGATCCGCGCCGATATCGTGCCCAGCCGCCACAGGAACTGAATACAAACGCAATTATTATTATACCGGGTCAAAATAAACTTTACGGACGTGATGGGTATCAATATCTAAGTATGATAAAACAAACAAAACATTCGTATGGTCGGGGAACCCCCGTCAGGAACGAATTTCCTTACGCGATAATCGCACGCAAACATACTCGTATATAATAGAAAGAGAGAGAGAGTCACATGAAGGGGGGCTAACGCTTTTTTTACTTAACTTTCTTCGAGTGCGGCGCGCCGCACCTGTGCGTCCATTGTGCATCTCTATTGTTTCGAAAACATCGTAAAATAAGGGTCGGTAAGGGTGTCTACACACTAGTTGCCTATTTCGAATGTTACATACGTTATTCGGTTGTTACTTATCGTACCAAAAAAGATTTTCTTATCTCACAAGTTCAAGTAACTCCTGCTGCTGATTACAGGCTCTACGGCCGCGGGTATAGTGTCCTCATGATGTTTTCCGACACCGAACATCAGTGACCAAGATAAACTTTGGTTGCTCGGTTTCGAAATATTAAAAGAGTATCCTCATGATCGTCATCATTTCAGCCGGAAGACGTCCACCGCTGCGTCGTCGCCACATCGATCGGTTATGATCTTCCCGCATCAAGCGGATTCCTGCCGCCTTCAAGATATAAAAGTATAATTTACCTGAAAGATAACGCCGAGCCAGGTAAGCACAAGCCGGTGCACGTTCTGCAGGCGCACGTTCTTGCTGAAGCTCGCGAGCGCCCAGCACACGGAGAACAGAGACAGTGACGCAGATATCACGTTCAGTTCCGCAAACGCTTTGTTTTCTGGTAATGAATAAGTTATTTGTTGTTTGTTATTAAATTGTTGTTGAGGGGCTCATGGAAAAGTAACAGCCGCACAGTTCGATCGATCAGGGTTAAGCTACGCTTGCCGCGGTCAGTCCGTGGATGGGTGACCATCCCTTTCATACGGAGACCCCTCCGTGCCTCGGGAAGCACGTTTAGCCGTTGGTCCCATCTTTGACAGTCGTTACCACGCAGCACAACAACCAGTGTGTTGTTTTGTTGTTGTGTGTTGTGCTCCGTGGTCGTTACGGATAGTGAGAAGGCTGAAAGTCTGACAACCAGTCTCACCAAAGAGTATCGTATTACCCAGCAACTTGGTTGTGTAGGCAGTCGCTCCATGTAAAATATTGGTATTCAGCTGCATCCGGTTATACTGGAAGCCAAGCCGAATATAATTGGGGAAAGGCTAGGAAAATGTTGTTATTGTGGCGGCATCTACATCGCCACATACGAACTACGCATCATACCGACGTCACGCAAAATCCTGCATCGCGCAAGCAGAGTTTACAACGCAACTTGCATATAAATTATATACAATGTCCCGACATAAATCGCCGGGCAGTAGCCCACCAGACACAGCGCCCGCCTGGTCGGAGGATCCTCCCATTTCTGTAAAGAATGAGTGAACTTTACCCCCTGTTCCTCATACCTCTATAGTCTATACTATTACTGGCCCACGATACGGTCGCCCTCTCTTTTTCCGTGGAAGCTATAAGGGCATTATCGGCAATAAAAAAAATACGCTCGGTTGATAAAAAAACCAACAATGTACAACCAACAAACAATGTGAATGTTACTTTGAAATCCCGTTCAATAAGAGCCCCATTTTATGTGTACAGGTAGTAAGACTTAGCTTTGTGTTTATCTGCCTGCCTTTTCCCGACTATGTTGGCGTCGGCTTCCAGTCTAACCGGATGCAGCTGATTACCAGTATTTTTCATAGAGCGACTAGCTATCTGACCTCCACAAACCAGTTACTGGGTAACAGGATACTCCTTGGTAAGGGTCATTAACTCGATTTTTTTCATAAGGATTTGCAGCAAACAGCAGTAGATAGGGATAAGTGGAAGGAAGGGAGGGACGTCTTTTCCCTGGATAAATGTTCTATACCTGAAGGTTCATCGATGCTCGGCTCCGGTGTGACGGCGAGGTCACTGGCTGGTTCTCTGTTAGTATCCTTGAACAGTATGTGTAGCTGTAGTAGTAACATCGGCGCAGCCTCACAGAACGCGTGCACCAGTCTGAGCATACCTGTGAAATGAAAATAAATAAAATAAATTGTTAGTTTGGTCAAGTACATTGCACTGTATACAGATTAAGAGTTCTTAACTTAGTATTATACACGGTGAAATTTGAATCACAGTTTTGCTAGAACAAACGTTGTTTAGACCATGGTCTACTACTATTCTACAGCATCAAATATGTTATTAAAACAATCTAATCTAGGAGTTCTCAAATTAGTCTTATGTTGCTCAAACGTGTAATAATGTTTGAAACATTAACCGTAACATCAAAGTACTCATCACGGTAGCGATTTTGCATTAAAGACGCGAGCGCCGCGCGTCGCAGCCGCAGTGTCTGTGCTGTAGGGCGTAACGATAATCCCGACATTTTTAACATGGCCTTTTTGGTGTTTTTTTTTAAAACCATTGACGTTATTTTTTCTATTGGATGCTATAGAATGGTTGTAGACTATGGTCTGAACAACGTTTGTTCTAGCTAGCAAAACTGTGATTCAAATGTCACCGTGTATAGATAAGTACAATATGTTCAACCCTGTCACCTAAACTAGGCTAGGCCTGTATCTTAGGGGGCAGTGCCCGGCTATAGGCTATGCTTGTATAATTCTAATGTGGCAGAAGTGCCAGTGGACTGTGTCAAGTGGATGCAAATGTTACATAAGTACGTTTATATTGTTTGGGGTTCTATAAAATTAATCAGCTCGACAGCTCGATAGTAAGTTACGAGTTAGGGCTAGGGCCAGCGCAGACCCGTGAGCCTGGGGACTACTTCCTAAGCACGAAGTCCGTCGTTTCGGCCGAAGTTACTGACGTTTCCTACTCCGTGTCACTTACGGACATAAGATTAGTCCGGGCCCCGAACTTAAAATTAATGATAAAACGTTTAGACGGTTGTCCTGACTCCCGATGTGCTTTTGCCCGTCCGGAAAAGTTAATTAATCGGGAGTAGGGTTCACTTTTAATATCGAACTACTTTCGGACGGGGCCGTATTCTCGTTGACGGACTTAAAGAGAGTAGGCCCCCTGCCACGAACACGTGAAGATAACGTAACGTAATGTCGAAAGATTTTTGAATATATTATATTAGTGGCTGTTCGTGCTCGGCATCGCCCGGGTGAATAATTTTTTTATTGACATTTTCATACAAAAATACCATCGAAATTTCCGACTTTTCCGGTGGATTTTTCAAACACTTTCTTTCATACAAACCTTGTCCTGCCAACTACGAACACAAAATAAAATGCCAAATCGGTCGAGCCGTTCTCAAGTGATGATCTTACATACATGCGGCAATTGATTCACAAGGATAACATTATATGTAATAAGTTTTAGACAATAAGTTTTTAAGTTTGCTTCACTATTGCATTGGGTTATACCTGTAAAAATAGCTGTATAAGTGATTTTTATTTAAATATATAGGTAGATTTATTTATTAGTTAGATGAACTATGCTTGTCGCAAAAAAATACGTAAGCAATATGCTATACCTACGAAAGTCGTATTTTTTATATAAAAACGTTCGAATTCACGTAAGTTTACGTCGTGCGTTAATGCTGCGTCCTCTGGCGAAATGTACCTACTTCTGGTTTTGGCAGTGGAACTATGCTAGGCCGGGCAAGTGTGGTGTAGTATGTAGGTACGTTATATGTATGTGTGTTCATAGTTTCTTTGAATGGGCTAAATATAAGCAGTATCTAACCACGGTTGGGGAATTCAAATGTCATCTGTCCTCATTAAGCATTGTGCTAAGATTATATGCACAATATTGTTTCTTGTCCTTACTTCAGGAAATCCATGGTCATTGTTCATTAGTGAACGTCATACGGCTAGCGTGATGAGGCGTTCAGTGTTAAATGATGTTGTATACTCACACAAGTCTCGCACTTGATGCTTCACTCGTCTTAGTTCCACCGGTACCAATAGCCTTGCATACCGCCACAGCACACCAAGCTGCAGACAGTGCAATACTATGGGCAGCCATGGCGGCCGCCCCTTTCGACCTTCTCCCGCCCACCAGACGTGGAGGTACCAGCGGAGAGATAGGACCTGGGAAGAAGAAACAGAGTTTTTTTTTTTTACAGTGTCAAAAGTCTATTAGCAACAGTGGATATGGACTTTAAGGCTGACATTTTGCAGCTTTGCAGTATTAGAGCATTTGTTTCAAGCTCGATTTGTGTTGTCTAAAAAGGGCTGAAAAGCCAAGATGCCAAAGAGTCGCCACCGGCAAAATACGTTCCGTACAAAACAAAACTTCAAAAACAGTATACACACCTGAGATATAAGTAGTGAAGTGATAACAATAGATATAGCGGCTGCAAAAGTGCCTTTATATCCTCGTTCGAGCAACGCGTAGCCCATGACGACGTCGAACACCACGTCGCAGAAGTACCCAGCGAGCGAGATCACGTTGAATAACACGTCGCACAGCGGCAGGAACTCCGCCATTTCCGAACATTTCTTTCAACTACTATTTTTTGATAAAATGTTTTTAATTTGTTCCAGAATTTTCGTCATTTGCTGCAAAAGAAAATATTTTTTGAATTTCATAAGTATATTGCAAAATGGAACGGCGAGCCCTTGTGTGGAACGGACCGTTTTCGTCGAACGTTTCGTTTCAAGTTACTGTTGCGTGTTTTGAGGTTATTAGAGGCGTTTCCTACGTTAAAACGATTTATTTAAATAAATCGTTTTAAAAATACAAAGTTACAGTTTATTTAGTGTTTAAATAATCTACGCCTTATTTTTATTAGTTAGGACTTGCATAATACTTTTTCAAATGTAGTCACGCATAGCGCAAAGCTTACTAAGCGCTACAGGCCTGCGGAGAAACGGAACGACATTGTTTGTTGACGTTTCAGGGTGTCACGTCTCAGAGTTTATTGTTGGTTACTTTGCATTCTATAGTATTTTGTCCGCCTTTTCTACACAATAATGTCTAATTATACAGATTTAGCGAATAAATACGGCAAGGAGACGTCTCGGGCTGCGTGTAAAAAGTGTGGCTATGCTGGACACCTTACGTTTCAATGTAGAAACTTTATCAAGGTAAATAAACTTTAATAACTTCGGTTGCGTTGTTTTACAATTAAGCAGGATATATACTTAGTGTTTATTAATTTTCTTTCAATCATGAGCATTTTCAGTCTTATGTTCTTATTACTTTCAATGTCTTAACCCTTTCAGGTCACTAGGTAACCAAAAATAAAGCTAAATATTTTAAAAAATTTTAGGCGCTCAGGGTATATTTCAAATCTTAGTGCCAATCTTGAGACCATACTAGCCACATAATGTATGTATTTTGGTAGAAAGTTAAAACTGGCCATGTAGAAATAAATGATGCCATAACATTATAATAATATAATATTTATGTCATTGCTTCCAGGTGGACCCTAACAAGGAGATAGTACTGGATGTGAGCAGTACAAGCAGTGACACTGAAGAAGAGTATGCAACACCACTGCAGAGGCTCCGAGAAGCAGAACTTAGGCAGAAGCTGCAGGAAAAGCTACAGAAGGCCAAGGAGAAGAAGAAGAGTAAGAAGAGAAAGAGGTCTAGGTGTGTGTTTAATACAAGAAGCATTTTATTTTTATAATATAGTATACTATTCAAACTACACACTGTTGAGTCAGTAAAATTACATTAGAAAAAGTAATTCTCCAACTATATAATTGTCTCTTATACTCAGCATTATTTCTTGTTCATCAATAGTCAATTCTTCTTAATAAACATTGAAGCAGATTGGTGATTTGAGGCATATTAATTACAGCTCCATTGTTTAAAGAAGGATCCTAAATAGTAAATAATTTATTACATTCTTGTTGTATACTCTGTTCACAGATCATCAAGCACATCATCAACAAGCAGTTCCTCCTCATCGTCATCCTCCAGCAGTGAATCAGACAGAGACAAGAAGAGAAAACACAAAAAGAAGTCCAAAAAGTCTAAATCAAAGAAGTCACATAGTGATAAGAAAAAAAATAGGAAATAACATTTGTGGTTGTATTTTAGTTAATATTTTGCGGTTCTCTAATTATTTAGCTTGTTTATAATTTCCTGTTAAGTGTAGGTTGATTTATATGGCAGATACATTCTGTTTCTGTTATTTTTTGTGTGTGTAAATGGTATATTACCCATGTTTGCAAAGTAAATAAATGATTATGATATGATAAAATGTAATAGCTATTATCCATACATTGTGAAACATGCCCCTTATTGTAACGAATATGGCTTACATGTGTAACTTAGGTGGAGTGACCTATCATTCCATCTTATGCTGGAGATTGTCGCTATTGACAACTCACTTCAGCTAAGTTTTCACGGTGGAATTCTTACAGAATAGATAGGCTATACTATATTCAATTACACTGATCTATAATTGACATGGTTGCACTTGATAGCTGTTATGGGTTACTCTCGCAAGATAGTATCTACAACTACAAGGCAGCATTTTAATTAGGAAAGAATATAGTACAGATGTTAAAAGAAGTATGTATGGACTTTGCTAAATTTGGAGCAAATAATTGTATTAATACAGAATTCAGAGGCATATTCGTTTTCTTTAGAACTTATTTTTTAATTTAAAACTAGAATAAATACACAACTATTGTTGTTTTTGCACCACTATAACCTTCTTGCCCAGAGTCGGGAATTGTGCCCAGCTGATGGCAATAGGCAGGCCCTTAGTACATGAGACTAACATAACTAGCTAAATGTGGGTGTACTTTTAGGAACACCTCTGTCTAAACCTTTGGGGGATACAGGTGTGATAAACTTAAATTTTACCTCAATTATACTTCTCTATATAATAATATGTAGTAAGTGCACAGACCTACAATTAAACTCATCAGGGGCAGAAGTGCCTAGCCTTTTCCCAACTGTGTTGGGGTCAGCTTCAAGTCTAACCAGATGCAGCTGAATACCAGTAGTTTCAATCAATCAATCAGTTTATTTGTGTAACATAGGTGTTTACATAAATAGGTGCGCTATGTTTTGTCATATTATAAGACATATAAATTTATAAGTGACACATTAAGTGTCATTACATTATGTGACTTAGAAAAAATATATTTTAAATACATAAACAGAAACGAGAAAAAAAAAATCAAATGCAATAAATTCAATAAATAGTCACAGTACCTTTGATTATATATATAATCAAAGCACAGTACATATTATTAGAGGATAAAAATGCATTATTATAATAATAGGTCATTCAAAAATTTGTCTACAGTCTAATAACATTTGTCAATTAATAATTTAGAAAGAGCTTTTTTAAACTTGTTTATATGTCATGTTTTTATGTCATAAGGAATTTACATGAAGTAATTGCCTATCTGACCACCAAAACCCAGTTACTGGGTAATACAGTACCCATTGGTATGACTGGTTGTCAGACTTTCGGGCTTCTGATGACCCATAATGACTGCCAAAGATCCACAAATGATAGCCAGGAGCAATGGCTTAACATGCTGTCCAATGAAATTAAAATTACAACATTTCTTACAATTAAACTAAGGCTGATTATAGTAATTTTTAAGCAATTTAGAAGATAAGTTTTAATTAGTGCAAATATTATTAATTACAAAGCCATGAATTGTAACTTTGAATTTATTAAAACAATAATTTTACAGATTTTTACTTTTTATTTCAATAAAGTTGGTGTCCTAACAGCATAAAGTCAAATAATTATGTTCAACTTTTTCACTGTTACCACAAAAACGCTAACTAATGAGATTTTGGTATGAATCGCGATACTTTTTTCATAATTATAATATAATTACTAATACTAGCTGTGCTCGCGGTTCGCGTGGATAACAGAAAACAATAATGTTTCTCTTTACTAACTCTTATTCTAAAATAAAAGTAGCCCGAATTACTTCCTAAAACATCAGCTATCTGCCAGTGAAAGTCCCGTCAAAATTGGTCCAGCCGTTTCGAAAATTAGCCGGAACAAACAGAAACAGATAAAACATTTAAAAATTGGTTTTAAATTATAAGTACCGTATACAAGGCGTCCCACGGATATGCCACATGGAGGGAAAGTACCTTGAATATTGTAGTTGTAACATTTTACTGAAAGAAGGCATTATTTGAATTTAAAAAACAATTTAAACTGCATTCATAGATATTTCAATTATTACATGGTTGAACCGCAAATCGAACCTGTTACACGAAAAAAATAATCCTTATGATGAAGCCTTTCGATCGGTATGATAAAGCTACAGGGCTTTATCATACCGATAGAAAGGCTTCATCATAAGGATTATTTTTTGCTAAATAACATAATGTCAAAAATAAAAGGAAGACCATGAATTTTAACATTTTTAATACAAAATATTCCTGTTGAATACAAAGTCGCACTCTTGATTATTTCGATTTGTTGCATACAACCAAGTAGGTACCTACTAATTACGTATGTCTTTATCATTTTATCATGCACTTAAATTATAAAAAAAAAAAAAAAAAAAGCAAAAATAAATGATTTGATTTTTGATTTGATTTGAATAGGGAAATGATGCGTACTTCTCAAGTGGTTGCATTTATTAGTAATAGGTACTTATGATAATGTCAGTTGTACCTATGTATTTACGGCAATGTCAGCTTTTCATTTTTCTGAACAAAATTTCACATAAAATGTTAAAATTCATGGTCTTCCTTTTATTTGAGGCAATATTAATATTTATTATTTATTTATTATTATAACCAAAGCTCTTTAAATAAAGAAAAAAAATAAAATAACATAACCATTCAATGGATCAAAGGACACAGCGGTTCGCTAGGCAACGACGCAGCCGACGAACTTGCCAGAAGGGGGTCGAACGTTGTACCAGTGGGTCCCGAACCCATCGCGCCACTCCCATTCGGGAGTGGCGCGATTGGTTCGGAAACGCACTCTGGTAAGGAAACGCACCAGGGACCAACATCACAAACTATGGGTGGCCCAACGTGAGTGCAGGCAGGCTAGGGAAGCACTCCCCACAATCGATGGCCGCTTCACGAAATAGGTTCTTCGACTAACCAAGCAACAGCTGCGTACAGTCACAGCAGCCGTAACTGGTCGACACGGGCAGTCACGGGTCATTTAATAAACACCTCCTGGTATTAGGAGTCACGGGCAGTCCGCTGTGCAGGGCCTGCATGGAGGAAGACGAGACAGCAGCCCATGTGCTTCTAAGCTGCCCGGTGGTCACCACATACAGGGCAAAGTACTTCGGTAACCCAGGTACCCTACGTGAGATTGTCAGCAACACCAAGGCGTTGCTGGCCTTCCTCGAGGAGCTGAGGTGGATCGAATAACCGATTTTCCCACCCGTACGCAAAATACGCGCATTGACGTGGAGTTGCGGACACCAGCCCGTATTACCTATTATTTATTTATTTATTACTTTTCGCACAAAAGGTACTATCGAGGAAGTTCATATCTAAGCAGTATTAGAACAAAATCCCGTGAACACGATGACCGCATCTGTTTTACGTTAGTTACTGTTAGCGCCCGAGCGCTACAGGGAAAAATTGTCCTAAAGGTGCATAGATATGAACTTCCTCGATAGTACAAAGGCGGACTTAATGCCTTAGGCATTCTCTACCAGTCAACCAAGGGTGGTGAAGAGATTAGATGGCAGGTGCTTTAATTGAAGAAAAGGAAAGGATTGATTTTGAGCGATGTTTAACAATGATAAAAAAATAAACTATAAAAACAACATACACAAATACATAAATAAGTCCTATACACATACATACTATTTACTATACTATATACTTCCATAAATATATATATATATATATATATATATATACAAATTCAAGGAAGAGAGATGTTAAGATGACTCTACTCTATTTGTTACGAAAATAACTCTGCAATTTCCGCTTAAATGCATACCGACTGGTAGCCGTCCTGATATCAAGAGGAAGCGCATTCCAAAGAAGAATGGACTGAATATGAAAGGAAGAATGAACAATGTCAGAAGTATGAGAAGGACAGAGTAGAAGAAGATTGTTAGAAGAACGCAGATTCTTACCTACCTACCTAAGGTGATTATTTTTCTCATGTAACGGGTTCGATTTCCGGTTCAACCATGTAATTATTTAGATATCTATGAATGCAGTTTAAATTGTTTTTTAAATTCAAATAAAGTCTTGCTTCAGTAAAATGTTCCATCTACAATATTCAAGGTACTTTCCCTCCATGTGGCATATCCGTGGGACACCTGTATACTTTCATATGCATTTAGTAAAAACTGTTATTTTGACATTACAAACAGACACTTAATATTTTCATATGTATAGATACCTACGGTTTGTTTCTACTATGTTTTACATCTTGCTAATTGAACTACTTCAAAAATATGTTTATGGAAGTGTTGTTACACTACTGCAAACAGCTATATATATATAATGTAGCATCACATAGATCCAGTCAGTAGACATTCTTGTAACCTATAATATACCTTGTGGTTAATATGGCCCAGTGGTTAAGGCTTTGCCTCTGATACCTGAGGTTGTGGGTTCTAATCCGGGCAGGTACAAATGTGACTTTTTCAATTCATATGTACTTTCTGAGTCTATCTTGGATATTACTGACATCGGTGAAAGAAAACATCCTGATGACACTTCGGGTTACAGTACCTAATATAAGTCTGCAATCGCCAACCTGTCTTGAGCAAGCGTGGTGATCAATGCTTGTGCCTTCTCTGTATAAGAAGAGGCCTTTGCCCTGCAGTGATACTATAATTGGCTGGTATTATTATTATGATTATATTTGCATTTTTACAAGGAAGGTGACCGTACTATTGCCGTGAACACATCTCAGAAAATATTTAAAAAAAAAAAATGCTAGAACATTTCTCGCTATTTGTTCCAGTCAACATAAGAATACCGTTCATTCTCAGGGATAGACAGACTCAGCTCAAACTCACAGTTTCTGAAAGTCGATTATAATCTGCCAATCTTTTTCTATTTTTTTATTGTAATTAATGCCAGGGGATTTGATTAGCTATTATTATTTCAGCCATTCAATCACAGCGTTTAACTTTAGTTGATGCATAATTACTTTAGCTTTTTTTTGTTTTGAATGAATTAATGATGCCTGAATGGTAAAACAAGTTTCCTTTTTAAACTATCTTTATAAAATGATGTCTTCTGTGACAGAAGATTAACTAGATTTGTTAAGTAAACTCAAATAATAATACTTGTGTATTGTTTACGAAGGAGTTATGTACCTAAATGTAATAAATATCAGATAATGCTAAGTTATGTACAAGTAACATCAAACAAGTTCACAAAACTTCAGAACAAATGCTATACTTAAATGTAATATACTGATAACAATTAGTATCTTTACATGGGAATGTAAAGGTTAATGGTTTTAAGATGTTGGTCATTTGAAGAAACATAATATCAACGTGTAATTTTGTAAGTTGCAACTAAGTAGATACGCGCGTGAAAGTGGGCTAATATGACTTTCGCCGACTGGTAATTGATAAAATTATCTTTATGCCTACGATTAGTGATAAATATTGAGTTACATTAACTCAGTTCCTTTACAAATAATGCTTATTCTATTAGTAAATAACACCACATACCTTTTCCTAAGGATTTGTTCAAAGTTTTAAAAGGGGGAACCAGGATGTAGTATTGTACGATTTAAAACACACATGTGCATTTCTCACGCATTGTAATATAAATGTTGTTATTTAGACATATATTCCCACGGTTATCACTATTCACATCACATAAAAAGCTTAGAATATTTTGGTTAAGTTATTTTAAGTTTCAATCAAGTTCACGTCAAAAGTTCATTGATACTAGCGACATCTAGCGTATGGCACGCGGAGTACGGCAAAGCTCGATCGATGGTAGTGGGTGCGTTCATTGGGTATGAATGCTAGGAATGCATCCAGTTTCCATCCAGAGTTGCATTCCATCCTTACACATACTTGTCATGTAAAAGTTGTAAGTAATTTTTGCTTGTAAGGAAATGTCTTACGACTAGTTCTTGATCCGTCATTTGACGGAGCCTTGGACGGTGGTCGGGTGGAGCCGGGCTGCAAAATTACCGTTATGTTTAAAAGTACCTATAGGATGTATTTGTGTCGTGCGAATGATTACTTTCTTACTTACATATTGCAATGAACGGTACATCCACCGAGTAGTCTTAAAAAGGCTGGCAATGCGAAGTCCAATGTAGCTTCGTCCATAGCTAGTGTTTTAATTAACTGTATGGGGTTTGTCTTCATGGATGTCAAGTTGCATATTTTACCCTGAAACGTTAAAAAGTCTAAATGTATAGTTCTGAAGAGGTAGGTACATGGGAGTATGGGAGTATGAGAGGAGGGAGGTGATAGGTGATATAGAGGAAAGGAAGTAAATACCTCAGTCAAAGCGATAACTTCCGCTTCTTGGCGATCAAGCGCCTGAACTAATTCCTTGGTGACGGTAACGAACTTCTTGTTGACTTGTTTCACACATAACTTATAAGATCTTTTACCGCTGCCGAGGCATTTCTTTTCCACCGCCCCCGTAGCTCTTGTGGCCTGTAAACGAATTCTATCTGAGAAAACAATACTTAGGTACTGTACAGTAAATCGCACATTAGCGCCTCTCACCATTATTGCTACGACATAAAGGCGCTGTCAAATTGTTACCACACCACTGATGTGTTGTCTGTATCAAACAACAGCTTTTCACAAGGGCCAAAGTCCTGATTTTTCGATAGCTTGATGCACAAAATAATGCTCGTGTAAAAATCAACATTAGGTTCTGCTTAGCCAACACAACAAAAACCAGTTTGCGTAGCAAAAAACTGTAAGTTTAAAATCTACCAACCTCTTTTATATCTTTAAGTAAAAGCAGTGTCTTCTCATGGTAACTGTTGAACATCTTCAGCAGGGTTCTCTGCGTGAAGAGGACCAGGTCTCGCTGCGTCGGTATCTCATAGGTCCCGATGTTTGACGGCAACTCGTTCTCAGGACATTTCATGTTGAATTGCTTCACATTTACTTTTGGTTTCAATTGCTTTGCTGCTGGTGTGGTCAGGTACTATTGAAAATGGGGATGTTTTTATTTTCCGCGTATTAATTGGTCGGGGAAAAAGTTTTTTCGTATTTTATAGTTATAAAGTTGTAGTAGAATCTCTTTGACTGTAACAGTAGGTACTGCTTGTATCTGGCTGGTTTTGATACCATTAATTATGTAGATGACATTTAAAAAAAGAAAAAAACAAGTAAAAACGATTTCCCGCCATTTTCAGTGGTTTTTCTGTCCTCCAAAATGAGTGAATCTAAGAAAGAAATTCAATACATTTACATTTTGAAGTTTTATTAAAAAAAGGAAATATGAGAGACAAGCGGCGAAAACACTGACCTCTATTAAAAAAAATATATGTGACGTTTATGGACTCAGCGCACTGTCAGTAAGAGTAGGTACCTAGCACAAAGTTGGTTCAAGCGTTTTCAGTCCGGGAATTTTGGTGTCAAAGAAGCAGCTCGCTCTGGTCAACCTGTTACGGATAAAGTCGATGCCATTTTTGAAAAAGTGGAGCAAGATTGGATACTACTAATATCAAGATTAGTAATTACGACCTACCTGAAGAGTTAGGGGTTGGCCACAAAACAGTTTTGACCCATTTGCGAACTAGTTAGGTATACAAAAAAACTCGATATTTGGGTGGCACACGAGCTCTTAGTGTTGAATTTGTTTATAAAATACGAAATAACTTTTTCCTCGACCTAATTTATTAATACCATATCGTTTGCTGTGGAGGGTCGTCGTCTATACCTTGTACTTAATACACACATCAAAAGTGTCTAGGGATCAAGCCCGGGTATTGAAAATAAATATTTTATTGGCATATTGAAATTAAATAAAAATGTTTAAATAGATTGATTCAATAAAATGTTTTCGTATGTGTAGATCGACAAAGTACCTACTTACTCTCTGTTTTTGTATTAATAAAGACTTTTCGTGATTTTTGTTTATGCTAGATTTTTCATCTTAGTTAAATCCTGACATTAAAATGTGATAAAAAGATAAAAATAAAAGTTTTTAAAGGTTATTTTTGCGTAAAATACACAATTAGTACCTAGTCTGATAACATAATCGCAGCGATCATAAAATCATATAATCGATATACTCCTGAGTTTATCCAAATAACGTTGCGGAGTGGCCGCCCAGTGCCCTCGTCATGGCCATATTTGGCAGAGCTCTTCTTTCAATCATACCCCATGCGTGCTCAATGGGATTCAAGTCTGGCGATTGAGCAGGCCATGGTAGGACGTTGATATTAGCTGCGGCAAGTGTGTTTGCAACGACTCTGGCAGTGTGCATATTTTGCATTAACATGCATAAGCAGAAATGGAGCATCAAATTGGGTCCGCAAAGGAATGACAACATCTGATACAATCGTTTCAGCGTAAATCAGTGCAATGAGATTGCATGTGATCCAAATCAGTTCGGTTCTTCCGCCGATCCAAATACCCGCTCATGGACATCCTGGCATGATTTTTTAGACGTCCAGGGGTCCTCCAATACGGGTACGTCTAGTATCTGGGCTCATATCAAAGCGAGATTCGTCAAAAAAACACAAAACGCCACTCTTTTTCTGCCCTATTTCTGTGTTCACGAGCCCATTGTTAACGGGCTCTGCGATTGCGGGGCTCAACAGGTGGTACACGTAGCGGCCTTCGGGAACGGAGATCGACTTCATGCAAGCGATTTCTTATGGTCAGATCTCTTATAAAATCCCTGAAGAGCTATGAAGCCTCGTAACCAACATCATCGCGGCCATTGCACGATTTCGTCGAGCAGTAATTTGTATGTAACGATCTTGTCTGCGTGTGATGATGCGAGCTCGTCCGCCATGTCGCTCTGCCACGGTGCCAGTGATGCGGTATCGTGTCATAAGTCGAATTATAACACTGAGTGCCCAGAGCGATCCTCTGATCATTTCTTCTCGGCTCAAATGACGTCTTCATTCCATAAAAACGTTATTTTGTATTGATTCCACTCAGAAATGTTGCTGATTTGGCCTCAAAACCGTTGCAGGCTCAGATAAATGATTGGTATATAGTGGATAGACCAATCATTTATCTAAGCGTTGCAGGATAGGAATACGACTTGACAGAAGATTTTCATCTTTTAACCGAAATTCAAAACTTTTCCCTTTTCAAATTACGAAACTTACTATAAAGTATCCATATGAGTTAAAACAAATGTAATTTAAAAAAAAATCAGATTTTTAGTAACAGAAACGCGCTTGATCCCTAGACATTTTTGATGTGTGTAGTTTACGGCTAGGCAATGTTCAACATTTTGGACTTGTAGGGGTTGACATGAAAAACTATTCAACTCAAAGACTCAATAAGGACCTATGTCATACCCCCCTCAAAAAACACAGATAATTTTTTAGGTACCTATTATCAACTTACAAAATTATATTCACTTGTAAAATTAATTTGTTTTCTTTCACTGGTGACTGTGGTGAGAGCTATGGGTTTAGTTTCATCATTCACCGTCGTACTGCGAGGCTTCGGTTTGACTGTGGTATTCCCGTCGCCACGCACATGATGCCACCGCAACGTTTTCAAAGCAACTGGTGTAGGTTCAAACCCTTGGAACAGGTTGTAGTTTACGTAGCAAATACCGAGGGCCAGGTTCATTGAGAGTACACCCAGATCTGTGGGTTAAAAATAGTATCAACATGTGAAGTGATTTCTACTATTACTGACGCAGCCAGCGCGGAGCCAGATGACATACGAAAACAAAATTATTTACCCACATAAATATTTATTTTCGAACATTGTGAAATATTTTTATACAAACGTTGTCACTCTAATAAAAACCGCAAAAACTTTGTTCACATGGGTAGGTAAGCACTCGTAACGGTTTCCAGCACGTTATGGTCGACGTAAACCCATTGGTCAATGTTTTTACTGTTTTGAACAGTACATAGTTTTATCGCACATGTTTATAGAATGCCGACAACTTAGCTTCGATAATGTTAACGGCCGGTCCTGTTTTGTCTTGATAAGTATTGCATTTGATATTTGTTAAGGCTGTGTGGGCTACGCTGAATAACTCAAGCAGCGGATGTTGGAGAAAAACAGCCAGGCTGAAGTTGGAGAGGGCTAGCCAAATCACAAGAATGCACCCGGAAAGCTAGGCAAGGATCGTCACTCACTGGACGCCTGAAGGAAGACATGGCCGTCGAGTTAGACCGCGGCGAAGGTGATGTGACCAACATGACCAGAGATAGTACAGAATGGAGAGGTTTGGAAGGAAACAGAGGAGGGTGTTGTTCAGAAGTGGGACAAGATGCATGCAAAAAAAATTGTTAAGGAAAGCGCGTGACTGCGACACAAAAACAATGCTGCGTCAGCAGATAATACGGATAACCCCAGAAATAATAGTTGAAGTACATTATACCTACTTTAAAAAGTAATGAAATCTAAACTTAACGTCCGGAATACATAACATAAACTCACGCCTACAGCTGATTATCTTTTTTTGTATGCACGTGTTTCTGTGACAAATAAACCTATTTTTCTTTCTTTCCTACAGAAACGCCAACTGCTACAATTATTAGGTACATACTCCTTTTGCTTCGTTTTTGATACACCTCACGCCGGTTGTGAGTAGGTACTCCGCAGTTCCGCACCTGACCTATCTGAAGAACATAACCAATAAGGTTACTATATGTCCTTCTAGAGCGTCCCCTCCCGGCGTTTCCACTCACATCTGCCTTGTAAATACCTTTTGTTAGTCGCCTGTCATTCATCCTCTCAACTGCAACATGACCAAACCATCCCAGCCTAGATTTTCTAGTTACACGGTACACCACACGTGCTTCGTAAGGAACGCACAAGTAAGTATACCAGCGGGGTAATTGTTTAGCACTTTTATTTTGACAATTCAACAGCATTCATTGCGTTATCTACGTTGTCGAGCAGACGAATTTTTTGAACATACGAAGCAATGTAGTAGGAATTTCTTTCAAAAGCCTTCGGTTTGTGGAACAAAGTGTCTTACGCAATTCGGGTGCAGTGTGTGCTTACATATTACATAGTTATGACTGGGTTATTAAAGCGCGGTTACGTCACGGAGCCTGGTTTTGTGCGCCGTGGGTTACGTACATCGCCGCGTCCGTCGCGGGCTTCAATCCGCCGTTTGATTTCTTGGTCACGTGTTGCTTTGTAAGTTTGTTGCTTCGTTTCTAACACATCGATGCTTATGAAGTACAAATATTAGAATTATTAAGAAAAATAAACAATTGAGGTGGCTAGTGAAATGAGGGTAAAACATATCCGCTGTTGTGCTATTATGCCTGTTATTAATACAATGTTTAACATTATAGAATAATAATAATATGAGACAACATCCACACAAAGTCTTCAGGTCCCGAACTAGGTAGAGCCTGTACTACGGTAACCTGATGACTGATATACCTACATACTTATATACATAAACACATGCACCCAGACACCGGGCAAACAGACATGTTCATGCACACAAATGTTTGACTTGTCCGGGGATCAAACCCGGGACCAGCGGTTCAGAAGGCAAGGTCGCTACCAACTGCACCAACCGGTCAGTTGTGAAAAATGCTCAAGATTTGTGTTTAAACTGCAATAGAAACAATAAAATTAGGAGAAGAGTAACGGTTTGTCGGTTTGTTTGCTGAATGATGATGGCTGATGTGACATAAAATAACTAAGTACAAAAGATCAATTGAAAATTGAAATCCTTTCAGAAGTTGACTACTGCAGTGGTATTCCGTAAAAATCTCACTGTGAAAACTTAGGTGAAGTGACCTGTCATTTCAATAGTCAGTTACTATTCGTCGATTGTCATTTCACTTACAAGCTCACTTCACCCAAGTTTTCACGGATAGATTTTAACAGAACAGACCGACTGGTGTCCTACATTGATCGATCATGCTACACTAGCCGTGGGTGTTTGCACAACATCACATCACAAACAGTTACCCCGCACTTTATCGAGGAATTCCATTTTATTTGCTTTTGCACTTTTGACTGTACGAAAGGCGTTATTTTCATTTTCTTACCTCAAAAGTTCTAATAGTCGTGAAGTCAGATCATATAAAGACATAATGATCAGTAGGCCAATTCTCGTGCTTAAAAAACGTTCAAATTCAAGTCGCAATCTCATCTCAGCGACAATCAATGTCAAAAACCTGTCAAAAATGTAGGTAAATTGATTGTAATTTTGACAGATTGAGACTGAGATTAGAATGCGAACGGTCTTAAAAATACGGGAATTGCCCCTCTGAGGTCATGAAGTATCTAGTCTAATATGAGCTGTGGTAGTTCAGTGGTAACAGCCGCGACTTACTAGTGGTTTTTTTTTTATAAAAAACGTTGCCCCACACTAGGAATTTCTCCTGTATTGTGGGTGCGTTTACAAACATTTAAACTCACATACACAAACAGCCAGACCCGGAACAACTACTTGCAGGTCATACAAATACTTGTTCCGTGCGGGAATCGAACCCGCGACACGCTGTGCAGCAGTCAATCGCTTAACCACTGTGCCAACCGTGTCGTGTCGTGTCGTGTCGTGTGTCAATTTGACATCCGCCAACCCGCACTGGGCTCGCGTGGTGGATTACAGCCCACTCCCTCTCACAGAAAGAAGGCTTGTGTCCCAGCAGTGGGAACATCATAGGCTGATTATGAAATGTACTCTAATTACTTACTTAAGTAGGTTAGAGCTACCTACAACTAAGTAACAATCCCAATATCAGAATGTTTGACTTCCTCGATGCTATAGTGGCCGCTAGCGCTACTGCCGAGCACGAAGTCCTGGGTTTGATTCCCAGGTTGGGTTTTCCATCAGCAATATCTCAATAGCAGCCCAGAGTCAGGATTTGTGCCCGGTTGATGGCAATAGGCTCGCCCTCTATTACTATTACAAAATGTGGGTGTACTATAGGTACACATCTGCCAAAGCCTTCAGGGATTACAGGCGTGATGTTATATTGTTTGCATAACAACAACGGCATAACAATAACGGCACGGTTGGCGCAGAGGTTAAGCGATTGACTGCTGCGCTGCGTGTCGCGGATTCGATTCCCGCACGGAACAAATATTTGTATGACCTACAAGTAGTTGTTCCGGGTCTGGCTGTTTGTGTATGTGAGTTTAATGTTTGTAAACGCACCCACAATACAGGTGAAAATCATAGAGAGGGCCAACGTTTAAAAAATAAATAACAATGATTAAAAATTACTTATTCAAGACTAATCTCGCAACTGACGGGCTTGTATGAACATAGACGAAGCAAAAGGAGTAATTATCTACTAACTAAGTAGCACGTGGCGTTCTTTAGGTAATTCCTGCTTACCCCCATAGAAAAAGGTGTGAGTATAGAGGAATAGTCCTTTCACAGTTATTTTACCTCTGAATTTGCATCACTGTCAAAATCAAAGTGATCTTTATTTTCGTTACAATAAGTTTTTAGTTAAGTTGCTGCTGTCCTATCCTATCGACCTATGCATGTATTTGCGTAGTTGGGAGCTGATAATTAAGACTGAGTGGTCACTCCCTAATACTCCCTATTTATGCTTAATGATTACTGATGAGTTGATCTTTTGCAACATTTTATTAACTACGACATTGACAGCTGTTCAGTGGTATTGGATTAAACCATGGAATTATGAATTTAAACCAGTCATTTAAACTCGAAGTCCTCGATCGCGCTACACTGCTCATGGATCTTGGTAAATATTTGTGTTGTACAATTTGGTAGATACTAATTCCATAATATTTGTGCGTGAAATTTCACTGAAAATGTATTAAAAAAAACAAGATTAAAGGCGTTTGGCCATCGCAGCCGTCAGCGGGACGTCACCGAGAAAGGGAGATTATTCGAATCGAACGACCCGGTGACGGCGATCGTTTGTCCTCCGCGACCGTACCCGGCGGTACAGTATGTTATTCATGTATGATAGACAAAACAAAAGCCGGGCGAATGACGCCGCTGCGCCGGTGTAAAGGCAGTGTACACGTGTACAAGATCAAACGTGTTTTGTATTGCCGGCACATCGGCCGTCATAATCTCCGAGCTCTACCGGTTGCGCTGAACTACTCGAAACTTCAGCAGTCGGGTGACGGACGCGCGGTGGACACGCGGCTATAGTAAATGTATGTATCGCTACATCGGCGCCACCATCTTGTTCTGGCAGCGGTGGAGAAACGCCCTAAGACGGCGACAGTTCCAATTTCCGCCACGCGTCAAAATAACTAAACTATTAGTACCTACTACTAGCTACTACTATTATTACTAGTAGCTATTTCAGTTTCCATGGAGATTACCAATTCATCAATCGAAGGTTTGAACGTAGAATGCCATTTCCAACAAAGAAAACATGAACTGTTTCCATGGCAACCATTTGATACGTCAATATTTCTGAGTTCTGACATCGACATTGTGCAAAACAGGCATCGCGGGAAACTACATTTTCGTAGATTCTTTCGAGGAGTTGCAAGCAATACCGAGGTATCTTCAGTTTTTAAAATGGATAAGCCACTGAATCAAGACGATTTTGCCGCCATTGAAAATCAGTTGAAAGTTTCTGTGGAACAGGACAGGCGGTACTGGAAGGTAAACGACGTCAAGTGTGACGCCATTTACACTGCTAAGACTTATGAAGAATTTGCGTGAGTACCTACCTAAACCCATTTTAAAAGTTTGGATCTGGACACTTGAGCTTAGAGTTATTTGCAGCCTTCCGACTTAGCATTTAATTTCCAGCAATGGACAATTCGTCTTTGTGTGCCGTAAGCTCAGTATTAAGTATAGGGAAACCTTCTGAAGTTCAGGCTCTGAAACGTAGAAGAGCTAGCCTAACATGTGTTGAATATTAGTCCTTGATAGTCACCAGGTTAGCCCAAAACTATCTGCCTAGCCTTTTCTCAAATATGTTGGGGTCGGCTTCCAGTCTAACCGCATGCAGCGGAGTACCAGTATTTTACATGGAACGACTACCTCCTCAACCTCCACAACCCTTACTGGGTGATACGACACCCCTAATAAAATACACACCCGTAATGACTGTCAAAGATCTATGAATGACAGCCGAGACCAACGGCTTAACGTGCTTCGTATGTAAAGATGGTCACCCGCGGACCAACCGCGGCAAGGATAGCTTTACCTGATCGATGCGACCGTGTGGCTGTTATTACTTAGCCACAAGCCACAAGGGCAGGTTAGCCCACAACTACAAGGACAAATTAAGTTACCTAGGGAAGCTCTACAGACGTGATTGGGCATTGATGTCTAAACATGATACAATTTTTTTTAATGCAATCAGACTCTCGCCTTCTTCCTTTACGTTCATACATCAGGACCCTATACCAGAAAACTTTACCATTACAATTTACAATTACAATTACAATTTACAATTAGGTACAGTTTACAATACAATTTACAATTACAATTTATAATTACAACTTACAATAAAATTACAATTTACAATTAGAATTTACAAAAACAAATTACAATTTACAATTAGAATTTACAAAAACAAATTAAAATTTACAAATTTGTGTTTGACAAGTGTCTGTAACACAAAACTCTAAGCCACATAATTATAACGGAAAACCTTACGAATGTAAATTGCAGAGACAAATCTACAATTTACATACTTATTTGTAATTTCTGTGTTACGCAATATTTTCTACAATTATTGTAACAATTTTGTTGAATTGTAAGACTTGTAAAGTTTGTTGGCATAGGGCGCTGGCTATACACAAATGTTGGCTGCGAATGAATGTGGTTTCTTGTTTTTTTTTTTGTTGTTTTATAATGTTTAGATAGGAGTGGATATGAGAAAGAGAGGCCTTTATCCTTGCAGTGGGACATTATACGCTAAAAACAAATCTATACTAATATTGTAAAGAGGTAAAGTTTGTGAGTTTGTGAGGTTGTAGGGGGTAATCTCTGGATCTACTGCACCGATTTTGAAAATTCTAATGACCATTAAAAGCTGAGCAGAAACAACGCTAAGCAAAAACGAAGTTATAGTACGGGCGGGCGATGCGATGCGACGAGGTGGGACGGGGGAACAAGAAATTTCACGCGGACGAGGTCGCCGGAAGAAACTAGTGATAAATATACTTTGATATCGATACCGACATCATCTATCGAGTTTCGCTAGCTGATTTCATTTGACCTAGGGCCTCGGACACAATTTTAATCGTTATTAATAAATTAACAGCTTTTCTTTAATTAATTAATAATTTGTTAAACTTCGGTTCCAGGGACCGCGTGGCAGCAGCTCACTTAAAATCCCTACACAATAGTGACTACAAGAAGAAATGTGCCCGCAAATGGAACCAGTATGCCACAGACGAGAAGAAATCTGATGAATAAATAAACAATTACTGTAGAACTTAAACTGCGTTTTTTTTTGTACTCGTTAGACGAGTATACACTTAGCAAAGGTAATAAAATTATATAAGTATAATAAGAAAACAGTAGTGGCCCAGTTGAAAGGAGAGTTGTAGGTGGTAGGTTTGAACCCAGACAGGCGCTTTACTTTGTGTAAATTATTTCTTCACCGTTCACAATGTCAGCACCAAATGACGGGGTCCGCTAGGGCCGATGCCTGCCAGGGTTGCGGGAAAGTCCGAAAGGAACACGGGTGGGTTTTAGTCAGTGATTGAGAGTCTGACACGCCCTCCCACTCCGCCCAGAGCGGGAGAAGTTATTTGATGATTTCCCACCTTCAAAAAACTACAAAAAAGGCAGGCGCTTTACTTTGTGTAAACTATTTCATCACCGCTGCTCTCAAAACGGTGAAGAAACCATCGCGAGGAAACTGTCTGTTCTAGAACCAAAAATTCAAGTCATGTGACATCTACTACGAGTAACCCGCACTGGGCCCGCGTGGTGGATTACGGCCCACTCCCTCTCACCGAGAGGAGTGGGGCAGCTGCAGTAGGAAAATTATAGGCTGATTATGCTATTCTATTATGCTATTCTACCAGAACATGTGTTACGCAATTGCCTACTGGTTGCAGGCCACGAATTGCGGAATATCTTTTATACTACACCTACTTGGAAAGTACCTTGATACTTTATCAAATTTACGGTAGAAAGTACGTCATTGCATATCGAACAAATATGCGGGGAGAAAACGCATCTGAGCGGGAGAGAAAAGTGTATGAAAATCCATTTCTTACGTGGTTTTTCTTTTTTAATTTTGGGTAAGACTATGCACCGGTAACCTAAATATCAAAAGCCAAAAAGTTTTTACAGTAAGTTTTTATCTCCAAGTTCGCAAAATGACACTGGCCACTAGCTGTGTGTTGGATGGTGATGGTGTGCAGACGCCATTGGCGCCATTTTCAATTTGTGTGTTGTTTGAAGATTTAGTTTTTTATTTTCCTCGTAGGTGTAGTATAAAGCACTATGTATCACTCGAGAGAAAGTGCGATTCCCGATCTCGGGTGTTTTAAAGCCCTCGCCTACGGCTCGGGCTTCAAACGACACCCTCGACGGTAATCGGTCACTTTCTCCTCTCGGTGAACAATGTACTATTTCACCACTCCCGCACGAAAGAAGTGTCTTTCCTCTACGAAAACAGTGAGGAAAGTTGGTTTTTCCTCTACGAAAACAGTGAGGAAAGTTGGATTTTCCTCTACGAAAACAGTGAGGAAAGATGGTTTTTCCTCACTGTTTGAACAGTGAGGAAAGTAATGATCCCGTTCAGAAACTAACCTTGCCTGATTTTTTTATGTTAAGTTTTAAAGATATTTTAAAAAATAAATAATTTTATTGATTAATTTTTAATTATTTGCTTTGTGACTATTTAATTTATTTACCTATGACGACTGAATACTTTCTTGCTGGGAGTGGTGAAAAGTTTTGTATGCAACATGTGAGCAAGTTCATTTGCTATTCGTTTTGTTGAGTCTTTCGCTTACTCAGGATTGAAATTTATAATCACTCGCTGCGCTCGTGATTCTATTTTTCAATCCTTCGTTCGCTCAAGACTCAAAATCAAAACTCATAGGAAAAACGAACTTTCCTCACATGTTGGATAAATAACTATTTCCTTGACTAGGTATAACAGGCTTAAAAACAAAGACACTGTAATAAGCTGAAGCTACACAACAAACAATGGATTTTAGTTATATAAATGAATTTATTGATTTAATTTCTGCGTTGATGTAATAATAGTTACAAAAATAAAAGTGTGTTATAAAAATTTTAATATCAAAAACAAAATCTACGTACGGTAAAATTATCCAAACTATGGGCATGTGATGCAGAGGAATGAGGATAATGTCGTGAGGAAAGTTTTGAGTACGAGTAGGGGAAGCCCTTTGAAACGACGGATAGACTGTGTCAAAGATGATAGGCTAGAAAGGGAGGGACTACCGAAATGACGACTAATAGAAAAAAAAAATAATAATGGAATAATTAATATATGGAAAAAAATTGTCATGTTGCGCCGACCACTAATAAATTGGGATAAGGGCAGGAAATCGATAATGAATTTGATGGTGGTGTATAAAAATTCAATGCTGTTCGTTAAGCGCATCACTGGCTGGACCGATTTGGCTAATTTTCTTTTTAAATGATCGGCAATAGTACGAATGAGGTTTGAAGGAAAAGAAAAGTGGAAAAATGTTGCCCGGGACGTTGGGAAATTCGAGAAAAACTGAAAATTGTTTTTTCTATGGGATTGTGTGTTTAAATTATTGAAAGGACAGGACAATGTCTGTCGGGTCAGCTAATCTATCTATACAGGGTGGCAGGTACATCGACGCGCAAACTGAAAGTCAAAGTCAAAGATTTATTTGCAGATAAATATGGTTACAAAGAGAGCAGTGGTGGCCCAGTGGTAACGGCCGTGACTTACGAGTTGTAGGTCGTAGGTTTGAACCCAGACAGGCGCTTTACTTTGTGTAAATTATTTCATCACCACTGCTCTCAAAACGGTGAAAGAAAACATCGAGACGAAACCGGCATGTCCTAGAATCAAAAATTCGAAAGACGTGTGACATCTACCAACCCGCACTGGGCCCGCGTGGTGGATTACGGCCCACTCCCTCTCACCGAGAGGAGGTCTGTGTCCCAGCAGTGGGAACATTATACGCGGATGATGATGGTTACAAAAGGTCTTACAATGGTAGTATAATAGTAGCTTAATATACTTATTCAATCATAACAATCATATGGAAAATTGACATGGAAAATTTTGGTATACAATAAAAGTAGGTCATTTAAATTAAAACTGAAGGAATTTAAACCATGAACCCATGGTAACGGGTTGTGCGTCGGTGTCGCGTACACCCTGTATAAATAAAAAAATTAAATGCTTTTCGTTGGTAACCGCATCACTTAAGAACGACTGGACAAATTTGGATATTTTTTTATTTAAAATGTTTGTAATAAGTAGTCTGAGTTAGGTTTATGTGGAATGAAAAGTTTTAAAAGTCGCCCGCAGTATAGGAAAATACGGAGAATACTGGAAGTCCTTTTTTAACCCCCGACGGAAACAGGGGGGTGTGTGTGTTTCTGTGTAGGTGTCTGTGTGTCTGTCTGCGCCATCGTAGCTCCCAAACGGCTGAACCGATTTTGTTTTGTCCGAAATGTGACTTAATCGAGAGTTCTTATTCTATGAATTACTGTAATTTGGACAGGACCAGCTCTGTCGGGTCAGCTAGTCTAGTATCATAAGCTTAAACATAAAGCTGGGTCTAGAGTCCGCGCGGAACTAGTTGGCCTCGCCTTAGGTATGTGAGCGGTGGGGGAGGGGGCGCTTGCTGTCATTACTCAGTACGGCGCCGCCCCGCCGTCCCACCGCTCACATACCTAAGGCGCGGCCAACTAGTTCCACAGGGACTATAGTCTGAGAACTTGTTATCAAAAAATGTAGGTATTTTACTTAATAATCTATCGGCGTGCTGCGGAATCTTTTCTGTGCAGCAAATTCCAGCTAGCGACTGGCCAAATATAAGTTGTTCGCTTACATTATGTTTATTAGTCCGGCCATTATTTTATTAGTTTGGTTTATTCAAATTCAAATCGGGGGATCGTTTATGTGGCACGAAAGCACCGTGATGAACTTGCGTTCAATTATTGTATGCCATTTTATGAAAATCGCACGCCTGGAAACAGTTGCATGCTATTCTTGAATGTCAATAATTGAACGTGCTTTATAGCATGTGATTATTGCTCTTGAACGTTCCAAAAACTTGTATCGTGTAAAAAAGGCTTTATGGGTACACTAGAGCGGTTTCGCCCTCGTGGATGTCGGAAATTGTCCCATGGGGATATGTTATTGGAACAAAAATTTGCCTATGTTACTCCTTATAACATCCGCTATCTGCCAGTGAAAATCGGTCCAGCCGTTTCGGAGATTAGCCGGAACAAACAGATAGACAGACAAAAATAAGAAATAAAGTTTTTTTGTTAAGTATAAGTACCTACCGTATGTTTCATAGGTATGCATTTAGTAGGAAGCTGTTATTTTTACATTACAAACAGACACTTCAATTTTATTTATTTGTATGTATAGATTAGGGTGGCTAAACGCAATCGAAGTCATTTTCTATATAATCCATTTCGATCAACAGTAGCACTAGGTTAACAATTAGGAACAAAAACACATGACTCAAGTGGCCGCGATTACATATAATTTACCACTCAAACGTAAGATTTATTATCGTTAGCATTGAAAAGTAAACGTAGTTTTGAAATAGGAACAAACATATTTATGGAAAAATAAAACATAATTTCTAAGCAATAAGGTTGAAAAAACTATGTTGCAAAATAAGACCACAGCATTATTTGTGGTCTTATTTTTCCGGCCGTTTTTGATGCGCTCATCGGAAATCTAGTACAATTGTTGATCGAAGCTCATTGTTGATCGAAGTTGGCCGACTATTACTCGGTAACCTGTAGAGTTTACTTAGCTGTGATAGTTTCCCTTTTGACTTCGTTATTATACATAAACTAATTTCGTGAATACTTTTCACATATCCAAAAACAACGGTTTGTTTGATAGTGGGACACGTGACTCTATAAATACTGGCTACTTTAAAGCTAACCTGGTGTACTGAAATTAAGGCGTTACGCCTACCTTAGTCACCAGTCTCCCACAGTAAGTATTATTAAAACTATTGATCATTTGAAGATGTACTTGAATCGAAAAATGTTTAGGACTCTTAAGAAAAATGACCACTTTATAGCTTAATATTTCGCAGACGAATCCTTCAATCGTATTTTTTTCATAACGTACCCCCAATATTTTTTAAATGCAATCCAACGACATCCCACACAATGGAACAGACGAGAAAAAAAAATCATCTACGCTTTACCTGTAAGGGTGGTACCATACAAAAAAGTTTTCAAGATTTTGTTGGCGTGTTTATAAAACCATGCCAAATTACAGTTTTTTAGTACCAAAGGGTCCCTGAATTAAACATCGGACAGATAGCCAGACAGACAGACTGAGAGAGAGAGATGTCCTTGGCAAAACTATAAGGGTTCCTTGTCTTACTACGGAACCCTAAAAAGCGCGATGCAGCCCGCCTGTTGTGTGCCATGGTTCATACAAAAAGTACGAAAGTGGATTTTTTGCGTTGCGGTGCGGCTGGCCCAAATGTGCGTCAACCTGTAAAGCGCCCTAAGATCATTTATCCTTTTTATTCCTGGGATTGCACATAAGTATGACGATTTCAATCTTCGTGTGTTTGCTTTCCACTTGAGGGTAGTAGAACCGATTGTCGTTGCGATTCATTGGCACCAGAGGCTTGTCATACCAGCCGTAACTGAAACAAGAATATGAAGAGGGTGTGTTCTTATAACCACAAGATTAAGTGACAACTTACGACTGAAGCCGAGTATACGCGATTCAGCGCCGAGTTTACCCGATTGAGCGTCATCTACGCTTTTGCTGTCCGTTCGTCTGTCAGTCAGCGGGATGTATCTCTTGAACCGTAATAGGTAGACAGTTGAAATTTTCACAGTGTGTATTTCTATTGCCAGAAATAACAATAAATAATAAAAATAAAATAGAGTAAAAAATTAAAGGGGTCTCCATACAAGAAACGTTTTTTCCGGCGTTTTTTGCCTTGTGGTACGGAACCCTTCGTGTGCGAGTCCGACTCGCAGTTGGCCGGATTTTTTTAATACTTTGCCATTATTCGAGCAAATAATTAATTTTAACATTATTTTATTTTTATTAACTGCTGTTATAGCGGCCATAGTAGTACACGCTCGTGTCCTAACTATTACGGTTCTAAAGGTACAGCCCTGTGACAGACGGACGGACAGCGGAGCCTTAGCAGTTGGGAATTGGCACCCTTTTTTTTCACGATTTTTTTAGGTTTCCGTACCCAACGTACGGAAACCTAAAAAAATCGTGAAATGAGATGAACTCAACCTATTTCTAAGTACTAACAGCCAACTGCAGTCATACGAAGATTAACTTCCGAGTTTTCTAGCCCGAGGCACTTGCCCCATATTATTAGTTTTTGAAAAAACAACCAAGAATACGAGGATAGCCTTTGTATGTGCTGCACTGGTAAAGTTTTTCACTTGTGTAGGAATTTGATATACATATTGAATGTTACGCGACGTGAAAAAAAGAATAGGGAAATGGATTTTAAATGAAACTTATGTCAATGGTCAGATTAATGGCACGGTATGAAAATGGTCGCAAATTCGTGTCTCGCTCGGGACATATAACGGTATCTACCATCGCCACATGCGAACCACGCATCACGTCGGGGTCACCAGTATTGAGGCACGAGGAACAGAGTGTAAAGTTCACTCATACATCCTTAAAAACTACGCATCATACTGACGTCACGAAAATCCTGCATCGCGCAAGCAGAGTTTTCCACGCAACTAGCATACATACAGCGTCCTGGGCAGTTGCCCACCAGACACGAAACCCGTCTGGTCGGAGGATCCACCCTTTTCTATGGAGGTACGAGTGAACTTTACACCCTGTTCCTAGTGCCTCTATAGACACATTGTTTTTGCAAGAATCTTATTTTTTTATGTTAATTGATGGCAAGCAAGCCGGTGGCCCACGGTAGTAAGTAGTCGCCGCCGCCAATGGACATCTGTTCCAGAGCCTTTGTAAACATGCGTTGTCAACTAAGAGGCAAAGTTGAAAAGTCTCATGGACTTCGGCTATGTTAAAGTACGGGGGTACTCTAACATAGCAACACTGCTTGGTTGAAGTACGGGGGTAGTTCAACATAGCAACACTGCTTGGTGGCAGGAACAGGTCTGTACTACGGTGGTAGTACTTCCCCGTCGAGCTCAACTCCACAGATAGTTCTACTGCCCAAAAATGAGTCTGCGCGCGGCCGAAATCGGAAATAACCGTTTGCCGCCATCTCGACGTTTATATCAGCATAGCTATTCACAACCATTAGATACGCTTCCGTGCCGAATCGAACAACAATCAATGGTATCGAAAGAGCTCTCTAGACGCTGTTCACAAATCGAAAACCCGAAAATGTTGTCAGTTTAAATCAAATAAACGACCGACATTCTTCCGACAGCTGTTTGCTATCGGGTGCAAGGCAAATCAGGTAACCGGAATTTGTCATTTTCGACACGATAACCTGTCAAATGGTTGTGAATAGCTATGCAGGTGTCAAGAGAGTGTGCTGTGTATCGTGTTTTCCGCCGTATTATTTTATTTTAATTTTATTTTATTAGGAATAACAAACAGCAGTACACAATATACTTAAAGACTATTAATAAAAGTAACAAATACATTACTCGAGATTACTATACAGAATAGCTAGCTGTTATCAGAACAAATTAAAAAGAGCTTATTAATTAATTAACAGGGTTATGATCTCTTAAAATAGTCGTAATCTCACGCTTAAATATGGCTTTGCTAAGAAACAATGTCCGAAGAGCAAAACTGTTTATTAAAGGTTAACCAAGCGATGTAACGGCGAGCGAGCGCCTGAGTTGGTTCGACAAAAAGAAGTAGCAAATAGGCATCTCAAACGAACTTCTCGACCGATCACAGTACGAGGGATTAAGGGCCGATGCCTGCTAGGGTTGCGGGAAAGTCCGAGAGGGATACCGTGGCCCCTGGCACAGGCAACTGAAGGAACACGGGTGGGTTTTAGTCAATAAGAGTCTACGCCCTCCCGCTCTGCCCAGAGCGGGAGAAGTTATTAGATGATTTCCCAACCTCAAAAAAAAAAAAAAATTACGAGGTATTAAAAGATTATGCTGGAAGTGATTAAAAGTGCTGACAGGGATAGAATTGAAGGTCAAACACGCGCGCAGACATATCTTGCGCGCACTTTACTACCAACTTACACTTGGTTCTCGGTAGCCGGCGACTCATACTTGCTGCGTGGTCCTTTGGCTCTGGTCTGCGCCACGTTGTCGTGGTAGTCCTCCACCTTCTTTGTTTGTTCCTTAGTCTCCGCCTTCAACTGGTCGTGGGAAGCGTAGAACTTGCCGGTCACGGGTATGGCTGAGGAAGAACATAACGTAACATCGCGCCGATTTTGCTCAAAGAGAGAGACAGGTTTACCTATGGTGCACCCATATGTCGCCGGGCATGTTTAAATCCCATGTAATAGGGGGCGAGTCTATTGTCATAAACCGGGCCTAAATCAGACACCGAGCTGCTACTGAAAAATTGTAGATGGAAATACCCCTTTGAATATACTTATACAGGGTTATTGGTAGTATGTTGACAATCCAGTAAGGGGATGTAGGTGAGTTTATTTGCAAGTAAATGATCCGTTAAGACCCCTATGCAAATGTCAACCTTTTTCGTAAGTAAGTTGAGCGATCTTATTGTATCTCGTTGGATAGCTGAGTTGTATCTGCTTTTGGAATGTTCTGTCGATAAAGTAGATCGGTTTTTTTTTGCAGAAATCGATAGTTTTCGTCAAATAACCTGCTCAAAATGACAATTGTAACGATTTGTAGCTCTGATTTTAAAACTATTATAGATATTATTGTCATTTTATAGTTAATTATTATGTATCAAAGTAGAAGCATATAATAATTATTAATAAAAACATGCATTGGGTTTTAACTACATTTTCAAAGCCGCCAATACATCGCAAATAAAATTTTAAATGTAAAATCACTCGAAAATGGTTAACATTTGCATAGGGGTCATAAGGGGTCATTAGGTTGCCAAATGACCTCCCCCTACATCCCCTTAATAGATTGCCGACATAATACCAATAACCCTGTATACTTTGAATGCAAAAAAACACTTTGCTTAACTTACTCAGACCCTTAGAGTCAGCAGCTCAGTAAAAAATTGTTTTAAATACCTTAATTCTTTCATACTCACATCCAAAGTTAGGCCTGTAAATCTTGTAGTTTCTAAAATGCTTGACTTCCCGGTATATGATTTCGTTGAGCATGTGTATATCAATAGGCGCGCGCGTGCCGAACGTGCACTTGCCTTCCGTCATCCTGTCTGGGACACAAGTACGAATGACGTTTTTAAAGAAGTTGGAAGATGTTGTAGTAGAGAGGGGCTCGTGGCTAAATAATACAACCACACTGGTCGATAGAAGTTAAGCTACGGATGCCGCAGTCGGTTCGTGGATGGGTCCATCTATTACATATCGACATCCCTCTGTGTCCCGGAAAGCACGTTAAGCCGTTGGTCCCGGCTGTCATTCGTAGATCTTTGACAGTCGTTACGGGTAGCCAGAAGCCTCAGTCTGAAAACCAGTCTTACCAAGGGGTATTGTGTTATCTAGCAACTGGATTGTGGAGGTCATATTACTATCATATAGTTTAAGCCTAGTAAGTGGCAACTTTGATTGCGGCATCAGTGGCATTCTTTACGTCTTCAAAGGTGCAGGTGAACGAGCACTTAGGACACTCCAGCAAGTGGGACATGGTCGGATCAGAAGCACCGCACTCGCACCGGGTGTTGGATGGGTTAGAATTCCCCACTAGATTGATCTAATGGGTTTATATATCGTAGCAGTACTTAGGTCGTGCATGGTGACTGTTACGTGAGAACGCATTATGAATGTGGCTTTATATAAAAAAAAAAAACAGTATATACTTAACCTAACAAAACATAATAGTTCTCTGGTAGAATTAAACTCTAACACAGATAGGGATGGGATGTGGGAGGGGGAGTGGTGGTCCACATGGTATTGCCTAGGAAGAAGGTAAATAAATAGGGCTTTGGTGAAGTTGAATGTTAGACTGAAGACAGAAATAATTATAGAAGATCTCGTAAAACACTTTAAGCATAAGTAAGCTACAGCCACAGTACTATACTTATACTGTGCTACAGCTAAGTAATTATGTAGAAAACTGTGAGATACCTGTTTTTTTTTGTAAACACGAGTAAAAAATTTGAAAAAAACACCACTTTTAGTGGTTTGTAAAGAATTCACTGAATGGTTTGACCAATGGTTTGACTGACAATGGCAGTTGATTGACATTGTCCATATTTAGATGGCCATGGATTCTATAGAGTTTCCATAAAGTTTTGTATGTGGAGACAAAGTAGGTTTTGACCCCTACCTAACGTTGTCTAGCACGAGATCAAATTATGTTAATTTAATAAAAAAACTTATACTGACCCGAATGAGTCGAAATTTGGACCCTTCGCTCAGGAATCACTCTCTTAACCACTTTACAAACGATGTAGTCGTGACGGGTTTTTTTTTAATAAGACATTCTCTTTTTCTTCGGAGTCTGGATTTGTATCTGATTAACGGCAAGTTTTAAGCTCGCCCCAAAAAAAAAAAACTCGGAGCATTTATTTCAAATAAACCAATTACAGGCACTTTTGAATTGTCAAGGGATCGGTCAGTCAGAAATATGAAGCTAGTGGCCCATTCCAAAGCGTAGTACTAGGTACCGTGGTAGGTACCTATTGAGAAGAACGGGCAAGAACCTCCATGGCCAATCTTTTAAATCAAAATATTGTTACAAAAAAGTGGTTACATCATTCATGTTGAAATAATACACGTGAGAACCACAGAGTACTTTTACTGTGAGAACGATGCAGAAAGACGTGCACGTTAAAAGTGACTTTAATAGAAAAAATAAAAAATAAAACAATTCAGGAATTAAAATAAGCCGTGGCAGCTAAGGGACGACCAGTGCCTACTGACGGCGCCCGTTCACGAACATGACGTATGGATCAGCACCATTCAGCTCAACAATTTTGAAGGGAATTTATTGATCCTATACACACGCCACCACCAGCGACACATTTGAGTGAGCATGACATACTCTCAGCCGCCAGGGCACATTGAAGTCAATGAAAGGCGAACCCAGTAAGCTTTATAGTAGGTACATAGTGCTTACACATGTGCTATACCCGCTTGTATGCACTCTGGTCACGTCGGACCCGCACGGAACAAATAGTCGTATGACCTGCAAGTAGTTGTTCAGGGTCTGGCGGTTTGTATAAGTGAGTTTAAATGTTTGTAAACGCACCCACGATACAGGAGAAGTTCCTAGTGTGGGGCAACGTTTTTTAAAAAGAAGAAGAAGAAGAATTATACAATACTAACATATTGATTTTATACAATGCAAATATAGTTTTTACAATCTTCATCTGCTCCAACAATATTTTCGAATGCTAATCAATTATTTACATGACGAACCCCCCCTCCTGCTATTATATTATGACGAAATGTAAGTGTACCTACCTCTTCAGGGAATTAAGACAGTCAGCCTCAAAATAATGTATACATCGAAAAAATTTATTTTTATTTTTATTGGTTTGCTCTTTTGTCTAGTCTAGGTCAGTGGCAACAGAGACAGAGTCGACGATGGAGTGAGCTTACCCAGAAGAAGCCTGTTCACTCTCACTTTGAAGAGATTAGGGTTGTATGCGTTCGGAAACACAGACGAATTTAACTGTCTACAACCTTTGTCTGCTGGGCATGAGCTACTGGGTTCGTTTCCAGGTCAAGCAAAGTGTTGTTAATTTATCTATATCAGGAATTTCTTGTTTTCCCGGGGCCTTGATTTGTGGCCGGTCGATGGCAATGAGCTCGCCCCTATTACATACGTTTAGCATATCTGGTGAAATGTGGGTGTACTACAGGGTCAAATTAAATTAGCTAGTGAAACTCCGCAGACGTGAAGGCTATCGATATCTAAACACGATAAAATTAAAATAAGAAAGATTTGATGTTGTTTTTAGGAGTCAACGACCGCTGGTAGTGTTGTTACATGAAGTATGAGTTGAAAAAATATGATTCCACGTCTGTGTAATTTACACACAAAGCACTGATTTTATAAAGTGATATTTTACGTCTAGTTTAGGCACCAGTCTCCCACAGTATAATTACTGCTGTTACGTATTTTGTATCGATACCTCTGTAATGTACATTTATATTGTGGTGAGAAATAAATCATTATTATTATTATTATTATTTCAAGTGATCACACTAACTGAGGTCGACGACGGCGACGCAACAAAAATAAAAACATCAAATTAATTTCTTTTTCGTTTTATCATGTTTAGATATCGATACCCATCGCGTCAGCAGAGTTTCGCTAGCTAATTTAATTTAACCCTGTATAGGTGCACCTCTGCCGAACCCTTCGGGGAAATGCAGGCGTGAAGTTGGAAACTTGTTATGTCAATCTTTGTTCCACAAAAAACAAAGTTGTTTGTTGTTTGTATCACATATTATAACACGTTAGTTATTTTATAGTAGCTTTACATTCATGATCTGGCTGGACTTTTCCCAACGATGTTCGGGTCGGCTTTCAGTCTAACTGGATGCAGCTGAATACCAGTATTATACATGGAGCGACTGCCTATCTTACCTCCACAACCCAGTTACTGGGTAATACGATACCCCTTGGTAAGACTGGTTGTCAGACTTTCGAGCTTCTGACGACCCGTAACGACTGTCAAAGATCCACGAATGACAGCCGGGGACCAACGGCTTAACGTGCTTTCCGAGGCACGGAAGTGTCTTGGTATGTAAAGATGGTCACCCATCCACGGAACAACCGGGGCAAGCGTAGCTTAACCTGATCGATCGACCTGTGCTGTTACTAAGCCACAAGCCCCCATATTGTGTACAGTATTATGGAACACAAATTGTAGACAACCAAATGAATTCTTGTATATAAAAGTATACATCTTTTAGAGGTTGACATCCACTATAAGTTAAACAGAGGCTGAAGGCTGCTAACCTAACCCCTAGCTAGTGGTTGTAATCAACAGGTGGGGATGTTAATTTTAATGGGTTGGTTAACGATGTTAGTGCCGGCTTCACGGCTTAATCTTAAGCCGGATAGATTGTTACCGGCGGCGACGGTGGCACCGACTGGCACCGTCCGACATGTATTTGCTATTACACCGGTATATGTCTTACTTTAGGTTAAATTTAATTGTGAATGTAATTATGATCTCATGATTTTGGATGAAGCTTAATAACTTCAGTGTGAAAATGTTACCTTTCCTCTGTGGACGTGACCGAAACAGAGACAATGCTATAGAGGTGCGAGGAACAGGGTGTAAAGTTCACTCATATCTCCATAGAAAAGGGAGAAAGAAAGAAAGAAAGAAAAAGTGTTTATTGCGACTCGTACAGGAAGCGCACAAACTAATTTATAAAATAAAAAACCAAACTATATAAAAACAAAAAGTAACAAAAGAAAAAGGAAACAGAAATTCCTACCTCCGACCTCGTCTGATGGGCAACTGCCCAATGATTGATGTCGGGACGTTGTATATAAGCTAGTCGCGCGGTAAACTCTGCATGAGCAATGCAGGATTTGCGTGACGTCAGTATGACGCGCAGGTCGCAGTGGCAATGTAGATACCGCTACAATGCCACGTAGGTATGTATACAGCGGATATCAGAAAGGTGTGGTCTTATTTAAGGGTGTGGTACCGACCATTAACTTGAAAAACTTTCTTCATGGGACCAACATCATAATCGCGACAAAATAATCAGCTGTCACATACATTTGGATCGAGTAGGTAAAGAAGTTTTGTATGGGACCACAGAAATATTAAAAACAGTATCTATGACAGTTGATTATTTTTACGATGTTGGTCCTCTAAATAAAGTTGTTGTTGTTGGTGTAATATGACCACACCTTTCAGGTGCACGCTGTATATTACATAGATATACAGCGTGAGCGTGTACCAGAAAAGTGTATTCATTATTTTCGAAAGTTTTGGCCAACCAACCTGTTGCTTTGCGAAAAAACAGTTTTATCCAGAACAGCAGGTTTCTTAGGCATAGCTGCTGTAGGCTTCTACAAGGAATCGCTCACATGACTTTAATTATAGTGGTTGAAGATGAGATGACCACTAAGAGATTTAGGAATCCTTAGAAGAATTATAGCGATATCCTCTTCCTATTTTACACGGAACTTAATATCTCAATTGCATCTAATTTAAAAGCACAAATGACCTTGAAACTTGAAAGAGTACTGAACAAGATGCTGCTATGCTTGACAGGAGAAAATGCTATATTGTTATAGTATCTACTAATCTTTGACGAATTCTAATACAAAGAGCTCTAATCATTACCCATTACCATTACGCCGGCTGTCGTTGAAAACCAGCGCTGGGGCTTTGTCTCACATAGGGTCTCAGTAGCATTATGCTGAGCGATGGCCGTTTTGCGTGGATGTGACGGATATTTTCCCATAACTTGTTATTTTTTTTTTGTTTTTTAACTTCCTTTGCTTCATGTATACCGCAAATAAACGTATAAATTTTCTTTCTTCATTACCTAGGTACCTACTAAGCTCTCAAAACATTTTTCCCTGCACCAGCCGCATTTCATTAACAAAACTCTATCATCCAAATAATCCTCAATCAATAGAAGACATAATTTTCTAAAGAAATACCAATAAGAAGTGAATATATAATGTTATAATTAAAATAAGAAAGATTTGATGTTTTTTTTAGGAGTCAACGACCTCTGGTAGTGTTGTTACATGAAGTATGAGTTGAACAAATATGATTTCACGTCTGTGAAGTTTACACACAAAACAACTTATTTTATGAACTGATATTTCAAGTATTTTATTATTATTATTTTATTTATTTCAATACACTAACAGAGGTCGACGAAGACGCCATATAAAAAAAAAACAAATTAATTTCATCCAAATAATCCTCAATCAATAGGAGACATAATTTTCAAAAGAAATAGGTACCAATAAGAAGTGAAAAATTCTAATAAGTGAGACGTCCTTCCGCTAAGCGTCCATGGACTGAATTTAAAAAGCTGTTCGTCCCGCTATATCTCTCATTCTTCGCGGTGTCGGGCGCGTGAGGTGCCTTCGGTAGCTGCCACGGTGGTTAGCAGAGCGGTAGCGTGAAAAAGTGGAGCGTTTTTAAGGTAAGGACAACCTATGAAATATCACTTGTTTGTCCGCCTGACACAGAGATTTTTCTCGAGATCTTTGATTAACCCGCACAGGGCCCGCGTGTTAGAAAACGGCCCACTCTCTCTCACAGAGAGAAGGCCTTTCTCCCAGCAGTGGGAATATTGTTGGCTGATAATTTAGAACTATGAGTGTAGTACAAAATATATATTAGAAAAGAAATGACAACAACAAGTGGCGAATCCATTGATGGCAATTATCTTTGCTATCACGATGCTGATCGAGTATTCTCCTATCCGCATCCTTGGCGTAAATTAACCGAATAGGCTAGTCATTTAAGACAACGTAGTTCACAAACAATTGCACAGCGATGATTTTTTGGGATGTGGTTATGTTTACCAATAGTGTAAAACCAAGTTTGCAGCTTCGAAAGATGTTTCCTAACTGCGTGGTGGTCAAAAACCTCGAAATTTTCTGAGTTCTTTCAGTTTTTGACTTATAACTTCTAAAAAGCGCATCCATCGGTAGCTGTGTAGGTACAAACAGCCTTTCAAACATGCAATTTTTTTCAAAAAGTTCAACTATTTACTTGACATTCCTCGTAAAATGAGAATTACCGAGAATTTTTACCGTTATCCTGCTTGGAAGACGGCTAAAACTGAACTAAATTTAACTTTTTTGGAAAAATTGCCAATGTTAGAAGTGCAATATTTCAGGTTATATTAGACCTGAAGAGCTACGGCTGCGCTCAAAAAGTAGCTTGTATACTTTAAAAATATACTGGATGACTTATACATATGTAGAAAGCACCTTTTAGAAGTTATGACTCAAAAACTGAAAGAAGTCCGAAAATTTCGAGACCCACGCAGTTAGCACAGGTCTTTCGAAGATGCAAACATGGTTTAGACCATCATTGGTATATCTATCCTAATAATATACTAAAAATCAGTAGGTACAGGTACAGAGCAATTTTTTTGCGTCATAACGCGTTTTTTGTGTCGATGGTGACCACGTGATTATACGAAAAGTTCAGTAACTTCTGTGATAAAAGAATATCTTAATAAGTAGGTACTAACAACAGTAACATCCGCAATGTGATGATACCACAACACACTGCCGAATTTGTTGCCTGAAAAAACCAGGATGCTTTCACTGAGAAAGAGACTTCTTCTTCTCCTCCACACTTCACACTCGTCTTCAGCATCCACTACCAGTCTGTAGCGGTATCTATGTCGCCACATTCAAATTACGCATCAATCTGACGTCACGCAAAATCCTGCGTCGCGCAAGCAGAGTTTAGCGCGCAACTAGCATATATAGGTACAACGTCCTGACATCAATCGTCGGGCAGTTGCCCACCAGACACAACACCCGTCTGGTCGGAGGATCCTCCCTTTACTATGGGTATGAGTGAACTTTACACCCTGTTCCTCATACCTCTCTATACGTCTCTCCGACAAAAAAAATGGTTGTGTGATTTAGCGTCACCGACATTCTGGAAAACATTGTGAGGAAACCGGCACGTCCCAGAACCAAAAATTCGACGACATGTGACATATACCAACCTTTTTTTTTGTTTATGGGGTGGAATATCCTCATGGATGTCCGCCGCCCTAGGGCGGGCGGCGGGGTCTGTCAGACTCCTACTGACTAAAAACCACCCCGGTGTTCCATCTCACACCTACTCCGGGGGTCGCGGGAACGTACGATCCTTCCGCAACCCCCGACTGGTTCGCAACTGCGGGCCTCTTCGGGTCTGGGGGGGGAGTGAGGTGTTTGACTCCCCCCGCGACGTCTAAGAGGGGCGCGCGTGGAACACTACTCGCCGCCACCTCGGGTCCTGGTGTGTGGGGGGCGACGGACGTCCCCGAGTCCGTCGCCCCTGGACCCATTTAGGGGGGCTGGAAGAGGGCGTTGTCCGCCCTCCGCCGACGCCGACATCTACCAACCTGCACTGGGTCCGCGTCGTCGATTACGGCCCACTCCCTCTCACAGAGAGGAGGCCTGTGTCCCAGCAGTGGAAACATGATAGGCTGTTGATGACATACTGGAGCTGAGTGTACTCCCTAAGCGCGAATCCCATAGTTTCAGCCGAATTTCAGGACCTTTCCTACTCCATGTCACCTGCGATCACGGACAAATGATTAGTTTGGATTAGTTTGGGTTTTGTTCTTAGTTAAGAATTCGTGAAAACACGATTTGACAGTTGTCCCTCGCGATGTGTTTTTGCCCGGCCGAATAATTTAATTTTAAACTTGTTCTGACGGATCAACTACATTTTGACGTGCCCGTGTCTTCGTTGCCTTTCAGAAAGAGGGCAAAGTGCGCCTAAAGAAGTTTTCAATTCGAAAATAGTCCGCTCCGCTCATAACGCACAGAGCATTCCAACAAAAATTCCAATCGGCCATCGCATCGGCGCGATATTGCGAGCACAGGCGAAAGAGACACCGTCCTCCGCTATTTCATAAGACGTATAATTGGAATAGCCGCAAAATACCCGCGGTCGCACCCGCTAGCACCCGCCGGCACCCGCCAGCACCCGCCGCCCTAAGGTAAGCGCCTGATTGACGGTTCGGAAGCCGCGTTTAATTTTTATTGGCGTTTGAAATAGTTGATTGGGATTTAAAGCAGTTTTCTTGGTGTAGATACTGCGCTTCTCTCTTAATTACTGCAGTCACATTATAATAATAATCATTTATTTTACAGAATATACCTTCCAAATTGTAAACAACTTAAAAACTGGTGTTAGTATAGTACATACATTTAAGAAATAATAAGAATGTCAAAGTCATCATTACTAAAAATGAATCAATTATATAATACATTAATACAAGAATAAGATTATTTCACGGCAAGGTTTGAAAGCAATACTTGTGTCCTGGTCCAGCGCCTGAATATTTGACCTTCCGCCATATCGGCCACGGCTTTCGCATGATTGCGTAAAAATTGTCTATGCGTGCCTCTGCGAACATTCCTGATGCGCTATAATAAGGGCCCTGTATACGTTGTTATATGTATATGATATAATTTGTCGAAGTTTGTGGTTATGCTTGAATATTTTTTGTGTGGTATTTTGAGAATTTCATATTTTGGGAATACTTACCATATTTTGGGACTATTTGCCATATTTTGAGAAACTTAACATACAGGAAAAAATTGTGCGCGAGAGTTAATAGACACAATTTTTTTTAAAGTAAGTAATTTAAAATACTTACTAAACTATTTTAATTTAAAGTAATAAAAAATAAAGTTACCGTTTACTAAAGATGTTTACTTTGAAACTGATTTTATTGTCATTCGCCGGCGCGCGACGCGGTGGCGCGGATGTCACATACAGCGCCAGATGCCACGTTAACTGGCTCGGGTTTTACGCGGGTCACTGACCGCTAATTCTATCAGGATCGAACTAGACTTTTTAAAGTTTAGGCCGCGACCCGAAGTTATTTGTAAAATAATTCTAATGTTTCCTTCACACTTGCCTTTGATGGGCTGCTAAAATCCTCCTTTCATTAGGGACCGCGGGTTTACAGATACCATTGGCTCGTATACGAGGTATGCTCTCCCTCACACAGATCCTTCGAGCTGCTCGTAAGATTTCACCAGTTATGAAATATACTCGCACCATCTCGTAAAGCTCGCGGTTAGTGAAGTCGTGACATCGTTCAGTAGGCACGACAAAAGCGCGGCGCGGTGCTTGCGCGGGAAGTGACTGTAAGTGAAGTCACGATCACGACAGCGTGCGTATGAGAAGACCATAGATAGAGCAGACAGTTGGCTTCCGGCCGCGGTACCGCCGACGACCGCCGCGCGCGCCTTTTGATATTATTACGAATAGATTGTGTCCATTTTTTGCTGATTTCAAGTTAGACAAAAAATAAATAATAAAGTGTTAAGCAATTAATTGAAATGTGTTCTATTACAGATACAGAACCATAAAAAAAATTGCGCTCTGGTTTTTAAACTTTTCCTGTATTTGTGAATATCTTATTATGGGACCAACCCGCACTGGGCCCGCGTGTTGGATTACGGCCCACTCCTTCTCGAAGAGACGAGGGCTGTGTCCCAGTAGTGGAAACATTATGGGCTGATTATGATATTATAATAAGGGAATGAAGGCGTTAAATTGCGCTGTTTGATGTGTTTGATTTGGGCCATTTCATTTATCGCCGGGGGGTTCTTTCACCACGTTCGCAACTTGTATTCGCACTATAGGTAACTAAATATTCTTGTTTGAATGTTTGTACAACAAAACATATTTATATTGTTTGTACACTTCATTCTCTCGAAAAGGTTTAAAAGCACAAAAAAACTAAGTTTTAAAGAAACAATGACCCAATCAAAACTTTTCATGTTTTTCATAATGGGCCGCCATTTATCAGTGTAATGGCATAGCTCGGTTGACAAAATGACGTTGATTAGCAATGAACGAAATAAAAAAATACAGAATTTTTTGCTGAAGAGTGCTTCCTGAACAAAGAAGATAATATCAATCAATCCGCATAGGCTTTTCCCAAGTAAGTTGGGGTTAGCTTCCAGTCTAACCGGATGCTGTTGAAAACTAGTATTTTACATAGAGTGACACTCTCCACAACCCAGTTACTGGGTAACATGGTTACCCCTAGGACTGCTGAACAAAGAAGAGATATCAGTATTTTACAAGTAGTGACGATCTTCGCAAGGGCCCTTTGCAAAGATCGTCACTCTATCCAGCAGGTGGATGAGAATAGCTGAGGATCATGTTAATTAGAGTGCGGTTTCTTTCTTCACGTAGGCCGCTGATGACGTAAAGTGACCGCCATCAATAAAAACATTATAGATATTATTCAATTTAAGCCTGTCTTTTAGAACCAATTTGCCGCTAAACATGATTCTTTGTGCCCGTTTAGTAGAAATACGCTCGTTGAACTTATAGCTGGTGATATCTTGGAGTTCTGGACACTACAGGCTTTCTTTTTAAGGAAAGAGGAAAGCCAGCGGGATTAGCGTAAAAAAGAGGGTGTGTACTTATTATGACCACACGATAGAAGTGAAAACTTACGACTGGAACCAAGTATAGCCGATTCAGCGTGACCGACCAGAGCATGACGACTCAGTTTCGTTTACCTTTCAGAAAGAGCGCAAAGTTCGCATAGAGAAGTAAATCACTTCAATAAAAACGCAGCGTTCGGGCCGCTCGCTAACACGCGTAATTCGAGGCCGCGGATGAATTCCCAAGATGTCTGCGGCGCGTGACAAAAGTCCCCGTGTAATGACGGGCCCGACGGGAGCTACCGCAATCTGAAAACTTACTGAAAACTGTAAACTAATCCACTAAGAGGACTAACTATCAGTAAATTCATTGCTACAAGGATCTTTTGGAAATTGAATGACGTTGAGAGGGAGGCACTGATGGTACACACAGCAGCAGGTCATGTTACTACAAACTGTCAAATTTTCTCATTCGATTTTTAACTTAACCTTCAACATTTTAAGTTTTAAAATCATTTGGAGGAATTTGACAGTTTCTTGTAACCTGATGTGCTGTCGACTGTACCTAAGCATTTTCGAAAAACAAAACAGGATTTTATCCCAAAAAAAAACTTAACATTGTAGTTGAAAAAAATGTTCATCCATACATCGATATACGTCACGGTCAACTCTCCAACTGCAAATGTAAGGTTGTAATCGCAAAAAGTTTTTTTTTTAATGTGATAAAACTAAAAAGTCAGAAAGTCGATCTGTGACTTTCTGACTTTTTCCCTTACTTGTGCTGTGAGACCTTGCTTCTTGCCAAATTTCATAATTCTAGGTCAACGGGAAGTAGGTACCCTATAAGTTTTGATTTATTTGCGAGTATCAAAATATGTTGCTTAAATGGCCGTATTTTTAAAATCGCATTGACTTCTTGATTTTCTAAGAGCTCCAAGAGACTGTACAGTTACGTATTTAAAATTAATTTCAACTTGATACTTCGTGCGTTCTTGAGAAAAAGGGTCTTTATAGTTTAGGGCCTGACAGACGGACAGACGGACGGACGGACGGACGGACAGATGGGCGGACGGACAACGAAGTGGTCCTTTATATAAGGGTGTCGTTTTTTCCTTTTGAGGTACGAAACATTAAAAAAACAAAATCGGAACTCGAGCAATAGCTCCGGAGATTAGATACAAACTCACAAATTTTACCTCTTTATAATGTTAGTAAGATAAGATGAGATAAACAGCATAGTAAGTATTTTACAGACCTTTGTTACATCTTCAATAATTACAGGTGTCCAGGTGCTTCGGCTGCAATTCTGAGCTTTATTAAGTTAGGTCCAATACAAAATGAAGGAGTTCTCGGCTGAACGGGGCGGATTAGTCTGAAATCCATTAAGTCTATGCGGTGGATTTATTTTCAAGCCTGCGTTGTTGGTTTAATTTAGTTCTTGATTGTTGTAACTCCAAGATACCTAATGCTGTAAATTGTAAAGTTCGTGATTATATATATTTATTCAATATGTCTTACGAGCTAACAGAATTGAGCTCAAAAACGCTCATACGATTAATTTTATACAAATACATTATTATGGCTTTTAAATTACACATGCTCGTCACCTTATAGAGATTTTATAAAAATTAACAATATACCAAGTCTATAAATAATAATAAAAATACATTACAACGAAGAATTAATACATAAAATTAAAATTAAATTTCAGTTTAGCGTCAATTAATGTCAATCAATTCAATTCAGGTCAGTTATTGTCAGTTATTATTATTATTTATTATTATTATAATTGTATTGCTCGAAAACCTAGTTAAAAAAGACGGAATAGATAAAAATATTCATCTATTTCGTGTCAGTGCCGTGCGAATATAACACTTCGCCCGGGGCAAAGCCTCATTCTAGCGCCCCTACACAAGATGATTTTTTAGACACTCTGTCATTTTTTATTCTAACTTTGCCATAAGTACTTAAGTTAGTGGGTGATTTTGTACCTTTAAACCTAGGTAAGCTGTTAATAGCCCAAAATTATTTGTTGTGAGCCCTTTTTACCCGACTGTAGTGAAGGTCCAAAAGAGGGTTTAGCTTTTATGCATAATAAATATACTAGCGTGCTGACTTGCAAGGTCAAGCTGTCAATGCAGTAATTGTGATCTTACTAAGATCTTATAAAGAGCGAACGAGCCAGCTCGAAATTTGGAGCATTCTGACTCGGATCCGGTTTTATCAAAGAGCGAGCGAAGCGAACGCGAAAATTGGAGCAGACCGGTATAGGTTAAATTTTCATTGTAATTTTACCAAGAGATCGAAGAGCGAGCGAAATGAGCTAGAAAATAAGAGAATGCAGGAGCGAGCGGAGCGAGCTCGAAAATTGGAGCATCTTTACTGTGATACCTACTAGGTTTAGCTGGTAGGTAGGTACTTAAGTAAAAATTATGATTGATCGTTCTGCTTTTCCATTGTCCGTATACTAGCTATAAAAGAAATGCTCCTGCTGTGGCTAAAACTTTTGACGGAATACTTTATCCAAACGTATTATATTACATTTAGGCGAAATTATGCGGGCCCGTAGTCATGTAAAACCCTACCTCCGCCTCCTCCAAATGCAGTGCGACGTATTTATTTGCGATGCAGCGCCGATTATTTCGCGTGAAATCCATATCACAGTATAAATTAATTGACTATTTAAAATCGACGAGCAAATATGGATAACCGTTAAATTGGCACCGGATGAACATATTAACATAGGAGCACACGTTGCCAAACATCGGCAAAACTCCTTATGGTGCCAAAAAATGCAGCTCGAATGCAATTGTTTAAAACCCTGCTAAACTAATAAAAAAATACACATCGCAATCAAGACGATGAAACTATTATTCAAACATGGTGGTGATTAAGACGGTGATTATCGCGAACGACGCCGTCTCTCAACGGACATTCGTCTCGAGATGCGCATTAATCGCTGGCACCTCCATTGTCTCTGGTAATCGTCTGTCCAACGAGAATCGCGGCGATTTATGGTCAGATCCGTTCAAGCTTTTCACTGAACAGCTTTTGAAATATTTTATTAATTATGGTTTAGAAGCCAAGGTGTTGAAACGTTTAGAAGACTTTTCAATTGCTGTATTGGTCTTATGGTTTTTGGTCGGTTGTAGAGTTTCAGATTCAGGTTTGATGCACGAGTCAGACAAGGCTTTAATTGAAGTTTTCTTGTTTAGTAATTCTTACAATGGGGTTCTACCTAGTGGACCATTTAGAACAATACTACGTAAAAACATACAACCGTTAGGTTAGGTTATCCGTATCTATACTGCATCATCATCATTATAATCAGCCTATACTGTTCCCACTGCTGGGACACAGGCCTCCTCTCTGTGAGAGGGAGTGGGCCGTAATCCACCACGCGGGCTCAGTGCGGGTCGGTGGATATCACATGTATTTTGAATTTTTGGTTCTAGGACATGGTTTTGAGAGCAGTGGTGATGAAATAAATACTGTACCCCTTTGTAGTAGTACTATAGTCTGTACCAAAATCAAAGTATCTATAAAAAGTTCATGTCGCCGCGATTCACAAGCAAAGGCACAGGCAGAAATGATTAAAATGCAAGTCCAGTAGGTAATCCTTTAATCCAAATTATTATGAAATCAACTACTTTTTACCGGAAAAAGCAGACCTTATGCTTATCAAATATTGGTGAACCTTTCCCGATAGGCTTTTGGTAAAATAAAATAACTGTGGAATATTAAAGCTCCGGCAGCCATTTTAATATTCCTTTTGTAGCAAAAATCACCGGCCCGTAAAGGGTTATAATATATTGTTTTAATTTAATTCGTCTTGCTTATGAGGCAACATTATTGGTTGGCGAGACCCTTTACTTAGATACCTTTTACGATTCATAGATAACTAAACAGGATCTAGTGGTTTAGTGGTCAAGCAAGCGCTACTGCTGAGCATGAGGTCCTGAGTACGATTCCCGGGTCCGGCAAAGAGTTCATACGGTGGAGGTCTGCCTGGCTTGGGCGGAGCACCGCCGTGTCCTCGTGCAGGCGATTGGCGGTGGCGATCCCAGGGAGAGGCAAAATTCGCGCCCTCACACCCCTAGCCGCCGCAGGAGACGGCCTGGGCGTCGGGAATCCCAAGCCGATTTCCGGCCACTATAGGCGCGGGCTTGCGGACGGTGAGCAATGGGCAACTCGCCGTCCGATAAGGACCAGGCCCGGTTCGTCGGCGCGTTGTGTTCCAAGCGCGCTTCAAAGAGATGTCAGTATCAAATGACGGGGTCCGCTAGGGCCGATGCGTTCCAGGGTTGCGGGAAAGTCCGAAAGGGTTACCGTGGTCCCTGGTACAGGCAACTGAAGGAATACGGGTGGGTTTTAGTCAGTAAGAGTCTGACACGCCCTCCCGCTCCGCCCAGAGCGGGAGAAGTTATTTGATGATAACCCAACCTAAAAAAAAAACAAAAATATATTGGGTAATTACTTACATTTGGAATTTCTCAGTAAAAGTCCGGAGTCGGCATTTTTGCTCGGTTGATCGCATGGCTCGCCCCCTATTACTTGGAACTTAAACATAATTGGCGAAATATGGGTGTACTATAGGTACACCTCCGCCCTTTTTTTTTTGTTTTTTGTTTCCGGGGTGGAAAATCCTCATGGATGTCCGCCGCCCTGGGGCGGGCGGCGGGGTCTGTCAGACTCTTACTGACTAAAAACCACCCCGGTGTTCCATCTCACACCTACGCCGGGGGTCGCGGGAACGTACGATCCTTCCGCAACCCCCGACTGGTGCCGGCCCGCCGCTGCGGGCCTCTTCGGGTCTGGGGGGGGAGTGAGGTGTTTGCCTCCCCCCGCGACGTCTAAGAGGGGCGCGCGTGGAACACTACGCGCCGCCACCTCGGGTCCTGATGTATGGGGGGCGACGGACGTCAGGTACACCTCCGCCCTAACCTAACCTAGCAGGGTTTTTAGTACCTATAAATACCTATTTTATACATTTGAATTAACTCTATAATAAAGGCGCTATGCCTAACTCTGAGGCAAAAATGGTTAGTTTATACTTACTCCAGTCTTTGCACCATTTACCTACGCGACTTTATTTTCTATCTACCCACGAGGATTAATTATAACCAGTATAGAGCTAGCTAGACAACTTAATTATAGAATACTAATGCCCACTAAACTTGTTCGTAAAGGTTCATTAGAAAACCAGCGCGGCAGCGTCAGACAGCATCTGTCTGGCATTGATGCTGAAATGAATTTTTTTGGTGCAGCCGTTAGGTACACACTATCCTAATCAATGTTATACGCTTTCACGCTGAAACGGCTAAACTGATTTGAAAGAAATTTGGCAAAATTTTACGTTACGTTAACGTTACGTTACGTTTGGCACGTTAGGCCATCGAATACATTTTATTCCGATATTATCACGGGATCGAGACTTGTGCGAGTGAAACCACGGGGCGCAGATAGTTATTGATAAAACTTTATATTTCCATTTTTTTTTTGTATTTTGTGTTTCACGAACTGTCACCAAATAGGCGAATGATAATATAATAATATATAATAATAAACATAATATTCTTTCTTTCGTTCATTTTATTATATTTTGTGAGTTGTGACACATGAAAAACCGTTTCGGAGCATAGTGTCCTTTACTAATTTCCACTAGAGTCTAACTAACCCGAGCTAACAACAACACAATGTACCCTTTGTAGTTACTCTGTGTACGTACCTTTAAGACCCTTTCGTAGTAAGTGATAGTCGTAACATGATCGTCGGCGCCTCCTGACGGCTGGACGTGATTTATCGCACTTCGAATAGTACACAGTGATCACGTGGCCATCGGACGCTTCACACTGTGGTCACACACGGTGCTAGGAGCTTAAAGCAATATAGAAATAAAGACTTATTATTTTTCCAGTTATAACTAGCAATAAAGAAAAATAAGTCTATACCTAACACATTAGTTAGGTAATTGCTCGTTGCAATTGCATTCGGATACAATTTTCTGAACCACATAACCGAAAATCCTTTTTTAGTGCAGTTCTATATCTTCGAAGGCACCTTGGCCTGACATGTTTTGTGATTTTTATTTATTTATTTAAAATTATGCAAATAACACCTTAACAGCTATAACGCCAATGCGATGTTACTACCAAGATACACATACCGATAACTCACTTACAAAAATACAATTAGGAAAAAGAACAATTAACATACATTGAAAAAATTAATAAAAAAACCCACAATTTACAATCATGGTCTCTAAAGATTCTCAATGCACCTTAGTGCTACTACTGTGAACGTCATCAGGCTGCAGTGAAATATATCTACCTCATCTGAAATAATATTTAACAGTCTTATGGCGCGTGACAAGGGGGCAAACTTGTTCAGGTTAGTCCTAGAGGATGGCTCCTGCAGCGTAGGCGTGGGGCGACGCGCACCCCCGCAACCGGGTGGCGCGCGCATCCCCAGCTCTGCTAACAGATCGGGGTGGTGCAGCCAGCCGCGCAGCACCCGAAACACGAAGCTACACAGAGCGACGTGATGATGTCACTATACTCTTTCAAGGTCAAAGTCAAAGCATTTATTTCAAATAGGCACATAAAAGGCACTTTTGAACGTCATCATTTACATATAGATAGAATTGATTCTAGTCGCCCCTTCCAAAAGGTAGTTTCGTATGGAGAAGAATGGGCAAGAAAATCCACCGTTACTCTTTTAAAATGTGTTACAATATTTTGTATACATTAATTATATAATTATATGAGAAGACGATGCACCTATAATAAAAATTACCCTACCACAATAGGTAAAAAGACTTTAACCCACCTGAAGGTTAGAGGTAAGCTTGTTGGTACTGGAGCCTGCATCATCCCACTGCTCGGCAAAAGCGGAGGCCTTTACAAAACACACTTTTTTAACCAGCTGGTCATAGGGGGAGCCCTAGGACTTTCAGCTGTTTCGGTCCAGGGCTAGTGTGGACCATTGTCTATTAATTTTAACTAGCTCGCAAGCTTATCTTCCACAATCGTGTTTGTGGGCAAAACACATTTTTTTTTCAGTTATAATGTACATTATAATCCACCAAATATCTCTATAAAGTTGCCTTAGTAGTTTATTAATTAATTAGACACTTTAGACAGTGGACTAGAGCGAAGGAAGTACGAGCAGATGGTGCATCCTTAATTTGAACTTTGACATAAGAACTATTGAGACGCCAAAACCATGCACTATAGTCAAGTAATTGAGCCAACTAGTTCGATTAAGTGCCTTGAACTGGATGCCACAGGGTAGCTAGTAACAGAGGTACCATACAAAAGAAACTAACGATGGATGCTATTATTTAAAAAAATAACATGGAGCTCTTAGATAGGTACTGATACATATCCCTATGTATTTATTTATTATTCTATATCACAAAAATCCACATAATTGACTGACCAGTTGGTGCAGTTGGTAGCGACCCTGCCTTCTGAGCCGCTGGTCCCGGGTTCAATCCCGGACAAGTCAAACATTTGTGTGCATGAACATGTCTGTTTGACCTGTGTCTGGGTGTGTATATGTATATTAGTCATCAGGTTACCGTAGTACAGGCTCTACCTAGTTCGGGACCTGAAGACCTTGTGTGGATGTTGTCTCATATTATTATTATTAATTATATAGGTACATCCTCAGGTATCACATTCAGACACACTCTCATAACCAACACAACTACCTTAATTCATACACCCACACAAACACACCATATCACACATACACACACCATCACAATCACACACAACATACATACTTGGATATCTACTGTTTTCTTTGTGTATTAGCATTAATTTCCTTTTGTGAATTAGTTTTTATTGTATATTCCTTTTCTAGTAGATTACATGAAATTAAGAAATTTATTGTAACGTATATATACATATTGCATGAATAGCAATAAAGGTAAACGGAACGAAGGAGCCTGGATCTCACGACACAGGGAATCCTAGTGTGAGTTCCAGGAATCAACGCATTCGAATGTAATTTCTTAAACAATAAATTATTCTTATTCTTATTATTATTCTGATGAGTATTTATTGGGATAAAAATTTAGAAAACGTAGGACATTATAACTGTTAAAAGTAGCAAGGCTGAACAATACACGTTTAAAAAAATAAAACTAAATGTACCTACAAACAACAAAAAGGAAACAAAAACAAAAAGAAAAATTGATTAGAAAGGTATAGGAATCTTCTATTTATTTCTGAAGTTTTTTTATAAATAAGTATGGAGTATTGTATTTTTTGTATAAAAGCGTACCTATGTTTTATACCATACCGCGTAACAAAAATCAAAGTCACCAATTGTAGAATAGTCGTGTGTCACACGGAAAGGGGAAAAGTGCACACCTTTAAAAAAAATTCGCTCGCTAATTTTCCTATAATATTATGGGAATCAATCTTTTCCATCATCAAACCGAGTACCCTAAAGTGATAGGACTTAAAGTACATATTATATTTCGTCACTTATGTTATAAGTTCCATACCTCGTGGAGGCTACAAGAATTAACCATTTTTACAGATAGCTGTTCCGGGCTAAAAATCAAAATCAAAATATTTTATTTCACATATACCTACATGGGCATTTATGAAACGTCAGAAGCTAGGAGCACGGTTCCAATTGGTCGTTTCCTATGGAGAAGAGCCGGCAAGAACTCCACGGTTATTCTTTTAAAATAATTGACTTTTACAATGTTTTCAAATTACAGTGTTTATTGTTAATTATAACGGTAACACCAATTACAATAATTAACATATAGATTTAAACAGGTATGGTAGGTATACAAAAATATATCAACTACTAACATATAATAGAGACACCCTAGCATACTTCTTCTGACAAAACATCACACATACACGCATAATTCTACTACATTCATCGGCAAACAGATCACATTCAGGGTTGGTGGTCAGGAGGGCATTAAGCATCCTTAAAGTACGGCACACAGGGGACTCAGCTCTGGCGACAGTTTTAGATGACGGAGTTGCGAACAGATTGTGTCGATGGCTTATACGTTACGGTTTATAGGTATGGGAGGACAGTGTAGGCCTGTCAACGGGTACCTGATACTTATCAAGATAGAAAATGGTCTACAAATCAAGTTTACAAGTTAGGCCTACAACGTTCTCACATTCACAAAATACAAGAAGGTAAATAAGATAATAAAAATAAAAGCCTATTCAAACCAAATGACATGATTACCATTACAGCTATAACAAAAGGTTTTAAACCTGGAATCTGTAACAATTTTTAATTCATCCATAATATCTCGATAACGTATCCATGATACCAGAGGATATATGATTAAAGTGCTACGTTTTAGCAATAAGAAAAATATTACCTACTGTACGTTTTGGGTAAGGTAACAGTGAGTATTCTGTACAGCAAAAATGCTTATTATATAAATTATTACTTACTTTAAACATAAACTTCAATTTCAATAATACATAATTACCACTTGAGCTACTGCGATATCATTGGCTATGTCCCAGCATTCACGGACTTTAGTATAAATTAATTGAACAATTAGGTTTTTCCTCCTTCCTCAAACAATGAATAAACGCGGTTTCTAAACGAAAATCTGTTTCTACATCTGATTAAACAACGGTTAAGAACAAAATTGATGATGAACTGAGATGATGAATCAATATTATGATAGCTCATAGTCAAATAGTTTGCAATTCGCCAAACGTCATGCAGCGACAGACTCCTGCAGTGCTATTCAGTAACCACCTCACCGTGAAAACTTAGGTGAAGTGAGCGTTAGCTCGCAGTCCGATAAGGACAAGGCCAGGGTCGACGGCTCGTTGTGTTCCACGCGCGCCTCAAAGAGATGTCAGCACCAATGACGGCGTCCGCTAGGGTCGATGCCTGCCAGGGTTGCGGGAAAGTTCGAAAGGGTTATCGTGGCCCCTGGCACAGGCAACTGAAGGAACACGGGTGGGTTTTAGTCAGCAAGAGTCTGACACGCCCTCCCGCTCTGCCCAGAGGAAAAGTTATTTGATGATTTACGAAAGTCATAAAAAAAGGTGATGTGAGCGTGGAGTGAACTGTCTCAACAGTGTCAATCCCTAGTATCAGGTGGAATGAAAACTCACTTCAAGCTCACTTCACCTAAGTTATCTCAATGAGATTTTTACAGAATAGATCGCCTGAAATTGCTGAAATTACGGTGTTGCGGCTGCAGAGATTTTTGAAATGATCACTTTTTTTTTTTTAGGGCACTCTGCGCTCTTTCTGAACAGTGAATGGAACTGAACCCTCACGCTCGTGTCGGTGACGCTGAATCGGGTATACTCGGCTCCAGTCGTCATTAGCTGCCACCAACCACGTTTACTGTAAGTTTTCACTTCTATCGTGTGGTCCTCTTGACTCTAGTCTAGGTCAGTGGTGACAGAGACAGAGTCAACGGTGAAGTGAGCTTACCCAGAAGAAGCCTGTTCACTCTCACTTTGAAGAGATTAGGGTTGTATGCGTTCGGAAACACAGACGCAGGTAGAGAGTTCCATTCTTTTGCTGTGCGCATTACAAAATACATTTGGAAACGCTTAGTGCGAATTGGTGGAATAGCAACTAGGTAAGGATGGCAACTTGCAGTGCGTCTAGATGACCGATGGAAGAAGGGGGCCGGTGGAACAAGGTCGTGGAGTTCTTGGGCACACTCACCGAAGTACAATCTTCTTTGTTTTTATTTACCTTCCGCATTTCAGTACGCCCAGCACGAGTTCGTGGAGTAAACGTAACGGAGATTCGAAGGAAAAAAAACACTCTTTTTGCACATAATATTTACTTGTTTTAAGACTTTATTCATATTTATGAGGGACAGTGCTTGTCGCATAAATTTAAACCGAATTGCTATTGGGTAACTATATTTTCGATTAAAGAATTGTTCGAATTTACGTTACGTTTACGTCACGTATTCGTGCTTGGGCCTCTGGCCGAAATTACGTCACGTAATGTTCATAGAAAGCACAAGCACTCGGAATTTTCGTCGCGTAATGTTTGGTAGGTGGGTCGCCACTTTTAGGGTAGGCTAGATGGAGCGACGGTCTGCGAAAGGTGGCTGGTATCAACAAGATAAGAGTAGCTGAGGTTCTTGTTAAATGGCGTGCAGCTGGAGAGGTCTATGTCCAGCAGTGGATAGTAATAGTCTGATGACGATACTGAGTCAAACAGTCTATTAAATACAGTCATATTAATTCAATCTCTTAGTATTGTATAATTGCATAGCACATGTGTGAGCACTATGTACTATCGAGGAAGTTCATATCTAAGCAGTTTTAGAACAAAATCCCGTGAACACGATGACCGCATCTGTTTTACGTTAGTTACTGTTAGCGCCCGAGCGCTACAGGGAAAAATAGTCCTAAAGGTGCATAGATATGAACTTCCTCGATAGTACCTACTATAAAGCTTACAGGGTTCGTCTTTTATTGACTTGAATGTGCCCTGGCGGCTGAGAGTATTTCATACTCATTAATGTGTCGCTGATGGTGGCGTGTGTATTGGATCATTGAGTTCCCTTCAAATTGGTTGAGTTGAATGGTGCTGATCCATACGTCATGTTCGTGAACGGGCGCCGTCAGTAGGCACTGGTAATTTCTTAGCTGCCACGGTTTATTTTAATTCCTAAATTGTTTTTATCTTTTTATTACGGACGCTTTTAACGTGCACGTCTTTCTACATCATTCTCACATGTATAATTGCAACATGAATGATGTAACCACTTTTTTGTAACAATATTTTGATTTAAAAGAGTGTCCATGGAGTTTCTTGCCCGTTCTTCTCCATAGGTACCTACTACGCTTTGGAATGGGCAACTAGCTTAATTTTTCTGACTAACCGACCCCTTGACAATTCAAAAGTGCCTGTAATTGAAAGAAAGAAGAAAGAAAGAAAGAAAAATAGATTTATTCGTCACAGAAACACGTGCATACAAAAAGATAATTAGCTCTAATATTAAGGAAAAAGTTAAAATAACAACGAAGATATCTCTAATCACGAGCACAAAACAGAAATCGTCGACAGCTGCACGTCATGACTGTGACAAGAAGGCTTCCACTCAGCATGATGCTGTGCTATGGGGGACCCACAGCACAGCGCTGATTTTCAGTGGTTACCCGAAAAGGACTTAATTGGTTTATTTCAAATAAATGCTGTGAGTTTGAGTCATAAGCTCGGCAATCCAGAGGTGCCTAGACAAGTGGCAATCACTCCCAAAGCGTTTCGTGTTTCTACAAACAGACTTTGAACAGGAATGACGCAAGCTTTACGGTAGCTTACGTCAGTCCTAACCAGTTTTGAGTTGTCTCATCATCGTTATCGCTGCTTGTTGACTGCTTCGTTGGTTTAGTGGTCGTACGCGCTAATGCTGAGCAAAGAGTAGCAGCTCGGAGTCAGGATTTGTGCCCGGTTGATGGCAATAGGCTCGCCCCCTGTTACATGGGAATTAAATATAACTGGCATAATGTGGGTGTACTATAGGCACATCTCTACCTAAACCTTTCAGGCGTGATTGTATGTTATGTTGTTATCGCTGATAGAATGTCACTTTGTCTAGGCCCTCACGTTTACTTACGAAGTTCTCCTTTTTAGTATGTTTGTAGGGTATGTGGTAACGTTTCTGCTCACCACAAAAAGTAAGACAAGTTTGAGTACCTGAGGTAAACAACTCGACCACCACAAAACTCACAAAGCGTTTAGTAAAATATCAACTCTATCAAACAATGTTTGACTGTGACTTGACAGAAATAGAGTTGTGATTTAGTTGTTGCTAGCTTTATAAAATGTTGCAATAGAAAATAATTATTGTTACTCAATAGTACCGTAAGCCGATTAATGTTAGAATATTAATGTTGAGAAATTATTGAAAGCACTTTTAATTGTTTACGTAGGAATACTGGGAATTTACTAATATTGAAGAAACAGCCGTATACTAGAAGAAACTTAGTAACGAACGAAGTACAAACTAATTAATAATAATAACAAATTCCTCTTAATGTCCTATTGCTTGGTTAAGATCTCTCTTAGTATTGAAGGACAAAAGATGCTTGATAGGATAAATAAAAAAAATAAAAAAAATGCACACGAGGTTGTTGACATGTCAAATGTGAGCTCAGCTGTCATTGTGCCGATTATCTGATGCATGCACGCCGTCTATTAGGACAGGTCAAAGCTGCAATGGCTCTTTCTTAAAAGGCCCTTCCAGACATGGCCCTGCATGGTTACTCACATAAAATTCTAATAATACAATGTTTGGACTTTAAAAGAGACCATGACCTCTGGGTTGGTTTCGGCATTTCTTCTCAGGGATCAGTCAGCTAGGAAATGCCGGCGCCATCTAGTTTTAAAATATTGACGTGTAAAAGTGACTTAAAAGATTTACCTTACAGAAAAAAAAACATTTAATTTCATATCGCAATGGCCAATGGTCTGATGGACGAAGGCCTCGATCAACATCTCTCGAGGCTCTCGTCGGGCGGTTGGATTAAGAGCCTGATTCAGAAGGCAGTACTCTACGATACGGCTCGCATTCTGAGCAGGTCCTGTCTCGGCAGCGCTAACCACCGGTAGCTATTGGACCTTGCTCCCAACCCGGTAGACCTCTAACCCTCTCAAAGAGAGGAGGCCTGTGTCCCAGCAGTGGGATCATTACAGGTTGATTATGATTGATGATGAGGTCCTGGGATCGATTCCCGGGTCGGGCAAGGTGTTATTGGGTTTTTTTCCATCTGGAATTTCTCAATAGTTGCCCGGAGTCAGGATTTGTGCCCGGTTGATGGCAATAGGCTCGCCCCCTATTACATGGGATTTAAACATAGCTGGCGTAGTTTGGGTGTATAGGTACACATCTGTCTCACCCTTCAGGTATTCCAGGCTTTGATGTTATGTTAATTAAATCTTATTCTACCCGCATTCAGAGAGCAGTGGTGGCCCAGTGGTAAGGGCCGCGACTTACGAGTTGCAGGTCGTAGGTTCGAACCCCGACCGGCGGTGGCGCTTTACATAAACAGCCTATAATGTTCGCACTGCTGGGACAGAGGCCTCTTCTCGGTGAGAGGGAGTGGGCCGTAATCCACCACGTGGGCCGTAATCCACCACGTGGGCCCAGTGCGGGTTCGTGGATGTCACATCAGCGCTTTACTTTGTGTAAATTATTTCATCACCATTGCTCTCAAAAACGGTGAAGGAAAACATCGTGAGGAAACCGGCATGTCCTGAACCAAAAAAATCGAAGACATGTGACATCTAACAACTCGCACTGGGCCCGCGTGGTGGATTACGGCCCACTCCCTCTCACTGAGAGGAGGCCTGTGTCCCAGCAGTGGGAACATTATAGGTTGATCATGTCTACCCGCATTCATTATTTTTGTACCGAAAGAATCTTTCACCGTCAGTGTCTTGTTATTTATTTTTGTTTAAATAGTATATTGTTATACAAGGAGCTAAAATGACCCATTATATACGAGGTAGTTTTACTCCCGAGCTGTAGCGAGGGAGTAAATAGAAACCGAGTTTTAATGGGTTTTTAGCGCCGTCTCTGTTACACTCTACTTTTCACTACGATTGCGAGAAAATAAAACAATCCAATACAATATGAAATATGTAGTTTATTTTTATTAAAAATTAAATGTACAATTTGTACAATTCTGGATATTTAACGAGATGTTTTTTCCCGGTAACTTAATTTCAGTCCTCTGTAAAGATGAATTTTGAGTGGTTCTTTTCCTTTCTCTTCTATTTGCAAATTAGGGTCTCCATTCTCACTAGATGATGACATTTTCACTATTGTAAAATTAATTACGGTCACTACCAATTCAATTTGCAATTAGAGAAAAATTATAAAGATTTCGCGCCATTGTCTTTTTTTTGTTTTTTCTTCTGCAGCCGCAACGCATTGCATGCATTCTACCAAAGAGATCGCCATTTTAGTTCCATTTTCAAAAATAAATTGAAGTTCTTTTTTTATGAAACAGTAATAAGTCGAGTCTATATTCATGATTATTCTACTTATGACTAAAGACTTTTTCGTTTTTGTAGGCTCATTGTCATTTGACACACTTAAATAATAAAAAAAAAACTTTTTCCCCTAGAAGAAGAATTGCTATTTTTTCTTCGCTACGCCACAATGACGGTCTTTTTGAGCAAGAGGAGTGAAAATGGTCTTTTTGTCATCGTTGAGCATGCATACGTTTTCTATCGACGACGAAGTACCAATATCTTCTATAATTTTTTTGAATATTTCAACACCATAAAATAGTAGTTATTTCTATATAAAGCAAGGAGGTATTCGCAACAAGATTATCGTCTCATAGTTTAGAAGATGTTATCTATGGTGTCTATTAGTGCATAGTGGGATAAATAGTCAAATATCGTATTAGGAGGTTATGCATACACACGTGTGTTATACACGCTAAATAGCGTTTTACGTCGATTGGCGTTAAAAACAAAAATTCGACAAATATGTACGCACGGCTACACATCAAGCTATACATTTCCAGTTTACACTGACCTCTCATTGTAAATAAATCCTATACAATGCGAGATCAGCTTAAACTGGAAATGTATCGCTTGATCTGTAGCCGTGTGTACATATGAAGTATTGGTCATCGCCGATAATACTTTTTTTTTGTACTGTTTGTGTACAGACACGAGCACTAATAAGTATACACTTAGCAAAATTCAAAAGCGAATTTCTCGCGAAATATTGATTGTAACTTTGAAATTTTAAATAAGACCTATTTCTTAACAGTATAGGTCCTAAAATACCATGTTCGTAACAACATCAAATTACAATCAGTACAGTAGGAGAAAATCACATTTAGAAGTAAGTGTATCCATATTGGTGCTCGTGACTGTGCTTTAACCAGAGTTACCGACATAGCTTGCAGAGTAAGCAAGTTGAAGTGGCGTTTGATAATATTTTATTTGCTTTTAAACATGTGTCATACATACAAGAAAATACATGCATTCAAGATGGTAACAACATAATTAGGTACAGACATGTTCGCTACATGATGTGACGTGCAAATGTCAAGAAATATTACAAATATAAAACAATCGCTTTCTAAGAAAAAAATTACAATAAATTAAGTAATTAATGAGTAATATCCTAATAAATTAAAATAAAAGATCCATAAAAATATTAACCTATTCCATTGTAAATTAACAAACACAAAACATTAACAATCAACTGAAATAAGCTACTATGTACATACAAATCTTTCCTCTAGGAACTCGTTAATGTTATAGTATGCTTTATTTACTAAATATGTCTGCAGTTTTCTTTTCAAGCATGCTTTGTATATCTGCTATAACCTAATATCCAGCTACTGTTAACCTCTGCACGTTAATATCAATAACTTACATTATGTACCTATCAATATATTTTGTAAATTTCTCTTGTGTAATAAAGATTTTCTAACCACCGATCGTATAACTGTGTACCTGTATGTATACCTTCAACTTTTATCTCTTTAAAGTTCTTCGATATTCGACAATGATCCGCAAACCCTCGAATTCGATCGTAAGTGACACCATTATCGTTCGTATGGTCACAAAACTTCAGACATTATTATGTTACAAAACGTACCTTTACAATACAGTACTAAAGGATAATAGCTAATAACATAGAATAAAATGCGGTACTTTTCGCATAAAACATTATTATTATTCATTACGATACTACGCTTAACTTTTACTACGGCGCTCGTAGACACCGTAGCTTCGTAGCGGTGTCGTAGACGCCTTGCTACGCCGTAGCAACTGTTGTTTGTTTGAACTCTTTCGGAGATTTTCAGAAGTATGATAGAGTTTGTCAAATGTTTGTGATGGGTTGATATTTGATTATTCATTATTAATTTATTTGGCTCAATTTCAAGTACTTAAACTGAATAATAAAACCATCTTCAATCAGACAGGTATTGGTAAATAAATATTTAGTTTTTACACAACTTAAAGCGAGCCTAGTCGATTTAATCTGGCGTAAAAGTATCTTTAACCCACCCTTTAACACATCATCTCTTCTAATCAAACTAAAATTCGAAAAGCGAACGTAACAACGCAATCACAGTATTTTAAAACCATACATCACTATATTTTTCAGTAATAATGACATCTAAACACCTGTCCTCGCCAGCCAGTACGCGGTGTATACCAGCCAGGATTCAGTTTCGTTCGGGCGGTCGACCACGACCCACGTCTCGCGACGCGCTCCGCAAAACTTCGTCGTAAGTTTACCAGTCGAGTGAATAAACACTTTTCATCGGTCGAGTGTACTTTAACTCCTGAAACCAATAAATCGGAACTTATTAAAGATTTATGGCAGGTAAGTCCTTTTTGAGTACTTTGGTATTTTGTATTTCGGTTTCGTGGAAGGATGTGAACTTTGGAAATGATAATAGGATTGTAATTAATATTTTATGCGATTATTTTATTGAATCGTCTTTGGATATTTAATTTAATATGCTTCTGTTTGGAAGAGCTGAATAATCGTACCTATATGTTACTAAATATAATTTGAATAAATTGGAAACCCGTAAACAACGCAGTGAAATTATCAATATAATACGTTATTTAAACTCATAAATCTGGAAATGTTTGATGAAAATGAAAATGAGGGTGTTCACCCGTACATAGCCATAAGTAGCTGATGTGATGACTATAAAAAATATATTTAGTAGTAATAATAAAATGCACTGGTACAGTCATTCGACCTTGCGAAATCGCCATCTTGACTTGAGATTCCGATAATATTCTTACCATATCCAATACTAGAGCTGTTGAGGAGTAGATTATGCAATCATTTATTTGTTTAATTAAGGATTTATTTAATGGATTCGAGTCTTTGACTTCTAATTATAGAGACAGTGCGCTATATCGGCAAAAAATACAAATCCATGGTTTATAATTTTTCAAATCCATGGTTTAAAGTTTGAAGAAATCACTAAATCAGACCTGTTCCTTTATCAATTAACGCACTATCAGATTCGCTTGAGCTTGAACCCAATTAGAGTGAGGAGGATGATTCGAAAATGTAACACATGTGGTTGTGTTTCTTGGGGTGTATACAGGGTGGCAACATCGACGTGCGAACTGTAATCATGAATTTAGCATGCATTATTTTATTTATTATGCATTTAGCATTTTCTAGACGTGGCGTAGAAATTTTTCGTCGGTTAACAAATAAAATCTGCTGTTCTCAAGTGCAATATTATTATTATTATGTCTATCTTTACGTGTCTCGGGACCATGGAGTCCCGGTCCTTTGGAAGGCGTACGAGGGGCCGAAGCCAACTTACAGAGGCCCCTTAGACAATTTTAAATGGAATGACGCACCAACCGACGAGTATCCTTGTATGCTTGGTGCAGGACTATTGCAGAACATGGGAACAAAACATATTGGGCTATGGGTTTGGGTGGCTATAGTGTATTGGTTACCTAGAACTATGGAAGGACTATAGCCCCTATCTGATCAATGTTTTATTATACACGGAAAAAATGGCAGGGGGTGACTTGTTACTATTATTATAAAACATTTATTTCAGACCATACCAATATTCTTGTTAGTAACAATATACTTAAAAAAAAAACTAACGTTATTATCCAAACATAACACAAATAAAACTGCGACATGAAACCGCACCCATCTTCGCAGCATGGGGGACTGCCCCCGATCTGCAAATACACCCAGTATAAAGTTGGAAATACCACGAACGCTTTTCTTTATGACAGCGGCAAATCCATCAAACCGCGCCTCAGCAAACATTCCTCACGCACTGTATTCCATGGCAGCCCCAACAGTCCCCTGAGCGCGGTCAAAATATACTGAAAAACATTTTTTTTTATTACCGTCGAAAAATTTCATCGTTACGCCTTCAGCTTCAGAATCATGTACTGAAGGTTACCCTGCCAGTTGTGCGGCGATGTCCCTGCCACCCTGTATTGTACTGCGTCACTTTATTTTTCAGTCTAAACTTTCAGACCCAGAAATACTTTGTCTATTTCGTGCCACCTACCGTCTTCAACAATGACCGAGCGACGCGCGACGTTTCAAAATAAGTTAACTACTTGTCATAGATTAAAACTTTTATAACACTTATCATTTTCAATTTTTTTTTAATTCCCAAGTTCAATTTTCTTTTTTTTTATAAAAGAATTTAAAAAAATGTAAAATAGAATGTCTATTTTTAAATAATTATGAAAGTTGAATGTAAGAATAAAAAAGAAAATAGATAGTCATTTCAGTCTGCAAAGTAAGAACGGACTCGCGGTCAAATAATACGGGTCGATGACGAAAATCACTGTAACTTGTAAATTAATAATGGTACATGAAACTAACTTTATATTACAGAGAATTTTAATATCGTATGAAATAAAACCTATAAATGTTCTAAAACTTAATAAAAAAAACTGAAAACCTCGAATTTGGACGTACATTCAATTCTTTTGTTATACTTTTGCTTGTTTTCTCACTGTCTGTTTCTGTTTTGAATCTGTCAAATCAAAATGATAAAAGACGGTCATTGTCGATTTTTACCATTATTATTGAATTAGGTACTATCATTTCGCTAACACCAGAAGATTGTACACGTATCGTCACCTTTTTTTTTAAACGTTGCCCCACACTAGGAATTTCTCCAGTATTGTGGGTGCGTATACAAACATTTAAATTCACATACATAAACAGCCAGACCCTTAACAACTACTTGCAGGTCATACAAATAATTGTTCCGTGCGGGAATCGAACCCGGCAGTCAATCGCTTAACCACTGCGCCAACCGTGTCGTCTTTGTTAGAAGAAGGCAGAAGTCAGCGAAGTACAGCAAGAACAATAGGCGTGTCACTTTCTACAGCGAGTCGTCTAACGTTTCCGAGAAACTGGGCAGAACATAAAAGACCAGGAGCCGGCAGACCGAGATGTACTACGGCTCGAGAGGATCGATTTATTGTTACGACAATGCTCCGAAATCGGTTCCTCACGCCATTGAAGTACCAAATCAACTTCGGGAGACCCGTAGAGTCGACGTAAGCGAGCGGACTGTAAGGCGGTGGCTCCTTGAAGCTAATTTGACCCCACATAGACTTTTTGATTGCTTTTGCTTGGTTGAGCCACATAGACAAATGATCCAAAACTTGAAAGGGAACGTCGAGTAGCAAGATTACGTTACGCCCGCGAACACGCACGATGAGGAGACGAAGAATGTGCAAGAGTAATGTTTTCTGACGAATCCAGATTTTTGCTGTATGCACATGATGGGCGCGAAGAGTCTACCGAAACGTTTTATTCCAGATTATTTTGAGGAAAAAGTGCCGTCCGGTGTTGGATCTGTTATGGTTTGGGCTGGAATATCTGCAGAGAGTCGCGCGGAGTTAGTGCTAATAGAAAATGGTACGCTAACTAGTGATAGATATGCGGAAGAAATTCTGAATGAGCAAGTCGGCCCATATTTAATTAATATGGGTGAAAATTCAATATTCATGCATGACAACGCCAGACCACATACAGCTCAAATTGTAAATAAGTATTTTCATGCCGTTGGCATCAATCGCATGAACTGGCCCGCCAGACGAGCTTGGGAGGTGTGTAAGAAATGTCGAAACTCCGCCCCAGCTACACACTTCGACACCTGAAACATGCGTTAGTGGAAGAATGGACCAATATCCTGCAACATCGCATAAGAAACTTAATAAACAGTATGCCCAATCGCCTGACAGCTGTGAGAAGAGCCCGTGGAGGCAATACAAAGTATTAATTTGGTTTTTATTTATTTATTTATATATTAGATTCGGACAACAATATAGTCCATTTTGTTTGTAAAAATATCTTATAACTAGTGTTAGTAGTAAACAGCCAAGAAACAAACAACAAAGTAGGTGTCTGAGGCAGAATGTGCAGAGAACGACAAAGTGAGGAATGAGCTACCCAACCATTATCCCCACATAGTGCCTCAGAATCGGGGAGTAAGGACTCTTCACAACTGTTTTCAGGATGCTATTGTCACTGCCCCGCGTTCTACGCATCAGTGATGCGACTTTTTTACGAATCACTGCATGGAAGCCGTCAGTTCGATTCTGAGCGAACATCTCCGATGCGCTACAGAAACGGGGCAGTCCCAACAACATCCTAAAAACATTGTTGTACTGAAACACATTGTTGTTGTTGTTTTAAAGTTCGTTTCTGTGTTGTATGTGAGGTACCAACCATTACTTATTCAACGTAAAAAATATTGATATTTTATTTTTTAATGTAATTTTGACTACTACAAATAATGTTTCCAACATTAGGTGTTGTTTTATTAACTGGTTAATTGTCTACAATATTCAGTTTCATTCATGCCGCTAGCTCAATTATTTTTAGGAGTAATTTTAGTTTTTCGTACTGACCCGTATTCTTTGTCCGCGAGTGTAGTTTGCCGTCCTTGGCAGTTTTAATAATATCACTGACCTCACGCGTTAGTAAACATAATCAAATTTGTTAAACAATTATTTCATAATTAGTTTAAAAATGTCACTCAACTGGGAGTGGCGATTAGCAGTTCACACTTCATACTTATAATTCGTAGTCTAGGGAGCTCTAATCTGTCCCTACACAATTATAGTAATTATGTTTGCTCATCAGGCTACAATATCACTTAGTAAGATACACATTTTTGAACTGCCTTCATACGTGAGTGTGCTTACTAGAAACTCATAATAGGTAATAAATAAACATCGTCTGACATTGCACACAGCACCATCTAGTTCCAAGTTAAGCACTTAATTAAGGCTTGTGTTATGGATACCAGATGGTTGATACACTACTTAAATACATTTTTTTTTTCGTAAATACATACATATTATAAATATACATCCATGACTCGGGTACAAATGCCCATATTCATCATACAAACATTTGCCCCTACCGGGATTCGAACCCAGGACCATTATAAGTAATAATCATTATTATTATAAGTAATAATTAGAGGGCGGAATTAGGTAGAGTTATTTATGTACTTACACTGATTTCATACAGCGAAAGATTATAGTGGATATGCCTCAAATCCCGAGATTAATTTTAAAGAGCAGAAAAATCCCGTGATTTAGGTATTAAATAAAAAAGTTATACAGTAATGTCGGAAGCGAACACTTCAAATCTTAGTGGTACTTTGAATGAATCTGACAAGGAAAATGATTTGATGGGCCGTTTGAATAAGCAAACCCTCACGAGTCTAGGCTAGAAGCAAAAGTATTTTCTTATTTATGAAAAAGGCGAGGTATAACTATGAGAATTTGCTTAAGACTATTAATAATTTGTATTGTGAATTAATGTAAATACTAATAAAAATTGTATGTTAATTATCTTTGTTTTATTTGTCTGTCTATCTCTGAGGTTTTTATTATTATTTATTTGTAATATTGTTGTCCACACGGGATTGTTCAATAGAAATCCCGGGATATTAATATCAACATTTCGATGCAAGTACATAAATAACTCTACCTAATTCCGACCTCTGGTAATAATACATAATAAGAAACTCATAATAAGCAATAATACAAAATAAGCTTATAATAATACCAGTCTATTGTTGTCCCACTCCAGGACAAAGTTTTCTTCTCATACAGAGAGGGCGAACTCATTTTATTTTACAACTAGCTGCGCCCCGAGATATCACCTGCGTATGGATCGACCCCGTGGGAATATTGGGGAAATCCCCACCAGAAGAACCACGCGGTCACACAGACAGACACGAGAAGCGACTTAATTTATAGTTTTATATAGATACTTTGCGTAGATAGAACCAAAAGAGCCATTTTGCGTAAATAGAACCCACAGAGCTATTTTGCGTACATAGGGCCAAAAGGGCCACTTTGCGTAAATAGGGCCAAAAGAGCCACTTTGCGTAGATAGGGCCATAAGGGCCACTTTGCGTAGATGGGGCCAAAAGGGCCACTTTGCCACTTCCGCGTCTTAGACTACGTTTGTTGATTCGTAGTCTCCACCCAAAAATACGTTTGCTCCAACGGCTATTGGTTCTAATTGCCGACAATGCCACTTCAGCTTTCTCTGGTTTGGCTAAATGTAGGTACCTTATTTATACTCTTTGCTAAAAACTAATGATTTACATCGTAAAATTCCGCGTCAAAAGAAAGTCGCGTTTCTGTTTCGTTTTGACACCCCTGACACACAATGACGCAGTGGCTTGACAGTTATAATGTGTGAGCTCACCGTAGACAGAGAATGCTATAGACGCCTGCAAAGCGTGTCGCAGAAAGAGACAAAACAAAAATACGTCACACATTTAGGGTTACCGTGTGAGGAAAAATTTACCACATAATTTAAAATGTCTATAGAAAATTTATTTTTCTCATAAATCGTCTTTAAATCAGTGTCCGTTCAAAATACATATTTGGGAACCTAGATATTCTGTAATACAATCGGAATAAATACACCCTAGCTACAGATTCCTAGATATAGGATTATGTTTGATTTACAAATTATTTTGGTACTTATTACGTTTGCATGAACTACGCAACCCCTTAAAAGCAGGAGAGAGACGATGGATGATGATGATGTGATTCTAAATACCTACAATTCTTAGATGATAGTAGTATCTGGCTTTGTGAGTAAATAATACAACAAGTTTATTTTTAATTAGCTTTTATTGATTTTACACGTTATTGTCCTAAATTGTCCGTCAATAACGTATTTCAATAAGTATATTATAGTAATTTGTAAGTACAAATACTTGTACTTAGAAATTATTATAATATACTGTACTTACAAGAATGCTTAAATTATTTTCAATTTCCATATTCGTTTCTTCATGTAAACTGATGGAGGAAGATGATGGAATACAGGCCTTTGATTCCTAAAAAAAAATATTATCTTTAAGACTTTAATACAAAATAGATGTAAGAAGATGTTGTTTACGGAAAGAGATATTTTAAATTCTTGATCGATATTTTGAATCGCGTTCAGAGTTTAAGATAAGCCTGTCTTAGTCATTTATTGCACATAAAATGTACAAAATAATAGTTCGCAACAGATAATTGTATATTATAACAGTTTTAAAAACACTGAACATATATAAAAAACATATAAAACCTGTATCGAAACTTAATAATTATGTTTTTAACTGAATGTTTAGCAGAATAGGTACTGTATTCGGTAATAGCAGTGTTAGTTTCTTCTTTTTATTTAACATTTTTTTTATTAAAATGTCTGCTGCAAATTTCTGATGACGGTTTTGGTGTCCAATCTGTTCGTCCTGTAGCTACGATCGAATTCCGACGTAAATTATCATATTCAGGAAAATTGCAACAAGCCATTAATCTTTCAGATATACAATTAACTAGCTGCGCCCCACGCTTTTACCCGCATGTGTCTCGGTTCCGTGAGAATATTGCGATAAAACGTATCCTATGTCCTAACCCAAGTAATTTACCGATGTGCCAAATTTCATCCAAATCTGATAAACCGTTTTAGCGGGAAAGCGTAACAAACAAACCAACAAATAAACTCAATTTCGTATTTACATTTATAATATTAGTTAGGATTAGGATACACACTACAGAATACATATTTCCCATAAAAGTGGGCAATAACTTATGGAAAATTGGCAACACCAAAATCCTTAGGTTAGAATTTAATAATGTTAATTTTGTGCTTTTTATCGATGAATTTACGTCTAGGGTACATTATTCACAATGTATGAACACAGTAAAATGTTATTGATAGCCTAGTTACTGATAAAAAGTGCTATACTTACGAACGAAAGGACAAGTCTGGCATTTTCGTTTCACCTATCACTTTTACACCTTAGATCGCTACACCGCACCATGTTTTTTTATTTAATGGTTGAAATATTAAGGCTAAATTGTTCACAACATAAAATAACATAAATTACTAAACTTAAAGCACTTATAACTGAATTTTACAAGAAGACGATATCTATCTGTCAAACTTTGTTTAGCAAAGTACTATGCTAAAACCGTCAAAATCGTGGCACGCGCTGTGAAACAAAAAATCTCATCGTTCTGTCTCATTTCTTTACACGACATCGGCGTAACTTGCTCTTTTTCTTGTGTGAATGCGACAAAACACATCAATTTGTCTATAGCATTCTCTGTCTACGGAGCTCACTCTTCTCAGTATGGACAGTTTTTCGCGTGACTAAGTACGGTGGGAGCAAATCTAGCGTTTTAAATCTTTGCCAAAAACTATAAACAACACTTGTTTAATAAACGGTTTCTTCCTATAAGTATGTATGTGTACTGAATTAAACATGTGTTTTTAGATGTGACACAGTGACAAATGACTTGGGAATTCAACCGAATTGTCCATCGTCGATGAGTTTGTACGTTATATTAAGCAATTTTCAAACACATTCCTTTCCCACAGCGGGCGCATGTTACCTTTTCAAACTGTCATTGTCATTCAAAATGTTGACAATACGTAGTCTGAAAAATTATAAAGTGCAAGTTAATAAATAATAAATAAAAAAACATAAACATAAATTATTATTATAAGTCTATACGTGAGGATTTGTAATTGGCTTGCTGGTGACTATGGTGCCCCTTTTTTGTCTGTTTTTATTAGCTGCAAGTCCTCTATGTACTAAAATAAATAAAAACTAACCTCAAGGTACAGTCGACAGTAAAACAGGTTAAACGAAACTGTAAAATATCTCCAAATGATTTTAACCCTTAAAATGTTGAAAGTTACGTTCTAAATCGAATGAGAAAATTTGACAGTTTGTGGTAGTTTGACCTGCTGCTGTGTGTACATATATGTTTTGCTGTTTTATTTATTCCTTGACTGTAGTACTCGTACCTCTATAAACATTCCGGGAAGCTTCAGAGTAAAAAGCGAAATACCTAAGTTTTGAAAAAAAATAACTATTGCTAAACTAAGATACCTAGTAGGTACCTACATTAAGCCTTCTATTAGATTCAAAGCAGTGGACAAGTTAACTTTACATTTTCATTCCTAAACTCGACACTTACGCACTTGGTTTTCAGACACAGAAGTTTCGCGAACGACACTAGTCTAAATCCTAGGTCACAGGGTTCCCCTAGCTTAGGCGGCAGGGTTTCTCATTATGTATGCAGCCTTTTCCCAAAATCCAATGTAACTGTGTGAAATAAAATTATTGGTATTGTATACAGAGGGTTTATTTTTTCCCTTAAATTAAAGAATAGGTGAAAGACCCTGCTGGGGAATCGGAAATAAATGAATCATCCTGTCGACGAACAGTCCATTGACGAATCGGTCTTAGGAGAACGGTTGCTGAATCGACTTCTACACCCACGACTCACGACTACGATAATAAGTAGACGATTGAACGACACGCGTGTCTGATCATTATTTTGTTTACTGCGGCGGATCATATACTTTTAGGCTTACTTGCGTTTAGGTCATGTAGTCCCCTAAAATGGTTTATTTGAAATAAGTAGCTAATAGCTTTACTTTAAAGCTCAAATTCCATGTTTTTTTTTTTTATAAAGAGCGTAGTACTCGCCACCAGCGTGCGTGTCTGACCACGAAGCAAAAAGAGTACCATATAAGATGTTAAAAAAAAAAGGTGACCTGGCGGTCGATTCTGTAAAAATCTCACCATGAAGACTTGCGTGGAGTGAGCTGTCAGTGTCATCCCACTGATGCTAGGGATTTACCGACGTTACATTGACAATCATAATCGAGATTTTAATAATGTTGTTTATCCAAATTCTATTGATCATTTTGTATTATTTCAAAGCTAGTATGCAGTTATGTGGCTAAACATTATTATTTTCGGGGTTTTAAAATAAAATAGCAAAACTGAAATTCAGTTTGAAACTCAATGTTGTTTTGTGTTAGATATTTAGATACTTACTAGCTTTGAAATAATATAAAATTATCAATAGAATTTGCATAAAAATGATTAAAATCTCGATTATGATTGTAAGTCAAAAGACCATTGCAGACACCGATCTACATAGCTTTCACATGACCTGACCAAGATTTTGTCTGGACTTTAAAAGAGACTGTGACCTCTGAGTTTGTTTCGGCCTTTCTTCTCAGAGTAGTCAGATAGGAAACGCCGACCCCATCTAGTTAAAAAAAAAATATGATTGACGTGTAAAAGTGTTTGTTCAAACCTACTTACAGAAATAAAATCATTTATCATTTAAGTGTAATGCTTGGTCAATCCCTAGCATCAGTGGGATGACACTGACAGCTCACTCCACGCTCACTTCACCTAAGTTTTCACGGTGAGATGGTTACAGAATCGTAGGTACTGCTGTAGTTTTTGGGAAGGCGTGAGCTTAGGTATGTATAAGTCACCCATGTTTGTCTTTATTGGTAGTGCATTTTATGATTAGCATTTATGCAAGAAAAGCTTTAAAATAAATCCTTTAAGTATGCCTGTTATTAAACTATGACCATTTCAGACACAAATCTACATGGTCCTCAAAGATTATTATAATATTATTCTAATTATTGTGAATGTGAGAACTATGTCGGTCATTGGTTTTTTTTATATTTATTTTTGTATTTTTCTCAGCGTAATCATGATCTGGCAGTTTGAGTAATTTATGCGGCCTACTGAAATGCCCTTTCTTTGGTATTGTTCGTCGAATCGTTGAGCTCCTTGAGTCTAAGTTGAGCTGCACGATTACTGACAATTGCGTGCACTGACTGGACAGGTCCACTCAATCTGTGTGGTTCTTTCCTCAAAAGACCATTGCAGACACCGATCTATATAGCCTTCACATGATCTGACCAAGATTTTGTCTGGACTTTAAAAGAGACTGTGACCTCTGAGTTTGTTTCGGCCTTTCTTCTCAGAGTAGTCAGATAGGAAACGCCGACCTCATCTAGTTTGAAAAAAAATATGATTGACGTGTAAAAGTGTTTGTTCAAACCTACTTACAGAAATAAAATCATTTATCATTTATGATCCATTCACAATTTTATAATCCTGTAAATTTAACATTACAACACAGCACTGTAGACGATGACTTAATTCCCTTGTTGGTATGATCCGTCAGTATCTTGTTACTCATCAATCTCAATTCATCTTACCAATATTTCTTGCAGTACTTAATCGGTATTATTGATATATTGACTTGCATAGCTGGGCCACGTTAATCAAATAGTTTTAACTAGCGTTACTTTGGGACGATCGTTAACTCGTGATCGTAATTGCATTTTATATGTCATTGCGCTTGCCGCGGTTGGTCCGGGGATGGGTGACCATCTGTGCATACCAAGACAGTTAAGCCGTTAGTCCCGGCTGTCATTCGTGGATCTTTGACAGTTGTTACGGGTCGTCAGAAGCCTGAAAGTCTGACAGCCAGTCTTAACAAGGGCTATCGTATTACCCAGAACCTAAGTTGTGGAGGTCAGATAGATAGTCGTTCCATGTTCACTGGCATTCAGCTGCATCCCGTTAGACTATAAGCCGACCCCAACATAAGTAGTATGAAAAAAGCTAGACAGATGATGATGATGTCGATGCGTCAGTGATTGAAATACTTATATAAAAAAAATTGGTATCGGCTATGGAGATCTAGGCAGGATATGAAAAATGTATAAAAGACTAGCTGACCCCGCGAACTTCGTACCGCCTAACATTTTTTTTTCTCTCCGTATGAACCATCCTCGTTCTTCAAGGAATATTCTAAAAAAAGAATTAGCAAAATCGGTCCATCCGTTCTTGAGTTATAAAATTACAACGAAAAGTGGCATTGATTTCTATAGATAAAGGAAGGGTGAAAGTATCATTAGAGTTTGTAATACCTAATAATGATTCAGTTATCGTCAGAACGTATTGTTCGCGGTGTGGCGCTGCCCGCGCGGTGTCTTTTTAGCAAATAGTAGGTACCTACCTACTATTACTTAAATAACGATTAACGGACTTATCGAAAGATAATGAGTCCGTTAACAATTTTTTAAGTTAACTTAAAAGTTAATACCTACGTTACTCAAATGTTAACTTAATTAAATAACGATTAACGGATTAACGGTCTTGTGTTCAGCTACGTTGATTTGGTTACATTGTACTGAGTGCAATCTAATCTAAGTAAAGGTACGACCAAGTAGACGCGTACATTGCGTGATTTAGTTCCAATCTTTAAACTAGATGGCGCTGTACAATTACGTCACGTTCCTGAATCGCGGTGTTAAGAGTCTCCGCCGTTGAATGACCCTCGCGCGTTTTTGTAAACAAATCATACTTACCTGGCATAGGGGATACCGTGATCAATAAGGCGGTTCCCCCAGGGCGAGGCCTCCCCATTGCACTGCGGTTGGGTTGACCCCTGCGATTATCCCTAATGTGGATAACTCGGATGCGTTATTTTTGATAGTGGGGACTGCGTACGCGCCGTCCCCCTCAGAATTCCCCATTACATTTAATAATATTTATTTGCAACGAAATTGACCAGTCAGTCACCGGTGTCCAAAGGGGGGCAGTTCCAGTAGTGATCGTGTATATATTCCGTTAGTCTCAATTTTTCAAAAATAGCCCTTTTTTCTCTATGTTGACAAGTTAGGTCGCTGAGAATGAGAAGAATTGCATTACTTATTGAACGTTTTTAACTACGGGAACTGGCTCTTTGATTTGATTACTAATGCAAACTTAACATTGGCCAAAATCGGTGAATGTTGATCGCCGGATTTCATCTTTTTCGCAGTTCTATACCGGCTTGATGATAAAGCCACTTTATTTCTTTAGTTTTTAATAAATACAACAAGTCGTGATGGCCCAGTGGTTAAGGTTCAAATTCGGGCAAGTACAAATGTTAATTCAATTCTTATGTAGTACTTTCGGAGTTTATCTTAAACATTACTGACATCGATGAAGGAGGTTCTGGACTTATCTAAACTAATATTAAAAAGAGTAAATATTTGTTTTTTTTTTATGTTTGTTACGCTTTTACGCAAAAAGGGCTGGCTTTGGACGAAATTTGACACATGGGTCGATCATGACCTGGATTAGGAAATAGGATACTTTCTATCCCGATATTCCCACGGGATCGAGACGTATGCGGGTCAAACCGCGGGGCACAACTAGTAGTTAAGTCTAAAACCGCCAACTCGTCTTGTGCAAGCGTGGTGATCTGTGCTCGTGCCTTCTATGTATGACAAGAGAGGTTTTTTACCCTTCAGTGGGTTCAAAGGCTGTTATTAGTATTTATAACAGAGCTACAATGAAACTCGACATAAACAAATTTATGCTAAAACGCGGTTAAACCAACAGTTGGATTAAAGACAGAGATAACGGTGGGCGAACAAATAAACAGAACAGGTGCACTCTGCTGCATTACGGCGGGTAAATCTAATAGCAGAGCGGGCGTGCCTTTAATAAATGTTTCGTTATTATTATATTGTTTTTAGAGGACATTTTTGTTGTACTCCTTTTAAAATATTAGAGTTATTTAATGACGATAATGTAGTTGTGTATTGTTGTTGAAGTTCTAGATAGGGTTTTCATTTTTCGAACAGTTGTAAGCTCTCTCCGCTGTCTTGCTTGTCATGGTTTGCTACGAAAGCGTAGAATGGTCCCACAATTACGGCTGTCCAAACACAGAGCTTTTTTAGGGTTTAGGGAACCCTTCGTGTGCGACACTGAAGCGCAATAACAGTCATTTTGTTAAAGTGACAAAAAAAACGGGCGAGCCTTACCGTAGTCGCATATGATATGTAACATCTGACATCTCACCTTGGTAATAAGCAAAACATTAACATTACATCCTAAAAATAAATATTCAGGTATTATTTGAAATGATCTTTCGTAACGATTAAGATATGTAACATCTGACATCTCACATTGGTAATAAGCAAAACATTAACATTACATCCTAAAAATAAATATTCAGGTATTATTTGAAATGATTTTTCGTAACGAAGAATAATTATTATTCTTCTTAAAACTGTTGGCTGACAGTACCAACCTCTCGGAAAATGAGTTGGTACCAACTGACGGCCACCTCTACCACCGCGCGCAATCATTGGTCAAATCAAATAGCGCGCACTTCCCCGGCTTCTTGTTACACACTTCCGTCGCATTTCAAGGAATCAATCCTACAGATTGCAGGAAAGCGAGAGGAAAGATATTACAAAACGAAAAATGTCAAGAAATTTTCAAAAAATGTATTTTTCTTCATTTCGGGCGCATGCGGCATGTCCCCTTTTGATACTGTTATTTTCATTCAAATTGCTGGAAATGATGTTAAAATGTTGCAATTAAAACTTTACATATTCATTCCTTGACTGTAGGTGGAGGTGGAGGACCTGCAATTTATTTAATAAACTATTATCATCATTCTCTGTTGGCGCCTTGGCGGATAACTGAACGAGCGCAATCAGCCGTAGCTAAATAAATAGAGATTGCGTGTATTTTTTAATTCTTTAAAGTGCACTGCAGACTGGCTCAATACAGTGAGAGGTACAATCAACGTTATTGATAAAAAACAAGTATCAGGTTCTTATCGACTGACCGGTTGGTGCAGTTGGTAGCGACCCTGCCTTCTGAGCCGCCCGGGTTCGATCCCCGGACAAGTCAAACATTTGTGTGCATGAACATGTCTGTTTGACCTGTGTCTGGGTGTGTATATGTATATCAGTCATTAGGTTACCGTAGTACCTACAGGCTCTATACCTAGTTCGGGACCTGAAGACCTAGTGTGGATGTTGTCTCATATTATTATTCTATTGAAACTCAGTAAAACTACGCTAGGCCAGCGAGCGGGCTAATTAAGTAACACACTAACAGTAACAAAGGCTTTTATTTTGACAGTTCAACAACATTCATTGCGTTATTGCCGTTGTCGAGCAGACAAATTTTTCGAACATATGAAGCAATGGATTAGCAATATCCTTCAAAATGATTGTGATTGAAAGTGTGTTACGCAATTAGGGCTATTATTGCGTAACACACATAAGGCTATTATTTATCTACTCATGTGATTAGGGTGCTGCTCACGGTCAAAGAGTACCACTGACGTCCGGTCGACTGTACCTACCAACCTACTAAAACTACGGTTTCCTAGAAGCGCGGTTCCGTCACGGCTGTCATGAAAAACTGTCATGTTCATTTTCACCAGTTTGACATTTAGAAGTCAAAAACCGCTCTGTATTTGGACAGTCGTTAGTGTATGACTCTTCACGGCTTTTGAAACCAAAGCTTTAGTGAATATCACTCTCGACAAAGAGACTCGTAAAAATTTGAGAAATAAATAACCCGACCGCAATAAACAACAAAAAAGTTCAAGAATAGATCACTTTTCAAGCAAAGTTTAGTGGCAGTTATTTTAGTTTTAACTCAGATTTTATACCAGCATCAGATTGCTTGAATCCAGTTTATCAATAAAAAAATTATGTGTAGGTATTTTAAAAAAAATCTTGTAAGTACTAAAGCCTACAATCTGAAAATCGAGCCAGCCAGTCAACACACGCTATTAATTTCCGTTACTTACAACATTTTATTTCTCACGAATTTCTCGATATTGATAGTTTCGATTAGCTTATCTGTTTAACGATATACTTATTTGATGTCAATGTATTTGACGTAAACGTGCAATTTTTAGAAATTGGAGTTTAATTATTTAAAAGACTTGAAACGATCAAACGTACTGTACCTAGGTAGGTAAATGTTTTCGTTTTCGAAACCTTGTATAGGTAATTAATTAAATTCAATGTAGTGTAAAATATATCGAGGCATAAGTACTTACTTAATCAGATATATCTAGAATTAGAGAACTATAATGTTCCCACTGCTGGAACACAGGCCTCCTCTCTATGAGAGGGAGCGTGGGCCATAATCTACCACGCGGGCCCAGTATGGATTGGTGGATACGGTTGCCAACTTTTTTTATATCAAACTAGCTCACCCCGCGAACTTCGTACAGCCTAACGTTTTTTTTTTTAATTTTTCTCCGTATGATCATCCATCCTCGTACTTCAAGGAATATTCTAAAAAAAGAATTATCAAATCGGTCCATCCGTTCTTGAGTTATAAAATTACAACGAAAAGTGGCATTGATTTTTATAGATATAGATATAGTATTTTCGAAGCCATTGCCTGAAAAAATATAGAAGATGCTGAATAAATAAAAAAATTAAGTTGGTATGTAAAAAAACACAGGGTTTTTTTATGTCTCCTATGTATTATTAAACTCTAAAATAAATTATGGTTCCACAAAACCTTTATTTCACCTTTTACTAGATTAATACTGGCCATATTGCGCTCATCTCGCCATTTTGTGTTCATCACTGAAGATATAATGCGCTCAGTAAAAGCTGAAGTTGGTATAGAGATAATTAACAAAGTCAGTATCACTGAGATTTATCAACACATTTTTGGTCAGAAAGAGCAAGCCAGGATTTGGTTAAACTGATTTATTTCTGAATACAAATTTTAAAAATAGATTATGGCTACGTTTCGTTTTACACTTATTTTAATACAATAATATAATTCAAATTTTCATACAAAATATAGTAGTTTCGCCTACTATGTTTTTATTTTAGAATTATAGTATTTAGGCCTATAATATAGTAGGATACATATCTCTGTCTACGGATACATATTATACAGGGCGTCCCACGGATATGCCACATGGAGGGAAAGTACCTTGACTATTGTAGATGTAACATGTTACTGAAAGAAGACATTAATTGAATAAAAAAAAAACAATTTAAACCGCATTCATAGATATTTGAATAATTACATATGATTGTCGGCCGTAACGAATATTTATTTGTAGAACTGTAATCATAAAAATCATCAATACAACTCTCTAAGTTCATATTATCCTATTGAATTACTATTTCATGAAATCATGACATTTGAGGCCAATTCTATCTTAAAGAGTTGTATTGCTGATTCTAATGGCTATTCCCACGCAATAGACGTGACAATGGTCAACTTTGTCTTCAATCCACTAAGACGACCCTTATGCACAAAAGTGTACCTATACTGTAGGTATACTCCAGTCATTTATGACAAAGTACCTAAAAGTTGGAGAGAACTACCTCAATCCATGTTTATAAATAAACTTCGTACTTTTTTGACCGCCAGAGCATATTATAGCGTTACTGAGTTCCATAAGAAAAGGAATTTGCCTTGACATAAGTAATTAATTAGGTATATTCATTTGGAGCTACTTAACTAATAATGTTGATTTACTCTATAATTTTAATAACACATTAATAATTAAATGTGACATCTTTTAATATTTTGTTAATTTATTTTTTTATTGTATAAATTTATTATTTTGCACGTCACTTACTGACAAACATGTTTGCACTTAAGGGGCCGTGCACGAAATCGACTGATTTTGATCAAGTTTGTGCATTATTTGTAGGAAAGGGAAACATTATTTAAACTAAATTATTTGTGATTCGAAAACTTGAGTCCTTTGTTTTGCATGTGGCTGAAAGGGATTTTTCAAAAAAGTTAAGTATTCATGGGAAATCACTAATATTCGCAACAAGTTTTCCAAAAAAAGACGCGAGACTGACGTTTGATAATTTTTTTATTAGAAACTACGTTTGATTTTGAATATTAAAAATTATCATCAACATCATTATATGGTCTACTTGCATGTAGCTGGACCACTTTTTTCAACTTCGATACAAAATATAGCAGAAAAATAATGTTGAAAAAACCTATTTTTCGAAACAAACCCTGGTAGTAATGTATTTTTTCCTATTATTGAGCAAGCCGTTTCAAGAAATTTAAAAATCACACATTAATCTTCAGCTAATCTTAAAATAAAATTAAAATTTAATTTTATGATTACACAATATTTTCATTTAGTAAATCAAAGGTAAAAAAAAACTATTTTTTCGAGAGCGCAAAAGTGATGAAACTATTAAGAAAGAAAGAAAGAATAACGTTTATTTAACAGGTGCTGTGACTGACACGAATGGTTTAGCGCCATGAAAACTGTACTTTTGTAGTCACACAGACATACTGTTTCACAGTTTCAATTATTTCCAGTTTTGTCAGAATTAGATAAGAAATTGACAAAAGAGTGTTTTTTATGTGCATGGGAGCCTTAATTAACTTTATCATCTTGTATGCACTTTCTACGAGTATGTATGTACAAACTCATGTTTAAGCAAATAAAAAATCTTATCTTATAATTCGGTAAAGCCATATTTGTTACGGTCGCGAATCATATTTTAACAACATGCAACCTGACGTTGATCAGCAAATTGCAAAAAACGTAAGTAAATTTGAATTTCGCGGGCTACCCTGGCGCGTCCCCCTTAACTACTGTTATTATTCCTCAATCAAAATTGCCACAGTACTTAAAGTGTTCTAGAAAAATGTGTAGGTACTGTAAAGTACCCATAAAGGTCATTACATTGAGGCTTATCGCTCCTGCGGGGCTAGCACGGCCTCTGTGATAGGCTTGAGTCACGCATTTTATCACGGTTTTTGCTCCCAAACCGTGATAAAAATGTGTGACTCAAGCAATCAAATCAATAGGCCGTGCTCGCCCCGCTGGGGCTGCAGTCCTGGCATAGATAGCGATCGCTTTACGACCGAATTCGGTCGCAAAGTCCTAACGATCAACCGGACGCCGCGCCGCGCCGCCGTGGCTTCTGATGTTTGAGACACAAAAGCTTATGAGATAACGCCTTCTGCTAACTAATGTGCTGGCTGAGCTCCTTGGAAAACGCTATCGATCGTTTCGACTAGATTAACGTAATTAAAAGTTGGAGTGATAGTTGCACACAACAGAAGCAAAGTGAATTAATCTGTTATAATAAAAAGCTTCAACTAAATTAAACGTGCGAGCGTATTGAATGTATTACTACTTCAGTCAGTCGCGTGACGTCACATTAAAATAATGAATCAATCATTAGCTTTAAATCTTTTTAACCATCATTTAGGCGTTAAACAACATTTTACAAGGCAGATGTGAGTGGAAACGCTGGTTGGGGACGCCCTAGAAGGACATAATAGTTTCTCGAGAATACTTAATATTAATTTTTCATTGATTGGATTTAAATATTTTAATAGTAATGGTTGGGTAACGAATAATTTAATTTTATTTAAATAATTTAAATAAAAATATTGATTTATAGTGTCAAAAATATGAATAATTGAATGGAGATTGTTCTGCATCCATACATTTTTCGCCCCACAACCAACAGCGAACGAAAATTACTGTGCGTGTTCTAAATTACATAATTATATGCCAATACGTATATGCCAATAAAGACAAAGTTTAATGACGGACAACTTGCAGAAAGCATTTATTTAAAAAGAAAACAACGATTTTGAGGTTACATTTAGTAAGAAACAATCCTTTCAATACTTAGAAATACATGCTAGTAAACGCCTGTAACTAATGTTATTTATATTGCCTTTAGGTGGCTAGTTAAGTTAAGAGACTCAGTAAAACATTTAAGTACTTATGTACTTACCTATCTTGTTTGGTGTTAAATAAAGCAAATTGACATCACAGAATTCGTGAGTTTATGTATGTATGACCATTATATATAAGCACATGCCAACACAATTAAAATGTTCTCAATTTCTACATCCTATAACTATAAAAATCAATGCCACTTTTCGTTGTAATTTTATTACTCAAGAACGGATGGACCGATTTTGCTAATTCTTTTTTATAATATTCCTTGAAGTACGAGGATGGTTCATACGGAGAGAAAAATTAAAAAACAAAATGTTAGGCGGTACGAAGTTCGCGGGGTCAGCTAGTCGGTCATAGTTTTGACTGACAGCGTTCTAATAACTGTAGATATGATATAGTTATTAGAACGCTGTCAGTCAAAACTATGACAGATTATGGACGAGTTAGGTACCTACTTGTTAAGAGCGTTTATACCTTATGAGTGGCAACGTCGCAATTTAGTGTCATATTTCGTGGTTTTAAATTTTTATCATTTGATCGGAGCTATATTTAAAAAATCCGTTTAATTAACTTTTTAGAATTACGTGAAAGTGTTTAAAAATAAGTAACCGTAATGCTTACAGTTATTTTACAATGAAAATAACGCCCTGCAAGTTTCCAATGTATTATTTGCATATAAATAGAACTGTAAACGCAACGATTTCTTACCTTTTACACAGTTTTCACATAATTCTAAAAAGTTAATTAAACAGATTTTTAAAATATAGCTCCGATTAAATGATAAAAATTGAAAACCACGATATATGACACTAAATTGCGACGTTGCCACTCATAAGGTATAAACGCTCTTAATACATGAAAATTATTTGCAATCTATGTACCCACTAATAATATTATTATTGGTACCAAAGTCAATGTCATGTTATTAATTTATACATTTTTATTTCTATTTAATTCTTATAGATTTGACCAATGTTATCAATCAATTTTACCTTTACCATTTTTTATAATTTTTAATCATCATTTCTTATTGTATGTTTATTTAATTTTAATGTACCTTTTTACCGACGTCACCAATGTTTCAATATTAGTACCTACTTATTACTAAGTAAGTTAGCTTATTTCTCTATTTCCTTGTTTTATGCCTATGGTATTTACCTCTATGTAACTGTTGCACTGTTATTATACTTTTAAGATAAGATTTATTTATTTAATTAAACATTGTATACATGCAAGAGCATGCAAGATATTACATCGTTTGAGTCCAATCATGTTTAGCCGTAAGTATCGGCGTGCAAATATTTCCTTAACATTGAAAAAAAAAATTAATTAACAATAAGAAAAATTGCCTAAACTAGTCGCTCACAAAGTTTATAAATTAGAAATGATTTTATGTTATAATGTCAAAAATTCCATATTCATATAAATTTAATATTAGTGTCAGGAAAAAGATAAAATAATTCAATAAAAAAAAACTTTTTCGGCTAGATATTCGGAGACACTCTAATATGCTTTTTGAAAGAAAAAAAAATTCATTGACGCATGAACACCTTACTAAAAAAAAACAAAAGAAAGCTTTTAAAAATTAAATAAGTGTTTATATCGGTGTAATCAATTGTTGGCGAACATAATAAAAATAAAGTTGTCACAAGAAAATATTGCTGACACCAAAATCTGATTCACCCAAACAGACTATTCAGCCGTGAGTCACTCTGATGAACAGAATGAAAACCAAACAGTGTATCTTCCACTTCCATATCCAGTAGGTACCGTTCAGACACCCCTCCCAATCCCAAGTTCAACTTTAACAGTATCTCTGTAATTGTACAAAGAGAATACTCACATGTAGAATAAAAGCATGTACCGTCGACGAAACAGTAAAGTGTGCAGGCAAGATATAGACATCTTTTGCACCCCGCAGGCATATTTATTGTTTTAGCGCGTAAATGGTTGTAATACCACTGAGTACATATCGTTATCTCTAACCTTTTATCTTTCATTATTACAAGGAACTAGTGAAGTGTCTGTACTTTACTTACCGCTCTGGCTACCTTTCGGGAATCCAGGCATGATGTAATAGATACTAACAGTCGCCAGTACATCAGGTTATACGAAACTGTCAAATTTCTCCAGATTATTGTAAACCTTAATATGTTGAAGGTTAAGATCAAAATCGAATGAGGAAATTTGACAGTTTGTGGTAACTTGAGCTGCTGCTGTGTGTACTTTGCTTTAACGTTAATACTTTTTGGCGTGTAGTTACTCGAACCTCAAATAATTCCCATTTTGCGCTTCTAAAAATGTTATTGAACACTCTCTAATATAATGATCTTTATGTGGACCTCAAATAATTACATTAATAACCATTTAAAAAATACTAAATAGCCAAGTAATTGTGACCAACTTGAATGTAGGGTTCGCTGACCGCTATCGCGGCATCGCTCGCCTTGCCTCGACTTGGCGCGCGGTTTCTCTCTTTGCTAATCTTTTTTTTTTTTTTTTACGGGGGGAAATCCTCATGGACTACCTCCGCCTGGGAAAAAGGCGGAGGGGCGTGCCGGACTCTTACCGGCTAAAACCACCCCGGTGTCTCCTTGCACGTGCGCGCGGGGCCGCGGGAATCCAAATTCTTCCGCGGCCCCACACTAGTGCTGGCCCGGTCTGTCCGGGCCTCGTCTCCTGCACGGGGTAGTGAGGTGTTGTAACTACCCCGTGCATCGCCTCAGAGGCGCGCATCGACACCCGCGCGCGCCTCCGCCTCGGGTCCATCAAATAGGGGGCGGGGACTTCCCAAAGTCCCACGCCCCTGGACGCATTCATGGGGGCCGGAAAAGGGCGTTGTCCGGCCTTCTCCTGCGCCCGGTGCGCCTTCTGCGGCCGGGGAAGGGAGTCGAGATCTCCCTCTCCCGTTCCGCAGTTTCCTTCTGCGACATCACGTCCTCGCACAAGGACACCACCGCGTCCCACGACTCTGCGCTACCGACCATCCTCCGCACTACGGTCGGCAGCGACAGATCGCCTCCTACTTCATTTGTGAGGACACGGCACTGCTCCTCCCAAGCTAGACACTCGGCGAGCGTGTGTTGCGCCGTGTCCTCCCCGCAATGGACGCAATGGTGGCACCGAGCGTCCGGCTCCCTGCCTATGCGGCACAGGTACTTGCCGAAGCAGCCGTGCCCCGACAGCACCTGCGTCACCCTAAACGACAGGGAGCCGTGCCTTCTCCCGAGCCAGTCGTCGAGTACTGGCCGGATCGCCTCGACGGTAGCGAGGCCGGCGGTAGGGCGCTGAAGCCTTTGCCGCCATTCCGCCACCAAGACCTGACGGAGCTCCTCGCGGCGCAGCGCGATCTGCCGCTGCACCGGCCTCGAGCCCCGTGCCCGCTCTTCCTCGCGCCATCGATATAATGACGCGAGTACTTTCGCCTCTAGGTCTCAGGGCGGAGATCCGGCCAGGACGCAAGCCGCCTCGTAGGAAATCGTGCGGTACCCGCGGACGACTCTGACGGCCATCGCCCTCTGCGGTTTGCGCAGAATGGCGAGAGTGCCGGCCGTCATGTCCATCGCCCACACAGGGGCCCCATACAGGGCCATGGACCGCACGATTCCCACGTACAACCGCCTACAGGCGGCGCTCGGGCCCCCCAAGTTAGGAAGCAACGTTGAAAGCGCGCCCGCTGCACCCATCAGCTTGGGCGCCAGCCGCCGGAAGTGGGGCCCGAATTCCCATCGGCTGTCGAGCACCATTCCCAGATACTTCATGGTGGACTCGACAGCTATCCGGGCCCCGCTGACCACGATGTGTGATCCCGGCGCCGGCGCACGTCGGGGGCCATGAAACACCATGGCCTCCGACTTGTTTAGGGCCACCTCCAGGCCCCGGGCGCTGGATGCGGTTCACCACCTGGGATACCGCAGCCGTGGCTATCAACGTCGCTTCCCTGTGCGAAATCCCCCGGGCAGCGACAAGCGTGTCGTCCGCATAACACGTCAAGTCGGTGCCCGACGGGAGTTCGCCTCTCAGCACCCAGTCATAGCCGATGTTCCACAGGAGCGGTCCCAAGACCGATCCCTGTGGAACACCGCACGACATGAGGTGCTGACCGGCACCGTCATGTCCCCGATAGGTGACGCATCTATCCTCCAGATAAGCCCCTACCGTACGGCGGAGGTAGGGAGGCACGTGATGGTATTTCAGAGCCTCCCGAATACAACTCCAGGGTAGGGTGTTGAATGCGTTGGAGATGTCTAAAGACACCGCCAGCACCACCCCACCCTGGGACACCGTCTCCTCCGCCAGGGCCCTCACGCGCATGATGGCGTCTATGGTGGAGCGCCCCCGACGAAAACCGAATTGGTTGTCGTCCAGGTCCGGCCCCTCCCTGCACAAGTGGCTGACGAGGCGATCTGCGATGATGCGCTCAAAAAGTTTGCCCGCCTCGTCGAGCAACACTATGGGCCGATACGCGGACGGTGAGTCCGCGGGGCGCCCCTCCTTCCTGAGCAGGACCAGCCTCCCCTCCTTCCACACACTGGGAAACTGACCCTGCTCGAGACATGCCGTGAAGAGCCCCCTCAGCTGGGGCTCCAGCTCCTTCAGAGCCAGGACGAGAGCTCGACCAGGAACTCCGTCGGGTCCGGGCGCTGTGTTCTTAGCCCGGAGTCGCGACACGGCCGCTCTCGTCTCTGCTTGCGTCACCTCGGGGACATCGGTGCTCTCCTCTTCTGGAGAGTCTGTGGCTGAGGGCGAAGCCATCGCCGGGGGAACGTGTCCCGCTCGCTCAGGGAAGAGGGCCGATACTACCGCCTCTAGCAACTGGGGTTGCATGCTTTGCACCAGTGGAGGCGCCCAGGGACGCAACTTGCCCCGTACCCAACGGTAGGGGCGCCCCCACGGATCCCGATCTAGGGACCCCAGCAGCTTTTACCTGGCACGTGACTTAGAGTCGCCGATGGCCAGCCACAGAGTCTCCTTGGACGCGCGGTACACCTCATACAGCGCGTCTTCCTCGACGGAATCCTTGCTAACCTTTTTTTAATTTTTTTTTTGTTTCCGGGGTGGAAAATCCTCATGGATGTCCGCCGCCCTGGGGCGGGCGGCGGGGTCTGTCAGACTCTTACTGACTAAAAACCACCCCGGTGTTCCATCTCACACCTACGCCGGGGGTCGCGGGAACGTACGATCCTTCCGCAACCCCCGACTGGTGCTGGCCCGCCATTGCGGGCCTCTTCGGGTCTGGGGGGGGGAGTGAGGTGTTTGACTCCCCCCGTGACGCCTAAGAGGGGCGCGCGTGGAACACTACGCGCCGCCACCTCGGGTCCTGGTGTGTGGGTAGCGACGGACGTCCCCGTGTCCGTCGCCCCTGGACCCATTTAGGGGGGCTGGAAGAGGGCGTTGTCCGCCCTCCGCCGACGCCCGGTGCGCCTGCTGCGGGCCGGGTGAGTGGATGAGATCTCCCTCTCCCTTTCCGCAGCCTCCTTCTGCGAGACGACTGTTTCGCAGAAGGAGACCACCGCGTCCCAGGACTCGGCGCTGCTGACCATCGATTCGACTACGGCCAGCAGCGACAAGTCACTGCCTACTTCTGAGATGAGGGCACGGCGCGGCTCCTCCCAAGCGGCACACTCTGCCAGCGTATGCCACGCCGTGTCCTCCCGGCAGTCGACGCAGTGGTGACACCGGGCGTCCGGCTCCCTGTTTATGCGACACAGGTACTTCCCGAAGCAACCATGCCCCGAGAGCACCTGCGTCGCCCGAAACGACAGGGAGCCGTGCCTCCTCCCAAGCCAACGCTCGAGCACCGGCCGGACCGCCTCGATGGTGACGAGGCCGGCGGTAGGGCGTGAAAGCCTGTCCCGCCATTCCGCCACCAGGACCTCGCGAAGCTGAGACCGACGCAGCTCCATGTGTCGCTGCATCGGTCCCTCGCCTCGCGCCCTCGCTTCCTCGCGCCACTGATACAATGACGCGAGTGCTTTCGCCTCAAGGTCCCAGGGCGGGGATCCGGCCAGTACGCAGCCCGCCTCGTAGGAGATCGTGCGATACCCCCTGATGACTCTGACGGCCATCGCCCTCTGCGGCTTTCGCAAAACAGCGATGCTGCCGGCCGTCAGGTCAGAGGCCCACACCGGGGCCCCATACAGGGCCATGGATCGCACGATCCCCACGTAGAGCCGCCTACAGGCGGCGCTTGGGCCCCCCAGATTGGGAAGCAGAATCCTTGCTAACCTAACCTAACCCATTCGGTCGGCGCACGCTAGCTTAGTAACTGCGACCAAATGTGAAAAAGACAGATAAAAAGAGGCTCGTTTATTTTAAAAAGTGTGCATCAATAAAAGCCCAAAAATCGTTTAGATGTTCATTGATACAAAATTAAATCTTTAGAAGGTCAATACATTTTGAGAGAACCAGTTTTATATTTTCCATACTTTTTTAAACATAAGACGCAATACGAACAAGTGATGTCAAAGACTGGACAGAACAGCACGCACACCACTTTAAATAAAAAGTAGTTGTATAGCAGGCTGCATAGGTACATAATTAACTCTTTTGTTGACTGTACTCAAGTATGTACTTATAACTATGGTTATTTTGTGATGTGACTGATGTGTTGCTTTACTAACTCAAAGAGCGTCTCTTAGGGAAACTAAATACTGTTTGTGTGAGACTTTGAGCTTTGACGTATTCATATTAATGCAGTGAATATAGGGTTTTTTTATGGACCCAGATATTTTTTACAGGAAATACTAGTTTTGTGAAACTAGCTAAGAATCAGAGATTTATTTTTCCTGGTACTTAAATAATTAATTAATTAATTTTCGTATTTAAATTGTTATCAAAGTAACATAGGCAAAAGGAGTTAACCGTTTTACTTAAGTTACTTTTACATTTTGACGTGAATATTGTCAATGCATTCATCATGTGAATTGCGATGCGCGCGCAACAATGCGCTGAAACCATAATAAAACAACGTAACCGGCAAACCGAATAAAAAAATTGTTTAAAATTTTATTCGCACATTTTGAATGCAATTTTGCAATGAAATTTCTTAGGATTTCAGAATTACAGCAAAAAAGAAAAAAAAGTTGAGGTATTTTCAGAATTTAATTCTATTGAGGAAATTTAACCCAATTGCGTTTTTCTTCAGTGAGAGTATTAATCAAATAGTTATTATATATTATATCCAAAAATTTAATCCTTAAATACTGTAATAATGAAATAAATGGTTACGAAAAAGCCCCCAATTTATTTTGGTATCCTGCACGAGTTTGTGGTTTCAAATCCAGGCAATAACCAATGTGACTTTTTCTATTCATACTTATGTACTTTCTTAGTTTATTTTCGACATTACTGACATCGCTGAAGGATAACATTGTGAGGAAACCTGCAATGATAGTATTTAAAAATCTCTATTCTATTCTATTTTTAATAAATGGCAAGCAAAGCCGATGTCGAATTTAAAAATCTCACCGTGAAGTGAGCGTGGAGTGAGCTGTCAGTGTCATTCCATTGATGCTAGGGATCGACCAACGTTACATTTACAATCTTAATTGAGATTTTAATAATATTTTATCCAAAATCTATTGGTCATTTTATATTATTACAAAGCTAGTATGTAGTTATGTGGCAAAAAATTACTATTTTCGGGGTTTTTAAATAAAATAGCAAAACAGAAATCCAGTTAGAAACTCAATGTTATTATTTTTTAGACAAAGAACTTAGCTTTGAAATTATATAAAACTATAAATAGAATTTGCATAAAAAATATTTTTAAAATCTCGATTATGATTGTAAATGCAATGCTTGGTCAATCCCTAGCATCAGTAGGACGACACTGACAGCTCACTCCACGCTCACTTCACCTAAGTTTTCACGGTGAGATTGTTACAGAATCGACCGGCAGATACTAGGGTTTGACACTTTTGACAGCTCACTTCACGCTCACTTCACCTACGTTTTCACGGTGAGATGGTTACAGAATAGCACTGCTGGACTTATACAGGGTGACGGGGACACTGACATTCTTAACCCCTACAGTTGAAAAAATTCGTAGGTTTATTTAAAAACAAAGTAAAGAAATAAAGAAAGAAAATACGTTTATTTGCGGTAAATATGACGCAGAAAATGAACACACACAAAAAAAGAACAAGTTGGGGAAAATATGCGTCACATCGACGCAAAACGGCCATCGCTCAGCAAAATGCTACGACCCTATGCGAGACAGAGCCCCAGCGCTGGTTTTCAGCGGGTTTTCATGAGATGTTCCATACATTTTGACCGTGTAAGAATTGCACTTTCCTTTAAAACAACTGTTTTTTTTTAAAAAACAACCGTCGATAATTTTCTTTCTAAATCATGAATCACGTGCTAAAATCAGGGTTACAGTTTGCGCGTCGATGTCTGCCTCCCTGTATAGTTAATATAAATCTGAAATCGCTAACCCCTCTTGAGCAAGCGTGGTGATCAATGCTCGGTCTTGAGCAAGGGTGGCGATCACTGCTCGTGTCTTGAGCAAGGGTGGTGATCAGTGCTAGTGTCTTAAGCAAGCGTGGTGATCAATGCTCGTGTCTTGAGCAAGGGTGGTGATCAATGCTCGTGTCTTGAACAAGGGTGGTGATCAATGCTCGTGTCTTGAGCAAGGGTGGTGATCAATGCTCGTGTCTTGAGCAAGGGTGGTGATCAATGCTCGTGTCTTGAGCAAGGGTGGTGATCAATGCTCGTGTCTTGAGCAAGGGTGGTGATCAATGCTCGTGTCTTGAACAAGGGTGGTGATCAATGCTCGTGTCTTGAGCAAGGGTGGTGATCAATGCTCGTGTCTTCTTTACATATATTATATGAGAAGAGGCCCTTTCTCTGTAGTGGGACAATAATAGGCGGGTATTATTCATCACTGAAGGTTAGACTCTGACTCAGAAACTGGCATTCACAACCTAGCAAGACTGAATGTCACATCGTCAGGATTTTGACGGCCAGTAACCACTTCCATATCGATCCCGGAAATTTCAATTGTCGTGAAGGACAAAACACGATTTTTCAGTAGAGCCAAAAATGGATACAATACATCGAATAGTAAAAAAATAAATAATCAAGCCGTTGAGAATCCAGGTCGTAGGGAGCTTTTTTTGAAAGATAGGATTATTTTAAATATAGCAATCGATAGAGCTCGCGACGCTGTTTCCAAATTGAACTGACAATTGAAATGTCCGGTATCGATATCATCGTAAATTTTATTTACCTTCAGACTAGGACGGAAGGATTACACATACTGTATTCCGCTCCCCAAAGCAGTGGTTTTGTCACGTATCACTCTTAAGTGACACTTGTCGCGGCTGTAAGGAGCCTTGTCGCTGCGTGTGGACGCAAATACGTCGAGTCGCTCATTGAAAATGGTACTGCGTTCTTCTTTTGCACTGAGCTTAATACTTACGTATATTTTTTGGTCCTGTAGGAAAATATCTGGATGTTTATGTTTATGTTTAAGGGTTTTTGGTATTTTAAAATGTTCTAGTTCAACTAGATATCTGTTCTCAATCACGTAACTGTTATTTTTCAACTCTCACAAAACTCACAAAATATGTTTAGCTGTTCGAGCTACAAAACCAAATCAGATCACAAATAATTTCATTTAATTAATTTAAGCAATAAATAATTAATAATAAAAATATTACAATTAAGAAAAAAAATTATAATAATAGATTTCAATTTATTTTTCGAATTACAATGAAATTTGAATTATATGATTCCAACATTCTATGAATAGGGCAGCGCAAGCCAGAGTTCGTACGACAAGAATTTAGCGCGCACAGAGTACGTGCACGAACCTGACGCACGTGAACTGGTTAAAAAAATACTGGTTTAATAATACAGGTAGCTCATAATAATAAAGCATAATCACCATCTATAATGGTCTGCAGGAAATACATTGTAACATTAGGTACCGTGTTTCAATTGACCCCTGCGATTGAACCTCTCAATAAAGCTTGCTAGATGTGGGTAGATGGAGATATGTTTACAGTAGAGCTGTCAGTCCGTCACTCGCAACCATGACCGTATGGGAGACGCACTAATTGTGTGTGCTCTGTCCTTGACATACGCTCATTGCAGTGTCTGCATTAATATAATATATGTCTGTCTATCTGTTTGTAATTGATTTGTTTGCATAGTAAGTACTAGGATTTGGACAGCTATGTTAATTCACTATATTGCGGAAATACTTAATTTGCTAAACCTAATGGAAATCATCTAGTAAATTCGTAAATATTTAATTAGATAAAAGTGCATGTAGTTTAAGTTCTTGTGAATCGACCACGTAAATGATTTGGTGCCCAACACGTGGCAGAATGTAGATGTCGTAGAAAAGTATTTCTATTATTTTGGATCTTATTTCCCTATGTATGTTTTGTACAATCGTATTTTTACCAGTCTCAAAAAGGACAGAAATTGTATTAGCGCCTTACTTAATCTTGTCACCTGTTTTGGCGCCCAACGTGGGGCATAATTATAGTGACAAAGACTATTATTCCATTTACTTTGGATCATGTTTCTCAGTGTATGTTATTATACCGTTTATTTCACCAGTCTCAGAGGTACAGAAAGTGTAATACAACCTTATGTTATCACTTGTTTTGTGCGCCCAGCGCGGGGCAATTTTATTTCTCATTTCTCTCAAGTATGTATAAAACTTCGATCAACAATACCGACTAGATATCGGGTCAGCGCAAAAAATACGTCCCGGTAAATAACAGCGCACTTGAGACGTGAGCTCTTATTTTGTTTAGTTCGGTTGAAACGCAGCCGTAAACACGACTTAATTACTAGGTGCCATGGTTGTAATTAGGTTGGACTTATAACTGTTTTAAACTTTTTTACGCGCACAGCATTTAGCTTTGATTTTATACGAGACCAGTTATCTAGTTGGTATTGTTGATCGATGGTGTAAAACACATGATGAATGCAATGTCGATGTAGATTATTGTACCTAACGGTTCAATAAGTCTTCGATCAAAAACGATTGAACCATACGATCCTTTTCAAAGATTGTCAATGGTAGGTCTTATCACATTACTATTTAAGTAAAAAAGGTATAAAAGCCCAATAGGTTTAAAATCGTATTCCATTTAGTTTTATCCCAAAAATTTGTACACATGACCATTGTCTTACCATTTCATATAAAACTGAATGTTATGTCACCCTCTGTCACAGGCTCCTGCAAAACAGTGTAATGCTATTGTTACCGATTATACACAAGTCATTCCGGCTATTTCCAGCCACGTGGACGTTAAACTACTGTTTACAGAAGATTTTGATCGTTTCCACTCGATTGCTTGAACATTACAGACTTCAGACGTGACTGATCTACGTTTCGTAGTATCCAATTTTACTTTGGCAACGGTGGTGTTATCTTGCTCTTAAAAACACATAAGGGAATCAACTAAGTTGCCTCGTAGATGTCCAAAAACGACCGTCTTAATTTAATTTCGCTGATCTCATCTGATCTGCAAAATTGGCAACGATTTAGGTACTTGTTTCATATAATTCACGTGTTTTAATAAAATTGTCAGTGGAAATAGCTCAAAGATGCACAAAATGTCAGTTGAAATCGTTAGCGTCGGAGTTTGCAATAAGCATGAGTTAAGTTCGTTTGTTGCATAGTTCGAAAACTGAGCTAGGACAAGTTGCAACAACTTAGTCGAGGCGCGGTTACTTGAACTTAGAATGCCGATACACTGGGTGCAAAGCTGGAAATATAATAGCTTTGACTTTTTGGCTTATAATCATTTGCTGAATCCAGTACCCCAATTATGTTACACACTTAGGTACAATCCATTGCTATGTTTGAATTTTTTTTCAACATCGTAAATAACGCAGTGAATAGTGTTGAATTATTGTCAATAATGTATGGTCCAATCGTCATCGTAAGTTTGTGACGCAATTGGGCTGCAGGATCTGTTCCCCTGTTAGAAAATGACGTCGCTATATCTACAACTTTGAAAACTGTCGACCATTGATGATATTTGATAATGTCTTCAAAATGGCCAGGATTAAAAGGCACATAACAACACCCTAATTGCGTAACATACTTTCAATCACAATCTGAATAATTTTGAAGGATATTGATAAATATTGCTTCATATGTTCGAAAAATTGGTCTGCTCAACAATGTAAATAACGCAATGAATGTTGTTGAGCTGTCAAAATGAAAGCTATTACTACTGTTAGTTTGTAACGAAATTACATCGCAGGACCTTTTAAATTCCTTGAGGAGCATCTTTAGTAACAACACCAAAGTTTCTCTAGTCTTAGAATACTTGTATCATGTTTATTGGCTAGTAAAAACGCAGAAATTTTAATGATCATGATCAACAAATTAAAATAAACTTAAGTCCATCGAAACTAAAGATCACTTTCGATACTTTGGTGTTAAGCGTCACGCTATCTATGCCACATTTTTTACTGGATACCTTTCCCAACACAAAATATTATAAGCAGATTGTGAGTAAGCAGTTAAGGGCCCTTGTTTAATGAGCTGCTCATATTTAGTGGTCCCTTCATAAGACTGTCATTTTTGTCCTCGTAACGTAAAACAGAGCTGACGTAGCTCCCCAGTTCAATTGGCGAGCGATTCAATTTAAAGGTTCGCTGGTGCTCGGGCAAATTTTTGGTCATGTTTTGATTTTTATTGCTGTTGTGGGGAAATTGATTTTGTGAAATATAATGGGCAGTGCCTGAAATCCAAGAAGCAGTATAGCAAAGGTACGATGATACTAATTACTTTAAACCACATTTAGTCTATACCCAATTATTTTAGGACGTACCTCTCATGCCAACATTTCTGCCTAAGTTTAAACTAATATAATAGAGCTAAAGAGTGTGTTTGTTTGAACACGCTTATCTCTAGAACTACTTGTCGGATTTGAAAAATTGCACCTTCATTTGATATCCCAATTTTTAAGGAAAGTTTTACGTTCTTTAACACCATCTTACGTCCCCTAGGAGACGAGCAAAAAGGGAAAAAAGGCAAAACGAACGCTAAATAAATAAATTTATTTATTCAGATAATTTTGATCCATACATGAGACATAAGCTAGTACAAAATAGTAAGCAGGGACTTGGTCCGCTGCACTAAGATCCATGTCAGGGGACAATCATGCCTAGCAGCAATGGCACTCAAGATGAGGTGGCGACTTCCACGTAACCGGCTAATGAATGATGCGGTATTTTTGCGCCATAAAGCTGCAAAGCTATCTGTGTGTGCATCAGCAAACATTTCTGATGCGCTACAGAAACGTGGAAGCCGCAACAGCGCCCTGAACGCATTATTAAATTGGACCCGCAGAGCATTGTACGCTCGTTGCGTGTAGTTAGCCCACAGACTCCCCGTATACAGTGAGGTGCAATACGCATTAAATAAGGTCATTTTGACTGCGTCTGTACACCGGAAGAATCTGAACGCCAACATATTCGCCCGAACTGACAACGCTCAGCGTTCCCTTTCCATATCAAAATCATCTTTTAAATCATCGGTCACCCAGTGCCCGAGATACTTAAACTTGTATACGAAATAATAAAAAAAAATTAAAAATTAAAAATTAAAAATATTTTATTATCAGGCATCAAGGCCCATAGAGTGTTAGTACTACATTTTACTTAAAAACTATGTTAGTAACATGCAGGAACATTTAAAAGGTTACAATCACAGTCACAATCATGGGAAGGTTTAACAAGCCTTGTTGCCAACATGTAGCTTGGTAAACCTCCCCATTGTAGGCCCATCCAGCCTCTCCGCAAACACCTTCAGAATGCTGTTGCTGCTTCCCCTCACCCGAGATATTACTGAGGCAACTTTCTTCCGCATTATTGAAAAGTAATCGTCAGTGTGCGCATCAGCGAACATACCTGACGCACTACAGTAAGGTGGAAGCCTCAACAGCGCCCTGAAGGCATTGTTGTATTGAATATACTACGCGAACACAAATCTAATAACACGGGCGGGCGATGCGATGCTATGTTGTATGTTGAAACAAGAAATTTCACGCGGACGAAGTCGCAAGGAGAAGCTAGTATCACTTAATCAACATCAATAATGTTCAGTTATCATTATCATATTAACTATGACTATATCACCATCACTTGACGAATGAGAAGTCGACATCAAAGTTACAAATGGAATTCAATTCTCGTCACACTTACGGTATCGAAAACCGATACAGTTGTAGTTGAGAGGTTTTTTTTTTAATTCATATGCATGAGGTGCTACCGTTTCTGTGGTTCTTTATTAAATTTTTTATTCGTGTTAGAATCTAGCTCGTGGTGTTTAGTAATTTTATTTTAACGTGGAGTGAGCGAGCAAGCATGTTCGTGATTGTCATCACTCAAAATGAGGTAAGATTATTTTTTGGAACTAAATTCCTTATCCCACGTTATAAGTATTCTGCACACTTTCAGTGTTATATTTTGACCATCACGACACTTAGGTTACGTAAAAAAAGAGTCGTGATGGTCAAAATGTAACATTTTTCATACGCCAAGTCTGCAGAGTATAACGTGCGATAAAGAACTTCTTTCAAGTGTGCAAAAGCGAAAGGAACTTCGGTCTAACCGGGTGTCCCACGACACCTCTCGACTGGATTTTAGGGTTCCGTACCAAAAGGGCGGACCCTATTACTTAGCCTCCGCTGTCCGGCCGTCCGTCTGTCTGTCAGCGGGCTGTATCTCATGAACCGTAATAGGTAGACAGTTGACATTTTCACAGATCGTGTCTTTCTATTGCCGCTATAATAGCAAAGAATAAAAATAAAATAAAGTTTGAAATTAAAGGGGTTATTAAAGAAACGGGTTTAAAAAACAAATGTAGTGTTAAATATTATACGGTGGTACTCAACCCTTCGTGCGCGAGTCCGTCTCGCACTGGGCCGGTTTTGGAATTTCATTCGTCTCAGTTAGCATACCTACTGTAGCTCAAACTACAATATATTAAGTATAGTCCCTTACAAAAAGCTGCGTAATTTCGGCAATTCACTTTGAGAGGCGTAAATAACACCCCGTTGCTTGACTTTGAGTTAGAGTCCAATAAAATATGATATTTCTCAGAATACTTTCTATTTTGCTAGTTACTACTAAGTGGAAAACACTACTTGAGCAATCGTATCGTTTATAATGCCCGGGATAGACGAGGATTTTAAGCTAGGATAGCAAGCTCCTGGCTCACTATCCTGGGTTGGCACAACTAAAGCTGTTTACACGATGCTAGGAAATCTTAAGCCAATAGCATTGCAGTGAGTTAGTCCGTGGAGTAAATTGATGAATGAGTAAAAGGAAAGATCCGATTGGATAGACAAGACAGGATAGTATAACCAGTGGTGAGGGGCGATACTAGCTCAAAAATAGAACCCCATCCTATTAAGCTATCACATTAGCTTACTATCTTCCTCACTGGCTTACTAGCTTAAAAATGAGGATAGTTCTTTATACAGGAGGACAGAGTGACTAGCTTGCTAGTTAAATATCACCTTCTTGCTAGCATAGCTTCAAAAACTAGCCTCGTGTAACCCGGATATTACTTAACGGTACAGAAATGGAGATATCACTTCATCATCTGACTTTGAAGGCTATCTCGATATTTGGCCAAAACCGTTTTACACAAAAAGAGAAACCGATTATAATTTATAATCTCGGAATATACATCAAAGCGAAGATCTCGATCAGATTACTTACCGACAGACATTGAGGGAAGCTTCATAATTTATGTTTTCATCATTTCTTTGAAATCTCTTTAGTATTAAATTAGATTTAATTTGGAGTGTACCGCCGACGAGGAAGCGACTAGCTATCAACGATTTTCTCGCTCAAGGAACGTTCAAAAGTTTGTAGGTCCCGTGTAAGAAAAAGAGATACAAAACGAGGGTAGTTCACCATTTGGGGTTTCTCGTTATTGGAGTCCGAGTTCGACATGGTGCAGGTACGAAATAACAGCCTCAACACTGATTACAACCGTCTATTTATTAACTCCCGTTAACAATTAATCAGATCTCAAGTAATCAAGTCGATGGAAATGGATTAAGATGCGAAAACGCGGTGAGTTCGTTATAGGCTGGCAGCCCGACCTCTCGCGTTTGTGTCTAACTATCAAGTCCAGTCCCCCTCCGTCGCCTGTCACGTCAAATACGTCCAATGTCATAGAATGACAACTGACAGCTGCCAAGCCCTGTATCGACCTCACCCAAGCATACTGCTTGACGTTTCCGACATACGATAATAGATGGCGTTATTCTAAATTAACAATAATCCAAAGCGATTTTAATAATTGTGCCTGTGTTGGTTCTGCGATACATATATATTAAAAATTGATCGCTGACTGTTCACACCGCTGGCGAGTACTCGTTTGTCGCTGCGACAAGACCTATTAAATAGAGTACTCGCTCAGCGACGTTCTCTTGGCGGGTAGTAGGTACACTGGCTGAGAGACTCACGCTTGGTACATACGCATACCAGTGAGTAATTGCTCGTCACCCTCGTGCTGTCGATGCTCGTTGCTCACCAACTCGTGTTTAGTAGGTAATTATACTCACTTTTCGCTTTTCGTGCCTAACTCTACAACTCCTACGACGTTGCGCAATGTTAGCTGGTTTCATCACTTCCGCCTTCAGACGCTTCTCCTATATCGATCCATACGACGGTCGATGATTTGGAAAATGTCAGACTGTCAGTCGATAGTTGATAAGGAAATTAAAAATGCTTTTATTTAGATTGAACACATTCGAAAGTTTGTTATTCGATTATTGATATTTACTTCCGCGTAGAAATCAATAAGTGCGTTTTAAGTGTTTGACGTTTTTACAAGAATTTAAAGTAGGTCATGGTCTAAGGCACCTCCATCCACCATCGCCGACGAGGAAGCGACTACCTATCAACGACTTTCTCGCTCAAGAAACGTACAGCCCGATTCAAACATTATAGCCGCTTGGAATGCGAGGCCAGTTGCGAACTTCAGAACCGCCATAAAGTATGATTCGGGCTGTAAACGAGACACATATTATATTCATAGTTGATCGCTGACTATTCACGCTGCCTACGAGTACTCGTTTGTCACAGCGACATGAGCTGTCAAAGAGAGTACTCGCTCAGCGACGCTCGCTTGGCGGGCAGAATACTCGCTGAGAGACTCACGCTTCGTACCATACCAGCATACCATACCACGCATACCAGCGAGTAATCGCTCGTCGCCGCTATGCACTCGCTGCTCATTTTTAGTTGCTAGCTCTACTCGTTAATCGTCGGTTGTGGGATAGGTGCTTTTTAAGGAAAAAATATTACCTCGTACCAATAACGAGGTAATATTTTCTCCTTAAAAACCATCTATCATCTATAATCATCTCTCTAAGTTTCAAACCACCCAGGATAGAAGTGGTCAATTTTCGGGGCATGCACTAAATACCTTAAATCAAGCTCAGCACTAGTTAGGTAGTGAACGAGATCTCTCGCCAGACAAACGACTGACATCTCCAAAGCAACTTGTGCTGACGTCGCACTATAAACGCAACCAATGGAAATGATTACATCGTTGTTACAGATTAGTAACCAAGTACCTACAAGCTCACCATCTATCAACCCTGGGTGGGTAGGTGGTAAGCTTGTGCCCTTTTTTTTTTTTTTTTTTTTGAGGATGGGAAATCATCAAATGACTCCTCCCGCTCTGGGTGGAGCGGAAGGGAGTGTCAGACTCTTACTGACTAAAACCCACCCGTGTTCCTTCCTTGGCCCTTTATGTTCCGGGTCAGCGGTACCCCTTTTGGATGATCCCGCTTTCCCGGCAGGCTTGGGCCCTAGTGGGCCCCCTCTATGATGCTGACATCTCTTTGAGGCGCGCGTGGAACACGTACGCGCCGTCCAGCACGGGCCTGGTCCTGATCGGACGGTGAGCTACCCATTACTCACCGCCCGCAGGCCCGCGCCTACGGTGGCCGGGAGTCGTCACGCGGCTCCCGACGTCCGGAGCGTCCACCGCAGCGGCGGCGCGGCGCGGCGGTGGGGATTTTTCGAGCCGAGGCTCTCTCGCCATCAGAGGACGACCCCTGGCCGTCCACTGATCTTGGCCGCTTACTGAAGAACCTGATATTCTTCTTCTTAGTTTCAGCGGCCAACTCCTCCGCGCGGCGGTTGCTCAATGAGCCTCCCGTGCTCGCGCCACTTGGCGCGGTGTCGGGCTCCGACCCCGCACCACTCCTCCCCTCTTCGGTTTTTTGGTTTTTATTTAACTTTTCCATAATTGATCCCACGAGTAAGAACTTTATTTATTGACTCAAAATTTGCGTGGTTCGCACTAGCGACTGAATCAAGCTACCCATCAGCCAAGCTTACAACCTCCCTCACGGTGCGCCGCCGCTTAGAGGTTTGGGGAAAGCTTGTGCCCTGACCTATATTCTAGCAAATAAAGAGATTAACCATTCATTAATTTTCGAGTTTACGACAATGGTGCGTGTAGTCTAGAGAAATAAGTCTAAAGTGTCTTCATTAAAGAATTTACTTGAGACATTATTTGAATGAAAATTATTTGTTTTGGTAAATTCGTAGGTACGGCAAATTACTGTCCAATATATACAAGAAAGTGCTTTTTATGGCTTTACTGGGAGGTAGCCGTTCGAGGCTGTCCCAAAGGCGGAAGTCTTTTACACTTGAAATGTTTTTTTAAAGCTTTTCACTATTTTTATTACTTTAAAATATATTTAATTTCAAATAGAAAGCCGCGTTATGAATTGACTTTCCACGTCAAATTAATAGGCTCCAAAGGCCAGCCTTAGATCTTAAGCGATGAGAATCTTTGAGATAAAACACTTTGGCACCTCTCGAGCTAGATATGCCAACGACATTACCTACTGGTCAGCAAAACTAGTCACAAGAATTACAGCCCAAGGTGTGTTTAATTATGACGTCATATGTGACGGCTTTTCGACTTAATCACCGTACTTACAGGAATATTGGTGAATTCATGCCAATTCCTTAAAACTGTTAGAAGAGAATAGAACAGATATATTTAACCCCCAATAAACGTTGCTCGCAAAAATGAACAGTTAACAAAACTGTATATTTTCCGCGCCATCGTCCACAGTCGCGTTACTAAGGTCAGGCGTGCCGTGGTTAATGTACCATAGGTCTAATTTACACGCTATGTACCGCTGATAAAGTCATACAAAAATATTAGGGCCACGAAGCCGGGGTGGTGATGAGCGCTCAGAGATAGAGCGGGGGTGTGTCCTGTCATTTGGATGTTGCTTGGAATTAGTATGTACTGAACTGGGTGTGAGGGACATCGACCTGCAACTTGTTAGCGTGGATTCAGTACAGTTGGCACGTCGATGTCCCTGCCACCCTGTATAGGTTACATCACAAGTTTATTTTGTCTATTGACCTGACGAAATCATAGAATATACAGTTACTTCTCATCTCTTAAACAATAATCCATAGACTAATGCACCCTGGGCAGTCAACGTATCTGTCAACATTGCTATTCAGGTTTTGCCGTTGACTTATAATAGGGTTTAGCTCTTGCCGATACGAGACTAAGGCCCGCTTGCACCACAAATTTCTGAATACATTTAGCGTTAAACCAATTTAAATCATCGTTCTATTCCTGTCAATCGTTCGAAAAAGATAGAGACAGAACGATGTTTTAAATACGTTTAGCACTAATAGTATTTAGTGATTATTGGTGCAAGCGGGCCTTAGTATCTGAAATTAAAATTTAGCAGAAAAAGCTAAACGATTGTTTAAGCCGCTGTCCATTTTAACATCGAATTCACTAGCTAACATGCCAGAGATTCCAAGTAATGTCACATCCATATATTGGGTGACTCTAATCAATTAAGCACGACATAGTTAATTATGTATGTGTTTGTAGCGGTATCTACATCACCACATGCGAGGTGCGCGTCATACTGACGTCACGCAAATCCTGCATCGCGCAAGCAGAGTTCACCGCGCGACTAGCATATATACAACTTCCCGGCATTAATCTTTGGGCACCTGTGCACCAGACACGACACCCGTCTGGTCGGAGGCTCCTCCCTTTTCTATGGAGGTATGAGTGAACTTTACACCCTGTTCCTCATACCTCTATAGTAGGTACTTATGTATATATTCCAGTGCAAATAGGATTCCTCGTACCTCTATATGTTTGTGTGGGTAACCAGTAATATGGCAATCAGAAAATCAATGGAAGTTAAAAATCACATTCTAAAGTAGAATTTCGCAGACACCGAGCACTGACTTCATGGCCCCCATCTATACGGCTATAAAGCCGACGTGAGGCAAGCTGAAAGCAGTGGCTCGCTCGTTGATAAGGGACGCTTTTGTCCTGCAGTGGGCACCACGCCTAATTGTGTGTAAAGTGAGCCCCTCTTTGAACTCTCTTCGAGTTGAAAATGGAACGTAAAAAGATTTGTTTTGATTTTTTAAACGTTCCATTGTTTATTTGATTAACTTGATTGATTGTAAGGCTAAGGAGTTCTGTAGATTGCTGTTAGGAGTTTATGTCTGCGAGTAGATAGTTGAACGTCAATTCTGCTCCTTCTATCGTAATAAGACAAAAGCTGGAGGCAATTTCTCGTTTTTAATCTTTTTAAACGTTCAAAATCTAGACGCAATCACGTCTCAGCAACAATCTATGTAAAAAAAACTTATTTACAAAACAAAAACAACCAACTTCCAAAAAAAAAAATACTAAGTGAAAAATAACATAAATTTCGGAAGTCGGTGTCTTTGGATCTGTATTTAAGTTTTTTCCACTGACTTCCGAAATTAAAGTTATTTTTCACTTTGTAGTGTTTTTTTTTTGGAAGTCGGTTGTTTTTTTTTGTAAACAGTTTTTTTATTTTCACTTTATAAGTAGTTATAGGACCTACCCCACACCAATTCGAAAACGATCGTCTTACACGTTCACGTCCGTTTGAAGGTGGTTTTTTTTATTAAAAATAATTTATTATTGATTTTATAAAACTGCTCGACCGATTTCGACAAAATTTAAATGGGAATACCTGGGACGAAACAAAAAAAGAATTTTCCAAATCGGTTCATAAACGACGAAGTTATCCGCGAACACACATAAAAAAAAATATATATATATATATACGGTCGAGTTGAGAAACCTCCTCCTTTGAAATTGGTTAAAAACTTGTTAAAAGTTTAGGGAAATTAGAGATATTTTTGACGGATCAAAACTAAAATTATAATCCGGTCGTTTTTAAACTCCTGGAATTGCCGCTCTAATGTTGTAAACAGATTAGTCAGTCAGCAATGTGTTTAACAGGGCTGACTGACCAAGGAGTGCCGTACCTGTGGCGGCATCATAATGTGATGATGATTGCGTGACGAAAAATCCTGCATCGCGCAAGCACAGTTTACCGCACGACTAGCATAAATACAACGTACCGACATCAATCGTCACTCGTGCTGTTGTCTACTAGACACGACACCCGTCTGGTCGGGAGATCCTCCATTTTCTATAGCGGAAGAGTGAACTTTACACCCTGTTCCTCATACCTCTAAATACCTATCAAAGAATCGTCGAACTAGGTATAGGTAGGCGTGGAGAAAAAGAAAAAAATCCCTAAGTTTCCCGTTTCTATTAGGTACTTGTTCTACTGTATACTTACTAAGTAGGTAAATTTTTCTCAAAGAAAACATTCCTTCATTTTTAAAAGTAACTTAGTTAGTTTTTCTTTTCATCCTGTTGTATTATAATCCATGTATACAGGAATTCTTTTAAATAAAAATGCACTTTCCACAAGAGGCCATGACACACTGTTTTTTTTTTATAAAACTTAACTTGTATATGACAAAGGCTGCATGCTATACAGTCTAGTCTCATATGACACACCTGTGTTCAGTGGGAGTAAAATCTCAGTGTTTAACCTAATTTTGAAACGTTTTCTGTGATGACGAATTTCCTAACTTTTGCTGCACCATATTTAGGTAGGCATAATAAAATTAGTACCCACTCATCAAGCGCGGTGAACATGTGACATCTACGCACTGGGCCCGCGTGGTGGATTACGGCCAACCCCCTCTCACAGAGAGGAGACCTGTGTGTGTCCCAGCAGTGGGAACATTATAGGCTGATTACGCAAATACATCTACGAAAGTGCATCTAGCGCGGTTGGGAAGCGTGCTATCTCGCTATTAGCACTCATATCACTTTATTTAACGTGCGAAAGCTTTTTAAAAAGCATGATTTCACTCTCCTTCTGATTTACACTAAATAATACAACCAGCACGCGTAGCATGCCCACCATGGAAAAGGGTTTTGTCGACGGAAGAATAGACAAAATGACAGATTGTTGTCAGTTGTGTGCCGGTTACAAACATTGTAGTCTAGAAGATACGCGAATATTTGGGTAAACTTGATTACACAGACACAGAAAGACTTCTAGAAGTACTTCAATAATGATGTAGTTGTTAAATTGGCAACTTTTATTTGTATTTAGTACCTAGTTTATTAAGGATAGTATTATTGTATATCGCTTAGTATGGGGATGGCCTGAAACACGGGTTTTTATTAACCTAGCTCAGGCAGGTCGCCACAAGATAGAATGTCAGTACCAACGCACCTTTCATATGTAATTAAAAACGAGTAAATTAAACTGGCTTTTATACAGGGTGGTAGGGAAACGCTTCCGAAAACGAAGACAGGTGATAGGGCTAGTGATTCTCGATACGATACCATAAAAAAAAACAGTTTTTTTTTTTACAATTTTACTAATTTTTTTTAGCTTTTTCGTACACTATGCGGTGAGAACAGTTAAATGAAACCATTATTTGCCATTAAACAATTTTTTTTTCTTTACAACTCTATCAAGCAATGTATTCGTAAATAAATATCAGCTGACAATCGCGCATAGCCCCGAGTTCAAAGTGCGCGAGCGCTTGCCGACAGCAGCGCGGCCAACGACCCCTTTGTTCACGCGATTGATGTGCGTCAAAGTTGAAGCAAATATCTTTTCAGTTCACTATTACCGTCTGGGATATCTACTTTCGGATTCCATTTATGCAAGGTTCGTAATGATTTTCCCCTTGAACCGGGTTACAATTTTGATCCGAATGTTCGCAAATTATGTTCACAAATCAGAAAAATCCAGATGTTTATGCTTAACCTTGAGATCCATGTCGAATAGAGATAATAAGATACCTACTGTGATTGGGAAAGAGCACTTTCGTTAATTCGTTCAATAAAATTTTGCACAGTAAGAAAATTGAAATATTTACCTACCTACATCATGGTCAGATTATCTCTAGATCTGGGGTCGACGACTTCATATCGGCAAACTTAACAATAACTATCCAAAATCAAAACAATAATAATACAAAAATTAGCAAAATAACGAGACGCGTATAAGTAACGAAGAGGCTCACCGTACTGAGGCGACGGCCGACGCGACGAGGCTAACACGGGGAGGTGAAGGGGGAAGCGAGATGGACCATTCCAGCGAGGTACAGAGATAATTGTGACATTCGGTCGAATTCTGATAATCAAGGTAAATGATTACAAAAGTCATTGGTATTTGGCCGAGATTTGAACCCGGGTCACTTCACTTGATAGAGAGAAGCTTCGACGACTATTGCGCGGCGTGGGCGGCGACCTAGACATCCTTTGTAAAGCGCCGCCAAAATAAAGAAAAATAAACATTACAGAGGCTCCAAATGTTTTAAATTAATGGGCCGTGTCGTGCATTTAATAACAGTTTTGTATGTAAGTCGTTAATCGATAGTGAATGAAATAAAGTAAAAAATCGCCGACTTTACCTGTGAATGACTAAAAAAATTTCATCACGTGCACCGTTTCAAGCAAATAGCGCGCGTGAATCAATTAAATTTGAACTTTATGTCAATGTAATTACGGGTCACACGACGCGCACTCGTTTATTGCTATAACTGTATCCTTCATTAAGTAGGTATGTAATACCAATCAATTGAAAGTGGATAATTTAATTAATTTAATCTAAAAAACTCGTTAAAACTAATTTAAAAGTTAGAAAATGAAAACAGCTTGTAATTATAAAGCATTTAAAGTACAATTTCTTATCAATTAAAATTAATTGGTTTCTGGTTATCATTATTCTTCTAACATTTTCTGTAATTTGTTGATCTTTGCACATGAAAAGACACCGCTACCTATGTGATTCCCCGTCCACGCACACACGCGTGGCGCGCGGCGGTACGTTTGTCGGCCGGCGCCGCCGCACGTGGCCAGGCGGCATGTTTGATGTTCTTAGTACTTCTTAGTAATCTAGTTAGTTCCTTTCAGACTCAGTTCGTGAGCGAACGCGCGTTACGTTTAATCGGTCGATAGGTATTGAACCGTATTTAATACTGTTTTGTTAGTTTTAAATTTGTATTTAGTTATTATTGTTACGTTTTTAGTGTTGTTTTATTGTTTTTTAGTTATAGTACAGTTTTGTTGTGTTTAACAATGCCTGATGCATACGTGTACAGTGCTCGTGAATACGGCAACATGTTAATGTGTTTAGGAGAAGCCCGTGGCAATGCTTCTCTTGCGTTGATAATTTACCGAGACAGATTTCCGAACGTCCGGCATCCGTCTGATTCTCGCATGATAACGGCAGCTTTTCAGCGAGTTTTAGAAAATCGACCGATTGCTCCGATAGCCGCAGGTGGTGGACAACAAGTGAATGTTCAGACAGAGGAGAGTATTTTAAATTTGATTCGCCAAAATCCTCGCCTGGGCACACGAAGTGCAGCGAAATTATTGCGGCGCCGGGGCGAACCGACAGTCTCTCACTGGACAGTTCACAAAGTCTTGCGCCGGAACAGAATGCGGCCCTACAAAATACACAAAGTACAAGCTTTGCTACCTAATGATCACGTTCGTCGTCGTGCGTATTGTCGTTGGCTGCTAGATCAACAACAACGTGCGCCTGGCTTTATTGAGCACATTATCTGGACGGACGAGTCCACTTTCACGAGGAACGGGATGTGGAACAGGAGGAATGCTCATGTATGGTCAGACGTGAACCCGTCCGCCACTCAAGAAACCGGCCATCAGACCCGATGGTCCGTCAACGTATGGGCTGGTGTTTTTAATGGTCGAATTCTAGGACCAGTGTTTCTACCGCAGCGCCTCAATGGATCAGAATATCTTATTTTTTTAAACGAACATTTAGATGATATGCTAGATGATGTATCGTTGGCTGAATTTCGTCGAGCATGGTTCCAGCACGATGGTGCTCCACCGCATGTTACGCGCCCTGTCTGCGAGCGTCTCACTGAGCTATTTGATGACCGCTGGATCGGAAGAATGGGGCCGCACGCCTGGCCGGCTCGTTCACCTGACCTAACACCTTTGGACTTCTTTTTGTGGGGTTATGTGAAAGAAAGAGTTTTTAATCGGGAATGTGACAGTGCTGATGAAATGCGGGGCAGAATAGTGAGTGTTTTCGATAGACTTCGTGCAGAATGTGTTGAGGATCCTACACTATTGCCTCGTGTTCACGGGTCGACACAACGACGGGCCCGACTTTGTATTGAAAGGGATGGAGCGCAGTTCGAGCCAAACCTCATAAGGTCGCAAAGGATTTAGACAGGTACGTAAAATGCCTCTGTCAGCTTTAATGTTTAACAGTGGGCTACGAATAATGCGATTAAAATTCATAATTTTTGTGAAGTGTTGTAAAGGTAGGCATTTTGAAAGTGATGTTTGTAAATTCCGTATAAATCCCGTGACTCGGCCGTACGGAGCGCTCAGCGCCCGAAACACGCGGACGCAAGGTGGCGCGTATGTTGCGTTGCGTGTCAGTGACCTCACGTTTTGGACGGTTTCCATTGCGTGTTTACGAAATATGAAGTCTTGAAAATAACCAATTTAAAGTGAAAGGTTATTGGTATCCGTTTGCATTTAGGTAGTATATAATCTACGTTCTGGCTTCGGAAGCGTTCCCCTTACACCCTGTATAAGTATTTAAGCCAATCTGATGTGTTTAGATGTATTACTTTGTAAAAGGACTTAAATAAAAGTTATTATTATTATATTATTAGATTTCTAAAGGTTTTTTTCCACAATCTGTCAATTTGTCTATTCTTCCGTAGACAAAACCCTTTTCCATGGTGGTCATGCTACGCGCGCTGGCATTGAGCAAGCGAAAAAAACATGGAAAACGACAAAGAAAATCTTTAATTAAATTATTGTAATAATATTCGCAATATTGTGTACGACACGTTTGGTGTAGTGGCTACAGTGGCTAAGTGTAGTCAGCGAAACCAAATGGTCCTGGGATCGAATCCCGGTAGGGGCAAATGTTTGTATGATGAATTATGGACATTTGTACCCAAGTCATGGATGTATATTTATAATATGTATATGTATGTATTTACGAAAAAAAATATATTTAAGTAGTGTATCAACCATCTGGTATCCATAACACAAGCCTTAAGTGCTTAACTTGGAACTAGATGGTGCTGTGTACAATGTCAGACGATATTTATTTATTTTATTTTTATTTTTATTAAATGAATAGGAATGACCTTCAGTGAGGGAGGAAGGTAAGGTCACGTTTGGCTAAAGACAGGTGAAAAGCGAATGTCCACATCGATGTATTAATTAGAACAATTTTGTATAATGAGAAACGAGAATCGATTAGGACTGGATACTGAAAACCCAGCCTGTATAATAACAATTAGAACTAACAAAATTAAACGTAATATAGAGGCTTAGTATCCATATTATGTCACTCCTTACATTCAAAAGTGATTTATTTACTCCTAAACCTTTACAAATTCACGTATTTCACAACATTTCGATGTAAAGCGAACGCACTGGACTGTTAACCGATACACGAATCACCCTGTACTTGCTTTGTATTCGATTATCTTATACAGGGTGTTTATTACCAGCGGAAGACTGAAAGAAGCGAATATCTGATCCTGGAGGGTAAAGCTATAAAAAAGTCTTAGAGCTTAAATCGGTGAAGTCAAATACAAAGTCGTGTTCTTACTAAGAAAAGTAAATTCAATACTCAAGTAGTAATCTGCTGAACAGGATAGAGCTTTATCCTATATTTACCGAAGTGGTAAGCAGAGGATTATAGAATACCTACATTACGACACGGTTAGCGCAGTGGTTAAGTGATTGACTGCTGCGTTACGGCTCGCGGGTTTGTTCCCCGCACGGAACAAATATTTGTATGACCTGCAAGTAGTTGTTCCGGGTCTGGCTGTTTGTGTATGTGAGTTTAAATGTTTGTAAACGCACCCACGATACAGGAGAAATTCATAATGAGGGGCAACGTTTAAAAAAAAAATAGTCCCGTCTGACAGATAGGGTATACGAAGAATTTTCTATAGGTAAAACCCAAAATACTAGACCCCGGTTATCAAACCTAGGACCGCTACACCAAACATTGAGGCAGTGAGGGTGGTGTTATGGATGTAGATCCACTATAGGTATAAATTAGATACGGCTACGCCACATAGTATGGACAGCTGTCAAACACAGTCATTATTTATTGTAAATGTGTCCGTTTTATAAATAAATTATTTATTTATTCCGTCTTTCTGTTCACACTTCTGTAGGTTTCCTAATAACATTGGTGACGACATTGGAAAATAAAATTTAGGGAGCAATTTGAATCATCAATTCATCACACTAAAATGAAAACTTTACAAGGGGCGGCTGCAGCAATGGTTGAATGATAAATGATTTTATTTCTGTAAGTAGGTTTGTATAAAGACTGTTACACGTCAATCATATTTTAAAAACTAGATGAGGTCAGTGTTTCCTATCTGACTAGTCTGAGAAAGGCCGAAACAAACTCAGAGGTCACAGTCTCTTTTAAAGTTCAGACATAATCGTGGTCAGATCATGTGAAGACTTGTAGATTGGTGTCTGAAATGGATTTTGAGGAAAAACTACACAGATTGAGTGAACCTGTCCAGTCAGTGCACGCATGTGTCAGTAATCGTGCAGCTCAACTTAACGGTTGATTGCCAACAGTATTGACAAGAATAATGAGACAGCTTGGAGTTAAGAGAAAGGCAGTATTAGAATAGAATAGAAAACTTTTATTTCAGACCGGAGTCCACAGGGTTAGTAACAATTTTACTTAACTTCTTGTGTTAGTCGGTTACATATATACACTTCAAAATTCAGCGTGGAGCTGCATCCACCTCCTCATCATCGGGCAATCCCACCGATCTGCGAACACACTGAAAATACTGTTGGTGCCGCCGCGAACACGCGTCATCAGGGATGCGCATCTATTCCTAATAATGGCGGCAAAACCATTAATATTATTATCCGCAAACATCCCTGATGCACTACAACGCCACGGCAGCTGCAGCAGTACTCTCAGTGCATTATTGCATTTAACGCGTAGGTCGCTGTATGCCCGCTGAGTGAAGTTGACCCACAGGCTGCACGTGTATAGAAGGACTGACAGTAAGCTTTGAAGAGCGTTACTTTAACTGCCCTCGTACATCGCGCAAACCTGCGGGCTAGCATTTTATTAAAGGCAATAATTTCACGGACATCATACCTTAAAAGAATCAGATTGATCTCAAAACATCCTAATCTTAAGGGTTCTCAGTGCGTTCATTCATTGAAGGTCATTCACATTTGTAAATCGGCTTACCTGCGCTAATACCAGAGGAAAACATAGGAGAAAAAATATGGTCCTAAGTGAGTAAAGCTACCTTATCAAAGGATCTACTTATAAATGTTTAATGTGAGTGGGATTGTGGACTAGGATCAATTTCACCATCTGTACATATTATCTCGACCCCTCGGAAAGCACGTTAAGCCGTTGGTCCCAACTGTCATTCTTGTTATTGGGTGTCTGTCCTTACGGATCGTCAGAAGTCCGTAAGTCTGACAACCAGTCTTACCCAGGGGTATCTTACCCAGTAACTGGGTTGTAGAGGTCAACTAGGCAGGCTCTCTATGCAGCTGCATCTGGTTAGACTAGAAGCCGACGCCAACATAGTTGGGGACAGGATGGCCAGATTAATATTGATTGATCAATTTATACCCTTCCATTTACACAGAAGAAGTGGTACTTGTTTTCCCGTTTGACAATCACAGGCCGTCGCGTCAGCATAAGTTTGGATAGTCAAACGTATGCCGATGGTCTGTAAGTGGGTGTGACCATAAAGTTATGAAAATTGACCATACGATACGTCAATTTTCAAAACTTTTAATACTTCAGATTCTTTAATTAAATCACCACCTCCGGATGAGTTTCGGTTTACTTATCAGGCTGATAAAGTCAGGAAGAACCGCAGGTCTAGTGGTCGCAAGCGCGACTGCTTAGCGTTAGGTCCTGGGTTCGATTCCCAGGTCGGGCAAAGAGTTATTGGGTTTTTCCATTACGAAATTATTAGTAGCTGCCCGGAGATTGGAAGTTAGTAGTCTGATAACCCCGTGCCTCGGAAAGCACGTAAAGCCGTCGGTCCTGCGCCTGATCTCTCCCCGGTTGTGTCGGATAGCCAGCCCAGCGGACTATGCGAGTAAAGGAACAGAGAGTGCACCTATACGTATATTTGCACACATTTGTGCACTACACACGAGAGCAGTAGTGGCCCAGTGGTAACGGCCGCGACTTACGAATTGCAGGTCGCAGGTTCGAACCCAGACAGACGTTTTGCTTTGTGTAAATTATTTCATCACCATTGCTCTCAAAATGGTGAAGGAAAACATCGTGAGGAAACCGGCATGTCCTAGAACCAAAATATTCGAATACATGTGACATCTACCAACCCGCACTGGGCCCGCGTGGTGGATTACGGCCCACTCCCTCTCACCGAGACGAGGCCTGTGTCCCAGCAGTGGGAACATTATAGACTGATATCGTGCACTATAATATTTCCAGCGGACCTGGCTAATCTCCGTTGAGATTGGTCACCGGTACCAAAATCGGTCGGGAAGCTTATTGCTATTAACAAGAAGAATAGTGTTGTTATTTTCAACTTTTTTTTTTAATGTTGGATCACCTATTATATGGATCTTATTTGTTATCATTAAATCAAATGAGAGGATTCAGTTGTTCCCAATGTTAAACCATTTTGGTTTGACAGACCCCTAAAATCTCCGTAAAGCTAACGACGGATATTTGATTTTGAAACAGAGAGTGGCTCGCAAAGTTTGAAGGTTGGTTCTTGTGATAATTCTTATATCTTATTATGTGAACAACGATAATGGAGGTAGCTGCTCTATGAGATGTCGTAAGCGGATAGAGAGGTATCTTTCAAAATGCCTTTAATATTCAGGTTTTGTTTGGTTAAGAAGATGGCTTTGATTTTCTGAATAATTAGAGCCCCACGGGTCGATTGAAGGTAAAGCTACTCTTGCTGCGGTCGTTTCGTGGATGGGTGACCATCCATTACATATCGAGACCCCCTCGTGCTTCGGAAAGCATGTTAAGCCCACGTCACAGTTGTCATTCGTAGACAGTCAGAATCCCAAAAGTCAGACACCCAGTCTTACCAAGGGGTATCGAGATACCCCAGTAACTGGGTTGTGGACATCAGAGGGGCAATTCCCGTATTTTTAAGACCGTTCGCGTTCTAATCTCAGTCTCAATCTGTCAAAATTACAATCAATTTACATACATTTTTGACAGGTTTTTGACATTGATTGTCGCTGAAATGAGATTGCGACTTGAATTTGAACGTTTTTTAAGTACGAGAATTGGCCTACAGATAGGCAGTTGCTCCATGTAAAATACTGGTGTTCAGCTGCTTCCGGTTAGACTGGAAGCTGACCCTAACAAAGGTGGGAAAAGGCTAGGCAGACCGACGGGTTTTTAAAAAAATTATGCCAGGCATGATGATGGTAAATCTATGCGGTGAATGGCAGTCAAGTCTTCGAGTTCGGATAAATTCTAAGAGGTTTCTTAGAGATTACGAAAATAAGTTTTAGTTTCGAGTATTATGTACTACTCTGTCAAGAAAGTACGGGGAAAAGATCAATAATACACAAAATGTCTGTTATTCATCCAAATTTATTTTATCACCTTCAAAGTATGCTCCTTTAGAAACGATACACTTGCGCCAACGAATAATCCATTCATCAAAACATTTTTTAAACGCTGCTTCCGGAATTGAGATCAGTTCGCGCCGCGAATTCTCCTTTATGTCTACTATCGATTGAAAACGGGTGCCACGAAGTGGTAATTTGAGTTTAGGAAAAAGAAAAAAGTCAGCAGGAGCCATATCTGAATCATATGTGAATATGGTGGTTGCTGGATGGTATTTGTTGAGTGTTTGGTTAAAAATTCGTTCACAATGATAGCCTTGTGCGAAGGCGCATTGTCGTGGTGCAAAATCCAAGAATTTTCTTTCCACAAATCTGGCCTTTTTCGTCGAATTTGCTCTCTTAAGCGCCGCATAACGCTCAAATAATATTCTTTATTTACCGTTAGACCTTCCGGTAAGAATTCAGAGTGCACAACACCGCGATAGTCAAAGAAAACAGTCAACATGACTTTGACTTTTGATCGACTTTGGCGTGGTTTTTTCGGTTTCGGTTCAGTTGGAAGGCGCCACTCCGAAGCTTGTTGACTAGTTTGCATGTCAAACTCGTAAACCCACGTCTCGTCACCAGTAACAATGCGTTTCATGAATGTTGGGTCCGAACTGACTCGTTCTAGCATGTCCTCAGCGACTTTCATGCGATTGAGTTTTTGGAGAAAATTCAGATCTTTTGGGACTAGCCGAGCAGCAACATGTTTCATACCCAAATGATTAGTTAAAATGGTACGGATCGACTCGTGAGATACAGACAGTTCGGCGGCTATCTCTCTCAGAGTTGAATGGGGATTTTCAGTCACTATTTCCTTCACTTTTGCGATGTTAACTTCAGTTGCAGACGTTGACGGCCTACCAGAGCGAGGCAAATCTTCCATCACATCTCGACCGCTTTTGAACGCTTTGAACCACTCATAAGCACGAGTTTTTGATAAAGTCGATTCACCGTAAGCCTTCTGTAACATTTTCAGTGACTCCGAACACGAAATTCCATTGGCGATGCAAAATTTAAGACAAACTCTTTGTTCGATATTTTTGTCCATTATGAAATTCGCAATACACACTATATATGATATTACTAAAACCAGCACTGTATTTAATATAAATAACAGATACAACTCAAACTCCGCGCCAAAATGGAAAACAGTTGTGCCAATCTAACAACTACAAAAAAACAAAAATTTGAATTTGGAACCATAAACAAATCATCCATTCCCGATACTTTTTTGACTGAATGTATGTAACGGCTCAGGAGCTTAACCAGAAGTGGTTGTCGTATTAGTGGTTCAGCAGCTTCAATATCATCGGAATATAGCAGTTCGTCCTGGACGTGGTACGACACCGGCTCCCTTGACATCATCTGTCAAGTCAACAGAAGACAGCCACCACCAATGGCCGCCACGCAACCATCGAGGCGAAGCCCTGCTAGAGTGACTGTCACCAGCCAGTGTCACCCTTATCCGACCTCTTCGGTGATTCCAGTAACATGGTTACAAAACTAGACGGGGCCACTTGCTGCCCTGTCATATGTATAAGCAAATAAAACTGCGGCTTCCTAGAAAAGCGGCGACCGCCCACAAAGCGTCCGCAATTTACCGGCCATCAACCAGGCACTAATAAAAATAAAAAGAACACTTTTTCGAACGAATCGAATTCAGGTAGGTACATATAGTAGTGTAGTGGTATCTATATCGCCACATGCGAACTACACAACATTCTGACGTCACGCAAAATCCTGCATCGCACAAGCGAGTTTACCGCGCAACTAGCATATATAAAACGTGCCGACATCAATCGTCGGGCAGTTGCCCACCAGATACGACACCCGTCTGGTCGGAGGATCGTCCCTTTTCTATGGAGGTATGAGCGAACATTACACCCTGTTCGTCATACCTCTAAAATAGGTACTTATGTATATATTCTAGTACAAATAGGAACTGCATCGTTACCGCAATAGGTAGACTCACAATCTAGAGACATTGCCGAATGGGTATTTTTAGTAAAAAATCAGAACTCAACTAAGTAAACGAACGTAATAAAAACATAGGATATTTCCAATAATTGAGTTCTCGCGGGAAGCGGGAAGAAGTCTTAGTTGTTTTGAGTATTCATTACAAGATAAAGAAATGTCAGGCGTCTTCACAACGTCTTCTGTCTCTTTCTAACAGTATTGAAGGGCAGAGTTGATTAAACAAAATCTGTAATATCGGATATCACGAAAACAATATCAAAGGACATCCTGAAGCGTTGTTATCGTAATAAAGTGTTTAAAAATAGACTTGCGGCAGACGGTTATTTTAATTATCGAACTATTTCTGTACCAAAAAAATGTTGCGGCGAATATAAACGCGGAGGGCTAATAAGAGTAGGAGAAGACCAAAGAAACGACGGATAGACTGAGTCAAAGATGATATGGTTAGAAATGGGGTGACTACCGAGATGACTACTAATAGAAAACTATGAAAGAAAAATATATACAAGTACCACTACTAATAAATTGGGATAAGGACAGGAGGAGAATGATGATGTTGATGATCTATTTCTGTAACTACACATATAATAAAAACGAAAAGAAGGAAGCGGTACGGAAAGTACAAATATAGCTTATACAGAGTGTTAAAAGACCCATCACACAGCCGTCGTCTACATCTTCTGTACATCAAAATAAGTAACATTGCACAAAATTAAATAAGTAATAATAATTGCATTGTAGTTTTTTTTTTCTCTTAATTTTTTAGGGACTTGCAACAGTTGCAACCATTAAAAGGTCATGTCAGCCCCATCATTTCCTTAAGCAAGTTACTTACAAAATTTTCTTAAGACTATTAAATATAAATTTATAAATAAGCTTAGCTTTATTGCTTGCAGGTAAGCCAGACTACACTGAAATTTATCTAAATCTAAGTGCATTTAATTTTAATTATTTACATAAATGTTGCCTTTTAAAATTATTGCGAATACAATCTATAAGGAGGAGAATCAATATATAATTGTAGTTGCTTTGTATTCTAAGTGCTTTCTGTTTAATTTATTTTGTTGTAGTACCAATTTTTAAACCTGACTTGGTTTCCGTACGTCCTTTTCGGGTAACCACTGAAAATCAGCGCTGAGCTGTGGGTCCCCCATAGCACAGCATCATGCTGAGTGGAAGTGTTCTTGTCACAGTCATGACGTGCAGCTGTCGGCTATTTCTGTTTTGTGATTATTGTAGATCTTTTTTCTTGAGAGGAGGCCTGTATCCCAGCAGTGGGAACATTATAGGCTGATGATGCTGATGTTGAAGCGTCTTTTTACACACTCCAGGACCTATTATTATTATTTATATAATAACATAAACGTAAATATTATTATTTGTTTATATAATAAAAACTAGCCATCCACCCCTGCTTCGCGTGTTTTTTTATTTATTTATTTATTAAAACTTTATGCACAAGTAAAAAAAAATACTGTACAAAGGCGGACTTAATGCCTGAGGCATTTTCTACCAGTCAACCTTAGGGTGATGCAGAGATATACCATGGCAGGTGCAACATACGGGATAGATAGCTCGGAAATGACTATAAAATACAAGAATAAATACTACTATATAGATACATAGATACATACATATAAACAAAATAAACCTTGGTCACGAGAAATAACGATCGGTAGAGGAGAAAACGAATCCAGCAACTCAGCGCTGGGATGTTTCAGCCAACTTCTGACGGATATGTTCACGTGCCTTCACTTTAAAAGATAACCGACTTGTTGTTTTTGTTGCGGTCCTGATATTCAGGGGGAGCGCATTCCAAAGAAAAACCGCCTGGACAAAAAAAGAAGATTGAATGAAACCAGAACGGTGATAAGGACATCGTAGAAGACGATTATTGGTGGAACGAAGATTTTTACTATGACGCACTTTACAATTATGAGCAAACTACTTTCAGGACTTGCGTTTATTCTGTTACACCTAGTATATAATAATGAAAAAACAAGAGCAAGGAAACTATAATGTAATAATGATTTTTAAGGAGAGTGGAAATGTTCCTTACGTAATACTCGTACGCGCACACACTCGTATATAATAGAAAGAGACAGAGCCATCTAGTATAAGTTTTGGGAAGCTATCGCCATCTTGGATTTTCGTTTTGACATCAATATCACCTTTAACACCCTCAAAAACCATGAAAACGACATCCACGATGAATTTTTTTACAATTTCGTAGCCGCCATCTTGGGTTTTAATTTTGACCTCACTATCGGCTTAAGCACCCTCGAACACCATGAACACTATTTCTTACTCTCTCTCTGTCTATTTGTATTAGACAGCATGGCGCTAGAATAGCGACACTAATATAACACGAAAAAGAAATACTATTAGAATAAGACACGCAAAAAGTATGAAAATTGAAGGAAAGAGTCTGTCGGCGACCGGCGCAGGCGGCGCGCGCCCCCTCGCTTCCTCCCATTTCTACAAATCTAAGTGTACTCTTCTTTAGTGCTAGCCGGGCCTGTGTCCTTGACACACTTCTATTACTCGCACGCATATTGATTAAATTATTATATTTTAATGATTATAATTCTATAAATACATACACCAACAACAACATACAACCTGACACTGACCTGCAAATTTGAATTTCGCGGTCTAGCCTGGCGCTTCCCCCTTAATATTAAACCTAGATATAGCATTGAAATCTCGATGTTTAGTCAACACGTAACAACCGGACCGTGCTAAAGTTGCGGGTAAAAATATACCTATTTTGTAAATGTGTTAATCATGATAATAACTCGACGAACACCTAGGTCATTCTAGTCAAGGTTAGCACTGTTTATAATTGTAAATCAGATAAACCAGACTACGGAATAATTTAAAGTACCTACCTACGTGGATTTCCGTATGTTGCTGCACTTAAAATTTATGGAAGACATTTATGTAGGGTCGCTTTCATATGTTTTTGACCTTGCGAAGTAGGACGTTAATGTGACTAATGAAAGTCATGTTGTTAGATTGAAATTATGTGAACTTGAGATGTGAATTTTAATTGTTACTACTTTTATTTGCTGAAGGTTATAAAACTTCACCGAAATCGATCTGCCTAGCTTTTATCCAACTATGTTGAGGTCGGCTTTCAGTCTAACCGGGTGCAGCTGAATATCATTGTATTATTATTGTCTAACCTCCACCTCTCAGTTACTGAGTAACACGATACCGGTTGGTAAGACTGGTTGTCAGACTTTTGGGATTCAGACTCCCGTTACGACTGTCAAAGATCTACGAATGACAGCCGGGACCAACGGCTTAACGTGCTTTTGGAGACACAGAGGCATCTCGATATGTAATGGATGGTCACCCATCCATGAACCAACCGCGGCAAGCGTAGCTTAACCTTAATTCGACCCGTGCGACTGTTTTTATTTAGTCACAAGCCACTTAAGACTTTAATTTTTTTAAACCCAACGTTGCAAAAATATTCATGTTTGCCTGTCATATATATATATAGTCCTCCAGACCGAATTTCGGCCATAGCAGCCTTCGGCGCGGGAGATATTATAGTGCACAAGTGTGTGCGCAGACACAGGTGCACTCTCTCTTCCCTCACTCTCATAGTGCATGCTTTCCGACGCACGGGGGTATCACACCGTCAAAGTCCAAACTCCGGGCTGTTTCTAAGAAATTCCTTATGAAAAAACCCAATAACTCTTTGCTCGACCTGGCAATCGAACCCAGGACCTCACGCTCAACAGTCGCACTTGCAACCACGAGACCAACGGGGCAGTTCCACGGGGCTTGTCTTGTATGTAGTACCTATATACAAGGTGTAAGTAGTTGGCTCATAATTGACTACTGAATCGATTTCAGTAACTATTAATGTAGGTATTTTTTCAAAAATTATATATTTTGTAATACTGATCGCCGATTGAGCCAAAGAAAATTCAATCTTATTTCAAGGCAATAAGACTCAATTTTAAATGCATAAAGTAATGCTAGGGACCACACGATTTTATTAATAATAATAGTTAGCTTTAATAAAATGGTTTTGGTCATTGTATTATGCTTTTAACTCAATACTCTAGTTGGGGTGTATGGGGTCTTGCGTTAATTATGTTACACGTTGTATATATGCAACAAGTTGGGTTATGCCCTCAGATCATATGAACACAGGGCATAACCCTACTTGTTGCTTATGATCTGAGGTTATGCCTAAAATACGTAATGACCAGGAAACCGATATAAGTAGTAGTTTTGACAAGTATTTTGAGGAGCATTATTTTGCCAGGTCTTCAATTTCAAATAAGACATCCCTTCACTGTCATATAAAACAATTCAAGCGCCTGCGTCACTGACTCGGCATAGCCAAGTGCATTCGAAGGCGGTACATTAGTCGATAACAGAGTTACCGCTGTCTGTCCATACCATGTTACATTTGCGTTAGTTGTTTCCGACAGACGACACTGCCAGTTGTACGTTAAGGGGAGTTTATTGACACTGATATTAGTTTGCATTGAGGATGACGCAGTAGGTAGGGTTAATTCCAGGTGTCCTATCAGCCATAACCTAATTCTGCCATGTAGCTTTGGTTATTAGAGTATTAGTAATAGTGGTCGGAGCTAATTACTCTGATAAGTAATTAAAAATATGTCGTTTAAAAAAAACAAGCTTTTATCACGCACAAAAAATATAAAATAATTAAATTGGCTTGTACTAGTTCTTTTTTTATATCCAATGATTATATCAAAAAGCGTGAAGCGCTTTGTTTAAATTAATTAAAAGTACACACAACTAAAAAGCGCTCCACGCACAACCGTGTTAACCTTCGATCAACAATATCAACTAGTTATCGGGTCACGTGCAAAATCAAAGCTTAATGCTGTCCACGTTTAAAACAGTTATAATTTCAACCTAATTACAACCATAGCACCTGGTAATAAAGTCGCGTTTACATTGGCTGTGTTTCAAGCGAACCAAACAAAATAAGAGTTTAAGTCTCGAAGTGCGCTGTTATTTACGGAAACGTATTTCTTGCGCCGACCCGATATCTAGTCGGTATTGTTGATCGAAGGTGTTAACAAAAAGAAATTAAACACAATTGAGTTTCCTTAGTCTAGTGGTCACAAGCGCTACTACTCAGCATGAGGTCCTGGATTCGATTCCCAGGTCGGTTAAAGTGTTATTGGGTTTTTCCATCGAGAATTTTTAGTCAGTGTAGCAAACCACGCTGACACCGCTAGGGAGGTCGGCGCGCAGCACCCAGTCGTAGGCGATGTCCCACAGATGCGGCCCCAGGACTGAACCCTGTGGGACACCGCACGTCATCTCATGCCAGTTCCACTCTCCTTGTTGACCGGAGTAGATGACGGCCCTGTCCGTTGAATAGTCTTCAACCACACGACAGAGGTAGGTCGGCATCCGGTGATACCGGAGTGCCTCCCTGATGCAACTATAGGACAGGGTACTGAAGGCATTGGCGATGTCTAGAGACACCGCTAACACAACCCCACCCCAGGCCACAGCATTGCCCCTCGTGAGGGCCCGCACACGCATGAAGGCGTCAGTACCAGCCTGGAGTCTGGATTTGTGCCCGGTTGATGACAATAGGCTCGCCCCCTATTACATGGTACTTAACCATAAGTTGCGAAATGTGGGTGTACTATAGGTACACCTGCACCTAAACCTTCGGAGCAAACAGGCGTGGTGTTATCTTACAATTGAGTTTTGATAACGGGGAACATACCTTCGCTCGTACTCGTCGGTAGAGTGCCGAAAAATCCAGCGTTAGTTTTATAGTACCACGGCACGGTTGGTGCGGTGGTTAAGCAATTGACTGCTGCGCTGCGTGTCGCCGGTTCGATTCCCGCACGGAACAAATATTTGTATGACCTACAAGTAGTTGTTCCGTGTCTGGCTGTTTGTAACTGAGTTTAAATGTTTGAAAACGCACCCACAATTCAGGAGAAATTACTAGAGTGGGGCAAAGTTTAAAAAAAAATCGTTCTTCTTAAAGTGAACTCACAGCAGAGCCCGCGAAATTTAATTTTTCTTTCGTTTTTTGCAAATTGCAGCTCTGTTCTAGGTACGTCGTATGTTGATCAAAATGCGACTCGTGACTGAAGCAGTGATATATTTAAACTAATAATAACCAATAAATGTGTGCCACTTATGAATATTTCATATGAAAATTCTTAGATGGTTTCCAAAGTTTCAAATTTCCAAAGGTTGACGATTGGAAATTGATGATTATTATTCAGTAAATATATGCCAAATGTTTTAGGATGACTAGCCTCTCTCATAGGACTTGCTAGCTAGCCGGGAATAACTCGTGTCGTGGTGAAGAGATTAGCCACAGTCATAGTCAGTAAGGTTGGTAACAAGGAAAGAAAGAAAGAAAATGCTTTTATTTGCGATAAACATGACGCAAAAAGTAACACAAACACAAAAAATATGAAAAGGTTGGGGGAAACATGAGACACATCCACGCAAAACGGCTGCCGCTCAGCATTATGCTGCGACCCTATGCAAGACATAGCCCCAGCGCTGGTTTTCAGCGACAGCCGGCTGTCTGCCCCTTGTTAATCGTCAGTCAACATTCCAAGCCTGTTCCCAACTAAGTTGAGGTCGACTTCCAGTCTAACCGGATGCAGTCTGACTGGATCTGACCTCCACCTCCTAGTTACTAGGTAACACGATACCTCTTGGTAAGACTGATTGGCTGACTTTTGTGCTTCTAACTACCCGTAGCGACTGTTAAAGATCTAAGAATGACAGCCGGGACCAAGGCTCCCCTCTTGTTACTCGTAGAGCTTCTTTTAATGCAACTCAAAAGCAACAATATCTAGCAAAACATAATAAAAACAAAAATTAATCAATAACGCGTAACTTTTATTTGCCATCAAATAACATCTGTTATAACTATAAACCTCAGACAGATCTCTCGTAAAACGTCCGGCGTATGGTGACGGACGAAATGTGGGGCGTCCACCCTAACTGACAGCTGGACTCGAGTGGAGCAATGTAGCCGATTAGCTTGACACCCCGACGTAGACACTGTACGGTATAGTGAGACTTGTCTCTGAAACTGAAGTAGCAAGCCAAGTAAGTTAATTGATATTTATGGTTTTTGGATACAATGATTAGTGTTATGTTGTAAGTACTACGTGTACAGAGTACCCCAGGGGCTATTAATATGACATATGGAGATTCTGACGGCCTGTCACACATGTATCGACGATATACTGAGTTTATAAAACTCTGTGTACCATGTCAACAGTTTCAATATTTTAATTACTAACTTCTGCCCGCTTTTTCGTCAGCGTATAATTTCTTTTTTTTAGATTAAATATATTCTATGATAATCTGCAATATTGTAGCTTCCCACTGGTGAAAGAATTTTTGGAATCTAATGAGTAATTCCGAAGATTACTGCCTACATACGAACTCACAAATGCATCTTCTTACCTATTAGAATAGATTCGTAATCATCGCGGTTAAGGTGGATCCTCGGCTGTAGCCCGCAAAATTAAAATTTTCTTTGGTTTTTTGCATATTGCAGCTCTGTTTTACGTCGTATGTTGATCAAAATACGATTCGCGACTGTAGGAATGATATATTTACTGAATAATAATCATCAATTTCATATCAATTGTCAAACTTTGTAAAATTGGTTCACCTAAGAATTTTTCAGAATATTTTATAAGAAAATTCTTATGTGGAAACAATTTGAAATTGGCGGCCTACAACTGAGGGTTCACCTTAAACAGATAGAGGCCCTCAGCGTATACATTATTTTCATAATATGGAAAGACGCAAGCGAATTCTTCTAGCTTAAACTGTAACTTTTAACTTTGACCTTTTAACAACTGTAAAAATATCAATGAAATAGTGAAACTTATAAAGTAATGCGTAAAAACACCGTTGCGTCACGCACTTCATGCGAAGTAAGTTTTTAATTTTATTTAATTGACTACTTGCACGGTATACGGTGTGAATTAGGGCTGGCCCGCGTACACACGTGTGGGATAACTATTTATAAAGCATGTATCAGACTGATGTTTTTTTTTTTATATTTATGGAACTTAGTAAAGTGGCTATTACTTTTAGATGTTATTATGGCCTGAAACACAGGTTTTTCATAAACCTAGATCAGGTAGGTCTACATTACAGTTTGAATTTAACTTTCCTTGATTGTAATTAATGTAAATCATATTTTTGGTGTACTTTATACTTGAATAAATTTGTATTATTATTATTATAAGTACCTACTACTAGATTTTTTACGTTTTTCATTGTTTTAAATTGTAAGTAAGTTAATTTTAAGACCGCGCTATCGCATTAGGTATACACCAGTAATGACAGTTGTAAGGGAGATTATAATAAATAAATTGGCTAAATAAAAAATAATTAAATATGTGGTACCTACAGACCATCAAACTGAACAATTTTCTCCACGGGTCCAACATCGTAATCGCGAAAAAATTAAAATAATCAGCCGTCCCATACATTTGAATCGAGTAGGTATTGAAGTTTTGCACGAGACAGTTGATAAATTTGACACGATTACGATGTTTGTCCCATAGAAAAAGATGTTCAGTTTGATGGTCTGTACCGCATCCTTAAATATGACCGCACCTTGCTTATACATGCTGTATACCAGTGGGGTAATTGCGTATCAGACTTGCAATGCCACAGTAATTCATTTGGACAATTCAACAATATTCATTGCGTCATTTACATTGTCGAGCAAATGAATCGTTCAAATGTATGAAACAATGGACTAGGAATTTCTCGTACAAAACCTTTCGGTTGATTGAAAGTGTGTCATGCAATTAGGGTGCAGATTGACTTTGAATGAATCGGCAATCATTTAGGGGCGATTGTACTCGCAGAAATATACAACTTTTATCATGATGCCAGCTTTGAAATAGCCAAAAATGCATGATTTGCATTTTTGTATAAAACAGCACATGCTTATATCAATTTTTCAAATCGTCCAGTATTTTTAGTCCTCGTTTTATTAATACTTAATTTCAACAACAGTACCTATCTGTCGCCGTAACCTTTGAAGAAATCAAGTTAAGTTCCAATCTCTAGTAAATTGAAATAGATCTTAGCCTGGAGCTATCCCAGCTGTAGATTCAAGGTGAAGAGAGGACAGTACCTATCAGTAGGTATCTGCATTATACACCATCTTTTTTGTAGATAAAGGGGCTAGAGGTCAGGGAGATTTTGCGGCGTAAACGACGGTCTCTCGATGGTTACAGATTGGTCTATTACAAATAACCTAGTGTTCAATGCCAAGAAAACGAAATGTATAGACTCAAACTCAAACCCAGAGCATTTATTTCAAATAACCCAATTACAGGTACTTTTGAATTGTCAAAGGGTTGGTCAGTCAGAAAGATGAAGCTAGTTGCCTTAAGTTCGCCTTACCGAACGTAAGATATCTAGGACGTAAAGAATTACTTGATTCAGCAATTAGCAATTATAGTAGTAGACTCAGCCATTTTTCTGGGCATATCAATAGATATCAAACTACAATGGGATTCTCATATATATCAAGACTAGCAGGAAGGCTCAGTTCGGAAGTTTATTTAAACTGTTATCTTAACTAATATTATAAATGTGAAAGTATGTTTGTTTGTTATACATTGACGCTAAAACAGCTGAACGGATTTGGATGAAATTTGACACATTGGTAGATCGTGGCCTGGATTAGGACAGGATACTTTTATCCCGCTATCCTCACGGGATCGAGACTTATGCAGGTGAAACCACGGGGTGCAGCTAGTTACTAATTAGTTTATTTACTTTACTGATTATGACATCGTACAATATAATTGATAACAAGTTTAAGGGAAGCCGTAGGGATGTGTCATAATATCATCCACGAGAGACATTTCAATTAAATGAACGTCCGGCGCACCCTGGATATAGTCTACCCTGCTTCCACCACTAGTCTTCCTGCTGATATTATAAACACGGCATGAGCATGTTAAGCAACGTTACATATTTACGTTACGTATTAACGATATTAATTAATTATTGTGAATGTGAGGACTATGTGGGTCATTGCTTTATTGTTTTTTTTTCAGTTAGTTTTAATCGTGATCTGGCAGTTTGAGTAATTTATGCGGCCTACCCAAATGTCCTTTCTTTGGTATTGTTCGTCGAATCGTTGAGCTTCTTAAGTACTGAGTTGAGCTGCACGATTACTAACACATGCGTACACTGACTGGACAGGTCCACTCAATCTCTGTAGTTTTTCCTCAAAAGACCATTTCAGACACCAATCTACATGGTCTTCACATGATCTGACCAAGATTATGTCTGAACTTTAAAAGAGACTGTGACCTCTGAGTTTGTTTCGGCCTTTCTTCTCAGAGTATTCAGATAGGAAACACCGACTTCATCTAGTTAATAAAATATGACGTGTAAAAGTGTTAGTACAAACCTACTTACAGAAATAAAATCATTTACATTTGTAGGAGAGAGAAGGAGATAGAAATTTGCACGACGACCTTTAAGATGTTTTAAGCTTACAATTCATCCATTTTCGAAAACAAATTAAAAAAAAACAACTACCTTACTGCCATTTCTCAAGTTACAGCCCTACAAATCAACAGAATGTGAGCATAATTAATTACTCGTCTAAGTGAGAGTACGCGAGGGTTGTCACATAGCTGTAGATTTGCTCGCAGTGGGACGTAATTATCATCGCAGGCACCTTCAACTGTACGTCATACATGTGTAGATATATCTGTACATTCTATTGAGTTAACAGGGGTAGCGAATTTTTAATAGATCTTTCACTTCTTGTTTTATACATGTTCAAAGTCAAAGCTTTTAAATCAAAACAGTTTTTTTTTATCAATACAATTTTTTTATTTCAATTAGCTTTGGGTTGAGGTGATGATTGATGGCTATTTAGTATTATTTCCTAGTTGAAACGTGTATTAATAATGAGCAAAAAGCCAGTTCAGAAACTATTCTACATGTTACTCACATGATCTGACCAAGTTTATACCTTTGAGTTTGTTTCGGTTTTTCTTCTCAGAGTAGTCCGATAGGAAACATCGAACCCATCTTGTTTTAAAACATAATTTATAATGAAATGTTTATTTCTGTAAGTAGGTCTTTTAAGACACTTATATACTTCAATATTTAAAAACTAGTTGGCGCCGGCATTACCTAACTGACTGATCCCTGAGAATGTCACGGTTTCTTTTAAAGTCCAAACATTGTGTTTAGAATTTTATGTGAGTCTAACAACGCAGGGTCATGTCCGGAAGGGCCCTTTGAAGAAACAGCCATTGCAGCTTTGAGTTGACCTTTCCTAACAGAAATCCATACATGCATCAGTCATCGTGTAGCTCAACCTTATTTTAGGGAGCTCAAATAAGCGACAGCGATGGGGACTAATTTTATGATGCCCTATGATTCTTTTCCTTCTATTTTATATACATATTATGTACATATTATTAATATTATTTGAAGTCTGTTAGCTTATATATTTCAAAATAAAAACGTATAAGGTGTTTATACAAACCTACTTACAGACATAAAGTCATTTATCATTTTACCATTAGCATTGCCTGAAAAGTGCAAACGCGTTTATCTCTTTCCCAAGGATAAAACGTTGAAAGTTTGGTACATATGACAGAACTAGTTAACAGGTATTTACTAAGTCCTTAATTGAAACCTATACGATCATTTGCATTCTCAAATAGAACTTAAAATATTTAATAATGAATTCTCATTTTACAAATGAGCTACGGTCGTAGCTGCGTAGCGAATAGCAGCTACGACGACGCTACGGTGCTACGACGCGCCATTAAGAAGTCTTAGAAGTTTATGCAAATTAAAGCTGCAAGTATTTGCTTGGGAAACCAATTAAAATAATTAATTGTTAACCGACTTCAAAAAAGGAGGAGGTTCTCAATTCGTCGGAATCTTTTTTTATATATGTTCACCGATTACTCAAAGACGCCTTAACCGATTTGGAAAATTCTTTTTTTCTTTCAAAGGGTATTATACTTTCCAGGTGGATTCATTAAAAGTTTACCGAAATCAGTCCAGCCGTTTAAAAAAAATCCGCAATTAAATTAAAAAAAAACCGCCTTCAAACGGTCGTGGACATGCAAGGCGGTCGTTTTCGAATTGTTGTGGTGTAGGTACCAACCATATGTATAAAGTGAAGAATAAAAAACATTTTTACAAAAAAAATAAAGCTGCTGCCTAAAAGTAAAACACTACAAAGTGAAAAAAAAAACCGAAGTACGTGGAAATGCAGATCCAAAGACACCGACTACTTGCCGAAATTAAAGTTAAGTATTTTTCACTTTGATTTTTTTTTAGGAAGTCTCTTTTTTTGTATTTTTTTTAATTTCTTATTTGAACCTCAAAGATCGCCTTAAATGTCCACGACCGTTTGAAGGCGGTTTTTTTTAAATTTAATTGCGGATTTTTTTTAAACGGCTCGGCTGATTTCGATAAACTTTTAATGAATCCACCTGGAAGTATGCCTTTACTGGGTAGGCAAAAATGTACCCCTGACGACGATAATCTATAAATTGATGTCGCTTTTCGTGTCTGTCTGTATGACAGCGTTGTCCTTCTAAACTACGTAACGGATTTGCGGATGCGGTTTTCATCATCATTTAATACTCAATACTCAATTCTATGTTGCATTCCATATGTATTACATAGATGGTATAACACACAGTTAGAGATCAATATGGACCGTATCGGGCACAGCCAAATTAAGAGAGAGGAAGAGGGCTAAGCAGCAATTCAGAGAATAAATAAAATAAATATGAGACAACATCCACACAAGGTCTTCCAGGTCCAGAACTAGGTAGAGCCTAACTACGGTAACCTGATGACTGATATACATACTTATATACATATACACACCCAGACACAGGTCAAACAGACATGTTCATGCACACAAATGTTTGACTTGTCCGGGGACCGAACCCGGGACCAGCGACTCAGAAGGCAGGGTCGCTACCAACTGCACCAACCGGTCAGTCAGAATATATTCTGGAAGGTTTATGTGTATAATTCATTAAAATTAAACTTCCATGTAATAAAGAAATCTCGATGCTTGGTCAAGTTGTAAAAACCTAGCCTGTGTAAAAATCTTCACACCCAAATGTGGAAAAGCGTAGACTGCAGTATTTTTTTTTTTGAGGGTTGGAAATCATCAAATAACTTCTCCCTCTCTGGGCAGAGCGGGAGGGCATGAGAGGCATGTCAGTCTCTTACTGACTAAAACCCAGCCGTGTTCCTTCAGTTGCCTGTGCCAGGGGCCACGGTATCCCTCTCGGACTTTCCCGCAACCCTGGAAGGCATCGGCTCTAGCGAACCCCGACATTGATGCTGACATCTCTTTGAGGCGCGCGTGGAAAACAACGCGCCGTCGACCCGGGCCTGGTCCTTACTGGTCGAACGGCGAGCTGCCCATTGCTCGCCGTTCGCAAGCCCACGCCTACGGTGGCCGGGAATCGGCCTGCGATTCCCGACGCCCAGGGCGTCTCCTGCGACGGCTAGGGGCGTGAGGGCGCGAATTTTGCCTCTCCCTCACGCGTGCCGCCTCCTCCTTCGCGAACATTACTGCTTCGCAGAAAAAGCTGACGGCTTCCCAAGCCCTCTCGCTCTGTATTATGGCCTAGACCAGGGCCGGACGCGAGAGATCGCCACCGCCAATCGCCTCCACGAGGACACGGCGTTGCTCCGCCCAAGCCGGGCAGACCTCCACCGTATGCTCCACCGTGTCCTCCGGGCGATCCACACAATGGTGAAGACTGCAATAGCTGGATCTCATATCTACATAATTTTACTCCATGAAATATTTCAGCTTTTAGTTTTCAAATAGTTTTGGTTTTGAAACGTTAATTAATTACCACAGTTAGATAACCTATCAAACTATGCAACAAGAAAAAATAACAAAACGTTTTGCTAGGTTCCATTTGATAGTTACGTAATACAGTGGGTACTTACTTAATTTTATTCACAATATATTTACAAAAACTTCTTAAACTAAATAAACTATTAAAATTAAAATATAATAACCTAACCTTACTAAAACTATTAACAAATTAAAATATGGCGTCGAAAAATTCCTCCGCATCGCTGTCGACTGGTAATGTACCCAAGAGACTGGCGGCATTGCCACGTTGTATGGCAATGCTAAGCCTCTAGCCAAGATAAAGGCCAGCCCTTGGGTCACGGGAAGTGTCAACAAGCCGTTTGGAGTTTTCGTTGAATAAACCGTGAGCACTCGGACCCCACGGCCCGAGGATTTCAACCCCAAACGGCTCGAAAATATAATTACCGATAAGGTTATTATACTTTCGCCGCTTGAGGTTTTCCACAGCCGCAGCAGCAGTGCCAGCACAGCACGCTGAGTCAGGAAGATGGGATAGCGTAAGAGTATCGACACACGTTGTGTCCCACTCTAAAGGCCTACCCACCTTCCAAGGAAATAAAGACATGCCGTCCGGTCTCTTGCCATCGTCGCGTGCCAAGCCATTAGGTAATACAGTTGTATAAACAAGCAAACTAAATGTAGGTAAAAGATAGTTTTGAATGTTTGAAAACTTTAGGAACGGTGACTTTTTTAACATTTTGCCACGTTTAATTCCACAACTTCGGTATTATTGTGTGAGGAATCAGGAATCCGAAAAGTAAATGTTCCATTTCCTCAGTTAATAGTTTTAGATTTATTATTCAGCTCAGTTGGCGTAGTGGTTCAACCATTGGCTTTTGTGTTACGGAGTTTTGATTTTGCACGAAACAAATACTTTTATGGCCTACAGATAGTGGAGCCGGGTGGTATTTGTGTATGACAGGGTGCGTTTAGTTTCAAGCAAAATTCGTAGTATGACGTATAATTTAATGATTAAAGTATGTAGGTATTCGTACAAATGCGTTCGTTACGTGCATAATTCTTCTGTTTTTTTTAGATTAATTAATAAACCTATGTATACAGGGTTACTTGTAATTCGACGTATAAATAAATAAAAAATAAATAAATATCGTCTGACATTGCACACAGCACCATCTAGTTCCAAGTTAAGCACTTAAGGCTTGTGTTATGGATACCAGATGGTTGATACACTACTTAAATACATTTTTTTTTTTCGTAAATACATACATATTATAAATATACATCCATGACTCGGGTACAAATGTCCATATTCATCATACAAACATTTGCCTCTACCGGGATTCGAACCCAGGACCATTTGGTTTCGCTGACTACACTTAGCCACTGTAGCTGATAAGGGGACCAAAATGCTAAATGTATGGCCAAAATTCAATAGTTTTCGAGTTATTTGTGTTTTAAGAGTATTTCGATATGTACGTACAATTTACAATGTATAATATAAAAAACTACATATTGAATGGTATCATTAAAAAATGATATTGCAGCTGACACTTCAATTAAGCTATGAACATAAATAAAAGTACTTAATTCAACAAAATAATTAACATATGGGGGTTCAATTTTTGCATTTTGGCCCCCATATCAGCTCCTGACGGATATACGTCGAATTACAAGTAACCCCGTATGTTGTTGTTGCAGACGATGACATGGAGGAGCGGGTAGCGTAGCAAGCGGCATGGCGGGCATGCCCGGGCTGGGGAACAGCGTCGGCGCAGGAGAGCTGCGAGATAACGGCCGCGGTGAGTCACTTTACTTAGACGACGACGGCTGCTCTCAACACCCAGCACTAGTTTGGATTCCTGCTGTCTAAATACCCGCGTACTTCTGGGTGGCCGGTTTCGGTTAATCATTTGTTACGTGTTCAGTTCTACCTTGAGATCCGTCTGATCTAAACCAGAATGTAGCCTCAAGATCGGTCGCCTACGATGGCCTTAATTTAGAACGCAAATAGCTAAAACTAAATAGTCTGGTTATTGCTTAATGTACACGTATCCCGTTATGCCAGGGGTACGGTTAGCGCTCTTTCTAACTTTCTTTTAAAATCTACTCCCCCTGAATTAATTTGTCAACTTATACAGAAAAGCTAAAGAGTTATGAAAATAGATAATGTAAGAGCGAGCGAAGCGAGCTCGAAACTTTTTGTACAACTTATGTAACATTTTTCTTTTGACCATTCACACAGAAAAAAGAGTTTGTCGCCTTATGTAGAAAATATGAAAAATTAAGATGTTATAGAATGCAAGAGCGAGCTCGAATTTAAGCACCCCACCACGGACACGTACGGTTTTCTTTTGATATAGAAATTGGATAACTTATTTAGTCGACGCAGAACAGCGGAAACACATTTTACAGCTCCTTATTATTATTAAACGTTAGTGTTTAGCTTTCGAATAAAAGAAAATAAAATTCATTAAATCTATAGTTTTTTTCACTATACGCCCCCAAAGGGGGGCGTACACCACCAGTTGGGGACCCATGCGTTAGTTAGACCATAGATATAATAAAGAAGTTCTGTGCGTTAGACCGACCTGTTGCAGATTTCTCTGTTCAGATTCATCTTTCCTTACAGCATACATGGTGTTAGGTGCATTTAGAGCGGTTTTATTCTTTTAGTTAGAACGGGTCAGTACCGAAACCATGAAAAAAAACTTAAATTGTAAATCATTCATACCGCGCATTCAATCAACAGTAGTTATATACTATATTTACCAATATGACCAAAGCGTATAATTGCAAACCGTGCGATGTGCCGTCCGACAACACAATCCGTTTTATTCTCATTTTATTTACACGGCACATTATTCATTATTTTCATACATATTATATTCCTCCGTGGCTGCTTTTCAACCTAACTAATATTAACAATGCGAAAGTAAGTTTGTTTGTTTGCTACGCTTTCACGCCAAAACGACTAAACGGATTTGGATGAAATTTGACGCACAGATAGACCATGACCTGGGTAAGGACAAGAGCTACTTTTCACGCTGGATCGCAGACGAAGTCGTGGGCAATAACTAGTTATTTCATCTAACAAAAACAAGAATAATTAGCGTTTTTGGTAACCAAAAAGGCTTTACTCTATCAATTGTTGAATGTTGATGTCGTATTATATTATTATTATTATTTAGATAATTATCGGGAAAATAATATTTTGCATTAAAATCCAGGTAAATTATAGGAAGTGGGATATGGACTTATTAAATCTCTCGGTTGCGCCATTGAGCTACAGAACCATATTACTAAGGCACAAGTCCCACTGACGACGAGGAAGCGACTTCCAATGATTTACTCGTTCCAGAAATGTACAAAAGACTGTATGTCCCGTGTAAGTACACCGCCGGCGAGTACTCGTTTGTCGCAGTGGCAAGAGCTAGCAAAGAGAGTACTCGTTCAGCGACGCTCGCTTGGCGGGCAGAACACTCGCTGAGAGAGTCACGTTTGGTGCATACGCATACCAGCGAGTAATCGCTCGTTGCCGTAACATACTTGCTACTCGTTGATCGCCAACTCGTTTTTAGTTGCTAGCTCTAATCACTTCTCGTTAATCGCCGCGCGGCGGTGGGATGGGTGCCATATTTGACTAACCTGGAAGAGATCGCAAAAATCGATAAGACCGCCCATTGTATATTTTGTTGTGTTGCAATTATTTTTTTGTTATGTATGTTGTGGTGTACAATAAAGAATATATAAATAAAACATAAATACTTTAGATACGTGACTGGGTTTCTTAAGTGAAACGAGCTTGACAATGTATTGATAAAAAAGTTACCTTCTAAATTTTATCACCTTATAGAACCAGAGTGGTCTTAAAATTGAGATGAAGTTCAAGAACCAAGTTTAAAATAATGAGGCTTAACTTTTTTCAAACACCTCTGGAGTGCTTTGCCGTTGCATTAATAATATTCGAAATGAAGTTTTCTCACAGATAATCATGGAGTGAATGAATTAACCGAAATAAAATATTTTTAACCGAATGTAATTAAAATACAATTATCATAGTTTTTAATTCTACACGATTACTGACAAATGCTTACACTGACTGGACAGGTCCACTAAAATCTGTGTGCTTCCTTCCTCAAAAGTCCATTTTAATCACTAATCTACATGGTGCTCACATGATCTGACCAAAGTTATGTCTGGATTTTAAAAGAGACTTTGGCCCCTGAGTTTGTTTAGCCATTTATTCTCAGGGCTAGTCAGATAGGAAACGTCGACTCCATCAAGCATTTTTTTATTAAATGGTCAATGTAAAAGTGATTCCGATATCATATATCCTATCGTGAGGAAACCGGCACGTCCGAGAACCAAAAATTCGATGATATAGGACATCTATCGACCCGCACTGGGCCGCGTGGTTGATAGAATATAATAAAATAGAATAGTCTTTATCTACGGCCCACTCCCTCTCACTTAGAGGAGGCCTGTGTCCTAGCAGTGGCAAGGTTATAGACTGATTATGACGTAACGACCGTAGCCGATGGCGTTCTTGGGGAAAGAGTGAGAGTTAATGTTTATATACTGCTACAAGAATCTTTTGGCGCTCGAATAATGACGTCTGGGGGGCGCTGTTGGTAAACGTTTGTGCAATTGTTTTGCGATATGAATAAACAACATGACGACATTGGTTGTGATTATGGCCACGTGCCAAAAGACTTTTCTACAGCTATATGTATTTTTACGAATGCTATAGAAAACCATTTTTTCTTTATTTTTAGATTAGATACGAATTTATTTAAGTAATTACTTACGAAGTTGAAAAATGTTCACGGATACAAATATGTACTTTCTGCGAGTTCTGCTTGTTTTAAATATTGATGTCGAACATACTTTTCAGTGCGAACTCTCGACAACAAGTGGTGTCAAGGATAAGTCCCTGCAACTGACTGTTTTTGAAAACTTTCCTTGGGATGCTAAATAAATAATGCTGGTTTAATAGGTCACAACGTCACGCCTATATTACCTGGAAGGTTAGACCGAGGAGTAGAGCAGGTACATACAATCACATTTCAAAAATTATGTTATGAAGTCCCATGTAAGAGTGGCCAGGAGCGACCCAATTGCTATTGACCCGGAACAAATCCAGACCGCGAGATACCACTAAGAATAATTTCCTATTGGAATAATCTAGTAACACTTTACCTAACCCGAAAATTGAATCCAGACTAACTATTCTGTAACAATTTCACCGTGATAACTTAGGTGAAGTGAGCTTGAAGTGAGATGTCGATAGTGTCAATCCCTAGCATCAGGTGGAATGATAGCTTACTTCACCTAAGTAATCACGGTGAGATTATTACAGAATCAACAGGCAGGACCCACCTCTCAGAAGTCTCATTTGCGACCGATCAACAAATCAGTTAAATTGGTACTTATACTTCCTAATTTCTTCATATAACTTCCAGGAGTACTGGCTATTCTATTTATACTGTTTCGCTTGATAAGACGTTATTCGATGTTCCATTAAGAACATCACGTTCGCGTTGCAAACACATGAGTGTTTGTTTAGGCGCTAAATTACTGAACTCTTGAACAACCCCTACAATGTTTTTACTACCATTAGCTCAATTGGTAGTAAAAACAAAAAAAAAATACGGTACCGTAGTACAAGCTTAATTTTGTGTTGAGATAGGTTTTATATGTACAAGCTTCTGCCCACGACATCATTCGCATAGAAGTCGTAAGACAACACAATATACAAAAAAAAAAAACATGCGGGAGAGTCTTTCGGGACTGCCGATAGAAATAAAAACTAAGTAACATGTGAATTGTATCGTCGAGTTATTAGATTGTTATTTTTGAATTATTTTTGGTTTATAAAGAAGTGTTAATTGACCAATTTAAACTTTAATCCTTGATCATAAACACTTCTTAGTTTCTTAATTTAGTTTAGTTACATATATATATATATATATATATAAATGAGGCATGCCGCGCCGTGCACCGTGCTTTATGGATATATATGTAGAGAGATATACTCTTTGTATATATATAATGTATAGCAATAACTCACGGAGGTATATCTATGTACAATATATACACAGTATACATATACGAGTAGCTCATGGGAAGCGTGCGGTGACGATGACGCGAGTTTCACGCTTTTGTTCACCCAAAAAGTACACATATATACAAAGTATACATATAACTACGTTAGCTCATGAAAAGCGTTCGGTGACGATGACGCGGGTGCCATGATTTTTGTTCACCCAAAAAGTGCTCAACGCGCCTAAAAAAGTTTTCACTTAAAAAAACACAGCCCATGTTACTCGCTAATAATGTAGCTTTCAAGAGGTGAAATAATTTTTGAAACCGGATTTTTATCAGTCTTATTTATAGTTTTGTTTTTCTTACGTAATGAATGTAGAATTGTGTAGAGGTTTACCGGGTTTTACAGGCACTCAATTTAAGAATCGATCTGTCGGGGAATGTTTGAGAGAACAAAACATGCTTGAAAGAACCCATGGATTAGGACCATGCTCTATAAATATATAAACATTTATTTCTAACAGCGCAATAACAACCTTGAGAATAACAATTTATATGTATGTAGAAAATAAAGAATACAAAACAAAATAAAATAAAAATACGATCTTATGTCGTGCGTATACCTACGGGTGAAAACAAAACCTTCTCTTTCATTCCTGTAATTAATTTTTTTTTTTAACCCTTTATTATTTTTTTAGTCTTAAAAGACTTTGGAAACATGCTGAATTAACTGTACTTTTTCATATTTAGAAAAGAAAGAAAGAAAAAATGTGTGTGTGTGTGTGTGTGTATTTGGTTTGATAAGCTATGTTCCGTAGCCCCTCGCCAACCGTTCCAATGTTAACCCCATCATCTGCCTAGCCTGTTCCATACTACATTGAGGGCGGCTTTGAGTCAAGACGGATGCAGATTTATTTATATATTCTATAATATACACCACAAAATTGTTGATAAACGGCTTGTTGACACTTCGCGAGACCCAAGGGCTGGCCTTTGGCCAGAGGCTTAGCATTGCCATACAACGTGGCAATGCCACCAGTCTCTTGGGTACATTACCAGTCGACAGCGATGCGGAGGAATTTTTCGACGCCATATTTTAATTTGTTAATGGTTGTAGTTAGTTTAAGTTATTATATTTTAATAGTTTATTTAGTATGAAATTTTTGTGAATATATTGTGAATAGACTTACAGAAACAAAATAATTAAACCAATTGTTGAAGACACCATAATATTAGTGGTTTCACCACAAAATACATTGAAAAAACAAAAAGTAAACAGGTGCAGATGTTTTGTACATGGAGCGAATCGAATCGTACAGGGTGACAGGGACATCGACGCGCACACTGTGCCTAACCACGTATTCAGCATATGATTGTAGACCTCTTAGCGAAGAAATGTATCGTCGGTTATCAGAAAAAAAATCTGCTATTTCATAGAAAAGTGCAACACCTACGCGGTCAAATCGTATGGAACAGCATTATTTTTTTCAAAAATAACCGATCGAAATTTTTCGTCCAGTCGAATCGTGTACATACTGAATGTATACCTAGTACAATAACAGGTTGTGTGTCCCTTTTTTTTTTTTGAGGGTTGGTAATTATCAAATAACTTCTCCCGCTCTGGGCAGAGCGGGAGGGCGTGTCAGACTCTTACTGTCTAAACCTCACCCGTGTTTCTTCAGTTGCCTGTGCCAGGGGCCACGGTATCCCTCTCGGACTTTCCCGCAACCCTGGCAGGCATCGGCCCTAGCGGACCCCGACATTGATGCTGACATCTGTTTGAGGCGCGCGTGGAACACAACGCGCCATCGACCCGGACCTGGTCCTTATCGAACGGTGAGCTGCCCATTGCTCGCCGTTCGCAAGCCCGCGCCTACGGTGGCCGGGAATCAGCTTGCGATTCCCGACGCCCAGGGCGTCTCCTGCGGCGGCAAGGGGCGTGAGGGCGCGAATTTTGCCTCTCCCTCACGCTTTCCACCTCCTCCTTCGCGAGCATTACTGCTTCGCAGAAGGAGGTGACGGCTTCCCAAGCCCTCTCGCTCTGTACCATGGCCTGGACCAGGGACGGACGCGAGAGATCGCCACCGCCAATCGCCTGCACGAGGACACGGTGGTGCTCCGCCCACGCCGGGCTGACCTCCACCGTATGCTCCACCGTGTCCTCCGGGCGATCCACACAATGGTGACACCCGGGCGTTTCCTCCCGCCTTATCCGGAACAGGAACCTCCCGAAACAACCGTGTCCGCTGAGGACCTGCTTCAGGCGGAAGGTGAAGACGCCGTGGCGCCTCTCTAGCCACTCCTCAAAGAGAGGACAGGTTGTGTGTCCCTGCCATCCAGTAATTTTTTTATTGATTAATCTTTTTTCTTTGTTTTCATATTGTGTGTACTTGTGTCCAATAAACATTATTTCTTTCTTTTTTAACACAAATAACAACACTAATCGTTTGTATTGTTTGTTTGTGTGTGCAGAGGCCAGCAACAGGTCGTCAAGTAGCGGCTCCCGACGTGGCTCCTCCCCACAACACGCACAGGTATGCGTTTGTTAGATATTGTTTGTAAACATGTTACTAACTGAGGAGAATCAGTAGTGATAAGAAAATATGTAGCAATTAAAACAATCAATCAAAGAGACAGGTGTGTTATAATAATTTTGATGTAAAACATCTATATCCACACGTAAAACCGAATGCTGTCGTGGCGACGGCGACGCGTCGCCACGCTATATTTTAATTAAAACACAATTTATTTCTTTAAAAAAAACGGAATTTTTGGTTTTTTCTTATGCCATATTTATTTGATTTTATTAAACCATTCTATATTATATATAGTATATAAAATAAGTATGAAATACTTAATGGTTTTCGATGTTTCACATCTGTTAGGCGTCCCGTGACGGCTCAATTTAATTGAATGTTTGTCAGATTATCCACGTTACTCTATATAAACTAATTTATTTATTGAACTCACTTCTGAAAAAATGCTCTTTCAGTGTGAGCATCGAAACTTAAAGTTTTTACTGCAGACACAAAAGATGAACCCGAAAATAGTCTAGATAATTTTTCGGTTTTATTTAACTATTATAACAATATGAATTAAGTAAATAAATTCACCAAACACCAAAGCCAATAGATAGCCCGATAAAAAATCACATTTATAGGAATTTTCAGGGTCACCAGTTAGGTACCAAAACCACCAAAACATATAGAGCACATTAAAATCATATTAATTTGTTTAGGAGCATGAGACATGTGACGCGACAGTGCACAAGTCTGACCTGACGCGGACGCGCCCCGCTAGCTATGAACGGGAGTACCAGGACAAGGTGCCCACCATGGTGAGTATATTTTTTTTATTTTTATTTAAGGTGGGTTTGCTCTTGACTCTAGTCTAGGTCAGTGGTGACAGAGACAGAGTTGACGATGGAGTGAGCTTACCCAGAAGAAGCCTGTTCACTCTCACTTTGACGAGATTAGGATTGTATGCGTGCGGAAACACAGACGCAGGTAGAGAGTTCCTCTCTTTTGCTGTGCGCATAACAAAAGACATTTGGAAACGCCTAGTTCGAATTGGTGGAATAGCAACTAGGTAAAAATGGTAACTTGCAGTGCGTTTAGATGACCGATGGAAGAAGGGGGCTGGTGGAATGAGGTCGTGGAGTTCTTGGACACACTCTCCGAAGTACAATCTGTAGAAGACCGACAAGCAGGCGACCTTACGGCGATGAGCCAAGCTGTGAAGCTCGGCATCCACCAGTTTTGCAATTATAGTACATAGTAGAGGCAAAGATGTTGTGGAAGAGCCCTTCTAGGGAATTCAATTACCAATAGCTATAGGTACTTATTTCGAGCGCTAAGCAACATAGCTGCGTGATCCGGTTAAGTGACGAGTATGGATTAATGATTATTTATTACATACACACATGAGACTTTTGAACTGTGCTTCTAAGGGCCAAGATTACCAATGCAGACACATACATGGAGCACAAGGCATTGCTTTAATTGCAGTCAAGTGGTAACATACCAAGTTGTTGTTGTTAGTTTTGTTATAAGGTTATCTGTTCACTAGATTACTTGATAATATGTATGACTAAAAACAGGCGCTTCTTGCCAACAAACTATTTAGTTTGGCGAGTAAATTATTATTTAACAAAATATGTATAATCGTGAACATAAAATAAAAAAAAAATAAAAAAAAGTATTTTTATTTCTCTACCACATAATTGTTGAGGGCAATTTTTTTTTTAATATTAATTAAACAACATTGATGCCCTGTGATCATCCATTTTTATACATTGTATTATTATTAATTAAGACTGTCAGTTTATAAACTTTGTAACTATCTTGTCTAAACTAATATTATAAAGAGGAAAAATTTGATTTTTTGTGTATGTTTGTTACGCCTTCACGCTAAAACGGCTGAAAGGGTTTGGACGAAATATGGCATATATGGGTTGACCTTGACCATATGATACTTTTTATTCCGATAATCCCACGAAATCGAAAGGCACGGTTGGCGCTGTGGTTAAGCGATTGACGGCTGCGTTACGCGTCGCGGGTTCGATTCTCGCACGGAACAAATATTTCAATGACCTGCAAGTAGTTGTTCCGGGTTTGGCTGTTTGTGTATGTGAGTTTAAATGTTTGTAAACGCACCCATAATACAGGAGAAATTCCTAGTGGGGGGCAACATAAAAAAAAATATAATAATGTGGGTGCCACCGAGGGGCGCAGCTAGTTTGAAAATATAAATGATTTGCCATTTTCATCCCAAACATTCGCGATCACGATTCATCATCATCTGGATCGACTTTTCCCAGCTGTGTTGGGGAAGGCTTCCAGTCTAACTGAATGCAGCTGAATACCAGTATTTTACATGGAGCGAGTGCCTATCTGACCTCCACAACCCAATAACTGGGTAACAAACACGATACCCCTTGGTAAGACTGGTTGTCGTCAGACTTTCGGGCTTCTGACGACCCGTAACGACTCTCAAAGATCCACGAATGACAGCTGGAACCAACGGCCTAACGTGCTTTCTGAGACATGGAGGGGTCTCGGTATGTAAACATGGTCACCCATCCACGAACCAACCGCGGCAAGCGTAGCTTAACCTGATCGATCGACCTATGTGGCTGTTATAACCACGAGCCCTTCACTTTACGATCACGAATCTATATTTATCGGCAACCTATAAGCCAATATCCAGATCACAAGTTAGTCAAGTCAGTCAAGTTACAAGTCGACCGCAGTAACTTGATTGTCGGTAAACTTTAAAGGTTAATCACGCTGTTACTCAACTTAGCGGGGGCGACGATATTGAGCTCAACTGTACCTACGTAATTGGCTGAGTAATCGGTGTTTATGAGTTAGGTTCTAGGAAGCCTAGGAATTTTATGAGCCTCAGCTGGTTCATTTTGAAGTATGTTGGTTTTGGCTCGTGAAAGACGGTTCTATCCGCGTCTTTCTTCTGTCTCTAGCTTTGTTTAGTTGTGAAATTATTTTTAACAAGCTTCTACCCGCGGCTTCACCCACGTGGATGTCGGGGGGTGCCACGGGAACGCGCTACCGGGACAAAAAGTATCTAGTACAATAGTCTATAGATCTCCTTGCCAAATTTGACCGAAATCCGTTTATTATATAGGATAGGCAAAGAGGCTACCCGTTATTTATTGACTTCTATTTTGATACAAACCAAAAAAAAAAAAAAAAACGCTGGCTAAGAAGATAAAGTTGCACGCCTGAGAATTTATGTTTAGCACGTGAGATTAATATTGCTAACTAATGAAAAAAGGTGAAGGTTCTCAATTCGTCGCGTCATATTTTTTTCTGCGATTTTTTGGTGTCAAAATTAATGAACCCTGAAAAATCTCTAAACAAGCTTCTTATTGAATTTTTTAAAAGCTTTGTTTCCCAACAGGCCACACTCAGCGGCGCCGGCGTAGTGACTCATACGGCGCCATCTTATGAAGAACAGCGGGCTAACCCTGCGCTGTTGAGTCGTGGCGCTAGTGGCACGCCGGGCGCACGAAGTGTGAGGGATGATGGGTACTGTTCAGCAAGCAGCACACCACGGGCATTCGGTATGTCACTGTAGTACTTGTAGAGATGTACGTTGCAACTCAACGTTTGCAAGACAAAGGATTTAAACTCGGTGAAGTCCAGGGAAAGAGCAGCAAGATCCGAGTGTGCAGGGTCAGTTCCAGCTGTAGCTCTCTGCAGCTTATCTTCGTACGTACGTTGAGTTGTCGTGTTGCCAGCATGCTTATCCTGCGCTGCTAAAACACCGCGGGGGTTGAATCGTACGGGATGCTGCTCAGCTATGTAGCAACATGCATCAAGCATTGGTCATAAGAAGAGGGGATGCTTTCGTCGTTGCATGATTTGGTCCTTCTGGAACAGGCTGCCAAACATTGCAAAGAAACGCACAGCTGGGCTAATTGCATAACATACTTAAAGTAGCAAAGGTTTTCATTTTGACAGTTCAACAACATTCATTGCTTTATTTACGTTGTCGAGCTCGTATCGATTTGCAATATCCTACAAAATGATTCAGGATTATGATGATGATGATGAAAGTGTTTTACGCAATTAAGGTGCAGGTTTATTGGCAAAAAACTGCTACGAAAACCATCTATAGTGACTAATAAAAACCTCACAATGCCTTGTCTCTAACAAAGTTATTAATGCACAATCTATCAATAATTTCCAGACCAATATTTTCTCCATTAAACAACTAACTACTTAGACTAGAACTCATTTCATTGTACTGCAATAAATACAGTATCGACTCAACTGAAACACGGGGCGCTACTAGAGAGAGGAAATATATTAAAAACTCTAAGGCCGCCAGGTGGCGCCAGTGGCACTTGAGTAGAAACTTATTGCCTCTTCACTATTTATTCCGCCACTCTTGTTTGACTTGGCGGAAAACTTTGTTTAGCGGGCTCCTTGACTAACCGGTGAATTCATTTAATTCGAAAATTAAAATATTTTTAACTGACTTTTGATAGACATTAAAAAGCTTTTCGGGGCGCACTCTTGTTTGTTTGGTATTTAAATCGTTTCTGGGGGCGTACTCTGTTAGCCCGTCAACAGAGATAGGGCAGACCGAAAGTAGTTCGATACTTCTAAATTAACCCTACTCCCGATTAATTAACTGTTTTGGACGGGTAAAAACACATCGGGGATTAGGACAACTGTCAAATCATGTTGTCATTCATTCTTAGTTCGGGTCCCGAAATAATCTTATGTCCGTAGGTCGGATACAGAGTAGGGAACGCCCGTATTTTTGGCCGAAACTACGGATTTCGTGCTTCGATAGTAAACCCCCTGGGACTGTAAAACCCGTAACTAGACGGGAAGAAGGTAGACACACAATCGGTAGAACCATAAAAATTATATCTAGACTAAATAATGACTTGACTAGTATATGAATATCTAAGAAACACTTAATTACTAATTGCTGTTAACCTATATGTTGTCCTACAATTACTGGGGGCCTCCTCCTTAAGCACGAAATCCGTAGTTTAGGCCGAAGTTAGGGATGTTTTCTACTCCGTAATACTTATGGACATAAGATTAGTCCGGGGCCAGAACTAAAAACATAATGACAAAACGATTTGACAGTTGTCCTTACTCCCGATGTGTTTTTGCCCGTCCAAAAAAGTTAATTAGTCGGGAGCAGGGTTAACTTCTCAGTATCGTAGTATTTTTGGACGGGCCCGTATCTTCGTTGACGGACTTAGAGAGTAGGCCCCTGAGCAAAGGTCAACCATGCTAAAACATTTGTAATTATAGAGATCCAAGTAGATCATTTATGCCAAAAAAGATGCCTTCCGTTACATTTTAAAATATTGCATAAAACGAAAAATACAGCTGCAAAAATAAAATTCTATTCAACATTAAAGATCAAATATAACCGCGGGATTAGTAATCAGAATGCGATCAAACGGAAGATGTCTCCTGAGACCAACATCTTTTAGCTTTTGATTACTTCAATATTTAAAACTTCGCAAGGTTGAAACACAGACGTAGCTCTAGCTGTTATCAACATTATTATGGTTTTTTTAATTGTTTGTTTGTATTTATATGTATCTATATGTATATTAGAATTTATTCTTGTATTTTATAGTCATTTCCGAGCTATCTATCCCGTATGTTGCACCTGCCATGGTTTATCTCTGCATCACCCTAAGGTTGACTGGAAGAGGTTGCGGGAAAGTCCGAGAGGGTTACCGTGGCCCCTGGCACAGGTAACTGAAGGAACACGGGTGGGTTTTAGTCAGTAAGAGTCTGACAAGCCCTCCTGCTCTGCCCAGAGCGGGAAGAGTTATTTGATGATTTCCCACCCGCAAAAACAAAAAGGTTGACTGGTAGAAAATACCTCAGACAAGTCCGCCTTTGTACAGTATTTTTTTTACTTGTACATAAATTAATTAATCATATATTTACTTACAATGATTTGCCAGGCCTAAAACAGGTAAAATGCAAAAAAATACATTCTATACTTCATTTAGCACATAAAACGGCAAAAGTACCATGTTTTTTTTCACAGATAACAAAACTACAATAGTGTTAGATCCCATGTCAGCTTAGGAACGTCATCAACATCGGCTTATAGCAGCCCTCTGCTAGACAAAAGTTTCTTCAATTGCACGTCATTCATCTCGATCCTCTGCTACTTTCATCCAGCTGCTACAACGCCTAAGACTCAAAATTCTTCAAAACAATTTAGAACAAGTTATTAAATTGCAAATTTATAAGCCTCCGATCAGGTTTTCATGAAACGTAGCTATGAACCTCGTCGAATAATAATAATAATATGAGACAACATCCACACAAGGTCTTCACGTCGTCCCGAACAGGTAGAGCCACGGTAACCTGATGATTGATATACATACTTATATGTATACATATACACCCAGACACAGGTCAAACAGACATGTTCATCCACAAAATTTGTTTGACTTGTCCGTGGATCGAACCCGGGACCAGCGGCTCAGAAGGCAGGGTCACTACCAATTGCACCAACCGGTCAATCAAAATATTAAAATAAAATAATATATAATAAAAGCCGCATTGAAATGGGACCACCCGATATAGGAGCTACGATGCCACTGACAGATACACAGAACGATATAGCCATAAATCGTATAACGCCCCCTTTTTAGACGGCAAGCGGGGGTTAAAAATAATCCGGCACGTATCACGTTGCATTTAATTCACTTACAAGTTTTAATGAAAACCTAGGGAGTCATGAATAGAGTCTAGATTTAATCAAAGTATGAGTTTTAAAAGAAGGTTTTGCTTGGTTAGACTCTGTGTGCATGTTATTGCGTCTCTCTGTTGAATGGGGTCTTCAAACTTTGTTCTTTGTAAAGTTTATTCTTTTATGTGGCTGAGTTTAGATCACAGATTTAAAACGTGTTAAGAGGTTTCTGTTCATAGCTTGGTCTTACTGATTTGGGTGTAAAAATAATGGTTTAATTGGCATCGTTTGCGTAGAAGCATGAATGGCCACGCTAGTACAATAATTTAACCGGTCGTGAGCTCGACTCTCAATCATTTGAAAGTCAAAGTCAAATAAGTAATTTATGTTCAAAAGTGCCTTTTATGTGCCTATTTGCATAGGCACATAAAAGGCACTTTTGAACATCAACATTTACAAGAAAATAGAATTGATTCTAGTTGCCCCTTCCAAAATGTAGTTTCGTATGGAGAAGAATGGGCAAGAAACTCCAGCGTTACTCTTCTAAAATGTTTTACAATATTTTGTGTATATTAATTATAATAATTTACTATATACTAATGTAGGTATTATCGCACTAAATGTTATTGTCATACTGTGTTTTTTGTTCAATAAAGAATTTTATTATTTATTATTATTTTATTATTATTATTAATTAAATGTTAATTCGTGGTGCAGGACTATTCGAGCCTATAAGCGGAGTTATCAAGATTTTTATAGTAATGTGAACTCGGTCCAAAACATTGTAGCAAAACCCATGAACAACAGATAAGATTCATCTCAATTTACATAAAACATCACCGACTACGTCACGATACACGTGGCAGCAAACAACAAACAATTCGCGCCACATTTCTGTTTAATTAAAATTTTCCTCCATCACGCCGAAACGAAGTCAATAACAGCAATGAATACCGATGCATATACCGAAATACTTCAATAATATGAAATACCGATCCATTCCGTGCCGACATTAACGTACCGTTTTTGAATTCCAATGGAATCGCACCTCAGAATTATTGCGGCATTTTTCCACATCGGCATCCTATTATGGCGTCCCCGATCGGATGCCGGTGACGTTATTAAGATCCCGCGGTAGGTGTAAGAATGAACGGTATTAGGGACAGTTAGGGCTCATTTATATGCACGGGTATAAGGACTATTCGCATATTGATAAGATGGATGGATGGATTAATGTAGGAGAGTTTTGGATGCATGCCGAAGTAGTTCGTGATTGTTTGCGGATTTGCCGATAGTGGATCATGGTAGTGAATTTTTACGGCACAATTACAAACGACTTAACATAGATTAGTACATAGAGTAACGTGTGTCATAATTATATATTCTCCATATCGGGTGTTAGACTAAATGAAATCGTTTAAAATAGCAAGAATGAGGGGTTAAAAAATGACGTAAGTTTTTAGCAGAAACTTTTGCACTTTTATAAATCAATATTTTCTTTTTCAGATAACAAATCAACGAAAGGCTCAGTTGTTACTCTATCATGTTATAAGAGTAAGTAGTTAATAGTATCAATTAACACTTTCAGCGGCGCTAACAGCCCGAAAATTTTAAGCGATACGGCGCGATGACGTAGCTTGAAGGAATTGGTATAAGCTGCAGCCGTTTATACACGTTCTTTATAGAAAGACATATTTTTTTGCTGACGTGATTAAACGTTGTGTCAAATCAAATATTACGTTGTTTCGCTCAAAGTGTTAAATATTATTTTAAAGAATAAGATAAATTTACTGTTTAAAAAATTACAGTCGAATGCGTTGATCCAATCAATGTCCTTTGCAATTCTCTTACATTTTTGTTTTGTTTTCAGAGGAGCCTAAAATACAAATAGAGGAGGAATTCTTTAGTGAAAATTCGAAAAAGCTCAGGACGAACAGTATTAAACCAGGTACCTTCTTCTTGTTTACATCCTTTACCTTTTTGATGCCAATAGTTTGTAGTCTTATATCATCATCAATGTCCTGTCATTATCCCAATTTATTAGTGGTCGGCACTAAGGTCTTTATCTTCCATACTTACCTCTCTATTAGTGGTCATCTTGGTAGTCACACCTTTCTAGGAATATCATCTTTCACGGCTTATAATTATTATGATTATTTTCAAGGTTATTAGAGAACTGCGAACCAGATTATTTCAAAAGTATCTCAGAGCATGTTATGCATGGTAATCGAGAATTGTTTTTTATACTATTAATGAATTTATAAATTATAGGACATAATATGGGAAAGTTGCATGATATGAAAATTTAATTTGTCATTTTTATTTTTAGCTATTGACATTTGTAATTTAATTTCTTTGGTTGTCATTGAAAGTTGTTATTTAAACAATTGGTAATTTAATTATTTTGACATTTTTTATTTGATATGTAGACAATTCTTGATTTAGTACTGTTTTTTTTTTTAAATTGTAATTTAATTAATTTGTTTAAATTGTTTATAAATTAGAATCATTAATAATGTCACAAAATTTGCATGCCGAATTTATAGGCGGAATATGAAGAACTATTGTGTGTTAAAAAATCTGTAAATTACCATATTTCGTGCAAGTAAATGAATCTATCTATATATCTATCACTCAGTCCATTTATCGCGAACGTTTCTTTGGTCTTCTCCTTTTCTTACAGACATCCACATTCATACTCAAATCTTTGCTCACGACATTTACCTCATTCCGCCGTCTATGTAACTTTCCTTTTTTACTAGCCCGGTTTGTCCCATTGCTTGGCAAAGGCATAATCTCCTTCCACCTTTCTCTACTCATAGCTGCCAAAGATCAATCTAACTTTCCTTGTATCTGTGTACCAAGCAGGAATGCGCGAAGTAAAATTTGAACATTTTTAAAGTTGAAAATACTCGTTTCGAACATAATATTTACTTAGCTTTAAGACTTTAATCATATCCATCGGTGATACTAATTGTGCTTGTCGCGAAAAAATAAACCAAAATGCTACAGGTTAGTTTTATTTTCGATTAAAAAATTGTTCGAATTTACGTTACGTAGTCGTGCTAGGGCCTCAGAGTTAACAAATAATGTAAGAATCTCTGAGTTCTAAAAACGCACCTTTATAATAAATACCTGTACACTTATAATTAATGTCAGAGGAAGGCGACGGGCGCGAGACATGGGGCACCGGGGCTGACTTTCTGCTGTCCATCATCGGCTTTGCAGTCGACCTCGCGAATGTGTGGCGCTTCCCTTATCTTTGCTACAGAAATGGCGGCGGTAAGTTGGGCTATTTCTTTCTTTTTATATAGGTACAACTACGAGTACCTTACAGTTACGCAAAATTCAAAAGCGCGTTTTTCATATGGGGGTAAGCAGAGACTACAGAACACCACCTGCTACGATCTTTACGTAAGGTACTCCTTTTGCTTCATATACGTTCATGCACTGGTCATACTCGCACACCGGTTGCGAGTACTATACACCTGACCTTTCAGAATAACATCACCAATAAGGTCACTATATTATTATGTCCTTCTAGGAAGTGCCCTCCCGGCGTTTCACTTGTGAAATAAAAATTGCAATACCTATTTTATAATAGTATGGTTTCGTTAATACTATGTTCGTAACACCATGAAATACCTATCAATACTTTAGGAGAAAATCGCTTTTGGATCTTACGTAAGTGAAAGTATTGCGTAAGTTAATTAAACTGTGAATGTTTTTTGTGTGCTTGCTACTTGAGTGTTTAATTATAGACAGCAAAAGAGGTTCAACTATAATTGTTCTTCTTTTTAATATTGAAAATGAGTTTTATTTGTCTCATGATAGCCTGATAGATTAACAAAAGCTACCTAATTTGGTCTGCGTCAATTTTTGTTCCTTACTTTTTTAAATACGGTTTAAAAATTATTTATCTCTCAAAGATTACAAATCACTTACGAGGAGAAATAAGATATAAAACAAAACTTGAGTAATTTAAACTACAGAACGGCATAGACGGTATTCTTAAAACGAAAAGAAACATAGTTACATTTTTGTATTGGTAGGTAATTTCAAATAACTTTGTCATTGGGCGACAGTTTTTGAGCAAATAAAAGGGATGGTTTACATGGAGTGGGTACGATAATAATGTTGGAATCGGACAGATTTACTTGAGGATTTACTTTTTTGTGACGCCTTTGAAAATATGTCGTTTTAATGACTTTTTGAATAAAGATATTGACTTAATGTCTTTTATATGCTTAGGTAAAGAGTTGTAGATCTGTGCTCCTTGATACAAAATACGTTTTTAAACCCTAATTATAGTATAGTTAAAATCTCGCTGCAGACTCGGTCATAAATCATTCGAGTGTTTCGCTCTCTTTCCCACTCACGGGCCTTATGGGCAGGCCACGCCCACACGTAGTCCTGTGTATTACTGCAGTCGATGAGTGATATCGATAGTTTTATATATTTATAAATGGGTGATAGAAATAAATACACATTTTTTTTATTTTATTACCAAATTTACTACAAAGCACATTAAATATAATATAAACAAAAGAACGTATATATAAAACTAAAACAGTATGTTTACGTGATAACCTTAATGATTCTGTTATCGATAATGGCCTTGAGCGCGCGCAACTAGCGCACATCCCTACTCCGATTATGATTTATGACCAAGTCTGCAGCGAGATTTTAACTACACTATAGTTCGCGGTTTATATAGTTGTATATCATGTGCTCGCCTAGAGCTGCGGGTATATATTTGATTGTATTTTGTGAAGTTTATTTGTGTGTATATGTTTTTGTTTAAGATTTTTCGTATATGTGTTATTTTGGTAAATTTGTGCAATATTAAATAATTTTGTCTCATCATAAATTTTGATAGTTAGAGTTAAATAATTGTAGTGGGAGAGGACTTTTATTATTCTATTATGCAGTCTTTGTAATTTATCAACATGTGTTTTGGCAGCTGAGCCCCACACAAAAAAATCGTAAAATTTATTATGCCATGATTTTATTGGAACAAAGTACCTCATCGTACGTTATATCTACTCTGCACACTTGGCGAATTAACGCTAGACCGCAAAAAGTGTAACATTTTGAAAGCCACGACACTTTTCTTACTAATTACGTTTACGTTACTCAATACTTTCCAACCGGGTGTCCCACCCCACCTCTCGACTGCTTTTTTTTATTTTTCTTTTCTTTTTTTGTCTGGGGCGTCAGTAAAAATGAACCATCTGTCTCGTTCCAAAGGAATGCTGCCAAAACGATAATATCAAATACGTAAACGTGCTAAGGTGACACTTTTTCTTCTCTACTCACTTTGCAAGGTGCCTTTAATATTTACGATATCATTTTTTTAGTGCTAGCTGCATCGGGTAAGTTAATTATAAGTAAGCTCATTAGCGTTACACGTGGCGGGTTAATATTGTTTATCTTTACCGATAATCGGGAAGCGTGGACCTGGAATCTAGCGGAAAAATTAAATTGTGGTGCGTCCTTATTTGCTGAAAAAATTTAATGCTGAAAAAATGTGTAAAATGCTTTCAATATTTAAAGCATTTTAACATTTTAATCACGATTTTCCTTTATAAACTGTTGGAATATAAGTTAGAATGCTAACGTCTAACCAATTTCAAATAGCAACATTAATCACTCTTAATACTTTGTCAATACGGTTTTCCTTTTTTCTGTCGATCTCTGTTACATTGTGCTGTCAATGGTAAGTCATTGTTTAGTGTTTCAATATATTTCAACATAAAAAAAGACCAATTCTCGTAATTAAAAACGTTCAAATCTAGTCGCAATCTCATCTCAGCGACAATCAATGTCAAAAACTTGTCAAATATGTGGGGAAATTAGAGGTATTTTTGACATAATTACACTGAGATTAGACTGCGAACGTTCTTTAAATTACGAGAATTATAATCTATGATTTTAATATTCGAAAAGTTGAATATTAATATTAACATGATAACAAGATAATTTCTGAACTTTAAAAGAGACTGTGACCTCTTGGTCTGTGTCGGTGTTTCTTCCCAGAGTAGTAGGATAGGAAACATTGACCTGATCTAGTTTATGTTTAAAACAGTTTGTTAAAACCAATAAACATAAATAAATATAATTTTTCAGTATTTTATCATGCTCTTTTGAAATACGTAATCCATTATTGTTATGCGAATACCTGCATCGCGCAAGCAGAGTTTACCGTGCAACTATCATATATACAAAGTCCCGACATCAATCATCGGGCAGTTGCCCACCAGACACAACACCCATCTGGTCGAAGGATGCTTCCTTTTCTATAAATGACCTTTGAACTCTACACCCTGTTCCTCATATTATCATTTAGGAGTCCTCAGTTAATATCTTGTTGGCTTGGTTCGCCATTTTCGGACGCAATTAGAATTCCAACATGATGCTCATCATACGGCGAGATCCCGAGTCGAAAAATGCTTAAAGAGTTTCCGAAATGCACGTTATAAGCTTCGTATAGTACATTCATTATTCACGTTAACTTTACATACCTATACGAAGGCTCTATACGACTTTCCATGTCACTGGGTTTATGACTCACAACGCTTTGCCTCTTGGAGAAAGATGGATTGCATATACAAACACATGTATTTTATGGATTATATGTAATAAATATACCTTAGTAATGATATTAATCTTGTAGTTCCTATATCAATTAATCGTCGTGGAGTGCGCGATTACCAATTGTTTGATCAGTAGGCCAATTCTCGTACTTAAAAAACGTTCAAATTCAAGTCGCAATCTCATCTCAGCGACCATCAATGTCAAAAACCTGTCAAAAATGTATGTAAATTGATTGTAACTTTGACAGATTGAGACTGAGATCAGAGGGGCAATTCTCGTACTTAAAAAACGTTCAAATTCAAGTCGCAATCTCATCTCAGCGACAATTAATGTCAAAAACTTGTCAAAAATGTATGAAAATTGATTGTATTTTTGAAATATTATTATTATTTTTGAAAATAGCATTACTTGGCTACTGATAAAACTACCATGTTTATTAAAGAATACCTCTGAACGGACTAAGATTTGGAACTTGGCGCCAGAGTAACTTTTATTCAGCTCAAAATTACCTATCCAACGATGTAACACACATAGCTATTGGAAGGTGGGACCAGATTTCATAGAAACTCTGGCATCATCCTTTAAATAAAATTTTGTGCGAAGCCAAAAAAAAACATTTAAATAAATACCGCAGCGCTGGTATTCTGATAGAGCTCGACTAGGGCCCATTAAGTGCACCTTTGTACTATTTATGTTGGACTAGCTTTTATCACGTGACCTCGTCCGCGTGATATTACTGGTTCCCTCGACCGACCCCGTAGCTACACATCGCCTGCCCGCGCTATGACTTCGTTTTCACTTAGCGTTATTTACGAGTTTTTTTCTTTTTGCTCAGCTCCTCAGAGTTCTGGCGTGATGTTAAACTATCTATAGTCTTTCTCAAGAATTGGGCTATATAAACGCGAAAAGAATTTTTCAAATCCGGCCAGTAGCCAAACAAACAAACAAACTCTTCAGCTTTAAAAATCATAAGTCATTTATTCAAACTAGGCTGAGAATCAGCACTTTTTGAACGTCAATATGACAGTCCCCAAAAACGCCCGACCTTCACCTTTACTATTATTTACATATCTACATATTTACTATTATATATATTATAATCCTGTACTCTTAGTACATATACATATATACCTATACAGGGTGGCGGGACATGGGCGCACAAAGTAAAACCATGAATTCAGCACATGAATCTAGACCCCCTTTTTTTAGACTCTTACTGACTAAAACCCACCCGTGTTCCTTCAGTTGCCTGTGCCAGGGGCCACGTCCCTAGCGGACCTCGTCATTGTTGCTGACACGTCTTTGTGGCACGCGTGGAATACAACGCGCCGTCGACCCGGGCCTGGTCCTTCACGGATTTTAGACCCCCTAGCGTAGTTCATTTCTCGACAGTTATCAAAAAAAAAAACAGTTTTTTCACAGAGAAGTAATAAGAATACCAACGCGATCAAAATGTATAGAACAGCATTTTTTTTTATCAATCAATCTAATTATTTATTTCGGGTTGCATAGACCCATAGATAAATACCTTAACCTAAGTATACATATTATTATCAACAATAAGTGTTAGTAAATAAAACTTAAGCCTATGTTAGTAACACTTCACTAGCACTGCACTACGTCTTTGTGCTGTCGTGTGGAATAGGTCCGCGAAAGCGACGGAACACCACGTCCTGCGGCCAAAAGCTTTCTTCCAACACCAGAACCGACAAAAAAAATATAACATAACATCACGCCTTGATACCCCAAAGGGATGGGCAGACGTGTATCTATAGTACACCCATATTTCGCCACTTGTGTTTTAGTCTCATGTAACAGAGGACGAGCCTATTGCCATCAACCGGGCACAAAACCAGCCTCGGGGCTGCTACTGTCAAATTCCAGATAGAAAAATATAATAACACTTAGCCCGACTTGGGAACCCAAGACCCCATGCTCAGATTGCGCCATAAGTTTATTACTACACTCGAGAGCAATGAATCCGGGTCACTTAAAGAATCCTAAAAATCTCGGAAACTGAAAATGCTAGGTTAATGCAATAAATTGTATTTAATAGACAATGTAATACTCCTTAAATGAAGGTATTAAAACTTCTTAGTTATTGTAAAGTTATATCATAAAAAAATCAAATTTGAAAAAGGGCCACTTTCGAAGATGGAACTACGAAATTACAGCATTTGGTTTTGCTTTTGTTTGTAATCTGTCATTTATGTGGGTACATAAACCATGTTGATAGTGCTCTATATTCATTATTCAAGCTGAAATTATGTCGCTTACGCCTGAAGAATGCACCAGAATACTTACAATGCTGGAACCCGGCCGGAGTCAGCGCGATACAGCCAGGACTGTCGGTGTGTCGCTGTCAACAGTACAAAGAGTTCTCCGACGTTACGAAGAAACTGGTTCTAACCTACGCAGACCAGGAACGGGCAGAACCAGGTGTACCACAGCACGAGAAGACCGATACTTGGTGAACACCATGCTTCGAAATCGCTTTCTCACAGGAACTGAACTCACCAATCAGTTTCGACGCCTCGGAGGAAGTAACCCAAGTGCATGGACAGTAAGACGTCGGCTTGCTGAATCTAACTTAAAACCCCTTAGACCTGCAAACGGCCCTAAACTGGAGCGTGGGCATCGTATTTCAAGACTAAGATATGCCCAGAGCCACGTAAATTGGAGTATTGAAGATTGGTCAAAAGTTATGTTCTCCGACGAATCAAAATTTATGCTCTACAAGCACGATGGAAGACACAGAGTGTATCGAAGACCAGGGGAAAGATTCAAGCAAGCATGCATCGAAGAAAAAGTAGCCTACGGTGGTGGGTCTGTACTTGTGTGGGCCGGAATTTCTTCTGAAAGTCGCACAGAGCTGGTGATCATAGAAAACGGCTCTTTAACTAGCGTAAGATATGTGGAAGAAATCCTCAATGATCACGTTGGTCCATTTATGGTCAATTTAGGTGAGGATGCTATATTTATGCATGACAATGCCCGACCTCATACAGGTAGGATTGTGAATGACTACCTTCAAGAGATGAACATTACTCGTATGGAGTGGCCAGCGCGCAGCCCGGATATCAACCCGATCGAGCATGCTTGGGACGAGCTAGGCAGATGCGTAAAACAACGAAACCCTCCCCCAATCACGCTTCGTGAGCTCAAAATTGCTCTCACAGAGGAATGGGAGAATATTCCCCAAAATCGTATAAGGAACTTGGTGTACAGCATGCCAAACCGCGTAAACGCAGTAATGGAAGCACGAGGAGGCAATACGAAGTATTAAAATTCAAGAAAATCGTAATAAAGTTCAAAAATTTCATGTTTCCTATTTTTGTTTTAAGGAGAGATCAGCAGTTTTTTTCTTTATGTAATTTTGTGTTAATAAAATGTATTTTTTTTTACTTTCATTTAAGGAGTATTACATTGTCTATTAAATACAATTTATTGCATTAACCTATCATTTTTAGTTTCCGAGATTTTTAACATTCTTTAAGTGACCCGGATTCATTGCTCTCGAGTGTATTACCGCCCATAACCATATTCTGAGAATTTGCCCCTTATCAATTTGCTTAATTTCTTAGAATTAAACCACCACTCCAACAATGAGAGAAGGATTTATAGATTCTTTAGAAAATTCAATTAACAGTGAAATTGTTTCTGTTATTTAATTAATCTGTTAGCCGATGATTGTGAGCGATAACTATTTATTTACGTCTTGAAACTTTCATAAGACGGACCAAGATTGTAACTAAATCTGAGGGCTTTTCGGATTTTCATAATTATTGTTTTGTATTTGCAAATAAGCGTAAATGGGTTGATGCAATACTCAAATTAGACCTAAATCACTTTGTTTGAAATTATCACACGCAAGTTTCGTAGACGAAAGCTACGCGGTCGTAGCACATGCGAGCTACGCCGTAGCACGGCGCGTAGCAGAGAGCTACGCGAGCTATTGTTTCGTAGTGGGGCGGTGGCCACCACACAACGGCCGCAGTGACTGGCTGTCATGAAAATGATGTCAGCGGTATTTGACTTTATGGTGTCAAAAAACGCTCTTCAAGGAAATACACCAACTTACTTTCATAAATAACGTTTCACTAAAAAAAAAAAAAAAAAAAAAAAAAAAATTGCGGTCACTATGTGGCGGCCACCGCTCTTCTAGGTAACCGTAGCTTCGAAGCTATGGACGACAGATGTTTAACTTCCCCAAATACCTGTGTTGTGTTTTTTTTTCTTTTGTATCTAATCTCGTCGGTAAATATGATCAAGTATATTATACAGGGTGTCAGGGACATCGAAGCGCAAACTGAAACCGTGTATTCAGCAGATGATTCTAGACCGTAGCGCTGAAACTTTTCGTTGGTTATAAAAAAATAAACAGCTGTTTCATAGAAAAGTGCAATACCTACGCGGTCAAAATGTAGTGCAGAACAATTTTTTTTTTAAACCGACGAATTCTTTCAACCCAGGGTGGTTCACAATTTTAGCACAAATGACGGGGTCCACTAGGGCCGATGGCTGCCAGGGTTGCGGGAACGTCCGAAAGGGTTACCGTGGCCCCTGGCACAGGCAACTGAAGGAACACGGCTGGGTTTTAGTCAGTAAGAGACTGACACGCCCTCCCGCTTCGTCCAGAGCGGGAGAAGTTATTTGATGATATCCCATCCTCAAAAAAAAGGGAGGTTCATAATCATGTACTGAATTCGTGGTAACAGTTTGTGCGTCGATATCCCTACCAACCTCTATATGCATATTGTCCAATATTTTGAAGAATATCAATTAAAACTACTACTAAATGCGGCACTCAGAGACGTCACTTGAAATGAATCAACCATTAACTTTGATTAACCACCATATCTTGGCACATGTCACCAAGATTGAAAAAGTTTAAGGCAGTCAGTTAAAGTAAATGATTGATTAATTTTAAGTAACGACTCTGAGTACCGGGGTAAGTCCGCTAAACATTTGCCTGTGTTTAGGAGCGTTCCTGATTCCGTACACGCTGATGCTGGTATTCGGCGCCGTGCCCCTATTCTACATGGAGCTGATCCTCGGACAGTACAACCGACAAGGACCCATCACGTTGTGGAAGATATGTCCACTGTTTAAAGGTAATGATAACTTTACTGTAGACACAACGACAACAAGCTATTGATTTCCAGTTTTAGCTGACCTCGCATTGTATAGGCTTTTCGTACAATTAGAAGTCAGCTTACACTGGAAATGTATGGCTTGATATATCGTCATGCGTACCTCCTATAATGTTTTGTTTTATTATAAAATAAACTCCAACGGGTGTAAAAAGAGACTTAACGAAGCCGAGAATCACTTGTACTATTAAAAAAAAATATTACAATGAAGGGGTCATTGTAATGTTTTTTTTTTTTGTATTGGATCATATCTGGGAACCTTCTGGTTAAGGAGATATTAAAGGTCAACATTTCAACTTTCACGCATGTTTTTTTACGAAAACCATTTTTAATGTATTATCACAACTTAAAATACCCCCACGACCCCTGTACTATTGCATGCAGCCATAAGCACAACGGTTTGCGTGCGTTACTTTGCGTACTACCGTAAATATCTATATTTTTACACCAAAACTAAAATTCATTTCCCAGCAATTATTTTTGTGCTATGTTACTTAGTTTCATGTATAGAATGGGTAGTTGGCGGCTATGTGATAGGTCTTTTTACACCCGGTATGTTATCATGAATATTCCAGATTGTTTTTTTTTTGTAGATTTTGTGTTCTGAGGACGAGTGTTATTAGTGAGCATGGATCTAACTTAGGTGGTTTCATTAAAACACATCAGATAATATTGTCTTACTTATCACACATCGTGTAGTTGTTTTAGTGTACATCAATATTAATATACACGTTTATTACGTTATTTATTTACCAGCATTTTTATCAGTTTCATATAAAACGTGCCCGTAGATAGGTAGATATTTAATTTCACCGAAACATGAGGATTATCGGTAAACATTTATCGAATGACCACAAGCAAAATGTGAGTTATTATAGAAATGAGTTGACACAACTGTCGCTATAGGTACAGTCAGCAAAATTATAACTCAACAATAATTGTTGACTAAATTAAATACTGATAACTAGAGTGCCTATCAAATAAGTTTCGGTCAATTTGGAGATTATGTAAAAGTACCTAACGGTGTTGAAGGAAGTGTATTCTGAAATGTTGACTAAAAGATATGTATGACAACAAAAGACGCACGTGCTGCGCCGACCTTAATTAGATTGTGATAAGAGCAGGAAAATTTAACAAGATCCTTCACGAAGCCGTCATCTACGCATTCTGTACATCAAAGTAAGTAACCAAACATAATAGAACAGAACATAACATAATAGAACAGAACATTACATAACAGAATATAACAGAACATTACATAACAGAATATAACATAACAGAACAGAACTCACTTCACATCACGTCACATAACATCAAATCACATCGCGCCTGTATGCCTCAAAGGGTTAGGCAGAGTTGCACCTATGTTGTACACCCCCATTACACAAAAACATAATACACACACACATTACATTATACTAATTAACTTTGTGCAAAAATTATTGCTAGAAAACGACTTTTATTTTTGGCGCATAAATTCGCTGTTTACGGTAGTGCGCAATGTAATGCACGCAAAACATTGTGCTTATGGGTGCATGCAACGGTTGTGGTATCGTGGTTATGCTATAACATTTATAATTGGTTTTGGAAAATAACAAAATAAAACTGGAACTTTGACCTTCAATGTCTCCGTAACCAGAAGGTTCCCAGGATTGATCCAGTACAAAAAAAAATAACAAAAATAACGGGAAGAAACAGTGACTTTCGGCTTCGTTAGGGGTGTTTTTACACCCGTTATAAAAGGTTTCATTGCTAACGGTACTTACTCTTATGTTACAGGTGTCGGGTTCTGTGCGGTCATGGTAGCTTTCTACGTGTCATTTTACTACAACGTCATCATTGGTAATTATGTCCAGTGTTTATATAGCTGTCCGATTGTTGGGTATTTGTATAGCTATAGTGTGTTATTTAGATGAAAAAACTTTTTGTTGAACCTTCTTTTAGCCGCCATTTCTTCTGTTCTGAAATGATCTACTATAATTTTTTGAAAATTTCGACATAATAAAATAGTAGTTATTTCTACTTAAAGTTAGGAGGTATTCGCAGCAAAATTAACGTCTCATAATTTAGGAGAATTTTCTATTAGTGTTTAGTGGGATAAATAGTCAAATAGGTGGCTAGGTGGTTTTGCGAGTACACGCGAAACAGCATTTTACGTCGATTGGCATTAAAAACAAAAAAATAAAATAAAAGGTAGTTAGGAGGTATCATATTAGTAGTTCATCGTAAATTATATTAAGTCTAGTTGTGCATTAACTAGCCTTTAGGGCAAAAGTCTAGACTTTTGACTCTATACGACCCGTATGCTGCATACAAGCCTCGACTGAACTAAGTGCACTTTCGCACGAGCGACACACGCCAACGGCAGAGGCAATCATAACAATACGACTGGATTCCCCGATGGGTTAAGCAGAGGTGTACCTATAATTCATACACGTTCCGCCAGTTGTATTTATGTCCCGTATAATAGCATCTTATGTTAATGACAAAACTGGGATAGGATTAAATATCATAGAGCTGGAATTAAGTTATGATAAACTTACTGTTGACGTATTTGTTTTTTATCTACGTACTTCACTCTCTATATTATTATCTAACTAGGTATGTTATGCTCGCGACTTCGTTATCAACATTACAATTGAGTACATGACTTTATAGCTGTCTGGCGGATTTTGAGTATTTTATATATGGCCTACACAAATGTCTTGCACATTTGATAGCGTCGTGTGACGGGTCCCTAAAATAGGGTTGTGCTACACGATGACTGATGCATGCATGCAGTCTGTTAGGACAGGTCAACTTAAAGCTGCAACGGCTCTTTCTTCAAAAGGCCCTTCCAGTTCAATGTAAGGCTCACATAAAATCCTAATAATATAAAGTTTGGACTTTAAAAGAGACCTCTAAGTTTGTTTCGGCATTTTTTCTCAGGGATCAGTCTGCTAGGAAATGCCTGCGTCATCTAGTTTTAAAATATTGACGTGTAAAAGTGTCTTGAAAGATTTACTTACAGAAATAAACATTTCATTTCATATAATATTCTATGACACAAATATTCTATGACAATACTCTAGCTTCCCATTTGTGAAAGAATTAGGAATCGGATCTGCAGTTCTGAAGATTACACCCTACATACAAACTCACTTATCTCTTTATAATATTAAGTACCTATAGATTTCATTCCGAACGGTTAAACTGAGGTTACAAAATGCTTAAGAGCGTTTATACCTTATGAGTGGCAACGTCGCAATTTAGTGTCATATTTCGTGGTATTCAATTTTTATCATTTAATCGGAACTATATTTTAAAAATCTGTTTAATTAACTTTTTAGAATTACGTGAAAACTGTGTAAAAGGTAAGAAATCGTTGCGTTTACAGTTCTATTTATATGCAAATAATAAATTGGAAACTTGCAGGCCGTTATTTTCATTTTAATTACTTACTTTTAGTTACTTACTTTTTAAACACTTTCACGTAATTCTAAAAAGTTAATTAAACAGATTTTTTAAATATAGCTCCGATTAAATGATAAAAATTGAAAACCACGAAATATGACACTAAATTGCGACGTTGCCACTCATAAGGTATAAACGCTCTTAATAAAACTAATTACATACTGAACCAATGTCGATGGTGTTTTGTTTTTAAAGTGAGAAGTCGTAACGGTTATTGACAGGATAGTATTCAACAACTAAAACCAGTGCATAACATGTTCTTAACGACTATATCAGCAACAATTTAACCTTATATAAATTTACAACATTGGGTGTTGGAACCTGTCCAAATGTAAGAGGCTTGCCAGAACTGACGCGTAATGTTGTGCCTATCATTTTACACCTGTAGGCCAATTCTCGTACTTAAAAAACGTTCAAATTCAAGTCGCAATCTCATCTCAGCGACGATCAATGTCAAAAACCTGTCAAAAATGTATGAAAATTGATTGTAATTTTGACAGATTGAGACTGAGATTAGAATGCGAACGGTCTTAAAAATACGGGAATTGCCTCTCTGCTCACCTAGCCGTGCTCATGTACCTACTTGTGATTTCAAATTAAGAGCTATGATAGTATGATGTAAAACAAATGGTTTGTAAATTTGAAGAGGTTTTACTAAGGTTCTTGCAGATGATACTAGTTCTTATGTTTGTGATCAATACAGGGTTATTGGTAAAACACCATCAACTTCTTAAGGGGTCATTGTACTCATCATTATGAACTAAGACTACCTTTGCTTTGTATAAACTCAATCTCCTTTGTATTATATAATTGCATAGGACAAGTGTGAGTACTATGTACTATCGAGCTACCATTTACCGGGTAATGTCTTTCATTGACTTGAATGTGTCCTGGCGGCTGATAGATGTCATGCTCACTCAAATGTCTCGCTGACGGTGGCGCGTGTGTTGGATCATTTAGCTCCCTTCAAAATGGTTGAGCTGAATGGTGCTGATCCATGCGTCATGTTCGTGAACGGGCGCTGTCAGTTGGGACTGGTCATCTCTTAGCCACCACGGCTTATTTTTAATTATTTTATTATGGATTGTTTTGTTTGAATTTATATTTGCTGTACACTGGACACTCAATGTGTACGTCTTATTTACATCGTTCTCACATATAATTATACCTATATATACAAGATTAATGATGTAACTAATATTTATGTAACAATATAATTTAAAAGAGTGTCCATGGAGTTTCTTGCCCGTTCTTCTCCATAGGTACCTACTACGCTTTGGAATGGGCAACTAGCTTCATATTTCTGACTGACCGACCACTTGACAATTCAAAAGTGCCTGTAAATGGTTTAATTGAAATAAATGCTTTGAGTTTGAGTTTGAACAACTTTTACTATGGACCCAAATATGAAATCGCGAAAAAAAAAACAGCTGTTCCCTATATTTATGTTTGCAGAACTCTTCAAAATGTAGGGAACAGCAGATTATTTTTTTCGCGAATTCATATTTGGTCCCGTAGTAAAAGTTGTTCATAATGATGAGTACAATGACCCCTTAAGAGGTTGAGGGTGTTTTACCAATAACCCTGTATATGCGTATTATAAGTATGAGATCCAAACAAAATACTTGGACCAACTTTCACAGGTACTCGTGAATGATGAAGACATCTTTAACTATAGGACTAACCCCAAAATATAAAACAAAACTGCTTTTTCCTAAAAAAAGGCAATACCTATTCGCCACTTCCCAGTTTAAAAATAAATACGCTTCTCTATTTCTAAAATAGGTTTGGTCAGCTGTGCATATTTTCAGTTAAATAACCAAGTGAACATGTAATAAATAAAAGTGACTTTTGTCTAGCCAGTGAGACACAAAAATATTATCCATCCGTTTTGTTATTTCATCCAGGCTGGGCATTCTACTTCCTGGTCTCATCAGCTCGCTCGGAGCTGCCCTGGGTGCACTGCGACAATTCCTGGAACACGGAACAGTGCTGGGACTCCGGCCGAGGAGTCAACGGCACCAGCAACAGGACCGACGTGCGCTACCAGGGACCACTGTCGCACTTCACACCGGCTTCCGAGTTCTTTCAGTAAGTTTTCCAAGAATCCATTTTCTACATTTTTTTTTATTAATTCATTAATTCACTCATTGACAGACAACACAGCCTATACCTCTGGGTCTAGTGTCATGAAAAGTTGCTCAAGAGTTCAAACGTCAAACATAATCTGTTTTATGTTGTTCAAAAGTTCAAACGTCAAGCATATAGTTTTATGTTGCTCAAGAGTTCAAACTTCAAGCATATAGTTTTATGTTGCTCAAGAGTTCAAACGTCAAGCATATAGTTTTATGTTGCTCAAGAATTCAAACGTCAAGCATATAGTTTTATGTTGCTCAAGAGTTCAAATGTCAAGCATATAGTTTTATGTTGCTCAGGAGTTCAAACGTCAAGCATATAGTTTTATGTTGCTCAAGAATTCAAACGTCAAGCATATAGTTTTATGTTGCTCAAGAATTCAAACGTCAAGCATATAGTTTTATGTTGCTCAAGAGTTCAAATGTCAAGCATATAGTTTTATGTTGCTCAGGAGTTCAAACGTCAAGCATATAGTTTTATGTTGCTCAAGAATTCAAACGTCAAGCATATAGTTTTATGTTGCTCAAGAATTCAAACGTCAAGCATATAGTTTTATGTTGCTCAAGAGTTCAAATGTCAAGCATATAGTTTTATGTTGCTCAGGAGTTCAAACGTCAAGCATATAGTTTTATGTTGCTCAAGAATTCAAACGTCAAGCATATAGTTTTATGTTGCTCAAGAATTCAAACGTCAAGCATATAGTTTTATGTTGCTCAAGAGTTCAAATGTCAAGCATATAGTTTTATGTTGCTCAGGAGTTCAAACGTCAAGCATATAGTTTTATGTTGCTCAAGAATTCAAACGTCAAGCATATAGTTTTATGTTGCTCAAGAATTCAAACGTCAAGCATATAGTTTTATGTTGCTCAAGAGTTCAAATGTCAAGCATATAGTTTTATGTTGCTCAGGAGTTCTAACGTCAAGCATATAGTTTTATGTTGCTCAAGAATTCAAACGCCAAGCATATAGTTTAATGTTGCTCAAGAGTTTAAACGACAAACATCTAGTTTTATGACAGCTGCGCTTACAGATTATCAAAGGCACGTGATTTTATAAATATTGTTTCTAAAAAGACTTAGAACTAGGTATTGTGTATTTATTTTATTTCTTATTGTATATTTTATCTTAGCGTTTGCTACACCGGTTGACGACCTCACGTCAGCGCCGGCTGTCGCTGAAAACCAGCGCTGGGGCTCTGTCTCGCATAGGGTCGTAGCATTATGCTGAGCTTTGGCCGTTTTGCGTGGATGTGACGCATATTTTCCCCCAACTTGTTCTTTTTCGTGTATGTGTTCCTTCTCTCCGTCACGTTTACCGCAAATAACGTTCCGATTTTCTTTTTTATTTTGCTATAGTTCCTATAACTATTTATAGCGAAAATAGAGGAGTTTTGAAAATTCATCTCCTAAAGGTGTTAAATAGGGGTTGAAAGTTCGTAATTTTTGCCGATGGAAAATCAATGGCATACGCCGTGTTTTATATGAAACGTACCACTGATCAAACAAAATGAGGCTGACTCCGCCGCATCACCTGACTGAGCCCGGTGTCCATAATAAGAAGCAGCGACGGCGTTAAAAAAAAATTGATTTAATCTATGCATATTCATTATAAATAAATTTTATTAAGTAATATTAATAACTTTACGTTTATGCCATAGGCGTAAAGTTATTATTATTATTTATTACCTATATCACACCACTGCAGGGCGTAGACAGAGAAAACTATTCTCTGTCTACGCTGCAGGGTGAAGTTGTAGAAAATATTTATCTATTAATAGAATAGAATATCTTTACTTTGCATACAATTTGGTACATAAAAGGACTTAAATATAAATAGTTCCACATATTTTGCTTTCTTATTTTCGCATGCAAAAAATAGCTTAAGATAAAATTATTAACAAAAACTTAATAATTTTATCTTAAGCTATTTTTTGCATGCGAAAATAAGAAAACTGTGATCATGTGTTCAAAAATACTTTAAAATTAAATTATATTGCTAGTGAGAAAAGGTCAGAACGGAAACCTTATGTTGAGACATAAGGTTACATATTTATTCATTTCATTTTATACGTACACTAAAAGCCTTATTCGCCTCTACTTAAACTCGATACAAAAGCGAATCAAATCATTGATTGTATTTCTACACGTGTAAGATCAGTACAATTGGTATTGTCGTCACTAAAATTGTCACATAGTGTCAATCATCCTCCGATACTTCCTGTGTATCATAAGTAAAGCATCCAGCAGGTACAAAAGATCCAATCGGAGCTCCGGATATTGACCCTTTTTCAATGGTGAATGTAACGCAATTTGTCTACTGCGCTCAATCCAATAGAAAGGTTATATATATTTAGCATTTGAATATTTTTCGTAATAAGTTATTTTATTTCTATTCTGAAATTGGTCTTGTAATTGTAGAGCATGACGAAAATGGAGCGACACGTGACGATAGACGTGTGTGGAAAAGTAAGAGAGAGACCTTTGTTCAGCAGTGGCACATTACGGGCTAAATATATAGAATTGTATATCCACTAAGTCTACTTATAGCGAAAAAGATAATCGAAAAAAATGTTAGTCGTGGCGGAAAACGTAATATGATGACTCTTGATTTGATGAATTTGCTGCTGGGTGAATTTACACCCGTAACCCCTATTACTCGTATGAAGACTCAATGCTCCAGAACACAAAAATTATTTAAATTTTGGTTTTCAGCCGTGCAGTCCTCGAAATGCAACACTCAGAAGGTCTGAATGATCTCGGCTTCCCGAAGTGGCAACTGATGGTCTGCTTGGCACTCGTCTACGTTACTCTGTACCTATCACTCTTTAAGGGAGTTAAGAGCTCTGGTAAGTTCTTCTAAAGCACAAGGACTATGACGTTCAAAATCTATATCATATACACCGTTCGCGATTTAGTTTCCAAATATATAAACAAATATTTAACCCAACTTTAATACTCACTCATAAAGTTTAGTTTGCGCTACAATGCGCTACCACTTTTTCAATAGTACCTACTATTCATTCTGTAATTAACTTAATTTAGGTACACTAGCATTAAAGTTTATGTAAAAAATTACATCAATTGTAAATAAGGACTTGAATAGACTGTACAGCTCCATAGTTAGGTAAATATATTGTTGGTTTGCAGGCAAGGTGGTGTGGATGACGGCAACCATGCCATATGTGGTGCTGTCAATCCTGCTGGCGCGAGGACTACTGTTGCCCGGAGCCACCAGGGGCATCGCGTATTACCTGCAGCCGGAACTGACGAGACTGAAGGACACACAAGTACGTATAGCTGTACAAGGATAATTTGGCGCGTGGCCAAACTCGGAACGAACGCCGCCATTTTGATTTTTCAATACAATTTCACAAGGGTTTACCAACAGCGCCCCTCTGTCAATGTCATTCAATAGCCAAAGGATCCTTGTGGCAGAGTATGATGAACTAGTTCCGTGACACTTGACTGTTTGTTATACAGGGTGGCAGGGACGTCGACGCGCCACCAGATTTTTTTTTTTTTTTTTGAGGATGGGAAATCATCAAATGACCCCTCCCGCTCTGGGTGGAGCGGAAGTGAGTGTCAGACTCTTACTGACTTACACCCACCCGTGTTCCTTCCTTGGCCCTTTATGTTCCGGGTCAGCGGTACCCCTTTTGGATGATCCCGCTTTCCCGGACGCGCAACCAGTTACTTTGGATTCAGTACATGATGCTGAACCACCCCCTTTTTTTATGGGAATTCATCATTTATCTTCTCCCGCTCTGGGTGGGGCGGACTCAGACTCTTGCTGACTAAAACCCACCCGTGTTTCTTCAGTTGCCTGTGCCAGGGGCCACGGTAACCCTTTCGGACTTTCCCACAACCCGGGCAGGCATCGGCCCAAGCGGACCCCGTCATTGTTGCCGACATCTCTTAGAGGCGCGCGTGGAACACAACACGCCGTCGACCCGGGCCTGGTCCTTATCGGACGGCGAGCTACCCTTCTGAACCACCCCTGCGTTGAAATTTTCCGTACATTTTTTTTTAACTATGAAGCAGCAGATTCTTTTATAAACCGACGAAACATTTCTATGCTAGGATGTCCTAGCATCATGTGCCGAATTCACAGTTTCACCCTGTATGCACGTTTAAACTAGCGTCTCACCTGAAGGAAAGTGGATTATATCCGTTAATTCAATACTATGAGGAATGAGGTTTTAAAAGTTGAAAATATTTGGTTGAGAGTCATATGAATGAAATGCTTGCAGGTGTGGGTAGACGCTGCTGTACAGATCTTCTACTCAGTTGGAGCTGGCTTCGGAGTCCATCTATCATACGCCAGCTACAATACTTTCCATAACAACTGCTACAGGTAACAAAATAACACCAAGCGCTCTTGTACCTACTACGATCCCCCTTCCAAGTCCCGATATGCACTTAGTAGGGTTTGTTTTGGTCCCGGGGCGTCTTGTGTCTCGAAGTCCCTGGATTTTTTGTAAAAGTTGTCTCGGGTCTCGAGACTTTCGGGTCGAGACTAGAGACTCAGGGGCCGTACTATGACGTGTTAATTCCATCATTGTTCCAGCGTGAAGGAGAGACGGAGCTATACATGACCGAGAGCACTATCTCTTTTTCACAACGGAATCATTATGGTGTTAACACGTCATAGTACGGCCCCTACCACAGCTTACAGTCCCAAAATACGGATGTGTTTACTTCGAATTTGAGTAAAAGCAATAAGGTCACTAATTGCTTTTACGGTAGAACTGTATTGCAGACTGTTTGAAAATATCCTTCAAAGTCAAAGTCAAAGTATTTATTTCAAATAAGTAGGCACTTTTGAACGTCAACATTTACATTAAAATACATAGAATTGATTCTAGTCGCCCCTTCCAAAAAGTAGTTTAGTTTGGAGAAGAATGGGCAAGAAACTCCACCGTTACTCTTTTAAAATGTGTTGCAATATTTTGTATACATCAATTATAATTATATAATAAATAATAATAATATGAGACAACATCCACACGAGGTGTTCCGGTCCCGAACTAGGTAGAACCTGTACTACGGTAACCTGATGACTGATATACATATACTTAAATACATACTAGGGGTGATCCAAAAGTAATGATAATCAGTTATTTCTAGTGCACACAAAAATACAAAAAAAATATCAGTCACTTGCTCAGTTACCCACTAGTTCAGGAAAAAAAAAATCATATAAATAGGCCACGATTCCCGGGAGCTACATTCATTTGAATACGGACTGTCAAGGAGTGAACATCAAAATGGAAAAACACGAAATCAGAGCTGTCATTAAATACCTCTGCTTGAAAAAAATGTCTACCAAAGACATACACAGCGACTTGGTGGAAACATTAGGGGATTCTTCTCCTCCATATTCCACAGTTGCACGCTGGGCTAAGGAGTTTAAGCTGGGAAGAACATCGACGGAAGACGAACACCGCGAAGGACGCCCATCGACGTCTCTCACTGAAGAAAATGTGAAAAAAGTTGAAGAAGTTGTATTGGAAGATCGAAGAGTCACTATCAGGCATGTAGCTGAGGTCACAGGGCTCTCATATGGCAGCATTCAAAGAATCCTTGCAAACGAATTGCATATGAGAAAGGTCTCCGCGCGTTGGGTACCGAAAATGTTAAACGACGAGCAAAAGAAGAAACGAGTCGACATGTCAAGAGCAAATCTCGAAAAGTTCCAGGCAGACAAGGATAATTTTTTGTCACGTTTTGTGACCATGGACGAGACCTGGATCCACCATTTTGATCCTGAAACAAAACAACAATCGATGACATGGAAACGATCCGATGAACCGACGCCGAAGAAATTCAAAGTGTCAAGCTCAGCAGGGAAGGTTATGGCGTCTGTTTTTTGGGACGCTGAAGGAATAATCATGGTGGACTACTTGGAAAAAGGGGCCACTATTACAGGCTCCTACTATGCAGAACAAATAAGAAGATTGCGGGAGGCTATTAAGGAGAAAAGGCGAGGCAAACTGCGGGCTGGAGTACTGTTCCATCAAGACAACGCACCGGTTCACAAAGCTGCAATTGCCATGGCTGCCATTCAGGAAGCGGGCTTTGAGCTGGTGGAACACCCCCCCTTTTCACCAGATCTAGCCCCCAGTGACTTCTATCTCTTTCCACGACTCAAGGAACACCTCCGAGGCAAGAAATTTGACGATGATAGCGACGTGATGGCCGCGGTTGAGGACTTTTTTGAGAGTCAAGATAAAGATTTTTTTTCTAAGGGAATTTTAGGTTTAGAAAAGAGATGGACTAAATGTATAGACTTGCTAGGAGACTATGTTGAGAAATAAATTTATTTTTTTATTTTATTCATTGTGTTTATTATTGATTATCATTACTTTTGGATCACCCCTCGTACTAGTATACACCCAGACACAGGTCAAACAGACATGTACATGCACACAAATGTTTGACTTGTCCGGGGATCGAACCCGGGACCAGCGGCTCAGAAGGCAGGGTCGCTACCAACTGCACCAACCGGTCAGTCAAATTATGTGAATTGTGAAGACGATGCACCTATAACAAAATTACCCTACCACAATTAGGCTTCGTAGCCAATTTTAAAATAATGGACGCCGAACCTTGTCTAGTACTCACAGCTACAGATCACGCTATACATTTGCAGTATAAGCTGATCTCGCATTGTATAGGATTTCCTTACAATGAGAGGTCAGTGTAAACTGGAAATGTATAGCTTGATGTGTAGCCGTGTGTACAAGGTAGCTCTACAGTACACAACAAACCCAACGAGTCGTTACAAACTTTCAAAGACAAAGAAAATGTACTAGAAATTCTTGCAAAAAATCAAGAGCATCAGTAAAAAACCGGCCCACTTGGCCGGTTTTTTAATGATGCTCTTGATTTCATGTCGGACCACGCACAGTGTAGAATTCCATAGTTGTGATGTATTTATCGCAAGAACAAATGTAACATTGTAGTTTAAATAATATTCTCCCATACGTCGATAAACCGCGCGGTCAATTCTCCGACTGCAAATGTAAGTTTGTAATCGCAAAAAAATATTTTATACCTATGTGATAAAACTACAAATGAACGATTTTCGGACTTTTCCTTTACTTGTGCCCTTGCTGCCAAAATCCATAAGTATCCTATAGGTTTTCATTTATTTGCGGGTATCAAAATATGTCGCATAAATGTCCATATTTTTTTATTGCGTTGACTTGGAAGCTTAATTTTTTGAGAACTCCAAGGACCCGAAGACGGTTTTTATATTAATTTCAACTTTATACCTCTACATTATTGACAGACAGACAGACGGACGGACTACGAAGTGATCTTTTAAGGGTTAATTTTTTTCCTTTTGAGGTACGGTAACCTAAAGAAGAGTTCCAGTTATTTGAAGCCACCGGAAAACGTACTGAAAGTTTGGAACTAGTTTACAAAGCTTTAAACGCAATAAAATCTGTTAAAAACGAGAGAGGGTTCTCTTTGTCCGGTGAGATTATTAATAATAATAAAACAGAAACAAATAGATTTTTTTATTGATACATCTGGCCCAAAATTAACTCGATTCTCATTTTATTCTGAGCAGTCTCAAAGTCTCAGGACACGAGACTTCCCAAACTTGTTTTATAATAGAAACAGAAAAACAGATTCGTGGTTTTCATGCTTTGCATTGTATAAACTAACTGAACAGACAACTGTGCACCTGGGGAGTTTGTTGCGCCACTTCTTCTTCCCAGCTAAAGCACTAGGAATTGGTGGAGGGCGGGTGTTTTGAGGGACTGCCTTATAATTATAATTTAGCGTTCACAAAGTGCTGACTTATAGCCTAATTTGAATTAATGTATTTTGATTTTATCTTCATAAGGGATGTGGGTCATGTGATTTTGTAATATTTCAGAGACTGTTTGATAACCACATTGGTGAACTGCTTCACATCGTTTTTTTCCGGATTCGTAATCTTCACATATCTTGGATTCATGTCCCATAAGCAAGGAGTACCGATATCATCCGTCGCCACAGAAGGTAAGTAACAATAGATCAATCCAACACTTTCAAACTGGAATCTTTACGAGTACCTCCCTATTTCTTGATCTCTACCTACTAAACTTCCGACTAACTATTTGCCATTTTGCATTAATGATGAAGATAATACATCTTGTACTTCGAAATTTTTTTAAATAAAACTGAATGCGTTTTTCCAGGGCCTGGGCTGGTGTTTCAAGTATATCCAGAAGCGGTTGCAACTCTGCCGGGTGCAAGTCTATGGGCAATGCTGTTTTTCTTTATGCTGATCATGCTTGGATTAGATTCCGGGGTAAGATCTCATAGCCAAACTGTACCTAAGCATGAGAGGAATGATAAAATGGGTCGCAGACATGATTAAAATTAATAAATAAAATAAATAAAATCTGTTTATTTCATCTTGACTTGATTATTTCATTGACTAAACATGATTGGCAATAACGTAAAAATGGTGGAAGCTTATATGTCTTGCTGTGGGTAAAAACAGGCTCCGGGTCACATTCGAATGATGAAGAATTGGTTATAGCTGATACAGTCAAAAGCGTAGAACCCTATGGAGAATAATAGGCAAAAAAACATCCTTTAAAGTGCGTTGTTCTTTGTTTTCAGATGGGTGGTTTAGAGTGCGTGATAACCGGCCTTCTAGATCATTCGCGCGCTTGCGGCGCCACCTGGTTGAGACGAGAACACTTCACGCTCATCGTCGTCTGCGTCTCCTTCTGTGTGGCTTGCATTAATGTAACTCCGGTAAGGCAACATACTTGAGTGTGAGCGAAATATTTCGGTCGCGACTAATAGAAAACTGCGAATCGGTTAATAGGAGACTTGGTTGTGGCTTAACCTGTTTGAAAATTAAAAAGCAGTGAGATTTGGCTGGATGAGGACGGTGTATTCCCCTCACCTCACTCCCCCCCCAGACCCGAAGAGGCCCGCGGTGGCGGGCCGGCACCAGTCGGGGGTTGCGGAAGGATCGTACGTTCCCGCGACCCCCGGCGTAGGTGTGAGATGGAACACCGGGGTGGTTTTTAGTCAGTAAGAGTCTGACAGACCCCGCCGTCCGCCCCAGGGCGGCGGACATCCATGAGGATTTTCCACCCCATACATACATACATCCAAAAAAAAAAAAGGACGGTGTATTCTAGGGTTAAAACGACACCTATCAATTTATTGAGTTGCCCAAGTGCTTAAAGGTTCTTGATAGAAGTCTATGAGATGTCGTTTCTATCAGATTTACAATGTAGTCTCGTCTCTTTTCAGGGTGGCATCTACATGTTCCATTTGCTGGACACCTATGCTGCTGGCATATCTTTACTCTGCTCTGCTCTCTTCGAAGCAGTTGCTGTATCCTGGTTCTATGGTAATACTCGTCTTCTTCTTTTTAGCTCTTTTTTTTACAATGCTTAGTCTGCCCTATCTCATAGACTATCGTAACATCTCTTCTTTGTGTCTTCATGAATAAATTGTTTGCAGGCTTGAAGCGGTTTTCTGATGACGTGGAAGAGATGCTTGGCTTCAGACCTGGTCTGTACTGGAGGATATGCTGGAAGTTCGTCAGTCCTACTTTCATTATTGTAAGTTAAAATGTGCCATTTAGGTTAATTCTGCTAAATTTCTAACAAGGCTGCAAGCCTTGGTTTCTGTATCAGATCATTTCGATGTGAAAAATCATTCGTTTTTAACTGGAAGGAGGAGGCCCACCCGGTTCAGAAGCCCTGTTTTTAATGGTATTGGGCAAGGTGACTGTCCCGCACAATATTCAACTTACTTAAGTACGTGGTTAATTGTGTTGCATTTTATAGGATCCGATCAGTGGAGTTATTGACGACTCTTCACTGTTCCTACTCGTCATTGGAAAACAAAAGATCACGATTCACAACTGTTTTAACTCCTTTTATATTCTCTTTATAGGGAGTTGTGGTCTTCGGCCTGCTGTACCAACAACCGCTGCAGTACCAGCACTACACATACCCGCCGTGGGCCGTGGTGCTGGGCTGGGGCCTGGCCTGCTCCTCCATCCTCATGATACCCATCGTCGCGGTGTACAAGCTTATATCCACTCCAGGAACCTTCCGAGAGGTTTGGACATTAAAAATATCAGTTTTTTCAACAATTTCTGAGTTCTGGACGTAGGTACCTATGTATATAACAGGGTATTTGACAGGTTTTTTAAATTTGATTGCTCAATACCTAGTAGAAAGATAAACCCATGTTTTTTTTATTTTTTTTGTATGCTTGACAAAGACAGCACTGCTACCATCTGACGTCACAAGACAAAAATGCAATAGTAATATCTCATCATTCAGTACAATGATCATTTTGTGTGACAAGGAAAGTAAAGAAATTATTTTAAAACCGTGTAACTTCACTAATTTGTGTATTTTTTATAGTAGGATAAAGCAAAAAGTACCTGATTCAAATGGTTTCTGACCTAATATTCCCGTAATTAAAAACGTTCAAAATCAAGTCAAGGCTGAGATTAGAATGCGAACGTTCTTAAAAATACGGGAACTGCCCTTCTGGTCAGTTTCGCTGTAACGCTAAAGTTTTGTAAAGAATGCACTGACGATTAGGTACCTACTTCTAAGACCTACCTAATCATAAGAAACATGTTGGGCATAATTATATAGTAGGTACTTAAAGTGGAACTGGAAACTACATTTATCAAATATTTGGTTTTCTACGTTATATTTCTAACTTCTCCACGGTTCTTTTCTGATTTATTTCGTTGCGGGTTGCAATTACTTCTCTGGGAGTCGTCGAACTTTATTGTCTCGGCCCTTTTTGGTTATTCACAGCGATTATTATTATTGTTATTATTTGATTTTGACATGTTAAAAAAACTGAAGTTATTTTGGGGAGGCATAACTCTGTTGCTCTACATATATGTATACTTTTCGTACCACTTGCTCAAAAAAGTGACATTCTATGCCACAAAAAGCGAACATAACAATAGTCATTTTTAATCTGTTAAAAACAGGGAAAGAAAATTGTACTGAATTTCATTCATCCTCTAGGGGGAGAATGTGATTTATATTTGGAATACTTACCGAAATTTATACTGAACTACATCTGTGTTTACACCATTGAGTTTGTATATAAAGCATAATACATCTTTTTGAAAAAGGAATAGTGCATTTATTAGGTATGCAGTTATGATTATTAAACAAAATTACGAAAACCGACGAGGCCGTATGAGCTTGATGCCTTTGCTTTTCCGACAAAAAAATATTAGTCTAGGAATTTGCCGCGTTTTCCTTTTCTTCAAATACATAAACGTTAAGTTTATTTTAATTTATTTTTATAAATAAGTTAATGTTCTAAAAATACGTTTAATTGTCATTATTTTTAATAAATGCTTATCTCATATTATTATTGTGTTAATTTTTTCGCAAATGGTACGAAAAGTAGAGTATTTTCCTCGGTGATAAAGCTGTCTTAGTCTTGGGTGAACTTAAATCCCTCGCTACACTCAGGACTCGTCTTAAGTCCCTCGCTTCGCTCGTGACTTAAGTTTTTAACACCCTCGCTACGCTCGGGAGTAAACCTCGAGTCCTTCATTACGCTCGCGATTTAAATCGTCACCCGCGACAGAAGACACTGCTTTATCCCCTTGGTTAATAATCTACTATTGTTTTTGACAACGTTGGATGTGTATACTTTTAAGTCTCTTTTTTATTATTTTTTTATTTGTAATGTGCGTTTTGTTTGTGCAGAATAAACAATTTTTCTTTCTTTCTTTTCTTTCTTTCTTTGTTTTCAATAAATATTTTCCTGGTTTCAGCGCTTAGCCTGCTGCATATCACCGGAATCTGAACACGAAGCAATTCGTGGAGGCGCCCCCGTCAGCCGCTTTACTTGGAAACATTGGCTGTATGTCTAAGCGAAAACAAAAGCACATCTTGAAGATACCACGGTCAAAGAGGCCATTCTTGAAAATGGTCGATGGGAAGTAGTGAAGAGTAAATCAAGAATACGAAGAAGACAACTTTCTAGCTCTTCATTTTTGTAAACTTTACTTGTTTTGCTAAAAACTGTTAGAGATAGCTCCCTTCATCACAACTGTCCCGATGCTTTAAGGCTCCGAAGCATATCTTTAAAAAGCTTGTGTAGGTATAACTTGGTTTTAGAAAAACATATTTTTTTAAATTAAAAGTGATTCATTCACGATATAATTGAAACTTGTTTTAAATCAGTTTCGGGAACATTTAATGGGAATTTCAAGGTCAGTGGCGTAACCCAAATTGAAGGTCCTATATCTAATAGAACAGTGTTCAACAGAGTTTAAGGGAAAAGGGAGTAACATTGAAGCTCATTGTTTTAATGTTTTCTCGGAACCCTCTTTAAAATCGAAAGATTTTTTTTGTCAACTTTTTGCACAGGGCCTTATGGAGGTCCCAGTAATTTGCAAGACTGAACTCTCTAGGGGGGCGCCACTGGCTGTGGAAAAGGAACTAAGAGTTCTGTACATAAAATCTATAGTGTAAGATATCCCAATTATTTTATAAGATAATTCCTGTAACGTAGTCAAAATGTATAAAGTAGTGATGTTGTAAACAGTTCTAATATCGTCCTGCCAAAGTATTTATCGGAAAGAAATATATTCTAGAAAAATGCATAATTCTGTTACGTCTATGCCTAAGTAAAAAAGTAGATTATTATCGTTAAAAATATAAATATTTATTTATATACCTAAATGTGAATTTTAAGAGATAAACGCTACTTTCAGAAATATATAATGTAGTAGGTATAATTAAGTGTATCTAGAAATCTTTGTGCTATGAATTTTATCTGTCTAAAGGATGCGAAGCTCAACCTTCAACCGTGGCGGAATATCACACACTAGATTTGCCTGTGACTTTATCCATGTGAAATTTCTTGTTTTAACATAAACTAATGTAGCTTCTGAAGCTACTGAAAGTATTTTCGGAATCGGATCAGTGGTTCCGAAGATTCATCATCATATCTTTTTCTTTTGATTATTTAGTCGTCATAAAAGAACTGTCCAAACATTCGGGCTAACAGAATACCATAGGTATTGAAGTACGATGATCAGTAATTGGGCCTTTAACCTGCGGTAACTGCCTACCCACCTAACTACTGACAGCGTGGAACTAGAAAATACCTAGACCTACCACAAAAAATATAATATGCACTAAAATCCCGCACATATAATATTTAAAACCTACCTACATTAGTGATGCGGATTAAATAATCCGCATCACTAATGTAGGCGCTAACAAGGCACCTGTCCCAGCGCCGACGACGAAACGACTAGTTAGCAACGATTTCCTCTTTCAAGAAACGTACAAAAGATTGTAGGTCTCATGTAAGAGATACATATATTATAAATTCATCGCTGACTTTTCACACATTACTCGTTTATTGCAGTGACAAGAGCTATCAAAGAGAGTAGGGTGACTCAGCGACGCTTGCTTGACGGGCAAAAGACTCGCTGAGACTCATACTTAGTACTATAGGTACGCATACCAGCGAGTATTCACTCGTCGCCGACGCGCACTCGCTGCTCGCCAACTCGTTTGCTAGCTCTACTCGTTAATCGCCAGCGGTGGTACAGGTGCCTAAGAAGCCAGGTAGCCCGATAAATAATAATCGTTGGGTCAAACAAAAACGAGGCAGTCAAATTGTGAGACTTTGCCAGACGTTGAGATTTGCTGCTATGTCTAATCATAAGTGCTATACCTAAACAAAGAAGTAGACAACTATATCCCTAGATACGCTTCTACTTAGATGTTAAGCATATTACTAAATAATCTACGTCCTACGCTGGCTGGACCAACTCGCAAACAGATCTGTGACAAGCACAATAATTTTGTATATAGGTAACCATATGTAGGTATATCTTTGTACTTACATATACCTGAGAAATGTACACTCATGTAACTTGTAACTATACCGCTTACTGTAGTGTACTTAGTTTTGTACTTAGCTATGCTTATTTTAAAGATTCTTCGGCCCCATTCAAAGGTCATGAAAATAATCGCCATCTAATCTAGTCTAGAAGCCTGTCAATCTGTTACGAAACTAATTCTAATACAAGATAATCTTATGTTAAAAACTATTAAAATAAATGGTTTTAGTGGTTACGAAGTTTCTTTTAAATGACATCCGGCGAATGATGTGGCGCCCAGATGGGCCAAATGAAAAACTGATAAATAAGGAACTTACTCCCAACTACCTACTTACTTACTTATCATAAGTTAAAACGCTGTTTCAATCATTGCTTTTTAGCCCTGATTTCTTAACATCTTTTAAATATGTCTAAGTTTGATGTGGCGCCCAAATGGGTCAAATAAAAATCTGTTAGGTAGCAGCCCCTAGGGGTTTATAAAACGATGATTAAAGTTAAGAAACGTTTAAATGTCAAAAATGTATGGTTAAGCAGTCGCTAATCATTTCCAAAGGTTTTATTAATTATTAAAGTAAAGCTTTAATAATTAATAAAACCTTTGGAAATAATTAACTCTCAATCATGATATGGATCATATTACATCTAGCTATAGCTATTAACACTCTAAAATAATTGGTTTTTAATTGGTTCTTAAATTTGTCCGAGTTGTGCCCGAGTATGATGTGTCGCCCAGATGGACCAAAAAAAATGGCTGCCTAGCGTTCGCTGCTATCGAGTTCGTGTGCCCAAAAAAATTGGATACAATACAAAGTAAACTTCTAAATTATTATACATATTTGCATTTTTTTATTTATTTAAAACTACATTCATATAGTTTTGTACGCCTACCTACCAATATTTTAGTATGAATTATTTTACTGCAAAATGTTTTACTAAATCGCGTCCTACAAACTTTTTATGTAGAAAAATTAAACGAATAAGTTTATTTATGAAAATTATATAGATTTCTAAAAAAAATGTGTATCGAAGGCAATGCTCCGGGCGAGTAAAAATAATTAGAAATTGTAAAAATGTAGTGTTGTGTTGTTCATAATAATAAATGTGTAGTTTTTGAATAGTGATGTAAATAATAATTTTATTATTGTATTGAGTTGTCTGCAGCAGATAATGTTAATGTAAACTATGTTCATTTATAAATAAATGTCTTAGATAACTACAGTTTCTTTTCATATTACTACTACTCATGCAACCTACCCAAGAAAACACCTTAGGAGATACCTAAAACATAACCGCAAGCAAATGATCATTCTGGGATGTGCAAACCGAAGTATACTGAAAACCAAACAGTCATTGCGCAAAATACTGTACGTAGATGTACAGGAGGCCGCACGTGGTTATAAAATCAGTATAAAGTCTCCTCTTATTCTGTTGAAACTCCGTACTACGCTAAGCCAGCTTAAGGTCAAATTGTCACCACAGACGTGCGGTTGACTGTCCATAACATTATTTTCCATAGTAACGAACATCACCGAGGGACGTTCTCTTTTTAAATTGGAAACGGAAACCAGTACCGCCATCTACATTTTCCACATATTCAACTCTAGGCCGCAGAGTTGGTAGGTAATTTCTTTTTTTTTTTTTGTAAAAGTACCTATTTGTTATACTTAGGTAGGTACCTATATATTTTATAATCAACATATAACCGCGGTTCAACTTAGATAATATAACACTGGTTAAAGCGTTAACTTAGTATACCTAATTCATGCTTCGCAATAATAATAAATTAATAACATTTATGTTATTTTGTAATGTTTTGATTGCAATCAAGGTACTGCACTTCAGCCCTGCTTAAACTCAGTGATTTAGTTAACACTCGACTAAATCAGAATCCACTCAACTATTTACTAAACGAGTCGTTTGCACTGTTCGAGGCACTAAATTGTAGAAACCATAGACACGCACTTTTGCACTCCACTGGAGACGTGTAAATTTCTTATGTCAGCGTTTCGTGAAGATTATAAGTATGCTTGATTTATTTTATTGAGAAAGCCATTCGGCTATTAGAAGCAATCGTTAACGTAGTGAAGTTGCAATGTAATTGATAAAATATGAATTATTATTAATATAGGTGCTCTTCTCACGACCTTGCACAGCACAACCAGTCTGTGGGCTCAAAAGAATCTGATACGTGTGAACAAGGGAATTTAGTTCAGCTTATTAGCTGTCATAATATATTGCTAAATGGCGGGATACAAGTGGTCCGAAGATATTACAATTAAGTTTGTTAGCGAGTATGTAGCACACGAGTGTCTGTGGAACACTAAACACTCACTGTATAAAAACAAAATAGCCAGATTGGCAGCTTATAGAGACATAGCAAATAATATGAAACTACCTAATTTTGGCGAAAAAGAAATCGTCGTCAAAATTAAAAACATTCGCTCCACATACTGCCAAGAACTAAAGAAAATAAAAGATTCCAAGACGTCGGATTCTGGGGAAGTTTACGTTCCTAATCTAAAGTGGTTTTCAATACTTAATTCAATAAGGAAAGAAGATGGTTTGGTAAGTTTTTTTTTTATTTTGATAGTCAATTTCAATAAACTTATGAACTAAAATAACAGTTTGTACAGAAGGCGTTATTTCCCTCAACTTATCTTCTGAAATTGCCAGCTCACTGCTCCCTCACCCATGAAATAATCAGCATAGTCAGCCCTGATCTGACAAGCATCTTTGGATGGACAGTCTTTCTTATTTTTAGGGAATTCAGCTAGCCCTTCTATTAGCAATTCTCTCCATAATCCAGGTATAATGTTGCCAGTATCACTGTCTTCTACATCCAGTGTCGTCACCTGTATTGGACTTTTAGTTATTCTCAACCAATTGTGCAAAGCGCAACAGGTTTTGATAATTTTTTCAATTTTGTCTGAAGTAAATGGAAGGGGCTTTTCGAAAATTCTGAAGCGGCTGACAAGAAGCCCAAAGGAGTTATCAATGATGCTTCTAGCACGGGACAATCTGTAGTTGAATACTTTATTTTTTTCTGATATCTCTACTTCAAATGGCTTCATTAAATACTTTTTTAATGGGTAGTTATCATTTCCAACTATAACATGATCCGGTGGGAGTAAATTATTTTCTAATACCTTAGTTAAATTACTTTCTCCAAAAACTTCTTTTGACATATTTTTATTTGAAAAAACATCAATATATTTAAAGCAATAATCATCATCACATATAGCCAACAAGGCAATCTTGTGATAATGCTTTCCAGTTTCACTTTGAGATTTCATCACAACGAATTTCCCATCTATAGCACCACAGCATCTTGGAAAATCCCATTTATTTCTATAGCCAGTTTCAACAGCTTTCCACTCTTCATGAGTTGGTTCCTAAAACCAAATTAATAATTATTATTTTGTATATTCCCAGGAAAATGCTGACGATAGTGTCGGTGGTAACAGCTTTCAAGATGATAGCTACAATGGTGGTACCAACTCCCAGTGTCATGTTGAAGAGTCTGCAGACAACACATTACCAGAAACGGACCAGCCTCGCTCATTAAAGAAGAGAAGACTGCAGGAACTGGCAACACTTTTAACAAAAGTGAAAGAAGTATGTGCTGTCAATAACACTCCACCTCCAGAAGAGCATGAGTTTGACATTTTCGGCCGAAGTGTTGCCGCACAACTTAAAGTGCTGCCATTAGACCAAGCTTTACAAGCTCAGCATTACATACAGAGTTATTTAACAGGTTTACGGTTGCAGGATTCACCAGGATCTAGGGCATCTTCACCATATTATGTAAAGTTTGAGCAGATGAGTCCTTGAGAGGAATTGTTCCAAGGGATTGGCAAGCCTAGGGAAGCCATAATAAAGATTGATTGATTGATGACTTGAAGAAAGTGACTGGAATCGACAGGGTGATGCAAAAGAATTGTATATAGTGGTGTATGTTGCGTTGGAAGACACCTAACATCAGGTCTTAGTTAATTGATTGAAAGAATAGTTCATAACAATTTTTTTAAGTTTATTTTTTTTTCTAAATCTCACAATATTATTGATTTCTGTTACCTCGGACTTGTCTTTTTATGAGTAAGAGCACACTTAACATTTGCAAGAGGTAGCTAGCTAAATAAAAATATTTCTTACTTCATAATCTCTGCTGAGCTTAAATCAGGCTATGCAAATAACACATCAATAATAAATACTACCTAATAAAAACTATTTTTTGTTATTTACCTTAATATAATCCTTTAGAGCTATGCATATGGCATCACAAACTTTATGAATCATTAAACAAATGCTTGTCCTTGACACATTGAACAGAAGTTCAAGTATTCTCAAACAGCTTCCAGTTGCAAATAAATGCAGTACAATTTCAAGTTTTAGTGATGCAGGCAGTGCCCTTCTCATTACAGTGTCCGTCTTCTGAATATGTGGTTCTACCTCTTTTCGTAACCAGTTAAATGATTGTTCTGTCATATGCAATGCAATAAAATGTTCTGATGGGCCTATGGCAGAATGTGCAGGGAGTAGGTAACTATTTGTATCCTGTTTAACTTTGTCTTTTACCCATTTACGTTTGCGATTTATTTTCACACCTTCAATATCAGCTTCCTCGTTAATTTCTTCGATGATGTGTTTTAAAGTTTCTTGGAGGATACCCCGCACGTCACCACGGATCTGCAGCCTATCCATGGTGGGAATTAATTATGTACGTATTAAGGTAGCAGACTTCTTATTGTTTACTTACTAGCAATAAATATAAGCACATTACACTCGTAATTTATTATGTATCTACCAAGAGTGAAACCAAAATGATATGGCCAATAAATGTAATCCTAGCTAGGTTCTCGATTTTATACTTGTAAAATCTATGTATTTTATTGATTCAGGTACGATTAATTTTTTTTTGCAACGCGCGCCACAATAAATAACTTTGTGATGTGATTGACATTTGACCATTGAGCTAGGAAAAACAAAGTCAATGGATGTGACAGACAAGCAAGCTGCTGTCATTACAGATTATTATAATTTATTTGTTGTCAATGTCATTGACAAATGACAATTAATTTACCTGATCTATGGGCTGATTTTTCAATAGTCAGAGGGGCAATTCTCGTACTTAAAAAACGTTCAAATTCAAGTCGCAATCTCATCTCAGCGACTGTCAAAAACTTGTCAAAAATGTATGTAAATCATGTAAATTGATTGTATTTTTGACAGATTGAGACTGAGATCAGACTGTGAACGTTCTTATAATTACGGGAATTACCCCTCTGATATCTTTTATCCGAGGAATAAATATTGTGGTTTGACAGCTTTTGTATGGAAAATATGTCAAACTGTCAGATTTATAGATAAAGATAAGAGTTATCTGACTATTGAAAAATCAGCCCTTATTGATACAAAGTTACAAAGCTATACAAAGTTGCAATGTGGTTTATTGCTGAGCTATAAAATTTACGAATAAGTGAAAAGGAAACTAGCAGTAATTAACCCCTCGAGCTTAGACACATATTATTCGTTTTGACGAGTTCAATATTTTGCACTTGGTGTCGAGGGTCTGGTGATGGAGCCAGGAGGTTGATAATGGAACACTTCAGTGTAGTAAACCGCTCAAGTCACATCCGCTTCGTTGACATTAGACTTGTCAACTAAATGAAGAATATATACTTAAACAAAGTGCTACACGCTTTTATGTCTAATTTAGAGTTTTAGACTCAGTTTGGTTGAAGCACGGTGGCAACTGCACCCACTATCTCCCCCCTGTATGCGCGTCTGCCACCATCTTCTACGGGGTCCGCCGCAACGCCGCCGCCGACGCCTTCTGGCTGTATCAGAGCTCCACATAGTGGTTATTTTACCCCATTGCTCATTGCTTTAGCAATCGAATCCAATAGCAAATCGAACAGTTGTGAATAGCTGTGTAGTTATGTTGAGCACAGACAAAGACCTTTCACACTTTATTTAAACGTAAAAAAGACTGCAGATCGGTGGGGTAATTCTGTAGAAGTTGCTAAGTCTATTATTGACATTGTAGCACCTACTTTAGCTCTTATTTTTAAGAATTGTATCGAATGTGAAGAGTTTCCTGACCTCATGAAAAATAGTAAAATATTACCTTTGTTTAAATCAGGTAGTACTACAGACCCCACAAATTATAGACCTATTTCAGTACTACCTACCTTTAGTAAAATTTTTGAGAAATTAATTTTAGCCCAATTGCAAAGATTTTTTAATAAACAGTTCGGTTTTACAAGAGTTCGTTAAACTACTGAACTGTTACTGTTCGTGTTGAACTTTTAGGACATATCTATAATACATGGGAAGATTTATATACGATGCCTTGGGTATCTTTTGTGATTTGTCCAAGGCGTTCGATTGCGTTCTTCATGAAACGCTAATCAGGAAACTCCGCCACTACGGCATCCGGAACACCCACCGCTCTGGATCTTCTTACTTCATACTTGAATAATAGGGTTCAGAGCGTTTACGTTAATGGTAAATGATCTCCCGGATCTATAGTAACAATGGGAGTCCCACATGGCTCAATTCTTGGTCCTTTTTTGTTTCTTATTTAAATTAATGACTTGCCTTACCTCATAAAGGATAATCATGATATAGTTTTGTTTGCGGACGATACTTCACTTTTGTTTAAATATAAACGTCAGCAGCTGGTTACTGACGATGTCATTAGCGCGATCTCAAAAGTAGTTCACTGGTTCAATGTTAATAATTTACTACTTATTAATGAAAAAAAAAAACAAATGCATCAAGTTTACGCTACCTCACGTTAGACGGGTGTTAACTAATGTATTGATAAAGGGCAGAGAATTGAATCCTGAAGATAGCACAGTATTCTTGGACTTAACTTTGGATGCTAAGCTTCAGTGGGGTCCACACATACATAAATTATCAAAAAAGCTTAGAGCCGCAGCATACGCTGTTAGAAAAAATCATAATTTAACTGACATAGAGACAGCCCGTTTAGTGTACTTTAGCTATTTTCATAGTGTAATGTCGTATGGTATTCTGTTGTGGGGAAATGCCGCCGACATTCAGACTATCTTTGTTTTGCAGAAAATACCTGTTCGATCAATTTATAAATTAAGCCCAAGACACACTCTCAGAGAGAAATTTAAGGAGATTAATGTAATGACTGTGCCTTAACAGTATATTTTTGAAAATCTTTTATATGCCCATAAAAATATAAACTTGTTTAAAAAATACAGTGATATTCATAATATAAATACCAGGAACAAACACAACTTCGTTGACCTACAACAAGGCTCAAGAAAATAGGTGGCTCGTTCAGAATGTCAATGTATACGCTTTTCTATTAAACTTCCAAACCACGTTCAAGATCTAAGCCTTAATAAATTCAAATCATTCATTAAACGTAAGTTGTGCCAGAAAGGCTTTTATACCGTTAAAGATTATATTGAGGACAAAAAGGCTTGGGATCGAGTTGCTCCAATTTTCTGCATACTGAATGTTGTTTTTCTGTTACTTAAACTGACAATTGATGATTATTCATTATTATAACACAACGACTTGAATACTCACCTTGAGAAATACAATTTATTATTTTAATTATTGTGAATGTGAGGACTATGTGGGTCATTGTTTCAGTTTTAATCATGATCTGGCAGTTTAAGTAGTTTATGCGGCTTACCCAAATGTCCTTTCTTTGGTAGTGTTCGTCGAATCGTTGAGCTCCTGAAGTTCTGAGTTGAGCTGCACGGTTACTGACAAATGCGAGCACTGACTGTACATGTCCTCTTAATCTACGTGGTTCTTTTCTCAGAAGACCATTTCAGATCTAATCTACATGGTCCTCAAAGATTATGTTCGAACTTTTATATACACATTGACATTGATGAATTTTATACATACAATGACATGATTATTTACTTTGTAAAGTATTATATTATTTTAATTATTGTGAATGTGAAGATTATGTGGTTTATTACTTTTTTTATTTTATTTCTTAGTTAGTTTCACGATCTGGCAGCTTGAGTAATTTATGCGGTCTACCCAAATGTCCTTTCTTTGGTATTGTTCGTCGAATCTTTGTGCTCCTTAAGTTCTGAGTTGAGCGGCAAGATTACTGGCAAATGCGTGCACTGACTGGACAGGTCCGCTCAATCTGTATGGTTTTTCCTCAAAAGACCGTTTCAGACACCAATCTACATGGTCTTCACATGATCTGACCAAAATTATGTCTGGACTTTAAAAGAGACTGTGACCTCTGAGTTTGTTTCGGCCTTTCTTCTCAGAGTAGTCAGATAGGAAACGCCGACCTCATCTAGTTTTAAAAATAAGATTGACGTGTAAAAGTGTTTGTAAAAACCTACTAACAGAAATGAAATCATTTATCATTTAAAGGTGTCGTCAGTAACTGTTACACAGTAATACGTGTCTGCTACGAAATAAACATTGATTGAGCCCTGTTTTGTAAGTTCAATCACCTGCGAGTTGCAGTGAAAGCCGATTTAAGTTAATAATAATATAATACATTTAATGAATAGTAAGCATAATATTTATCTACCTAGCTTTGTAATTGCTTAGGCTTAGCTGCCAGCTGGGAAGCAATTGTATTGTAAAGTAATTGATCTTGCAACACTTGTCTAAATGTGCCTAAATTCAAGTTTCTAGTTTTGGTTTTCTATTAATGAAAAAACAGGAAAATGTCTATGGATGACATTTGCATGTTCCAGGCCTACGACAGCTTTAGTTCCAAAAAATGCGTTATGGCGCTACTTTCGGTAGCCATGTTGTTGGCAGCCATTTTGGCTGTTGAGTGTTGCGTATAACTGTCAAACTGACAGATTGTATTTTCAGTAATTTCGTAATTTCAGTCATTCGTGTTCATGTCGAATCTCTGGGTTAGTTTGTGTATTATTCGTTCTCATCGCTTTATTGCTTGAGTTGAGACATAATTATATATAATGGTGAGTAGATACTCTCTCTACAAATAGCCTTTGTTCACATTATCTGCATAGCAGTTGCAAATTATCTAGGATAAAAAGTATCCATCATCATTATAATTATCATAATATCCATCTGTATGTTAGTCCAGGTCATGGTCTAACTGTGTACCAAATTTCATCCAAATATGTTGAACTGTTAAACCACAATTGCATAACAAACATCTAAATCATTGTCTAAACTTTGACATTATTTTATAAATTAGTAGGATTGTGATCCATCAAATTAAGTTGTACTCAATAGCTTTTTTGTTTGCAGATGGAACTATTGAGATGTCAGGACAACACCTAAGTGTAGTGTATGATCCCCCACACTTACTTAAGGGGCTAAGGAACAACCTCCTTACAAAAGACATGTTTTTCAAAAGCAAAGTTGCCACTTGGAAGCATATTGAAATGGTATTTGGTGCTGATTGCCAACTAGGTCATACTAGAATGCATAAAAAACTAACAGAGCACCATATTTACGCAGCAAAAATTAAGAAAATTAAAGTGAGTGTAGCTGCCCAAACTCTGAGTGCAACAACCAGTGGAATGCTTAAATACACTGCATTGTTCAGTAAGTTTTTACTTTGTTATCAATCAATCACTCACTTACTCACTTTACTTTAATTTATTTAGGGTCTCCGACAAAAGAAACACAAGAATTCACACTATACATATTCACTCTTTGTTAAAAAGAATTAGGTTTTTAATAATTGGGTTTTAATTTTTACAATTGAGCCATTATGACTAATAAGACGTTTGATTTAAACTAATATACTAAGAATAATACCAGTTGCACTTTCTTGTAGTCTGATAGAATGGAAATGGAAACATTGTTTGTTTGTTATACTTATATATAATTATGTATTTCAGAAACTACAGCCTCGGGTCAAAATGTCAGTGAGACAATGGCCACAACAGGCGAAGCTGTGGAATTCATGGACAAGCTCTTTGACAGCGTGAATGGATCTCGAGGGAGTACTGTCCGGGGCAAACTTCGTGGACCAATTAAGCCAAACGCCCATCAAATTTTCAATTTTTGGACAGAAGCCAAACAAATATTAAATAATATTCAATATATTGATAATAGTAGCAAGAAAGCCCTCAAAAATAATAAAATCTATAAGGTTCGAGTTCCTTCTCTTAATGGGTGGGTTACAACTATAGAAAGTTTTGAAAGGTTGTCTAAACTGTTGTTCGAAAAATATGATATACAATATTTTTATCCTAGAAATGTTAATCAGGATCCTCTTGAGAATTTTTTTGGTAGGATCAGAGCCATCAACTACAGGAACGTCAATCCTGATACAAATACTTTTTTGAATGCTTTTAAATCACTGCTAATGTCCAACGTTATGGGTCCACATTCAATATACGCAAACTGTGAGGATGATACAGGAAACACAGTTGTAGATTTTTTTAAACTCATATCTTCATCCAATGTTGATGAGAGTTCCTCATCAACATTTGATGAAGATAAAGAAAATGCCGTGTGTAGTAGACCCATAACAATGACGCAAAACGTTAGCAGTAACCAATCACTAAATCCAGTAAACGAAAGATTGCGCGTGCACTCTTCTGCATATACAGCAGGGTATATGTGCAGGAGAGTGACAAACAAATTTAATTGTAGGAGATGCTCTGATACTTATACGCAAACAAAAAGAGATGTATTTCATAAATGGATTGAACAACGAGAATATACCCTTTTAAAACATCATAATTTAACATATCCATCAAAGAAGTTTCTAATGTTATATAGGAATATCTCGGGCCTTATACATGTATAAGGCCCGAGATATTACTTGAATAAGTATGCATACAAAAAATGTGTAAAAAACATTTAATAATAGAAATAATAAAGAAATTTGATTTAAATTGGTTGGGGTGTACAGGTCATAACACCGAAGTAAAGGAATGGTTGCTTAATTTAATGATACGCACCCATGTTCATAATTGGTGCAACATAATTAATAAAATTTTAAACGGAGGTGTACAAGAAAAACTTGTGAAACAGATGTGTGCACCTCAACAAATTGCCTTTGAGAAATATAAAGCCCATAGGTTAAGACGAAAAAATAAATAAAAAGTAAAATCTAAAGTCTTTTTTTTACATTTCTTTCGTTATATTCGTATCCAATGAACATATAGGAAGAAACATTGAACATTGCAAATAATAAAATTAACCCTTTAAGAATATTCCATGGCACATCACTATGCTATCGATATTCTATGCCGGATGGTCAGCGTCATTTTTATAGTACGCTGTGGGTCATCCCTCAGTGACATTACGACACTAGCGCTTGGCGCATATTTTTGGAACTAATCGTCAACCATAGTACTGTCCTATCTGTCTCCGACTAGTATATAGTTATCTGTGGCATGTTCCATTACACACAGAATTCCAATACACACAACATATATTTATTTCGTTTTCAGGACTAAAACACTCAAACCTATACTTAGAAAGCCCAATAAATAGTATTTTAAATAAAGACGTAATTTTTTCCACAGTAATAATTTCGGGATACCCTGATACTCGGTTGTTTAAAAATATCTAAATGTAGTTTTTAATGTCAGAATTTTAGGAACGCACTTTTAATGGCAGGCTTGTCATGTTGATTTCGATATTCCGTAATTTATTGGCGTAGAGAAATGACTTTTATAATTTATTCTTTAAATTAAATGACAAAGAAATAATCTATAAATAAAGGAGGAGTAAAAACGTGCATTAAAACTGTGAATGTGGTATCCGTTTATAATTAAATCATCAAGTAAATATCAAGTTGTTACTAATAATATCTTTGAATCGATTTAGCTACGGAAATAATCTTGAGTTTGCCGTGAATATATTATCGTTATGTCAACAAAGTTATGAACTAATCGTTCCGTTAAGGTAAGAGTTCTTTATCATCGTGAATTTCGTAACAATTTAGTGACATCAAATGTTTTCACAGACCTGCGGCCACGGGACTTGTTTATATTTTTTATCGCTCACATCATTTTCAATCTTATCTTTGTGTTGTCAAGAAGAACCAGTTTTCAAATACATCCCTTCGCAATCTGTTTTTTGTGATAATTATCGTTGTAATTTTTTGTAGTAGTGAATATGTCGTTAGAACGAGAGAGTGTGGGCGGAGTGCCCAGTATGGGGGACATACGGGGGATGGCGCTCCCCAGTGCGGGCTCCGCGTCGGCAGACCCTCGCTCTCAGCTGCTGCAAGAGATGAGGGAGCAGAACTTTGACCTGATCAGATTTGCCTCATACAGGACCGCCTGCAAGCTCCGCTATGTACAAAAGAAATGTAACTGTGAGTAATGTACAGTGTAATTAATTTTTACTGTTTTAAAAAAATTTATACATTATTTTTCTGAAAAATACTTGGCATTTGTATTCTAAACATTTTCTCTGTTGTTGCGTACCGCAAATACAACTAACAAGTTTATTAGTTTTTTATTGGGTTAAATTGGCGTTTATAGCTTCCAAAATTACGAAACGGTTTCACTGATGTGCCCCAAATAGATTTAGTCATTAATATAATATGTATAACTTGGTCGGCATAACAAAGTTAGATTGGACACCAAGGTTTTAATAAGTCACTGGCTCAGATTATGATAGACTGTGATAAATTCTGTTTTATTTTGTCAAATTGTCATTGATATTGCAGGTATTTTAACTTGACTTAATGGATACAACAGCTTGCAAGTGGAAAACATATTCCTACCTTTATTTTGTAAAATTTTAATTTTCTATATTTAAATAAATAGAAGAGAAAAATAGTAGAAAATAATAATTTATTTGATCTACTAACATAATCCTTTCTCTTTCAGTACACGTTATAGACATTTGGAATGTAATAGAGGCCTTCCGTGAGAACGCTCTGAACACCCTGGAGCCCACCGCATGTGTGAATGTAACGAGACTAGAAACACTAGTATCTTCATTGTATCACAACTTGAACAAAAGACTGCCGCCTGCTCATCAGGTGTCTGTTGAAGCATGTTCAGCTTTATTATTGAACTGGTTGCTGTCTGCTTACAGTACTGGGTGAGTTGCTAGAATAAGATTTTGTGGTCATTTTATAAAGAAAAGCCACACAATTTGGGTAAATTAAATTCCTTTTTTCTCTTAAAAGTCAAAGCATTTATTTCAAGTAGGCATTTTTGAATGTCAACATTTTTCATTAAATATAATTGATTCTAGTTGCCCCTTCCAAAAGGTAGTTTTGTTTGGAGAAGAATGGGCAAGAACCTCCACCATTATTCTTTTAAAATGTGTTACAATAGTTTGTATACATTCATTATATAATTGTATGTGAATATGATGCACCTATAATAAAACTACCATACCACAAAAGGTAAAAAGAATTAAAAATGTAGCAATGATAAATAATTTAACTATGTGATAGATACATGCTCATATATTTACAAACATTGTAAAAGTATAGGGTAAAACTGTTACAATAATTTTAAAACCTGTTTTTGACAAAATAAATGATGTTATTTCTGCAAGTACGTTTATAGAAACACTTTTAAACATCAATAATATTTTAAAAACTAGATGAGGTTGATGTTTCCTACTAGTTGGTCGAATTAACTGTGCACCTCGCTGGAATGCCATTTCTCCCCACGCAACACCGCTCACCTCCCCGCGCTCGTCACGCACGACGCAAACAAAGCGTTGAATTGACGTCATCTGTTTTTTCTTTTTTTAAACGTTGCCTAACACTTGGAATTTCTCCTGTATCGTGGGTGCGTTTACAAACATTTAAACTCACTTATACAAACAGCCAGACCTGGAACAACTACTTGCAGGTCATACAAATATTTGTTCCGTGTGGGACTCGAACCCGCGACACGCAGCGCAGCAGTTAATCGCTTAACCACTGCGCCAACCGTGTCGCCAACAATCAACTCCAGGTGCACAGTTAATCCGACCAAGCTGTATATACAACTACTTTGTATAGAAACCAGGGATGTTACGGAGCTTTGGTTCCGATTCCGAAAAGTCGGAACTTCCGATTGATTTTACACCTCCGATTCCGATTTCGGTTCCGATAATTTTGAATCGGAGTTATACCGAAACTCGAAACGCAGCGATACACGAGCGTTACAAACAGGTTTTAACTTGTCGCCAGGGTAATGCGAAGTCTCAGTTTAATGTTTTGTTTGTGGACGTTAGACGTGGAAAGTGAACAACTTTTTAGTAGCGCTGGGCTTATTTATGATTCGTTACGAAATAGATTGGATGGAGATAAAGCTGCAACATTACTATTTATTAAGAATAATTTACCAGTTTTAGAATCACTGAATTTGATTTAAATTAAGCTTATACATTATATTATCGCTAATATTTGAATTATTAAAGATACTGATTATAGAGATTAGAGACTAATTAAACAGACAATTATAGAGAGAATTATATTTCTATTGTTTCATTAAGCCTTCCCTTAACACACATCTTTTTCTATTTCCGCCCCGGTTTCGGTTTCGGTTCCGATAACGGTTCCGATTCCGATCAATGAAATTTCAAACCTCCGATTCCGATTCCGGTTCCGGTAAAACGACTTCCGTAACATCTCTGATAGAAACACCGAAACAAACTCACAGTTTGATGAGTTCAAGCTTGCCTCTCCTATATTTATAAACCAGATCAAATATCTTATACATTTGTAACTCAACTGCTCCTTATTATCTAGACTAAATTGTTATTGTTTACAAATTAACATAATGTTGCAAATTCCCTAGCCTTGAATAGATGTGTGATAAAATAGATGTAAGTAATAATATGAAATATATTGCACGGGATCCCTTCTTTTCGCATAATGTTCTTTGTCCTAATATACTTCGGCATAACGATTTTGGCACAATTTGTTTTGGCATAATAATACTTCGGCATAATTTTTTTAGGCATACATTTTATGTTGGCATAATCATCTTAAAGACTAATTTGTTTTAGCATAAATTTGATTCGCATAACGTTAGTAGGCATAATGACTATTAGCATAATAATATTTAGGCATACAATTAATAGAAATAACGGAAACAAATTTGAGTTATTTTTAGTATAGTTTTTTTTTGGTATTGGTGATGTTCTGACATCAAGTTTATCTATTTCAATGGTTTGGTGTTTTATTTCTTGAACAATCTTTTTTGCCAAAAAATAAAACCCTGGATGGTGTTTAGGATGGTGTGTGATTTAGTAAAAAGTCAATGAGAACTTAGGATGCAAGAGCGAGCGAAGCGAGCTCGGGAATTGGGGCACCCCGACTTGGACAGGTTAGGTTCGAAGTGGATGACGGGGGTCAGGGTTTAAACCCTGCAGACAGAAATAGGGGCCCCGCGAAGCGGGGCTCCGTCGACTACGCCTTATTATTATTCTTATGCTTAATAAAGTTATGCTTTAGAATATTATGCTTAAAAAAAGTATGCTTTAGAATGTTATGCTCCTCTGACTACTAGGTATTTAAATATATCAATAGAATATAAACATTAACTCCTTGAGTTGCCATCAAAATTTGAAGAATATATGTATGAACAGCAGTACTAACGGGTCAACCGTTCTCGTAGGTATGCATAAGGGGTACCCAATAAATAATTATGCTAAAGCCTGTAAAACATGTTGGTCTGATGTTCTACAAATGTGGTTCAAAATTATTGTCACACATGTTAATTAATGTAACCAATAAAATATTAATATATCCTTTATTTGTTTCAGCGAGAATGTGGGTAAAATCCGAGTGTTTTCCATCAAAGTGGCGCTCGCCACGATGTGTGCTGGCAAGCTGATGGACAAGCTAAGATGTAAGTACCTACTTTTGTATAGATGCAGTATGAAGTCAGAGTAAACAATGATTCATTAGTGACTAGGCTAGCTACTCAGCTGTGAGTCATCATTATGATCCAACATCTTAGATCATATTTTATAAGGATCAGCACAATATGAAATTTAAATAAAGTAGGTGCTTGTGTAGACACTACTAGGATCTAATTTACTGTATGCATTGATACTTATGAATATAATAATAGATCTTTTTACTTGTTCTCTGAGTGAGTTCACAAAAACCACGATGTACATAATATGTTATGGTAAATAATGAAACTGTAATTATGTGATGGATTATGGACATAAAAGAAAAAGTACTGATTAGATTGATTTGGATATTTATTGTACACCTATCAGAAAGACATATGACCACAAGCACATAGGAAGAAAAGGGACGACAGACGTGACAGTCATTAGTATGAAATACGTTTACGAAGTCCGCAAAGCAATTACGTTGGATTGCGTTTACAGAGCACATTATCAATTACCAACATTATGGCCACACTATTGAATTAGGAGATTCCTGTAATGATAGTGATGATGAGTTAATAAATAAATAATTATATAAATAAAATTAATAGACTGATTGCCATCCTCATGATGCACATGTATTCAAAGTCAAAGTCAAAGTATCTTTATTGTGGGCATATGTAAGGTACAGGTCTTAACAATATATTGAAGTATCAATATGTCCTGCCTAATAGGCATACAATAATTGTGTAGGTATTGGCATTCAAGAATTATTATGCATGGTAAATTTAGTTATTATAAATGTAAAATACATTGAAAGTAACACATGGTCAACACATGGTCAATGCTAATGCATGTCAAATACTGTGAAATTAATACATGGTCAATACCACAGACATATAATACTAATACATGTCAGAATACAGTGAAACTAATAAATGGTCAATAATTCAAGAAATCTTGGATCGTGTAGTATGCTTTATCAATTAAAAATGTTCGTAATTTATTTTTAAATACTGGAAGTTCCTTAGTGTCTAGAATGCCAATAGGCATTTTGTTGTATATTTTTGATGCAATGCCAAAGAAGCTTTTATTAAATAGATCCGTTTTATGTGGTACATTAGCAATTTTTAACATATTATGTCTTTTTGTTTTGAGTTTTCCAAATAGATTTTCATTTGTTTTTATAAATACAGCTACTTCATAAATGTAAATTGCAGGGAAGGTCAATATTTTTAATTCTTTGAAATATGGTTTACATGAATCTGGAACACGGATACCAACCATCGCACGTACACATCTTTTTTGCGCTCTGAACACTAAATCCCTGTTAGTTGCATTGCCCCAATAAATGACTGCATATCTCAGTGTCGCTGAAATATAAGCATGGTATGCGGTCAAAAGAACTGATTGATCAACTATTTTGGATAATTTATATAAAGCATATGAGTACTGATTGAGTTTATTGCATATTGTGTCAATGTGTGCTTGCCAAGACAAATCCTTATCAATCCAAAGCCCTAGAAATTTAACGCAGTTGACTTGTTCAATTTTCGTCCCATTATGATGAATATTGATGTTGTTATTTGTAATATTACGCCCGAAATTGACTAGTTTATTTTATCTAAATTGATAATTAAATTATTATTCGTCAGCCAGTTAATTATATTGCAAAGAGTGGAATTTATCTCATTTTCCAAAGTATCAATATTTTGACCAGTAAATATAGCTGTGCTATCATCAGCGAAAAGGATCATTGGATGCTGTGAAACTTTAGGCAGATCATTTATGTAGATCAAAAATAACGGTGGACCTAACACGCTACCTTGAGGCACTCCATATAGTACTTTTTTGGGCTTGGATTTACGTTTTTGTTCGGTATTATTTGAGATATTAATATTATTTATTTCAACTAAGTACCTGATATCTATCATTTAGATAAGATTCCAGAAGTTTATGGACGGTACCCCTTATTCCATAACTGTATAATTTATTTAAAAGTGTTCCATGGTGTACATAATCGAACGCTTTTGTCATATCCATAAACATTGCAGAGACAGGGACACGTTTATCAATATTGGTATATACTGCTTTTAAAAGGTCATAAATTGCTAAGTTAATTGTCTTATTCTTTCTAAAGCCTTTTTGTTCTTTCGCAAATAGATTGAACTTCTCCAAGTGAGTGTTAATTGCCTTATATATAATTTTTTCAAATATTTTAGAAAATATAGGAAGAAGTGCTATTGGTCTGTAACATGCCATGTCTTCCTTGTTATTTTTCTTAAAAAGTGGCTTCACTACGGTTTTTTTAAGTTTAGTCGGAAACACACCATGCTCAATACATAAGTTAAAAATATGACTGAGTACTGGGCTGATGATGGGAGCAACTTCCTTTATTGAGGATGTTGTAATGTCATCATATCCAGCACTTCTAGTGTTTTTAAGTGATTTAATTATAATATTAATGTCATAAGGTATTACAGGGCTTAAAAACAAAGATTTATATGAGCTATTGGTCAATGTCAAGTTGTTATTGAAAGATGTCAAATTTATATTAGGATTATTATTATTAGAATTCTCCGCAACTGATGAATTATTATTGAGTAAATTAATTGTTTTTATTAAATTAATATAATAATTATTAAATTCTTCAGCAATTATTCGTGGGTCTGATATTGTATGGTTGTTTACTTTTATTTTATTAATATTTTCTTTTGGAAGTTGGCTTTTGTTAGAGTTTATAATTTTCCATGTGGCTTTAGACTTGTTCTCTGCATTGGATATTAGGTAATTATTTTGAGATTTTTGGGTAAGTTTAACAATTTTTTTGAGACGACTACTATAATCTTTGAGAGCGTGTTTCTTATCTTCACTCGGATTGAGTCTATACTGCCACAGTTGTTTTCTTTTGTGCCGACAACACTGGCTTATTCCCCTTGACAGCCATTTATTATAATAGTTACTCTTGGAACTGACGTTAGTAAAAACACTAGAAGAAAAGGAAATTGATCTGCAAAACCTATCACATCGGCTTCACTTTGTCCCATACCCTTTCTTTCGAAAGTACAGTCGCCAGCACATCAGGTTATACGTAACTGTCAAATTTCTCCAAACGATTTAGAACTATAAAATTTTGAAAGTTAAGTTCAAAATCGAATGAGAAATTTTGACAATTTGTGGCAACTTGACCCGCTGCTGTGTGTATTCTGATCGCGACGATAGGTCGTTTTGGGGCAAAATGAAAGTTGAATGGACTGTATAACGTGTATAATCCGAAATTATAACCTTATATTGGGCTTACCAGGGACATGACGTGGCCAAAGTTTAACAGATTTTGCAATGCAAACGGTTCAATCGCCAATCTACATAATTAATTATTTTTTTAATTTTAATTTTAATACAATGCATTTTTTAAATAAAAATATAATGGGGTAATGCCTGATCTTTGCGTTATGCTCGTGAATGGGTGCTGCTTGTGGTGACAGGTCATCTTGCTGACTAAGGTTTTGTTATTGTTATGAGTAATCAACTGTTTCTTTATTTTACTTCGAAGGTTATTAAGTTTATCATTTGTGACTTCAAGTTACAGCTAAAGCTAGTTGTTTAGCATTGCAAAATGTAAGCGAGCACGCCCTTTATGCCTGGAAGCTTTTATTATGTATTAAGTTCTGTTTAAGTTATAATTTATTTCTGCTTGAGTACAGTTTTCAATATTGGCGTGTGCTAGCTGACATATGGCAAATAATTTAATTTAATGTTTTGTGTTTCGTAATGTTAATTACTTACTACTGTATAGAATCCAGTTCTTCTAACTGAACAGACAGCGGTGCTGCTGGGGAGTTTGTTGCGCCAATTCTTCTTCCCAGCTAAAGCACTAGGAAGTGGTGAAGGGCGGGCGCTTTGAGGGACTGTCTTATGTAATTTTGACGTTAAAAAAGTGCTGATTCTCAGCCTAGTTTGAACTGATTTTGATTTAGAATTACCTTCCGTATCTTCAAATAACATGCATAATTACTTTTCTCTTCCTCCAGACATATTCTCTCAGCTGTCGGATGGCAACGGCCACCTGCTAATGAAGAGGCTGTCAGACTACCTTAAAGAAGTACTGGCGTTACCAGCGGCGGTGTACGAGTCGCCGTCGTTCAACTACACAGACTCGCTTGCTCTTACTATATTTAATCAGGTAAGATCTAGATGATTCTATGTTGTTACTGCTAGGTTTGAGACAATTACGTACAAAAGATATAGGAACTTCTGTAATAACCTTCTGAAGAAAATAAAAATCCAACATGATAAATATGAGCTTCAATCAGCAGGAAAAAATAGTAAACTAGTCTGGAAATATATAAGAACAAATAGTTTTACCGCAAAAAACTCCGAACCTGCACTTGATTTACTATCAACAGATATTAGCCCTTCTAAAGCAGCAGATAAAGTAAACAATTTTTTTGTCAACGTTGGTAAAAATTTGGCTGACAAAACACCTGGAACTAGAACTATCCCTTGCCAACATCAGACTATCGGAACTGTAAATCCAGTTAATTCTTTTGTTTTATTAGATACCGACGTCGATGAAGTTTTAGGAATAATTTCCGGGTTAAAAGACGTCTGTGCAGTCGGGTGGGATGATATATCAAATAGAATGCTTAAGAAATTTAAGTACCTGCTTGCCCTACCTTTAACACATATCTTTCAGCTATGTCTGTCTAATGGAGTTTTTCCTAGCCTGCTTAAAAAAGCATTGGTCACCCCTGTATTCAAATCTGGAGACAAGGACTGCGTTAATAACTACAGACCTATTTCAGTCTTAACAGGCCTCTCAAAAATTCTGGAAAGAATTATTAATAATAGGTTAGTAAAGTATCTTGAGGACAACAAATTACTTTCAGATAGTCAATTTGGTTTTAGACCAAAAAGATCAACCTGCCAAGCAGTACACAAATTGACCAATTATGTTACTACCAATCTGGATAATGGCCTGCATTGCATGGGAATTTTCCTGGATCTTGCCAAGGCTTTCGACACTATTTCTTGCTCTAAACTATTGCACAAGCTTGAAACACTTGGGATAAGAGGAACACAACTCCTACTTTTTTCTGATTACCTTAGAAATCGTCATCAGTGTGTAAAACTCGGTCAGTATAAAAGTTCAGAACTTAAAAACAGCTGCTACGGCATTCCACAAGGAAGTATTTTGGGACCTACGTTGTTTTTAATTTACATAAATGAACTGTGCAACCTGAAATTGGCAGATGGTATCATAATGTCATATGCAGATGACACAGCCCTATTGTTTTCGGCTAAATCACGAGAGGAGGTCTATAAATATGCTCAGAGTGGCTTTAACATTGTATCAAATTGGCTTCGTATGAATCTACTAACATTAAATGCAGATAAAACCAAGTACATTCTATTTAGAATGAGAAACACTAATATATCACTTACTAACCTTACCATTTATGCTCATAACTGTACGACAGACGCTGACGCTGCTTGTTCGTGTCCTACTCTAGCTAAAGCCGATCACATGAAATATTTAGGTGTCACAATTGACACAAATCTAAATTTCCGTAAACACATTGATTTGCAATGTGCTCGAGTTCGTAAACTCATATATATCTTTAAGAAATTACGCCACATTGCTGACTTTAAATTAATTAAACAGGTATATTTAGCTTTGTGCCAATCTGTACTTACATACTGCATAACTTCATGGGGTGGCGCTGCAAAGTCTATTTTACTCCCTCTAGAACGTGCTCAAAGAGCAATTCTAAAGGTAGCCACATTTAGGCCTTTCAGATTTCCTACACACCAGCTTTATATTGCATGTGAGGTGCTAACAGTACGCCAATTATTTATACTGCACATCATATTAGAGCAGCACGCTGAACTCGCTTACAAGCCAGTACCTTCTGACAAGAGAAGGAAAGATTTGGTCTGCATAAAGCCTCAAACTAGACATGCCTTTGTAAACCGATTCTATGTCTATTTAGGACCCGATTTATATAATAAGCTCAATAGAATACTTAATATTTACAGTGCCGGTTACAAACATTGTAGTCTGAAGATACGCGAATATTTGGGTAAACTTGATTACACAGACACAGAAAGACTTCTAGAAGTACTTCAATAATGATGTAGTTGTTAAATTGGCAACTTTTATTTGTATTTAGTACCTAGTTTATTAAGGATAGTATTATTGTATATCGCTTAGTATGGAGATGGCCTGAAACACAGGTTTTTATTAACCTAGCTCAGGCAGGTCGCCACAAGATAGAATGTCAGTACCAACGCACCTCTCATATGTAATTAAAAACGAGTAAAACTAGCTTTTATCTAAGTATTTAAGCCAATCTGTTAAGAACTTGGTACTACCTACTAAGTATTTAAGTGTTTAGATGTATTACTTTGTAAAAGGACCTAAATAAAAGTTATTATTATTTATTATTATTAATTTTGAAACTGCGCATTGGACCCCAGGGGTAATCTTTTGCTTCATGGGTTGAAAAATCAAAAGCCCAGCAGGTTGATAACAGTAGGCCAATTCTCGTACTTAAAAAACGTTCAAATTCAATAAATTTCAAAATCAATGTCAAAAACCTGTCAAAAATGTAGGGAAATTGATTGTAATTTTGACAGATTGAGACTGAGATTAGAATGCGAACGGTCTTAAAAATACGGGAATTGCCCCTCTGAAATTTTGTTATTTTCACATGTTCCATGAAACAAATATGAATCAGATCGATTGGTCAGTTGACAATAGAGGGGCTCGTGGCTTAGTAATAACAGCCGCACCGGTCGATCGATCAGGTCTAGCTACGCTTGCCGCGAATAATCCGTGGATGGGTGACCATTTTTACATACCAAGACCCCTCCGTGCCTCGGAAAACACATTAAGCCGTTGGTCCCGACTGTCATTCGTGGATGCTTGACAGTCGTTACGGGTAGACAGAAGCCCGAAAGTCTGAAAACCAGTTTTACCCAGGGCGATACCCCTGGGTAAGACTTTTTTTTTTTTTTTTTGAGGATGGGAAATCATCAAATGACCCCTCCCGCTCTGGGTGGAGCGGAAGGGAGTGTCAGACTCTTACTGACTACCCCTGGGTAAGACTGGTTTTCAGACTTATTACCCAGTACTTAACCAGTAACTGAGTTGTGGAGGCTGAATACCAGTATTTACACGGAGCGACTGCCTAGTCGCTCTATGTAAAGTACTGGTATTCAGCTGCATCCGGTTAGACTGGAAGCCGACCCAGGTTGGGAGAAGGCGAGGCAGATTGATTTTGGTCAGATGACAATATTTAAGTACCTCCAACACACCCTGAATCTCACAGCCTACCTTGCTGAATCTCTTCTTTTTTTCAGCAAACTATATTATATAGTCGGAAATTAGTAAAAAATATTCATAATGAATTCGCAATCTGAACGGAATTTCGTGTCCCAAGATATAGTATGGTAGCTTGGGACATTACCACCTGCTATTTCCCCGAAATAGTTATTTGTAAAGGGTGTGGAAAACCGCTTAATTTTATCTTCATGCTGTGAATGCAACATATTAAGTATATTGTTTCCTTGATTCAGAACGGCAAGATCACCGTGAACGATTTCCTTGACACACTGATGTCGGACCCCGGGCCGCCATGTCTCGTGTGGTTGCCGCTACTGCACCGACTCGCCAGCGTCGAAAATGGTATGTTATTATTTATTTATTCTTCGAAAAGCTTACAGTCTAATATCTGAATAGGTAAACAATTAATCATTAGCGCTTACATTTGCCATTTAAAAACTTCCACACATTACAAAAAAAAAAAAAAAAAAATGACTAAACTGTTTGGAATTAATTCTATGCATGTTGGGAAGATATTATATTTATAACGAAACGACAGGTTTTCTGATCATGAAAGGATTGTCAGTTTTGTTAGAGGGAAGCGCCAGATTGCCCGCGAAATTAAAATTTTCTTATGTATTTTGCAAATGGCAGGTTGCATTGAAAAAACCTGGAATTATGATGTTTCTCAAACATTTTCATAACAGTCATTCAAAAATGTTACTCAAATACGCTATCGAAAATCGATACTCTTCTGATTGAAACCTTTTTCATCATCGTTTGTTCTCCCCCAGTGGTCCATCCACTAGCCTGCAGCGCCTGTCGCCGCAGCTCTCTGACGGGCTTCAGATACCGCTGCACGCGCTGCGCCAACTACACCATGTGCCAGGACTGCTTCTGGCGCGGCCGGGTCTCCGCGACCCACAGCAACGAGCACGAGGTCAAGGAGTACGCCGCCTATGTGAGTATATGTGATCAGCTGGATTTGCATGAATACCAAGACAGTTTCACTTGAATCAATCCTCTATTTCCTGGAGGCGGAGAGCTTTCATTGTCTCATTATTTCTGGCTTATCACAATGATGATTCCGGCTCATAAGAATAGTGTTGTTTGAATAAATTATGGCAGACTAGTGCCATACAGAATATGTACTCACCACTTTCTTTGACAAATTTACCATCTGGATCTTTTTAATCCTACAATTTAACTATTTTCAAAAAGTTTTTTTTTTCTTCTTTTCTGCTGTAAAACACATCATATCATAATCACAAAAAATATTACAGAAAATTTCTGTCCGTTTAGAAATCTCCGTCGAAGCAGATTGGCGCGACACTTCGCAAGTCGTTCCGCTGCGTGCCGGAGCGAGCGCGCGCGCAGTTGCCGCGCTATCCTGACCAACCTGAGCGGACGTTGAATCTTAGTCATATTGTGTAAGTGTATCGATAGCTTTAAGTAGAGAGTAAGAAGACGAAAGAGCGAATAGTTTATTTAAAAAATTGCGTGTTTTTTCTTTAGGTATATTCGACCTCGTAATTGATTTACCATCCTAAGTTTGAATGTCACTTGCACGACATAAATAATAAAGACTATACATATAAGTGAAAAATAACTTTAATTTCGTAAGTCGGTGGCAAAAACGAAATTACAGATCCAAAGACACCGACTTCGGAAATTATATTATTATAATTTATATTGTCTGATTTATTTTTTGTTACGTTGGTGTACCTACAATAAAGAATATATAAATAAGTTACAAGGAAATTGAAAAATAGTTATAGCAACACTGTGAAAGTATCATCGATAAGTCAAACGTTTTCGAATAAATTATGAGAAACAATCCAGTACTTGAAAGTAAGTAATGGTGTTGCCAGAACGCGATTTAAAAAAATTGGCGTATGGAAACTGACTTTTTGAACAGACTCTAACTAACACGGAACAAGGGCTGAGGTAGGTACGGGATGAGGATGATCACTTATTTTCACCTAAATGTTCGCCGATGATACTTCAATTGCAATTTAAGAATGTTATTGTGTGTGGTGACACATTCAGTTGAAACTTTCTAATTACGGATTAATTTATAATGGGGGATTTACACTAGGTCGATTTTCGCCGTGCGGCTGGTCGCTTACCAAATCGCCCCACAAAACGAATCGCCACCCCATTTACACAGGTTGATAAAAATCGCAGGTGCAAAATGTCGACTTTCGTGCGGCGAGCTGCAATCGCCTGCGACTAAGCATTTTCACGGTCCATTTTAGTCAGCCGCCGCATGCGACTTGTCGCCGCACGACAAAAGTCGAAACCTACTCTACTTTGGTACTTGCGATTTTAGTCACTGTCGCCGTGCGGCGAAAATCGTGCAGCTATAGTCACCTGTGTAAAGCCCGCATTAGGGGCAAAACAAACAACGCAAAAAAATTCTATGTACGAACTATGGGTCAAAACAAATACACACGATACGACGTTGCATCGTGGTACGTTGCGACGTCGTGTCGTGAATTTTTATGATACATGTCAAAGATTTTCACGACACGACATCGCATCGCGACACGACCTCGCAACGTGTCATGATGCGATGTCGTATCGTGTGTATGCGTTTTAGCTCTTAATAATTCCCTTTTGAGTGATTGTGTAAGAATTCAACTTGAACAGTGTTCCTTCGCACTGTATCTGATACGTTTGCAACAGACTATACCCAGTCATAGATAAACAAAATTTGAAATTATACTTCAGTGTTATTAATAGTAATAATTTGTCGTGCAGCCCGCCGTCCCCGGTGCCGGCTCACAACGGCTTCCCGGAGTACGTGGGCGGGTACGTCAACACCGGCTCGCTCGACTCGCGCTCGTCGCGTTCGACCCATCGCAGTACGTATTACATCGTTGTTTATTTATTTATGACTTTATTTCTGCGTGTGTAAGGTTGAAATATGATGTTCCCAACTGTGGTAGAGAATATCACTCATATTCAAGTGGAATGTGCCTGGAAAGAGGTTGAAAGGAGTAACAATTTAATAGAAAACAGTTTTAATTCAATTCACTTTTAGTTTTTTTCAGTTTTCATGTTGGCATGTATTTATTTTATCTTGGCAGCTCCCTTGTCCAGGACACCCAAAAAGTTATACAAAATTTTAAACCTAGGTATAAAACGTAGATAGAATGCCTCTATGTGGGTGACATGATCAAACCGAAAGTCTATCGAATACTTGCATAATGCATAATGAGCCTATAATGTTCCCACTGCTGGGACACATTCCTCCTCTCTGTGAGAGCCACCACCACGCGGGCCCAGTGCGTGTGGATGGAGGTCGCATGTTTTGGAATGTTTGGTTCCCAGGACATGCCGGTTTCCTCACAATGTTTTCCTTCACAGTTTTGAGAGCAGTGGTGATGAACTTATTTATTCAAAACAAAGTGCATGACTGGGTTCGAACTCACGACCTACATACAACTCGTAAGTCGGGGCCGTTACGACTGGGGCACCACTGCTCTTACGAATACTTCATCATCATCTGCCTAGCCTTTTCCCAACTAGGTATGTTGGGGTCGGCTTCCAGTCTAACCGGATGCAGCTGAATACCAGTATTTTACATGGAGCGACTGCCTATCTGACCTCCACAACCCAGTTACTGGGTAATACAATACCCCTTGGTAAGACTGGTTGTCAGACTTTCGGGCTTCTGACGACCCGTAACGACTGTCAAAGATCCACGAATGACAGCCGGGACCAACGGCTTAACGTGCTTTCCGAGACACGGAGCAGTGGTGATGAAATAATTTACACAAAGTAAAGCGCCTGTCGGGGTTCGAACCTACGACCTACAACTCGTAAGTCGCGGCCGTTACCACTGGGCCACCACTGCTCTTGCTCTTACGAATACTTAATGATTTAAAAAAAGGTTTAAATATGACAGCAACGACAATGGCTTAACGTCCTTTCCGAGGCACGTCTTGGTATGTACAGATGGTTACTCATCCACGGAGCGACCGTGGCAAGCGTAGCTTAACCTTATCGATCGACCCGTGCAGCTGTCATTACTAAGCCTCAACCCAGTGTTATTTTAACACATACAAAATGTTTCACGCCAGGTATAGCAGAGCATTTGTCGCGTGGTGTAGACGATGAGCATCGTCTGATAGCGCGGTACGCAGCAAGACTGGCGCACGAAAATAGGACTATGGTATGTATTGTATTAGCTAACTAGTTTGAACTCGCGGCTTTGCATGCGTGGTATGTCGATAAAAAGCCCATGTCCTTCCCCAGGGTTCAAAGTATCCCCATACCAAATTTCATCATTATCGGTCCAGCCGTTTCGGAGATTAGCCAGAACAAATAGACAGACAGATAAACAATTTAAAAATTGTATTTTGTTATAACTATAAGTATCGTACTTGTTATATACATTACAAAGAGACACATTAATTTTATCTATGTGTATTTGTATAGATCATATACATTTAGTAAAAAAAAATGATATTACAAACAAACACTTTAATTTTATCTATGTATTGGCATGTGTATAGATAATATGCTAAACTTCCCCTTAAATGTTCATCAAATCTAAATACTACGTTGCATATTATTACAGCCAAGAGCCGGGAGATCAGCGTCTCTTACTCCAGAACTGGTAAGTTTTAAGGCGAAAGTGCCCGGGGTGGCCCGCGCAATTCAAATATTCTTTATTTTTTCCATTTTCCAGGTCAGTATTATGTTGTATACTGGACAAAATATAATTCTCGACCGTAACAAGTATGTATTTACATAATTATAATCATTAAAATAATCAATACAAGTCTATTTAAGTTCATCGTCATCATCTGTTCTAGCCTTTCCCGACTATGTCGGGGTCGGCTTCCAGTCTAACCGGATGCAGCTGAATACCAGTATTTTACATGGAGCGACTGCCTATCTGACCTCCACAACCCAGTAACTGAGTAATACGCTACCCCTTGGTAAGACTGGTTGTCAGACTTTCGAGCTTCTGACGACCCGTAACGACGTCTGTCAAAGATCCAATAATGACAGCCGGGACCAACGGTTTAACGTGCTTTCTGAGACATGGAGGTGTCTTGCTATGTAAAGATGGTCACCCATCCACGGACTGACCGCGGCAAGAGTAGCTTTACCTGATCGAGCGACCCGCGCGGCTGTTATTACAATTAAGTCTAAATTCATATAACCGTATAATATGACTATTTCATGAAATCGTAACGTTTGAGGTCAATTTTAACTTGCAGAGTTACATTATATTGATGCTCGTAATGATTATAAATATATAAATTAAATACATATTTGTTACGTTCGAGAATCATATTTTGATCAACATACAACCCGACAATGACCTGCAAATTGCAAAAGACATAAGAAATTCCCCCTTGAATAAAAGATTTAGCTCTCTAAGATCGTCTATTCTCGTTAGGGTTGCATTATAAACAGACCCTGTTATCGCGGATGCTCGAACAATTGTTTTGTAGTGATTGAACATTTCGTTATATCGACTATCAATGTATCGATATTAACACGCACCTATACTCAATACTCAATTCTTTATTGCATTCCATATGTATTACATAGATGGTATAACAGACTTAAAGATCAATTAATGTAGGTATTAATCATTTAGCCTCTTCTGATCGTTATGTATACATTTTACGTACTTTTTTAAACTTTTAAAAGATTTATTTAGTATTTTTTAAAGTACACGTATTTCAGTTACGTTGCACTCAAACACGGAAACACTTATGTTTCCATACAAACTTGCCGATCAGCTTTTAATACACCTATATACTATTTATATCAGTTGTTATAACTGTTGTGCCAGGGTTTTCTATTTTCACACCGATTTTAGATTTTTATTAGCTTACCCAGCTATATTCTCTACTTATTTTACAATTCCTTACTGAAACTCTTTATTGCATCATTATTTTTATTATATACAACATACGAGGTGGCAGGGACATCGATCCGCAACGTGTTACCATGGATTCAGTACATGATTTTGAACCCTACTGCGTTGAAATTTACGTCGGTTCTTGAAAAAAAAAATTTTTCTGCCATACATTTCGACCGCGTAGGTATTGATTACACTTTGCTATGAAACAGCAGATTTTTGTTTATTTATTTATTATTTATGTACACACAATAAAATACAAGAGATATGACATAATTATAAATTGAGTACAAAGGTACTGCTTATTTCTTAAGAAATTTCTTGCAGCAGACCTGCGAAAGGAGAAGTAAAAAAGAAACGTAGACAATAGTGCGTGAGAACAAGAAGAGAAAAATATGAATGTGTGAAGTCTAAAGCTAAAATATCAAATATACCTAAATAAAAATAATTGTTTGTTTGTTTGTTTTGATAACCTACGTAAAATTTCTACGCTAGGGGAGAGATAGTGCTAGAATAATGTGCTGAATTCACCCTGCCACCCTGTATAACACAACTAAGTATTTACACTAGGTACTAAATTAAATGACTAACTAAATATACAAATAAATATAAAAAAACAAAAGGACACTTAGGCGTTGATGTACTCGTCCGTGTCGCTGTTATCGGGAAACGTGCCCAGAAGACTGGCAGCATTGACACGTTGTATGGAAATGTTAATTCTTTGGCCAAAGAACGAGCCAGTCCTCTGGTCACGTGAACTGTTCACCAGTCGAGAGAAATTTCCTTAAGAGCGTTTATACCTTATGAGTAGCAACGTCGTAATTTAATTAAAGTGTCAAATTTCGTGGTTTTCAATTTTTATCATTTTTCGGAGCTATGTTTTAAAAATCTGTTTAATGAACTTTTTAAAATTACGTGAAAGTGTTTAAAAAGTAAGTAACCGTAATGCCTACAGTTATTTTACAATGAAAATAACGCCCTGCAAGTTTCCAATGTATTATTTGCATATAAATAGAACTGTAAACGCAATGATTTCTTATCTTTTACACAGTTTTCACATAATTCTAAAATTAATTAAACAGATTTTTTAAATATAGCTCCGATTAAATGATAATAATTGAAAACCACGAAATATGACACTAAATTGCGACGTTGCCACTCGATAAGATATAAACGCTCTTAAAAAGGAAAAAATATTAAGTTAAGGTTGACTGGTAGAAAATGCCTCAGGCATTAAGTCCGCCTTTGTACAGTATTTTTTTACTTGTGCATAAAGTCTTAACAAATAAATAAAAATAATATTGCTTTTACTTGTGCATAAAGTCTTAACAAATAAATAAAAATAATATTGATTTGTTTAGGGTCGTTCATCTTCGGAGGGTTCGGAAGTGGACGCGGCGCGACAACAACGTGAGCTGATCTCACAGCTAGAAGCCAAGAACAGGGAGATCATGCGGGAGATCGCTAGGCTCAGGTAATTTGTGTTGAAATTGTATATTTTCATACATAACATATTTCCCTATAATTAAATACCGTCTATAAATTAAAATGGTGTTATAATCTATTGCTCTCTCACTTCATTAATTTGGAACTGACGAGGACAGATAGTGTTTTTGTAGCTTCTAGAAATGCAAATGTGAATAAATGTAGGAAAATCTGTATTGTAAAACCGTTTTAATGCAAATATTTTTACCTTTCTATTGTTTCGTTAGATGCATGTTGCACAGCCGCTCAACTGACTTTATTACACACTTGCAGCGCCTCGTGGTTTTATCCGCATAAGTCACGATCCCGTGGGGATATCGAGATAAAAAGTATCCTATGTCCTAATTCAGGTCACGGTGTACCTATGTGCCAAATTTTATCCAAATCCGATCAGCCGTTTCAGCGTGAAAGTGTAACAAACAACAAAAAATCAAAAATGTTCTCTTTATAATATAAGTTTAGATTGCACAATGCCTGTTTCCATATCATGTTTAGATTATCATCTCATACCTTTTTCCTCCTACAGACGTCAACAGGAAGCGGAAGCGAGCGCGGGCGGCGGTGTGGGCTCAGCGCCCTTAGTATCAGAGCTACGTCTACTACGACAACGTAAGGATGAACTAGAGGGACACCTGTCTTCACTGCAAGAGTCGCGCAAGCACCTGATGCACCAGCTTGAAGGACTCATGAGGATGCTCAAGGTATGCACACGTCTGTTAGACGTACCCAGACGTCGGTTAGGCGTATAGATCTTCAGTGCCCTTAGTATCAGAGCTACCTCTGTTACGACAACGTAAGGATGAACTAGAGGGACACCTGTCTTCACTGCAAGAGTCGCGCAAGCACCTGATGCACCAGCTTGAAGGACTCATGAGGATGCTCAAGGTATGCACACGTCTGTTAGGCGTACCCTGACGTCTGTAAGGCGTATAGATCCGCCTCAAAGAGATGTCAGCACCAATGACGGGGTCCGCTAGGGCCGATGCTTGCTAGGGTTGCGGGGATGTCCGAGAGGGATACCGTGGCCCCTGGCACAGGCAACTAAAGGAACACGGGTGGGTTTTAGTCAGTAAGAGTCTGACACGCCCTCCTGCTCTGCCCAGAGCTGGAGAAGTTATTTGATGATTTCCCACCCTCAAAAAACAAATAAAAAAAAGGCGTATAGATCCACAGCGCCCTTAGTATCAGAGCTACCTCTGTTACGACAACGTAAGGATGAACTGGAGGGAGGTCTGCACTACAAGAGTCGCGCTAGCACCTCATGCACCAGCTTGAAGGACTCATGAGCATGCTCGAGGTACGTACACGTCTATTAAACGTGTCTATACGTCTGTTAGACGTAACTATGTTGACTAGATATAGAGGCACTAAATTACTCGATTTGTAAGAGTGATAGAGTGGAGTAGGAAAGGAAACAATAATTATTTTGTTTTAATATGTTTTAAGTTATTAATATGCCTGATTATAATTTCTTAATAATAAATATAAATCATCTAATACACATATTGGCGAATTTTTAGGCATCGGTGTCTGAAGGACTAGGTGGACACCTGAAAATAATGTATTATTATTAGCAAATAGTTAAAAGGAAAATGTTGTTTTTTTTTTAACGAAGTTTCTTGTCCCGGCGTATAATCTGTACACTTGGTGGATGAGAGCTAGATCTAGAAAAGTGTAACATTTTGCCCCCCACCCTTCGATCATAAATACCCTAGATACAACATCTACAAATTCACGCCGAAAAAGTGTCCGACTCGCTTAGTTATAAGTATTTATTTATTTATTTATTTAGGTTAACCAACAATTGTTTACACTATATACATTTCTGATTTAATGACTAGAGTAACATTTACAAGTGCAACAATCAATTACAGGTTAACACCACATGCACAGAAAACGGCTTCACATAACATATTTATAAATTATTGAAATTAGAACTTCTACATAGGTATGCACGTATAGTAGACAAATTCACAATGTATAATGTGCTAAGACTATATTATTAATAAAAATTGAATACAACTTTATTTCCTACACAAAAGGTTTTATTTGTAATGCACGCGTTAGGCGGTTGTGACATTACAAAATGCGATAATCGCGCAAGTCGTAAAATTTTAACGACCGTCGGCCGTAGGTGTACGAATGTACACCTTAAGTCAATCAGAATTAAGTATAATTCAGTTTACGCTGCGTGGGGATCGTAGCCTTGAGTCTTGTAGGAACAGAGTAGCAACACGCGCGGGAAAGGGACAACCGCGTAAGCGATTTACTTCAACTATTTTAGAAAGACAATGTTTTTACTTAGTTAGAAGGTAAATTTAGCCACAAATCCATTACATTATGAAATCTTGAATTAATACTTACCGAAAATAAGAAACTCCATCCTTTTTCAAGCTATTTGAAGTATTATTTTTGCACTTTTTCACGGAGCACTTCGGCATGTTGACCTGACGGTGACCGGCGCGCGACTGCGAGCGCAATTGTGCTACAACGCGTTTTTAGCACAATTGATTCATACCGCGCTTGAGGCGTTGTTAGTGTATCTAGGGTATTTATGATCGAAGCCCCCACCACACTTTTTCTATAGTATGTATGTGTGCTTTTTTTTCATTCAATTACTCTCAAACATTTTTGATTTTATACATAATATACAGCGAAAGGAACTTCGTTCCAACCGGGTGTCCCACGACACCTCGAGTATTTTTTTATATGTAGGATGTATTCCTGAATGTATTAATAAGTATGAACGCATCTATGAGTGAGAGAGAGTGTGGCATGTGTCACGTGTGAAAGAGAAGAGAGATGGAGAATGAAGGATGTTTAAAGATGGCGGTGTGCACGTTGTTGCGTAAAGACGTGAAATGTGTGTATGTTTTAAAGGACATGTCCCGTTCCTGTCCTCTGGTTACAGTTAGTGTTCAGGATTGCGGGGTTTTACAGAATGATTTAAAAATTAAGAATTAAGTTACTATTGACTTATGAATCCTTTTAAAATTGCGGAACAAAATTCCAAAAAATACTTAACAAAATAGCTTTCGCCTTGCCATAGTAAAACGATATGCAAAAATATTTTTGACGTTCATTTTTATCCCATAATTACTATTAAAGTGTGTGAAGAATAACTGTAAGCCGTTTAGTTTAGATCAAAAGAATATACAAACGTAATTATGTGTAAAATAAACAGAGATTAGAGACTAAAACATTTGTGTTCATGCATAAAACATGTTTTCTTTGTGTATCTTTTACTTTTACCAATAATTATTTTGTTTTTTTTTTGACATGACATTTCTCTAACGTATTTTGCCAAGGGCAATCATTTCCAAAATATTATTAAAGCTTCGTATAAATTCAACGTACTCTAAATAAACGTCCCAACAAATCAAGATCCGTATAAACGATCTATTAAAAATATATTTTTTTTTTGTCAATAAATGATCCTCCAGATTTTGAGGGTGTGTGTTTTGTGTTTCATATTGATATTGACAACAATTTACTTTCCGCTTTGCTATACTAAGTTTTACTTACTTTAATCCCAATTCAATAGGAACAAATAGTTTCAGATAAATAAACATGGGTATTGAGGAAGACAATCAAAATATTTAACTAAAGATGTAATTTTAAGTAAATAAACAATAAATGCTTGGTGATACAATAAAAAAATGTTAATTAAAAAACTGCAAAATCTGATCAGACAAACAAAATAAAAATTGTTTCACTGATCTCACACAGGAGTACCACCAGTTAGTACCTGTGTTCACTCACAGATGTCGTTATGATTAAAAACATCCTAGGAGTTTATCGGGTTACTTGTAATTCGACGTATATCCGTCAGGAGCTGATAGGGGGGCCAAAATGCAACAAATTGAACCCCCATAATGTATGGCCGAAATTCAATAGTATTTTTAATGAGATAACATTTTTTGAAGCGTAAAATGAAAATATTGATAAGATAAAATAATAATAACATATTATCTCTGGTTGTCTTCGTCTGGCTAACGGCGAGTACTTGCACAGGCATAACCAAGTAGCCAGGATTATTCACCAGCAACTTGCTTTAAAATATAAACTTGTGGATACTGAGGTACCGTATTACAAGTATGCGCCCGACCCAGTTCTCGAAAATGACCAAGTCACGTTGTATCGGTCTATCATTACTGACAGGACTATTGTCGCCAATAAGCCTGATATAGTGGTGATAGATCGATTAGCGCGCCGCACAGTGATTATCGATGTAACCATTCCACATGACGAGAACCTCGTGAAAGCTGAGAAGGAGAAACAAATTAAATATCTCGACTTAGCACACGAGGTGGACTTAGCACAATGACAGCCGATCTCACATTCCACATGTCAACAACATGTGGAATGTGAGATCGGCTGTCATTGTGCCGATTGTCGTATCGGCCAATGGCCTGATGGCCGAAAGCCTCGATCAACATTTTTCGAGGCTCTCGTTAGGCGGTTGGATCAAGGGCTTTATTCAGAAGGCAGTACTCCTCGATACGGCTCGTATCGTGAGGAGGTTCCTGTCTCTGGAGCCGTAACCACCGGTAGCTTGGACTCTGCTCCTGATACCGGCGGACTACTATTTTTATATTTTTAAATGTTTTTTTTATGTTTTTATAAAAATATTTAAAAATGTATTTATATGTAAGAAAACAAATAAACGGAATAATAATAATAAAATATTCTTAAATCCCTGATCATTTTAATTATGTTGTTGACTCAAGTACTTTTAATTATGTTCATAGCTTAATTGAAGTGCCAGCTATAATATTATTTTTTTAATGGTATCCATTCAATATGTAGTTTTTTTTTAATTATTTGGAATTCAATGTCAAAGTTTGGGTAAATATCAAAAACCCCTTAAAATTCAAATACCTCGATTACTATTGAATTTCGGGCAGACATATGGCGATGCAATTTGTTCCATTTTGGCCCTCCTATCAGCTCCTGACGGATATACGTCGAATTACAAATAACCCTGTATACAACCATATTTTGATCAGTTTTGGCAAGTATCCGACTCCAAGCAAAAGAATCAACTAACGCACTAATCTGTTAAATGAGGCGCCCCTGACGCGGGCGCTTCGCACCCTTAACCTTGTAGCAGAGGAGATACACGTTTTTGCGTGTACACTGAGTGAATTCACAAGGATAACATTATATGTAATAAGTTTTAGATAATAAGTTTTTAAGTTTGCTATACTATTGCATTGGGTTATACCTGTAAAAATAGCTGTAAGTGAGGATATAAATAAATAAAAAAAATAACTTATTAATTGATAAACTAGAAAATCTAGCGGTTATAAAAATATTACAATCTTTACTGAAAATTGATTTTGACTACCTAGCTAGGCAATCGTCCTTTGTCCCACTGGACGTGTCCTTTAAATAGAAACCAGTGGTTACCCATCCGGGCGTTTGATTTCCACGAAGAAAGTGGTTCAGTTTAATGATCTGTCTCTGTATATAACGCACCCTTAAATATGATCACACCTTTCTGGTAAATGCTGTATAGGGTTTATGTAAAGATCTGTTGATTACATACCTTTAAACGTTCTGCGGAAAGCACAGCAACAACGTAGGAATATTTGTCGCAAGACATTTTATTATAACCTCCCAGTTGACTGAAATACAAATATATAATAAAATTATAACATTGTAAGAGAAACTTAAAGAGGGATATCGTCGCGCAACCAGCTACCACGGATTCAGTACATGAAACTGGACGCCCACGCGTTAAAAAAAATTGTCGGTTATCAAAAACATCAGCTGTTTCACACTTAATTACTACCCTACTACCCCACTACTACTACTATCCTATCGCAGGTATGCTGGAAGAGATTTCATTAGAAATAAGCATCCCCTTTGTGCCTATTTTTCTGTTGTTTTCTTCTTGTCTGTTTATACAATATGTGTACATAAATGGTTAAATAAATAAATAAAAGTGCAAAAATACCTACGTGGTCAAAATGTATGGAACCGCATTTTTTTTTGTAATATCCGGCGAAAAATTTAAAAATAACGTGGGTCTGGTATCATGTACTTACTGAATTCGTGGTTACAGTTTGCGGGTCTTGTCCCTGCCACCCTTTATACAAGTTGTCGTTTTGCATCCTCATCAAATTCGAGGAGGTAACTATGCTAATGATTCTCGACACGAATCAATAATAAAATAACTAGGTTTTTTTTTTATAATTTTCGGAAATCGGCATGTGTAGGGCCCGTGTGATACCGCCCTGTAACTGAAATGCACGCACACAGCGACATAGTCGTGCGACACTGCCTACCGCATACGTAACGGGGTGATTCTGTTCTTTGAAAGTGGTGTATTCTGAAATACTGTCAAACTTAAATATAAAAAAACAGGTGCATGTATTAATTATTGAGCAGATATCTAATTTTATTTGTTCATTTATGTCTTTCATAACAGCCTCCTGAAATTAGACGAGGGTGCAAAAGGACACGTTGTACAATTACTTGGTGAAACTTCAAAGACGTGACGGGAAAAAAAAATGATTTCAAAACTTGTTATTTCTCATACGAGTACTTCCTGGGCATCGTGACTGTTGACCCCGAGCAGCTGTAGTTAGTTATGTAAACTTTTAAGAAATTTATGTTTTTAGATCTTGTTTTTGCGAGTAATGAATTATGCCGCGTGTCAGGGAAAATTAATTGCTAAGCAAATTGACTACCAAATTTAATTGTCCGTATATTCAAATCACAACTGTCATTCTTTGACAGTCGCATGGAATGGCATATTGACGTACGCTGTCAATTCGCTTGACACCGTGGATTCGCTTTAATATCCCTGGCTTTACAAACATATGTCGATAAATGAACGTGCTTACTTCTCGGGACTTCTGCTTCTAGGTGCACATTGACAATGCACTTGAATGTGTCCACTATGGTGTTGAAATAGCACTTAGAATTGGCAGGTTGTTTCCCAAAACTGGTCAAGTTTCCACCCAGAGGGTAATCCGCTGATAACAAGGTTTAAAAAATATCGTTAAAAACATGGACACGTATAAATATACAGCGTGTAAAAAATAATTAACTGTCCCATACATTTGAGTCGAGTAGGTATTGAAATATTGTATGGGACAGCTCATTATTTTTTCACGATTTTGATGTTGTTGGTCCCATGGAGAAAGTTGTTCAGTTTAATGGTCTGTACTGCACCATTAATTTTGACCACACCTTTCTCGATACACGTTGTATAAGGTACCTACATTGTTATTTTATGATAATACACTTGCGTGCAAAAAAACTGACTCTCCTATTTGAAAGACGATATCTCAAAAATGTTAATGCATATTTTAATTATTTGATATTGTTTACATGTAACTAAGATAAAATTTATTTACATATACTCTATACTTAGACAATAATAATATTCTTGACCAGATCGACTCGATTCTTCAGATGGACTAATGCTTGGAAAAACTGCGTGATTTTTTTTCTCAGTGCAGTTGACAAAAACTTAATTTTGTTTAATACTATCGATTATTGAACACGTGACTAAAATTTTTAACAAAGACGAGTTTTTATTCGACCCGTGTTTTTAAGTTCGCGATTATTTCAAAAAATCTTTTTTGAACATTTTGAACTCTTGGTTTCACTTCTAATGGAATACCCTTTCTGATCTGGACATAACATCAATTAATGCAGTGAGGTACACATTATATACACATAATAGGTTAAGACACAATAACATAAATAATAACCTAAACTGGTGACCCCGACGTTATCCTATCCCTATCAAATATCACGTAAGCTATGCTGAAATCAATTTACATGAGAATTGACAACATAATCATTAGAATGTTTTTTTTTTACTGAGTTTTAAGAACATACCTCTCGACGACACCATTGATGCGCAATCCTCTATACACTTCATGTACTTCCACACGGCGGCTGAGAGGCATTGTAACTTGGCTGTACCTGAAATTAACATTGAAAATACAGGTTGGCGAATTAGTCACCTGCATCCGTCAAGGGGGTGATACTACCGAAAGCCTGGCCCTGCAGTCTCGACATAGTTAGCAATCGTTTTCGGTTGCTAAGTCCTAACAATCCAGATGTAAATGTTGATGTAAATGTTTGGTAGTCTCGACACTCAAATTTATCGGTTGTTACCTACCGGTACCTACCTAAAATACCAGTAACAACCGATAAATTTGAGTGTGGAGACCACCAAATATAGTTACATCTGGATTGTTAGGACTTAGCAACCGAAAACTATTGCTAACTATGTCGAGACTGCAGGGCCTGGTGAAAGTTGTTTAAAAATAAATTTTGCCAAAGTTGTTTAAAATTAAAGTACTTACAACAGTAGACAGACTAATTCGATGCATGTATGTTTTTTTTTTACAGTTTGTGTCTGAGTTTCATAGCGGAAGTTGTTTAGAATGACGTGTAGAATCACCCCCTTGACGGATGCAGCTGACTAAATCGCCACCCTGTATTTATCCTAGAAACGAATGCAGCTTGTTTAAGTTTGTCTCTTTCGACCGTTCTCACATATAATTATCTAGTATACCTATATTCAACATGAATGATGTAACCGCTTTTTTGTAACAATATTTTGAATTAAAACAGTGTCCATGGAGTTTCTTGCCCGTTCTTCTCCATAAGTACCTACTACGCTTTGGAATGGGCAACTAGCTTCATCTATCTGACTGACCGATCCCTTGATAATTCAAAAATGCCTGTAGTTGGTTTATTTGAAATACTTAAATACATTGAGTTTGTGTTGAAAAAATTCGCCGGTTACTAAAAGAAAATATGTTTCATACAAAAATGCAATAGCTACGCGGTCAAAATGTATGGAACAACAAATATAATATTTTCCTGTATACACTTGAAAAACTTCTTATTCTAAAATAACTAACAAACTAATCAAAAATATAATATCCTAACCTAACTAAAACTACATATTAACAAACTAAAATATTTCGTCCAAAAAATCCTCCGCATCGCTGTCGACTGCTAATGTACCCAAGAGACTGGCGGTATTGCCACTTCGTATGGCAATAGATTCACCCGAGAATAGATGAAACGTACTAGCAGTAGTAGTAAGACGGGCAACTACTCGTCCAAGCACGAATTTTGCGTACGGGTGGGAAAATCGATCATTCGATCCACTCCAGCTCCTCAATGAAAGCCAGCTACGGCTCGGTGTTGCTCACAATCTCACGGAGGGTGTAACTGGGTTTCCGAAGTACTTTGTCCTGTATGCGGCAACCACAGCGCAGCTTAGAAGCACATGATCAGATCAAAAGTATTGTTGTGACGTATTTCTGCGCAAACGCCATTCAAAAGACCAACAATTTATGTGGGTTATGTCAACAAACAGAAATATAGGGTTGTCATTGAGAATGTGTTATAACTAAAAACCAACAATTTTCTGATGTTTCCTTTACTTGTGCTGTAAGTGATACCTTGCTTTTTGCCAATTTTCATGATTCTAGGGCAACGGGAAGTATCCTGTAGGTTTTGATTTCCTTGCGAGTGAAGAAAATATGCAACTTGGATCTACAATTTACCTAACATCTATCTGTATAAGTGTATAACCTATGCCCACAATAAAAAGATTTGATTTGATAAATGGCCATATTTTTTACAAAGAAGCTTGATTTTTTACTGCTCCAAGGGACCCTAGACCTAAGTATTTGAAACCTCCTTGATAGTTTTAACTTGATAACCTCCACGCGTTCCTGAGGAAAAGGGTCTTGCTAGACAGACTGACAACGAAACAATCCTATAAGGGATCCCTTTTTCCTTACAAGGAACGGGACCCCTAAAAACTATCTTACCGTTACTAAATCCAATGTTAGTACAATTGAGGGTTTCCAAATACGCCTGATGTCTGCACTCATACGGAGTGTTCTCAAACCGGGCCGCCCGTGACGTGAGCCCTGCTGACGCCGCACCCAAATAAAAGACTAATGATACCACTATGAACGCCTTCATTTTCGCGACTCGCAGGCAATAATAATTCCGATTTATATTTATACATATGAATACAAACAATACGGTCAAATTTGACGGTCAATTCAAGATTTAAGAATACAATAGCATAGAATTTACTTTAAAGCTTACATCGGTAATTAACGAGTGTTTGTTTAATTAGGCTCGTAGCTAAATAATGTATAGAGCTATCAGCGTAGCAATCGATCTGCAAGCCTAAGCGACACGTGTCCACGTCCTTGAGGTTTTGAAATACCTACCTATCTATCTACCTACCTTACCAACCAGTACAATAAGATCTGATCTGAGTAATTTATGCGGCCTACTCAAATGTCCTTTCTTTGGTATTGTTCGTCGAATCGTTGAGCTCCTTAAGTCTAAATTGAGCTGCACGATTGCTGATAATTGCGTGCACTGACTGGACAGGTCCACTCAATCTGTGTGGGTCTTTCCTCAAAAGACCATTTTAGATACCGACCTACATAGCCTTCACATGATCTGACCAAGATTTTGTCTGGACTTTAAAAGAGACTGTGACCTCAGAGTTTGTTTCGGCCTTTCTTCTCAGAGTAGTCAGATAGGAAATGCCGTCCTCATCTAGTTTTTAAAATACGATTGACGTGTAAAAGTGTTTGTTCAAACCTACTTACAGAAATAAAATCATTTATCATTTTATCATTTGAAGACATCGACTTCTTCTTCGTCTCTGCTCAAAAATTTTGAAATCTTTCCAACTAAATTATTTTAGAATATAACAGTTAGTTTAATTAGTTACTTTAATATTTGCTCATTCTCTCTCTCTTTCTCTGTTGTTTGCATGCCTGTCTATGTTTAAGTTCACTTAACTACTTCTCTGCTTTAAAATCTTAGAATAGCACACTGTATAATTTTTAATATGTTGTGGAAAATGTCATAGGATATACATTTATAAACCTTGTATATTTATAACTTAGTGTAAGATTTTAATGTATAACTGTTTATTTTCCCGAATAAAAAAAATACGACGCAACCGTGATGCGACATATGTGGCTGAAAGTGTATTTACCATGAAAAAGCTATATACGTGTGAATTTAGTAAATAAGGCCCACAGGAGCCAAGGCATCCCATCACAAATTGCACCACAACACCCGGTGCTCAGCCTTCTGCATCCGGTGTCTCCCAGCGGCTTTTCCAAGTTATAGGTCTATCAAGCTTCGGGCCTTTCGCATTATGTGATCTCCAGTCGGTGACTAGTCTACTCCAACGCCCATAGGCAAAGCGTTAAATAAATATTCTTATTTCAATTGTTTTTTATCTCTTCCTCAGACGCAGCAGTCATCTCCCCGATCGACGCCCAACTCTTCGCCTCGCTCCACCAAGAGTCCACCATTACCGGGGGGACAGCCACAACCAAGTGCGCCGGAGAGGTAATTTTTTTATAAACTAGTCGTGCATATGTAAAAAGGAAACCTGAAGGTGACTGACTGATTGACTGATCTATCAACACATAGCTCAAGCCACTGAACGGATTGGTCTGAAATTTGTCACACAGATAGTTATTATGACGTAGGCATCCGCTAAGGAGTTTTTGAAAATTGGACCTTTATGAGGTGAAAAGTGGGATTTTGTTTGTATGAAAAATCTTATTCCTTGAGTTAATAAACTTGAAACATGGCACGAATACATATCTAAGTAAATTATAAAGATTGTCAATATTTTTCTTCTACACTACTCCTTAAATGAGTATTGGGGGGTGTTAGGAATATTAGGGCCACTCTAGCCAAGGGCTTATTAATAGGCGAGGCTACTCTTTACAATTGTATTACTCAACAAAAATTATCATATCAGCCGGGTGGCTCCCGCTGCTGGACCAAGGCCATGTTCAATTGAGAGGCCCTTATTAAATATAATACATAACCTTACATCACGACTGCATTCCCAGAAGCGCTTAGCAGAGCTAGGTGTACCTATAGTACACCCGAATTTCGCCAGCTATGTTGAAGTACCATGTAATAGGGGGCGAGCCTATTGCCATCGACCGGGCACAAATCTAGACTCGGGGCTGGGGGCCGACTCCCTAAGCACGTAGTCCGTCGTTTCAACCGAAGTAACGGACGTTTCCGACTCCGTATCACTTATGGACATAAGATTAGTCCGGGGCCCGAACTAAAAATTAATGACAAAACGTTTAGACAGTTGTCTTTACTCCCGATGGGTTTTTGCCCGTCCGGAAAAGTAAATTAATCGGGAGTAGGGTTCACTTTTAAGTATCGAACTACTTTCAGATGGGCCAGTATCCTCGTTGACGGACTTAGAGAGTAGGCCCCCTGCTACTGCGAATTTCCAGGTGCCGATCCAGAACCGAGGACCTCATGCTCAACAGCTTTAACAGTAGCGCTTAAAATGAACGACGTTCTTTATTTTTGCAGGGAACCACCACCACGAGGCACGGTGCGGAGCGCCCCTCAAACACCTTCGCTCGGAGAGAGGGAACGAATTGATATGTCACATAGTCTCGGTATGTAGTATTTTGTCGTCAGTGGCGCGTATGTTGGACCATTTAGCTCCCTTCAAAATGGTTGAGCTGAATGGTGCTGATCCATGCGTCATGTTTGTGAAAGGGCGCCATTAGTTGGGACTGGTCATCTCTTAGCTGGTTGCGGAAGGATCGTACGTTCCCGCGACCCCCGGCGTAGGTGTGAGATGGAACACCGGGGTGGTTTGTAGACAGTAAGAGTCTGACAGACCCCGCCGCCCGCCCCAGGGCGGCGGACATCCATGAGGATAACCACCCCGGAAAAAAAAATTGGACATCTCTTAGCTGCCACTTCTTATTTTATTTATGGATTGTTTTGTTTAAATATCTATTTGCTGTACTCAGGATACTCAACGTGTATGTCTTATTTACATCGTTCTGACATACTTATATTTATTAATTCAACATTAATGATGTAACTAATATGTATGTAACAATATAATTTAAAAGAGTGTCCATGAAGTTTCTTGCCCGTTCTTCTCTAGAGGTACCTACTACGCTTTGGAATGGGCAACTAGCTTCATATTTCTGACTGACCGACCACTTGACAAATGGTTAAATGGTTTAATTGATATAAATCCTTTGAGTTTGAGTTTGTACCGGCTCATCCATAAATTAGAAAAAGAAATACTTACTACTTAATTCTCACTTTCACAATAATGTATTGTGTAAATGTGACAACGTTTTAGGCTTTGTAGACTCATAGATGCTTCGATTTGTTAACCATTTTCTTTTTTGTTAAGTACCTAGCGGCTTGGCCCTATTGGCAGTGTCATTTGAAAACATTGTGGCTCGTGCCCTTCGAGCAACAATAGTACTAGATTTCCGATGAGCGCATCAAAAACGGCCGGAAAAATAAGACCACAAAATTAAATAATGTTGTGGTCTTATTTTGCAACATAGTCTTTTCAACCTTATTGCTTAGAACATACGTTTTATTTTTCCATAAATTTTGTTATTCTTATTTTTAAAATACATTAACTTTTCTATCGAAGCAGTAAATATATTTTGCAAACGATTATAAAGTTTATGTTTGAGTATTAAGGTTTATAATCATGCTATATGCAATCGCGGCCACATGAGCGATGTGTTTTTGTTCCTAATCCTTTATCTAGTATTATTGTTGATCGAAGCTCGCCTAAGAGCCGCACGGGTCTTTGACAGTCGTTACGGGTAGTTAGAAGCTCGAAAGTCTGACAACCAGTCTTACCAAGAGGTGTCGTATTACCCAGTAACTGGGTTGTGGAGATCAGATATACAGTCGCTCCATGTAAAATACTGGTATTCAGCTGCATCCCGTTAGACTGGAAGGTGACCCCAACATAGTTGGGAAATGGCAGATTGATTTTAAAACACTGTATGAGCCAATTATTTTAATAGAGTAACCGTGGAGTTTCTTACCGGCTCTTTTCCATAGGAAACGACCAATTGGAAACATGCATCTAGCTTCTGAAGTTTGATAAGTGGCCATGATAAATGATTTTATTTCTGTAAGTAGGTTTGTACAAACACTTTTACACGTCAATCATATTTTAAAAACTAGATGAGGTCGGCGTTTCCTATCTGACTACTCTGAGAAGAAAGGCCGAAACAAACTTAGAGGTCACAGTCTCTTTTAAAGTCCAGACATAATCTTGGTCAGATCATGTAGATTGGTGTCTGAAACGGTATTTTGAGGAAAAACCTTACCGATTGAGCGGACCTGTCCAGTCAGTGCACGCATTTGTCAGTAATCGTGCAACTCAACTCAGAACTTATGGAGCACAACGACAACAAACCATGTAGGTTTACTTATGTGATTTTTTTAGTACATATTTTGGTAGTAGGCACCTGCTAACTAAATAATCAAATGAATTCATTATGTTTATGCAAAGGTATGGAAAGCATGGGCGACGGCAGGAACTTCCATCAAAATCAACGACCCACGACCAGTGAGTATGATAGTACTTTCTTTAAACTTATTGTTTGAATGTATCGCGTCCACCATTTAGCAGATGATTTGTCAGGACAAGTAAATACCAACACTTCCAAAGAACATTGTCATGGTAGCCAAAATTAAAATTCGGTTGTTTTAAGGCGCGATGATATTATTTTATTTTTATGAAATATTTTTGTACAAGTCTTTTCTTTGAACATTTGACAAAACACTCAATTTTTGTCTGGCTTGTAATATGTACCAATACGCCTAAGTGTGCGACAAAAAACTGAGCGTTTCACGGTGTCCGACGTTTGGCCAGCGCCTTAATCAGAGGATTAATTCCTGCACTTTTCGTTGTCGTTCGCATTCTAATATCACTCTCAATCTGTCAAAAATACCTCTAATTTACATACATTTATGAAAAGTTTTTGACATTGATGAAACTGCAACTAGATTTTGAACGTTTTTAATTACGGGAATTGGTCTTCAGTTATGTTTGATATAGACTTGGAGACTACTGTGATGCCACAGCAATTAAAACTATGATTACGAAATAAATCCCATATGCATATTGTCCAGAAAATTACATAAATCATGTGCTTTACGCTTGCTATATTGCGGCTTCAATCATTTATGGCTTCGCTTAATCTTTTAGAGTTTTGGTCAGAATTGGCGCAATCATGATTGTTAAAGTCAAAAAAGGGAGCTAAGCAATTGAAATTGAAAAAAAATGTTACTAAAAAACGTCAATAATTGGGTACCTGAAGTTTGTTTCGAGAATTCTTTTTAGGATATTAGGATGGAAAAACTCGATGGGATCTGTGTGTATTTTGATATGTTTTCGATGAGAAAACTTAGAACATAATATAATATTTTTAGCGGTAACTAATACCCCATATATTGCAACTTTACTAACAAAATTCTGTGTATGTGTCCGGTTTTCATCGTGAAGTGGGCATAGACAACCGTAGTCTCCGCAGCGACCTGTTGTACGCGGCCGACTCGGTCACCAACGCGATGTCGACCCTCGTACGGGAACTCAATTCCGGTTAGTTTGGGAATTTTTGTAGTGTCACCATCCAGATCATGCTTGATGACTAACGGCGATAGAACTCTCAAAAATAGAAAAAAAACAGATAGCTATGGCTAGTTAAACTAAGGGTTTTTTTCAAGAGAAGTTATAAAACATGTCATAAGTTGTGTAAGAACTACAAAGTTTCAGCTTTAGTTAAAGGGTTATTTAAACTTTCAATTGCCCGACGAATGCAATAAGTTGAAGCAATAATAAACGTTCCACATTCTAAAAGTATTAACAGCGCGTGGTGAAATAGTTATCATTATTCTTTACAATCTGAACTGACAGACGTAAACCTGCCAAACTTTTATCAACTAATCCCATAGAAAAAAGGACGTTCAGATTTTCCCGAATTTTGACATTTTTCGGGAAACTTTTCCTATTTTTCTTTTTACAAAATTCGAATTCGGGCTGCTACGAACATTTTAAAACAAAAAAAAAAAAAAACATATTGGTCCAGCCGTTCTCAAGTGGTTTTTATTTAAGTAAGTATATAGATTATTAAATTCAAAGGGCGACTAAATTGATTCGTTTAAAATTAAAAAAAGGCATTTAAAAGGGCTGGTTTTAACGAGAGTCTATGGTTTGTCAACAAGCGGTTATGGAGGTGACATTGTGAAAGTACTGTTTGTTTCAACATCCTTATGTGATTTGATAAATAAATAGTTGACTTTTGGAATATCGGTCTGTTATGAGGCATTGGGCATGCTTGTTTGTTTCTTCATGTTTTACTTACGGTTCGGGATTGACAGTTGCGATTGACAGGTATAGTAGGAAGGGGAGATAACCATTTTCTATGTAGTTTCCATTATCATATTATATGTTTTTGAATTTAAATATTAGTGCTGTTTTTATTCCCTGCTTTTCATTCAAGATCAATTTGATTATGTTATCTGCTATAAATTAACTATCAGACATTTTTGTAGCCTCCTATTTCAGAAAGTAGGTAGGTATATATCGATACCTTAATTGGCAAACCAGCTAACTCCTTATGAGCAAATTTTTCAGGAGACACTTAAAACTCTATAATAATTTTTGTAGACTACTTATAAAGAAATCTAAAATCCCGTTGGTAGATATTAACCTAAATTCCTATTTTTTATACTGTCAGATCTTTAAAAAAAATTATTTACAAAACTACAGGGTTTTTAGGAGTTATCTGTTTTTCCTTTCCTGTAAAACTATGAGATACTGGAGTTGGCTGCATAGCTCTATAAAGGTTTATTAAAAAAAAAGATAGTTTTTTGTTTAAATTTTAATCAGAAAAGGTAATTACTTAATGTAATAATTATCAAATATTTAATGATATAATCAAAGAATGTCAAAGATAGGTAGGTATAATATTTTAGGCTTCATGAGGAAGGTTGTCGTAATAATTTTGGTAATCTCTTGGCATTGAGTTCTTTAGTTGCTGTAAATCTAAGAACTTTTTTTTTGTAATTTTCCTGCGTTCGTTGTATAAGTTGGGTAAATTATGAAAAGGAATGTTGTTAATCCGACCATTCCTGCGTTGACTGAGTAATTGGTATTCTTCGGTGAATTTAAGTTTATAAAATATTTCTCCAGGGGGTGTATACTTAAGAGCTCTTATGTCGGTAACCTGAAACATAGAAATATTATTTAAAGTACCATCCAGTATATTAGTCTTAATAACAAATTTAATGTGTAATTTAATAGTAGTTTATGTACCTTCGGGTCTCCCTTCATCTTTCCTGGCCTTATGGAGTTGTAAAATTGCAAATTTTTAAAATTCTTGAAATAAGAATAGCTTAAGTATTCAACAGTATAAGGTTTTGATTTTTTTGCATTCTTGCAAATAGAAATGTACTCAGCTGGAACGTTTATAACTTGATTTTTTAGTTTTTTTTTCAATCATCGCGTGCATACTGTCAACCTCCATTTGGGTGTGGCCTAGTTCTAAATATTTTTGCTCAATGGTTACATTATGCAGCATGGCCAAGTTGAGGAGAGCGTTACTTAAAGTGACGTTTCTGTTTTGATATGTACACCCATCCGTATACAATGTTATACTTCTATTATTATCTCCCATTTTTGGGATTATTTTATCAATAAAGAATTTTGTGAGTATGGTTGCGAACTCATCAGAGTTCAGCCCACCTTCAGACTCGTTCCATAGGAAACAGTACCCGTCGCTAGTTTTCATATCATAAATACACCAGTTGTGCACACATAGCTTCGTCTTGTAGTAGTTTGATGAAACGTAGGATCGCGGTGCTAAGAGTACTGCTTGGAGATCTGCAGTAAATACGAATTCTTTTTTTTCTTTATCATTTTCTTTTTCTATTCTTGCTTCGTTCTTTTTATTTACATGTTCTTCATAAGTTTCTTTGGTAATGTTTCCCATCTTGTATCCGTTACAGATGTCACACAAATCTTTCTTAGGTTTAAATAAAGCTATTTTTTGGACGGTTAGAGTGTTTGTAAAAGTCGCAATAGATAGTGCTTTTACATTTTTTGTCTGACAATAATCTGTATACATTTTATAAAGCTGCTGTTTGGATGTTATGTCTGATTGTATGTATTTCTGGGTTGTCCTTTTCCTACAGTAGTGTGAAGGCATTTTGGGTAACTCATCTAAAAAGTCTTGTAATTTTTTTATTTCTTGGTCAAAGGGCTTTCTGGGAGTAGTTCTTGGTAATTGTTCATCATTAGTCATTCCAGCAGCATCAACCTTCCAACCCCAGATACTAGATTTACCAATAGAAAAAGTATTTAAAAATAACGTCTTACAGACTCTAATCATATCCTCACCTTTTTTTAGGTGGTAAATAAAAGTATTGACTCTTTTCGATTTTTGAGGGTCTTTCCTATCTCTTTGCCTATTAGTATGTACAATTTTTACTAAATTATCAACATAAACTCGTTTTTCAGCCCAAGTCATATTCCAAAATTTATCAAATAACATGTTTCTGTCATCTTCAGATATAATATGACACCGAATAACACTATTCCTCTTTTCCTTGCAACTACAGCGGGGCTTCAACTCCTTTTTTGGTTTCTTTATATTTCTTTGCCACTCTCCATCTACTTTTTTCTTACCGCAGTATTGTTTACCATTTTCTCTATTCTTTTTATTAACTTCAATTGCCCATTCTTCCTTCTTTACTTGACACCTTTTCTTTCTTTTTACAATGGGCTCATCTGATTCAGATTCCGAATCACTGTAATCGACTAATTTAATAATTAATTCAGGATAGACAGTTGGGATTTGAGGTGTAGTTTCATGAGTTGGTAGTTCTTCCTGTGTCAAAGGTACGACCAAATCATCATCCGATTTATCATTACTTGAAAAGGGATACGCATAAGTGGGTTCAAAACTATTAGGTGCATTTTCAGAATCGTAGTTATGTGATTGTGTTAGGTGAGGAGATAGCAAACTTGGACTGAAATGTTCTATTTCAAGCGGAAATATGTCTTCAATAACCACATTTTCGACTATTTCATACGACTGCGTATTAGAACATCTTTGGTTACTAAAACTCTTATTGACAATCAATTCAGGGCTAAATGCGTCATCCACACCAGGCTGTTCATTTTCAATACAATCAATGTAGCCATTATCAAAGAAAGTCGAAGAAGCAGAATTAGAAGCTGTGCTATCATGCCCAACCAAAGCATCGTAGGGTTTTGGAAATTGGTTATTAATAAACAAAACAGAGTCAGGGTTATTGGTTTGATCAAGATCATGCTGTTCATTTTGTATGCTTATTTGCAATATTTTTTTAGCGCGTGAGTTGGACATCTGCGTGCAAAATAAAAGAAACCATCACCATAAGCACAAAAAATAGCCAAAAATGAAAAAAAGAAACTTTGTACTTGAAAATTATATAAAAAATCATTAATTTAATACTCATAATAAAAGTATAAAATTCATGACAAAATAATTTAACTTTAAATAAAAAATAATTTCCACAGACAAAAATGGATAACTCCCAAAACTAGTGTAAAAAAGTAAAAAGCAAACCGGCTAACTCCAAACCAAAATTAAAACTAAAAAATATCAAATGAATTATCGTTTTGTGAAAAAGTAAATAAATTTATCCATACCTTGTATTAATGTGCAACTGTTTTTGAACTCTCCTTCTTGTTTTAACGGGTCTAATCAATTTTGTTTTAATAAAACGCGGAGCGGCAACCACACACGACTCGAACGCCATACAAAATGGCCGACTTAGTGGAGTTAGCTTTCAAAATCGTAACGTTTATTTCTACGTGGAGTTGGCTGATTTTCGAATAGCGATTTATGGAAAGAATTATGATTATATCGGAGTTGTCGCTTTTGTAAACAAAGCCGTATTTTTGTTGCATACTATCTAAACAAAAAAAAAAATTTTGACGAAATGTGGAGTTGGCTGGTTTGCCAATTAAGGTATCGATATACATAATTTTGAAAAGATTGAGTGACCTCTTTTCCTCAGAAGTTTTTTTTTGTAAATTCGTATTAAAACGTGTCCTCAAAAATTTACTTTAGGCGTCCTAAATATGTTTTTTTTTTCTCTCTAGATATTTTCAACGTTTTGCCTACACATTAAATTATGACGTCAATCGCAACTGCACCCTTACCATCTAAAAAAGTAAATAGCTAATACATTAAACAACTTATATTCTCCTGCACCGTTTCCTCAGTAGATGTTACATCTATACATGTTTTGCAGAGGGTTCCGATACGGAGGATACCGTAAAGGGGGACAGCAGAAAGCAAAGAGGTAAGATTTCTGTGGCCATAGACTAGTCACCAGTAGAGTAGGATGCACTTTTTTTCGTTTATTTTTTTTTTTGTTTCTTTTTTATTCTACATTGCTCGGCTCCCTTTTTAGTGTGGTGTGTGATTGTGGTTTATTTTCTTAATTATATTGTATGAGTCGGTATTTTGTATATTTTATTGTTATAGCATTAAGAGTTTCAGAAAGAAATCGTTCAGTGTCGACTGTATCTATCTAACGGTCGATAGTACGTGCGCCGAGTACTTTGGCGTACGGGGGTTAAATTAAGTATTGGTGCTAGACTTCTAAGACCATGACCGACGAATTAAATAAAATCAAATGCACTGCTCGCAATGCGGATCATAAGCTGGTAATGAAATTGTAACTAAAATCGGCTAAGCTTAGAAAGAAAAATAAACGTGTTTCTTTTAGAGTTATGCTTTAATATAATTTAATTTGCATAAGTTCTAGCACGTGAATTTTAATATTAATTTTCTAGAAGATACTTTATGTATGTAATCTAAATATCTATTATTACATGCTAGAAATATAGACGGTAAAAATGTAAGGTGTTTGCGCGCAATTTGGGTTTAACATGCTCTAATATTTTGTGCTGCACTTGTGTAAAACTATTGTATTTTAGTGCAGTAATATGATAATGTAAAACAATTAAGCTCTGGCCAGACCGAGGCGAATCCCGCGTGAGACGTGGGATACAACTGCGCGCGGCCATTGTTTTAATTATTAAGAAGTTGCGCGAATGCGTCAGTCTGAACACTCTCCATACCAGTTAGGTGACACAATTGGCACGAACGTATTTCGTCTCGCATCCAGAAGTTCGCGTGCAGTTTTAATTTTACTATGCACTAATTTAAACTACCTAATACCTATTATAAAGAGAAAAGATTTGAATTTTGTATGTTTGTTTGTTACGCTTTCACGCTAAGACGGCTGAATGGGTTTTGATTTATTTATTTATTAATAAAGGTACCTACACCAACAGCTTCTGTATACAAAATATCAAATAACAGTAGATAATAGTTGAGGGCTTATACAGTTGCCAATAATAGGTGAACCAACATTCTCAAATACAGTGATAGCCTAAGGTAAAAACGAAATGCATAAAAATTAAGTGGTAACTACTATATAAACAGAAATATAAAAAATACATAAATTATAAGATTCCAGAGGTTGCAAGAAATATCTACATAATAATACAAAAATCAATCTTTAGATTGTGTGAGTTGCGTGCTTAGGGACGTCAAAATTTCGGTCTTAAACGGTCTTATTACAAAACGAGGTTTTTCTTTAGACATGTTTTAAACCATCGAGACTGTTTTTGAAATAAGAACCTAACAGAAATCGAAATGCAGTTCCTTTTACAAAACTGACATTTTAATTCAATTCAATTTTGTATTAAGAACTTTACAAAAGTCGGCATAAAGTTCGAAATACAAAAACTTGTTTAATAGGTAAGGCCCACTCACTTCCACTTTTTAAAAAATGCCATCGACTTTGACATGGCGACCAGAGCGATCTGAATCGACTGACCGGTTGGCGCAGTTGGTAGCGACCCTGCCTTCTGAGCCACTGGTCCCGGGTTCGATCCCCGGACAAGTCAAACATTTGTGTGCATGAACATGTCTGTTTGACCTGTGTCTGGGTGTGTATATGTATATAAGTATGTATATCAGTCATCAGGTTACCATAGTACAGGCTCTGCCTAGTTCGGGACCTGAAGACCTTGTGTGGATGTAGTCTCATATAAAAAAAAAAAAAAAAAACATTGACATCATTCTCGGATTGAAAAGCTTGAAACGACTTTGTGCTACTCCTACTGATACTGCGTTAAGTCCATAAACGTCACATATTTTATCGCGGTTTGTGTGGCAGTTTTCCCTTTTTTGTAATAAAACTTCAAAATGTATCGAATTTCTTCACTGGATTCACTGATTTTGGCCGGCATAAAAACAATTGAAAAATGGCTGGAAATCGTTTATACTTTTGATTTTTCTTTTTTAAATATCATCTATTTAATGGTATTAAAACCAGCCAGCCTGATACAAACAGTACTTACAGCCAAAGAGATTTTACTAAACTATAAAACAATAAAATACGAAAAATCTTTTTTGCCGACCTATTATTTTATAAGTATCTTACATTCAATGTATTTTACGGTTTCGTTCGCATGTGCATACGCATGTTACTCTTCTATTTGTTAATTCTGTGCTTACTGTGTTTGCTCAAAACTACTCAAAGTTCCAAACTGTAATATTTTTTTAAATAATTACATTAACGATTTCCAATAAGCTTCATTATGCTTTCTGCTTGATTGACAATGATCTGATAATCTTTGGGAATTGGGAAATCATTTATATCGTTCATGTTAATAGCTGCTGGCGTAAGTCACAAATATAGAAAGGCAAGCGATAGTAGTGAATACGTATCTGCGTAAGTCACAAATATAGAAAAGCAAGCGATCGGAGTGAATACAGATCTGCGTAAGTCACAAATATAGAAAGGCAAGCGATAGTAGTGAATACGTATCTACGTGAGTCACAAATATAGAAAGGCAAGCGATAGTAGTGAATACGTATCTACGTAAGTCACAAATATAGAAAGGCAAGCGATAGTAGTGAATACGTATCTACGTAAGTCACAAATGTAGAAAGGCAAGCGATAGTAGTGAATACGTATCTACGTAAGTCACAAATATAGAAAGGCAAGCGATAGTAGTGAATACGGATCTGCGTAAGTCACAAATAATAGAAAGTAGTTCATTCATTCAGACTAGATAATAGTATTCGCGGAGTTTAGTTTATTACACTGCCCGAGGCAATAAAAATAAATCAAAATGATTGTCAAATGTTATGAATTCATCAGATTTCGAAGAGGACGATGACAGCGACGAGCCGATGCCGCGGCCGCAGCCTCCGCGGCACTATCTGCACGACAACAACGTACAGGTAATTATAGAATAATACCTTCATGAGTCATTTTATAAAAGTATAAAAAAAATGTAAATATCTCAGCTTGTATTTCGATCTTCGAAGTATTTATTTATTTTATTATTTATTTACACACAGTAAAATATATAGGGATACGACATCATTTTATTATAATTTAGTAGATAAGTACTAAGATAGTTTAGTGCTAGTAGAATTATTTTGTAGTCTACCCGACTTGATTATGTTGGTTTTTTGGTCACTTTCATCGTAAATAGTACAGAAACAGGAGATCAAACCTACATTTGCTACTTAATCTGTAAACTTTTGAAAACTGTTCCCCCTACCTTATTATAGATGGGAAAAAGTTTGTATGACCAATATGTCCCTCCTGTCTTTGTAATCAGCTTTATTGTGTTTTTTTTTGTAGTTTGTAATCCTTGCTTAAATTATTACTTTTTGCAATTAGCAGTCCTCTGTTTTATTTCAGAACATCACACCCAGTGTTGAAATGCGATCATAAGCTTGCTTGAGGTTTGTTTTATTTTCGCTTTTTTTTATTTCCCTGCATTTTAATTTACGACCTTTATGTTGAGTTTCTGTTCTTAACCGACTTCAAAAAAGGAGGAGCTTTCTCAATTCGACCGTATATTGTTTATTTTGTTTATCTTATTTAAATAATGATTAAATATTCGACTGTTAGCGCATATCACGAATTGGTATTGGTTTTTAGAGCAACTTTTCAGTGTATTTCTCAGTGTCAAGAATGATAAAAATTGACGAAAACCCTTTCAAAGTGTGCGGCATCTACATCGCCACATGCGAACTACGCATCACACTGACGTCACGCAAAATCCTGCATCGCGCAAGCGGAGTTTACCGTGCGACTAGCATTTAGACAACGTCCTGACATCAATCGTATGGCAGTCGCCCACCAGACACGACACCCGTCCGGATTTCCTTTTCTATGGAGGATGAGTGAACTTTACACCCTGTTCCTCATACCTCTAAGTACCGATACAAAAACATATCAAACAAGCAGACTGCGGCTTTCTCAATATAATATTTATGTAAATTATAACAATAACCTAACCTTGCAGGACACGCCCCCGCCGCTGCCCGCGCGCACCGGCCATTACTACCCGCGCACATAGCTACATCACTAACGTATGTACCATAACTATATTATATACTGTAACTACATACTACATAGACGTTATCCTATTGTATAGAGAGCTACAAGGATCTTTTGGCGCCTGAATGACATTGACATTGAGGGTGTTGTTGGTAAACATTTGTGAAACATAGAAACTGTATTGACAAAACAAGATGGCGGCGTTAGTTCCAATTTTGACCACGCGCCAAAATAATCTTGTAGCGTTGTACCTGCACTGGTTTGTTGACTAAAGCATTGCGGCAAGGAAATCGGTTCTTGTACAGACGCCAGCACATCAAGCTACTACAATCTGTCAAATTTCTTTAATAGATTTTCAACTTTATCGCTAAAGCATTAAGGTTCAAGGTTGATTGGGAAAATTTGACAGTTTCGGGTAGCTTGACCTGCTGGCGTCTGTACATCTGTTTTTTTTTGGGAGAAGTATCGCGGGGTATTGAAGTTGATACTTAATAAAAGACAACGTTTAAATAACTTGTTGGTTTCATATGCCTAATTTGTGCTATGCTTGAATTTTAGTCACAGAAAAGCGAGTAATTTAGTTTTAAAAAAAGCGGGTAATTTAGTAGCAAGATGCATGTGAACGCCGAATAACTAAATACACAACTGTTCACATAGTTAATAGTTAGGTTACTAAATTATCCGGACTAGACTAAATTATATGCATAGTGCTAGTTATGTTGATGAATAAATATCGGGTACAGTAACAAATTCAATTTGAATGCAATGAAGCCGATTTCCATGCTTTTTAAATTAATGGGTGATTCACCAAATTCTTCCCATGCTGATGTATATTATCGTAAACGTAAATCAATTTATTTTATAAGGCGAGATGTTGAATGTATGGATATTAGTTCTGCATTAGAACTTGCAAAAATGTACCTACAGGTAATATTTTTGTGGTCTTACAAACGAGCTATTTGCAACAACTTAAACAAATACTGACTTTTAGATGTACATATTATACAGGGTCAAATTAAACTAGCCAGTGAAACTCATCAGAAGTGAAGGGTATCGATACCTAAACACAATTAAACAAAAAAAAATACTTCAATTAACTACACTACCAGCGGTCGTTGACCCCCAAAAATTGAACAACAATTTTTTTTGTTGTTTATTTTGTTTAAATACCGATATCCATCACGTCTGCGGAGTTTCGCTAGCGAATTTCATTTTACCTTGTATATGTGATCAAAGTTGATTTTAGAAAGACAAAAGCCATTTACAGCGTCATAAGTACCTAGGTACATAATACAATTTACGCGTAGTTAAAAACTGATCTATTTGCAAATGAATAAATTAAATATGTTGACACTGAGCGCAAGCTCAATATTGATTTCTTAGAAAAACACTCATATTTAATGACATTTAAATAATGAATTATATAAATATTGATTCTACACATAGCAGACGAACTATACCGTTAGTAAGGCCACTAAAATGCCTTTAAAATAAGTTAACATAAATATAACGGTACCGAAGAGCTGTATGATTGTTTAGTAGAGAAATTATTTATGTCTGTACATATACATTTTAAGGACGCGTTCCGCTTACTGTGTCTAGTCCGGGAGCTATGAAATTCGTTTTAAATTTTATCTGTAAGTGTGGCAGGACTTTTTACTAACTCTGCAGTACTATAAGCTCTTACTTATTGCTGTGATTGGTGCACATTTTTCTTCGGTGGGTTTTTCTTACATAAAATTATTAAATTAATTCTCAATTGACTGAGCCATTCTGCGTCCAGCCTGGATCTAGTTTTTGGCGGAATTAAAATAAATTATTGTTTCACAACTTTTTTTTTTTATTCAAGGTGTAACAGAATAAACGCAAGTCCTGAAAGTGGTTTGCTCATAATTGACCACTGAATCCATTTCAGTATATAAAAATTGGTATTTTTTCAAAAATTATGTATTTTGCAATACTGACTGCCGATTGAACCAAAGAAAATTAAATCTTATCTCAAAGCAATAAGACTCAATTTTAAATGCATAAAGTTTTTAGTAATAATAGTTAGCTTTATAAAAAAAATTGTTTGGTTCATTGTACAATGCTTTTAACTCAATACTCTAATTGGGGTGTATGAGATCTTGCGTTAATTATGTTACACGTTGTATATATAGTGTCTACATAATATGATGATCGATATATTATATCGATCATCATATTACGGTTCAAAAGATACAGCCATGTGACAGACGGACAAACGGACGGACAGCGGAGCCATAGTAATAGGGTTCCGTTGGCACCCTTTGGGTACGGAACCCTAACGAAAGAAGAAATGTGTACTATTATTAAATTCAATGCCTTTTTTGTAGCTAGTAAGTTACTTACTCCGCGATACGCTGATAAAAAATAATAACTTGGTTATCATTAAAAAATGTTAATTAATTTAATTAAAATATTTTAGCAACCCACCTGAAGAGTAATGTCTCACAAATCTCAACCCTTAACATCTCTTTGTACTAAAAGCGCTTACACTAATACTACGACTATACCAACGTCTATTTTTTGACATATAATTCTTTTCCTGTCTTCCATGCGTCAATTCCTTCCAATATATTGTACAAACATGTCAATTGATACTTCCCTACCCATATTTGTCTGTGTTCTTACTTATTTGTAATATAAATTATATTGCGTATGGTGCAGGGATGAATGTTTTATAAAACAACCAAAAATATTCTCATGTTCATTAGGAATTCGAAAGTAATAATCGAATTTTACTTCACTACGACAACTGACGGTTTTGACTTGATTAGCTTTAGCTAGCTCCTAAACTATTTGACGATTACATTTTTGTGTCAAGCACGGCTATCGAGGGTAAGGTACTAGGTTCTATGCCAGCATCGATTAGAAAGTGTTTTGTAATAGGTTTTCATATTTTTGCCCATTACATAAAACATTCATACTTGTAACCAATATATTTTAGCCAAATATGCGAGGTCCTAATTTTAACCTGCACCAGAACTATATTCCACAAATTTTAATGAGCCATTTTTCTTCTAACTATACTAAAATTAATTTACCAAAAATATTCATATATGTACCTATGTCTAAATTTCCTGTCGTGTGCTTATAAATTAAGCCTTTTAAAACCGTAACATTCCTTTGCATTTAAAACAAAACACTGCAGAAGAACCGGTAACGTTCGCATTTTAAGATACAGCTTTTAAGTATTATTGATGCATTTCTTTTTATGGCTAAGACTAATTTCTGTGGAGAGGTAAAAAGGCGAACTAAATAGGACAATTTGAAAGAACATTTTTTAAACGTGTGCGATCGGGGGACTCTTTTCAGGAACGAAGCTTCTTACGCGATACTCACATGAATACACATAGGTTTATAATAGAAAGAGAGAGAAAGTCGCGTGTAGAAGGCATAAAGATTTTCCTTACGTGGCGATTTCTACCAGTCAACTCCTCCCACAAGCCGCGTTAAGGAGGTTCGTTCCAAAAGTTGACCCTGTGCACGGTACAGTCAGCAAAGCAATTCGATTTGACTTTTTGCACGGACTAACATAAGTTAGTGCGTGCAAAAAGTCCCATGTTTTGACAAAACTTTTAATCTTTATATAAATGATACAAGTTGGTGTTGGTATTACAATTTATTTATTTAATAAATATACTATATCGATACTGCAGAATATCCTTGGTTTGTCTTTTTACTTCGCAAGCGTAGTTTCGAGCCGTTTTCAACCGCCTTAATCTAACCCTTCGGAAAGGTTCGGCTAACCGAACTCACCCGAAGTCTAACAAGTACTTAGTTTATTATCATTTGCTCACATCACTCATTGAAGACTGACGCATACATTGATTATGTCTCACCGAATTTACAAACCAAAATTGCTATGAGCCAAAATGTTTGATAGGTTTTTTTTTTATGTGGCAGCTTCTTTTATTTTAATTTTAGGTGTTGGAAAATTGGTATTTATGATTTAATTAATATATCTGATTATTCAGTTATTTATTATTATTGGATTTAGCGAAACTTTCGACTATTTTATAAAGAAAATCTACTTTCAAGTAATGAAATGAAATTGTTTATTCTGTAAATAGGATAGGTATCGGAATTACTTCTACAGATCATAAAAAGTAAGCTAGGTGGACCCGACATTTCCTATTTGACTACCCCGGAGAAGAAATGGCTAAACAAACTCAGGGGTCAAAGTCTCTTTTATAATCTTGGCCAGATCATGAGAGGGCCATGTATACGACAGTGTAATTCAACTTCAAAAGTAATTTATTCAAATCAGCTCTTTAGAACGTCAAAATTACAAAACACCGTCCCCCAAAACACCCGCCCTTCACCACTTCCTAGTGCTTTAGCTGGGAAGAAGTAACGCAACAAACTGCCCAGCAGTACAGGTGTTTGTTCTGTTAAAAGAACTCGATACAAAACACAAAGCATTAAATTAAATTATTCGCCATTTATATGGACATTTAATTTGCCAATTAAATCATAAATATCAATTCAATTAGTTTTAGTCTTTATTGCGTTTGTACGCTTTTGATAATTATTACAATGTCATGCTTTATTTTTATGTACCTACCTACCAACTAATTGCTCATTTCACACATTCTGCAAGCCCGAATACCATTATAGACAGCGAAAATTTATAAAAATCTTTATTTAAAATTAGATTTTCGGGTATATTTATATCTTAGGCTAAGCATCTGCATATCATTTACTTTTTTGTATTAGAAATGTTATATAAGTGCAATATTGTTATACATTGTTCGCGAAAGGAATCTTGCCGGAATGTGATCGAATTGTTTTCTTTTTTATTAAGTTTTTACCACTTAGATCTGTTATTTCGGAAAAATTATGCGGCAACTTTAGTTTTAATTTTTTAATGGCAATCCAAAGCATATTATTAGATTTAAGTATAGTTCTTAAGTGATTATGTACTTATAAAAGTCAGACAAATAGAAATACAAAAGGGCGAAATTCGTATCATGTATGTAAGTAACTAAACCTGGGACATAAATAGCCTCATTAAAACCGATTAAGTCATCACTACATACATTTTACGAATTTCAGCCATATTGAAAATATGGTTTGATGCAATTTTCGACCTTATTCTTCAGTGTTTAGTCAGGAAATGATTTAACCAAGTAATGATGAACTAAGGTCATAAAATTTAGATTAAGAACCTTTCATTGTTTACTTGATATTTTGTTTTAATAAGCTAAGCCCCCCCCCCCCCCCCCCCCCCCCCCCCCTCCTCTCCCAAACTTGAAGACGTGATAATTATAAAGTGATCAAGAATACTAAATAATATGACAGTTTTTTTTTTATAATAGTTAAGTATGCTTAATTACCACCTGTACTGATTGGAATAGATAATTAATAAATAGTTAAATATTTATAAAACATTGGCATTCTTTCTGTACGACAATTATACTAAGTGTATGTAATGTATGTATGTTGGAAGATGTAACGTTGTGTACTTACATAAAATAATGATGTAAACTTTATTTTGATTGAACAGTTTATAATTAATATGAATCGGAAATTCATGCGAGACCGATCATCGTGGGCTTTCTAATATTTTTTTTTTGTTATAAACTGTATCTCTCATTTCAATAAAAAGGCACTAGCATGCATAGCCTTCACTTTATGTTATCTACACTACATGTGTTGTGTAGTTTCTTTACAAAATGTCTAAATCCAGCCAAGTACAGGTGAAAGTAAGGCACAGTTGTCACAAATGTAAATCAAACATTCAAACTAAAGTTACTTAAGGACATAATAATCTTTTATACTATGCGTACTATAGATTTTGTAATAGCGTAGACACGTAGTTGTATGTTAACGTCTTAAGATGTATTAATAACTATTGTGTACTTATAAAATATTATTATTAGCTAAATCTTTGCATAATTCGTGATTTTGGTTGAAAAATATTTAAAACATGCATATTATCTGTAAGTAGTTGAAAAACTGTATAAATGATGTAATGTTTTTTTGAGATTAGACAGGTTGGTATGTAACTAAAATAAATATTTAAGAATGAATTAATTAATGAATTATCAATTATATTTATTTCTCATTCATTCATTCTTTTTGTCAAGAACCTATAAGGTTAAGATTATCCCCTTACATAAAATCAGCATTCTGTCACTGTGTAGGTACTTAAAACCTCAGGATTACAAATTTTGCAAAGATTTAGTAAAGTATCATCTATTTATATATGTATAATCTATTTATAGGGGAAAGCACAAATTTCAGAAATAAAAAGAACACTCATTTTCTATAATATATCGTGATCGTCGTTTTATATAAAAATAAACTTCCATTTTTTATCAATGTCGTATACATTAGAACACAGAATCATTATGTACTATGTATGTAATATATAACCAGAAATAATCGAGTGTTTTGTGTAAAATCTCTTCGAACTGTTCAAGAAAGGTAGTCTTGCTTTGTACTTGTGCCGAAAGGCAGCACTTGATATGAAATTGGTGTAGAGATCTTAACTAAAATAATTTTCAGTTGTGACAAGAATTTTTCGGATCTCAAATGACGCTACTGAATTTTCTTTATTAAATTTCCAATCCATATGATTTTTCATTTCCAATCTTTGACTGCAGTAGCGACATTATAACTTAGTGGATCTTTTTTGAACTACGTGATTTTGACATCTCAATGACACAAGGCCTACATAAAAAGGCAAATACATAAATTCCATTATTCCTATTGAAAGGCGAAAAGGTTGTGACTTCAACGAATGGCTTGAATTTTGAGAGTTTATCCGCGAGAAATATGTATTTATATAAAGATTATTGGATTGTATTTAATATACAAAGTGAGACTGTCTTTCAGACGAGGCTTGTACTGTAAGCACATGATACTGTAAGAACTTTATCATTGCAATTGTAAACATTCCATTGCTTGTGAATTTGATGTTTTATTTCTATACCTTTTACCTTTTGGAATATTAAAAGTAGACCTAGGCCAGTCCTGGAAAGTAGAAAAAAAAAGTAGAAAGAACAGTCTGGCTGTCTGGTAAGGTAGGTATGTATAACTACTCACCAGATATGAAATTATATGGCAACTTTAAGGGAAAACAAATCTAAACATAGCATCTCATTAGGGCAGAGTGTTGCAACACCAATATAGATTGTACTTCTTTCATAGTCACATGGTATAAATAACGGGAATTAGTGTGAACAAGTGAAACGACACATTTACATAAAATACTAATTTATTTCTAAGTAACAAAAACTTCATACATAACTTGAGATTCGTTTGTCACACAATTTTGACAATTAATATAAAATACATACAAAAAGATAATCTTTAATGAAATGGCACAAATTGTATCCGTGAGTCTTCAGGCATTTAATATTATCGTTCTATATAAAAATATATTATTTGATGTCTTTTAAAAGTTGCAACCGAGGCCCTGAAAATGTGGCCCCTTATTTTAAATCTTATACAAAACATTTAGATCGTTATTTATAAGAAAAAAATATTCTTGCCCAAAAGTATCCTGTATAGGCCTTTCCAAGTCTGTGACCTTAAAAATGGCGTCAATTTTGGTTGAGAGCAAGAAGACGCTAAACTACTTACAATTACACAGCTGAGTATTTGTGCAAGCTCACTCACATAATTACATAAATTAATATTCTATGCTCCAAACTATCTCACTTTAGACCCCAGCGGTCTTATTACAAAACAAAGGTTTTTCTTTAGAGCTGGTTTAAACCATCGAGCCTGTTTTTGACATATTAACCTAACAAATCGAAATACTGTTCCTTTTACAAAACTGTAAATTGCCCGGTCTTAAGTTGTCAATGTTGTATTAAGAACTTTACTAAAGTCGGCCATAAAGTTCGAAATACAAAAACTGGCACAAACATTTAGGCTCGGGCTAAAGTTAGATCGTGTTTTGTAATAAGACGCCATAAGTTAGTAGGTTAAGCACGCTCGCACTCTGCAAAGTCTTTGTAGGTCCTAAAATCGGTCAGATTATTTCGCCCTTATTTAGCTACGTTTTGTAGGACGTTCGGTGATAGATTGATATCTACTGTTTCATTTACCTCCTACAAAAAATCGGTCATCGGTCGTATGCCGTCTGCTAACGCTCTAATAGACATAGCCTGTGAGCCCTGACAACTGGCTTTAGGGAACTGGGCATAGCCAGTGCCGATATTCAGCTCTTCGACACCAAAAAAATTGAGTGAGCTTGTCGTATTTAAAACACTTAAAACAAAACTACATCTACACACATTAAAGTGCAAAATATCACTGTCAAGCCAACATTCGAATCTAACCGAACAAACAATCAATACTTTTACAAGCGACACCTAACTTTGAAATAATACCGACATGACAGATGACTCTCATCATCTACAGTTTTGTGACGTCAGCTTCGCAGTCTTTTTCTTTGCTCTTGATTTTCTTGTCTTTGCCCCCGATTTCCGCGTAGATCTCATCTAGGGACCTCATCTTGGTCTCTGGGACTACGCAGGCGATGTAAATGGTGCTGACTAGGCAAACACCTGAGAATAGCCAGAAGATGAAGTAGAGGCCCACTGAGGCGGCGATTGGCTGGAACACTCGCAGTTCCACGGACATGAGACCGCACGCGAATGCGATGACAATTGCTGTTACTGTGCCGCGGAGCTGGAAAAGGAGAGTGGTTTATTTTAGCTCAATCCATCTTTTAGAATAATCTAGGTGTGTAATTGAACTCTTTCAACTTTCAGTCATCAGCTATGAAGAGTAAGTATAGGTACTACTAGTCGAGTCCATGGATATTGTCTGGGCACAGAAGTTGAAGATCAACAACGTCCAAATATACCTCCCGTTTCGCAATGAGCACATCGACCTCTATTGAGAGGTGGCTATAATCATATTAATCACCCACCCAAATCTAATGTTATTAAATCATACAAAAAGCTCAACTGTACAAACCTGAAAGGAGAACATCTCCGTCATAATAACAAATGGCACAGGCTGCAACCCAGCTGCGTCGCAGTATATGCACAGACAAAGCGCGACGATGGGCAGCCACGATGCAGTCTCCGTGTCTGCGCCCACGTGCGCGTAGAACCAGGCGCCGAGTGCACACATCGCCAATCCGGAGACTAGGCAAGTTGTGCCGAGGAGTGGCTGGTGTGAAAGAAAGGGCATATTAATTGTAATTAAGTTATAATTATTTTCATCGTCATCGGCTACTTATACCAGGCACTTGGTCAAAGGAATCTTCATAATATGAGAGATCAATTTGACTAGTTCTAACCCTAGACTTGATGATTAGGCTTGTTGGTGCAACTTGGCGAGCCCGAGGACATTGTGCAACTATAGGGGTAGGTGCTATATTAGGTACCTCTTAAAGATAGGCTAATAGCCAACCTCGCTTTGGTGAAATTCAGGGATGTTCAACTAGATAGACCTACTAGTGATGGTCGAAGTTTATTATTGTATTTAATTCTTCTCTGCTAAAGAATTAAATTAGGTAGGTAGTTACATATATCTCACCTTTGGCCCAGTCCTTTCTACAAGACTGGACGCAGTGCAAGTCCCCACGAATTGCTCCAGTCCCAACATGCTGCCTGCTGATTGGCAGTAAGCAGGCACCCTCCAGCGCTGGCCTTACTAAAGACGAAACCCTTCGCTCGGACCATATCTTTCTTATAGTACCATAGAATCAAAAGTCCCTCACCTTCCTCCCAGTCCTTTCCACAAGACTGGAGGCAGTGCAAGACCCCACGAATTGCACCAATCCCAACACTGCAGCCTGTTGGTTGGCAGTGAGCAGGCACCCTCCGGCACTGGCCTTGCTGAAGATCAGTGACGCGAAGTGCAGGACAGCGAGACAGCCGCATAACTCCCGCGCGATCGTGATGATGAGGACTATGCGGAACGCACGGAAGGTACTGCGGTCTGTTACTGTGGGGAGAGAGTAGGTATATGGTTATTTTGGTAAGTTTAGTAATGTTGTGTAAAGATACATCGCAAAATTCTTTGCTGTAGAATTTTATTGAAGTAGGTACCTATGTGTCGTGCGATCGTAAAAATGGCCATATCGTAACTAAATAAATACATTTTGTGACCCGTGTGGCCATTTCACGATACGCCGCCATTTTATGTTTCGAACATCTAGCATCCGCCATATCGTTCAACGCTCAGTGTACGACGATTTGCCCAGCGATGCTGCATATCGCGTGCACTGACTGGACAGGTCCACTCAATCTGTGTGGTTCTTTCCTCAAAAGACCATTTCAGACACAAATCTACATGGTGCTCAAAGATTATGATTATAATATTATTCTAATTATTGTGAATGTGAGAACTATGTCGGTCATTGATTTATTTATATTTATTTTTGTATTTTTCTCAACGTAATCATGATCTGGCAGTTTGAGTAATTTATGCGGCCTACTCAAATGTCCTTTCTTTGGTATTCTTCGTCGAATCGTTGAGCTCCTTGAGTCTAAGTTGAGCTGCACGATTACTGACAATTGCGTGCACTGACTGGACAGGTCCACTCAATCTGTGTGGTTATTTCCTCAAAAGACCATTGCAGACACCGATCTACATAGCTTTCACATGACCTGACCAAGATTTTGTCTGGACTTTAAAAGAGACTGTGACCTCTGAGTTTGTGTCGGCCTTTCTTCTCAGAGTAGTCAGATAGGAAACGCCGACCCCATCTAGTTTAAAAAAAAATATGATTGACGTGTAAAAGTGTTTGTTCAAACCTACTTACAGAAATAAAATCATTTATCATTTATCGACCCAGATACGCGTAAAAACATAACCCTGTCGTTTCTGCCACACAGTCTGGTAATAATCTAGAATCATGTGCCGAATTCATGGTTACAGTTAGCGCGTCGATGTCCCTGCCAGCCCTGTATATAAAAAACCTATTTATTCCAAACAAACACTATAGGTAAACCTTTACTAAGATAGGTAGGTACCTACTCTAGGGGATGTCGTGTATTGCTTTTTACAGAGGTGTAAGGTGTTAACCGTAACAAGGTTACGGTTAACACCCTACACCTCTGTAAAATCTTGCATGCCATGTGTGTATAGGTACCTATACCTAAATACACATGGCATGCAAGATGTTACAGAGAGTTACTCAAGTTTTGGACAAATAAATGATCCTATCTTACCATTAACTCTTTGGGGCATGACGTTATGTCATACGCGACTATGTCATGTCACCTTCTCATACTAATCTATCTATATAGGTACTAATAATAAAGCTATAGAGCTTGTTTTTTTGTTTGTTTGTTTGAACGCGCTAATCTCTGGCACTACCAGTCGGATTTTGATAAATATTTTTGCATTCGTTAGCCCAACTCTTGAGGAAGGCTACAGGCTATTTAACATCACGCTAGGACCCTAAGGAGCCGAGCAAAAAGAAAAAAGGTCAGAAAGAACGCTAAGCGAAAACGTAGTACTACTTATATAGCGCAGGCAGGTGATGTGACGCGACGGGGGGGTCCGGGGAAACAGAACATTCCTGCGGACGAAGCTGGTGTTTTATAAAGGTAGGTACCAACCTTACGAAAAGCAAGACCGCAGCGGTGCAGGTTTTGAAAATGGCTATATCAAAAACATAAATATCTAAATATGCCAAAAGCCAACATCCACAGTCTACTCGGCGGTAAGTTGTTTCGTCCGGAAGCTTATCGTAACGGTGGCCGGTGGGCGCGAGTTAAAAGCGTCGTGGGAATGTACACACAGCAGCAGGTCAAGTAACCACAAACTGTCAAATGTCCTCATTCGATTTTGAACTTAACTGTTAACATTTTAAGGTTTAAAATCATTTGGAGAAATTTGACAGTTTCGTATAATCTAATGAGCTGGCGGCTGTACATAAACCGAGACGCTACACTGACGCAGTGCCGCGGGTGTGCTTGTTTGTCTTAATACTAACTCGTTTCAGAAACTGTTGTTAGGAGATAGGTAAAGGTGTTTCGATATTGGAGACGGCTATTTGTATTTTTACTAGTCACCTACTTTTTTACCACTAAAAGACGGTATATAGGTAGGTATGTGAATTTGCGTACCTAGGTACATATTGTCAAAATCTCTACGTTTAGCTAATGAGTTTTATACGTGAATGTAGTTGGCAGGTACCTACCTAATTAGATATTTTTGCACGAGTTCAGGGTCTGCGCTTCATGTACCAAACCATCATCATCAGCCTATAATGTTCCCACTCTTGGGACACAGGCCTCCTCTCGGTGAGAGGGAGTGGGCCGTAATCCGCCACGCGGGCCCAGTGCGGGTTGGTACTTAGATGTCACATGTCTTTCGAATTTTTGGTTCTAGGACATGCCGGTTTCTCCTCGAGGTTTTCCTTCACCGTTTTGAGAGCAGTGGTGATGAAATAATTTACACAAAGTAAAGCGCCTGTCTGGGTTCGAACCTACGACCTACAACTCGTAAGTAACGGCCGTTACCACTGGGTCACCACTGCTCTCCCTACCTGTACCAAATGGCAAATAAAAATACCTACCCTCATGTTGGGCTAAGCAACAGTCGGGCTTCATTTATATTTATCGAAAACTACGTCTGGTAAATAAAACGATTCGTTTTCTACACGGTACAAGTGTTACCAAAAACAGGTTCTTCTCGAACTCGAAAAAGATTCGTTCTAACCCAAAAACCTATATTATAAGTTAGTCAAACACGGGCGGTCATGTCAAGAGCATTAGTGTGGACAAACAGTCGTCCTACGTCCCGTTACCGGTAGCCACTACTAGTGACCATTCGTTTACTTATCGTTAGTTGTTACCGTTTGCCTAAACACACATACACTAATGACTGTGTCTAGGCAGATCTGTTGCTGTGCGGTTCGATGGTAATTGTATTTTTTTTTTCTATAAAATTTTACCGTTTTTATAATTACGTCGAAAGTATTAGGTATTTAGTAGGTAATTTACTATTTCGTTATGAAACAAATGAAAGTAAATGCAAGCGTAAAAAATTTCAATGTAAGTTTTCGTCGACAAATAGTTGTTTTTGTAAACGGTATATTTATCCTTTTTCATATAAAACAGGAAAATTTTATCAACTAAAACGGTTTTATTTAATTTTCATCATATAATTCAATTCTGCAAAATCAAAAAGAAAAGGAGTCCATTTTAATTGCTACATTATCGAAAGATGGCGTTGATCGTGAATGTGCAAAAGCTAGATCGCGCTATGGTTTTATTACACTTCACAGTTTAAACAAATGATCTCTTGGTGGAAAATTCTGGAATTGAAATTTTGGACAAGTCAGTCTTAATTGTTGTAAAAAACTGATTTTATTAGCCACTTTTCACATGAATTTCCTGCTGCCGGTAGTAGTGCTGCTAGATAATCTGCTTAGGCAGCTTAGGGTATCCGATGTTGAATGCATAATTGAGTATCTAAGCCGGGTAAAAATTTTCATACAAAAACAATAACTGTAGGTACCTAATCAATTCTCGATTGTCTGCAAAACCGGCTCAATGATCTACTGTAGTAGGTACCTATCCGATTTCGCTTTAAAATCTCGTGTTTATTTATTTATCTCCTTTTTTTTTTCTTCCCTTTCTTGTTTCTCGATCCACGTGTTTTACAACGTTAAATTCTAATATAGAAAATAAATGTATCGCCATAGTGCACGTCTTTCTACATCGTTGTCACATGTATAATTGTGACGTTGTGACGGCACGGTTGGCGCAGTGGTTAAGCGATTGACTGCTGCGTTGCGTGTCGCGGGTTCAATTCCCGCACGGAACAAATATTTGTATGACCTGCAAGTAGTTGTTCCGGGTCTGGCTGTTTGTGTATGTGAGTTTAAATGTTTGTAAACGCACCCACGATACAGGAGAAATTCCTAGTGTGGGGCAACGTTTTTTTAAAAAAAAAAAAAAAAAATTCAACACCAATGATGTAACCACTTTTTTGTAACAATATTTTGATTTAAAAGAGTGTCCATGGAGCTTCTTGCCCGTTCTTCTCCATATGTACCACGTGCTACACTTTGGAATGGGCAACTAGCTTCATCTTTCTGACTGACCGCCCCTTGACAATTCAAAAGTGCCTGTAATTGGTTTATTTGAAATAAATGATTTGAGTTTGAGCATCTCTTATTTCAGCATAATTAGCTAAAAAGGCCAAATGTGCCAAAAAATCCTACATCACTTACCGAGTGTCTTGAGCGCGGCACTCAGTTTGCCCGACTTGCTCTGCTCAAGTTCGAGCAGTAAGTTCTGCAGCTCGTTGTCCACGGCTGGCTCGGAAGGCCCCCGGCATCGCAGCCATGCTAATGCGTCGCGAGCTTCCTGATGATACATAAGGCATAGATTTGGCAAAATCAATTTGACAGAAACAAGGCACTATCGGTAGTGCCTTATTTCCTTCAAACAAAGAGACGGAGGTGGTTAGTAACGGCCGGGTGGCCTGGTTAAATTTAAAAAATGTTACGCTTTGCAAAGAACATCATGCTGTTCTTCGAAAAGCAAGCAAGTTATAGCTTTATTTTTCGAAGCTTCTAAACTTTTACGCTATTTAGAAAAGGTCTCTGAACCTCTTTCACACATATTTTTTTATCAGTCGCATAAGTATAAAACTGTAACAATTTTGAACACAAGCCTCCCTCAAATTTTGAGTCTGTGACTCCTTTCTTACTGCACCTCTAACCAGCCCTCGTGGTTAACCTCCACTATGGTATCACGATACAACAATATAGACACGACTACGTGTAAAAAAAACTCTTCCTCACCTCAACCTTCCCACACTTCAACAAATACGAAGGCGTCTCCGGCATCGTAGTGAACAGCACTAGATGAAGGATAGGCACGATCAGGCACACCCACAGCATGGCGTTATAGCTCAAGTATTCTCCCATCACGTATGCAAACAGATTGCCCAAATTCTGCGACAGTACCACCAGGCTCCCAAGAGTTCCCCTGATGGAATCCTCGCTAATCTCCTTGATGTATAATGGCGTGACCACGTAGGAACCGCTCACGCCGAGACCGACGATCGCTCGGGCTGTTATGAGAGCCCACGTTTCTGTTGAGTAGAGCTTTAGGCCCCAGCATGCCTGAAATGATAAAAGTAAACTTTAGTATAAGATTCTTCTAATGTTTGTGAGAGGAGTTATCTGTCGTATCCTTATCTATAAAAATCAATGTCACTTTTCGTTGTAATTTTATAACTCAAGACTGCAGTTTTATATAACTATAAAATAAATAAAGAACGGATGGACCAATTTAGCTAATTCTTTTTTTAGAATATTCCTTGAAGTACGAGGATGGTTCATACGGAGAGAAAAATTTAAAAAAAAATGTTAGTCGGTACGAAGTTCGCGGGGTCAGCTAGTAAGTTATATTATTAGGTCGAATCCATTCTAATAGATAGATGATATTACCTATATTATATTTCATAGTAGCATGTTTCAAACACAAAATCTGATACGGCTCCTGACCATGAATTTGGATCGAACCCAAAACATGCGATCACAGCCAAGGACAAGTGTTTAGGTATACACCTATTTTGGCAGTGATCGTATGACGAATCACGGAGTCAATCAATCAGCCTAGCATTTATCCAACCATGTTGGGGTCGGCTGCCAGTCTAACCGGATGCAGCTGAATACCAGTATTTTACATGGAGCGACTGTCTATCGGACCTGCACAACCTTGTAACTGGATAACACGATACCTACCACTTGGTGTGACTGACTGTCAGACTTTCGGGCTTCTGAAGACCCGTAACGACAATCAAAGATCCACGAATTGCAGCCGGGACCAACGGCCTAACGTGCTTTCCGAGGCACGAAGGGGTCTCGGTATGTAAAGATGGTCACCCATCCACGGATCAACGGCGGCAAGCTCAGCTTAACCTGATCGATCGACCCGTGCGGCTGGTATTAGGTACTTAGCCACGAGCCCCTTCACAAAATTTCTGAAATATTGACATGCATATCATTTAACACACTTACAGCCATAGAAAATGAAGTCAGCATCAAAGCCCTCTTCCTTCCATAGTTATCCACGATGTACCCAAAGAAGAATACGGTCGGAGTCCCAACGAGATACACCACTGATGCCATCCAGGATATGGTGTCTGGATGCACTGGGGCCGAGGCCGGGGTCTCCTCTGACATGAGCCGGGGGCCCATGGGGGAGATCCAGCCGATCGCCGTGCCGTAGGAGAATACGGGCAGGACCACTGTAACAATGAAATTATTTATGTTTACTTGTTACCTGACTACGCGACAGTAAAGGCAGGGTTATGTTTTTCACGCGTAGGTATCTATGTATCTTTGTAGGAAGGTATCTATGTTGATTTTTTTTTATTTGCCAGAATATGGAGACATAAGTACATCACGGTAAAATAATTTTAGTTTCACTTTATTCGACTTATCAGTCGTGCAAATATTTCTAGTAAGTATATAATATCATGAAATGAACGATGGTGAATGATTGATGATGATTGTTGGATTCTTTATATCCTAAATTTAATCCTAACGGCTGCATGGATTTTAATTTATTTATAATTAATTTTAAAAGGAGGTTCTATGTTCGTTTGTAAGTATTTTTTAAGAATGTTTATCGATATTTTCATCAATTGCGTACCTACTGATTTTCAAAATTATATTTTAATTTGGTAGAGGAAGCTTGCGCGGTGATCCCTTATAAGCTTTTGAATTAGCTTCAATAATACGTATTTAATCCACTTGGTGTATGTTGATGATGTTATAGGTACATAGACTACTAAAATAATAATAATAATAATCCTTCATTTCAGGCAACTATGGCCCATAAAACACAATACATATTTAAGCATAACAAACAAGCAATGTATATTGGTGTTATAAAACTCCTGTCACTGTTGTTGACATAGCAAGTACCTACCACATCTAAAAAGTGAAAAATAGTCGGTTGTATTATTTCTTTTCAAGTTTTGTATTCAAAATGGCGGATTTTAGAGATTTTTTTTAATAAATTGAGCACGTGGGGTACTGAAATACAGGGCTTGAGGAGAAGATTCCAATAACACATAAAAAAAGCGATTTAAATAAAAATAACAAATTCAAGTTGGAGGCATCAAATCAGACATTGAACTAAAATAGATGCCACCATCTGCACCAGACTAGTTCAAAAGTGAGCTTATTTTTAAGTTTTTACTTGCAGTCGGGTTTTTTATCATTAAGTAATTATAGCAATTGCATTTCTCATTGTTCCTACTGCAGGATGAAGGTTTCTTATTATTCAGAACAGAACCAAGCTTTGATTATTATCCAAAATGCTTGCTGCGTAGGTACCTAACGTAGATGATTTCAGACAATACCTAGCCTTAAAAATACATCAGAATTAAATGCAAAAGCTAATACCTACGTATGTTAATGAACTTTACCAATTATCTAATATTGACCTATTAGGTAATCAAGTAAAATAAACCAGTCTTCTACATAAGTAGGTACCTAATGGATAATGACAATTAGAGAATCTGAATTTCTGACTACTTAGGTACCTACTTCGGGAATTTAATTTAGCATATTATTTACTCTACTATGCAAGATGGTGGATGGTAGAGGTAAGGAGAACTATCTTTAAGGGGAGAAAGTTGAAAAAGTGTCCAGCTTAAACAGTTAATAATAGTTCAAAAACCCTCCAAAATGGCGCTAGCGTAGGCAAATGGTGTGGTATGAATGTAGCAGTTGTTAACGGACTGAAATTAGAAGTCGAGTTAGAAAATGAACGGATTGAAGTATGCCGAGTTAGATAATTTCATATTTTTGGGTGACTTAGAGTAGTTAGTGACAGTCCAGTATTATATAGCATATGATACCTCAACAATTTACGTAGTCCAACATTATTTTGTAAACATAACCTAAAATTATTGCTTTTTTAATTTACCAGGTGGCTACTGTAGCGCCAACCTTATGTAGCACATTTTAACGGACACTTTTCACACACAGAGATAGTTCTCCTTACCTCTACCCTCCATGATGCAAGAGTAAATCTATAATAGTTAAGTCATTCATTTTGACTGCCTTCTTGTCGTTGGTCTTGTGGTCCCAAGCGTTACTTCTGAGCATGAGGTCCTGGGTGCGATTCCCGGGTCAGACAAAGTGTTTTTGGATATTTGCATTTGGAATTTCTCAATAGCAGCCTGGAGTCTAGATTTGTGCCCGGTTGATGGCAATAAGATTATGTCCGTATTTTTATATACACATTGACATTGATGAATTCTAAATATACAATGACATGAGTATTTACTTTGTAAAGTATTATATTATTTTAATTATTGTGTATCTGAGGACTATGTCGGCCATTGCTTTTTTTTGTATTTTTTCTCAATTAGTTTAATCATGATCTGGCAGTTTGAGTAATTTATGCAGCCTACTCAAATGTCCTTTCTTTGGTATTATCGTCGAATCGTTGAGCTCCTTAAGTTCTGAGGAGAGCTGCACGATTACTGACAATTGCGTGCACTGGCTGGACAGGTCGACTCAATCTTTGTGGTTCTTTCCTCTAAAGACCATTTCAGACACCGATCTACATAGTCTTCACATGATCTGCCCTGGACTTTAAAAGAGACTGTGACCTCTGAGTTTTTTTCGGCCATTCTTCTCAGAGTAGTCAGATAGGAGACGTGTAAAATGTTTGTACAAACCTACTTACAGAAATAAAATCATTTATATACCATTCATACAATGGAAAAAGTATCTGACTAAACAGCTCGAGATGATTCTCAATTAGGTCAACAGAGTATTTTAAACATTTGGTATGCCTCTTCAAGACGAAAAACAAGAAACACTTTGATTAACTCCGTTTTTAACACATACGTACCTACACGTATTATCGAGATTAAAAACAAAACAATTTATCTACCTACTAATCAATAATCAATTAGCTGGCAGTACCACGTTTGACCCGTCAATGGGACTACACGTGCAGTTGACGCGGTGCCAGTACATCATGCTAACGAGATGGCTGACCCTGTTAGAAGAGTCAGGGTTACGGAAACGGACGGTGTGTTGGACAGGAGCCAAGTTTCTGGATACCCTAGAATGCCCTAGATGAAGGGAACAGAGATCCAAATAAATTGGATAAGAGCAGGAGCATGGTGAGGATGATAAGCTAATTGCACTTAAGAGCCTCAACGATTGAAGATGCTTCATTCATTACGACACACCCTGAACAGTCAGCCCTGCTACAAACTTTGCTTGCAAGCTAGCGATACACAAAGCTTTTTGTATTACGAAAAAGTAAGGGCCACTTGGATAACATGCATAATTAAGTCATAACCAGCCTGTAATGTTCCCACTGCTGGAACACTCACACAGGCCTCCTTTTTGTGAGGATGTCACATTTCTTCGAACTTTTGGTTCTAGGACATGCCGGTTTCCTCACGATGTTTTCCTTCACCGTTTTGATAACAGTGGTACACAAAGGCATTTTATGCCCACCCGGGTTCGAACTCACAACCTACAACTCGTAAGTCGCGGCCAATACCAATGGGCCACCACTGCACTGCACCGCATAACATAGTGATACGATATTTTTTTATTATATAACACCACGTACACAATATTTTACCTAACGTGGAATTTGTTGCCCAAGAAACATCGCGTTAAACAAAATGTCGGAATTCGGTCGGTGTACCTTTGAGAAAATTCCATGCTTGGGTTACTGACAATGAAATCTCCATGAAAGACTACATGGTTTCGTAAGATCACGATTCTCAGAGAGATCCCTCATTAAATCTTCAGAGCCATAATTTGTGTACGAATATTTATGTTTATATTAGAAGTGGATTTTACAAAATCTGTCTCGTTATTGATTAGGAGTAAACTTGGAACGTGTAGTCATCTCAAGCAAAACAGGTTCATTAATTGTCCCGGATCAATTGTGCAGGGTCGATACATTGGCTCGTTGATTTTAATTTGATACGTCGTCGTCACCGGGCTGTCTCGACCAATCTTGATTGCGATTCATTTGCCATATCACAAACAAGTAGTGGTATCTGTGATTATTGAGTTGTTTTGTATTGAGAATGGGGTTAGCAATTTGTTGATGACACATCTTAGTTGAAACTGTAGGTATAGCAAAGACTTGTTAGAATGTATTTTAAAATAATTTGTTCCAATACACGTCACGCCTTGCCAAACTTTTTCGCTAAAAGCTATCCACGGAGATGTTGACCAAGGTCAAACAGCCAGTCTGTATTCATAGCTATCCCATTTTCTATCCTAGAAAAATGAACACCAGCTAGTGTTCGGAACGACGACTCCGATGACTCCCATAGGTACCTAGTTACCTCGTACAAAGAGGTAATAATTGCTTTTTCACTCCTCTTGCTCAAAAAGACCGCCATTCGACCGATCATTGTGGCGTACCAGAGCGAAGAGAAAATAGCAATTCTTCCTCTAGGGGAAAAAGTTTTTTTTTTAATTTTTGTGTGTCAAATGACAATGAGCCTACAAAAACGAAAAAGTCTTTTCACTCCTCTTGCTCAAAAAGACCGTCATTGTGGCGTACTAGAGCGAAGAAAAAATAGCAATTCTTCCTCTAGGGGAAAAAGTTTTTTTTTTTAATTTTTGTGTGTCAATCGACAATGTGCCTACAAAAACGAAAAAGTCTTTAGTCATGAGTAGAATAATCATGAATATAGACTCGAACTCGACTTATTACTGTTTCATAAAAAAAGAACTTCATTTTATTTTTGAAAATGGAACTTAAATCGGCGATCTCTTTGGTAGAATGCATGCAATGCGTTGCGGCTGCAGAAGAAAAAACAAAAAAAAGACATTGGCGCGAAATCTTTATAATTTTTCTCTAATTGCACATTGAATTGGTAGTGACCGTAATTAATTTTACAATAGTGAAAATGTCATCATCTAGTGAGAATGGAGACCCTAATTTGCAAATAGAAGAGAAAGGAAAAGAACCACTCAACATTCATCTTCACAGAGGACTGAAATTAAGTTACCGGGCAAAACATCTCGTTAAATATCCAGAATTGTACAAATTGTACATTTAATTTTTAATAAAATAAACTACATATTTCATATTGTATTGGATTGTTTTATTTTCTCGCAATCGTATTGAAAAGTAGAGTGTAACACACGGCGCTAAAAACCCATTAAAACTCGGTTCCTATTTACTCCCTCGCTAAAGCTCGGGAGTAAAACTACCTCGTAATAATGGGTCATTTTAGCTCCTTGTATAACAATCTACTATTAGTCATAAGTAGAATAATCATGAATATAGACTCGACTTATTACTGTTTCAAAAATAAAGAACTTCATTTTATTTCTGAAAATGGAACTAAAATCGGCGATCTCTTTGGTAGAATGCATGCAATGCGTTGCGGCTGCACTAGAAAAAACAAAAAAAAAAGACATTGGCGCGAAATCTTTATGAAATTAAGTTACCGGGAAAAAACATCTCGAATATCCAGAATTATTGTACAAATTGTACATTTAATTTTTAATAAAATAAACTACATATTTCATATTGTATTGGATTGTTTTATTTTCTCGCAATCGCAGTGAAAAGTAGAGTGTAACACACGGCGCTAAAAACCCATTAAAACTCGGTTTCTATTTACTCCCTCGCTAAAGCTCGGGAGTAAAACTACCTCGTATATAATGGGTCATTTTAGCTCCTTGTATAACAATCTACTATTTGACCCTACTGTGGAGTGGCTAAGTATTAACAGCCGCAAGGGTCGATCGATCAGGTTAAGCTGCGCTTGCTGTGGTTGATCCGTGAATGGGTGACCATTTTTACATAGCGAGACCCCTCCATGCCTCTGAAAGCACGTTAATTTGTTGGCTGTCATCCGTGGATCTTTGACAATCGTTACGGGTAGTCGGAAGCCCGAAATTCCAAACAGTCTTACCAAGGGATATCGTATTACCCAGTAACTGGGTTGTGGAGGACAGATAGGCAGTCGCTCCTGTAAAATACTGGTATTCAGCTGCATATAGTTAGGCTAAAAGCCGACCCCAACATAGGTGGGAAAAGGCTAGACTAGATTGATTTTGTCGTCAGACTCGTGAATGCGTGCGATATCTTCTCTCATCACAATATAAAATATATAGGTACCTACTTATTGTATGAGGGTTATGACTGACGACTAAGCAAGCTAAAGTGGCAATGGGCTGGTCACATCACTCGTAGAACCGACAATCGTTGGGGAAAACGAGTTTTAGAGTGGAGACCGCGTTTAGGCAAACGTAGTGTGGGACGCCCGCCAGCCAGGTGGAGTGACGACTTGCGAAAGGCGGCTGGCAGAGACTGGTTGAGGAGAGCCGAAGATCGGGGCTCAGTGGCGTTCAATAAGAGAGGCCTACGTCCAGCAGTGGACGAATATAGGCTGATAATGATGATGACTGACGAACTTGTAGTTACTATAGTATTCAACGACCCAGCGTAATTTTCTAGTCCCGCGTGTTGTGGGACTGGAGAGAAGCATGTTATACACGACCATACGTGATCTGTTTTCGCCATCCTATCTTGCGTTGCAACAGGAGTTGGAGTTAACTATATCGTCAGCATCTAATGTAATCTGCCCATCAGCGTCACCATCTTGAGCTAATAGGTATGTTTGAGTAAATCATAAAATAAGAGATACCTACTTAACTCTTTTTGAAGCTTGGGTGGGTGGGGTCAATGGGTAAATATCTAACATTTACATAATATAAAGCTTTAAAAGGGATACCGACTAGTGTGGAAACTGAAATGCCCTTCCTGCTGCTGGCTGTATTGCTTCTAAAATACACAGTAGTTTTGCAAACGACATATTGGCCATGTTATTTTTTCTTCGCAAACATTTTCAGCTGAATGCTGACCAAAATAAAAGTCTTATTTTATTTTATCAAGACTCAGTTGAAAATGTTTGTGGTCTATGTTTCCGTTGTATGTCGATTGTTTTTTTATTCTTTGCTGTATTTTAACTGTATAAATTGATAGTGCAACTTGATTGATCTCTTGCTAATAGTAAAACATAAGTACATATAAGTGAAGTTATGTTAATTATTTCATTGTTTTATTTACCTTATATATAAATATTCATTTCTGTATCCATCCCTTAAATAACGGGATTGATGGAAAAAATTCAGTCCCGCAAATTCCGAGATTGAAGTTAGGCTGCAGGGTTGGAAGCCCTTCCTGTGGCCGATTTTGCAATGTGATCAAAGTTTGCAGTCGTTGATGCGGCGCTTGTATTTTTCAATTCATACCCAATTCGACCAAGCAAAATAGTTACTAAGAAGTTAGGTAGGTACCTAGCTTTAACACAATTCAGTTTCTATCCAAGATAAGAATGCTTGGAAACATGCTGCTCCATAGGACCATCTAGGGTCTAGACAAAATCAAACTTGTTGCTACTTTAATTGTATCGTTTATTATTTTTATGACATTGATTTACATCCTGTGATTACTTTAACATTTTATTACTTGTTTACATAATTTGGGAAATCGTATACTTTTACAATGTTTGATAATATACACCTACCAACCTGTGTGTTGTACCTTGTATCTATCACTTAATTAACTTACGAGTATTTAACATTGCTACATTTTTTAAATTCTTTTTACCTATTGTGGTAGGGTCTTTTTTATTAGAGGTCTTCACATATAATTATATAATTAATGTATACAAAATATTGTAATACATTTTAAAAGAGTAACGGTGGAGTTTCTTGCCCATTCTTCTCCATAACGAAACTACCTTTTGGAAGGGGCGCGCGGGCGACTAGAATCAATTCTATTTAGATGTAAAAAACGTGTTGTTTGACGTTCAAAAGTGCCTTATAGGTGCATAATTGAAATAAATGCTTTAACTTTGACGTTTTTTTCTTGACTACGTTCCTGAATTTCGAGAATTAGGTACCTACTGACCTCTTGAATCTTCAGAAAGTATTAAGTTTAACCTATTGGCCGCCCCGGTCGGATTAATACGACAAATGGTTTTGTGCCCGTGTCGCCTCAGTCATATATGTTCGTTTCTTGTTATTTATTTCATTGCACAACCCCACTTGTCATTGCCCCATTTTTTTTATTTTTTTTATTCCTTTTTCGATTTATGAGTTGGGCGCTGGGGGCACGGCAATTGATATAAAACCAAGCGGTCAAAAGGTTAAAAAGAATGACCCCCAGACCCGGTCTGGGGATATATGCAATAAGCTTCTAGAAAGAGCGCTGGTGTGGTGTACACAGCAACGCTGCATGGCGGCAACAACTGAAGGCCGATTCCCGTAATTAAAAACGTTCAAATTCAAGTCGCAATCTCATCTCAGCGACAGTCAAATGTCAAAAATGTAGGTAGGTAAACGCTATACAATTTCTGACAGATTAAGACTGAGATTAGAATGCGAACTTTCTTAAAACTACGGGAATTGCCCATCTGGAATGGTGATAGTACGCACGGCTACAGATCAAGCTATAAATTCTAGTATAAGCTGATCTCGCATTGTATAGGATTTCCTTACAATGAGAGGTCAGTGTAAACTGGAAATACATAGCTTGATGTGTAGCCGTGTGTACTTTCCCGGTCGCGCTCGGTCACAGACAAAAGACCTACCACATACCTATAGTCAACCGCACATCGGTGGTAACAGGTATACTACGAAAACTATCCTTAGTGCTGCGGCATAAAGGCGCAGTCAATGTCAAATTGTTAGGTACCATTGATGTGCCGTTGGTTGTACTAACTAATCACATTATTTACACAGTACCACATGTCTGTGTCGATAGTTAACGAAGTCATTGTGTCTACCAAATTGCAATTGTGATTTATTATAAGTTTGCTATTTGACCATAATTTGGAGACTTTGTTTATTGAGTCTGGACAGACTCAATAAACAAAGTCTCCAAATAGACGTCACTTGGTGCTTTTACCGTCACAGAAACCTGAGTTAGCAGATAAATATTAAAGCCTCACTATCCGCATACCCAAGTAACAATCAAAGAAGATGAAGAAGAAAGATCAAAGAAGTAGCAGAAGGCCATTTCTCGTACATATAAAACGTTCAAATTCAAGTCGCAGTGCCGCAAATATTCCAAAATGACACAAAAGGTATTCTGCTAAACCAAAAAACTAAGTCAAACTTGACGTTTAGGTACTGCAATGAGATTCCGACTAGATCGAAAATAAGAAATGTATCAAAACGGTGAAGTTTGTAAAGTCTGCTAAAGTTTTGACTTGACAAAGAAAATAAAGTGCTAATCCCTCGGACCAATCATCCTACCTAAATTGGTCCGAGGGTATTCCCCTAAATATAAAAACGTCAAAACTGACGTTTTGTAGACTGAACTGTGACCTCAGTATAAATTATAATGTACCAGTGACAAAAAATTTTTGCTTCTGCAGTTTCATGTTTCTCGTTTTATTTCGATTTTATCCTTGAAATCATCTTGAAATCCAAGATTCATGAAGTAAAAACTAACACATGTCTACTTCAGATAATTAAGAGTAGTAGGTAGGTACCTAATAATATCCTCCAGAAGTCCCGACGGCAGTCAATTTCAACGGAGACAGACAAAGTATAAAGGAGGTACAGTCAGCGTCACGATGCGGGTACCGCCCATCAAAGTTAATTTTAATACAACTGGGTTTTTTACCCAATTGATGCAGCCCACCGTACGCACGGCTACAGATCAAGCTATACATTTCCAGTATAAGCTGATCTCGCATTGTATAGGATTTCCTTACAATGAGAGGTCAGTGTAAACTGGAAAATTATAGACTGATGTGTAGCCGTCTGTACTATCGAGAACAAGACAAGTGCGCGCGCATACACAGGTGCACTTACTTTTCGCTCACTCTCATAATCGAACGGGACGGCAATACGACGTCACCGGGAAGAGATTAGGTGCAGTACCAGCGGCTTTATATGATTTGCTTTCCTTTACGGGCACGGGGGTGTCACACTTTTACATTACTACATATTTGGAGGGATCACGCGGACGCCACACGGCTCGGCTGGAAGAATGAGCATTGCGGTTGTTCTGATTGCCGGATGTGTTATAGTGTAAGAGCGAAAAGCACGGTCAATGTCCAGTAAAAAAGGTTTTATAAGCTCCCAAATAGGTACGTACCTAGTGTTACATAATTATGTTGTTATGTATAATATTTTTCAATACTCATATCTACTCGGAAAGTAGGTCTGAAGTAATACTGTTGCCTGTGTTACGGTTGCCTGAGGTAATACTTTTCAGCCCTAGGGAGAATCACTTTCAACTGACACCTGTCAAATTATTTAAAAAAAACTAGTCCTATTTTCACACTTCTATTGAACCATGTTCCAACTTCCTATACAGCCACTCAATTACAGCGCGATGTAAAATATAAATAACATAAAGATAAGTATTAAGTAAAGAATATTTTTTTAAATAACTTTATTGTACTTTACTTTCAACAATTTCTTTAAAATAAGATAGATTTGGGCAAAATATTTACCATTTTTTCAATGATGGAAATGAAAAATAATGGCTGAATAGCTAGTAGCCGGCCACAGAACAAAAAAATAGGCGGGAAAGCGGCAATCCGATCTATTTTCTTCCTTAAAGCAGAGATTTGTATTAACACAATGAGTTCATCTGATTCAGATATGGATTTAACGGCTGATTTCATAAGAGAAGAGGCTCATTTTTTCTTTAGCTAATTCATGTTTTTATTTTTACTTTCCTTGTATTCGTACTTAATGAAAAGCACAGTCTTTACCTCGGGTTATAGACTTATTTAGTCCCTCGAACTATTGGCGCCCTCGCTACGCTCGGGCACCAAACCCCGTCTCGGGATTAAATAAGTTACTTTCACGCCTAGGATAACACTGGATATGAATGGGTGGATATTAAAGTTAACTATTTAACAAAAATAGGTTTTCACTTTAGTAGTAGGTAGCTTTATTTTTCTGCATTCACTCAACTTCTGTGAAGCATAGGACCGGTCGATGTGGTGACGCTTGGGTGAAGCCAATGTTCAACAGTGGACGCCTCTCGGTTGAAATGATGATCATGACTCCACTTCTATAGGGCTGATTTTAGAGTCGGTTAGCACTTCGCCTGCAACTTTCACGGCACGCTTGCGTACCTAAATCAAAATGCTATAACTATATATATATATCTATAACGCTTATTCAATCATTATGCCTGTTAGAGGTGGTAAGAGCTCCAAACTTACTACACAAACCCCTAAAGGACACACATTTATAAAAATCCACACTGAGACTAGACAACAGAGACATGTATCACGTATGGATTTATATACATGTGCGTATGTTCTATAGGTACTTAGTAATATAATAAAATCGGAGAGAAATCAAAACTGTGTACCTATTCAATATTTTTGAATAAAGTATTTGCCTATTATACTCGTATGTACCTACATAATAAGAATATCCACATAATAATTAACTGGCTTCATGTCCAGCCAGAGCCCATTTGGGCAAAGATCTACGATAATCATATTATCGTAGCAGCAGAGTTGGCCAGCGAGAAGGCAGCACAAATTAAACTCTAACCAAAGTAGATTACCAAATTGCAATAGAAAAAACCGGCCAAGAGCGTGTCGGGCCACGCTCAGTGTAGGGTTCCGTAGTTTCCCGTCCGTCACAATAAGTGTTCCCACTTATGAGTTTAAAGGTGGGTATCCATACTATCCATTATGTTCGCGATCCACAGACAGACAGAAAGACAGACAGAGTTACTTTCGAATTTATAATATTAGTTAGGACTCCTAAGACTACGACTAGCTGTGCCCGCGACTTCGTTCGCGTGGTTATCGAAAACTAAAATGCGTCTAAAATAAGTCCTTTAGAACCTTTACTACCTCGTACGTGCTCGTACTTCAAAATTTTCAATCAAAGTTCGAATTGTTCGAAACCAAATCTTCCAACCAAACGATTAACGATCAAGACTTTTAACGACACTTTTAATACTTTCAATTTCAACACTCTATCTAACCCGCTTTGATTTCAAACATGGGAGAGGGTCATTCAGTCACGGAGAATGTTAACACCGCGATTCAGGAAAATGACGTCAGATGCACAACGCCATCTATCGAAAGAGACAACAGACAGCCATTCCAAGAATGCTGAAAATGCGTCTGTTGGTCATTGTCTGTTGGTTATACTTTAAGTAGCACCCTTACAATTTCTTTTTAAATATTTTCGATTTACTAAAACCATTTCTACCTTTTGCTATCACAACTTTTAAAAGTTATCTTGTGAAGGCATTTATTAATAAGTACCAAGTACCATATTCCTTTGATAGATGTCGTTGCATGTCTCATTCTTGATCATAATGATAAAGTTCTTGAAAACTATAAATTCATGAATTGGGTTACTAATAATTAATACATAGACGTGCCAGAAGTTTTCGATGGTAATTTTGAATTGCGAGAACCTATTTTAATAATTATTTTTTTGTTTGAAAAAAGATACGTTCAGGATAATAAAATATTATGTAAACGAAGTTAAAAAAAAATACGGGCAAATGAAACTTGACCTCTGGATTGTATAGGCGCTCATACGATTCAGGGACCAAATTATATTGTTAACTGCAGTTTCCATCTGTTGTTTCCATCCAAGTTCAAAATAATTTTCCTAGAAAGTCCTTATAAAGTTCTACTTTTCAGATTTTTTTCGTATTTTCTAAACTTATGGTTCAAAAGTTAGAGGGGGGGGGACGCTTTGTTTTTTACTTTTGGAGCGATTATTTCCGAAATTATTGACATTATCAAAAAATGATTTTAGTAAACCCCTATTCATTTTTAAATACCTTTCCAACAATATATCACACATTAGGGTTAAAATTAAAAAAAAAAACACTTCCCACTTTACATATAGGGGGGCTACCATAATAAAACATTTTTTTCCAATTTTTATTTTAGCACTTTGTCGGCGTGATTGATACACATATTGGTCCCAAATTTCAGCTTTCTAGTGCTAACGGTCACAGAGATTAAGCGAGGACGGACAGACGGACAGACAGACAGACAGACAGACAGACAGACATGGCGAAACTATAAGGGTTCCTAGTTGACTACGGAACCCTAAAAAAAAGGGAAGAGGATATCTTTGCCCAAATGGGCTCTGGACACGAGGCCAGTTTGCGAGTCAGTCCGGTTGACAGTTCAGTCAGTGCCCACTGCCCTTACGATTACATTTGAAGACAGTTCAGTACCGACTGACTGGCTTCGTGTGTAACGCGTCAGTCAGCGGCACGTGCTGACGCTGAGCTGACTCGCAGGCTGGCCTATCGAGAAGCCCTAATAATGAATTTGAATCAGACCTCCAAAAAACGTATAGGATTAAAGATTTTTTTTTTTAAATAGCGGCCATTGGGAAAATTTAAAGTAGGTAAGTATAACCCAAAAGCTTTCGAGAACTTATTTTTCATAAAAGCTGTTTTCACTGTGTAGGTGAAGAACGGGGTATAGTTATAGGTACTGGTACATAAATACCTAACTACGATAATATTATCCCCAAATCAAAGTCAACTCAATATGGCCGCTATTTGTCTAGTGTCACTGTGACCTCGAACTTACGGAATAAGGTTAGAAGTCAAGTGTTCACGTGAAAAATCACGTTCACACCAGAAGTTCACACCTTAGTCATGACTAGCGTTGCAAAACTTCGGAAGTATTCGCAATAATTCGGAAACATTCAAAAGAATACTTCGATTAAAAGGAATACTACCGCAGCAAGAATGCAGAGTAAAATAAACATTGTAAGAATGTAGTAGGTAACCTACATTATAGTACCTACGTAATAAGAATTTAATGATTCCCATTAATTACCTACGATTGTTACGAATGTATGCGTAGGTAGCTTGAGGAAACTCGCGCACTCGCCGTGAAGTATTTATTCGATGCCTACGTACCTACTATGCGGGAGTATTTCCCTGTAAGTAGTTATCGTTGCGATTGTGACATTATATCGATCACCTTCAGTCAGAAATATTGACCATTACGTTAGCTCATTAAATGACACACTGACTTTCCTTTCATCCATGAGAACAGTAGCAGTGATTGTTGATTTAAAAATTAATATTCGTCCAGGAAGTAGAGATCCAAATTCTGGAGAGTATTTAAATATAATGGCATTTCATGGACTTTTGCCAGCCCACCTCTTTCCGACACGTAGGTATTGACCACGTCTTTCTTAAATCAGATAAGTTTCAACGGCTTTCAAAGTTCTGGACTCATTTTTTACTGACCATGCACCTGCTTTGTTTTGCCTTGAATCTGTCTCTTTTGTAGAGGAACCTAATAGCATGATTCGCCAGATTAATCTTCCGGGTGTTATTAGTCACTTAGAGAGCTTGGACTTCTCTAGCATTCTGGATAGCACAGATCCCAATCAAAGTGCAGAGCTACTCATATCCATTTTATCTGACTCTGTAAACGATCACAGTAAATTAAAGAAAGTAATGCACAGAAAGAGAATTATTAAGCCATGGTCTTTTGAGATGCATACGGAATCGTGACAAATTACATTTAAAATCAATGCATGATCCTGAAAATCTCATAGATAAAATAACGCATTCAAGATATCAAAATTACTGCATTAGCCTGCTAAAGACGACTAGGTGCCAATATGAACAGAATGAGCTCCAAAGGGCCAGTAGAAATCTAAAAGCAACTTGGGATATCATAAAGTCTTTACCACACCCACAAGTAAATTGGGGGATCTCCCTAATATATGCAGTGATCATAATGCCTCTGTCAACTCTGTAAACAATTACTTCGCAAATGTTGGAGGTAATCTTGCTCAGAAGATACAACAGGCCCAACTTAGTAATAATTCAAACTTTGATTTTAGTTTTCTATTCAACCCGCAAGGCAATTCGTTGGTTTTGCTGGCTGACTTTGCTTATTGGTAAGCAGCATTATCATGGGATTGCTGCTTCAGTTATTAAATCTGCTAGGCTTGTTCTCATCCCCTCAACACTGCACTCATGTATTATGCAATCTGTGCTTGTCAAAGGGCATCTTCCCAAACGCCTTCAAAAGCATTAGTTTATCTTATATTTAAGGGCGGGAATGAGATATATAGGCCTTTATCGGTTCTCACGACCTTGTCCAACTTAGTCAACGAATAAAGGTAGAGAAATGCACTAGCGACGATGAATATTTATCTGTCGGAGTCCCGCAGGGCAGTGTGCTAGGTCCTTCTATCTTTCTTGTGTACATGAACAGGCTATGCTAGCTCACTATACCGGACCGCAAAATCCTTGTCTATGCTGTTGACACTGCACTTATTATAAGTGGAGATACCTCATCCCTCGGCTGTAAATGCTCTTGGTATAGTGATGGACTGGCTTTCCTGTAATTTGCTAATTATTAAACGTCTACAAAACCAACTATGTTGCTTTCTCAGCGAACTCTTCTACATAGCCTAGCGTTCCGGATATAAAGGTTCATAAACGTGCCCATCCTGCTCTTAACACCTGTAATTGCCCTCCTATTCAAAGAACATCTTGCGTAAAGTATCTAGGGTACTTAGCTAGATATTTTCCTAGTAATTCTTCTCGGGGAAAAATTCCGATCCGATACGATGATAACTCTCATGGATAACCATGAGGGATATCATCGTATTTTGGAACAGAACCTTAGCATATCATCCAGGATAAATACTTACTTACTGTTGTGGTCGTTGTAGTCCGTTGAGTGAAGAGTTGCAGGTAGTCTATGGTTGCAGGGGAAACCATACAGAAAGGAATAGGTAGTGCCGCTGCGCGCAGTGATGTAAAACTTCCATTACGCACCTACCCCCATAATATCTTCTGCTGCAGAGCTCCAAGTAATGTTGGCAGAGCTTCACGAAGTAAATGAATAGATTGGCTTAGAAATGAACCTCTCAAAAACAAAAATAATGGTGAAATAACCAAAAATACCTACATCACTCAACGACTCCTCGGTGGATTACGAAGACGATTATTTATTTATTTATCTATTTATTTTCCTTCTTACTGCGAAACCTACCTGGGAAAGCTTGTACCTATCGCTTAGCAAGAATCACAACATACAATCAAAATCATGCAAGGCAGACGTCGTCGCAGCGTCGAACCGCGCGCTGGCTGTGTGTTTCATTACAAATGACTAAAATAGCCGTTCTTTTCCCTAAATGTCATAATCGACTGTTAGCTCCACGTAGGTATAGCGTAAAGATTTTTATTAACGAGCTTACCTAAATCCGTAATTAATTTGCAAATTTGTCTCGTCTTATTACAATCCCGCAGTAAACACCTATCGAAGAACAGAAAGAAAATCTAATATTGCTCTTCCCCCCCATAGCAAATAGCGTGATAATATTATAGCTTACAATCAGCACTGGGTGGAACAAGGCGTGTATTCCTGCTGCCTACGCTGCCAGTAATGGTGAAGATGATGATTTAACCTGTACGTGTTGACTCGACCTTCAAGGAATATTTTTGGGAAATTCGTCCCTACCTAAGTACCTACCAAGCTTCTGAATAAATTCTTCTGAACAGATAAATCTAGTCAGTAATTATTTTCAGAAGCTTGGGCATGCATACAGACAAACAGGAAAATGGACACAAATACTAAAAACCTGACCATATTATCAGCATCAGAATCATTCCCACACTTCGTAGCAAATATATTGAATGCACAGTTTTGATTTCTCTCCGATTGTATTATATGTATAGCACATACGCACATTTATAAAAATCCATACGTGATACATGTGTCTGTTGTCTAGTCTCAGGTGTGGATGTGTCCTTTAGGGGTTTGTGTAGTCAGTTTGGAGCTGTGATGACCACCTCTCACGAGCATAGTGAGTGAACAAGCGTCATAGATTTAATTTACGCAAGCGTGCCGTGAAAGTTGCAGGCGAAGTGCTAACCGACTCTAAAATCAGCCCTATAGAAGTGGAGTCATGATCATCATTTCAGCCGAGAGGCGTCCGCTGTTGAATATAGGTTTCCCCCAACCGTCACCACATCGACCGGTCCTGTGCTTCACAGAAGTGGAGTGACTGCAGAAAAATAAAGCTACTACTAAAGTGAAAACCCATTTTTACTAAATAGTCAACTAATTATTAATACGAACATATAAAATATTATATATAACAACATAAGTATCTATTTGGGCGCTTTTAAAACTTTTTTTTACTGGACGTTGACCGTGCTTTTCGCTTTTACAAAATAACACATCCGGCAATCAGAACAACCGCCCTGCTCATTCTTCCCGCCGCGCCGTGTGGCGTCCGCGTGATCCTTCCAAATATGTAGTACCTAATGTAAAAGTGTGACACCTCCGTGCCCGTAAAGGAAAGCAAATCACATAAAGCCGCTGGTACTGCACCTAATCTCTTCCCGGTGACGTCGTATTGCCGTCCCATTGGATTATGAGAGTGAGAGAAGAGTAAGTGCACCTGTGTATGCGCGCGCACTTGTCTTGTCCTCGATAGTACCTCCTTTATATTTTGTCTGTCTCCGTTGAAATTGGCTGCCATCGGGACTTTTGGAGGATATTATTACTCCTCTTAATTATCAGATGATCTTATGAAGTACACATGTGTTACACGTAGCTCATATAAATGAATGGAATCTAAAAAGGAGACAATACTAAGTACTTATCATAATAGTGAATCGACAAACAAATTATATTATTCATCTCGCATAATTTTTAAGATAACCGTCACACTGTCAGCTTATTCTCGGGTTTTTTGTTGTCACAGGGAAGTGCACGTGTGTTTTAATAAACGTGGGTGGTTCCGGGCCATTGTGACTTGCTACACGGCTGGTGATCTGAAGGAATATCTCCACAAACCACAACACATAATACTCGCGCAAAATGCAGAGAGTTATCAGAACCGAAAAAAGTAGATAAGTATGGTGATGACAAAGATGCTTAGAATAAAGCCACTTGTTGCATTTCAATCAATAATATTTTGATAAACATATAATTATTATAATAATGTGTACTCAGCAGACCAACCTTGTCTGCAATACCCAGTCCATTTTTTCGCTTATCCTGTGGGATATGCGGCTTCAGTTGGTAAGACTTTGTGACGTGTGAGTCTGTAACTTTTTGCAAACGCATCGGTCGCTTATGGAACATGCGTCTTATGTGAGACGCCGCGGCTGGCGATGCTGAGAGCAGCTGCTGCTGTGTTCTCTACGTGTTTTGCCGCCGATTCGTCGTCTGCACGTTGTGCGAGAAATGAAAATTACTCCCACAGACCGAACCCACTCGTTTTATAATATTTCACCACCCATCACAAAATTATTTACAACAGTGTTACTGGTTAAGTTTTTACTTCATGAATCTTAGGTTTCAAGATGACTTCAAGGATAAAATCGAAATAAAACGAAAAATATGAAACTGCAGAAGCTATTTTTTGTCACAGTCACAGAGTACATTATAATTACTCAAACTCAAACTGAAAGCATTTATTTCAATTAAACCATTTACAGGCACTTTTGAATTGTCAAGTGGTCGGTCAGTCAGAAATATGAAGCTAGTTGCCCATTCCAAAGCGTAGTAGGTACCTATGGAGAAGAACGGGCAAGAAACTCCATGGACACTCTTTTAAATTATATTGTTATATAAATATTAGTTACATCATTAATCTTGTATATAGGTATATAAATAATATGTGAGAACGATGTAAATAAGACGTTCACATTGAGTGTCCAGTGTACAGCTAATATAAATTCAAACAAAACAATCCATAATAAAATAATTAAAATAAGCCGTGGTGGCTAAGAGATGACCAGTCCCAACTGACAGCGCCCGTTCACGAACATGACGCATGGATCCACGGCATGGATCAGCACCATTCAGCTCAACCATTTTGAAGGGAGCTAAATGATCCAACACACGCGCCACCGTCAGCGAGACATTTGAGTGAGCATGACATCTATCAGCCGCCAGGGCACATTCAAGTCAATGAAAGACATTACCCGGTAAATGGTAGCTCGATAGTACATAATACTCACACTTGTCCTAAGCAATTATATAATACAAAGGAGATTGAGTTTATACAAAGCAAAGGTAGTCTTACAATCTTCAGCAGCTCCAACAGTATTTTCAAATGTTAATCAATTAGTTGTGGTTGTGGAGCAGGACCAGCATTGAGCCAGGCATTTTTATCAGCGATATAATCCCCCAACTTATAATAAGCCTGGCTGCATAGTGTGCGTTTTATACAAACTTTGAATTTCGTCTCATTCAGTTGAAGTATGTGGGGAGGTATTTTATTGTAACATTTTTAACAGTACCCCATGAAAGATGAGTCTACTTTAGCCAGTCTGAAACCTGGTTGAACTAATAGCTCCCTATTTCTGGTACTATAATTATGTCTATCACCTCTTTTAGTAAAAAGATGTACATTTTTTCTTACGTACATGATATTTTCATAGATATATTGACAAGGTACCGTCAAGATCTTAATAACCTTAAACAGTTCCCTTAGAGAATCGCGCCTGCGGAGATTATATATGGCTCTGATGGCTCTTTTCTGCAGAATAAAAATAGAATCGACGTCTGCAGCCCGTCCCCAAAGTAAAATACCGTAAGACATGATACTATGAAAGTAACTAAAATAGACTAACGGTAAATTGACGGATTTTTCTGACAGCATATGCTGCTGAACTTAGCCGTCCCGCCAGAGATGTTAAATGAGAACCCCATTGTAGCCTCGAGTCGAGCGTGATCCCCAGGAAAACAGTTTTATCGACGAATTCTAGTTTATCTTGATTCAATACTATCTCACAATCACTACTTTTGACATTAGGTAAAGAAAATCGTATACACTTCGTTTTTTTCCCATTTAATACTAAATTATTAGCAGTGAACCAATTATGGACCTGCATTAGGGCGTTATTAACGTCGTCAAAATTTTTAGCACTTCTTTCTACCTTAAAAATTAGTATGTATGTAGTAGTATGTATGTAGTATGTTTCTACCTTAAAAGTATCGTCAGCACATAACACCGTTTGTGGTTGATTTTTTAATAAATGGAGTAGATCATTAATATACACTAAAAAGAGGAAAGGACCCAATATAGAGCCTTGTGGAACTCCCATTTCTACTTTTAAACTAAGTGAATTGACACCATTTATTTGAACTTGCTGCTGCCTATCATTTAAATAAGATTTTACTAGACTGAGCGCAAGTATTCCAAGTCCATAATGCTCAAGTTTCAAGAGCAAGGTTTCGTGATCGACGCAATCAAATGCCTTGGAGAGGTCACAAAAGATTCCTATGGCGTCTTGGGCTTCTTCCCACGCCGTAAATATGTGTTTTAATAAGGTGACCCCGGCGTTAGTCGTACAACGTCCCTTGGTGAAACCATACTGTGGACTGTGTAAGATTTTATTGGTGTTAAAATGAATGAGCATTTGATTAAGTATTACCTTTTCAAATACCTTGCTGAAAACTGGCAACACGGATACGGGTCTATAATTTTATTATTGGTGTCTTTACTGTCCCCGGATTTGAAAAGTGGTATTACCTTACTGTATTTCATTAAAAGGCTTTGGCTGCCTTACAAGTGTTCTTAAAAATTCTAGAGTAAGTAGCAACATACTTATTAAAAGTTTCCGTGTTAATATAAGGCTTATGGCCATATAGCTCAATAAGTATATCCCTACTTTTCCTAAGTCCTTTAGTTGCCCAGTCACTAAATAAAAACTTAAGGCTGATACTTTTAGTGTTCTTCTTAAAAGAATAATTGAACTCTGTTTGGACTACCGAAAAGAATTCTTTATACAAAATATTAACATTGTTCATTGTAAGGTCCTGATTACTCAACTTACTAATTAAACTGTTATTAAAATTATTTAAATTAACAGATGTTATTGGTCTGGATTGTATCTGCAGTTTTTGTATTATGATGTTGGACTCAAAAGTTACGGTTTGACCGCTGTGATCGGAAGGGAGATAATTAACGATGGCTTTATCTAAATAGTCGCAGCAACAAAAAACATTATCAATGCATGTACCTGTAGTTGTAGTTATTCGGGTTGGTTCTACAAACACATTTGACAAATTAAATGATTTAAACAAATTTAATATTCTACTGGTATTTGAATTATTTTCTAAAATATTAATGTTAAAGTCACCACAGATAATTACTGATTTATTGCCAGTTGCAAGTTTTGCCAAAACATCTTCCATTACTGACTCAAATAGTAGTTTTGATAATTTGGGGGTCTGTAAACGCACACTATAATATGCTTATCTAGCTCAACACAAGACAGTTCAATGCTATGCTCAACCGATAGTTCAACTATGTCTTTACGAGTTTTAGATTTAATACATCTTTTAATTAGGATTAGTGAACCACCACGCAGCATTGATTTTCGGGTAAAACAGCTGGCCACACTATAATTCTCATAATTAATTAACATTTCAGAATCTTTTAACCAATGCTCAGATATACAAACAATGTCAAACATTGTTTTTTCCAAAAACAATTCAATTTCCAATGACTATACAATGACAATACTGAGGTTACAGTTCAGTCTACAAATAATCTCATGCTGACGTCAGTTTTGACATTTTTATATTTACGGGAATAGCAAATTTATTTTCTTTGTCAAGTCACGTTTGACTTAGTTTTTTGGTTTAGCAGAATACTTTTTGTGACATTTTGGTACTTTTGCGGCACTGCGACTTGAATTTGAACGTCTTATAAGTACGAGAATTGACCTTCAGATGTCATTGTCACTCCTCAGAACATGACCCCATATATACCCCTAAAGGAGGTCACACCTCAGCCTCACGGAAACACTAACCGATCCGTACGAGAATCAGCCTTCTGGCTTTGGTAAAATCAGCAATAGATTAGATCCATTATACAAACCCAAAGGCTACTCTTTAGATTTAAGATATAGCGCTACAATAAGCTAAACATAATTTAGAAACTAGTAAAATAAAGATGACTTAGTTTTAGTCAAAAGTAAACGAACAAAGAAAGATAATATTTTTGAAGGCCCTTATATTGTGTTAGAGGTTATGGACCTTAATGTCAATAAACAAAATAAAACATCGAATTGATTCATAAGAATAGGACTAAATTGGTCCACAGTTAAAAATATATATTTGTATTTAATTTCTGTTGCTGTATTAGTAACCTAACGCTTAAAAAAATAAAAGAGCTCACATTTTATTTTTACTGTCGGATGTACTTATAGGCTATAATATAAGTAAGTATAATTAGTATTATTATGTATGTGTGTGTAACCACAACTTATTTAGGATTAGCCAAGCAAGCAATATATTAAGATGATGTAGGTAGGTACTCGTACGCTCAATCTATGTGAACACACAATAAATCGAGACGTTATCCAGAGCAAATGTCTTTCATTTACCACGACACCTCACCTTAGTAAAATCAAGCAGCGATTTCTCCTAAATCCAAGTGTAAATAAAATTGTTGTCCTAATAAAATATTGCTTATCAAGAACTAGCTTTTGTCGGCGACTTCGCCCGCGTACAGGTTGGAAACTATCCCACGGGGACTTACTACCGAGAAAGAAGTTTGTATCCTATGTGCCAACACAGGTCATGGTCTACCTGTGTGCCTAATTTCATCGAAATCCGCTCAGCCGTTAGGGCGTGAAAAGGTAACATACTGACAGACAGAGTTACTTTTGCATTTGTAATATATATTAGTATCATCATCAGCCTACGGCAGTCCACTGCTGGATATAGGCCTAATTTTTTTTTTAAACCTTGCCCCACATTGGGAATTTCTCCTGTATCGTGGGTGCGTTTACAGACATTTAAACTCACATAAACAAACAGCCAGACCCGGAACAACTACTTGCAGGTCATACAAATATTTTTTCCGTGCGGGGATCGAACCCGCGACACGTAACGCAGCAGTCAATCGCTTAACCACTGCGCCAACCGTGCCGTCGCATTCGTCGTAATTGCACGCCATTCAGCTCAATTCTCGCAACTCTCATCCAGTTGCTTCCAGCCGCCCTGCGAAGATCGTCGCTCCACCTTATAGCCTGAGGGCGTCCTACCTTACGTTTGCCGATTCGCGGTCTCCACTCAAGAACACGTCTACCCCAACGGTCATTAGTTCTACGGCTAATATGGCCGGCCCATTGCCACTTCAGCTTGCTTGTTCTGTGAGCTACGTCGACAACTGTGGTTCTCTGCAGGATTACCTGCTACTTAGCTCGTACCGGATTCTATTTCTCAGAGAGATTTCAAGCATAGCCCATATTTGTCACAAACAACGTGGCGTGCAATGTGTAACTGCGTTGGTCTAGTGGACGCCAGCGAGAATGCTGAACAGACCTTCAGCATTCCTGAAGTCCTGGGCTCAAATTACTGGGGTTTTCTATAAGGAATTTCTCAGTAACAGCCTGGATTCAGTCAGCCTGGAGCCAGTAGTCTGGATCTGTGCTACTATTAAGTATTGCTACTGTATTGGAATCTAGGATTCTAAAATAACTGGCCAACTATACACGTAGGTACCTACTCTTATACAGGATGGCTTCGACGCGCAATTCATGGTTTGAGTTTGCGCGTTGATGACACCCCTTCGGGAAAGTCGAAGTAGGGGGTGTAATGTAGCGAATTCTGGTCACTACGTGATAACTGCAAATAGGGAGCTACTGGCACCGGTCCCACCGCTGACGAAGCGACTAGCCATCAACGATTTTCTCGCTCAAGAAACGTACAAAAGATTTATTAGGTCCTGTGTGAGTATAACAGACACATAATTATATTAATAGTTGATCGCTGACTGTTCACACAGTCCGCGCCACGCCGGCGAGTACTGGTTTGTCGCTGCGACAAGAGACCGAACGCTTCATAAAAGAGTACCATACCTTCTCAACCAATTGCCTACTGATCTAAGAAGTCAGGAAATAACAGGTAAATTTGCCAAATTACTTAAGCAGTTCTTTTTCAGGAGCTTGTAAGCGATGTAAGCTGCCAAAGATGCGATGCTGCGATGTAAGTTGTATGCTTGAATATGAGGCTTTTGACAACGTTGGATGTGTATACTTTTAAGTCTCTTTTTTATTATTTTTTTATTTGTAATGTGCGTTTTGTTTGTGCAGAATAAACAATTTTTCTTTCTTTCTTTCTTTTCTTTATGTCATAATTGTTACTTTATACGAGTATGTTTGTTAGGTACTTTATAATTGCAATAAGTTGAAATTAAGTGTCCGCACTATTAAACCATATTTGTAATGCTGTTTGACCTATTCCCGCACACAAACCGTGAAAACGGTTTTGCGGGGCATAGATCTTAAGTTAAGTATGTTTTAAGAACTTTGTAAAGATAAATAAAAAAAAGAGATATCAAAGAGAGTAGGTACTCGCTCAGCGACGCTTGCTTGGCGGGCAGAACACTCGCTACACGAACTCGCTACGCGAACACGCACTCATACCAGCGAGTAATCGCTCGCCGCCACCGCGCACTAGCTGTTCGTTGCGTGTCACCTCGTTTTTAGTTGCAGCTCTACTCGCTTCTCGTTAGGAAGATGTGTAAAACATGCGAAGAACATTACGTATTACGTAAATGAATTCTAATCAAGACGTTTATTTCTCATAAATAGAGGAAATAATTGAAACCTGATTTACCAGTAAGTAATGTTAATCTAAGGAATTAATAATAAAGTAAGCTGACGTTGTACCTAGATACCTGTGGTAATTTTGCAATGGCGTTCTTCAATGCATCGACTATTATTTTACCGCAAACAAAATGCTACGCCGCGCTACTCTAAAAATTAAAAAAAAAAGAATTTAAATCTAACAAAATTAACATTAAAAACAACAATAAATAAGAAAAAATAAAATAAAAGACCTGTGCGAGGCCAAAAAGGCTCCTATCTCAGCATAAAACAGTTTTATTAAAATAAATTCCGCAGCGCTGGTATTCTGATAGGGGCCGCTGTGATGCCACAGCAATTTCTTACCTGCCACTAAAGCTTGCCAATTCCACTACATACGAGTGTACCTGGTGGATTTTTGAGACGGAGCAGTAAGGGCAGATACTTTAACCGTTGTACCTACAAAACTTTTTCAAGAGAATGTCTATAAACATAGAGAGTGGTAACGGCCGTGACTTACGAGTTGTAGGTCATAGATTCGATCCCAGACAGGCGCTTTACTTTGTGTAAATTATTTCATAACCACTGCTCTCAAAACGGTGAAGAAAAACATCGTGAGGAAAACCAAAAACCTTGGTTCCTAGAACCTAAAATTCTAAAGACATGTGACATCTACCAACCCGCGCTGGGCCCGCGTGGTGGATTACGGCCCACTCCCTCTCACCGAGAGGAGGCCTGTGTCCCAGCAGTGGGAACATTATAGGCTGATGATGATAATAAAATGCGTTTGACAATCATAATCATAACAATAGATAAGTTCTGGTAAACTTCTGGCAGAACATTTCATGAAAATATTATGGTATAAAATAAATACACACGACATAAAAAATACATAAGACAATACGACAATAAATGAAAACACTGACAATACTAATACCTACATAGGATTATTTTGAAACTCAAATAAAACCTAACATCGAAATTGAAAAGTTGATTGTTTCAAGCAATCTAAATAGCAGCGACGCGCGACGGGCCGACTATGGGCATACAAAAAATCTATCAAATATACCCAATGGTTTAGTCACTAGGCAAAGACTAGATATTAGGATTTTTTGTATGCAGACTGGGAACGTCTTAAACAAGGTGTAACAGAATAAACGCAAGTCCTGAAAGTAGTTTGCTCATAATTGACTACTGAATCCATTTCAGTAACTATTATTATAGGTATTTTTTTCAAAAATTATCTATTTTGCAATACTGACCGCAAATCGAACCAAAGAAAATTAAATCTTATTTCAAGGCAACAATACTCAATTTTAAATGCACAAAGTAAAGCTAGTGTCAACACGATTTTCTTAAAAATAATAGTTAGCTTTCAAAAAAATATTTTGGTAATTTGTATTACGCTTTTAACTCAATACTCTAATTGGGGTGTATGAGGTCTTGCGTTAATTATGTTACACATTGTATACGCAGTTTCATTTATAGTCGTATTTATTTTTCTCCACCATGTATACTTAGACCCAATCTGTAAAAGAGGCTCTAGTTTCAATTTAGTAAACATTGCAAGCACTGACCTTTCCATAAAGATCTTAGCACACTAACGTATTAGATACATACATAACGATCGCAATTTAATACACTAATTATCCTCTTCATACATCCAGGACCCAAACATCTGATAACTTATTGCTTTTGTAATTAAGCCCTTAAGGTGTTATGTCATTTAAAAATAACTCCGTTACCTGTTAATGAACTACTGAGCTCGTTTAGGAGAGTGCACTAATTGACTGGCTCTTCACCATGAACTAATTGTAAACTTGTGTTACAAAGCCAGTGGCAAAAGGCATTCCCATATAGCTACTACCTACGACTGGTTGGAATAAGATAAACCAACACTTTAATTATTGGAACCCGTTAGGTAGATCACACACTACAACGCCCCACGCGACGGGACGCGGGAAATGGATCTAAATTACCGCGTGGAAGCGCGCCGGGGCGCGTTATCTTCGCCCCGTCGCGTGGCGCGCTGTTGTGCGAGATCCGCCTTATCTGACGATTATAAGGAAACAGATTGAAAGTATTGTTTTCTTTTCTTAGTATGCGTACAATAGGGATGTGGGCTCTGCATGCATATTTTTCATAGAATTCGTCGTCATACCGACATCGCAGATCTACATCAATTGCTTGGTTACATCTCGATTGTTTTCAGTGATTGCAATGTCATTGCTGCAAAGCTTAAAGAAGGAATTTAGTACGCAGGTATAGTTACCAAATAATAATAGTAGCTATATTTCATCACGCCTGGTTTTCCTAATGGGTAAAGCAGAGGTGTACGGTCACCAAAAGTGATAAGTAACCAGGGTCGTTGGACATAGTTGTGGAGTTTAGTAAGAATCCAATGGGTGTTTTCAAACAAAATTTAATTTAATTAATAGAAAACAAACAGCTAATGTAGCAAATAAAATTTAATTCAAATAAATCAATTACAGGCGAAATAATATTTACATAATTTAAAAAGTCTTAAAACTATAATATGTACAAGTATATAAAAAAATAAAAAGTAAATCAAAGGGCATCGGAAAATTCATCCGCATCGCTGTCAACAGGAAAAGTGCCCAAAAGGCTGGCAGCATTGCCACGTTGCATGGCAATGCTGATTCTTTCGCCAAAAAATAGGCCGTCCCTCTGGTCACGTAAAGAGTCGACCAACCGATTGGCGATGTCTCGAAAAACTAAGTGGGCACTCGGACCCCATGGCCCTAGTGTTTCAACCCCAAACGGCTCAAACACATAAGTCCCTTAAAGATGTGAGTATTTGCGCCGTTTGAGATTTTCCGCACCTGCAGCAGCCGCCCCAGCACAGCCCGCTGTGCTAGGAAGATGGGAAGGCGCAAGGGTGTCGACACACGTTACAACCCACACCAAAGGCCTACCTACCTTCCAAGGCATTATGGTCATTCCGTCTGGTCTCTTCCCATCGTCGCGTGCCAAGCCTTTGGGTTCTAAGACAGCTGGCACCCCGGCGGTGACAAGAGCACGACGGATAATGTCATTGATGCTGGCGTGCCGTGCTATCCGGCCTGCGCTCTTACTGCAGGATAGGCTATGGTGTCCAAGGCAGTCGACTCCTTCACCGCATTGGCACTTGGCAGCGATGTGGAGCCACGCAAGGAGCGCCCAGATGCAGACAAGTAGCGAGCCGGAAGGTGGTGTCACCCAGCATAGTGCCTATGTTGGGTGACGGTAGCGCCTGAAGCCAGAGGCCCGACTCCCATTCACCCACAGCCAGCAGGCGGGCACGCTCGGCAGTATTGGTGGACGTATAAAAAAAAAAAACGAAAGCATCCATCGGTTTCTCACAAAACTTCAACTATATCCCACGACCTTGGTTACTTATCTTTTTTTTTGACCTTGGTTACTTATATTTTACACCCACATCTTGCCAGTTATGTTTAGGCCTTATGTAATAGGGCTACCAGGCTATTGCCATCAACCGGCCACAATTCAAAGTCCAGGCTGCTACTGAGAAATTCCTTATTGAAACACCCAATAACACTTTGCCTGACCTGGGAATAGAACCCGAGACCTCATGTACAACAGAAGCGTTTGCGAATTATAATAGTAGCTAATAATGTTTTAATTTTAATGAGTATGCAACATCGGTAAATTCTAAAATAATATTGTAAGAGAGCATTAAATATTTACACTTTTTGTCATCGATATGAAAAAAAAGCCGTTTTGAATAGGTGCCTTCTAGCTATCGATATAATGTTAAAATAAGAGAATTTTAAATATCAATATTTAAATAACAAACATACCAATAGGACTCAACACTCTTCCCTGTGACACGCCATTCAAAACTGCTCCACAAATTGACCCAAATAATTTCTTATTACGTTTTGTTTCTTTTTAATTACGATGGCATTCGGAACCTACATTTTAGCTTCTTTTTCCATAACCTCAACCTTTTCCCATAATTTATTAAACAGGACAGTGTGGTGATTTAGGGAGTCAAAGGCTTGTCGCGTCCTTCAAGAGACTACCTTTTGCGGATTCAAATTTGAATTATATTTACTTTACTTATAAAACAACCGGTTGGTGCAGTTGGTAGCGACCCTGCCTTCTGAGCCGCTAGTCCCGGGTTCGATCCGGACAAGTCAAACATTTGTGTGCATGAACATGTCTGTTTGACCTGTGTCTGGGTGTATATGTATATCAGTCATCAGGTTACCGTAGTACAGGTTCTACCTAGTTCAGGACCTGAAGACTTTGTGTGGATGTTGTCTCATAAAAAATAAAATATATATATACTGCAAAGTGCGTTATTTGCTTTGACACATTACTTTAAAAAAAAATACTGCATTAGAAAAATCATGGGCTATGGTCTTATTACAAAATAAGGTTTTTCTTAGACCACTTGCCATATTTTTCGGTTTTGGGAAAATTCATCAACTTCAAAACTGATAACCGGATAATTAACTTAGTCCGGTCTTAGGTTGTCAATTTTGTATTATGAGCTTTACTAAAGTCGGCATAAAGTTCGAAATACAACAACTGGATCGAAGCTTTAGACTCGGGCTAAAGTTTGATCGTGTTTTTTTGTATATAATACGACAGATAGTGGCTAAATAATAACACCTGCACGGGTCGGTCGAAGGTTAAGCTACGCTTGTCGCGGTCAGTCCGTGGATGGGTGACTATCCATTACATATCGAGATTCCCTCCGTGCCGCGGAAAGCACGTTAAGCCGTTGGTCCCGGCTGACATCCGTAGACCTTTGACAGTCGTTACGGGTAGTCAGGAGCCCAATAGTCTGACAACCAGTCTTACCAAGGGGTATCGTGTTTCCCAGTAACTGGGTTGTGGAGATCAGATAGGCAGTTGCTCCATATAAAATACTGCTATTTAGCTGACTCCGGTTAGACTGGAAGCCGCCGCCAACATGGTAGGGAAAGGGGGCTAGGCAGATTAATAGAAAAATCATAAGTAGGTCGGTACAAGAAACGTAATCTGTTTTTCTGTAACCACGGCACAGAAGTACCGCTCCTTACACAATTAAGATAAAACTTACATACATATGGTCTATTTTGAAAACAATAGGCTTGTTTCCAATCAGTTTCTAGGGCATACTAATAAATATCTGGGACATAGTCATGTTATTGTATACCTACATGTTTAATTTTGCAGTGAAAACCCAATTATTCATGTTTATACAAGTGTGTTCTGGCAAGACTAACTAATTGTTTGAACCTATTTAAATTATATACGTACATATAATATATTATATTAATTATATGTTCGTATTATAATACTAATTAGGTATGTAATAATTTGTTTCGCACTTTTTATTTGTTTAATTTATATTGTTTATTATTTTGGAGCGGCTTGTTTATTTACAGAAAATGGTTGTATTTTCTGCTCTTTTGCTAATATAAATGGCAAGATTTATTGTAAATAAGCTGGTCGTGCTCGGCGTCGCCTGGGGTGAATTTCATACAAAAATAGTAACCGAATTTCCAACTTACCCAGTGGATTTTCCAAAAAAAAACCTTTCATACAAAACTAGTCCTCCACAACAAAAAAAGAATTAGCCAAATAAGTGCAGCCGCTTTGAAGTGATGCTCAGAGAAACGTTTTTGGCAATTGTATTTTATTTATATAGATTACATACTATACCTACTCCAGAAGTAACCACGCTGAATATCAGCAAACCGATTCTTCGATATAATTAATACGGAGTAGGTACAAAACTGACATTTTGAATAACCCATCAGTGCTCTTGTCGAATTGAGCACGAGCAATGTAGGTATTAGCAGGTAGTTTTAAAGGTAAAATCACTCCAGGCATAGCTAATCTTGTACCTATATCTATTATGAATATTTTATTTTACTCAGCTTAGCTATTCATAACCAATTATACGCTTCTGTGCCGAATCGTACATCAATCAATGTAATCGACAGAGTCCTCTAGACGATGCCAGTTCACAAATCAGAAACGCGAAAATTTTGTCAGTTTAAACCAAAGAGACGACCGCTATTCTTCCGAAAGCTAATTACTATCAGGACTAGGCAAATCAGGTAAGCGATAATGTGTCATTTTGGAATCGGAAGCCTGTCGAATGGTTGTGAATAGCTATGCTGTTATTCTTGTTGTTTTTGCTCACACTAAACTTATTATACCTAAATTTGGTTGAAACACTATACGTAAAATCGCAGCTCGAGCCCTCTAAAATGTAACACACAGTTGTTCAAACATGTTGCCTATGTAACAAAAGTAACATTAGTAATTTTAAGCTCTTTCCACAGAAAGATATACTGAACAAAGAAGGAAGAGTGAATGAGATGAATGATGTGACGAACGTGTGATAGTGATGTGTGTGCGGTGGGTCGGATATTGAAGACGGCGATTGTGTGGTGAACGTAGATTTCTAAGGCTTTCGTAGGTTTTTTGATTTATTTTTCCTTGTTTTTTTTTAGTGTGATTCATGATGTTGGGGCTAGATAACCAGGGGAAGAGGGTGAATCAGGAAATGAAAACAAGGTTGTCAGCGCCCTTTGCTCTCTGCGCTGGCGTATGGGTAACCACTTTAGAAGCGACCGATGCGCAGAGACCTGATCATATTTACGCAGATTAAAACTAATCGAACACGGTCAAATTTGTCGAGGAGACCTGCATTCAGATCATAATAGCACACAACCATAATCGATGATAGGGAAAATTAAGGAATGATAAATGATTGTATTTGTTTATGTAGGTTTGTACAACACTTTTACACGTCAATCGTATTTAAAAAACCAGATGAGGTTGGCGTTTCCTATCTGACTACTCTGAGAAGAAAGGCCGAAACAAACTCAGAGGTTACAGTATCTTTTAAAGTCCAGACAAAATCTTGGTCAAATCATGTGAAGGCTATGCAGATCGGTGCCTGAAATGGTCTTTTGCGGAAAGAACCACACAGATTGAGTGGACCTGTCCAGTCAGTGCACGCAATTGTCAGTAATCGTGCAGCTCATCTCAGAACTTAAGGAGCTCAACGATTCGACGGACAATACCAAAGAAAGGACATTCGGGTAGGCCGCATATACTACTCAAACTGCCAGAACATGATTAAAACTGGAACAATGACACACATAGTCCCCACATTCATAATAATTAAAATATATAATACTTTATACAGTAAATATTAATGTCATTGTATATGTAAATAAGTATAGATACATAAAGCAAAGATTAAAAGTAAAATAGTTAGCTAAATAAAATTAAAATAAATTAACATTCCCTGTGTTTTATTGGAGCAGCTCAATCAAAAGCCTTTTTATCCTCCATATAGTCTTTGACAGTATAATAGGCATTCTGGCATAGTTTCCTCTTTATAAATGATTTGGATTTATTATGGCTTAGTTCTTGTATGTGGCTAGGAAGTTTATTATAAAAACTTATACCATTGGCATCTAAACGAGCCACCTACTTTCTTGAGCCTGGTTGTAGGAACAACAAATTTGTGTTGTAGGACTTCGTGTTCGTTTTTTCAATCGGTACAGAGCCCGCAGCGTTCCGGCAACCTTCCGGCTTACCCTAGCGACTTGAGTATGCCAATTCAGGGTACTATCAATGTGCAAGCCTACGCCCTTCATGTCAGAGCTAAAACGAACGACCGTACCATTAAAGAAAACTGGTGGCAAGGTTGTACCATCCACCTTGCTAATACTACGAAAACTGCCAATGATGATCACCTGACACTTCGTAGGGTTTACAGCTACACCAAATCTGTCAGCCCAGATTTTTATGGCTATCAAGTCCCTATTTAATTTGTGGATAGCGTCAGATAATTCAAACTTCCCAGGACAGTAAAACTGCAAGTCATCTGCATACAGATGATACGCACACTGAAGTTCGGAAGTTATAAGATTAATAAAAATAGAAAACAGAAGAGGAGAAAGTATACCGCCTTGAGGAACGCCAATTTCCTAGTCACAATAGCAAGAAGAAGAATCCCCAATATGAACGGACTGCTGACGTTTCAGAAGGTAAGTGGAGAACTATTAAGACAGAATGGCTAACAGGATGTCATGACTGACGGTATTAAAGGCATTCGAGAAATCAACCAACACTAGAGCAGTAACTTAGGTGTCTTCCAGTCCTACCCTTATATGGCCAGTCACTTTAAGGAGGGCGGAAACAGTACTGTACCCAGTACCCAGGCCAAAGCCCAGATTGAAGAGGACTAACGATTGAGTTACGATGAACAAAATTTGAGAATTGGACACAGGCCTCGAGCACTTTGGATAGAAAGGGAAGGATAGAAATTGGACGGAAGTTAGTAGGAAGAGAGGGATTAGAAACCATAGATAGTGGATGAACATTGGCTTTGCGCCAAAGGGAAGGGAATACTCCGGTGTAGAGGTATGAGGACGCGTTAGACCCGAAATTAGAGACGAGAGTTTTTTGCTTGGTTAGACGATCCATGATAGAAACGGTGAAAAAATGCCGGTTGAGCTTGTCTAAGTTAATTGAATTTTGCTACTTTTATGCAGAAGAAGATTTTAACATATCGAGGTACTAGCTGTACCGTGGTACGCGTGGTGTGCGTGGTAGAGTAGGCGCATAGGACATAGACAGTGGCCTTGCTTATTGCTTCTATGGGATTTTTACAAGAGGAAACGCAACACATTCTGTGCTCAAGTTGACGCGCGTTGACGGAGGCACAGACCTACTAACTAGGTACGAAAAAAATTTTGGTAAACTAAAATCGCATGGAATTCCTCATAGAATCCCTCCACCAGGCGACACTGAAACGCACACTCACACTGTCCGCCAATCCTGCAGGGGTATTGCAAATCATAATTGGCTAGGTACCTACCTACTTATTTTTCTACTGTAACAGTAGTTTTGGCCAAGGCAACATCGTGTAGATCTGATGACAACTTGCATGTGCCTTGCAGGGTCTTTGGCCTCAAGTCATGGAAGCGCGAATTTCCGCGATTTTCGCGCCTTTCTTTAAAAAAACAGCTTTGTTCCATGGAAATATTGTACACTTTTTCTCTCTAATACCGCTATAATATAAATACAAAACGAGCGAGCCTTACAATAGTCGCATATGTAACATCTGACATCTCACCTTGGTAATAAGCAAAACATTAACAGTATATCCTAAAACAAATGATTCAGGTATTATTTGAAATGATTTTTCGTAACGAAGAATAATTATTTTTAATGAAAATTGTATTTTATTTAGTTAAAACTAGGAGTAATGCAATTTTTCTCGTCACACACACGCAACTGTTGGCTGACAGTACCAATCTCTCGGAAAATGGGTTGGTACTATCTGACGGCCAACCACTGGCCAACTCTACCACCGCGCGCGCTCATTGGTCAAATCAAATAGCGCGGGCTTCTCCGGCTTCCTTTTACACACTTCCGTCGCATTTCACGAAATCACTCCCACAGATTGCAGGAAAGCGAGAGGAAAGATATTACACATTAAAAACGAAAACTTTTTATGTTCCTGTAACAACCGAGATTACAGGAAGCGATGTAAGTTTGCGGTCTGCGAGAAACAAAACACCATAGTTATTATAAATAATGTTACCAGCAATTAACGATAGACACTTTGAAACTCTGAGAAAGCTTACCTACACTAGTTTGCATTTGCAATGGAGCTTCATAGCACTCAGACATTTATGTGACATCCACTAAACCGCACTGGGGCGCGCGTGATGAAATACGGCCAGCTCCCTCTCACAAAGAGGAGGCCCGTATCTCAGCAGAGGAAACGTTATAGACTGACTAAGTGAGTATATGCTTATGCTTTTAGTATTCCTGTATTTGATGTTGATGGTCACATTTGACATTGAGACAGACTGATTCATGTAGACCAGTTTGCAAAAGGTTGAAAATCTTAACCCTACCTTCACTATACAAGCGGCAATGATGATAAAACGCGATATACATAAGTATGAAGCGTTGAGAAGTGCGAGACACAAAACTGAACTTAAAGGCATTAAGGGGCCGTGCACGAAATCGACTGATTTGGAACAATTTAATTAAAAATTGAATTATTTGTAGGAAACGGAGAAATTATTTAAACAAAATCCTTTGTGATTCGAAAAGTTGAGTTCTTTGTTTTGCATGTGGCTGAAAGGGATTATTCAAATAAGTTAAGTATTCATGGAAAATCACCAATATTCGCAACAAGTTTTCCAAAAAACGACGCGAGACTGACGATTGATAATTTTTTTAATAGAAACTACGTTTGATTTTGAACATTCAAAAATATCATCAACATCATTATATGGTCTACTTGCACGTGGCTGGACTACTTTTTTCAACTTTGATACTAAATATAGCTGAAAAATAACGTTGAAAAAACCTATTTTTTTAAACAAACCCTGTCAGTGATGCATTTTTTCCTACTATTGAGCAAACCTTTTCAAGAAATTTAAAAATCACACGTTAATCTTTAGCTAATCATAAAATAAAATTAAAATCTCATTTTATGATAATACAATATTTTCATTAAGTAAATCGTAGTAATTTTCGATTTACTTAATAGATAGTAATTTTCGAGAGCGCAAAAGTGATGAAACTTTTATCAGGTGCTGTGGCTGACCCTTTTTTTTTTTTTGTGGGTGGGAAATCATCAAGTAACATAATCATAAGGGCGTGTCAGACTCTTGCTGACTAAAACCCACCCGTGTTCCTTCAGTTGCCTGTGCCAGGGGCCACGGTAATCCTCTTGGAGTTTTCCGCAACCCTGTGGCTGACCCGAATGGTTTAGCGCCACGAAAACTGTACTTTTGTAGTCACACAGATATAATGTTTCAATTATTTCCAGCTTTCTCAAAATTAGATAAGAAATTGACAAAAGAGGGTTTTTTGCGTGCACGGAGCCTTAAATGTAGAACAGTAAAATTTAAATCGAGTGTATTTGGTGTTGGAGTTAAAATCTATAACAAGCTACCAAACTGTATCAAGAATATCTGTTCATTAAAAGTTTTTAAATTGAAGCTAAAAGAATTTCCCCTAAGTAAAACATATTATTCAATTAATGAATTTCTAACAGACCGAATTATTGACTAAACTTGTTGTTGACTTATTTCATGTGAATTTTATGACCGTAATAATTATGTCTTCTAATTAATGTTAGTATGAGGTTGACTAAAACTTGACATGTTAAACTTATTTTATTTTGATTTGATTTGTTTGTACTTATTTAATGTAAATCGCATGACCAAAATAATTATGTCTATTAATAATGTCTGATGAGGTTGACGCAAAATTGACATGGTACTTAAACTTATTTTTCTATTTTATTTTTTGACTTATTAAACTAAATAGTATGTCCCTAATAATTGTGTAAGAATTAATGTAAAATGAGGTTGACTAAAACAGCCGCTGCAATGGATAACAACCACTAACCAATTATGAGTGTAAGTTATTATTATTCTTTATTTTAACATAACCAATAACATTGACATACAGGCTACCAACTTATTAATATAAATATTGTACACCCAATGGGTATGTTACAGTGATACATGAATACTATTGTAAGATCTCTCTATTTACCTGTGACAAACAATAAATAAATGAATTGAATTGAATTTTTTTCTGGAAAAATCCAATGAATTGTACAACTGAAACACTTCACCGCTGAAAAGTAAAATTAAAACAATGAAGAGGAAACTGAACTTCCGAGATAATATTGAATCAAAAGGTAATTTTCCAGATCACCATTGTGTTACAGAGCAAGCGGTTTCAAATATACGAAACATTACTCTTGGTTATAATGAATCAAATTATATAAAGCATCACGCTTGAATTACCTACTTGCAGGTGAGACGTTACAGAAGTGAGCTATTTTCAACATTCAGTCAGCCTTCTTCTGCCTGCCTATAACGTTTCACAGCCTATAACGGACACAGGCCTCCTCTCTGTGAGAACTGATTTATTTCTGTAAATAGGTTTGCACAAACACTTTTACACGTCAATCTTATTTAAAAACTAGATGAGGCGGCGTTTCCTATCCGACTACTCTGATAAGAAAGGCCGAAACAAACTCAGAGGTCACAGTCTCTTTTAAAGTCAAGTCAAAATCAAGTGAGGAGACCATGTAGATTGGTGTCACACAGAATTGAGTGCATTTGTCAGTTAACGTGTAGCTCAAAGTTGTTACAAAGTTACTAATATGTATGTATACGTTGATATTTGTTTCGAAATTAAATGATATATATTTTTAAACGTGTTCGAAATGAATTTCGGTAATTATGAAGATAAAAAACGTTTTATTTCCATATTTCTAAAGAGCACAACTACCTACATCATGACCTAGACAAATTTTCTAAGGAACAGGAAGTACCAAAATATGTTTATAAAACTAGAGATAAAACATGAATATTAACTATGGTTACTAAATTTAACTAAGTATAAAATTATAAACGAGGTAAGTATATGTTCATATGAACTTGAACAAATGCGTTATTTAAAAAAGTAGGCAAAGTCTCGATTTCGAAAATCTCGAAATCTTGTAATCTCTCCTGACTGCCGGAAGAGATCTCGAATGGCCAATCCCGACTTGAGATTGCATTCCCTAAGCGTAACACCGTCATCTACAATTTTTTAAAGTATTGTTTCAGTTTCCAGTATGTTCATTTGAAAGTTATTATGTGATACGTAGTTACGTGCAGAACAACCGTTCTTATGGTGTAGGTAATGCAATGTTGCTAGAACTGAATTGAATTTGTACTTCAGAGAGTGTGCGCAGGAGCTCCACGAGTTGATCCCACCATCTACCTTCCACATATACCCCGTCAGCCTTCAAAGCAATTGTGAACAGGCATCTTCTGGGCACGCTCGTGCCATCGTAAGACCTTATGCATCACGTTCCATCAGGCGAGGTCGAGGACAACAGCGTCTGCTCTTAACTTCGATATCGCCTGGAAAATGGGTCTGCGAATGTCATCTGCGAAAAGGGGTCTCCAATTCGCGATAAAAAAACATAAGCCAATAGTAACTATAACACAGTGCGATTGCACAGACTTTTACGGTAGGTACATTTATAGGTTATAAAAGCTGTTGCAAAGGAAAAATCGTATGTAAGGCCAATTCCCGTAATTAAAAACGTTCAAATTCAAGTCGCAATCTCATCTCAGCGACAGTCTAATGTGAAAAATTTAGGTAAACGCTATACAATTTTTAACAGATTGACACTGAGATTAGAATGCGAACGTTCTTAAAAATACGGGAATTGCCCCTCTGGTCTATATAGTCGCCAGCACATCAGAGGGGTAATTCTCGTAATTCGCAATTTAATCTCAGTGTCAATATGTCAAAAATCCCTCTAATTTCCCCACATATTTAACAAGTTTTTGACATTGATTGAGAGCTGAGATGAGATTGCGACTAGATTTTGAACGTTTTTAATTACGAGAATTGGCCTTCAGGTTATACGAAACTGTCAAATTTCTCCAAATGATTTTAAACCTTAAAATGTTAAAGATTAAGTTCAAAATCGAATTAGAAAACTTGTCAGTTTGTGGTAACTTGACCCGCTGCTGTGTGTACGTAAGAAATATTATAAATTTAAAAAAACGATCCAATTTACGTTACGTTTGCGTCGCGCGACCGTCCTATGGCCACGATGCGTGAAAATTAGAAAGATAACTCGTATTATGGGGTACAATACAATCTTTAATGTTGTTAGTTGCCACTTTAATTGCCCTTAAAGGGCACCGGTTGTGAACTTCTGACACCTCGCTTGTCAGTCTGACGCCTAACCGTTGGATTATTGCCACTTTTACACGAGAAGATGAAAGAAAGAAAGAAAGAAAAGAAAGAAAAATAGATGTATTTGTCACAGAAACACGTGCATACAAAAAGATAATTAGCTCTAATAATTAAGAAAAAAGTAAAAATAACAAAGAGATCTCTAATCACGAGCACAAAACAGAAATCGTCGACAGCTGCACGTCATGACTGTGACAAGAAGGCTTCCACTCAGCATGATGCTGTGCTATGGGGGACCCACAGCACAGCGCTGATTTTCAGTGGTTACCCAAGTGGTTACCGCAAGATTGCCTTCTGACTTCAACTGTAAACATACATACATACACTCACGCCTTCTTCCCATGTGGGTAGGCAGAAAATACAGAACGCCACCTACTAAGATCCTTACACACTCTTTTTGCTTCGTTTACGCTCAAACATTCTGGTCATACACGCACGCCGGTTACGATTACTACGTCAAGAACCTACCGCTTTTATTAATTAAACGGCCACAAAGCTAGACTCCGGGACCACTGTGAATTATAGAATAGGATTAGCCAACAATTATGAGTAGTAAGTACTTAAAATCGGTATCAAGAAACATTTATTTTAATTAGGCGCCCAAAACGCCCGCCCTTTGCCACTTCCTAATGTTTAAGCTGGGAAGAAGTGGCGCAACAAACTCCCCAGCAAAACAGATCTGCTTTTCCGTCCGTCTCCAGATGTTTATTCAAATTAGCCTGCACTTTATAGACGTCAACATTACATTAGACCCACCCCCGAAACACCCGCCCTTCGCCACTTTCCTAGTGTTTAGTAGAACCTGGGCCTACTTTTCCGTCCATGTCCAGATGATTCGCGACAAAATCAACAGTTACTTAAACAAAGGTGGAGAGTTATCGAAAAATAAATTTCCCATAGGTTTGATATTTACAAAACATTAAACGTAGTGCATGATTGTCCGTTTAACCAATTCTCATAACGATGTATTCACGCATAATTTGTAAAATGTGTTTCTTAAGAGGGCTATCACAATTTTTCTTGTATTTGAGTGTTTGAAGAGTCTCACACTCAAATACAAGAAAAAAATTGATATTTATTTAGAGCACTCCCGAGAGAAATAATCAAACTTTTACGGGCATATTTTTTTTAAATAGGTACACAAAATTACTAAGAAATTCCTGACGGACAAACTCAACAACACTTTGCTCGACCTGGGAAACGAAAACCCAGGACCTCACGCACTGCATGCTTGCGATCACTAGACCAACGTGGTTTAAATGAACTTGGCAAAAGCTGATACCGAAGAAAGAGCTTTCTGTTTCAATCTACACAGTCAGACAGATACATTTTAATCTATAAACATTATGAATTAAAGTCGCTTATCGTGTGTGAATATGTAACCGCGTTGTTCTTCTGAACTACGCAATTCATGATGCGGTTTCCACCATCATTTACTGCAGCACTCAGAGACGTCACTTGAAATTAATCAATCATTAACTTTATTTAACCATCTTGGCACATGTCACCAAGCTTGAAACGTTTTCATTCTGACATACTTTTGACACCTGACAGCGTTCCAATGTATACTGGTCAGTTAAAGCAAATGATTGATTAATTTTAAGTAACGACTCTGAGTACCGGGGTTAGAGAATTTATTCCGGAAGGTTTTTTAACTATGTCATAATAAATCATTAATTTAAATCTACGTTTAATAAAAAAAATCTCGATGTTTTGTCAAGACATAAAAAGCTAGTTACCTATAAAATAAAAATAAATCTAAGTAATCATGTAAGAATAGTATTTTTATAAAGTCTTATAAAAAACCAAGATTTCAGCTAAAAACTGGAAACTGTTGACGACATTTTGAAGAAGCCACGGGACGTGAATTTTAATTAATGATATTGATACTGTTGATTGTCAAAAAGATTAAGTAAGTACTATTTAAATTTCGGTTTTATTTGAAGGAAGTTTGTAATTAAAGTTTTCCACATAATTAGGTACTTATAGGTATTATACTATTAACTGCTGAAACGGCTCGCTAGGTATTACAAAAACTTACATTTCCTATTAACAAAATTAAACCCATTAAAACGATTACCTGCCTCAAGTTGCGTAATTATTTTTAACTATTGGGGGAAGCTTCCTCGGCAGTGTGACTGTAAGGCTATGCTCAGACAAAACAAATAAAAGGATAGATATATTAAAACTAAAACTTACTCAAACTAGCAATCACAATCTGGTTGAATTTACTTCCTTCCGCACAATATTTCTTCATCGTATATTTCAACATTTTTAGGTACTTTTTTTCAACTTGGCACTATGTCTTACGAAAATGCACAGACTATAAAAAAGCACGGGCCACCGCTCGTCGCCCGTTACTGAAGCCGAATGGCCGACAACTGCCTTCCCGCCAACCGGCATGTATTTGTTTAAAACTGTAATCTCAAGTTGAAGCTATGGCCGGCCGTACCTATAAAATGTAAGGCAGTGTGCGAGTCAATAAAAATCGAGTCGAAGATAGATTTTTCGGTAGTGCTGTCAGACGCTGGCTGAACACCTATAAGATTTTATCGAGGTCCATTGATTTTAGGATCATCGGAACTATTTGGAACTACTATTACAACTTACTTATCTTTTTTCGCATCCCTTAGTAAAGTAATTTTATTGAATATAATTTTATTTTAATGATTACAAATTCAGGGGTGTTACTTAATTCTAAACTCGCCAAACTTATACGTTTGTTGGCGTATTCTTAAAAGTACGTTTTGTATTCCTAAGGATCTTATCATCCTATTCATAGCAGTCATAGCTTAAGCCTGTCCCAGAAGTGGAAACGTTAAAGGCTATAACTTTAGCGTTCCCATCTTTAACGTTCCCAGTTCTGGGACACAGGCCTTCTATGAAATATCTATTAGAGGGAGTGGGCTAAAGTCCACCATGCGTCTTAGGGTCAGCTCACACCGAGACGCGACGCGACGCGACGCTGCGCGCACATTTGAAAAGAGCGACTCAAAATACAACTTTATTTTCTACACGAAAAGATACACATTTCATTGTGAGAATTGCGCGGCGCAGCGCGGCGCAGCGCTGCGCCGCGCTGCGCCTCGCGGCGTAGAGCGACGCAGCCCGTGCGCGCGGCGTGCAGGAGCGGCGCTGCGCAGCGCGACGCCGCGAGGCGCAGCCGAGGTCACCGTGGCGAACTATTTTCGTCCAGACTTCGTGTAGAATTGATGCAGTTCGGTCGAGTGCTCGAGTGAAATTATAATGATAGACTGGGATCTTGTTATAATCGGACTTCTCGCAGAAGAGGAAGAGGAAGAAGAAAACAAAAATAAAATTAAAAAGAAGACATCACACAGGAGTATTTGGGTGCATAATTTGTGGAGAAATAGAATAATTCATGGTGAATTTCATACCTTGGCTTTGGTTTAATGCTCTAAGCTTGGCTTATGACCACCTTGCCAATTATCCAGAAAAATTTTATGATTATTACATGCAAATGGTAGAGTGCGGGTGGACGGGCGGGGCGGGTGATCGTGGCGAATGCAGCTACACGTTCCGCTGCGCCGCGCGGCGTCTCGCTGCGCAGCGAGACGCCGCGCGGCGCAGCGAGGCGTCGTGTTGCCAACGATTTCAAGATGCGCCTCGCGACGTTGCGCTGCGCCGCGCGGCGCAGCGCGAAATCACTGGTCACGTCGCGTCGCGTCGCGTCGCGTCGCGTCTCGGTGTGAGCTGACCCTTATTCATTTGATCAAAAGCCTTCAACCAACGGCTTAAAAGGCTGCCGGTCGTTTCGGCTGTAGCTGCGCACCATTTTTTGCTTGACAGTTATGATCCATGTTTATGAATTCCACGTGCTCATAACATACCTACTAATGTTTATTATTCCAAAGGACTTACTATAAATATTGTAGTACTTACTTGCCAACTTCCACGAGGCATTGGTCTAGTATACTAGCAGTCCTCGGTTCGTTTCCCCAATTCATATTATTTTTTCGAGTATTCTGCTGTCACAGCAGTTCAGGTTATCATTATGGTAAGAAAGTAAATATTATAATAAGATAGAATTATGTTTAATTGACCTTACCAAATAATTATATGTACCTAAAACTATAACAGACTGATCTCAATAAAATAAAATGTTACATTTACTTATTTAATGTTGATAACATATATTAGTTTAAAAATTGCCTAATGTTAATTTGTGTTTTGAATTTAATTTTTATTTTAAGGTTTACCTATACTTTTTGCTGTGCCCTACAGGGTCCATAACTGTACCTTAGCTTTAAGCCATTGTAACATCTCTTAAACATTATGGAATGCAAATAAATATGAATATGAATAAGAAAGTATGTACCTAATCATTTATTTACCAAAAAACTTAGCCTAGGTATCATGCCGTCTGATAAGGACCAGGCCCGGGTCAACAGCCTGTTGTGTTCCACGCGCACCTCAAAGAGATGTCAGCACCAATGACGGGGTCCGCTAGGGCCGATGCCTGCTAGGGTTGCGGGAAAGTCCGAGAGTGTTACCGTGGCCCCTGGCACAGGCAACTGAAGGAACACGGGTGGGTTTTAGTCAGTAAGAGTCTGACACGCCCTTCCGCTGCGCCCAGGGCGGGAGAAGTTATTTTATAATTTCCCACCTTCAAAAAACAAAGCCTACGTATCATCAGTGTTGCTTCATTTTTGTAACTGTAAAAAATTTTTTGAAATCATCGTTCATTATGGGATGGGTATGAGTATCACAGATGAGCAAGACCCCTGCCCTTCAAACTAGGACACTCCTGTGGAAGGAGTGTACTTTAGTGGGATTGACACGTTTTACAAAATATTTATAATTGCGTTATAGTTCTGATGTTAACATATTTATTGAACGGGTTTAATGGCTTATTGTAAGGAGTGGTTGCGTGAGTGTGTTGCTGTGGAGTTAAACTGACGACAAACGGTAACGATACGGTGACGGTAAGTTGACGACACGGTTGGCGCAGTGGTTAAGCGATTGACTGCTGTGTTACGTGTCGCGGGTTCGATCCCCGCACGGAACAAATATTTGTATGACCTGCAAGTAGTTGTTCCGGGTCTGGCTGTTTGTTTATGTGAGTTTAAATGTTTGTAAACGCACCCACGATAGGTACAGGAGAAACTCCTAGTGTGGGGCAATGTTTTATTTAAAATAAAAAAAGTAAAAGAAACTAGTCAGTTGGGGTTTGTGTGGTATCAAGGAAGTGAAAAGTTAGGTATTTTAGTCGTTAATCCGTAGAATAAATGAGTTCCTCTGTATCATAAAACATTAGATACAAGAGCTCAAGCATTACTTTAACAATTTTCTTTTTAATTCGGAAGGCTTTAGAATAATATTGTTGATTTGTTTTGAAGCATAACGGATGAAATGTGGGTGTACTAAGTATAGGTACACCTCTGCCTAACTCTTCGGGATTACATCAGGCTTGAAGTTATATTAAGTGGTTTTGAGGTTTTTTTATATTATAGAAGCATACCTACTGGTAGCACGGTACCTACCACTTATTTTATATTAGAGAAGCATAACTACTGGTAGCACGATACCTACCACTTAATTTATATATAGAAGCATACCTAATGGTAGCACGGTACCTACCACTTATTTTATAATAAAGAAGCATACCTACTGGTAGCACGGTACCTACCACTTATTTTATAATAAAGAAGCATACCTACTGGTAGCACGGTACCTACCACTTATTTTATAATAAAGAAGCATACCTACTGGTAGCACGGTACCTACCACTTATTTTATATTAGAGAAGCATAACTACTGGTAGCACGATACCTACCACTTAATTTATATATAGAAGCATACCTACTGGTAGCACGGTACCTACCACTTATTTTATATATAGAAGCATACCTACTGGTAGCACGGTACCTACCACTTATTTTATAATAAAGAAGCATACCTACTGGTAGCACGGTACCTACCACTTATTTTATATTATAGAAGCATACCTACTGGTAGCACGGTACCTACCACTTATTTTATAATAAAGAAGCATACCTACTGGTAGCACGGTACCTACCACTTATTTTATATTATAGAAGCATACCTACTGGTAGCACGGTACCTACCACTTATTTTATAATAAAGAAGCATACCTACTGGTAGCACGGTACCTACCACTTATTTTATATATAGAAGCATACCTACTGGTAGCACGGTACCTACCACTTATTTTATAATAAAGAAGCATACCTACTGGTAGCACGGTACCTACCACTTATTTTATATATAGAAGCATACCTACTGGTAGCACGGTACCTACCACTTATTTTATAATAAAGAAGCATACCTACTGGTAGCACGGTACCTACCACTTATTTTATAATAAAGAAGCATACCTACTGGTAGCACGGTACCTACCACTTATTTTATATATAGAAGCATACCTACTGGTAGCACGGTACCTACCACTTATTTTATAATAAAGAAGCATACCTACTGGTAGCACGGTACCTACCACTTATTTTATATATAGAAGCATACCTACTGGTAGCACGGTACCTACCACTTATTTTATAATAAAGAAGCATACCTACTGGTAGCACGGTACCTACCACTTATTTTATATATAGAAGCATACCTACTGGTAGCACGGTACCTACCACTTATTTTATAATAAAGAAGCATACCTACTGGTAGCACGGTACCTACCACTTATTTTATAATAAAGAAGCATACCTACTGGTAGCACGGTACCTACCACTTATTTTATAATAAAGAAGCATACCTACTGGTAGCACGGTACCTACCACTTACGTGTTGTCCATTCCCATGTCATATTTTTATTCGGTAATTCTGTTTACTCAGTAGTTCGGATTTATACAGGATTATTGATAATGTGGCGGCAATCCATTAAGAGAATGTAGGGGAGGTCATTTGCAACCAAATGACCCCTTATGGCCCCTATGCAAATGTCAACCATTTTTCAGTAAATTGACATTTTATATTTTGTTAAGATATTTGGTACCTTATTGTATCTCGTTAGATAGCTGTGAAGCTGTACATACTTTTTGAATGCTCTGCCGATAATGTATATGCATGTTTTTTTTGCAGAAATCAACTATTTTAGCCAAATAACTTGCTCAAAATGATGAAAATTATGTGCTCTGATTTAATTTAAATTAAGATAATTGTCTATTTATGGTTGATTATTATGTATTGAAGTAGAAGCAGATAGTAATAAAAACAAAACGCATTGTTTTTTTTAATAGGTATTTTTACAAAGTTGTATACCGCCAAAAAAATATAAAGTGTCAAATTACTCGAAAATGGTTGACATTTGCATAGGGGTCATAAGGGGTAATTTAGTTGCAAATGACCGACCCTATCTCCTCTTAATGGATTGGCGAAATATTACCAATAACACTGTATATTATACATTTGATTATTATTACAGAAGCGTCCCTATGTTACTTATTTTCCTATACTGCACTGCAGGCATTACCTACACAACTAGATATAGTGCAACCTAATTGCGCATCACACTATCAATCACAATCTGAATCATATTGAAGGATATAGCTAATGCATTGCTTCATATGTTCGATTTTTTTGTCTGCTCAACAACGTAAATAGCGCAATGAATGTTGTAGAACTGTCATAATGAAAGCTCTTCCTACTGTTGTGTTACGCACTTACCCCGTGGGTCAGCCGCTACCATTACTCGGAATCCTGCGCAGCCTAATAAGAATAAAGCGTGAGACACAACCTTTTTCTAATTATAGTCCAGTGTTGCCAGTTAAAAATAGACTGGATCGCGTGCAAAAACGTAGCGCGAGCACAGGCGCCTACCTATTCATGCTTGGCGCCTATAAATTATAGCAGAGATTTCACATAACTTAAAACAGATGGCACTTTGTAGCGGTACCGAAGTGACAACGGTACTTTTATCATAGATTTATGTGTAAGTGATAAATCAAAATGTGGTACTACTTTCCGTGAGAGTGATCAGGAATTTATTTATTTTTAACTTGAATGACCCGTCTAGTGATGTAACGCGATGGTACCAAGTTATATTATATTTATCTGGTACCTAATACAAAACAATAGACCCAACGGTAAAAATGTGTATAAAATACTAAAGATTCTTAAAGTTAAAAGCTCCAAATCTACCGACCACGAATAGATATCCTTCAGAAAGCTCACGCTTCCTAAAAGGAATGATAATTCCCATTGTATCCTTCCACCGTTAGAAGTGAGAGGTGTTAAAACTTAGTCACAATTCTAAAAAAAGAATCTCTATTTCCGTTCCCGGAATATGTTAACCTCCATGTATGCCAGCCTATGTAGATAAGGTATCCTCACAGATATAGAGAATTGTAGATAACGCAGGTTGGCTGACTCTATGTAGAGTATGCCCTTGAATTCTTAGGTTTGTAAATCGTTTCAAATTTATTTGGTGGCCACTGGTGGATTTTGGCCTCGCCATGACTCCCGATAATTATTTTTTTGTAGACCGACCCCCATAAAAGTTGACGCTAAAGGTCACACTTTTTGTTTTAAAAGCAATGTGTTTTGGAGATAAAAATAACATCTTAGACTTTAATTATTTACCAAATCTTTGTGCTCTGCATTGAAGATACCTACTGGAGTTCTTGCATCGCTACCAAAATCTTTAAAAATGTAATGACAACCGGCTGTTAACTCAAACTCAAAGTATTTTTGAAAAAGTCATATAAGTAGGCATTTTTTATAGACCCGTTCTAAAGCATAAAATCCATAGGCCACCAAGGAAAGACCAAAAGTACCTACACACTTACTATACAATTCCTTGCAAGATCCACGTTTATACATCTGCGGGCTAACTATATCCGAGGCTGGGCTCAGCCTGCTTGTCATTAGCAGGCTGTCGCTCTAATGTTCGTCACACGACGGTGCTTCGGCGTAAGAGAGCTTACGATGCTTTACGTGAGCTAATTACTTTATATATAGTTAGCGCCAACGAGGGAACAGGGCTATCGGCTTTTGACGTGGGTGTGTCTGTTTTCATTGATAAATTAAAGTTGTGATTTGAGTAATGATTTTGTTATTTGATTAAGAAAGTTATTTTTTTTTGAATTATTTGCGTGCAAGTTTTTATTCTGAGAATTTCACCTCTCTAGGATTATCTGGGCCAAAGCTAACTGGGCAATGAAAATACGACGAAACGCCTCGAGAAAAGGTAGGTAGTGCCCCTGCTTTTTGTTTTTAGCTCGTCTTGGTCGTACTAGCATGCCCCCAGATCTCAAGCACAAACTGGACTGAAAAACATGTTCCCTCATAAATTGAAAGATTTACCATGTCATTTTAAGTCCATAGATTCTTATAGGTTTTCCTGAAATCTGTATGCATGTAGGCTCAGTAATTTGGGAGATAAGGAAGGAATGGTAATTTTTAGATATTTTCTTAAATAACTTCAAAACTGTTTATTATAAAATTATATATAAAGCGCATTTGTGACCCTCACAGCATGCGCTATCGTTTGATATGTTTTGTTTAGTTTGCAAAACTTTTGTTTTTAATTTTCTAGCTTGCCCCCAAAAGTGACCCCCCCCCCCCCCCCATATTCAAATATTCATTTATTTACCCCATGTTCCTTTATTTACGTTACACGTCCGTGTTTAGGTCACAGAATATCATATGTGTACCAAACGAGTGATCCTATAACGTTTTCGTTTTTTCAATAGGACGTACGGAACCCTAATAAATATATACTAAAACGAAATCCAAAGAATCACCTTCTGTTGACCAATGTAACTCTAATTACGGATGTACTAATTACGTACTCCCTTTTAAATCACTCTGTACATACTCGTGAGTAGTTAAATAATTAGTATATTATATAAAACCAGTTTTTGATTGCCATGTGCAACAAACAGACGCACATGTCCATCACTTACACTATAAAGCGAAGACACGTTTATTTAAACAGAATTTAATTATTATTCAAATTATACGAGGCTGCCGCCATGAAAATAGCTATTGAATAATACAATGTGGCAACTCAATTAGGTCATTAGTAACTTGACAGTCGTAATTGAAGTGTAAAGTGTATGTAGGTACATTATAAAATGTTACGAGCTCCTCTAGGCGCCTCAAAAAAAGAGTTTTTTTGACCACTGTTGAGGGGCTCGTGGCTAAATAATAACAGCCGCACGGGCATCTCGAAGGTTAAGCTACGATTGCCGCGGTCAGTTCGTGGATGGGTGACCAACCATTACATATATCGAGTCGAGAGCCCTCCGTCCCTCGGAAAGCACGTTAATCCGGAAAGCACGTTAAGGCGTAAAGTCATGGGATTCCAGAAAACCCAACTTTGATGTATTTTTTAAATATTCCCAGATCTCGTCATTACATATCACTTTTCTCTAATCTCTCAAATTGAGTGGCATTCGTTGCTATTCCGCAATTTTATTTTAACAATTTGCAATTTCTTCCTTTGTCACCATTATCTGCAGCTTCATGGGCACCTCTGAATATTTTTTTTAAATATATGTGCCTCTTTAAATAGCATTCAGAATATGTATTCCCCATAATTTGTACGATTAATGCCTCAGTAAATTTTTTAAATAACTGGTGTCGAAGTTCATGTAGGTACGTAGTGTATGATTTTTGAAAATGGTTAATAAACTTCCTCCTTCAACTTCTAACTGTTTGTTGTTTTAGAAAATTTGGTTACATCGAAAGTTTTGTTAAAGTATTAGGTAGGCTATAGGACGAAAGTCACATTCCCAAACAAGAAGCGAATGAGCGTAAGCTCAGCACACTTGGAACAAACCTGCATAGCAGCCGGCGGGCGTAAGCCCCGAATCCTTGTGTCGAATCGCATCCACGTAAGTGGCCTAGTCGTAAGACGAATTTCTTGTGACCGTTTCGATCTATTGGATCTCTTCAGTAGTGGGTAATACCACTAGACGGTGAGGTGCTTTGTCAGCATTCGACCCTTTCGGGTGCTACACCGCGTAGCGGTGTATTGCAGATAAAGAAAGCTGCGGTTTCACGGACTTGTCCCGGATACATCGACAGTAATCCCTTTACCCTTGAATCCCTGTTAAGGTGACTTGACCAGACCCGGGTCAACGGCGCGTTGTGTTCCACGCGCGCCTCAAAGAGATGTCAGCACTAATGACGGGGTCCGCTAGGGCCGATGCCTGCTAGGGTTGCGGGGGATACCGTGGCCCCTGGCACAGGCAACTGAAGAAACACGGGTGGGTTTTAGTCAGTAAGAGTCTGACACGCCCTCCTGCTCTGCCCAAGCGGGAGAAGTAATTCGATGGTTTCCCACCATCAAAAAAAAAAAGGTACCTACCCAATGGACTGGCAAGTAAGGCCATTCAATTTGAATGTTTACAGAAAAGTGATGTTTAGCGACGAATTCTGGGAAATTTTCAAAAATACATTTCGGGGTATCTCGTATCCCATGAAAGTTCGCCTAGGCTTTGTGGGGTGCTTAATTGTTGCAAATGGGTCACACTGTCACGTCCTGGAAGGAATACGTCAAATTACAAGTCACCCTGTAGGTATAGGCTATTCTGCCTATAGATATAAATCTATAATACCATGCTCTAAGATAATACCCTAGAAAAATATTCTAAAAAGTTTCTAAACTTAACCTTTCAATTTAAAACTTTTCAGGTTCCGCAGAAAGTCGACCCAGAAAAACGCAGAAAAAGCTATACTCCTGTCATACTGACAAACAATGAACATAACATTCATAAACATTTTGGACATGGTCTGGTGAAATTCAAAATTGTATGCCATGTCCTCTGTGCTAGTGGTCAGTGCCTGTCTGCTCATCACGGTGACCGGAGTGGACATCACAACCCTGCACCATACCATCTGCAGTGCGTATGGCTACCAGCTCTTAGAAGCCAAGTTCGGTAGCGAAGTCCATGTGCTGTGCTTGAAGTTACAGCCTATTGGTAAGCTGACGCCCATATTGACGATTTTCGAAGAGAACAGCGCCAATAATGGGTGGGTTGGTCGTTATTAGGCATTTGGTGCGAAGGCACGTGCCAACATTGTATTGGGCCACGTTTTTATTAATAGTTGTTAGTTTGTAAATGTTTACTAACATAGTTTTAGGTCGTTGTTACTATAAAACTACCAATTTGGATTTTGTGTAGGTATTGTATGTGTGGTCTAAAATAAAGAATCCATGATAACATTATAAATTCGAAAGTAACTTTGTCCGTCTGTCTGATAGTGATAAGTTACCTTTTCACGCCTAAACGACTAAATGGATTTCGGTAAAGTTTTGCAAGGAGATAGATGGCATCTTGGGCAAGGACATTGGCTATTTTTTGTCTGAAACCAATTCGCACTAAGCTTTTCCAAATGTCTTTTGTAACGCACACAGCAAAAGAGTGGAACTCCTACCTGCGTCTGTGTTTCCGAACGCATACAACCCTAATCTCTTCAAAGTGAGAGCGAACAGGCTTCTTCTGGGTAAGCTCACTCATCGTCGACACTGTCTCTGTCACCACTGACCTAGACTAGAGTCAAGAGCAAACCCATCTTGAAAAAAAAAACAATCCTAAAGGGGGTGATATAGGGGATTAAAGTTTGTATAGGAAACTTAGCATTTCTTAAGCTATGGATATGAGAATGCAAAATTATGCTTTTGGCAAGAAATAAAGAATTACTTGTTTGTACCCCCCCCCCCTCCTCCCCAAGGGGGTATAATGATTTTAAAATTCACATGTAATATTGAAATTAATGAATTAAGTCGGATGAAAGGCGATACGATGAGGACATGACCTGGATTAGGAGATAGGATACTTTTATCTCTGTAGTAAGTTCCTGTGGGATAACTTCCAACATTTTCAAATGTCCTTTCTTTGTTATTTATTGTTCGTCGAATCGTTGAGCTCCTTAAGTTCCGAGTTGAGCTGCGCGATTGCTGACAATTGCGTGCACTGACTGGACAGGTCCACCCAAACTGTGTGGTTCTTTCCTCAAAAGACCATTTTAGATACTGATCTACATAGCCTTCACATGATCTGACCAAGATTTTGTCTGGACTTTAAAAGAGACTGTGACCTCTGTTTTTGTTTCTATCTTTCTTCTCTGAGTAGTCGGATAGGAAACGCCGGCCTCATCTAGTTTAAAAAAAAGTGTAAAAGTGTTTGTACAAACCTACTCACAGAAATAAATCATGTATCATTTAAAATCCATCATATGATCATTTCATTTAAGCTAGTTTACAGGGTTATTGGTAAAACACCATCAACCTCTTAAGGGGTCATTGTACTCATCATTATGAACAACTTCTACTACGGGACCAAATATGAAATCGCAAAAAAAAACTGCTGTTCCCTACATTTATGTTTGCAGAACTCGTCAAAATGTAGGGACCAGCAGATTTTTTTTTCGCGATTTGGTATTTGGTCCCATACTAAAAGTTGTTCATAATGATGAGTACAGTGAACCCTTAAGAGGTTGATGGTGTTTTACCAATAACCCTGTATAATTGAAGGTGGATTAAGAGTAGGACGATCAAAGAAACAATGGGTAGATTATTTGAAAGATGGTATTCCTAGAAAGGGGGTGACTACTGAGATGATAGCTTTAAATAGCTCTATGTGGAAGGAAGGTGGTGATAAAAGACCTGCCAATGCAGAATAAAAAAAAAATTAAGTGACACTACACTGAAACCATCTTTCAAATAATCTACCCATCGTTTCTTTGGTCGTTCCTGGAAAGGGGGTGACTACTGAGATGATAGCTTTAAATAGCTCTGTGTGGAAGGTGATAAAAGACCTGCCAATGATATCCTAAAAATAAATTGAAGTGTAATGTTTCTGATATGATTTAAAAACACCTAAATATCTTAAAGCTGCAACTACAAGCAAAGGTTTACCGAGTCACCTCATCTTTCAAACAATGACACTCGATTACTTAAATTAATATTGTCTTAATGAAGTTCCTCCACACACTAGTCAATATAAGCAGTGACTTAATGAAACGTGATTCTGATTAAGATTCATTACTGCATTTGCTAGAATACAATTAAGTTATGTAGGTACATTTTATATCAGTAGATAAGGTAGACCATAAGTCGTAAGAAAACCCGATTAAACTGGGCTCTTGCTCTAATGCAATATATGGCAAATAATTGTAATATTTTTTGTGTTTCGTAATGTTAATTACTTATTACTATACACTTATTATATTAATAATACTTAATATACTTATTATTACATACTGTATAGAATCCAGTTCTTCTAACTGAACAGACAGCAGTGCTGCTGGGGAGTTTGTTCCGCCACTTCTTCTTCCCAGCTAAAGCACTAGGAAGTGGTGAAGGGTGGGCGTTTTGGGTGGACTGTCTTATGTGATTTTGACGTTCAAAAAGTGCTGATTCTCAGCCTAATTTGAATAAATGACTTTTGATTTTGATTTTTGATTTTGTATTATGAGCTTTACTAAAGTCGGCATAACGCGTGGCCAACTGTACCATCTAAGTAGGTTCCACGCTACAAGGTTATCTTTCTGTTGGTACATCCAACTATCTGTGGAATGAAATTGACATCTGACAATTCTAGTACGGAAAAACTGTCAAAAATTTTAAATATATTCTCACAATAAGGACTAAGGCGATTAACACACGGCACCGCGCTCCGCCGCGGTCGGCGGTGAAGCGGATCTTACGTTGCATTGGCATGTATGTAATCCGTTGATGCCTAACACACGTACACCGCCCGACCGTACGTTTTTGAAAATGGATTTTCCTTTCGATTCACCGCCAACCGCGGCGGAGCGCGGTGCCGTGTGTTAATCGCCTTATGCGACTGACCGGTTGGCGCAGTTGGTAGCGACCCTGCCTTCTGAGCCGCTGGTCCCGGGTTCGATCCCCGGACAAGTCAAACATTAATTGTGTGCATGAACATGTCTGTTTGACCTGTGTCTGGGTGTGTATATGTATATAAGTATATATATCAGTCATCAGGTTACCGTAGTACAGGCTCTGCCTAGTTCGGGACCTGAAGACCTTGTGTGGATGTTGTCTCATATTATTATTATTATTCTAGGTGTAAAAGTTTGGTAAAATTCACCCTTAATAATATTACAAAGAGGTACAATTTTACTGTTTGTAAGATTGTATGCAGGGGGTTTAATCATCGGATCAGTCCGAAAATTCTTTTACTAATGGGATACTGCAGTATATGCCGAGTTCAATAGGATATAATATTTTATGTTATAATAAGAAAACTTCAATCGGACGAAGTCGCGGGCAGGTGCTCGTCTTCCTTATTACTTAACGCCCGGGTACTGTTACAACTACAAGAGCAGTGGTGGCCCAGTAGTGCCGCGACTTACGAGTTGCAGGTTGTAGGTTCGAACCCAGACAGGCGCTTTACTTTGTGTAAATTATTTCATCACCCAGACACAGGTCAAACAGACATGTTCATGCACACAAATGTTTGACTTGACCGGGGATCGAACCCGGGACCAACGGCTCAGAAGGCAGGGTCGCTACCAACTGCACCAACCGGTCAGTCATATGATGATGCATGATTACATTTTTTGTGCATCATTATAACGTTTACAATCCATTCCCCGTCAATTTCAGGCGCCTCGCACCTTACAACGCGTACCTCAACCCTGTACCTGGCACCTGTAACCCCTGAGGAAGCTCAACAGACTGCTGACAGTGACATCCAGACCCTTGTCGCGACTAACCCACTGGCTGACATCAGCATGGCGTATGGATACCCCGTCATGGACCCGTCTTCGGGCTCCGCTGAAGGATATATCGGCGAAGATCATCAGTTCTATGGAGTTCTACATATGGGTGATTATTTATTTGGCATGTATTTAATGCGGCAACTAAGTATAATGAATATAGTTTTAAAAAAAAAATAGAGTGGGTGTCATATATAATGGGTTGGCAGCTATAAGGAGTATCGTAATAAGTAATAGGTAGCATATTAATATATCAGTAATAAGCTCCGTTTTAATTTAAACTAGCATCAAGTTTTCACTTTTGGGAACAGAATTAATGTCTAAGCGGAAACTTAATGGCGAAAACAAAATAGAAAATGGGCGTTCATGTTTGTCATAATTGTCACAGTTCTAACCAAACCTTAATTAAAATATTCTATGCATGGTCGAGTGCAGGGCTTGGTCGACAAAGCCCCGCTTCGCGGGGCTCCTACTTCTGGGTGGTTTATAAAAAAATAACCACGAAGGGGATGGCGGGGTCTATCGACCCCGCCATCCCCTTCTAACCTAACCTGTCCGAGTCGGGGTGCCCTAAAGACCAGATTGCATCTACACACATCAAAAGTGTCTAGGGATCAACATATATTTTTGCAATAACTTTTCTCCTGATTGATATTAATTAAAATTTTCTTTAAGGATTCATAAAATAAAGTGTTTTCGTTTGTCACAGTAACGATAAACCAAGTCACCTTTGCATTAATAAAGAAATTTGCCATTTTCCTAATAAAGGGATTTTTGACATTTGAACCACTAACACAAAAGTTCGAAAAAAAGACTGAAATAACAGTTTTCTTTAAAATTTTATTGGGTAACTTAAACAATTAATAATCCGTGTTTCTACCGCGAACACTAACAACACAAGAACATCGGTTTGGCATACTCAAAATGAGTTCATCCAAATCACGCTGTGGAATGGCCGCCCATGTTCGTTGCAACAACAAAAAAAGGTCTTCTTGCGACTGGATACCCTCCATATTCGGCAGAGCTCTTCTCTGTAGCATATCCCATGCATGCTCAATCGGGTTCAAGTCTGGCGAGTGAGCAGGCCAGGGCAGGACATTGATGTTAGCTGCGGCGAGAGTCTGTCTTACAACTCTTGCGGTGTGCGGTCGTGCATTATCATGCATTAACTGAAATAAGGGACCGATTTGCACTTGTAGAGGAACGATGACGTCTGATACAATCGTCTCAGCATAAATTTGAGCGTTGAGGTTGCCTCTGATCCAAATCAACTCAGTTCTTCCGCCGATCCAAATACCCGCCCATACCATGATGGTTCCACCACTATAAGGATACGTCTTGTATCCGGTCTCATACCAAAACGAGACTCATCAGAAAAGCACACGAAACGCCATTGTTCTTCTGCCCAATTTCTGTGTTCAAGAGCCCATTGATATCGAATCCTACGATTGTGCATTGCTATAGGTGGTACCCGTAGCGGTCTTCGGGAATGAAGGTTCACTTCATGCAAGCGGTAAGTTCCCTGAAGAGTGATGAAGCCTCACGGCTAACATCATGGCGGTTATTGTTGGAGCTCTTCGAGTTAAGATTTGAATGTATCGGTCTTGTCTCCGTGTGGTGCAGCGATACCGTCCTCCATGGCGCTCAACCACGGTACCAGTGCTTCGGTAACGTGTCCAAAGTCGACTAATAACACTCTGACTTGTATTCAGAGCTAAAGCCACAGTACGTTGCCGGGAACCAGCTTCTATCATTCCCACGGCTCTGAGCATTTCTTCCCTGCTTAAATGACGTCGCCGCTCCATAATAACGTTGGTTTTAATCAGTAGTAGGGAAACAGTAGCACTAATAATGTCTTCAATGCGTTGTATGTTTTTATAGGGAAAATATTGACAGCTGATTTTCATCTTTTACTCGAATTTGATTCACAGTTCCTGATTCAAATTATGAAATGCACCAAAAAGGATCCATATAAATTTATAAAATCATAAATTTATTACAAAGCCACATCTTAATCTCAAGAAATCCGCATAAAAATGCTTGATCCCTAGACACTTTTGATGTGTGTAGTTTCTCCTGGTAACAAATTAAAACGGAGCTTATTACTGATATATTAATATGCTACCTATTACTTATTACGATACTCTTTATTAGCTGCCAACCCATTATATATGGTACCCACTCTATTTTTTTTGTTGCAAACATTTAGTCGACTTTTAAGTTATTAGTCACTCGGAAAATAATAATCCTATTTATTTTAATAGACACATGACTCGCCAGTAATCCCCGAACGTTTAGGCAGACGTGTTTCTATAGTACACCCACAGGTCGGCAGTTATGTTTCATGTCCCGTGTAATAGGGGGCGAGCCTACTGCCAGGTTTTTTTATGTTTTTTTGGATGCCGTACAACTGTACGGGCCGTTTGATGTAAAGCTGTTACCGCCGACATCTGCTGCAATGCCAGAGGGATCACCGATGAATTGCCATCCTGGAGACACAGTTGAAATGTCTCGTGTGCCCGTAATTACACCGGCACCCATATCCTAAGCTAGCAATCTACGAACAAGTGAGATTTACCTACACCAAACTTGGATCAGTGTTCAGAAGAGCCGTGGTGCCCCAGTGGAAACGGCCGCGATTTACGAGTTGTAGGTCGTTGTGTCGAACCCTGAAAGGCGTCATTATTTCAACACCACCGCTCTCAAAACGGTAAAGGAAAACACCGTGACGAAACCGGCATGTGCTAGAACCAAAAATTCGAAGATAATTAATGACATCCACCAACCCGCACTGGGCCCACGTGTTGGATTTTGGCGCCCTCCCTCTCACAGAGACCTGTGTCCCAGACTCCAAGCAGTGATCAATAAAGTCTGATTATACTAAACTTGGATCTGTTGGCTGCGACATTCAGGAATCATTGATGAACCCGATCAGGATTCTTAAGTACCTAATAAGCAGGTTTAAACAGCCAACCCACGTTGTACAAGTTTTGTCTTTCGCCTATAGTAACAACAGCAAGATTTTGGCGGTTCGGCAACCTTAAACACAAACGTAAGGTGCCTTAACTTTTAATAACGCTTGCTGATTTTAATATAAAAATCAATGTTGGTTTTGAAAGTCAAGCACGTTCGACTCTGACCTTGACAATGTTTTCCACAGAAGCCCAAACTGTATGATAATATAAAGTTGTGGGATCTGTATTTTCAAACTCCCAAGTTTATGAATTCGTAATTTTGTTATGTTATTGTTTTCTCGAATAGCAATTAGGAGGATGATGGATGTAAGATATGTTAGTAGGTAACATAATTTAAATCCAGAATTCCTTTAACGACATGCCGGCAACGAAAGCTCGCCTTATATCTACCGATTTTTTCTATATAAAATATGGGGAATCATAGAAGAGTTAATTGTCGCACATCCTTCGTGATAACAAGCGGACACGAGGACAAAGGAAAATCTACGAAAGTACTAAAATAAAATCAAGATTTGCTGAATAATATTCTTTCCGCAGGTAACCGCACTCTCCACGCGGATCCGTATGGCGAGGATGACCCGCACAAGTTCTTCGGCGCGTTCGAGAACGACAACATGGCGGCGCCGCGTTCTCGACGCGATCATGCTCAGGTGATCAGGTGAAGATGATGGCTTATTATAGTGATTACACTGCCTGTATTATGGGCAGAGCGGCCGAAACTCAATTAGATAAATTTTTACGAAATCTTGATCATCTTCACCATTTCCATACCTCCTATCAGTTAGGCGTGCTGCACACCTGTTCGGGTCAGCACATTAGTTTCGGCAGTATATATTGAACAACAAAGCTGATCCGAAGCGATTACTACATTATATTCGGATTTCATTCGGCTCGTGCCGATCGGCAGACTCCGTTTGGCATCTAACTTCCCCAAATTGGCATGTTGCAGGTGATTTTTACCGCCTTTCTCCCAAACATTTATGTATTTTGGATTTTACAACCCGGCTTTACCGATTAATGCTGATCCGAACAACTGGTTAGCACGATTTAACTCGCCACAGGTTAACATCTCTTTAAAAAATTTACTACTTAAGTAGTACCTACATGAGTAGACTTCAGTGCTCAGTGTATCAGTCCTTCAATGGCCCAAGTAGGACAATAATTTTATACTTAGTTTATTTTGTACCGCCGTCTATTTTCACCGAACTTCAAGCTAGGTAGGAGACTTGTGGGTTTCACTAGAGTACCTAAATATGGTTTCAAAAACTTGACTTTCATAAATCTAAGCGCTCATCTTCTCTTCCAGTACAACGTCTTAGAACGCGTTCCTTACTTCCCCTTCCGGATAGAAGAACGAGAGAGAGTCCCCGGGATAGCCCGCGCGAGGATTTGTGATCTTCTACTCCTGGCTGATAAGGAGTTCTTTGAGAAAGACGCTAACTCGAGTCTGAACCATGTGGTGAGACGAATGATGCATGCTGTCGCTCAAGCTGATATCATATTTAGGAACGCGGATTTTAATGAAGATGGGATCCCTGATAACATTGGTAAGCACCAGATCTTAAAATTTTTGTTGCACAGGAAACCATTATCTTAACAAGATTTAATTAGAGTAAAAAAATCACACAATCCTGGGGTTGTCTTAAGTCGTTTAGACAATTAAGGACACGATAACAGAGATGCAGAAATATTAGATTTCTTTTTTAACTTAAAATATCTAGACCGCTTTAAAGATATTAAACAGAAGCTTCTTTCTTAAGGTTTCTCAGTAAAATATATACTGGTGCTGACATCAGAGGATACGAACACGCGTGTGTTCGGGGACCTTCTCACAGAGAAGTCGATCGATGGACGTGCCTACCTCATGCGGTTCGCGAGATTACGCCGCCTGTCCGAGGTCTGCCTTGGAGTTGCATTCTCTGGGCACGCGTTTCATAATAGGACTTTGGGTTTAAGGTAAAATAATATTTCAACACAGTTTTTAGATTTTCAGAACCAAACCATGTAACTCCCAATACATAACGGGTGTCCCAAGAAGAACGCAATTTTTAAATCTGGCAACATTCGAAGTGTCATTGTTTGACATTTGAACAATTGTTATTGTTTGCTAGTAGAAGGTACGAGGTTAGTAAAAATGGAGCGCTACACGAATGAACAACGCATTCTCATTGTGAAATTGTTTTACCAAAATGGTGAAAGTTTTGCGGCTACAGTTCGCAAATTGCGATCAATTTGGGGTCACAATAATGCTCCAAAAGAGTCAACTGTAAAGAGATTAATGGATAAATTTGCCGAAACTGGGTCTGTTAGTGATGTAAAGACAACAACGCGCCATCGACCAGGTCGTTCGACCGAAAATGTCGCAGCTGTACGTGATGATGTCGCTCAAACTCCATCCACCTCAATTCGACATCGAGCTCAGCAAATTGGTGTCTCCAAATCCACTTTGCAGCGAATTTTGACGAAAGATTTGCATCTTCATGCATACAAAGTTCAATTGACTCAGGAACTGAAGCCAGCTGACCATGGACAGCGAAGGGAGTTCGTTAATTGGGTATTGGAGAGACAACATGAAAATGCTGATTTTGCCGATAAAATCATCTTCAGTGACGAGGCCCATTTTCATCTTGATGGCTTCGTCAATAGGCAGAATTGTCGCATTTGGGGTGAGGAAAATCCTCGAGTGATTCACGAGAAGCGAATGCATCCTCAACGTGTCACTGTGTGGTGTGGTTTTTGGGCTGGAGGAATCATTGGACCTTTTTTTTATGAAAATGAGGCAGGTCAAGCGCAAACAGTCAATGGTGTTCGGTATCGTGAAATGATAACCAGTTTTTTCTTGCCTAGAATTGAAGAAATGAATGTGGAGGGCATGTGGTTCCAACAAGACGGCGCCACATGTCATACAGCCAGAGAAACAATTCAATTGCTGCATCAGTCATTTCCCGGTCGTGTTATTTCGCGTTTTGGAGATCAGAATTGGCCGCCTAGATCGTGCGATTTAACACCATTAGATTTTTTTCTTTGGGGTTTTTTGAAGTCGATGGTTTACGCGAATAAGCCGACGACGACTCAAGCCTTAAAAGAGGAAATTGGACGCTGCATTAATGAAATACCGCAGCATTCATGCAAAACGGTCATTGAAAATTTCATTAAAAGATCGCGTGCATGCCAGCAAAGCCGCGGCGCCCATCTGCACGATATATTGTTCCATACATAACCTCATTCTGTCTACTTTACGATATAATAAAGTTTCATGTTTTTTTTTTACATATCTGTGTTTTATTTAAAATTTAAAAATTGCGTTCTTCTTGGGACACCCTTTATATAAATCTCCCAGCAAAAATATGCGCTTCGGCAATCATCGTATATCTTCGGAAATACGAACGTGCGCTGATGAGATCTAAGAGCTGCTACAACCATGGAAGCGCATACTTTTACTGGTTTACTTGTATGTGCTCTGTCAAAGAATCAGCTGGTTTATTGAATACGCTCCTCTCTGTTTTTGAAAGCTTCTTCGGGTAATACCAATCAAAATAGTGAACATGAGGAGAGATATAGTGTCCTGAGATCGTTAACATACCTATACTCATACAGATATCCCAAGAAAAGTACACGCTTCGGGAATCATCGTCTATCTTCGGAAATACGAACGCGATGATGGATGAGATCTAATATAGAGCTGTTACAACCATGGAAGTACTTGCCTATTTACACGAAGATCACCGAAGCGCATGCCTTTTCTAGTTTACCTGCAACTCTTTTTCCGTACCTACCTCAGTTTCACGTCTCTTGGCGGAGGCATGGGTGGAGCAGCGGGCGGTCTGTGCGACCGGCGTGCGTACGGCCGCTCTTTCAATACCCTGGCCATAGCGCACGCCACCACTGAAGAGATGGGCAGGGTTCCTGAGAGGATTGCAGCTCTTACGCTTGCTCATGAAATGGGTACCTATCATCTCTTTTGCTTATCTTTGAATAAATTAAGTTTTGTATTGCAGTTTTGTCTGTCGAAATGTGTAATGGCAACTGATTTTTTTTTTTTACGGGGGGAAATCCTCATCGACTACCTCCGCCTGGGGAAAAGGCGGAGGGGCGTCCCGGACTCTTACCGGCTAAAACCACCCCGGTGTCTCCTCGCACGTGCGCGCGGGACCGCGGGAATCGAAATTCTTCCGCAGCCCCACACTAGTGCTGGCCTGGTCTGTCCAGGCCTCGTCTCCTGCACGGGGTAGTGAGGTGTTTAACTACCCCCTGCATCGCCTCAGAGGCGCGCGCCGACACCCGAGCGTGCCTTCGCCTCGGGTCCATCAAATAGGGGGCGAGGACTTCCCCAAGTCCCACGCCCCTGGACCCATTCATGGGGACCGGAAAAGGGCGTTGTTCGCCCTTCTCCTGCGCCCGGTGCGCCTTCTGCGGCCGGGGAAGGGAGTCGAGATCTCCCTCTCCCGTTCCGCAGTTTCCTTCTGCGACATCACGTCCTCGCAGAAGGACACCACCGCGTCCCACGACTCTGCGCTACCGACCATCACAACTGACAACTGACATCCTCAAGCAACATATTAACGCAAAGTCATCGGGATATTGGTACAATCACTACACGTGATTACACGACACTTTCGGCTATGCAAACGACTTGATGATCGTGGCATGATCATGCTGTCGCCCTTCTGATTAAATCCTTTTTTAAAGTAAATATCTCTATTTAGTCGCCTACAACAAACCCCACGAAAAGACTGGGCATGACTCGTCTTTTTTTTGTCCACCACCGTTGTTTACAGTCACAGTTACCTACATCAGATTCTTCTCTCCTTCAGGCCACAGTTTCGGCGCGCACCACGATGACAACTTCCCCAACCCTGAGTGTCGCGGTTACCTCATGGGTTCTCAGTCCTCGACTGCTGTCAATGGCTTGAACTTCGAGTTCTCCGTTTGCAGCAAACGACTGATCGCCGCCACTTTGAGCAGCATGAGCTATTGTCTGATGGAAGAGGATCGGCCGTATTGTGGGAACGGTAGGTTTAACTAAGATTCCAGGATTCACACTTAGCAAAAGATGTGATTATAGGCATTCGTTCATTGACGGGAGTATTCCTGTTTTTTTGCCTTTTCGTTTTATGTTTTGAGGAGGCCGTTGTTTTCCTAAATGAGAGTCGAGTATCATGCCATGGCAAATTAGGATATTCTGTACGTTGAAAAAAGTATTTAGAAAATCTGAATTAAAATTTTCCTCCAACGAAAAACAAAGGACAATGGGAAATGAATGTATGGAGTCTGGGCCCACCCTTCAATAGTAACATCTGATATACCGTTGGATGGGGCTTTTTAAGTGGAACATTAGTTACTAATATAACTATGGTCAAATGTTAGTACTTTCGGAGATACGACGTCTTAAAGTCGTCAGTCTAACATATTCTTTATGGATACTTATAAGGTAAAATAGTAATAATAAGTACACTTTAAAACAAAAGATATTTATTATTCGTCTTGGACATCAAAGACAATTACATCATTTAAAAAACCCACGGGGGCCACGAATGGTTGATGTCTCCCAACTCCTAGGTACCAAATCAAAGAAATAGTGTGAGCGCAACTTCCTACAGTTCGCCGTCCGTTCAAGCAAGAGCAATAATATTGTGATATCGCGTTTCTTCCAACTTGGTTTCGATCAATTAATATATAGCAATAGTATATTCTTGCTCTTACGTGGCGTGACTGTATCCTACCACGCAGCAACCACACATTCTCTGCTGGTATATTATATTCTATTAAATCATGTAAATCGTTTTGTCTGTATATTTCTATAACGTATAAACCGTCTCGAAGATGTTCACTGCAATATGACTGATCGCCATTTGCAAATGCGCCTGGGCAAGCGGCGGGCGCAGCGGGTAGGGTGGGGGCGCAGGTAAGGAGCAAGCAGATAGGTGCCGTCCGTTTTGAGTCTGGCCATAGTTTATCTTATAACGAAGTAAACTACGATCACTTTTATGGCAGTATAATAAGTAGTATAACTCCGAAAGTACTGACTTTTGACCTTAGTCGTAATAATAAGTTTTATTCTGCATAAACATACCTATTCATTTATGAGTGTCTTATTCCTATTGAGAGGTGGGCCCATCATTACTCATTCTCCTTTTACAGGATCAGCAAAAAGCTCAATTCTGAATAGACGCGTTGGCATTGCCGCGTGAACAAAATTGAATGATCTTTTTTTAGGAATAGTAGAAGAAGGTGAATCCTGTGACTGCGGCCTGCCGTCCCGGTGCATCCACAAGGATCCCTGCTGCACCCCTCGAAGTGGAGGCGCTTTGGTCTTTGAAGAAGGGTAAATATTCATAATTTTTGGTCCATCTTTATCAATTAGGTATAGGTAACAAATAGGATGCGGACGATGCTAGGCAAAGGAAATTGATTTGCAACTTTTTTAACCGACTTCAAAAAACGAAGAGGTTCTCAATTAGACTGTATATATTTTTTTTGTTACCTCAGAACTTTCGATAGGGTGAACCGATTTGAATGATTATTTTTTTATTTGAAAGCCGGTACTTCCCGTGTGGTCCAAATTTTATCGAAATCGGTCAAGCGGTTTAAAATAAATCACTATACATAAATTATTTTTAAATTAAAAAAAGCCGTCAAACGGACGTGGCCGTGTAACACGATCGTTGTCGAATTGTTGTGTACCATAAAAAAGAGAAAAAAATAACAAAAAAAACCCGACTTCCAAAAAAAAACACTACAAGAAAAGTGAAAAATAACTTAAATTTCGGAAGTCGGTGGAAAAAACTAAAATATAGATCCAAAGACGCCGACTTCCGAAATAAAAGTTATTTTTCACTTTGTAGTGTTTTTTTTTTTGGAAGTCGGTTTTTTTTTTAAGTTTTTTTCTTCATAGAGATTCAAGATATTCTATTCTATGGCACCAACAGAATTCTTAGCGTTATATATTGGCACATTTGTTCTTTGAACCAGTCGATTAGGAAACGCTTTCCATGTTCAGTAATAAGTAGGTAGGTACTGTAGAGTTCATAATATGAGCCCAGGAGGCGTAGCATGAGCACCGTGTTGTCGACGTAAGAGTTGACAAAAATGACGTTCCGTGTAGACAGTACGACGGCAGCAAAGTAGAAAGAGTCAACTGCACTTGTTACGAAATTCACTCTTTTACATAATTCGACTCAGAATTCTTTGTTTAGTCATAGGATTTGTTTTTTGTTTGATTCTCAATTTTTACTGATTTAAATCACGTCAACTACAAAAAACTTTCTCAAAGTGTCGATGTACCGTATTTTGGATCAAACAATTTCACAGTAATATTGGCATTAACTATTTCCTTGGTACTTATACCCTATTAACTAAATGATGTAAAATAGGAGAAGATAGCTTGTTTCTTCTATTAATTATCACAGCTTTGCGTTCAAAACGCTCCCTTGTAAAATCATGATTTTGTAGATTACCATTTATACTTTGTGGCCGTCGAGAATAAAGTTTTCTACTGGCGATTCCAACATCAATCAAATTGTCTTCACTATAGTGCGTTTCATCAAAGAAGTCCCTTCGCTGTAATGCTGGTAGCGCTTAAATGAGTGCTGCCAGGCTGTGAAAATTATATTACCCAATAAATCAGTATAAATTGAAAACGAAAATTTATTTTGGTTGTTCTTTTTGTTTGGTCACCTTTCAACAAAGGTCTATAGAAAATTATACCTTACGTGTAAAGATAAGTATTCATAAAATGAAACTCTTTTAATATAACCATAATAATTATTTATTTGCGAAACTTCTTAATAAGCTGTAATGATTAACAACAAAATTACTTTTTAAAATAACTGTGTTCCTCCAAAGGACCTACACCCGATATAGCACTATCTCCAGGGTCACTATCGTCTGAAGTATCTCCTATAGTATATCTAGTCATCTCCTACTTCTATTATAAATCGATCTATTTTGTTATCAACAGTTACTCCATTGTTGAAGTACTTATCTTCTATGGTTTCTACGTGGCTGCATTCTTTTATCCACTCTTCTGGCGTGCTACTGCAAATTGCCTCTTCAGTTATTTTTACAATATTTTTTGCTTCCTGACCCACGTTTTTTTCAGCAATCCGCCTTTACAAAAGACTCCATATATGAGTTCGATTGGATTCAGGTCACAGTGATAAGGAGGAAGTCTTACAACTTTATGAGCGTGTTCTTTTAACAATGAATCGACTTCGTAGATAGGTGGTTCTTTATGGTCTTTAATTATTTTAAAAGGTGTAGGTAGGCACCTACGGGGTAGCAGCGGGGACTAGGGAGTATCTAGTTTTGGCAATGGCAACCCTATTTTATGGCGGCGACGCGAAGTCTCACACATTCTAATGGAATTATTGGCGCTTTGTTACGTTTTTCACTCTCACAAAACGTTTTGACTTTCAACACCAACTCTCTTTCGCCACTTTTAAGTGTCTTCGGCGTGATTAAAACCGTAAAACAACTATAAATCTTAGAAAAACTCAACAAAGCCTACGATGCGTCTAGCGTTTGACGTTCTTGACAGTCAGGTGTGCCAATATAACGGCGAAGGGAATTCTTACGTGAAACGCACAATACCTTAGACAAAATGTCAGTTGTCAGTGTGATTTTGACAGTAAGGATAGAAAACTTACTTCCGAAATACTCTACATATAAAAAGACTTATACAAAGATCGTTAGAAATGAACTCAGAACAATAACTAAAGCATAGAAGGCGCTTTAGGACATTTGAAGTGTACGCTGTCATAGACAAAAGAGTATTAGCTAGTGATGTGACTATGCATAAAATAAATACCGATATCGACTTCTTAGTTTATGGTATCGCTCCTCGGCATTAACTCTAAAATATGCCAAGGTGAAATAAAGAACTCACTTCTCTCTGATCAACTTATTTATTTATAAACACAGGATAAATTATTAACAAATTGAAATTACAAAGAAAACGCTTAAATAATTTTTAAAGAGCGATTGGCCACGGAACAAGTAACAAAAGATTTAAATCACTGTCCTTTAAAATTATAGTTTTTGTTAGAAATGTCCTTACTTTTTCTACAGGAGAAGATAATTATTTTGCGATATAATGAATTCTAATTGTTAAATATTCTTTGCTTATCAATTTAATCAACAAATTTCTATGATCATCCAATACATCATTATCGAATGAATGTTCGAGTAAATCATCAAACATTGACGTTGGTAGCAATATTTTAATAAAGCAGTCATCGCTGAAATGTTTGGAACAAATACGATGTTGTTTTTTCCATTCCCAGTAGTTACGTGCAATAGCGTTGATCCATTTTTGCCTCATATCAATATCGGAGGGAAATCTGAAAATGACAAAAAAAAAATCATAGCCACACGTGAGTTTAAATTATTATACCATGAGCCACACGGATTTTTGACCACTGTCATTTCATTACTCATACGTACGATTTGCTGGCAAGACCGCAGGTATTTAGGTATTTATTTCACTCTTAAATATTTAATCCTTCCCCAAAACTACGTGTAAAGAAAAATAATGTAATAATTTAGATGACGCTAGGTCTATCGATATTCTATCGATAGTTTATTTTTGCAAGCACTATTGCAAAATATTTATATGCCAATTTAAAATTTATATTTTCCCTAGAATCCAATTATTTAATTGCATAAAATATTGATTTCAAAACACTACCGTGTACACTAAGCTCAAATAATTTGAAAAAATGCCAAAATAACCTACAGCGAGAATACAAAACCGATAAAATGACCATTTTTGATTACTTACCGATGGAAGCTTATGATTTCCGCATCATTTTCATTGCGGGATGAATGTGATTTACATCCCACTATAATGCAGGACATTATTTAATCTTTAAGCTTTGCGATTTACACTAAATCACTATTAATTTTGTACTATTTTTACAAAAACACGTAAAATCAACGAAGCACTTCAACTCCCATGCGCCCATAAGCATTATACGAAAAAATGCGATGAACAAAGTCATAGACAAAAACCTGAGACGTTAAGTAGCTTTTAAACTTAGTATCATAAAGGTAGCCAAGGTAGCCAAATTGACGTTTGCTTTGTGACGATTTGCATTTTGAGCAACCTACATCTGTCTCTTTCTAATGCTGTTATGAGTGTGTAAGAAAACAGAGACGACTATATTAGTTAAATTTAGCTTCCTTCTATGCTTTAGTTATTGTTCTGAGGAAATGAAAGACAAAATGACAGATTGTAGAAGATTGCGATGTCAAAAATTAAGAAACGAAATGTCACTTTGTATAGAAAAAGCTATATCTATTCTTCGTAGAAATAGAAAGCGTCATGCTATGCCTGCTGGTACCGGAAAAGACACGGCGTTGCCGATAAATCAGTAGCAATAAGTACTGAATTTGAGCTATTCATTTCTAAAACATAATGCTTTATTTAAAAACAAATACCCTTTGCAGTACAGACCATAGAGCGTATAAATACAGGATGGGTAGAACCTATACATTTGTGGATGATGGAGCAGACCTAAAAATAACTTATGATAGTTTAAATTTGGATTTCAGCACGCTACACAAAGAAGGGTGTTCCGTGGCTCCTTCAGCGATGTGCCATCCGTCACAGGGTCTGTGCTGCACCGCCAAGTGCCAGCTAGCAGACCTCCTAAAGAGTGGTATTGTTAGTAGTATAATTCTCATATCAATCGTCCTTGTTATCTATGTAAAATGTTATTTTTGACATCCGTTGTACTTACTGAATCTTTCTTTCTTTGTGTTTCTCGGATACCTACTTAGGTACGTACCTATTGGTACCTATGTATTTCCTGTTGTTAAAGTTTTTCTAGTTATCTAATTTGAAATAGTTTTTATTGCGTTTGGATTGTTTTTTTTTTTTTTTATAAAGCTCTATAGAAAGTTCTCATTGTAATAAATTCATCCATTGATTATTTGTAGTTTTAATCGCTTAGTGTCAGTAGGACCACCTTTGAACTTGGCTTAGCAGTAAAAACTAAGTTGCGAGGACATGAAGAGACGGAAAGTTCGGGCTTAAACCAACTGAGCACCGTGTGTAGAGTTTACCTATTATAAGCCGCACAAACTGTGCGTGTTGCAACGAGGCGTGGTGTTATCGTCTGCATCTGCGTCTTGTTGCTGCGACTAGACGCTGAGCTGTAGTTTGCGTCTGCGTCTAGGCGTAACGACAGACGTCGTGCAGGACGCGATCATTTTCTTTGATTACACGCTTCGAACTCCGATTAGAATACATCGACATCGAACGTATCCATGTTCAGATTTGCAATATGTATATAATATTATTATATTTATGTATAATTTACAACACACGTCCACCTTCCTCAGTGCTCACAGCAATACTGGCTGGCGCTGCCCTGTCGCTGGTCGCATGAGACTTTCGCTGGGTGTGGGCGTGCACCGTGCCACTAGTCGCTGCGACATGCAGCAGGAGCGTGCGGCTCCTCTAGCCTGTCGTTGCGACTCTGCAACTCGATGCCAAGTGTGCGGAGCTTTGAACAAAATATATGAAAACTGTCGGCCGCAGCCTGTCGTTGCGTCTAGTCGTCGAGCTCTCGCAGTCGCATGTCGTATAGTGTGCGACGCAGCTTAGCGCTGAAATCGTAGCTCTTAGCGTCCTCTACGTGAGTCCGATCGTGCATCAAACAGCCTGAAAAGCGCCGACGGTGTCCTAACAAACGCATGACCAGACACGGGCAAACCGTGTTAATCGATCACATAGCAACAATCAGCTATTGTTTAGAAATTCTCATAGTATCACATGAAAGTACAGATAGTACTAAGTGAACTCCTCATTAGAGCAGACTCATCATAATTAAGTGTTCTGTAAACATGGAGTATGAAGAAATGGAGAACTCAAATGCGCAAAGTTTACCGAGTATAACTAATTAGGAGCTGCTTAAAATAGGATGAAGACTACGTACCATTGTCCTAATTCAATTTCCCAATTATTGTTAGTACTGTAAGTCATTAGGGAAAAAAGGCACGTTTCTGCAAACAAACAAGGCCACTCAGAGCAAATAATGGCAGGCTGATGCTGCAAACATATTGCAGTTTCCAGCACATTAGCATTCCATTTATTACAACTGCCAGGCCCTGTAAGTGTGCTCAGTTTTAAAATAGTATATTACCGATTGACAAAGTTATTTTTACAATGACATTAGGAGCTTATTAACATAACAATGAATGTTATTCAAGGTTAAAGTATATTTTAAGCTGTGATTGCATTAGGGAAGGTAACACGGTTCCCACCTCAAATTGGTTACTATGCTCAAACAGTTTATTATCTAGGAACTTATTAAAAATATATTTATTTAACCTAGAATTAACCTATTTTGGTCCTAGAAATGTTCTTGGTATAATAAAGATTAAAAATAAATAAATACAGTATGTATAGTTCGAAAGTGCAGACTTAGTGGGGTTTTACGGGGATCACACTGAAAGTTTTTAGAATAGGCTAGTAAGAAAAGCAGCCGAAATGGATTTGACTAGAGAAAATTTTCGTTCAAAGATTTATTACGACTTTCGTTACCGTTTTACTCAACATCAATGTTACGATAGACTTCGATTAGCATTTCATGACGAAGCCCCATCCCGTGCCACTGTTTACAACTGGTTTAATAAGTTTAAACATGGTCGAACCAAACTCACTGATGATTCGCGAGAAGGACGTCCTTCTACGGCGACTACTGAAGGTAACGTGAGTGTTGTGCGGCTAATGATAGAAGCTGATAGAAGGATGACATATCAACAGATTCGGGCAGCTTTAGGCATCGGTATGAGTCAAGTACAAAAAGTCTTACATGAACATTTAGGCGTCAGAAAGCTTTGTACTAGATGGATACCTCATAGTTTGACGGAAGATCAAAAACGCCGTCGTTTGGATTGGTGCCGCTCAAAGCTTGAAAAATATGGCGGAGGTGACTCGAATGCTGTATATGACATCGTCACAGGTGATGAAAGCTGGATATATTGTTACGAACCCGGAACCAAAAGACAATCTGCGCAATGGATGTTTCCATTCCAAGATTTGCCGACAAAGGCAAAAAAGGGCAGAAGTCAAGGGAAAAAGATGATTCCCTCATTCTTTGGACGGACGGGTCATTTTACAACAATTGTCATAGAAGATAAAAGGGCTGTTACTGCAAATTGGTATGTCAGTAATTGTTTATCAGTTGTCTTGGAAAATATTAGACAGCAGTGCCCATGAAGCGGGATCCTCCTCCACCACGATGACACTCGTTCCAGCTCACTCCGCCAAACGGACTATCGAATATTTGTCTATCGAAAGTGTGGAGTTAGTAAGACATCCTCCTTACCTTACAGTCCTGACCTGGCACCTTGTGACTTTTATTTATTTCCAAAAATAAAAGATAAACTTAAAGGAATTCGTTTTATGAACCTTGAAGATGCCGTGGCTGCGTTTGAAAAAGGCGTGAAAGAAATCCCTAAAGAAGAGTGGGCTCACTGCTTCGGTCAATGGTTCCATCGTATGCGACGTGGCGTAGAAAGAAAAGGAGACTACTTCGAAAAGCAATAAAAATATTAACAGGCTTCTACATCATCCCTTTATTTATTTGAAATAGAAACGTACATTAGCCAAGAGGAGATCATTACTTACGGCGTGCCCCAAGGAAGCATTTTAGGCCCTACATTGTTCCAAATTTATATTAATGACCTCTGTAAGATGATCCTTCCGAATTGCGAGATTTTTACATATGCCGACGCCACCGCGATTCTCGTTCACGGACCAACCTGGGACGTGGTCAAAGACAGGGCGGAAGCTGCTTTGAAAAGTGGTCTGATCTGGTTCAACAAGAATTTACTTACACTGATAAATCCAGTTACATTCCTTTCGCAATTAAACGCAGTACAATGCCGTCGTCGACTTTCACTATATCTGCGCACTCCTGTTTGAACCCGACCTCTTGCTCCTGTCCCTCGTTGACAAGAGCAGACAGTGTGAAATACCTGGGTTTAGTAATTGATAGTGGATTAAGGTGGGACAGGCAACTCGAAGCGGTAACAAACCGAACAAAGCGTCTCGTCTATATCTTTAAATCCCTAAGAGATTCAGCTGACGTCAATGTATTAAAAATGGTATACTATGCGCTATGCCAGTCGATCAACGGTTATTGTATTGCTGCTTGGGGTGCTGCAATGAAAACAAATTTCTTGAGGGTTGAGAGAGCTCAAAGAAGTCCTCAAAACAATGACTCGTGAACCGTATAGATTTCCAACTGTGCATTTATACGAGGAATGCAAACTTTTAACGGTTAGGCAGCTCTTTATCCTGCAAACAGTCCACAGAACTATCCGCAGGTCCAACCCAGATAAACGCACAAACATCCCCTCGGGGGTAAGACATAAAACAGCTTTTGCAAGGCACCAATACTACGTTATAGGTACACAATTAAACAAGCAACTACACCGAAAACTTAACTTGTTTCTAACAGATAAGTACGCGTTAAAACACAAAATGATTCAGTGGCTACTTCAGCAGGATTACATCACAACAGAAAATCTACTGACTTACATCACTTAAACTCAAACACACTTAACATCTCCCCTAACGTCACATGTTCACACCATACTAAACACATATATCACACTCAACAACACACACACATACACCCACCCAAATATACGCAACCGGTTCATACCTTCATAGTTTTTATTATTAATATTAATTATGTACGTTTTTAGGTACCGCATAGTCACTGGTTTCACTTGTTGTCTTTTAATAATTAGGTATAATATATTAGTCTACCTTAAAGGCTGAAGCCTATCTCCTAAGATACAGGCCAGACCTAGATTAAGGGATAGAGTTTAAAATTATTGTACTCCCATGTTAACGCTTTAATTAATTATGTCAACTAAATGTATGCAGTGCAATGTGATCCTTGTTTATGCAATAAATTATTATTTATTTATTTTCTAAAAACTTTCAGTGTGACCCACGTACTTCGGACAAATACTGCTTCTGCTCCAAACATTAATACCTATAGTCCTTTGCAAACAGCCTAGACTTCGTGCTGATTTTAAAGCCCAAAAATATTACAGACACAATTCCTCGCTATTATTTGTCGGAGGTTCAACCCAGTTCTAAATGTTATTCATCCTTTAATACCGAAGCGTGCCGGCTAGATGATTGTAAGCATCTCCCGCCAACTGCGAATTCTGTTTGAGTAAGCCCGCCATCTTGAATCAACATGAACTAAGCCCGATGGCGTAGCGACCCGTATTGGAGTAATTGAAATCTTAAATGGACCTTGGCCTTCGATTTCGCTGTTTATGTTATTCCGCAGATGTAATGCTTTAATGTTGCTTCGATACTGAGATCTTATCTGTGTCAGGATTTAATCCTGTAGATCATTTTCTTAAACCTGTTTATATTTTAGGTATTCGGGAATTAGATTGAGGCTGTCAAGGTACGGTTTAGCAAAAGCTGCATGCCTCTTTTGCCGTGCCAGCTCTGAACTTTAAGGAAAGTTATACATTTTCACTGTTGAAACACATGTTCCACGTGACGTTAACTAACCCTAAGCCTAATCCCCTTGGTGTTACTTTAACGGTTTTATTCCCGCCTCCGAGAGGCTGCATCGCATTCACCGTTCAGACACTCCCTCCTACAAAGGCAACTCAAATAAGCTCCAAAGGTCAAAGACGGCTGTACCTTTACTAACCAGGTCCTTCAACAAAATTACTACTTTATACAATCTATAGCACATTCACTCAATGACAATCTTCCGTAGCGATTTACTAGTGCTATAACCGACGCTTCGTTTCCAGGACTGCAGAACCCAAGACCAAGAGTGTACGTGTTCAGTGCTATCAGCGAGCTGTCGGTGCGGTTTGAACGGCCGGTGTCTGTCGGACGGCTCCTGCCACGCGGCTGAGTGCGCCACGCTGGGGTTCAAGGAATGCAAGTGTGTCAAGAAAGTCAAGAGTCAATTTTCTCGTGGACTTTTCCAGGTAAGAAATTGGTCTTTCGGAAGTTTTAAGGAAGGATGTGTCCATCTAACAAATTACCCTTATACAGAGCCACTGACACATATAGCGTGTTTGTTAATTTCGGTGTTAGCTATCCCGGGCGTGTTTGTTGCGAAATGCATGCGGCATCCTGTAGGACTTCATGAAAATGGAGATGGCAATTAATCCCAGCAATATGTTTTCCGCAACACAAAAAAAGATTGTTTTGCAATGAAATTGCGATTGATGACGCCGACCGTTCAGATTGATCCAGTGCGGTGCATGTCAGCCGGATTAGGACGTTCCGGACGACCGATAGTGTTTTGTTTGAGGCGATAAATTTTGCCTGGTCGACGACAACCGACCACAATCACACCTTCAGCTTCTACATAAGTATTATTTTCTTTAATTTCAGGGTTCCTTGCGAGGCGATTTGAACATGTGCGGTATTTGCTGCGAAGTTCCGATGAGAGGCGATCGGAACCAGTGTATACCAGCTGAGGAGGCGGCACGGGAGAAACTGGCCAATAACAGTCCGCTACCAGACTACTGGCCTAATGAAGATTATATAGGACGTTAGTTTAGTTACATAACGTAAAATCACGCTTGTTGTCTTGAAGGGGAAGGCAGGGGTGTAAATATACCTAGTACGCATTTCGCCAGTTATGTCCCAGTCAATACCGTCTTTACCATAAGGACACAGGGGGCCCGTGCCCAGGGCCCCCATCCTCAGGGGGACCCGAAGGACCGACAATTTCTCTCACATTTATTCTCTAAACATTTTTGTCGGCCGCAGTAGGTACTTAACAGTGAGCACCCGGGTCGAAAATAAAACTTACTTTTGTCATAAAATGTAAGTCAAAATTATGTCGATTTTATTTAACCAGTTTAAGATAAAATCAAGTCGACTTCGACAGTTTTATTAAATTTTAAGGTAAAAAAGTTAAAAGCAAGGCGAAAAACATTAAATAGAATTGTCTTAATATGCATGTTAAATATCAATAACAGATAATAAAACAAAGTGAAAAAATATTAATTTAATGAATTTTTATGCAGAAAAGTTTCTATTAACTACTTCAACTATAAAACACAATTATAAAAAAAAACAATAAAGAATTTTAGTTATTTAATTTTAAATAAAAAATAAGACTTAATTTTAACGTAGTTTGACTTAAATAAATAACAATAAAAACACACATCATTTTTGTCTTAATTTTTAAGCCAAAAATAAGGTAAAAAATGACTTGATTCCGACTCGCTGAATTTTTTTTTACTTAAGGCAAATAAGTCGAAACTAAGACAATTAAGTTATAAAAGTTAAATGAAAATGTGTCCATTGTTTTCTCGATTTTTACTTCAGATCTTGACTTTTTTTACTTAAATCACATTGTCATTTAACTTTTATAACTTAATTGTCTTAGTTTCGACTTATTTGCCTTAAGTAAAAAAAATAAGCCTAAACCAAGTTTTATTTTTGACCCGGGCAGTGATAAAATAAGCCAACGACATTGTTAAATTTGACAGAAAACGTGACATTGCAATTTAGGAAATATGTAACTTCGCTATTCGCCACAGTCTAAACTTTTTTGTCGGGTTGTACTAATTAATAATATTTCAGAACACATTCTAATTTACTAAGTACCATCTAGCGATCACCCATGCATACCACTCCTATTCCAAAGTTAAGCTGCACAGTCTAAACGAGCCCTAAAATAGATGTTGACATTGTCTATGGTTGGGGGAATGCCCGGATGATGTATAAACCATCAGTCGGACAGAAGTGGCGTGATTTAGTTTCGTTTAATATAAATTGTGTAAGAGAATAGAAGTTTTGATTTGTTCGTTTAAACATTATTTCATTATGTCGAAAAGAACATATTTAAGTGGTTCATAAAAGAGAAAAAAAGTTATAAGTAGCTCAAAAAGAAATAAAGGAAAAACTTCCTAAGCTTACTTCGTTTTTTACGGTTGAAGAAACAATTAAGCTGAGGGACTCTTCATCCTCATCGCCTCAAAATAAAAATACCATTGAATATCAACAGGAAAAAGAGGTTACGTGTGATGAAAATGACAAACACACATCAGATGCTGAACCCTCGATTTCAAGCTACTGTGAGTTAATAACAAGCTACTGTGAGTTAATAACAAGCTACTGTGAGTTAATAACTGCAAGCACAGATAATGTATCTGTATATCCTGATCCTGGTACGTACTGTGACGACATTTTAACGGAAGAAGTCCGCGATATTTGGATTCGAAAACGGCCAAAGTTTTTCCAAAATAAAAATTGTGACTTCTCCAAAACTTCTACACGTTTTCCAGATTCAAGTGGTAAAACAAAAACTAGATTCTTGGCTAATAATATTTTTACCCGTAAATTGACGAATGATGAGTCTTTAGACATAAAATGGCTCCTTTATTCACCAGCAAAGAAATCTGTGTACTGTTATTCTATTTATTACCACTACTCGTACTGGACATAATTTGAGTTCTCCAAATGGATATAAAGATTGGAAGCATATAAGTAACTTATTGACGGAGCATGAGAACAGTTTACAGCACTGGCAATTTATGATAAACTATTTTGCAAGAGTGAAAACTACTGGACGAATTGATAGTGAGTTGCTGTCCCAATATAACATAGAAACTATCTATTGGAAGAATGTGCTTAGAAGGATTGTTGCTGTAGTGAAATTTTTATCTTGAAGAGGTCTTGCTTTTCGTGGTGAAAATGAGATAATTGGATCGCAAAATAATGGGAATTATTTGGGATGCTTAGAACTGATTAGTGAATTTGATCCTGTTCTTGCTGATCACATACAAAACTGTGGAAATCGTGGAAAAGGAAGTAGGTACATCATATTTATCTGCAAACATCTGTAACTAATTAATTTATTAACTTAATGGGAGAGCGGGTTTTAAAAACAATTGTCAATGAACTTAAAATAGCAAAATACTACTCTATTAGCGTAGATTCTACGCCAGACCTGTCCCACGTTGAATAACTCACATTCATCGTTAGATACGTAAAAGACGGACAGCCTATTGAGAGATTTTTGCAATTTTTGCCTATGGATGAACGTTGTGCGCAATATATATTATAGCAGATACCATTTTAAACTTTTTTGAAAGCCTTGATATTCTTATAGAAGATTGTCGCGGACAGAGCTACGACAATGCATCAAAAATCTCTGGAAAATACTTTCCAATTTATGTTCCAAGTGCGGCACATTCGCTACATTTTGTCGGTGGTCAGGCTGTTGAGTGTGTGACTGAAGTAGTAGCATTCTTTCAATTTGTACAAAAATTTATAACTTTTTTCTCTGCTTCGACCAAACGGTGGAAAATTTTGACACTGCATTATGGTCTGCACGTGCCAATGCTATTAATGCTTTGCAAAATGGTTATTTAAATATTTCTAAAGCATTGTCCTCAATAGCAAGTGACATCAATCAACCAGGAGACACTAGAAACGAAGCACAAAGTATAGCAAAAAAAAAAAATTATTAAATGGAATGATCTTTTGGGAATTATGAATAAAACAAGTCTAGGTTTACAGAATAGCACTATAGACCAGGGTCGATAATTTTTGAGACCAAAAAAAATTATAGTAGGATGAAACCCATTGGAAGAGGTAGAGAATATAACAAAAACGAAAGGAAAAATAAATTACGGGCGATCTGAGGTCGGGAAGGGGGAGGGGGTGAGTTTTTAAGGGTAAAACACGCTTAATCTCGATTTCCGGTAAAACTGCAAGTCTTATGAAAAAAAGTTAAATGGCAAAGTTGTAGGTAATAAAAAGATCTACAACTTTTGTATCGACACTTTTTTCACATAACCTCAAAATGTATGTGAAAAATTCGAATAACCGAGTTTTTGGTTTTTTATTTTTATCTGTTGCAAAAAAAAATATATTTTCACGAAATTTGGTGAAAACTTACCTTTGTATGTCCCAAACATACAGTAATTTTTTTGATTTATAATATTCATTTTTTCACCTTATTTTGACTTAATATCGAAAAAGCACCCTAATTCTCAATCGAAAATTCTCACGTCAAAATATCTGCTTTTTTAAAAAAGTTGGTGTTTTTTTTTCGTTGAAATCTCTACTTTCTGATGATATAAAAAAAATATACATTACTATGGTAAATGTTCTCAGAAAATGCAAATAATGAAAAAAACTCGAATCCGAAAATTTTTTTTTTCAAGTTCGATGAATAAAAGCTGTAGGCCAATTCTCTTACTTAAAAAACGTTCAAATTCAAGTCGCAATCTCATCTCAGCGACAATCAATGTCAAAAACCTGTCAAAAATGTATGTAAATTGCGTAGACAGAGAAATTAATAGACGCAGTGACGATTCCTTTCTCGCTTACACAAGAAAGAGAGCGAAAATTACGCTATGAATGTTTTAGACAGAGATACAACTATCAATTTTTTTGTCTCTTACCGTGTAACCTGTTTTTTCAAGGTCCGCAACTCAAATTGCGAAACATACTTTGACACTTCGTGCCGTCATTGTGTTTGGTGTTAAAATTTTGCTTATTTTTATGATAAAAAACGATTTTAATCCAGTGAGAAGACAGAGAAATTATCCGTATTTCACATCGACGATTATACAATGGTGCGTTGTCGTGTTATTTCATGTAAAAGCGATAGTGAGAAGAAAATTGCCGGTGTGTCTTTTCACGCGTAAGTACGACGGTTTTGTACCTAATTATAGTTTCTTAAATGATGATTATTTATGCCATAGCATGACGGAACGATGTGTCTCATTAAAACTGAAGATAATAGGATTTTGTCGAGTTTTTAACATTCATAACCAATAAATTATATCATGTAAGTGTTGCCAGCGTCAGCTCAAAGATGCCCCGAGTCACGATAAAAAATATTGGCTCTACAATGTAATAAAAACAAAAAATATTGGATCAAATAATAGCATAGTATATGTGTATAATTATATATATATGTATATACATCAATAATGTGTTTTTTTCAAATTGTTTGGAGTGTTTAGTTTCTAAGTGTTAGTGTTTTTTTTAGTTACCTCATGAAGGATAAACATGATATAGTGCTGTTTGCAGACGACACTTCACTTTTATTTAAACTCAAACGTCAGCAGCTGGTTACTGACAATGTAAATAGTGCCCTCGCAAAAGTAGTTAACTGGTTTAATGTTAATAACCTTCTTCTTAACGAGAAAAAAACGAAATGTATTAAGTTTACGATACCTCATGTTAGACAAGTAGAAACAAGTATTCTCATAAAGAGTGAAGTGTTGAAACCCGAAAATACCACAGTATTCTTAGGCATAACTTTGGATGCCAAGCTTCAATGGGGCCCCCATATAGATAAATTGTCAAAGAAGCTTAGCTCTGCAGCATACGCCGTTAGGAAAATTCGTGGTTTAACTGATTTAGAGACAGCCCGTTTAGTATACCTACTTTAGTTATTTTCATAGTGTAATGTCGTACGGTATTCTGTTGTGGGGAAATGCCGCCGATATTCAGACGATTTTTGTTTTACAAAAAAGGGCAATTCGTTCAATTTATAAATTAAGTCCCAGACACTCCCTGAGAGACAAATTTAAAGGGATTAATATAATGACTGTGCCTTCTCAGTATATTTATGAAAATCTTTTGTATGCACATAAAATTATTAATCTGTTTAAAAAGTACAGTGATATCCATAATTTAAATACTAGGAACAAACACAAATTTGTTGTTCCTACTACAAGGCTCAAGAAAATAGGTGGCCCGTTTAGATGCCAATGTATACGTTTTTATAATAAACTTCCTAGCCACATTAAGACTGCGCCGAGCGAACACGGCGCGCGGATAATAGGTATTTACTGCGGCGCGCTAGTCGTGTGCGTCGTCACGCACACAATGACAAGTTCGCTCGGTGCCCGCTTGAGTTGCATGGCAGAAGTTGATAACTCAGGATTTTTACAATTTGAGTGACTGAGTGTAACTTAGGGTTTTAAAAAAATTGAGTGTATTGAGTGACTTGAAAAGACGAATACTGTTTATTTAGACGGTTCTGTGTAGGTACATAAATCCGATTAATAAAACTAATCCTATTAATATTAGGTATAAACGTGAAAGTTTGTTTAGATGAATGTTTGTTACTCTTTCACACGAAAACTACTTTTTATCCCGGTTTTCCCGTGGGATAATTTTCGAGTAATATCGGGTGAAACCGCTGGTAACACTATATATATATTTGTTTGTACTATAGTAATACACAATCCGTTCTCTTACTATTTATCGATTGCGATGAAATTTTTGCGTTGTGGAGTATACGCCCTGGAACTACACTGCGTAAGTAGGTTGGCTAGGTGAGTAAGTTGGTAATATATGAGTAGGTTGTTATAATAAAACCAGTCTGTATTAAAAAATCTATAATTACTAAGGTTCTTCACCAATGTATAGGCAAGGTTCTTCACCAACGTGTTGGCGAGGCTCTTCGTTGGTGTGCGTTTCCTAAAAAGTAATATAGTTATTGTATTTAAATAAAATGATTAAGTTGACGTAATTATCAGACGTACCTATGACTAAAAAAACCATACTTGCGAGCAATAAACTGGATTCAACTTCTGCTTGGCTTGATACAATTTAATTTATTTATATTTTTATGCAATGAACTATTGGTTGTGATATATCATTTTAAATGTAATTTTACTAACTTTCAACCACTTTTGATATCATAACGAAAAATTGTTTACTTTTGTCATGGAACGTAAAAACGAAAGATATACATTTTCGGAACGAAATATAAATTGTTTGGAACTCCTATAAAAACTGGACGTTTATGCAAATTTCTCATCAGTCCAATATTTCACGTCACTGGGAATACTCAAGTTATAAAAAAATGGAAACCACACCTACATAAGCCCCAGAAGCAAAATAAGGTCTGAAACAACCAGCGATTACGTGATTCCAGAGTATTGCCCTCAAGATAGTTTAAAGAATACTTAATGACTAAGTCACTCACTTGGGCAAAATATTTGAGTATTTAGTTGCCAGCAAACATTGGCAACAAAATAAAAACGATAATAAAAATTTAACTTACGGCGTTGGAAGAATTTCCAGTTTCATTTTCTTTGTTTGCATCAGTAATGGATCTACAAAAAAAAATATTCATAATTATATCTTGTAATGACCAGTTTTCAATAAAGCAAATTCGCAATTTTAAGAAAAATATTGTTCCATCGTCGTGGAGTAATTACACCCTAAAAACCTATTACATGATACCCATATCGAATGTTTGACAAAAACTAGCATCCGCCATCTTGGATTTTAAAATTAATGTCAGATTTGCAATCGCCACCCCCAAAAACCTATTACACGATACCCATATCGAATGTTTGACAAAAACTAGCATCCGCCATCTTGGATTTTAAACATAATGTCAGATTTGCAATCGCCACCCCCAAAAACCTATTACACGATACCCATATCGAATGATTGAGAAAAACTTGTATCCGCCATCTTGGATATTAAAATTAATGTCAGATTTGCAATCGCCACCCCCAAAAACCTATTACACGATACCCATATCGAATGTTTGACAAAAACTAGCATCCGCCATCTTGGATTTTAAATTAATGTCAGATTTGCAATCGCCACCCCCAAAAACCCATTACACGATACCCATATCGAATGTTTGACAAAAACTAGCATCCGCCATCTTGAATTTTAAAATGAATGTCAGATTTGCAATCGCCACCCCCAAAAACCTATTACACGATACCCATATCGAATGTTTGACAAAAACTAGCACCCGCCATCTTGGATTTTATAATTAATGTCAGATCGGCAATCGCCACCCCCAAAAACCTATTACACGATACCCATATCGAATGTTTGACAAAAACTAGCATCCGCCATCTTGGATTTTAAACATAATGTCAGATTTGCAATCGCCACCCCCAAAAACCTATTACACGATACCCATATCGAATGATTGAGAAAAACTTGTATCCGCCATCTTGGATTTTAAAATTAATGTCAGATTTGGAATCGCCACCCCCAAAAACCCATTACACGATACCCATATCGAATGTTTGACAAAAACTAGCATCCGCCATCTTGGATTTTAAAATTAATGTCAGATTTGCAATCGCCACCCCCAAAAACATATTACATGAGACCCATATCGAATGTTTGAGAAAAAATTTAAGAAAAGATTACATCCGCCATTATGTTGGGTAAAAGGAAATAATATAACAAAAAAATAGAAATACATACGTACTTTCTGAGAGAACAGTTTTTTTTTCGGAAATTAGCGCCAACTTTCTTCTTGTAATATCTTTCCTTATGCTTTCCCATTTTACTAAAACAAAAATACTTACATAAAAAAAAATGTTACAAAAAAATGTACTGAAAAGTAAAAAAAAAAAATAAACAGTAAATATTAGATAATTATATGCACAAAGTCATTATCAACTCAAAAAAACAAAAAATATGACTTACCTTATTCAACCGTTTGCGTTTGCGTTTGGCAAGGTATACGTACACAATAGATCGCGAAGTATCGTTAGCGGCGTGTCGCTCCCCGATGAGACGTGACCACTCTCCGAGCTCTCGTGGACGACTGAACTTTCGACCGGTGGACGTTGCGTATGATTCAAAACAGCGCGCGCAGCGACTTTATTTTAAACAAAATAATGTCTAAAATAATCAAGCGACATTTTCGAAAATGTTAAAACGACAAATTGTAGTATGATTATTAAAGATTGATATGAATTAAAGTTTGTGAAAAAATTCAACGGTTTACTATCAAAAATCAACTAAATACGATCATGCTATTTTAAGATTTTTGTCCATCTTTACGTAATTTTGTTATTTAAACTAGACAATAATTATAATTTTTGCCAACGAAGAATTGTTAACACATTCATTGTGGTGCTCAAAACATATTTTTTATGGTAATTATGGTAATAGTATTGATGATATCCCTTTAACCGTGGCGGCCGTTTCGTATTATTTTGCTCTACGCAGCCTTAAAGCACTAAGCCTTAATAAATTCAAATCTTTTATAAAAAGGAAACTATGCCAGAATGCCTATTATACTGTCAAAGACTATATGTATTGAGGACAAAAAGGCTTGGGATTGAGTTGCTCCAATAAAGCACAGGCAATGTTAATTTATTTTATTTCGCTAACTATTTTTACTTTTAATCTTTGCTATAAGTATGTATACTTATTTTCATATACAATGACACTAATATTTACTGTACAAAGTATTATATTATTTTAAATTATTGTGAATGTGAGGACTATGTGTGGTTTTGTTCCAGTTTTAATCATGTTCTGGCAGTTTGAGTAGCTGATGCGGCCTACCAAAATGTCCTTTCTTTGGTATTGTTCGTCGAATCGTTGAGCTCCTTAAGTTCTGAGTTGAGCTGCACGGTTACTGACAAATGCGTGCACTGACTGGACAGGTCCACTCAATATGTGTGGTTCTTTCCTCAAAAGACCATTGCAGACACCGATCTACATAGCCTTCACATTATCTGACCAAGATTTTGTCTGGACTTTAAAAGAGACTGTGACCTCTGAGTTTGTTTCGGCCTTTCTTCTCAGAGTAGTCACATAGGAAACGCCGACCTCATCTAGTTTAAAATAAAATATGATTGACGTGTAAAAGTGTTTGTTCAAACCTACTTACAGAAATAAAATCATTTATCATTTAAGTAGTATAATAAATCTTAATTAAAAAACTCGTTTCGTTTCAATTAAATCCTGAAAATAATTTACCCTACTTCATCTAATAACACTCCAAAAACAGGGGAATGCAGTTACTATGGCAACATTATACGCACACATTGACATATTATCTCTGTCTCGACTGCGGTTACAGGGTCCCTTCGTCTATTAGTTTCTCTGTCTACGGTAAATTGATTGTAATTTTGACAGATTGAGACAGATTAGAATGCGAACGGTCTTAAAAATACGGGAATTGACTCTGATGTCAGTCTCAAATTTTTTGTATTTATTATCGATTCTTTTCTTGCTAGACCCCACTAAACGATTCAAAGCTGAGTTTTTTATTTCTTAGACTTGCTTATCATCTGCCTTATTGCAGATTATACAAACAGATTCATCCATAGTGATAATCTGAAAAGACAAAATTAAAAAGTAGAGATTTCAACGAAAAAAAATCACACCAACTTTTTTAAAAAAGCAGATATTTTGACGTGAGAATTTTCGATTGAAAATTAGGGTGCTTTTTCGATATTAAGTCAAAATAAGGTGAAAAAATGAATATTATAAATCAAAAAAATTACTGTATGTTTGGGACATACAAAGGTAAGTTTTCACCAAATTTCGTGAAAATATTTTTTTTTTTGCAACAGATAAAAATAAATAACCAAAAACTCGGTTATTCGAATTTTTCACATACATTTTGAGGCTATGTGAAAAAAGTGTCGATACAAAAGTTGTAGATCTTTTTATTACCTACAACTTTGCCATTTAACTTTTTTTCATAAGACTTGCAGTTTTACCGGAAATCGAGATTAAGCGTGTTTTACCCTTAAAAACTCACCCCCTCCCCCTTCCCGACCTCAGATCGCCCGTAATTTATTTTTCCTTTTGTTTTTGTTATATTCTCTACCTTTTCCACTGGGTATCATCCCACTATAATTTTTTTTCACTTTTTATCATTTTAGAAATTATCGACCCTGGTCTACTATGACCATGGACGCTGTAACAAAACTTTACGAATCTTTGATCAGTTATGTCAATAACGCACGCAATAATTTTGATCAGTACGAAACGGCTGATAAAGAAAAATATCCAGATGCTGACTACAAAGATAAATTTGAAAGAAACAGAATTAGCTGCACACGCATCACTTTTTTTGAAGGATCATCCGAGACTGCACTGTTGAGAGGCAAGGAATAGTTTCGTGTAGATACTTTCATTCCCATATTGGACAGATTAAATACACATTTCAAAAAACGTTCGGCAGCATACCGAGAAATTGATAATAATGGATTTAGTTTTCTTTGTCAGTTACCAACAATCGAATCTGGCGAGTTGACAAAAAAATGCAAAGAATTTGCAGAATTTTATCATGACGACATTAATGCATATGAGCTCAAAACAGAATGGAATGTTTTAATTTAAGCCAATATTTAAATAATATAGCAAAGCAATCAGCGGATTTAAATATCTCAACCCTACATAACCTAATAAAGTCAGATAAATTAGAAGAAACTTTTCCAAACGTTGAAGTTGCTACAAGAATATTCCTTTGCCTAATGGTTACCAATGGTAGTGGAGAGCGTTCATTTTCGCATCATAAGAGAATAAAAAATGAATTGCCAACAACAATGTTACAGGAACGACTAAGTAATTTGTCAATTATGAACATAGAAAGTGACATCCTTCAAAAAATGTACTTCGAGGTTAAATTAGAAAATAATAAATAATAATAACAGAAGAAACTCAACAGAAGAAGCTCAACAGAAATCCCGAAAGAAACCATTATCGTAATCGTAACCAAAAAACCAGCAGCTTACTAAGATCATTAATGACATATTATATTATATATTTTATTACCCATCATAAATAAAAGATCATAGTACAAAAATGTTAGTTTATTTCGCTTTCTATACCTACCTTAACCTACCAACAGAAATAAAATCATTTATCATTTATACTTTCCAACAGGGCCCCAAATTCTTGTGCCCAAGGGCCCCAGCAAGGTTTTTTTTTTTAAACAAATATGGTACAACATCCCCCACAAGGTCTTCAGGTCCCGAACTAGGTAGAGCCTGTACTACGGTAACCTGATGACTGAGATACATATACACACCCAGACACAGTTTAAGACGGCCTTGGTCCCAGTAATAGGGGGCGAGCCTATTGTCAATCGGAGACGTTGCTAATCCAGACTCCGAGTTGCTACTAACTACTGAGAAAAAACCCAATGACAGGGCCAGGTTTGGGAATCACACACAGCTATGACCTTTCTGCAAATAAATTATTCTTATTCTCATGCTCAGCAGACTGCATTGCAAACTACTTAAGATCATGTTTTGAGCAGAATTTTGCAAGAAACTTTGCAAGAAACCGCGCAGACTAGCGGCCTCATCAGCATGCAACAGTTGTGACAGCAACGCACCCGGCTGTTCTCCCGCTGAACAAAACTGAAGCTTTCATTGAGACTCCAGATATTCTGAGAGACAACGCAAAGCCTAAAGAGCTGGGTCTAGAAGCAAGAAATTTTGCACAAAATTGCCTTATGTAACGAATGTGCATTAATAAAGGAACTTTGAAAATTAATCCCCTAAAGGAGTTAAATAGGGCATGTGGAAACTCATCGGCCACACGGCTTGTTCGTTAAGAAATCTCTTCATAACCTTCCCTCATTAATTCCAGCAAACATGACAGTCCGTCTCTGCGAGGGCTACGTGTGCAACGAGACGTCGATGCGCGCGTGGCCGCCGGGCAGTGTGTGTGTGTCGCAGAACGTGGTAGGCATGTGCTCGCCGAGCGGGCTCTGCAAGTTGGACTACATCACGCCACGGTCCAACGTGTACCCAGATACAATGGTAATACTTTAGTAGCATGTATTTTATCAAAACTCTAATAATCCCCATTTTATTAAAAAAATATGACTGAACACTAATATAATGGGTGTGGTAACTCAATATGTGGGGTTCTTTCCTCAAAAGACCATTTCAGACACCAATCTACATGGTCTTCACATGATCTGACCAAGATTATGTCTGGACTTTAAAAGAGATTGTGACCTCTGAGTTTGTTTCGGCCTTTCTTCTCAGAGTAGCCCGATCGGAAACGCCGACCTCATCTAGCTTTTAAAATATAATAAGCGTATAAAAGTGTTTGTACAAACCAACTAACCGATATAAAATCATTTATCATTTATTTATCAATGAATGAGCTTCTTTTTGTGAACCTCAAACAATTCTTGTTTTGGGGTCCTAAAAATACTATAGAGGTATGAGGTACAGGGTGTAAAGTTCCCGCATCCTCTATAGAAAAGGGATGAGTCCTTCGACCAGACGAGTGCCCGATAATTGATGTCGGGACGTTGTATATACTTATGCTAATCACGCGGTAAACTCTGCTTGCGCGATGCAGGATTTTGCGTGACGTCAGTGTGATGCGTAGTTCGCATGTGGCGTTGTAGATGCTTCCACAATACTAAATAATCAAGTAACTGTGACCAACATCTACTTGGATGCAGCGCTCTCAGGCCGCTGCCACGACAACGCTCGGTTCTGTTCTAACCCAGCCTAACCCATTTGACTCATTATTATTCTACAAAATCGGATACAGAAAGAAACACACGCAACATCACATGAACACACCTTACACGACTACACACACCCCCACAAAACACCCCCTCCTCTCTCATACACCACACCACACCCCATCCCACACACACAGGCATCCCCCCTTTACACACATACATATTCATAGTTAAATCGGGTCAGGATGGGTTTATTAACATACATAAATAAAGGTTTATTTTGTACACGAAGTTACAGTAGAACACTGACTATCAGGTCACAGGATTCCCCTAGTTAAGGAGGCAGGGTTTTTCATTATTTGTGCAGCTTTTTCCCAAAATCCAATGTACTATCGAGGAAGTTCATATCTATGCACCTTTAGGACTATTTTTCCCTGTAGCGCTCGGGCGCTAACAGTAACTAACGTAAAACAGATGCGGTCATCGTGTTCACGGGATTTTGTTCTAAAACTGCTTAGATATGAACTTCCTCGATAGTACCTATGAAATGTATACAATAATAATAATAATAAAAATCTTTATTTATACCAAAGACCTTCAACAATGCTTAAAAACTAGGTCGCATGATTTCTATGAATAAAGGTCATACAAATAGAGTAAACCCTGACTCCGAAACTAGGAGATCCTGTGACTTAGGAGTCAGTGTTCTGCTGTCACTATGATACCAAAAACCTTTACTAAAAAGTGTGTTATTTCGATATACAAAAAAATGGCAAAAAACAGGTTTGGAAGTACAATGAAATTATTATAAAAGATTAAACTAGGAGTAAGGAATTTAGTTAACGGGGTTGTAACATGAGTGTGCATGATTGTGTAACTGTATGTGGACGTGGAGGTTGAGGGAGTGTAAGTGTGCGTGTATGATTGAGTTTGTATTTGTATTATTCGCATATGTATGTGTTGTAGTGTTAGTATTTTATGTATCTTGCTGAAATTGTTATGAATGTTGCTTTGAATAAATACAAAGGTGTTTTGTGTCAATAAACTTATTTTATTTTATGCGGGTGAAACCGCCGGGCGCAGCTATATTAATATATTTATATTGTTTTTCAGAACATTCACATGACGGGCCTGAAAAAGGCGTCCAGAAGCATAAAGCCAGCCTCAATAATACTGATTACTTGTTTAGTTTTGTTATGTTTAATAAAATAATGTGCAACGTCGTTTCAATCGTTTTTATTAACAACTCATATAAAATTACATAATTATTTTAATACAGTTTTGTATGGCTTAATATTAGAAATAAATAACATTCAATAACTTTCACTTCTTGTCAACGACTATATTGATACGTGAGGGGAGTGACACACGTTTGGGTCGGCATGATTAAAAACCAACCTGTGCTGAAGACTTACAAGACTATAAAAAAAAAACTGCCATGCACTTTTCTATGAAACGGCAGTTTTTTTTTTCTGACGAACTACATTACGCTAAGGAATCTGGAATCATGTGCTGAATTCATGGTTACAGTTTGCGCGTCGATGTCCTATCATCCCATTGATATATATACACAGTTGATACGACAGAGGGGCTTTCCTTTAAACTGCCTATACTAGGCAAAATATTCAAGCTCTGTACCAAAAATCAATTACATAGGAACAGTAGTTTACTCGCAAATGATTTTTAAACTTTTGTCCCGTTTGAACACCATGTATATTTACTAACAGCTGATTATGTCTATACGCATAGGTCATGCACCTTATCGTTGAGTATAACCTACGATGCGTTGTTGCCGCTGACGCAAGTCACAAGTACAACCAAATATTTTCGCTAAAAAGATGGCAACAAATACACACACACACACACTTGCACTTTCATTACAAAGGGTGGTGGCGTTTTACTCTGATTTGTAAGTTATTTAGTTTGAAAATTTTTTTTTCTCATTTTTTGGTGCTTTTTATTTTTATACCGTATTGAATTAATACTAAACACATATAGTATACGTAGTGTAATTTAATGCCCCTCTGTCATATCAACTCTGTATATGAATATAATATGTAGATAAATGTTTGGGAAAAAGCCGCTCGGCATAGCTCGAATTGTGCCGAGCCGACCCGAGCTAGGGTAAGTACCGAACGAAGTTGTCGAATCGAATATGCCGGCCGACGCGAACGTGAGCGTAGCACCCCTTTTTTTCTATTCTTCAATACTTCTCACAGAGTTTCTCAAGCATCTTGAAATAGCAGTACTTAATATCAAAGTCCATATCATACCAGTAGTTGACGGCGATACATCCGTGGCTCTGCCTAACGTGGTGAAACCATAGACTAGGCAGGTACAGACAGTCTCCTTTGTTGAGACGCACGGAGTATACGTGAGCCTTTTGGTATTCTGGGTACTTTGTTAGGTTTGGGGCTAGAGGGTCTGAAAGTAAGACAATTTGGATTGTTATTGGCGGTTATAATTTAGTTTACCTAGTGTTAAGGTGAAAGCGCCGCCGCTCCAAAAAAAAGAAAGGGGTCCGCTAGGGTTGCGAGAAAGTCCGTGGCGCCTGGCACAGGCAACTGAAGGAACACGAGTGGGTTTTAGTCAGTAAGAGTCTGACACGCCCGCCCGCTCCGCCCAGAGCGGGAGAAGTTATTTGATGACATCCAGTCAAAAAAAAAAAAAAGTGGATGCTTCAGGTTAGCCCGCGAAATTCAACTTTTCTAACGTTTTTTTGCAATTTGCAGGTCAGTATCAGATTGTATGTCGATTTAAATAATATTCGCGGCCGTATACTAGTATTTTACATGGTGCGACTGCCTATCTGACCTCCACAACCCACTTACCGGGTAATACGTTTACCCCTTGGTAAGACTGGTTGTCAGACTTTCGGGCTTCTGACGACCCGTTATTACTAAGCTACAGGCCCCACAAACACATTTTTTATTCACACACCTTTTATTTTTCAATAGTAAGTATCAGCTTTAGAAAAAATAAAAATAAATATAAAGCAAGAATAAATCTCACCTATACTAATCCAAGGCAATCCCCCAGAATGACCAAACTCCTCATCACATACAGGTTCTACCTCCGAATCCTCCCACTTCACTCCATTACTGCTTACAGGTAAAATGTCCCACTTGTCACCCTCTTGTTTGAACTCAGCCTGTGGGTACCGCTGGTAGGGAACGAAAGGCAGGTCTGTTGGAGGGATCAGTAAGAAGTCCTTGTGACCGTCTATCACGCAGTAGATGTTCTCGTAGGGATCTTTGTGCACTGGAATAGAAAGATATTCATCAATGTAATGATCATCATAGAAGCAGGTAGCGTATTTGCCAAAATATTCGCGTTACTCGGGTAATACAAAATCAACCCTATGTTTCTTGAAATAAATTTAATTTTGTACTAACGAAATAATATAAATATAATATAAGACAACATCCACACAAGGTCTTCAGGTCCCGAACTAGGTAGAGCCTGTACTACAGTAACCTGATGACTGATATACATATACACAGTTACACACCCAGACACAGGTCAAACAGACATGTTCATGCACACAAATGTTTGCCTTGTCCGGGGATCGAGAACCCGGGACCAGCGGCTCAGAAGGCAGGGTCGCTACCAACTGCACCAACCGGTCAGTCAATTAATTAATCAAATAACGCTGATGTTTGCGCAAATACGTATTGAGACAATTCAAGACCCAGTTATCATGACGTATGAAAATATGATCTCAATACAATACAAATACAATACAAAAAGTTTATTTTCTCTCTCACATAGAAATATTCAAGGTATAGTATACATAATTATAAGAGTACATAAGCGAATTATAATCTATGTGGGAGACTGGTTTCTGTACTAGGAGACCTGTATGACAGATTACCAGCCTCTCCAGACTCCGGAAGTGGGTAACAGGTTCTTGGTGTACATCATTCCAGGTAAGTGATATTTAAATACGTAAACTGGGTGAAGTTTGACTGTTGTGAGGATTAAGTAAATGAGGGTGTGAGAATCGGGTGTGTGAATGTGTATATGAGGGTGTGTGTGTTTTGTGGGTGTACATGTGTGTGTGTGGGGTGGGTATATGTGGGTGTATGTGTGGGTGCATGAGTATGTGTGAGGTGGGTATATGTGGGTGTATGTGTGGGTGTGGGTGTATGTGTGGGTGTGGGTGTGGGTGTATGTGTGGGTGTGGGTGTATGAGTGTATGTGGATGTGAATGAGTGTGTAGGTGTTGTCAAGTCATACGTAGTAAGTCTAGGATGGGACTTTAAGCAAATTTTCTGTTTCATCGTAACTGAGGGACTTTAACCAAGTGGTTAAAGCCCTTTTACATTTGACTCGTGTAAGTGGGTAAATTGCAAGCTTCTTATTTATTTTATTGTAAAGATATCCACCTAAAAATCCAAAAAATTTGCGAGAGAAAGCAGTGTTTCGCTTGGTAAGCGTTTGGCAAACCCTGTGTTTGACTCTCTTGTTATTGTTCAACAAAGGATCATACCCTATTAGTGAGTGTTGTTTTAGAACTGTGCACAATATAAACAGTTGGCGTACTGTCAACACATCAGAGAGCAAGTAAAGATCCTTAGTAGGAAAGAAAAAAGGTAGTGACAAACTTACTTTTAAGACCGCTCTTTGGGCTCTTTCCAGTTTTAGTATGTGTGTCCTACAGGAGCCACCCCATATAGTAACACAGTAGCTCAAGATGGATTGGCATAATGCCATATATACCATTTTAATGACTTCTTTGTCAGCTATGTGCCTCAGACTTTTAAAGAAGTAAATTAGTTTCCTGGTTCTAGAGGATAGTAAGTCAAGGTGATGTTTGAAGCTTAGATTACTATCAATCATGACTCCAAGATACTTTATACTAGAAGCTATTTCTAAATTTCTACAGGAACAGAGATGGTTGGAGGAGCAGTAGTGAGCTTTTAAGGAGTAGTTTTTGTGAATTGCAGTTGTAGTATTTCTGATGAAAAAAGGTATATATTTGGTTTTGTCAACGTTAAGTGTAAGGCCGTTGTCATGGAGCCATTGTATTACTGAGTTGAATCCAGTTTGAGCAAAGCCGTAAACATCATTCCAAGTGTCACCATGGAAGATCAGTGCTGTGTCATCCGCAAACGTCACGATTTTGCCATTTTGTAGAGGAAGATTACACAGATCATTAATGAAGATGAGGAAAAGTGTGGGACCCAAAACACTGCCCTGAGGGACACCGTAGGATATAGGTAAGTCCTCACTGGTGGCTTCTCCTACTCTAACTCTCTGATGTCTATCAGTAAGGTAATCCCTAAACAATTCGAGCTGCGTATCGCGAATTCCCATGGTATGTAATTTAGCTAACAGGAGTGGAACAGAGACCGTGTCAAAAGCCTTTGCTAAGTCCAGGAATATTGTTATTACTTTATTTTTATGGTCAAGTTTATTAACAATGTGATCAGTTAATTCGTGAACTGCATCATTTGTCGAGATTCCAGCTCTAAATCCAAATTGAGATCTCGACAGTAGGGTTTTGGTCTCAAGATATTTTATTAGACGTTTGTTAATGAGTTTTTCGACAAGTTTTGATAGTGTAGGAAGTATAGAGATGGGGCGATAGTTATTGACACAGCCTCTGTCACCACTCTTGTGTATTGGGATCACTTCCGCAAGTTTGAATTCCCCCGGAAAAACACCTGTGCGGAACATTAAGTTGAAAATATACGTTAAGGGGGGTACTAGAATGGTGACGTATCTTTTTAGAAAAGCTCCCGAAATATAGTCACGTCCAGCAGTGTTAACCTTCTTTAAATTCAAAATACACAGGTGAATCTCTGTTTCATCAGTGGGATACAAGGCGAAGGAGAAAGGAGAGGAGTTAGCATACGATGTACTGTTAGGTGGACTGCCGTGATGAATGCTCTCTGCAAGGTTCTTCCCAATAGACACAAAAAATCTGTTTATGTTATTGGCTGAGGTGGTAGGGTTTGTCGGAGATATAAGATCCATAGCTGGGTTTGTTTTTTTATTGGAGTGTGTTATCTGTTTTATAGCGTCCCATAGATTTTTGTTGGTAGTTTTAGCTGCTTCATTTATTAGACTTTTTTCATATTCTCTTTTTAATTTTTTTAATAACCCGTTGCAAAAATTTCTGTACCTTTTATAAGTGATATTGATAATTTCATTATTTGGGTTTTTTTTTGCATTTTATATGGAGTTTATCAAGATCTCAAGATCGCGCCTTGAAAATGCGCGATCTTGAGATCATTCTATCAGCTTGGAAAATCCACTGCGTAACGTCTATGCAAATCCTTGTTTCCAATTAATGTTATTTCCACTTAAACAACTATTAATAGTATACTTGTGTTAATTAAATTAATTTCAGAATGGTTAGTATGTTTGAAAACTCATTTAAATGTTTGAAGTTATTTTTCCATGAACCCATATTTGTTTACTTGTTTGGAAACCAAATCGCCAACGCAGTACATAGCTGCTGTGCTTACTAGATGTAACAGCTCTCTCATCCCCCATCCAAAAGTTGACAGCATCCGGCTTCTTGTCAAAGGCTTCACTAGCAAATGGTATGTCCGCGAACACATCCGGTAGGAGCTCAGGGAAGTCTGTTATTAAGTTAGAGTTTTGTTTCTGAATGTACTGGATGTAATTCTTTCTGGAAAGCAATATTGTAAAGAGTCAAAAACGATGAAGGTTTTGGACATGAATTGAAATGAGTGAACAGGCTTCTTCTGGGTAAGCTCACTCCATCGTCGACTCTGTCTCTGTCACCACTGACCTAGACTAGAGTCAAGAGCAAACCCATCTTAAATAAAAAAAATAAAAAGTCAGACATCCAATGGTGATGAAGGCAGGCATTAATCATTAATGATGATGATATTTTGCTTCACCATCATACTGCTGGCCATAGGGCTTATTGATCTTAGTTACATCTAGGTGCAGAAAAGTTATAAAAGGTGACAATTTTTATCAAATTTAATCAAAGAAAGATATGATTGAGTTTGTCCTCTGAGTGTATCTATTCTGTAAAAATCTCACAGTGAAAACTCACCTAAGTTTACACTATTGACAGCTGTCAATAGTGTCCTAGCATTTGTATAATAAGTCCATGTCGTAGACAGAGAAACTGTCCATGCCTAGCATAAGTTGGAATGACAGCTTACTTTAAACTCACTTCACTAAGTTATCACAATGAGATTTTTACAGAAAAGACTGGCTGTTCTTTTATTTATCTTTATCTATTTTAGTAGCTTTTTAAACTGCTACGTATTTTGAAACCCCACACAATTTAAAAAGAGAACATACTTTTTCTGTTCCATGCCATCCAGAAATGCTGACATAGTCATATCAACTTCAAAAGGAGTGACAAAGTACTCTTCTCCGTTCTCATTTCGAGTAATACCATCAGCCAAGCCATTTGGTGTAACCGCTACCGTTACTTTCTTGTGTGGAATTGTTTTTCTGAAAACAGAAGCAAAGTAGGTATTAGAAATGTATTAGGCGAGCGGGTATCTCTCCTCTGTGAAACCATAGCAACGAAACCACAGCAGTTCTAAACTAAATCAGATTCTAAGAGAGAATACTACAAAGAGTATAAGTACCTTGTATTAAGTTCTTTGTATAGCCCAAAAGTTGCGTTTTTCAAGCATAGTATAAATAATAAAATAAAGAACAATAAACTATTATGGCAAATTCATAAATCCACATTATCACCCTATAAACCCAGACAAGATTTTCCCCGTCGCATTTTACAGATCCAAATCTAATTAATAATATTTTTTGATAGTTCCAGGTAACTCCGTTGCAAGCATGACACTTGACTTATTTTGAGAACCATAGACATGCTGAAGCAATTTTCACAATCAAACCTGTAGAACAGAAAGACATCTCTCGCACTATATCCAACCTTAAAAGTAGCCAAGTAACAGTAGAGAAAATCGTCAGCCAACAGTTACCGGTTATTCCGGTTACCATCTGGTTTCAGAAAACAGCGCAGAACTGCCACTGCCTTACTAGATGATACTGATAATCTATTATCAGCCCAAGATAAAGGAATGTGTTCATTGCTGGTCTTGCTAGATTTTTCCCGGGCATTTGACGCAATAAATATCCCGTTATTACTATTGAAGCTAAATTATTATGGATTTGACTCCAGCGCTACACAATGGTTCCGCAGCTACCTTAATGATAGAAAACAACTTGTGGATTTACGTTTGGGTGATGGTACTCTGTTCTGCAGGGTTCTATGTTAGGCCCAATTATGTTTATTTTATACTGTGCAGATATAATTAAATTTCTCCAGAGATGCATTTACCATAATATATACGCTGATGACGTCCAACTATACATATCCTTTAGTCCAGATGAATACGATAGTGCCATTAAAGACCTAAACGGTGACCTTCGTAGAATCGCCGTCTGGTCGGAATTGCCTGTCGCTAAACCCAACCAAAACAAAATGTTTTTTTTTTTTTAACTTTTCTCACACTAGCAATTTCTCCTGTATCGTGGGTGCGTTTACAAACATTTAAACTCACATACACAAACAGCCAAACCCGGAACAACTACTTGCAAGTCATACAAATATTTGTTCCGTGCGGGAAACGAACCCGCGACACGCAACGCAGCAGTCGATCGCTTAACCACTGCGTCAACCGTGCAAACCGTGAGTGGTATTTGGCACGAGACAGCAACTAGCCAAACTACCCGCAACGTTTCACCTTGAGCTAATGGGCGAGCCAATTGACAGTCTATGAGGCGCGGAATCTTGGGACTTATTATGGACAAGGATCTTCGTTTCGAAAAACATGTAGCCGACTCGGTAAGAAACTGCTTTTACCGCCAGAAAGTTCTGTACAAGATTAGGCCTTACTTTTCCGAAACATTACGGGAGCAGCTTGTAGAAACCCTGGTTTTATTTAGGCTAAACTACGCAGATACAGAGTACGGCCCGTGCCTATTAGCTCGCACAGATCGGCTCATTCAAAGGGTCCAAAACGCTTGTGCTCCCAGAACTCAAGCACTTAACTCCATTTTTAAACAAACACTACACATTGAGAATGAAATCGAGACTCAACCTACACTTGGCATGTCTTCTGTTTGGTGTAGTTAAATACCAGAAACCGAACTACCTGTGCGACAAGTTGAGTTGGATAGCGAGTAAGCGAGAATGTGGGAGAAGGCAATGCTCGCAGCAACTCTCGACCTAGTCACATAGGACAGCTGCGTTTAGAGGTAGCTTCCGTTATGCGGCTTCCAAAATGTGGAATAACCTGCCACCACCTATTCGAGCAACTAACACGATCGACACAGTTAGAAGACGACTACGGCAGTACCTCATGGATGCTAGACATGACCAATTCGAATGTTTAATTGATATGAATTATGATATAGTTATCTATTACTTATTGACGACAGTCCATAATTTTTTTGTGCAACTATACCATTTTATTAATTTATTTTTTAAACACCACTCTATGGTATGATTATCTATAATTATTTTTAACAAATATTAATCGTTTTTATTATTATTTGTTACACATATCTATCTATTTTGATTTAAATATTTACACTCACTATACAACTGATTTAGATCCGTAAGACGTCAGGTCCAGTTGAAAACCAGCGTCAGGCACTAGTTGTCTGGCATTTATGCCTATTTGGCGCAGCCGTGAGGCAAACAATACTATTTTAACTATTTTCTGTTTTTGTGTGAATATTGTGTGCTTTTAACCTGGGTCAAATAAAATTTTCATTCTTTCTTAGTTCTGCTTGACTTGACTGTTGTACGACAAGCGAAACTGAAGCCAAACTGACTGTTCTAACGCACAGATTTTTCCCGCGTGATTTCGCCTATCTGCTCGGAAGCTAGTTACACACCTCCGCGCAGCCCGCTATTTTTTTGCGGTGCCGCGTTTGTTTTGTTTAACACTGGTGCCGATTCTCTTGTCACAAAATTCTCTAAATTAGACTAAAAATCACCAAAATTTAGTTTATTCCTGTCAAACGACGATTTCCCATTCTGAAATTGACTAAAGTGACACAACTTAACCAAATTTTAGTTTGACAGTACTAAGATGGCACTGAGATTATAATTTAGTGAAAATGGCAATTTTGCTATTCTGAATTTTACGTTTTTCACCAAATATTTTGATTGTTGTAACTAAATCTGCCTGTTTTTAATCGCGATTAAAAAGGTGCGGAATAAAATTAGTTGTCATGAACTAAAATTCATACCAACACCTCGACTTCAGATGCAAAAACAGTACTGTATCTTTTTTTCTTTTCTTTTGCTTATATCTCGAAAACGGTGTGTCCTATCGCAAAAATAATGAAAATTTCGACCCCCTTTATTAAACCCCGGAACATCTAAAATCCAACGTGTTGGTAAAAAAAAATTTTTTTTTTTTCATATTTTCCATACAAAAAGTGAAAAATTCCATACAAAACATGTCGAGGCTGCAAAATAATGCACGACTCTGGCTCTAAAAAAAAATCACGTGGTACGGCAAAACAAGTATCACGTGGAGTCGCAATTGCCAAATTTGATTTTAGATGTGTCAAAATTATTTTTAAATTTAGAGATTTTATTTTGCAGAATAGCGTTAAGATTCTCATAGCCAAAAGTAAGGAATTTTAGTGATAGTTTAGTAGTTTAGTTCGGTGTACAACAGAATCGGCACCACTGTTTGATACGTATCTGTGGAATTCAACAAGTTTATAAAAAGTCACTTTTTTTTTGTATAATGGTTGTTAATTTTAGGGATAAACCAATCTAAGAGGTCTGAAGTAGACCTATACTGTATATTTACTAAGTCGAAAGCGTGGAGATTTTGCTACAATTCAACCGACTTTCATGATGTTCCGCTACTTGAATAGTGAAATAATGTAGCAATGTTTCTTAACGGAATTTGTTTAGCGGTTTCCCATCATTATTTTCGCGGCAGAGGTGTGCTAAGGCCCTTAAAAGTACATTTATAACCCGCGCGGCTAAAGAAACAATCTGTAAATGGCGGCCGGTACTTATGGTAGCGTCAGCAAAAAAGGTCAAGTGGTAGTCAAAAAATATATCATTCATTCATTTTGAATTTATATATTTTAAGAAGTGTATTTCTAATGCTGCTAGCGACTGTTTATTTTAATCAAATACATAATAGTAAACTTTTAAATAGTAAACATTATCCCGAGAACTAGTTTTTTTTTTTTCGGTACTTTGCCGCAGGTTAAAATAAATAAGACAAATTGAAAAAAATACTATAAAAAATTAATCAGTAGGTACCAAAAAAACACAAAGACCGCCAAAACTACAACCATGTACTGGGATCCAAACCAGTTGCCATACTTGCCCGTGCGTTACTGAATTAAAAAGGGTGATAACGCTCCTATTACTTTTCTTCGGCAAAATACTTAATTACATTGTAGACCATTTGTCGAGCGTCATTCCCTCACCTTCACCTTCACCTTCTCGCGCTTTCTAGAAGCCATTTAAACAACCAAAGATCCAAACTTAACAAAAACAACAAATTACAGAACAGTACCTAGTAACAAAGCAGAATTCAAATTTAATTAAATGGAGCGCGTTGAGACAGTGTGAATGCTAATCCAAACAGATAATTTTTTTGTATGTAGTACCACGCTGTGCGAGTATAGACAGAGCGACGATATGAGCGAGATAGCATGAGACCGTCCGCCATTTACATATTGTTTCTTTATCCGCACGGGATATACTTGTACTTACTTGGAAGAGATCTTCTATCCTAAGTTTAATATAAAATAGTGCACTCAATAAGGTACAAATGTATATTCAGTTTGACCATCTGTTTAGCCTAGAATTTGCCATTGCTGGAAACTGTTTATGCCACTGTTTGGAAGTCAAAACAGTGATTTGCAGTTTGTCCTTAAGGTTTTAATAATCGCCAATGGTTTTTGGTAAGCCTATAGCAGTTGGTCCTGGTATTTTTAACATACAACAACTAAGCATCTTATGTAATCAATAGCTGATTTGATTACAGGTACATCATGAGAAAAAAGACTGACTACTGTTTATGGTAATTCTTCTTTCAGCTAGGAGAATGAAAAACAATACTATAGACATTCTGCGATTTAGTCCAATGGACTGGGCTCGTTTGTAATGGTATCCGAAAACCTCAGAATTCGGCATAAGTATATTGACCCTAAGAGATCTTCAAAATACTTTTTTAATAAGTACCTACCTGAAATATTCAGCATTCCACTTCGCGACAGCCGGCCAATGAGAACAACGGCCTCGTAATACTACTGGGATATTTTTCGACACATAATCTCTAAAGAACTGCAGAGGCTCTAAATCATTTGTTTCTGATATGCTACTGCCCAAATATAAAGCTGGAATTAAAAAAAAATTGTTAGGTCTCCGTTGTTGACATTTTAAATTGACGATTTTAATGCTTAAAGTTACTATTTACCTGATGATTCTTCATTTAAAATTTGGTAAGCTGCAGTAAGTTTATTATTCATGCTTCCTAATTTGAACTTAACTAACTTGACTTAACAATTAGTAACTTTTGTGTTAAAAATAAATTTAAACATTTTGTGAACCACTTTGTAAACATAACCTAGTATTTTGTTTTTGAATTTGATTTTGACGTGACACATTGACACTGACATAATTAGACAAAGGCAGCAAAATAGTGCGTTAATTTTTTTTAGGTATTGAAAGCTATTAAAATAGTGCGTTAATTTTTTTTAGGTATTGAAAGCTATTTTAAAATGCGGTACCAATAACTAAACACCTATTCAATTCATTTATTCAATAACGATTTTTACATCATGTCTGAATTTCTTTATGTAAACTTTTCTTTTTTTTCTTTTATTTGAGTTTACATTTTATCCATCCCAAAAAATCCACTGGTGAACTCGCGGAAACGCATGTCTGAGAATCCATTCCAAGCCTATAAATTCCGTCCGTTTATCCAACTAGGCCTAAAAATATTATATGAAAATGTTATATTATAGAGCGAGTTCTTGGACATACGATTCCGCATATCCAATCTTTTAGGGCCTGCAGCCACTAACGGCACGGCACGGAAAGGAATTTTTATGCGTCGAGTAGGAATAAAACTTCGGGCTGATTTTAGTAGTCAGGTAACTTTTACCCGTGGAATAAAATTGACGTCCGACATTTCTAATATGGAAAAACCGTAGTTTCTCTGTCTACGAGAAAAACTGACAAAAATTCAAAATTTGATTTATGATTTATTCTAGGTAGGTATAGCTTGGTGAAATTCGCCCTTGATAAAATTAAAATGAAAAAGGACGTCGCAACATGAAAAAGGATACCGCGGCATCGCTGCCGTCAGAACCACAGAGTACTTTTACTATACGGTCAGAACGCGCTAGCATACATGTAGTGACGTGAACTAAATAAAGCACCACTAAAAATCAGTTCTAAAGAAGGCAAATGAAAAATCATTTTTATCAAGAAATATTTTAATCAGGCACACGTGATTTGTGGAATAAATACTAGTTACAAAATTTTAATAATTATCATGTATATTAAATAAATTTCATAGGCATGGGTTTCTTTAATATTCCCTTGATGGGAGGGCTTTCATTTTCATGTGGGGGCTGTTTCGGTGGCGGCGGAGGTTCCAAAGGCGGTGCTATGCCCTCACGGGGCGAGTTCGTTGCTCGAGTTCGCCAGAACGCACGTGGCATAAACGTATACGTAGAATCGAATGCTGTTACTGTAACAAAAACATGCTAGCTCAAGCAAAAAATAATGACCAAATAATGCCGCACGCAGCCCTTTTTTGCAACACATGGGCCACACTATAAATGTTGGTAGGTATAACATAACTTTTGCAAAATCTCGTATATTTATATGGTATGATGTCATTCATAACCGAAAAGGAAGAATGAAGACAAAATCGGGAACTTCGGTCTACAAATCATGCTATCTATCATCTAGAGGGCTATCACAATTTTTCTTGTATTTGAGCGTTTGAAGAGTCACACACTCAAATACAAGGAAAAAGCTCCCGAGAGAAATAATCAAACTTTCTCGGGCATATTTTTATTTAATTTTGTGGTCATATCCAAACCATAATCACACATATAAACTGGGAGTTTTGATAACCCTCTTAAGTACAGACCTTGAATAGTTAAGTTACGTTTTGGGCTAGTAAGCCCAAAACGTAACTTATTAGTTCTTCTTTTACGGCTACAAGGATTGGACATAGAATGCTACAAGAAGGCGTCAAGGATATTTAGACGCCTGGATGACATTGACAGAGGGGCGTTGTTGATAATATTCTTGAAATTATGTCACAGAAATCGTATTGCCAAAACAAGATGGTGACGTTAGTCCCGATTTTGCCCACGCGTCAAAATAGGCGTTGGCGTTGGTACTTACATCTGGGCTTCTGGTAAGAGAACTCAGAAATAGAGACCGCGCTGTGGGCCCTCGGTCCGGATAGCATATTGAGGTCGAAGAACTCTTCGACCCCCTTTCGGGTCGTTTCGATTTTGTTCTTCTCATGTAATTGACGCAGTCGGACTACTTTGTCAAAATTCTGCATAAAGGCTTTCGACGTATTGTGAATGACTATGGTATCCAGCACGCCTGCAATAATGCGTCATGTGGGTAATAATATCTAATGTAATAAGATGAAGATGTAAATACAAAAGGCCAAAATGCAATATATACTTGAGTTTACATACGTAGTTGTGAACACCTCGCGATGATTGTCTCTTTATACCGATGCTTCTTATTCATGGGGTTGCCCAGAAAATTTATGTCAACTAAACTCAGCAGTGTGCACAGGTTATCTGCAACGGTCTGAAGCGCATAGAAGCATTAGATGCCAAACAGGCTCTTGAACGTAAAATTATGTAAAGCATGATCTTCAGTTTGTGAAAATGTTTGTTTTTACACCTCTTTGCAGCCAGTAGTATGTGTTAAGCGCAAGCTAGAAGTACTAGTTTCAAGTTTTCAATAAATCAGATACTTACTTGGTGATCATGCAGCATATTCTTTTTGGCCACGAGTACCTCCAATCTTCTCAGAGGTTTTACCCATGTCATGTCAGATAGTTTGTTCTCAGACACATTAAGTATTCTTAGGGAGGCCTAGAAAACAAGCCATTGCATTTTTACGAACATAAAAAACATACTTGCTGCAGTTTGACAAAAAGTCAAGTCATACTTACACCAATATAAATGAGGGTCCTCGGATCAAAGCACAGGGCATCTGGACTCTCCAAATTCTGCTTTTCTATGTGTAGTTCTTCCAAATACTTTAAGCCTTCCAAATTTTCTACAACACTTATCCTATTGTTGCCCAGATACAGTTTTTTTAAACAATGCATCGAGTCCAACCCTTCAATTTTGGTAATTTTGTTCCATTGCAAATGTAGATGGGTAACGTTGTATAAATGTTCTAGGTTTTCGATTTTTGCTAGCTGGTTATTATGGTAGTAGGCGTATATTACATGATTTGGACTCTTAGGGACAGGCTGAAAAAAGGTATTAAAGATTTACGTAATACTAGCTTCCGCCCACGGCTTCACCTGCGTGGTGGTCGGGTGGTGGCTGTTTGTGTATGTGACTTTAAATGTTTGTAAACGCACCCACAATACAGGAGAAATTCCTAGAGTGGGGCAATGTCTTTAAAAAAAATACATTATGCCACGGGAACGTACTCCCGAAATATACCAAGGCATTTCAAGACAATAAATACAAGATTATTTAAAATTAAGTTTTATAAATGGTTACTTGAATTTAGTTTTTAACTATTTTTAGATAAAAATGAAAGATGTAAAAGAACAGAATGCCTGGAGAATTAAATGAGGATGAGCCTGAAACAGCCTGAAATATTATTATGTCGCCAACTCGGCACCGGATGACACGCCGGTGAATCGAAGACGAGCCAGTAGGTTAACATTCGTGGTAACAATTTGACATTGACAGCGCCTCTAAGTCGTAGAGATAAGGGCGATTTTTGAAGTCCAAGTGTTACCACTAATGTGCTTGCGTGTGATTTAGGGCTACAGTCAACCGAGTATAACTAAAGCCACAATAACTTATTGGGGATTAACGTAGCAATCAATAGGATAATACAATTATAACTTACTATTTTACTTATTCCCTTCTCATGCATAAACAAATGCGTTTGTTTCTTCAAGAAATCTGAGGTTTTTTGTCGTATTATTGTTTTTGCTTGTTTACGCATCTTTTCTTCGCTTTCTTTTAAATCGGTTAGTTTCGGTGGTTTATTCATGGTTAAATATGTTAAAAATACATATTTCTAAAGTAACATTCTTCTCGTAACTGCAGAATAATCGATCAAACAAATTTGAAAATGGCGCCTGGCAGTCATAGCATAGTTGCCTTTTTTTTTAATTACTTCACGTTGGAGTCCAAGTCCGTTCGTCACAAAAAGCTACCATTGCGGTTGCCAGCATGAATGGTCTAAGTTGCCAGCAATTTTAAACGTGGGTAATAAAAAATAAATGTGGATAAAATTAATAGAAATCTAAAATGCTATTCTGTTCCAATTCTTGTGTAACGTTTGTAATGTTCAAGTCATATTGTAACGACGAGATACTTTACAATACTAACGACAGGTCTGTTTGATGTTGTTCCTTTGCTGATAAAGGCAGGACGCACGCAGACAGGCGTGACGCGACTCTAGAAGATCATTATGAAAACTTCATGGAAATGGTACTGAAGACTATAACTGGCAGCTAGTGCGGCCAACCTTAACCCATTGAATGCCAACTACGCACTGACCTCTATTAAAATACGCTGGACTGGCTATCCCATACAAAATGACAGCTATTTGCTGTGCCGATTCAAAGCGCCCCCAGTGACAGACGTGAGAGTTCTGAGAACTAATAAGATTGCAAATGGCCGTTGTTTGTTGATTTTACGCTAAGTGTCTCTGCGGAATAAAAAGTTTTCTAAAGTGTTTACTGTGATTGTGGTATAAATTAAAGTGTTATAATAGTGACAGTGATTGTATCATAGCTTGTATTGTTCGTCCAACATGAAATCGTGCGTATATTGTAAAACACGATACGAAAAGGGCAGTGGTGTCAGTTTTCACAAGTAAGTGAATCTAAAACATAAATACTTATTAGAAAACCGCTTAAAACAGTGTATTCTTACAATAATAAACGTAAACTATTCGAGTTTACGGGATTTTACGAACATTTTTATAACAAATATTTTTTGTTAGGGATGTCAAAATTCATATCGATACTTTCGTAATAATTATGTTGTAAAACAAAAGTCATGCTCATCAATGTTAATGATACGCACATTATAATGATCTCTAATAATAGCAAAACACTTCAAGGTTTATTATTATTAGAGTCAATAACAAATAATTTCACACTTATGATTCATAATTCTCATTAAGTGTTCTATATAATTATAGATATATGTATATAATTTATATTTTTTTACCCATACCTACTATAATGTTTCCTTTAATTACAGGTTCCCCTCCGATTACACTCTCAAACTTTGGTTAAAAAATATGAAGGTTGTCAACTGGACTCCGACAATGTATCATTATCTTATACTCTAAACACTTCACGGAAGCCTGTTTCTTAAAACATCAGTCACGGACTACGTTGAAAAAATGGCTCGACAGTAATTTTTAATTTAATAAAATATGTGATTTGAGAATGCTTTTTTTATTTCCCTGTCCCCCTCCCCTGCGGTAATTAAGTTGTTACAAGTTAATTACCGTAATTACAGACCTAATAGAAAGTTATTGTGTCTCTTATCACATGGCAACATGCAGTATCTGACTAGTAATAATATCTTATTGTGCACTCTTTATAGGAAGGGATTATCTTATTAATTACTATTTCTATCTTGGTAATTTACTATTTTACAGAATTTTATTATTTATTGATCCTATAGTGAACTGTTATCCGATTAAGGAGAACAAGGAAGGAAGGGGTCAACCGGACATGTGATACTTATTATTACAGTCCATAAACAGTACTAGATACTGCTATTTCAAGTTATGTTTTCTACGTAAAATATCTGCTTATTACGACTATCTATAGTTCATTAGTTTAGTTAGGTACACACGGCTACACATCAAGCTATAAATTTCCAGTTTACACTGACCTCTCATTGTAAAAAAATCCTATACAATGCGAGATCAGCTTATACTGGAAATGTATAGCTTGATGTGTAGACGTGCGTACTCAACTAGTGCAGACGTCTTTTTATCTGTGTTTTAGTAACATTTAACAAAATATATGCCTATATTGTTTTAAATCAATTATCTAAAAATTTTAGTAAATCTTAACATATGTTATAAAACGTATTTCACGTTTTTAAAAACATATTACGTATAAAAGACAACACGAATGTTACATGTTAATAGTTACCTAAACCAATTTAATTTATAGGTAATCTGTAACTATAGCGTGGGTAATATTTCTATCATTGTGGTCGATATCAGAAAAGTTTTTATCGATAACAAACATTTTGTTATACATCACTAGTATTAGTTCCATTCCCCCACACTGCTGCCGTCAGCGCCAAAATGGCGATTTTCAAATAGGCACATGAAATTGATAGCGATAGCCAGTCCAGCGTATTTTAATAGAGGTCAGTGCAACTACGCAATATTACGTAGCTGGTAATAATGGCAGATGCCAACTACGCAATATTACGTAGGGCTTCCCTACAGATTATATGGTAACCTGTGTTATTCGGCCTCCTTGAATGGACGTTTAAAGACTCTTTGGCATCTCAAATAAAACACGACATAAAAAAGTAGTAACTTTATTAATTCCAAATATCTAAAATCACAAAATTACAAGGGCACTTTTCGGTTAAAAATTATAGTCTAATAAGTAGATCAATATACTTCTTAGTAATTATTTTCAACGAAAACAGTAATACTTCTTACTAAATCAATAATAAAAAAAAAAACAAAACAAGTACTTCTCAAATAAATTTTAAAAAATTAAACAAAACGAGGTTCAGTGTGGTAACTTTTAAAACAACTGACTACACATAAGGCGGGCTTTTCAGGACAAGTAGCACACACAAAAGATGTCTCCTTACGCTTTTTATTTTTGGTGCAAACAGAAGCTGGCGATGGAGTTAGTTCAGAAGGTCTTTGTATCAATGACTTGCGGTGTCTGTAACGATGTCACTGCAGGAGTCAAATTATAATTACAATTCAGTCCTAAAAAATGTCATATAAAATCTTCACGAAACTGTAGCAGTCTCATTTTAGAGGTGCGATCACGTAGGCGAAGTAATCGATGTGCATTTTGTATGTACACTTCAAAAACGTGCAGTCCGAGCTTCTTGTGCCACCTAAGAGTTTTTCTGAGGCATGAATAATATGAGACCATCTGGTCGCCTCTGTCAACACCAGACATGCCCAAGTTGTAGTCGGCAACGATGTTAGGTTTCAATGAGATTTTTCCATTTTTATTTCTTACTCTTACCAACTGAAGGTTATGTTTGTTAGAAATTACCAATACGTCACGTTTATCTTTCCATTTGCAAACAGAGATGTCATTGCATACTTTTGCAGCTAATTCTCCACGCTTCAACTTGGCGTTGGTAACATCCACAGGGAGGTTCTTGCGGTTCTTCCGAAGTGTACCACATATGTATGTGTTCATTTGACCAAGACGTCTAGTCAAATCAGGTTAATTATAAAAATTATCAGCATAGATTACGTGCCCTTTTTCTAAATACCCTTCCATGAGATCTAAAACAACTTCCGTGCTATGCTTCCGTAATTTTGCGTATACGCAATATTGCGTAGGTAAGCAACCTGGATAAAATAAATGTTAGTGGTGCCTACCTACGCAATATTACGTATACGCAATATTACGTACCACGGCATCCTTCTATAAATTGGTATCCGTGATGCCAACTACGTAGTTTTACGTAGCAGGCCATTTGTATGGTGGCCACCGATTATGATTTGACGGTTAACTTCGGCATTCAATGGGTTAAAGTTTTTTTCTATTGCATCCCTGTTTTCTGTTTTAGTCCTTATTTCTACTATTTTTGTACTTTAGGCACTATTTGAAGGAAAAAATCCCAAATGCTTGTTTCTTGCTTTCCGTGTGGGTGCAAACAAGGTCTAACGACTATTGATTCCGTAGACAGAGAAAACATTGATTGAGGGCTATGACATTTTTTCTTGTAGTTGAGTGTTTAAAGTCTCACACTCAAATACAAGAAAAAATGTGATATTTAATTAGAACACTCCCGAGAGAAATAGTCAAACTTTCTCGGGCATATTTTTTTAAAATTTTTTGGCCACGTCTAAACCATAATCACACATGAAAACTCCCATTTTAGATATTATATAGATTATAAAAAGTAAGTGCTCAAGGTATACATTTTTGGATTATCAATTTTTTCTCCTTTCAAGTTTCTAATTCTATCATGTTTTTTATTCTTAAGCTATGCTCTCAGAACAATAACTGTTATTGTTCTGAGGCTATGCTAAACTAGGCAGTAGAGTGTTACAGAGTTACCTACCTACTGTTAAGTTTTGTAAGGTTGGCAATACTGCTGACAGCAGTTGACATAAAATAAAATCAATCTATTTTCCGAGTGTTACCAAGACGTAGAGTAGTTCTCTACTACACAGAGTACATTGTTCTCTATATAGTCTGTCTGTGCCTCTGTGGGTGGTCTGTGGTCCATTAGACAGTTTTTGACGTTTCTTTGTTTGGCTTTGGCTTTGTATGCCGCTTTGGTTCGTTACATGCTCTGTGGGTTCGTAAACATTCACGAGAAAGCCAAATCTTATAAAATTTGTGAAAGCAGTTAACAGCTACAGGTAAATAATATAATCTCACAACATAAAGTAAAAACCTCGGAGAATTAATGCAAGATTTACGAAATCTAACCTCAAATCTTGTTTTGCAGTAAAAATGGGTGAAAGATACAACATCCACAGTCAACTTGAGCATCTCCAGAGCAAATACATTGGTACAGGTCACGCAGACACGACGAAATATGAATGGTTAACCAATCAGCACCGAGATTCGTGCTGCAGTTACATGGGACACCCTGATCTGCTAAGTTACTTTGCTATTGTTGAAAACGAGTCAAAGGCTAGAGTGAAATTCAACCTCATGGAAAAAATGCTTCAACCATGCGGCCCTCCTCCAGAAAAGCCAGAAGATTAAAATATAGGTCTTGATGTATTTATTTAGTATTAAGTTCTCTTTTGTAATGTATACTGTATGAAATGATGTTGCAAAATTTTCCTCATTTAATACACAGTTAAAATGATTTGATTTATTTGTATGAACTTCATTCCCATAATCAGCTTAGTTTTTCAAAATATATTGGAGTCTACAACTATAAATTTATTGTTGTCTACAAATTTTCTATACACAATCATTTACTTATCTAAGCAAAAACATTACTTAAAATCTCTGCTTTTCTTTTACCATTTCCTAAATGGAAAAGATACCAAGTTTTCCTACTTCATGATTTTCATGTTACATAATTAAGTTTTGGTTCAGCAAGCTGTCATGCCGACAGAATGGTACATACTTCATTAGGTAAATAAAATACAGACATTAAATCTCATGCAAAATTTAATAATTTCTTCCACTCCTCCATCTTGGCGTTTAAAAGCTGCTCCCTTTCGTTTGCTTCCTTCTCCAACCTCTTCCGTTGTTCGAAACACTTTAAAACATTTGCAACAAGCACTTTCTGCATCATAGGCACAAGTCTAGCACACTCTTGTTCCAAAATATCCATGGCTTTTGCAACACACTCTACGTCCATGGACCCTACTTGTGTGAAGTCTGATATCTGTTTCAATTCGGATAACATAGACAGTGTTAGTACTCCATGATTTGTAGCAGTTTTTGGTGTAGTAACAGCTAAATTTTCTTCAGCTTCTGTTGGGTCTACAAAAATCCTTTCCCCAACTATAGCAATGGAACAGGATGTTATTACATCATACATTGGGACAGCGGCATCGGCTAAGGCAAGGCCAGCAGCGTTGATTGCGGCTGACAGACATGCTCCATCATTTTCCAGAATGTATATGAAGACATCAACCTGTGTAAGAAGATGGCATTTAAGTATTTATAGTGTGTGTAATTGTGATGTTTAAGCTTGTTAGCTTTTTATGGCGAGGAAGAGCTAAAATAGCCTGCAAAATTCAAATTTTCTAATGTTTTTGGCAATTTGCAGGTCAGTATCAGGTTGTTTATTGATCTAAATATGATTGGCGGCCGTAACAAATATGTATAGAACTTTAATCATAAAAACAACTCTCTATGTTCATATTACCCTATTGAATAACTATTTCATGAAATCATGACATTTGAGGCCAATTCTAACATAATGAGTAGAGTATTGCTGACTCTAATTATTATAATTCTCTAAGCTAAATTTGTTATGGTCGCAAATCATATTTCAATCAACATACAACCTGACTATGAGCTGCAAATTACAAAAAAGGGCATCTAAGTAAATTTTAATTTCATTGGCTACCTTAGCGCATCCCCCTTAAGAAAATTAATATATGAACATTTTCTACACTAATATTATGAAGAGGTAAGGTTTTTATGTTCTCTAATCTCCGAAACTAATCATCTGAATAAAAAAAATACTTCACTGAATAGAAAGATACACTATTGCCGAATATCAATATCAAATCTTTTGTAGTGCAGGTGGCTTTGCAGGCAGAAGCTAGTACCTAATAAACATGGGGACTGGGTGCTATAAAATAATACTTTAATGTGCAAGTCATTTATGATTGCACCATGATCATCATACCTACTTATCTTGTTAATTACTATTTTGTTAAAGCACTTTGTCCTTTATCAGTGTTAGTTCTCATGCAAAAATACTTAAATCATAGAATAAAAACTCTTAATTAATTAATTAAACACAAGACAATACTTTTTTAGTACATATTTAAATTTTTATGTGCTAATCATGTTACTTTAGCTAAAGATAACACAATATGGAACATACTGTATAAATTATAGCAACCGACTCCACATTACACCGGAGTGATGATGAGTATTATTTTTCCTTGTCGTCATACCATTGGTTTTACAACACCTTTTATAAATAATAGTGAGGTACCTAAGTATCATTGACCAGTGTGACGGCTAGAATACACAGTATTAATAAACTGTAGTCGAGTTGTCCATTAGGAATTTCATACATAGTTGAAATATACAATATCGTAAAAAACTTTTTTTTTAATGTTGCCCCACACTAGGAATTTCTCCTGTATCGTGAATGCGTTTACAAACATTTAAACTCACATACACAAACGGCCAGACCCGGAGCAACTACTTGCAGGACATACAAATATTTGTTCCATGCGGGAATCGAACCCGCGACACGTAACGCAGCAGTCAATCGCTTATCCACTGACTGCGCCAACCGTGTTGATAGATTAATCGTTCGTTAGTGCAATTACTGTTAGTTTAATCAAAATGAAGTAAGTAAAATAGTACCCGAGTCGGCCAATATGCATAAGATAGGATATGTAGACGGGGGATTTATCTATTACAAGCACAACACTAATGTTGTGATACAAAAGTTGTAGTAAAACTAGCGGTGTGACAACAAGGAAAAAACATACGCTGTTACAACGTGTGACATGGAGTTGTGAATGTAAAGTATTTTATGTACAATATCATGTATTATTTATCTGGTTTATTTATCAAGCTAAGGGGAAATCTCTAATCAAAGAGGTTGAAGAAAAACTTCCTTTGGAAAATTGCCATGACATTTGTGGAAAGTGAAATTCATAACAATGGTTTGGAACTTTCCATTGACTTTTGAATTTTGTTATACTGACATAGTCTACACTTTAAAGGAGTGTCCAACCAAGAGTGGCATTGACAGGCATGCACTGTATTAATTGGTACTTGTCTCATAACCACATGATCTAAATAAATGAATAGGTAATTTATAGTAAGGGTAGCAAAGCAGGGGTTAATACAATGCAGACTGCACTATACATTTTCTTCTACCATCATTTATAGAGATTACATGCACCCCACAAAATGAGCAGTTGCATTATTGTTCGAAATTTAAAATAATGCTTTTACCTGATAGTTAGGGAACATGTGTCTACACACAGTAGGCTCCAGGGCTTTCCTAAGTGCAACAGACAAAGCTTTCTCTTCAGCATCAGGCACGTGCGGCCGCCGTTTGCGTGGGCACGAAAATGGCGCGAATTTCACCTCACAGAATATTTGACCAAGTTGACTGGAAATATAGTTTTACTAATGAGGGTATGAATACAAAGCATTTGACCTATTTTACAGTATATTTAATTTTATTTTTGTTAGCTTAAATATAAATACAAAGCAAAATAACTTTGTGAAAGTTAGGTAGTTAACTTTTATTCAGTAGTGTGTTATACTCTCAGTTTTGTGTGATAGGCTAGATTGTGCGAATTTTATTATTGACTACCTACCTGAACTCATTCTGGTGGGGGATTTCCCGCGGATCGAACACAGAGCAAACGACCTTTGTTTTCCTCAGTTCAACGTAAGAGGATCCTTTTGCCTGCGACACCATGTCCGTCCTAGCGACTGAAATGCAATATTCAAGTTAAATGCATAGTTCTCATACACAATAGGTCATTAAATTCAAACCAGTACATACAAAACATACACATGCTACGCGCTTCGGACAAAGCGCGCCCGTCTTTACGAATTCCTTTATCATCCAGCAACTCTTTGTAAAGTTCATCGTAGGTCTTCAAATAGCCTTTCGTGAAACGCTTATATGATATACTGTCTTCAGGTCCGTTGAATCTTCGGTAATCCAGAGGCATTTTGATCGTATTTAGATTTTTGTTATGAATACATTGACCCCGCTTCACATAACCTCAAACTTCAACTTACTCAACTGACACCTGTCTGTTTGACACTGATTTGACTATTTTGACTATTTTTGACTGATTGATTGCTTCGTAGCTAGGTACGCTTTGTTTGAAGGAACTGCGTTTTGTTCATCTTTCCACGTTTTCGGCTTTCCATGTGGTAACTAAACGCAAAGTTTCGTTCTGAAATAAGAGACGTAATGTGGTGGAAATGGGGATAAAACGTAGACAGAGAAAACTACTGTCTACGGGATAAAAACTGCCACTTGCTTACTTCCTGATGTCACTGCTATCTAAATTCCAAGAATTTGACAGCTAGCTGTCACTATCCACATTTTTTTGTAAGCAAGTGACTTTTACGCATAATTATTTAATATTCCCCGTTGCGCAGCTGTTGACTGAAAAAATTGGGAACTCAATATTTCGTCGAGGCTATGTGCTATGCTTTTTAACCTATTATAAGTCAATGTTTTTAACCGCTCGACACCCGTCATGTTGACAGATTTAACCTAAGTCAATTATAGCAGAAATTTGTATAGAGGCGATGCTCACATATTTCGTGGTTTGGCTGTGCGAGAGTCTTAGGAACATCCCCACCCTGTTTTTTAATAGACAATAATTTTGTATTTCATTGTGATAAGCTTGAATTGTAATTTCATAAAATAAAATTTGCTTCCTGTGGGACAATTTAGTATTGTATAGTTTCTGAACTAAGTGAACGTACGTGACAACGTGACAACATTACACGAAGCGAAGTGTCACTGTCAGTCGTTCAGTCAATTATAAGACGTTAAAGTCAATAAGTCAATGTCAACTGGAACGTCAGTTCGATCAAGTTTATTTCGATTTTTGTTAGCGAAAATGTTGAATTTATTATAGAAAACGTGTGTTGAAATAGAATCAATTAGCACCGCTATGAAATAAGGATAACTGCTCGTTATTTTTATCGTAACGTCTGCGTATCGCCTTCGCGTATTTTAGGAATATCAATGTAAGTACTTTTGTCTGACACTCACGTCGATGGTCGAACGTTCAGAGGGTGACGTTTCAAATCGTGTTACACAAATTCTATGTGTGGAAGAATTTAAATCGATTAATAGGTTATTAAGTACTCGATCTCAAATTCTCATGCCTGTTCGTATAGTCGCTAATCTTGGTAGCAATGAACATTAAAAGTTGACTGCATTCATTAGGTATCTAACTCGTGCTCCGTAATTCATGTGAGCGGTGTTCATTAGTGAGTATCTGTATATTATTAATTGTTATCGCATTATTGTGAAAGTCAAATCACGCTGGTTTTTAGTGTTTATTATGTTAACATTGTTTATATTAAAAACAATTTGATACACCTCAAATTCTATCACAACACAACTTGCCTATTGTTGGTCAGTTGGTCATCTTAGGGGCGGAGATATTGTAAGAATTTTAGCTTTGATTTTCCAGTTGGTAATAAATTTAGATAGCTTAATCAATGCAGTTATTTCTAGTTCACTTTTCATTGTTTCTTTTAAAAACATTTATAAACAAACACTGCATTAAAAAAAACAACTTAAAGGTTGTCTACAGTTAACACCAAAGTGGTAATTACCACTTCTTATTTAATTGGTGCCTCACTTATTAATACTAATGGAAACATATTAATTAACATTGTAGATTAATTTTATTAACCTTATATCACATTTGGCATTTTCTAGTCTCTATGGTAACAATATATTTCTAACTGATTCTGTGTAAACAGTTACTTTTGGAGTGTTGGCTTTGCAGGCAACAAGTGTCAAATTAATATAAAATGTGTGTTCACACCAGAGTCGTTATAGGTGTTAAGTATGGTAAACCTAACAACTTCACACATTATTTCTCAAAGTGGTAGGCAGAGGTTCATAGTAGTCATCATCATGCTTCAGCCTTTTACCACCTATGTTGGGGTCGGCTTCCAGTCTAACCTGGATGCAGCTGAAAACCAGTATTTTACATGGAGCAACAGCCTATCTGACCTCCACAACCCCGTTAAGGGGTAATACCCCGAGGTCCATAGTAAAGTGCCACAAGCTTATTCTGACCCTTTGGCTTTTATTAGAACTGACAAAATCACTATGAATAAAACTATTTACAAAAAAAACACTACTAAGTGAAAAATATTTGGAAGTTGCTTGTTTTTTTTGTAAACATAAATGTGTTTTTATTTTTCACTTTTGTGTTTTTTAGTTATGGGTAAGCCCCGCACCAATTTGTATACCATTATTTGCTGTGTAAACAACAGTGATAAGAAGTATAACATCATAACGATACACCAAGTGGATTAAATACTTGTTATCAATGCTAACTTAAAAATCTACTCAAATAAAGTTAATCAAATTTATATGGGACAAAAGCTACCAATTGTTAAAGAATTTTCAAGATCTGTTCACAATTGACGAAAATATTGATGAACATACATGAAAAGAAAAATATATTCACACAAACATAATTATAATCTCCTCCTTTTTTGAAGTTGGTTGTTTAACAAGGGCTTGTGGGACTGAACAACTATATTTCATAGACAATTGAAAAGTAGTCAACTAACCAAACTCTTAGGACTTAATATAATTAAAAATATATAATAATTTAATTTAAAATATATATCATATAATTTAAAATACATAATTTAATTTAAAATATATCATATAATTTAAAATATATAATTTAATTTAAAATATCATATAATTTAAAATATATAATACAATTATTTTATTTAGGTTAGGCACATTCAAGCTTTGTAGTACATGGGGTACTTACAAAGTATGCATTATTAATTACACGGTGCAAAATTAACTGTTGGGTGAAACGCTGCTCTCCTAGCTCTTGCGCAGAGTAATCTGTATTTAGGAAACACTTATTTTTTTGTAGCCAATCTGTGCATGCAAAGTGCACCTACAATGCAGGAAAAACTTAAATCTGCAGCACCAGTAAAATTAATAAGAAATATGATTCATTGCTTTTCCAATACCCTTGAAAATTCTCAGATTATACAAATCCGGTTACAATAATGTTGTTCTACCAATAAACCTGTTATCAACATATTTTTTTTTGTTTCCTTATTCTTGACTTGATTTACAAGTTTGTATAATGTTGTGAATTGCCTACAAACTTGCTTTAAATTTTATTAAACATTGCATTATTTTTATAGTCGGCAGCATTTACAATATATAATTCTGTTAATGAAAACTTAAGTTGTAGGAAATATATAAATTCTTTTTCGTCAAGCTTGGTTGATTTTAACATTGCAAATATTGTAATTTATTCATGAGTGTTACTGATATCTTTAAATAAAATGTGATAAAAAGTAGGTATGTAGTAAACCTATAGAACATCCTCTGTCTTTACTCAGGATAGGTACAGTAATCATTTCATACGAATATAAACCATATTTGTGTGAAGTAAGTGTTGATATCCCTTGCGAAAGTGATCAAGCATTTCATACGAATATGAGCATTATATTTTTAGACAAATAAATTCATATTGAAAGTCAAAGTCTTAGCATTTATTTCAAACAGGCACTTAAATAAAAGGCACTTTTGAACGTCAACATAAATAGAATTGGTTCTAGTCGCCCCTTTTAAAAGGTAGTTTCGTATGGAGAAGAATGGGCAAGAAACTCCTCCGTCACTCTTTTAAAATGTGATAAAATTATATGTGAAGACAATGCACCTAGAATAAAGGTAAAAAGAATTAAAAATGTAGCAAAGCCATGTGATTATGGTGTTCACATATTTACAAACATTGTAAAAGTATACGAATTACAAGTAATAAGGCAGTATGTGAGTTAAAGTACCTAATCCTTTAAGTATATGAAGTAATAATTCATATGAAACAACTAGTTTACGTAGCATAGTGAATCAAAGTGCGGTCGGAATGTTACCCTTAGCTACAATACGGCCGGTCTGAATTTTGCGCAGGAGGCTGCGCAATAACTTTTATTAGGAACCAAATGGTGACATCTGGCGAGTGTGAGTGAGAGAACATGCGCAAACGTTCGGAGAGCCAATGTTCAGACTAGCCATGATTCATCGGCCGTATTAAACCTGCATGGGGATAATCTCTTACTCATCTACAACAATATTTTAATAGTCCATTTATTTGTCAGAAGATTTTAAAGTTTATAATATTCTGCCGTTTCCGGCGTACAAATAAATTTTCAGGGTTTTGGTAAGTTTGTTAGATATAATATTGAATTGAACAAATTAGTATAGCTTTCAAATTACAAATTAATCAAATATTAGAAATGGAAATGTCAAAAAGATTAAATTAAGTCAAAGAGATATTAATAACAGAATACGATTATTATAATATTTAAGTCAACTTTTCTTTTCATTCATAAAATCATTAGTCGAGTAGTAGCATTTACATAAGAGGTTGAATAACTTAGATTTAAATGTCCTAAAGTTAAGAGTTTTAAAACAGTCTGGTAGTGTAGGTATTATAAACTTTGGTCGCCAATCGCCATACAAAATATACATTATTAGAAAATAGTTTATTATTTCGTCTAGGTTATATGGAATATGGAAAGATAATGGTAATAATCATAATTGTAATTAAGAACCACAGAATACCTAATTGTAGGTAAATCCAAAATAATCAGGATACAATACAGCTTTGCATAAACTGGATAATCCACCAAATCCATAAACTAAGTCGTGATGTTTATGGTATGTCATGCAGTTATAATGCTATTAAACTTGACAATGCAAATGGCTAAATTCTAGAGATTACAGTAGGTACACCATGCAATAAAAACGCAAGTCCCTTGCATTGTATGATAAATAGTTCATGTTGTACCTAATAGGTGGCAGTAGTTATATATTTTCTATAACAATATTATGAAGAGGTAAAATTTGTTTGTTTGTGTATGGTTATCTCTGGAACTGCCGGTCGGATTTAAAAGAATATGGTTGCATTAATAGCCCAAATCTTGAGGAAGGCTAGATATAGGCTATTTAACATTACGCTAGGACCCTCAGGAGCCGAGCAAAAAGAAAAACAGTTACCAAAGTAAAAGGAACCAGTAATTTCACGCCGACGAAGTTGCGGCCAGAAGCTAGTAATTTATAAAGATGAGACTTTCTAAGGCTATATAACAATATGTTCTTGGCAAGAACTATTAAAAATGGTTTAAATTAAATCAGCTAAATTGTTTTCGACTGTTATAGACCTACATATAAACACATCAGGTGGTTCATTTATTTGTTTTACATTAATATTAAAACTGCTACCCGCCAAATACATTGATTAAAAAAAGTTAGACAAAATTCTTACATTCATATCACAGAACTCCAGACAAACTGACATCATCGTCATCCATCTTCCTTTCGTCCACAAACACGTCACAGTCAAGTTAAGCGGCCAAGAGAGCGTTGAGTGACTTCTATTCATTTAGGTTTTATTCAAGAGTGTAGATGAAATTCTCCCTAATACCTAACTGGTTCTTAAAACTTGCCACTAAACCCACAAAAACGCTACTTCGAATAAAAAAAGAGAAACTAAATTAAAACCTTTATCTAGACTAGTTTTTGTGTACCTTACTTCTGGTTCACAATATTATTTTATTCTACATAAAATTATATGTATGATATCCTCCTTATCTGTTCTAAAACTAAAAAAAAACACTAACATAAGTCTTAACTTATGGGCAAAGGCTTCCCCCAAGTAGTTCCAAGTACCGCACCACCTCGAATCAGCTCAGCCAGGTCGTCTCGCCACCTCTTTGCTGGCCGCGACGGCAGTGGGACAGTTTAGGCTAAACAAAAAAACAATCTTAAAAGTAGAAATACTAATTAACCATTAACGACGATTGCAGAGTCAAGATGCTGAAGAAAAGGACAGTCTGCTTGGCGGTGGCGGTGTTCATAGGGACGGTAGCAGTCTCTATGGCGCAGGGGCATGCCCCCTTGCCGCCTTCGCCTGATCCCTCCCCAGTTTCTACTACACCGGTATGTAAACTTTTTATTTTTAAGTTAGAGTTGGTAACAAATGAGGATTTAATCTCAGAGCAAAGTTGCCAGTTGCTAATCAAAAACTACATGGGATTTCCTAATGAAAATAATGGGTTAAATAGATAAAATTACCTCGTCCAAAATGTAACTGACGGTGCGCATCGAAGCGTGTCGGAAGAGGTGCAAGCGTAAAAAAATATGTTTTTTATTCGGCGACTTCAATCTGTCTGGAATACTCGTTGCGCACCCGAGAACGTTTTCGTCATCGCCCGTAGTACGGATACAGTATTTATTCTAAAACTGTGAAAGGGGTCACAATGAACGGTGCGAGAGCTGAACAGGGCCTGCAGTCTCGAGATAGTTAGCAATCGTTTTCGGTTGCTAAGTCCTAACAATCCAGATGAAATGATATTTGGTGGTCTCCACACTAAAATTTATCGTTTGGTACTGGTATTTTAGGTAGGTACCGGTAGGTAACAACCGATAAATTTGAGTGTCGAGACTACCAAACATTTACATCAACATTTACATCTGGATTGTTAGGACTTAGCAACCGAAAACGATTGCTAAAGGCCAGCAAAGCGTGTGGAACTGAATGCGCATGCAGCTGCGAGAATTCGATAATACGATAAAAACATGCAAATATGAACCTTAATTTTTATAGTCATTACCATCAATTTTCTCTATTGCATTGAAATTGCAGTCTGCACCGATGCGCTCCTTTTGAAAAATATTTTCCGCGAAATACGCGGCATTTCGAATAATTTTTGATAACGCCTAAAAATGGACATGCTTACCTAATGACCGGTAAACGTTTTTCCTCAACGTCGCTATAAATACCTACATTTAAATGTAGGTACTTATGTTTAAAATCTGATGTTCATTACGAAAATAAAACATGAATGTCTGTTTTATATTGTAAGCTGTGAGCTGATCAACTGAGCCGGATGGGACTTTTTTTACGTTATGTAACGTAGCTGAGAGTTCAAAGAGGTTTTATTTATATAACACTAAGCACACAAATATACAGAGGTGGACTTAATGCCATAGGCATTTTCTACCAGTCAACCTTTGGGTGATGCAGAGACAAACAGTGGTAGATGCAATGTGTTTGGTTTTAATGAGTTCTTAAGAACACTGACTAATTTATTAATAGGGGTATTAACTTTTGTTGTATTTGTATTGCTATTGATGTATATCCTAGCTTACTGAAACCGTTCGGATTAACAAAATTATTAAAAGAAGCACTCAGTTTCCGGGTGGCCGCGACATCGACGCGCGACCCGTTACGATGGATTCAGTACATGATTTTTAACACTGCGTTGATATATTAGGTCGGTTATAAAAAAATCAAAATTTGCTATTCCATACATATTTAGACCGCGTAGGCATTGCACTTGTCTATGAGACAGCAGTTTTTTTTTCATAACCGATGCCAAATATTTACCATCTATAGTCATGTGCTGAATTCATGGGTACAGTTTGCGTGTCGATTTCCCCGTCACCCTATATATTATACTAGCTGTTTCCCGCGAGTTCTTCTGCGATCCAGGATGAAAAATAGCCTGTGCCCTTACCCAGGTCATGGTCTATCTGTGTGCCAAATTTCATCCAAATCCGTCTAGCCGTTTTTGCGTGATTGAGCCACAAATAAAAACCCACTTTCGTATTTATAGTAATAGTTAGGATAGGATTATATTACTTTGATAACATAAATTAATTGATTAATTTAAAACTGTCGTCGGTTTTATATCGTTTGAATCAATTACAGATAAACAAATAAGACTTCAGTTTTCAACAGAAATCTGTATGATAATTTCATTGACGTTGAAATAATTACATTAAATATCTATAATATTTTTTACTACACAATTGATTAAAATTGATAACAGCAGTTGACCCCGATTCACATTTGTATATACACGTTGAAGTAATTACATTAAATATCTATAATATTTTTTACTATACAATTGATTAAAATTGATAACAACAGTTGACCCCGATTCACATTTGTATTTAAAAAATATCTCGCAGACCTAGACAAAACTTGTATTGTTTTTGTAAGTGAAAGTTTATCTTAAACTTGAGGTCAGCTAACATTGTAAACAAGATACGATGCTATTTATTATTGAGGCTTTATTTAGACAAGCGAGTACTGTTGACATGCAAGAAACGACTTAAAAAATAATACTCAAAACTTAAAAAAGTCAAAGCATTTATTTCAAATAAACCAATTACAGGCACTTTTGAATTGTCAAGGAAACTACTGGTGGTTACATAAATAAAAAAAAATATATGAGACAACGTCCACACAAGGTCTTCAGGTCCTCAGGTCCCAAACTAGGTAGAACCCTTACTACGGTAACCTGATGACTGATATACATACTTATATACATATACACACCCTTTTTTTTTTTTTTGTGGGTGGGAAATCATCAAATAACTTCTCCCGCTCTGGGCAGAGCAGGAGGGCGTGTCAGACTCTTACTGACTAAAACCCACCCGTGTTCCTTCAGTTGCCTGTGCCAGGGGCCACGGTAACCCTCTTGGACTTTTCCGCAACCCTAGCAGGCATCGGTCCTAGCAAACCCCGTCATTGGTGCTGACATCTCTTTGAGGCGCGCGTGGAACACAACGCGCCGTCGACCCGGGCCTGGTCCTTATCGAACGGCGAGCTGCCCATTGCTCGCCGTTCGCAAGCCCGCGCCTACGGTGGCCGGGAATCGGCCTGCGATTCCCGACGCCCAGGGCGTCTCCTGCGGCGGCTAGGGGCGTGAGGGCGCAAACTTTGCCTCTCCCTCACGCGTTCCGCCTCCTCCTTCGCGAACATTACTGCTTCGCAGAAGGAGGTGACGGCTTCCCAAGCCCTCTCGCTCCGTACCATGGCCTGGACCAAGGCCGGACGCGAGAGATCGCCACCGCCAATCGCCTCCACGAGGACACGGCGGTGCTCCGCCCAAGCCGGGCAGACCTCCACCGTATGCTCCACCGTGTCCTCCGGGCGATCCACACAATGGTGACACCCGGGCGTTTCCTCCCGCCTTATCCGGAACAGGAACCTCCCGAAACAACCGTGTCCGGTTAGGACCTGCGTCAGGCGGAAGGTGAGGACGCCGTGGCGCCTCTCTAGCCACTCCTCAAAGAGGGGACTTATCGCCGCAATTGTGGCGTGCCCAGCGCTGGGTTGCGACAATCGCACTCTCCATGCCGCCCTGAGATCCCGCCGGAGCTCTGTCCGCTGTACCGTGATTTCTCGCGGCAGCGGAGCTACGCCCCGGCGTTTCGCCTCCTCGCGCCACTCCCAAACGTGCGCGAGGACTTTTGCCTCCAGATCCCATGGCGGTAATCCGGCAAGGAGGCTCGCCGCCTCACCGGAGACCGTACGGTATCCCCGGACCAGCCGGATGGCCATGACCCTTTGGGGCGCGTTCAACCAGCGGGCTGGCCGCCGCCTCAAGGAACGCGCCCACACCGGTGCCCCGTAAAGGGCCATGGACCGCACGACCCCCGCGTAGAGCCTCCGGCAGGAGGCGTTTGGCCCCCCTAGATTGGGCAGGAGCCGCTTTAAGGCAGCCCCGGCCCTTTCCAGTCTGGGAGCCAAACGTCGGAAATGCTCCACGAAGTTCCACCGGCTGTCGAGGACGAGTCCCAGGTACTTCATCGTCGACTCGACGCCGATGTGAACCCCTCCTACCGTTATTTGGGAACCCGACGGTGGCGTGTTCCGAGGACCATGAAAACACATGGCCTCGGACTTGTGCAGGGCCACCTCGAGTCCTAATTGCCGGATCCTCTCGACGATTGTCGCAACCCCGCGTGTCGCTAGTTCGGCCGCCGCCTGGTGCGACCTTCCCTGCGCCAGGACTAGCGTGTCGTCAGCGTAACAAACCACGCTGACGCCGCTGGGGAGGTCGGCGCGCAGCACCCAGTCGTAGCCGATATCCCACAGATGCGGCCCCAGGACCGATCCCTGTGGGACACCGCACGACATCTCTTGCCGGTTCCATACTCCCTGGTGACCGGGGTAGATGACGGCCCTGTCCGTCAAATAGGCCTCGACCACACGACAGAGGTAGGTCGGCATCCGGTGATACCGGAGTGCCTCCCTGATGCAACTCCAGGGCAGGGTATTGAAGGCATTGGCGATGTCTAGAGACACCGCCAAGACGACCCCACCCCGGGCCACAGCATCCCCCGTCGTGAGGGCCCGCACGCGCATGATGGCGTCCACCGTAGAGCGCCCCCTGCGGAAGCCAAACTGGCTCTCCGCCAAATCCGGCCCCACCCGCACCAGCCGCCCGACGAGGCGGTCTGCAATGACTCTCTCAAAGAGCTTGCCCACCTCGTCGAGCAGCACGATGGGCCGGTAAGCGGACGGAGAGTCCGCTGGGCGCCCCGGCTTCTTGATGAGGACCAGTTTCCCCGTCTTCCAACGAAGTGGGAACTGGCCCCTCTCCATGCATGCGCTTAGGAGCCCCCTTAGTCGAGGCCCGAGAGCCTCCGAGGCCAGGACCCAGGCTTTCCCAGGTAAGCCGTCGGGTCCTGGGGCGGTATTTTTAGCACTCAGCCTACGTACCGCCACTCGCAGCTCTACCTCGGTCACCTCCGGAGCATCGTTGTCGTCGTCGGCGGTGTGGTCCGCATTCAGCACCGCAGTAGGCGGAGCCATGGGCGGGGAGATATGGTCGCCTCTAGAAGGGAACAGAGTGCTCACCACGTCCTCCACGAGCTGGGGCCGGAGACTCTGCGTCAGCGGGGGAGCCCATGGGCGGAGCTTCTCACGCACCAATTTGTAGGGGCGCCCCCACGGGTCCCTGTTCAGAGTCTCCAGCGACTCCTCGCGGGCCAGTCCCTTGGCCCGCAGGATCTCCGCTTGGAGGGCGGTCTTCGCCGCTCTGTACCCCTCGTACAGCTCCGCCTGAATGGCTTCCGTATCCGGAGGGCGAATACGGAGCCTGCGGTGCCTGGTGTACCGGCGTCGCGCAGCGACGCACGCACTGCGTAAAGTCGTCAACTCTGGCGACCACCAGCACACCTGGCGCTGAGCGCGTCCGGGCTGGGCCCGGGGCATTGCCACGTCGCATATTTCGGACATGGCCTCCCGGAACCACTCCGCCTCGACGTTGATGTCAGCAGGCCTGTCCGGTGATGACACCCAGGCCTGCACGATCGAGGCTTCCAGGAGGAGCTCCCGGTCCAGCTGCTTCAGCGACCACCGCGGACCACTCGGGGCCTGTCGGACCAGCGCGCTCGAGGTCTGGGCGGAGACGTCAAACCGGATGTACCGGTGGTCGGAATAGGTCTCCACCCCCTCTATGACGCGCCAGTCAAGGACACGCGGTGACAGAGCGGGGCTGGCGAACGAGATGTCCACCACCGATTCACCCCGCATCCGCACACACGTGGGGACAGAACCCCGATTTAGGACGACCAGGCCTGTCTCCAGAGCCCAGTCCTCCACCATCCTGCCCCGTGTGTCCGTATACCGGGAACCCCAAGCCACATTCTTGGCATTGAAATCCCCGAGGACGAGCACGGGGAGGGAACGGAACCCGACGACGACGACTTTCAACTCCGCAAGGGAGTTGTGGAACTCGGCAAGAGTTCGGTTCGGGGAGAAGTATACCCCCACCACTACAATCTCCCCGAACCGTGCTGCCACGCAACCCCGTCCCCTCGTGACTGCCTCGAGGGACGGAGTACCGGCGGCGGCCGACGAAATTAGGGTCACTGAGCCGCTCAGGTCCTCCACCCAGTCATCCCTGGGCGGGACAAAGTACGGCTCAGCGACCACGGCGATGTTAATCGACCACTGCGCCATGCTCTGGAGCAACAGATCCTGAGCAGAGGCGCAGTGGTTGATGTTCGCCTGGAGGAGGCGTAATGGGGCCGTTATTGGCACTCCATGTCAGCCTCCTCCCGAGCCCTCTGTGAGGGCCCCGCCGCAGTGGTGACGGCGGCGACAACGACGGTCGAGGCGGCAGCGGCAACGGCAGTGGCGGCGGCTGCGGCAGTGACGGCGGTGGCGGAGGGCTTGTCCCTGCCCCTGGCTCTGGCGGGTGGAGCGCAGGCCTTGCTCCCCATCCGGTGATCAGCTGGCTTGCCAGCTGCCGCACATACGGTGCAGTGCGGCGCGGCATTACAAGACCCGGCCTTGTGACCGGGCTGACCACAGCGGAAGCAGTGGTGGCTGCGGTCCACCTCCGAGGTGCATTTAGCTCCCACGTGGTTGCCCACCTGGCAGCGGAAGCACCTCAGAGGTCTGGGTTCCAGCAGTTTCACCTGCGCGGAAACCCAGCCCACCAGTAGCCTACGGCCCTCGGCTATTTTTTTGGCCGCCGACACAGGGCAGCTCACCGTAACGGCTCGCATCCCCTTGAAGTCAGGACCGATGGTGCCTGTCCTCACCTGCTCGGCAGAGCACCCTCCAGTCCTAACGACGGCGGCCACCACCTCTCCCTCCGTCACCGAGTCGTCCAGGCCCAGGATGCGCATGTCAGCGCACTTGGTGGGCCTGGACACTCGGGCCTCGTCCGCATTTAAGGACGCCCTAAGCCTTTCGGCCAGAGCGTCAGCGGCCGGGCCGCTAGCCGCACCGGGGATCTCAAGCATCCGGGCCCCAGTCGCCGTCAGCCTCACCCGGATGCCTTCGGTGGCGCCGATCTCCTCGAGGCTCACCGCCTTTCCCACCTTGGCTAGCACGTCGCGGTAGGACACGCCCTTCTTTTCCGCTTCCGGCTGTAGCGTAATCACTACAGCTGCGGATTTCGGGGCGCGGAGCCTAGCCGCGACGCTTCGCGCTTTTTGCCGCTGCCGCCTCTCCTTCCTTTTGGCCGCCCTTGCCGCCTTACCGGCCTTCCTCTTCTCCCCGGCTACTTGCCATTCGGCGCCGGCCGGAGGAGATATAGGAGGTGGGGGCGGCCGTCTTGCAGCCGGGGCCGTTGCCCTCGCCCTCTGTGTTGCCGTCCCGCCCTCCCTGGGCATGGGTGTCCCCGCGGGTTTCAGCACGGGGGGGGCCTTCCTCTGCCCCGACGAGCCAGGTTTGGCCGCGGCAGCTGCGACGGCGGCAAATGAGACCGCCTTCTGCCGGCTCGCGGCCGGCTGGCTCGCCGCTAGTGGGGGGCGCAGGACAATGGCCTCCAGGGCGGAAAACCGGCTTTGGAAGGCCGCCAGCTCCTGCCGCACCAGAGTCAAAACCCGGTCTTCCGCAGGCATGGGCCGTCCCTGCCCATGCTGCGGCGCCCCCTCCTGCGGCACCTCTCTGAGGCCAGTTGCTCGGAGCCCGGCCAGGTCCGCTCGGAGCTCCCCGTTCTCCTTCCGGAGAAGCTCCATGGCGGCTGTCAAGCGGGCGACCTCCGCCCGCATTTCAGATATTCCATCTGACGGAGGCCCGGGTTGAATGGCCTCCGCTGCCGCCATAATGGAGGCCGTGGCCGCGGCTATGGCCTTGTCTTTTGAGGACTTAATCCTCTTCAAGGCCACATCCCTAATTGCGGCGACCACGACCTCCGCAAACCTGGCTGCTCGCTCCGAATTGGAGCCGCCGGCGGCATCCGGCTCGCCACCCGAGGACTCTGAGAGAGCCGCCTTGCGGCTGGTCTCTCCCGGCTGGTTCCCCTCCGAGGCGTGTCTCTCAGTTCGCTGGCTTGGCTCGGCTGGGCTGGCAGAGCACAGCGCATTCGTCTCCTGGGTGGCGAGCCCTCTGCCCAAACCTTTCTCTCGGGCCCCACCCCGCCGGCTGGAGTGGATTTTTTTGGGCCCTGAGTTCCACTCTTCGGAGGACGACCCCTGGCCCTCCCCTGATCTGGGGCGCTTCTGGAAGAACCTTCGGTTCCTCGCAGCAGCCCCCTCCACTTCGTGCTCCGAGCTCTGGCATGAGCCCCTTGCGCCAGATGCGGCGTCGGACTCCGACCCCGCATCACTCCTCTCCTCTTCGTCGTTTTTATTATTTTTTAATATATTTCTTTTAACCATACTATTCCCACGAGTAAATATAGGGCAAAAATGTCCACCGGGCAGAGCCTAGATACCCGGTAAGCCTAAATACTGCAGAGTGCGGCAGGTGCTCTGCAGGGGAAGCGCTCACGACTGGACTCCCTCCAGCCATTCATCCTCTCACCGCGCTTCAAAGCTTAGGATTGGGTGGTTTTTTATCTTAGAGGTAGCCTTCCTCTGGGCCAGGCAATTAAGCCAAGCCCCCGGCGGCGGCATTAAACATGCCTCCGTTCGCTGTCCGGCCGACCCGACTCAACGAACCCGCCGAAAGTTCTCTCCTCGAGGACTACTCTTCAAGGAGAGAAACACGCGCCGCTTTGGTGCGCCTGCACCGCAGCGGCGGCCCTTCCCAGTCTACGCCCACTCAACTACCTCTGTAAGCAGAGGAGGAGTGGACGTATTGACCGTCCGTAGCCCGGTTCCCTTCACCGACCATCAAGCATGATCGGTGATTGGAACCATGACCTTTCCTCGTTTGTTAAAGATTAGCCGCCAGCCCCCATGGCCCACCGAAACCTGGTGGGCAATGGGAGCTGACGTTGCCCAGGGTGCGCCACGAGGAGGCTCTTCAACATGCACCCCATACATATACACACCCAGACACAGGTCAAACAGATAATGTTCATGCACACAAATGTTTGACTTGTCCGGGGAACGAACCCGGGACCAGCGGCTCAGAAGGCAGGGTCGCTACCAACTGCACCAACCGGTCAGACCAGAAAAATAACTTAAACTATACATAACTGAAAGGAGGACGCCTGGGCTCGCGAAAGAAGGAAGAAGAGGAGAGAGACCTTTTCCCAGGAGCGGGACAGAGGAGGCTAGTAAAAAAAAACTACTGTATTTTCGTTGGAAAAAAATATATTAAATCAGCGTTGTATTGGTATTGATCTTGACTAAATCGCTTTACCTCAACCTTAGGTTAAAACTCAATGATTCTATAATTAGACGCAGTCTTATAGATTGTAAGGTCACAATCACAACTGTCATAACTCAGTTGAACTGTTATCGTTAACTTTGTTACGAACCAAATGTAGACAGTGAACGAAAGCTATGGTTTCCTAGAAATTCGTTTCGGTCATATTTATAATGGGCGTCATGAAAATCTGTAATTTTCACCAGTATTTGATATTAAGGTGTCAAAAACGCTCTGTATTTGGTTGGAAATTACGGCCGCATGTGGCATTCACCGCTTTTCTAGGAAACCTTAGCTTAAGTTAAGTTAGTTGAAAACCTTCTATTTTTGGTTTTCTTAAAAACCTTCAACGGATATCACCATGGTTGGCTATGAAAAGGTGAGGGATTTAATACTTGTGTCAATAAGGCGGCCGTTCTCATTTGGTTAACATTTGGTAGCTTTCAGGATTTCTGGAAGACCCTGTACCTCTCTTGTATCACTACGCCTCCCAAGTATTGCCAAAAGCCTGTTTGTGCACACTGCCTTGTAAAACAGATTTTACTCAAAGGCATTGACATAAGTCAGTGGATTGATAATGATATTAAAAGCCAGGTTAATGATGTTGCAATGCCCATCCCAATAAAAGAACCAAGTTCAAAAAAAGACTATGTAATTCGTTCTAGTAACTTGTAAGAAATCGAATGGCGATTGGCGCCATTGTCGCCTACGCGGTAAGAAAAGTGCGTGGCAATATTTAGAACTACGTACGTACCCATGCGTGACTACGGAGCTACGGTCACTGCTACGGTGGCTACGGCTAACTCTGCAAACATGCGCTAAAAAGTTCACGTGGAATTCAACAGATGGCGCTAGTGGTATTCTCAGAGAAAAACACTTTTCACATTATGTATGTGCCGTGAATAAAAAAGTTGTTGTTGTTAGGATAAGTAGTTTCCTTGAGAGACGACCCATGGGGTCCTCGGGGAGGTTCTCATTGGATTTTCAAATCTGGTAGTGGTTTTCAGTAGCACGAGTAGGTAGTAGGTTGGGGTAAGAAACTGCCAGGCGATAGGCCCGCTGGCAAAAAAAGGCTTCTTCATAACTTGTACGCAATGTTTGAATAGTTTTTATGGCCAGTTTTTCTTGTAACAATTAACATTACTTCAAACAAAAAAAATAAAAAAAAAACTAGTCGTTTATCTTGAAATCGAAATAGAGGAAAACTCTTCACCTTGACGAAACTCATTAAAGTCATTAGCAATTCCATAAACTGAGTAATGACACAAACCTGTAGACGGAAAATGGTCTGACAAAAATAACTTGTCTTTCCACACGATATCTCGAATTCCTTTCAACGTAGCATTAGGTAGGATGTATGTAGCTACGTTTTTACTAAGCGTTTCTTTTAAATTACATAAATGAAAAATGTTTACATAAGTAGTTACTATTTTCAGAATATGTTGTGTGCCTTTTAGTCTGTGCTAAATGCATACGCATTTAAATTTTTTCTTTAAGTACGTGTTTTAGACAGAGACCTGCAGAAAACAGACTCCAATGAACGATCCAAAATGAAAATATAATGAGGATGCCATTATAGTGGGCACACGGCATACAACCTAACATGAAATGACATGTAACTTATGACTTATGTACTTTGAAACGAATATGTCGTCCAAATATACACAACGCAACATGAAATTTAACACAAAAACTAGGTGAATTTGTTTCAAGGTGTGTTACAAGTGTACCCAACCGCTGGTATTATCAACATCGGTCATGATGTGAGTTTACGCTAAACCTATCTATCCGTCTATCTTCAATCAAATTGACACGACGTCGATCGTGAGGGTGTATTTTCGTACACCCTAATCAATAGCTGATAGGTTGACAATAGCAACTCAGTGATATTAGTAGATGGGACGGCGTTGCTAACCATTTTTAGGACGCTCAAGTTTAAGAGTGGCTAGTGGTCTTTTTTTGCCAGAAATTCTACTTCATAAAAATCTTAAATTCATTCTCTCTCTGTCGCTTTTATTATATACCAGTGTAAGTATCGCGTAAGGGATTTCGTTCCTGACGGGGGTACCCGACCGCACGCGTTTTATTTTTACTATGGTGGTTTTATCGTTGCCAGGAAACAAAAAAAAAGCCAATTAAGTAAACCGTAAGCTATTCAATGATAGACAACGCAGCGCCTAAGCCGTTGGGTCTAGATGCATCAAAATTTGCACAGGAGTTCCTTTTTTAACGAAGGTGAGTACTAAGGAAGGATTTTTGACAATTCATAGAAGACAGAATGCTCTTTATTATGTACCTACACCATACAAATTACAGATATAAAGGGGTCATCTCCTAAAGGAGTTAAATAGGGGATGAAAACATAATTTTTGCCGATGTGAAACCCCATCGGGCAACAATCTTTGAAGATCTTGCCTTTGGTGCCTACGTGAGAATATTTTTATAGCTTAGCTCCGGTCAAATAGGACATGAACAAAAGTAGTTACAAAGGCTCATAAATACAAATATGATGTGACTTCTAGCACTGATCTACACTTTTTACGAAGACACCATATTCGTATTGTTATTATGTTTCTTTGCCACAGTACACTCACGAGCATTCATATTTTACTATGGACAGATCGGCAACAATATCTGAAGGGCAATTCTCGTACTTAAAAAACGTTCAAATTCAAGTTGCAATCTCATCTCAGCGACAATCAATGTCAAAAACTTGTCAAAAATGTATGTAAATTGATTGTATTTTTGACAGATTGATACTGAGATCAGACTGTGAACGTTCTTAAAATTACGGGAATTGCCCCTCTGATATCATGATTCATCCATTAGTATGTGTCGTCAAGATGACGGCAAATATGTGATCAATGATCATTTATGGAAGGCATAAACAAGTGACAGCACAAATATGTGACGCCTAAGGAGCACCAAAGCTATCTGACGAGACAAGCGACGCTAAAATATACAATGCTGCATCGGTATCAAAAAGAGGTGTCACCTCCAAACGGTATTATTGCCGAGCTGTCCATACTATTATGCTCGTGACTATACCTAAAGTATTACTTATTCAGAACAAAGCCGTAGCATTCATTGTGGTATGTCTTATAGGTTCTTAACCGTGTCGAGGAAAACTACAGGAAAATTGTTAGATTTAATGTTACCACGGTTCTTAACCAGCACGTGAGTCTTTGGAAAAATGCTTTACAAAGATAATAAGTGTGGTGTGATAATCGTAGGCTGCAATAAAAGAAAATGAGGCCCTGCGTGTGGTGATACTTAAGTATGTACGTCCGGCGCTCCTTGGTAGTCAGCCTTTATTGGCTAAACTTCGCCATGGCATGTGCTACTTATATTCGTATAGCTCGTAGATTAGAAAGATACTGGCGCGAACAGATAGTCGTAACTTACTTAGTTTGCGCAGTGATTTCAAAAGAAAAGTGGCTTCAAAACTAATCAACTCCCTAATTTCCTCAAATAAATCCCATCTTATTGTAATTGTTATCTCACAAGAATTAAATGATGTTTCTGAACGATACTCACAGTAATGCCCCATTTACAAGATGCAAATTTTCTGCCTAAAGCATGCATACCTACCTATAATAAAATTTAAGCAAAAAATGACTTGCATCGGGTAAGCACCGTTTAGTTAGACGGTGCAACTTTTATTGTGGCCTTATTTTTTTTTATTAATTTTAATGGCCTGGTTGCTGGGACCTTTTAGCCACATATTGTGGCCTTAAGTTATGGCATGCCACAGGTAATTAAATTGCACCGTGTAAATCAGGCTTAATAGATATGAAAAAATACGAATCCCGGCAAATAAGTCTGGCTCAGTACAGCCCATACATAAGGCCAACAGAGGCAGTCACTGGCTTCGCCACTGCACTTGTTTACGTACTGTCCCATTGTAGTCAATTAGTCATGTCTGAAAAGTGACGTAACCTCTTTTTTGTCTACGGGAAATTCTTTGTTTCAATGTTATGAGAAACAATTTTGATTGCGGATTCAAACGTCGAATTTAAAAAAAAAGCTCCGACGTAACTGTTATTTAGAGCATTATTCAGCGGACATTGTACTTTGAATTCGAATACATTTTTAAAGCGTTTTACTCTAAAATCATAACCAAACTGGCGGAGATGGTAATCGTTAACCTTAAGTTATGAAATAACTTATGTTTGTGGGATCCGACAAGTGATAAGGTTTAATGCATTTTGTCAAGCTATAGGTTGGTGACCCGAGTTTAGGACCTGACACTACATATTCATCAATTTATATATATGTACAGTTTCATCAATTTAATCGCACCATGATTTTATGTTAGACGAGGTTTCAAATCATACCTTGATTGGCTGAAGTTTAAATAACAGTTATATAAATATACAGCAATTGCACATGGAGCATAATATTAGGTCGGGGAAAAAGATCTTTCGTTTTTTACATACACATTCAAGACTAAGAGCTCGTGAGGCACCCAATTATAGAGCTTTTTGTATACCTAGACTTTTTCAAATGGGTCAAAACTGTTTTGTGATCAACCCCTTACTCTCCAGCTATGCCGCAACTACTAATAGCCGATCTTGCTCCACTTTTTGAAAAACGGCATCGTCTTTATCCGTAACAGGGCGACCAGAGCGATCTTCATCTTTGACGTCAAAATTCCCGGACTGAAAATGCTTGAACCAACTTTGTGCTACTGTTACTGCGTTGAGTCCATAAATGTCACATGTTTTTTTTCGCGCCTTGTGTCACATTTTTCCCTTTTTTGTGATTAAACTTCAAAATGTATCGAATTACTTCGATAGATTCAGTAATTTTGGCGGACAGAAAAACCATTGAAATATGGCGGGAAACCGTTTTTCTTTTCTTGTTTCGTTTTTAAAATGTCGTCTATTTAATAGTATCAAGACCAGCCAGATACAAATAGTACATCCAAAGAGAATTTGCTATAACTTTATATCTATAAAATACGAAGTCTTGTTCCCCGACTTATTATTGCAAGCCGAAACACATTTTCGGGGACATTTCGAAAGAGCGTTAACAAGATGGGTGAGACGGGCTTTTAATCTTATTTTGCACCGGTGTTCTTAAAAATGATAGGCAAAATAACCATTTGCAAAAAAAAAAAACAGTTAACCTAATATCTTTAACTACGATGCTAAAAATAATATTGATTCTCACAATATAGGTATTAAGAATCAAACCAAGATTAGAGAAAAACAACAGTGGTACATTATATATTTAATAATAGATACTAACAAATAGACACGTGATACTACATCCTTCTTTGCCACGCTGTTTTTTGTGGCAGTATCGCCTACGCTCAATGACTGATATTTATAACATTGCGTAGGTTGTATTCTGTAATGATGGGTACCTAAACAGTGAGGTTAATGACATTGCTGTACTAACATAGGTACCCATTACAAAAAAAAAACTTGTGAAAAAGTTACACTCCTCTAAAGTAATTGCGTAATACACTTAACAATTTGTAATGCCTTTCATTAGGACAATTCGACAATATTCATTGCGCGATTTGCGTTGTTGAGCAGACGAATCTTTCAAACACATGGAGCAATGGATTAGGAATGTTCTATAACATCCTTCGGTTGTAAAATAAAGTGTGTTACGCAATTGGGGTGCCTGTCCTTTCAAAACCTTGAAATCGTGAGAAAAAATAACAACCAGAGAGCTACTTGTAGTTTCTTTGCTGTCATTCAAAGCTTCATTATAAATATATGCTCGTTTCATGATTATTGTTTTTTCATTTAGTGATGTAATGGTAGCCATACACGTTACGATTTACTTGCGCAAGTATATCGTTACGAGTGTTGGAATATATTTATATACGCTGGACAGATTTTTTATTAGAAATAAATTTACAGTGTCCATTCCATTCGGATAGTCTTGTTTTTTTGTTGTTGTTATCCATCTATTTGAGTTCAAAAATAAGATATTTTCTATGGAAAAGTTACGTAAAAAGGCCTATAATAAAGTCCTCGATTGCATTTATCTATAATACCTAAATGCTCAGGTTAATTCACAAATTGATAAACTATGAAAGAGTTGTATTAAACAAAATATGTTAATTTGTTCAGGATAATTAATGATAAAAACTAAAAATAATGTTATTTCTGGTTTCGGTATTGATGAATTCAAGCATTCAAATTCATACACTAAACAATACCGTCGATAACTTCATGCCACATTTTACGTTAATAAACGTTCGGGAGCGTCTCGTACGTGAACTGCGGCCCACCCGCGACTGTTGAATACTGGTGCACACCGAGATTTCGAAGCGCGTCGTTTCGGCCGATTTGTATGAAGACGTAATACCTACTGCTTACTTTATTATACTGTGTCTAAGCTCACCTAATTAAAACTTATAATTAGTGTCCTTAATAAATAATGTCACTGTCGATAACAAGTATTGTTTAAGTGGAATCGTAGGAACCTACAATGTGACAAGGACAATTCTAAATTGATTACATTGCACAAATCTCGTTATCTTTTAAGAAATTAGATTCATATTTCTATTGTTTCTTAGTTCATTCAGGAAAGTTTATTATTATCTGTTGATCGTCATGGTTGAGAGGCAAGCCTTGTCCCTATCCGGCGGCGGCGTTTGCAATTTAGTTTCCAAATGTGTACACAAGAACAAAGATGTGGTTTTACATAAAACATTTTTCAAACAATATACTTAGTAGTTTGGGTAGGTACTCTGTAGTGGGTATTAGTTGTCACATACCCACGTACTTATATAGTTCAGTTTGAGCTATAACTTCAACTTTTTATGAGTTATTCAATAATAAAAGTCGTTCTAAAATCAACATAATTAACACAGTCATAAAGTTGATACCCGTCTATGAGGAATTAAGATTAATCGGTACCAAGGATTTCAATATGGATGTTTGGGGTTAGGTTTCAGGCGATCCGATGTAACCTTTATCCGATGTAGCCTATTGCAATACACTGTTGACGACACAAATGAAAAACTGAAAATATTAGCGTACTAGAAACCTGACATGCTTTTCCGATAAGCCCAGACGACAAATCCTGCAATGGGCAGACGGTTTTGTCTCAGTCCGAAGTCTGAAATAACAAAATCATGTGAAAACTAAATAGTCGGGAAATAAAAAATAGTTTTGCTTGCTACGTCACGACATTTTAAACGTTCTAGCTATAAAAAATGTTAAATTGGTTAGAAAAATAATAAAGAGGCAATAAAACTAAGGATTGCGGTTTATTCTTAAAGTCGACCTATGGTCAAAGTCAAGGTTTACTTTTTACACGAAGCTAAATGTGTATGATTTTTATCCATAAATATTCACGAACATTTGTTTCGGTCAAAGGCTGTGCGGGTTGTGCCTGAGCAGTGATCTAAGTTTAACCATAAGACATAGAGAAAAAACTTGCTTTGTCTGTCAAAATCACGCTTAGCTGTACATACTTATTTGACAGATCTAAGCCTAAGTTTACGTTTCGTTTCGTTCGTGCTTACCCTTTTTTTATTTTTTGTGGGTGGGAAATCATCAAATAACTTCTCCCGCTCTGGGCGGAGTGGGAGGGCGTGTCAGACTCTTACTGACACAACTGAAGGAACACGGGTGGGTTTTACCACCCGTGTTCCTTCAGTTGCCTGTGCCAGAGGCCACCGTAACCCTTTCGGACTTTCCCGCAACCATGGTAGTCATCGGCCCTGGCGGATCCTCGGCCCTAGCGGACCCTTCGTGCTTACCCTAAGTTCACAGTCACAGAATCACAGGCGGTAAAGCTTTGGTTTCCTAGCAAAGCGGTCCCGTCATGAAAATCTGTCACTCTCACCAGTATTTGACACCAAGGTGTCGAAAAACGCTCTGTCTTTGGGCGACCTTGAAAGTGTGACCGTTCGTCTTTTTTAGAAAACCAAACCTTCAGATAAGAATAATGAGGAAGCAACATAATATCAAAATATTCGCATTTATAAAAACAGTGAAATAGTAACAATGCTTTGTAGTTATTTTCACAAAAAGGTAATTAATGCAACCTTGCTCAGATAATAAGTAGAATTAAAAAACAAAATTGAGACCAAGGTCTAAACTGTAGCAAGTTTAAAGGGTTTAATGCAAACTGCGTTTACATGACCTACTTGTTAAAAATAAATATTATAGAGGTTAATTCGCTCCAAAAGCGAATGTGTGATTTTCTTAATACTTAGCAGATTTTATACTTTTTGAGGAACGGGGCATGAGAATTATCTACACTCACACCTGGTTTCTGGATTGAGGATTTGAAGTTGAGAACTTGGCAGATTCTGCTTTAGCATAACTTAGTGAAAGCCCGCGAAATTCAAAATTTCTTTGCAAATAACGAAATAATTTTTAAATTCGCGGACTACTCATACATAAACTGACGCCTTCTTCCTGTAGGCAGAGACTACAAAACGCCACCTGCTACGATCCTTACATACTCCTTTTACTTTTTACGTTCATATTTATCTGGTCATACACGCACGCCCTTTGCGAGTACTCACTACTATAAGGCCCTTGGGCAATGTGTCCTAGGACGTCCCGTCCCGGCGTTTCCACTCACTGTATATGCGTTTTAAATACCATTTCGCTGACTACATTGAAGGTATCACCGTATGGCTAAAGTAGTTTGGCAAGTTCTCAACTTCAAATTCTCAATTCAGAAACCGGGTGTGAGCATCACAAGTTGCTTTTACATGCAGTAGAAGCCTATAATGTTCCCACTGCTGGGACACAGGTCTCCTCTCTGTGAGAGGAAGTGGGCTGTAATTCACTACGCGGGCCCAGTGCGGGTTGGTAGATGTCACTCACATGTCTTTGAATTTTTGGTTCTAGGACATGCCGGTTTTCTCACGATGTTTTCCATCACCATTTTGAGAGCAGTGGTGATGAAATAAATTACACAAACGAAAGGCTCCTTCAAACAGGCGCGACATGCGACGCGAATCGCACGCGACACAATGTCACCGCTCGTCGAGCGACATGACAGGGCGGTGCCTTTGTGTCGCGTGCGATTCGCGTCGCATGTCGCGCCTGTTTGTAGGAGCATTGAAGCGCCTGCTAGGGTTCGATCCCTCGGTATACTTTGTATTATACTAATAAACACCAGTGAGTGCAGACGAGCGATAACAAAGCCTCGGTACTTCAAGATGCGCAATTCCTATAATTATGTAGAATTAGGCGGAGTACTTACGTCTATCTATGCATCATTATTTTCCCCACTGTTCATATAGGGCCGTAAGTACTTATTTTATCGTCTTTTTAAAGCTTAACAGCCTTAGCAACTAATTTCGTTTAAACGAGTAGGTATAGGGGACGTGTTTTTACAATAGTACCCACAATATTAATTACTAGAAAGAAAGAAAAAATGTTTATTCTGCACAAACAAAACGCACATTACAAATAAAAAAAATTATAAAAAAAAGACAAGTATACACATCCAACGTTGTCAAAAGCCTCATATTCAAGCATACATATTGCCGACAATTTTGTCCATTGCTTGATGTGTCAGAGCCAGAGACCAAAGACAAGACACCTTAGTTGACATCTCTAAGTAGTATGTGACATTGACAATACAAATCAATCCAGATCAATGACTAAAGAATAAGAGAGGACATGAACTAAAAGATCTATATAAATTAAATACATTATGGAAATATCATACGATTCTATACAGAAATAAAAAAATATACATGTTTCTTTCTAACTTATGCAATTCTGCAAGTGTCAAAAAGAGAAAACCGTATTTTGTCAGTTTTCTAAAATTGCAATTCAATTTCAATTGACGTCACGGAAGCCCTGCCCATCGGCCGGTTCGCCATTTTAGTTTCTGGTTTTGAGTACTTCTCAGTGTACATGAAGTGTCATTTGGCGTTATCGTGCGACTAAATATTAAGTTTTTTTTCCATTTTGAGAACATTTTGAGTGCTGTAAATTTGACTGAGGCTGTCTGTGATAGAGGAAACCATGCCTAAGTGTTGTGTGAGGGGCTGTGGCTCGAATTACAGTAAAAAAGCGCCTCTGATATCCCTGCACAAGTAAGTCGAAAGAATTCATAGATTATTAAGTTTCCTATATAAATTTATACCAATTTCTAGTCTCAATTCATGTTTATTACTGTTCGGTCATAGATTATTGCCTATTCATAGTCTTTCGAACGATATATTTCCTTATTTTGGTTTTGTTTACTACGTATTTTTATTGACAAATATAGTGTTGTGATTGTGTAATTTGCACAACGAATCGATTTAGCATCGATAAAAACCAAATTTCGTTTGAATATTTAGCATGAAAAAATATACACATTTATGTTAGTTTGCGTGTTTTGTTTGTGTTTTTAGGTTACCAAAAAATGATAAACTTAAAAGTAAGTGGCTTGAATCATTGGGTCAAGAAAATATCGACTCCAGCCAGGAAAATGTTTGTTCACTACATTTTGAAGAGTCTTGTATTAATAGAAGTCTTGATATAGTGATACTTCACGACAATGCAATACCGACAAGGCTCCCTAAGGTAAATTATCACATTTTCATTGTAAGCCTACATTTACCCATATATTCGAAAATAATGTTGGAGCTGATGAAGATTGTACAACCTATCTTTGCATTGTATAAATTCAATCTCTTAGTATTGTATAATTGCATAGCACATGTGTGAGCACTATGTACCCACTATAAAGGTTACTGGGTTCGTCTTTCATTGACTTGAATGTGCCCTGGCGGCTGAGAGTATGTCATGCTCACTCAAATGTGTCGCTGGTGGTGACGTGTGTATTGGATCATTGAGTTCCCTTCAAAATGGTTGAGCTGAATGGTGCTGATCCATACGTCATGTTCGTGAACGGGCGCCGTCAGTAGGCACTGGTCATTTCTTAGCTGCCACGGCTTATTTTAATTCCATAATTGTTTTTATCTTTTTATTACGGACGCTTTTAACGTGCACGTGTTTCTACATCGTTCTCACATGTATAATTACAACATGAATGATGTAACCACTTTTTTGTAACAATATTTTGATTTAAAAGAGTGTCCATGGAGTTTCTTGCCCGTTCTTCTCCATAGGTACCTACTACGCTTTGGGATGGGCAACTAGCTTCATCTTTCTGACTGACCGACCCCTTGACAATTCAAAAGTGCCTGTAATTGGTTTATTTGAAATAAATGCTTTGAGTTTGAGTCATAATACATTATTATTTCCCTGTACATTTATGGTAGACAGGCAGACTTTATTGTATTTCACATTATTGGTGTACTTAATACTAATTACAAACTGATATTATTGTATCTATTTGAAATAAAACGGTTCTCCCATTAAATGCATAATATCGATTTCTGTTGTTTTATTTTGTTAATAATCGGTATAATAATAATAAATAAATAAATATCGTCTGACATTGCACACAGCACCATCTAGTTCCAAGTTAAGCACTTAACACTTAAGGCTTGTGTTATGGATACCAGATGGTTGATACACTACTTAAATACATTTTTTTTCGTAAATACATACATATTATAAATATACATCCATGACTCGGGTACAAATGTCCATATTCATCATACAAACATTTGCCCCTACCGGGATTCGAACCCAGGACCATTTGGTTTCGCTGACTACACTTAGCCACTGTAGCCACTACACCAAACGTGTCGTCAATATATTATGACGGTATAGTTTTGAATTCCTTGTTGCAGTTTAATTTACTCTTCTTCTAGCTTGATTATCACGAGCAACTATTAATCATAGAGTAAATAATATCAAGTACAATTAATTTTAAATGAACCGCCAAATTGATGATTTTTGCAATTTTTCAGTCAGATTACGCAACAACAGGCTTTTTTGTACTTAATCCATAATGCGACGTCCTAGAATGAGAATCGAATAACAACCTACTTACCTACTATCTACTTAAAATCAAAAACCTTATTTTAATGTATGTGATTTCGATTAATCGATTTGTAATCAACACGATGAACAAAATCATTGCAAAGAATGAGCAGAGGACAACACTAGGTAATGGGCGGAGCCTACGCCATTTTACTTTCCACGCCGGCACGCGATACGATCTTTTATTTCATGTCCTCTCTTAGTCTTTAGTCATTGATCCAGATGCGTCTGCGACACTGACAGTTGACAACAAAAGTTGCAAAACAATCACAAACGAATCAAAACAAAATCAACATTTACCGTTACACGTACATACATAAATATATATACATACGTATATACATAAATACGTACACGTTTACCCGGCTTCACCCGCGTGGATGTCGGAAAATATCTCACGGGAACGTACCACCGGGATTAAAAGTACCCAGGAATAATTCCGTAATACATTGTGTTCATATAACTCTATTGGTTTACGCGGCGCACGCCAGTAAAGCTCTCAGTCGGCATGATTTTTTCCGACATCTTCAACAATGATCGTCATATTTACACAAAATCTATAGTAAAGAATTATACACCTCAACCTTCCTCATGAATCACTCCGTCCATAGGTGAAATCCGTTCGTATATTAGAGTTTATCGCGTTCAGACAGACAGACAGACGCGGCGGGGGACTTAGTTTTATAATATGTAGTGATAGTTGCAGCAATTTGCATAGACGTTATCTAAGTTACGCAAAAGAGAAATTTAAAAAAGAAATTTATTAGATAACACAATTATTAACAACACACAGTAATCTATACAGTACATTACTGCAGCGGCCAGCAAAAGAGGCATTGATGGACGAACGTGTAAATGTGGGCCGAGGCGAAGTCGAGGCACACATACGTGTGTCTATCAATGCCCAGTTGTGGCCAAGGCTTGTTTAGTACTTTTCTCAAATAATGCACGGAAATTAAAATACAATTACTTTTCAAAGTCAATGACGAACAACGAACTACAATATTTTTTCCCGCGTTAAAGTGTTCCTTTGTTTTTTTTTTCTTCAATAAACAGCTTTCTATTTGCAAGCCAGTTCGAAATTTAAATAAAACCTTTGATAAGTTACCTCCTTGGCTGCCATGTTTCGGGGTAAAAGATCGTTTAATTTTTAAATTACTCGATAGATATGAGTTTACTATGTAATCTATTTGGCCGCTAAACCACGACAGATATGGATTTTCATAGAACTTTTGCCGGCCGCTGCTCGCATGTATTTGGCCAGTACAGCAATTTCGTATTATCTCGAAAAAGGTTTTCAAAATAATGCTCAAATTTCCAAGCATGTTTGAGAAAATCTACTTAATAAAATCTTAAATTAATTTATTAGCTACACAACGCAAGCCTAAACCGCTGGATCGAGAAGCATGAAATTTTGCACTAGAGCATCTGGCACATGGCTTGTTAAATAATTATTTATAAAAATTATGGATGATCTTTTAATAAATGATAACTTTTGGCGTTTTACTATGAAAGATGATATAACGTGTCAGGCCAGTTCGTGCCATGCCAGGGTCGCGGGAAAGTCCGAAAGTGCTACCGTGGCCAATGGCACAGGCAACTGAAGGAACACGGGTGGGTTTTAGTCAGTAAGAGTCTGACACGCCCTCCCGCTCCGCCCAGAGCGGGAGAAGTTACTTGATGATTTGCCAACCTAAAAAAAAATGGCCTGTTCGTGTAGGTATAGGCACAAACCAAATGGTCTGAATTAAGGCCTTGCCCCGAAAAACAACCTTGTAGTATAGGGGGAGTAAGAAACATTGATCCATTTTTTTAAACATCGTTTAATTTATATCATATTTTTTTTTTTTTACTTTGGTTGTTTTATCGTTGCCAGGAAACAAAAAAAACCAATTAAGTAAACCGTAAAACTTGAGCGATGAAATTATGATAACCGAGTCACGTAACTGATAGATATAATTCGATAAAACTAATTAGGTACCTATATTCTTAATCGAATCGATATTGACATTATCAATTATGAAATCAATCGACAGGAACCGAGTGAAAGTCAAAGTTACGTCATAGGGTTTTGTTATAAAATTTTGTCTAAGATTTTTCGTAACTTTGATATCAGTATTTTTGTAGGTTATGTTTTAGCAAAAGTTACACGTCATATAAACATACAGACTAAACTACTGGGGTTGGATGCTTACAATTTTGGTTGTAGGTACCTTTAACATCGTAAGCGTCTCAGAAGGATCACGTAGGTTAGTTAGTGAGGGTGGAACATTCCGAGGTTCACGCATTAAAGCTAGGTGGAAATATATATTTCGACACAATTAAACTTAAACTCAAAGCATTTATAAAAAAAAAAAAAAACAATTACTGGCATGTTTGAATTTTAAAGGGGTCGGTGAATCAGAAAGATGAAGCTAGTTGCACATTCCAAAGCGTAGTAGGTACCTATGGAGAAGAACGGGCAAGAAACTCCACAAACACTCTTTGATCACTTAAACTAGATAACTTGCTTTTAAATAGCTCGGAACCTTGGACGTCTGCTAGGTAATAGAAGGACGAGGCACCGACCGCTCTGTTAACAGATGACCGCTTTACGTGCCTCTTTACCTCGCAATTTGTTTTCATATGCAGACACTGCTTTGCTGTGGATATTTTGAAACCGCGTAGGTACCTTAGGACCTTAGTGGAATAGGGGTTAATTTGATACTACGTCCTATGAATAGAAAGTTTTGCCCATGTCTTGAAATTGGTGATCTTATTGAGTAGCGATGGTAGCTTCTGCTGCCGTAGAAGTCCCCTTAGGTACTGACTCTTCAGCGTTTCAAAAGTCTGCGACTACGCTGTATGGGGTTAATATTCCTAAGACCTCTCTTTTAGGCAGTTTTGACGTGTGTTCCACACATATTTATTTATTTATTTATTATTATTAAGGCACATCAACAACACAAACACAAACATTTACAAATAAAAGAGAACAGAGACATGGACTAGTGTGTACGTCAATTACAGACGTGCACAATATTCACGTTACAAAAATAAATAAATAAAAAACAATATAGGAACAAAAGTTCTAGCTAAAACCTCGGTAGTAGAGAGAATACCCTCATCGACATTAACATTGACAAATTTTTTATTTTGTTGTCTTCAGTCTTCCCTTCATTTATGGCCTTAGATTTAAATCGCTTGGGATGGTCGTGGAAGATATCCAAATCAAAAAGATTGCAAAAATTGTTGTACGTCGACGTTAGTCTAGCCATCGGAGCATTCATGCCTAAGTTGGTTTTATAACGAGGGCCATTGAAAAAGGACGTGCATTTTCTTCGAGCATTAAGTTTAGGTACGTTTATTTTAATGCGTTCGAGAAGTCCGTCAGATTTAAAAGAACCGTTAACAATATTCCGCTGTTCCGCAAGCATAGTAAGTCTATTATGCGTCGGCGTAGCTGTAAGTTTGACATATGGAAGAAACGCAGTCGTTCGTCATACGAGCACCTCGCACTGAAGCCAGTGGCAAGGAAAGCAAGTTGCCGCGTAAAGGCTCGTTGAATTGACTAGATGTTCGTGTATTATTTTCGTCTAGAACCTTGGGCAGCTAGCCGCATTTTTAGCTAATTGTAAAACGATATGTGGTCTATACAAGCTCATTAAGTGAAAGCTAAATGGCAAGACTGGGCAATAAGTACCTCGATGCTAGTCAAGTTCGAAGAATTATGAACAATAAAAAGTTATAGCCAATATCGTGGTGTCTGGGTAATTATGCGCGGAAACCTAGAATATGGATTAATAGGTTTGGGTCTGAATTTATGATTTATTATGCAAAAGTTATTTTCTATTTTGTAGACCTAGTAGACTGTAGATTTGTTGAGCATTTTCTATTTTGTTAAGTATACTTTACAGTATATGTTAGGTACTTGTTGACAGGCCTACACTGTCTTCCCATACCTATTAACACTGGTATTTGAAAATATTGTAAAAGCCAATTATTTTTAAAAAAGTAACCGTCATTTCTTGCTGGCTCTACCCCATAGGAAACGACCAATTAGAACCGTATACCTAGCTTCTGACGTTTCATAATTGCCCGTGTAGGTTTATGTGAAATAAAATAATTTGTTTTTTTTTGTGCGAGTTCAACACCGTTTTGGAAAACTAACAGAAATTTGGACTTTATCGATGCAGGTCTCTAAATAGTTAATTGAGACCAGCGCGAAACTGGTCATATGGGTGCCTACATTCAGCAAAACCCGGCCGTAATTACCGTCCCTAACAAAATAGAAATTCGAAGCACTTAAACGTAACAGTTATTTATAATACTGGAAAATAGTAGTTAGATTTATGTCTAGGCAGTAGGTACTTTAGCGATAACGCACGCACGCACACGCACATAGGCAATCGGTCCGAAATAGTCTGAAAGAGACGGTTATGCCTAAAACTCCGCAAAACCTCGGACTGACCGCTCTGAATTAAAGGCAAGATAGTCCAAAGTGGTTGACGTTAAAGTCAATAATCTTGGGCTATTTTGGTCCTGTGAACCATATCGCACTTGCAGTATACCGTGTTGGCCATTATTTCCACGTGAATATCGTAAAATATTCATAAACTAGCTGTTATAGCTGCGAATTCGTCTGCGATCTAAGATGAAAAGTCTCCTATGTCCTAACCCAGGTCACGTCTACCCATGTGCCAAATTTCATCCAAATCCGTTCAGCCGTTTAAGCGTGAAAGCGTAACAAACAAACACATGAAGTATGGATTACATCAATCGAATAAGCGGTAATAAGAGAGGGATTACCAATCTCTTTGCGAAGCGTGGCTCCTTGTACTAAAGACGTTTATAAAAAAATTGGTAAAAAGGCTCGGGCTCGAGCAGGCGACCGCTCGTCGCGCGACACTCGGTGCCATTGTGTGGCGCGAGATTCGCGTCGCGTGTCGCACCTGTTTGAAGGAGCCTTTAGCCTACAGACTGAAATGAAAAAGTAAAGCAACAGCTAATAGTACTATGAAAATGTCTTCACTGGACTGATCACTAAATCATTATAAATTGTAGTTATATCTCGGCAAGCAAATATTGTAGAATGCAATATAGAAAATGATGTTATAAATATGATATAGAATCATTTAGAAAATATTGGTCCTTTGAGCCGTATCGATATTACGTAATTTAGATAACATAGGTATAGCAATTTAGATTTGCAGCACGTGGTGGTATCAATGTTAGTATTTCGAAGGTAACCGGGCTTTTCACCTTGGTGGCGTACGTGCAAAAATAGAGAGATGAGGGACAGACTTGTAACACGCTTCACGTGTGTGAGAAGGTTATCTTAAGTTAGAGCTGACGGTACTAAACCCACTTTATATTTTAATAGTAGATAAAATGTTTGTTTTGGAATGCATCAATTTAGTCTGAGACTATTATATTCCAGAATATATCATAAAAGTAAACTGCTTAGTAAGCAAATGTTGTTTTTTGGGTTCTGCGTACGTGCTAATGAAAAAACGGAACCCTTATAGGATCACTCGTGTGTCTGTCTGTCCGTCTGTCACAGCCAATTTTCTCCGAAACTACTGGACTGATTAAGTTGCAATTTGGTACGCATATGAATTTCTGTGACCCAAACACGGACGTCTAACGTAAATAAATAAATTTTTAATATGTGGGTCACTTTTGGGGGCAAACAAGAAAGTAAAAGACAAAAGTTTTGCAAACTGTACCGTGTGACACAATAAATAAAGAGTTTGTTATGAGGGTCTCTTTTGTATAATTTTGAAATAAACAGTTAAAATTCAAATTATATTAATTATTATTAATTTTAATCAGACTTATAAAACACACAAAATTGTATTGGTCTAGCTTTTTTTTACAGCTTTATTACCTAAAATACGTCTATTTCGACACTGATTGACTTACTCACTCATCAAAATCTCTAGGGCAGTTCCTGAAGTCCAAAAAAGCTGAAATTTGGTATGGAGACTACGATTTGCACAAAAACAACAAAACAAAAAAATTAAGAAAGGAGATGTTCAAAAATTTATGGAGCCTGGGCGAGGTCCTTGTACACTATACTTGAAAATAGGGAAACACATTTGAAACAGTTCTCAACTGTCCCCAATTACTTTAAAATGGCATTGTTTGCTGGTAACCCACAAGAAATTAAACTTGAAATTGCAACATAACAAAAACCCGTCACGGTGGTAAACTATCATTTTGATTGATTAAGGACGTTTGACATGTTTATTGACACTGTTGTGACAGCTGACATTTCTGTTTCTATGATTAATGATCGATCTATGGTTTACTGTCATTGTTTTTAAGCACAGAGTAACTAAATGGGTGAGACGCCACCTTGCAAGTCGATAAAAAATATTGATAAATATCAATTAACTACCACAACAGTACGATCTGTGATCTGCATTTAAATGAATTATCTGTATTATTCCCCAATTCTATGGTTCTTTTTTTAGAGTTAGTGTACATAGACCTGGCCCATTTTGAAACATCTTTGTAACTTTCACCCTCCAACCCCCTTAATGTGAGGTGCAGATTTGTATTATTTACGGATAATAGGTATATACCTACTTCCATTTGTTATGAAAGCTAGATTAGCATGTACACAAATAACAAAGAAGAAACTCTTTTTTTCGTTGGTTATGAAGAAAGTAACTGCTGGCGTGTAAGAAATACCTAGTTAGGGGCTTGGCTCTACATTATATCTGATAAATTTTAACAGTGAAAACGTCATGTAAGTCTTGGCAACCTACTTTACATGAAATGGTTTTGGGGGGTAACACATTCATCGCTCGGAACCCTCTCCACGCGAGTTCAACTCGCGCTTGTCCGGTTTTTTTAACAAAACCACGCACAATAGGTACAGCTAAAAATAATTGTTTCAAAATCGTGCTGAAAAACAATTGCACATCGCAAACCAATAGATTCAAAAACGTCCACAATGAATACAACCTGCGTATCGCGATACTTTGTCTTTATCACGACAACCTTGAACTTGAATGCTGTGTGTATAGAGTAGCACCAAACCATCACCATGGTGACTAATGACCTTGGCGGGGGGTAAAGTAATAAGTTGCCCTTAGAATGACCGCTGAATAGGGCCTTTGTATGCGACGGTGCTCGAGTGTTCAAAATTAAAGGATTCGAGTAAAGTAATGACTACTACAACGATTTCTGCGTAGCGGCGTGATTATGGCAAAGATACTATTTAAAGGTATATTTAGACCCGATGTCCAGCAATAAACTTTTATATGCTGTATATCATCCAGGTATCAAAGAAAGAACCACTCCTATGCTCTGATAAAAATTATGGAACAGTTTTAAATCGATGATATTGACAAGTTAAAGCATTTATGTATAAATTTCACAACCATTACTGAAACTGCTTTTCAACAAAGTTTAGTTACTATTGTAATGGTGAATAGATACTCCTACCCATTCTTCAGGCATAGCTCATGAATGGAGACGGTGCCTACCAAACCTTTTGAACCCGAAACATTTTGATATTGCTGACTCACAATATGTGTCATGAATATCCAACTGAAAGCTCTCACGTCATCCTGATAGCATCATTTGCAAAAGCCTTAAGAATTACTAATTCATTTTGGCCCTTCGTGTCGGCGATTCATTTATTAACTCCGCGAAATAACGATCACGGGTTAGTTTTTGGGGGTCGCGAAGGCTGGTTATTTTGATTAGCAAAGCATCGAGGGACGCACTGATGGAGATTAGACCGTAATTGTAAAGAAGTGCCTCATGTGGGAGGTAGCTTTGTTGACGCTGGTCAACATAATCTAATATCTTCTCAGAAAGCTGAACTTCATTTATGGTGACAGCAAAATCTTCTTAAAAGACTAGAGTTCAGTCACGATTTCATTAGACTAGGTGAACAGATATTTTTGTCTTGATTTAGAATATTATTAGACACCTACACAGGAAATCCCCGTTGATATTCATTGCATTTAAACCACGTTTGGTCTGGTTATCAATTGGGTTTCTAATCAGTTTTATTTGTATGTCGTAGTTTTCTAAAAAAACGTTAGCACGCCTCGAATTGTCAATATTAATCACAATATTAAAACAAACTTTATAACATAAACAAAACGACAAGAAGTTAAAATATCCTTCGAGCCGGATATTATTCATTACTTCTGTATTAGATAACACATTGTCGGCCTTGATAAATGTTAATTAACATATAAATGCTACCTGTGTTTACGCTTATATTATAATTGACGGCGCACTGCGTATCAAAATACCCATGTAAAAAAACCGTAAACTAGTCACTAAAGAAAACGTCAATTTCGCCTTTTATGTCGCCTACACAGTGAGAATCCTCATTGATTCGGCAGGAATTAAAACTTGTATGTCAATTCCTTTTTTTTAATTTACATAAGTTACCAATTTATAAGTAGCCAAGTAAAGAAAAGTAAAATAAATCTTAGACATTACTCGTAAAAGTTGCGCAAATATGTAAGTACAACAGTTTCTGACTAAAATAGCCCAAAGCTTTATCCCCGACCCATTATTTAACCTAATAATGGGTCGGGGATAAAGTTTTTTCGTATATTATAGGTATAAAGTTGTAGTAAGATCTCTTTGGCTGTCCTGTTTGTATCTGGCTAGTTTTGATATTATTAAATAGATAACATTTTGAAAAGAAAAATAAAAAGTAAAAACGATTTCCCGCCATTTTTCAATTGTTTAACTGTCCGCCAAAATTAATGAATCTGAAGAAATTCGATACATTTTAAAGTTTTATTACAAAAAAGGAAAATGCGACACAAGCCAAAAAAAAAATGTGACGTCTATGGACATAACGCAGTGTCAGTAAGAGTAGCACAAAGTTGGTTCAAGCGTTTTCAGTCCGGGAATTTTGATGTCATAGATGCAGCTCGCTCTGGTCGCCCTGTTACGGATAAATTCGATGCCATTTTTGGAAAAGTAGAGCGAGATTGACATATTAGTAGTTACGACATAGCTGAAGAGTTAAGGGTCGACCACAAAACAGTTTTGACCCATTTGAAAACGTCTGGGTATACAATAAATCTCTATAATTGGGTGCCTCACGAGCTCTTACGTCTTGAATTTGTACATAAAAACTTTTTCCTCGACCTAATATTATGCTCCCATGTGCAATTTGTGTATATTTGTATAATTGTCCTTTAAACTTCAGCCAATCGAGGCATGATTTAAAACCTCGCCTAGCATAAAATCATGGTGCATTTAAATTGATGAATCTGTACGATGTAGTGTCAGGTCCTAAACTCGGGTCACCAACCTATAGCTTGACAAAATGCATTAACCTTATCACAAGTCGGATCCCACAAACCTACGCATATATATAGCTCGTAGTTTTGGATTTGTATATAAAATACGAAATAACTTTTTCCCCGACTGTTTTACATTGATCATTATATTTTGGGATACGATTAATACTAATATGCCGTGTAAATACTGAATAGATATTAGAATTAGGGCAAAACTAAGCGATGGCAGGCCGCTCGTCAGTGGTAACAAAACCAGCATAAGCTGGCCCCTTATTCTGAATTTAAGCCAAAGTATAGAAAAGTACGGGAAATGTTTGGGAAATCGGGAATGACATTTCCGTGCCACGTGACCGGCCTCGTCTGTCCGTACGGGATTCCCATACACACCCTTCGACGTCTCCTCAAAAGACATGGCTAAACCACTGCCCTAATCTTATACATAGAAATTCTCCGCAAAATCTGGGAAAGAAGGGCTATTTTTACTGCCGGCACTATTCTAGTGCCCTTCCCTTCCAGATTTTGCCAATCATTTCTAGAAATCAGAAGAAGAAGAAAGAAGAAGGCAATCCAAGAAATCAAAATTTTGAGTAGTATTGAGGTACAAACATAAATAATATAATAATTAATACTGTTATTTCAGCCTACACAAATATCTCTAAAAGTAAGTAAGTTTATTGTCCACATTATTCGTAAAACAAAACGTCAAAATCTTATGTTCTCCTTGTCAAACAAAAAACACGGAAAAACAAGTTTAATTATTTGATTAGTTCACGAAAGTTCTGGGAAAATAATAGACACGTATTATTGAATGAATGAATAATTTGAATGTCACGAGCTAGTGAGAAATTTCTATACACGCTTAGGGCAGTCGCCCATACTTTATTTAGTCAAGTCCTTTAAGGAAAACTAAACTGACTCCTTTTAATTGGTTTTATTGATTTATTTACACGATAGCATAGATTCTCAATTAGCTGATAAATGCGTTAACAAAAATACACGTTCTAGTCTATTAAGTGAGTGACGATCACAGCAGTGCTATATTTGGCACATAGCTCTTGCCTTTGGAGTTGGTTTCAGAAATTAATAACATCACCGCATCGCCAGCCAGACAGGACATAGTCTGATATGTTATTCGTATCTATTTTTACAATTTCCTCTCCACCTTCGCAGACAGTCTGACGTCAACCCTCGCGCGAAAATATTATGGACAGAAATAATATTTGCTCACGCCAACTTTTATCGAAACTTTGACAAATTAATCCATAGGCAGAGAGTTTAAAATCCTCCAAAAATATGGGATTCTGGCAGTGACTCAATTTGATTTCGTTAAAAATATAATAAAGTGTGTGTGTACTTACTTATTTATTCCTGTGTAGTTTTCTGCTAGAGGTTTATGTTTATATTAAAGTAGTCGCTGCACGAAGCACGAACCGCGCGGTCGCGTGTTATCGCCGCACAACACTCGAATTACTGGCTCCGTCCATGACGAATGTCTTTATGAAATATTTTATATTATCTAGATGTTCAAATGATACTTTTATCAGTTTTTATTAACACTCTTTCCTCGGCGCGCGATGTGACAGTTCGTACTTTTGGCGGGAACCATACAGTGTGTCTTTTGTGTAAAGAAATTTAGGCGGACAGCCTGTTATACAAAAAAAAAATGAATATTACCGATTTGATGGAGTTTTCAACCACCATGATGCCGGAGGTTTCAACCGCGGCCCCTGATATCAGGACGTGGTTGACGGATTTAATAGTGCAGGTTTGTTTACTAATACTGTAGTACGATACAAATAGTTTAATAATGCTGCCATATGTTTCTATAACAAAATTGTATAATGGTTCGTTGACCGAGTTGTTGTCGTAATGTATTATGAATTTATGATAGTAATATCAGTGAATCATGATCAAATACTGCAAGATTTTATTATCAGCATTGTAGAAATATAAACTAACGACGTTTTAAATGCTGCACTTCAAGTTTAACTGTGATTTCGACAAGGTTTTCTAATAGTATTATGTGTGCATACATAATATGGTTAGAAACCATATTGTGGTTTCTTTCTATATTATGGTATGATTTATAATAAGCCGTTTTGCCATACATTTGCCAAGATTAGTAAAGTTTAAATAGAAGGACATCTGTACGATTTTAGGAAAATATGTATAAATAACAGATATAAAATGTTTTAACCTTCTCAAAAGAATACAAAAACTTACCTAGATAAAAATATCTCGATCCTGAAAATAGGTTTTGTCTAAATTATTATAGAATGCCTTCATAACTTTACATAATTAAGATACTTATGAAAATGTCAATGAAACTTTAAGAATAGGTCGGTGGGTCAATAGCCTAGCGAGTAGTGTAGTAAATAATAAAACGTTAGGCCGGTACTTGAATTATAAATGAAGTGAACAATCGAATAATTTTTTTATAAGGGATTTACAAAAATCGAAAGCTTGCAAGACTTTCAACGAAAAAATAAAAATAAAAACAAACTGTCAAATCGACATGTTCTGCGGGCTTCATTACCATGATAGCTATTGCCATATTATTCAACCAGCTTCGACAAACCCATGTGATTTAGTACTTTTAAAGGTAATTTGTGCAATTTGTAATACCTGTTTCATAGAAAATGATGTTTTGTCGATGTCTAGTGCATTTGAGGATAAGCACAAGGCCGTAATAATTACATGCTCGGGGAGGTTGTGTGCTCGTTACAACGAATCAGCATTTGGTATGCGCCGGCGCAGCTTGAAGAGAATTTAATTGTTGTTTAATTGTATTGTAGTGTGTATACCCAATAATAATTGCAGTAGTAAGGAGCAAAACTGGTAGTTTTCATTGAAATGAATTGACATAAAATCTAGTTTCTTATCATATAACAGACTTTAACTATCGGATAACCAATATTGTCCTAGATCGTTATAGGGTTGGCGTAACTTCAAGGTATTTGAATAAGCAGCGTCGAATAAAAAGACGCCCTAATGTAACTACGAGGGGAGGTCTAAAAGTTCGTGGAATGAAAGGGTTTTTAATAAAAATGAAACACTAAATCTATTTTTCCTTTTCAATATAATCACCCTTAAGCTGAATTCATTTAATTTAGTAGTTTTTATGGTACACAAGGTTTCGAAAACGACATATTCGAAAACTTTTGCATTTAAGTACCAAATTTTATAAACGGAACTGTGTCCCAAAGGCCAGAGAGTGCCTATACTGTCCAGTAAGTAAGGTACTCTCTGGAATAAGAATTCTAAATAAAACGTGCGGAACTGCAACGTTTTACTATTCAAAAAATTAAGTCATAGAAAAGGAAGAATATGTGAAAACTAAATGTAATCTGCTAGAACTAGAGGGTTTTCTTATTTTTGCCTATCTAGAAAGATTTAGACAAAACACATGACTCGCTTAATAAATTACCCTAGATCAGTACAGGTAGGCCATTGTTTAAAATCAACCTGAAAATATTTATTGTATAGTATTTATACAAAAATAAAAGTTAAGTACCGACATTCATTGAAGAAGTATAATATTATTGTAAACCAATTGTGAATCATACAGGCTGAAGCGTGACCTGATGGTGACGCTATGCATGGCACAAAATGTACCTTTGTTCAAAGTAATTTACTGTTTTTCATCAAGATCTTTTCAGGAGAAATTAGAAAGAAGAAGTTCTACCAAATGGTATATAAGTTTTTTACATACCATTTATATAAGTTTTTAGTTCGACGAACATTACCCAGGTTCGCATGGGCGATTTTTTAATACAACAATTTTATATTGCGATCTGGATGTTTTTAACTCTCGATGTTGAGCCGAGAATTGAGAATCCTAGCGCGTCTAAATAAATACACTGTTGGTGTTGGCCTTTCAACTCTCGGCGCTAAGCAGTGCGTTGAAAATCCTGTACGCGATAAAAAATCGACCGTGCGTACGAGGGCTTAGTATGACAGCCATTTTTTTAAACCAGTTCAAACAATTTTCTAAGTAGTTGCGTTATTAGTAGTGATGACTTTATGAGTTTAATGACTCAGGCTGTAAATTATAATTATGCGGTTAGGGTAGGCACGGGTTGTTTATCATCTGTCATCGTAAATTAAAAAAAAAAAAAAATTCTTAATAATATTTGGTGAAGATGTCCTATTTATTACAGAGCTGGACAAGGACATGTTCCAAATTCTTCTGTAAAAGTCATTAAATAAAGTATGTGCATCGCATTTAAATAAGGCGTGCCTTGTATTGACATACAAAAACCTTAAACCATTGTGCAAAACGCATTCAAATCCACACGGCAGTTTTAAAGTTTGGCCCATTCAATATTCATGCTCACGGACACACCAATAAAATTGCTAACAAAAGCTATTGCCCACTATCCTATTGTAAGACAAAATGTACTTATATTGTTATTATTATTCCAAAATATTCTTGAGTGTTTAGTTATTAAGAAATACTTAACTTTATTTACGTGGCAGGAGTATTACTAATTAAATTATCAACAGTTTAAAAATATTTCAATCAAACAATGGGTCGATCTATGCAAAGTATGGAGAATCGTCAAATGAACGCTAATACGCGTGCTGAAATTGTATTGTAATTATAATTTGAATTTGTCTCCAGAGGAACAGAACCTGAACGAACTTCTTAAGGTATAGGAATTAGACACGTAAAATAATTATGTCATAGTTTTGAAGGCCCAATCGGAATAGGTCAGTATTTCCCGTTTCTTAGGTCCTATGTCAGAAACCCTATGACAAAAAACAAAAACCTTGTCGATCGTTTTTTAGTTTGATGACATCAGACTTATATGTATTTGCAGTGCAGATTCGCGAATTGTGCTGAAAATGTAGGCAAGGCATCACAATAGATTTAGTTAGTATGGTCCGTCTGTTGTCAACTAGCTATAAAATTGTTAAGATGTTTTTTTATTTATTATATTATGCCACTACAAAATTAGGATAATGTTATTTGTTAACGTGTGCACTGGCCACGGCAGTTAAAGGATTTGTCTGTGTTTGCGCAACCCATTGCAATGTCTGTATTTTCATCTGAAGGATTTGTTGCAACATCCAGCACGTTTAATTGTATTTATCTGTACACAAGATGTTGAGGAAGGTTCATGGGAGTCATGAGTGTCCCAGGATTAAGTCGAATGCCGTTTAACTGTCAAAATGAAAGCTGTTGCAAGCTGTTGAATGGAAGAAATGAGATTGAACTGGTGTTAGGAGTTAGGACACATACAAGAGATACAACAGACATGATGTAGGTATGTCTACCGGATGACACGCTAACTGCATATTTGATTGACAGCTGTTTGGCGGGCAACGTACGGTACGCATTTAAGCTATTGCATTATGTAGTTATGAGCCAAAGTATGAATAAGTATGACGTTTTCAATTACCTATGGTAGGTAAATGAAACTCACCTTGTTTAGTATGACTTTCTACCTAACATATCATTATCAAGAGACGAAAACAATATATCAAAAGTTGCATTGAAAATCAAAACACAATTTGTTTGGGTGTTATGATAGGTACCTGCATTGCGATTCTGTAACCATCTCACCGTGAAAACTAAGGTGAAGTGAGCGTGGAATGAGCTGTCAGTGTAGTCCCCACTGATGCTAGGGATTGACCAAGCATTACATTTACAATCATAATCGAGATTTTAATTATATTTTTTAATGTTAGTTCTGTTGATCATTTTATATTATTTCAAGGCTAGTATTTAAATGATTAAATACTATTATTTACAGTTTTTTTTTAATAAAACAGCAACACAGAAATTCAGTCAGAAACTAGTTTAGGAAAAAAAAATTACTTATTTAAAAGTTTCTGACAGAATTTCTGTTTTGCTGTTTTATAAAAAAAAAAACCGTTAATAGTAATTTTTTGCCACTTAAATACTAGCCTTGAAATAATGTAAAATGAACAATAGAATTAGCATATTTTTTTAAACAAAATCTCGATTATGAATTTAAATGTAATGCTTGGTCAATCCCTAGCATCAGTGGGATGACACTGACAGCTCACTCCACGCTCACTTCACCTAAGTGTTCACTTCACGTCTTTACAGAATCGACATGCTGACTGACCTTAGTAATGTCATACGGATTTATCTTGTTGACGGATTACATTTAGAAACACCTATTATTTGAATCCTTATAACATAACACACATAACATCACGCCTTGTTTCCACGAAGGGCTGGGCAGAGGTGTACTTATGGTACGCCCACCATGTCGCCAGTTATGTTAAGTCCCACGTAATAGAGGGCGAGCTTATTGCCACCAACCGGACACAAATCCAGGCTCCGGGCTGCTCCTGAGAAATTCCAGATAGAAAAACCCAATAATACTTTTACCCGATCTGGGAATTCCCTCCTCTTTCTTTAATCCTTATTTTTTACTCAAATGACCAGCACTGCACTTCGCAGTCCCTAAAGCCTTCACTGTTGCTTACCCCTTTATTTATCAACGCTGCTTTAAGTTAAGTAATGATAAGCCACTGTTTAACCATACATTTTGGACGCTTAAACCTCTCTTAACTTTAATCATCGTTTATAAATCAACCCCTAGTGTAACTAATTCAACTACAAACTGTATTTATGATTAATACACGGTAACGGGTAGCCAGAAGCCCGAAAGTCTGACAACCAGTCTTGCCAAGACTTTGCCTTTATCGTGTTACCCAGTACCTAGGTTGTGAAGGTCAGATAGGCAGTCGCTCCATGGAAAATACTGGTATCCAGCTGCACCGGGTTAGACTGGAAGCCGATCCCAAAATAGCTGGGAAAAGGCGAGGCAGATTGATTTAGTTTAATATGTGAAGTATTCACATTGCTTCAACCCATAAACGTAAGCATAAAACACATGCAAACGCGGTAGTCTAATCTCAAAGTACCCGGCATTGACGTAACAGAGAGCTTTAACTATATTTAAACGCACCATTCGACCTTGCGCAAAAACTCTGTTGAAACATCAATTTTTGATGTTACAACGAAAAATTGCACGTAGTTTTCATTCCGTTCAGGGCATGCAGTCTCGACATAGTTAGCAATCGTTTTCGGTTGCTAAGTCCTAACAATCCAGATGTAACGATATTTGGTAGTCTCGACACTCAAATTTATCGGTTGTTACCGGTATTTTAGGTTGGTATAGGTAGGTAACAACCGATCAATTTGAGTGTCGAGACTACCAAATATCGTTACATCTGTAGGCCAATTCTCGTACTTAAAAAACGTTCAAATTCAAGTCGCAATCTCACTTCAGCGACAATCAATGTCAAAAACCTGTCAAAAATGTATGTAAATTGATTGTAATTTTGACAGATTGAGACTGAGTTGTTAGGACTTAGCAACCGAAAACGATTGCTAACTATGTCGAGACTGCAGGGCCTGATTTTGAAAGGGAAATATTTAACTCATCCTCTAAATACTTTTTGTGCTTATAATGATGCGCCAACCACGCGCGAGCCGAGCGAGCGAGCGCTACATCCAAGCTGCTCACAGTTACTTGACTATTTTGTATTTTTAGGAGCTCAAAAAGGGAAATATTAAAGGTTCTATTACATGTCATTATAAAATATAAAAAAAATAAAATAATAATACATATAAATAAATAATACTAGCTAATGCCCTAATGCGTTGCAATGCCTATTTTTTTTTTGAGGAACTTTCTCCGGCAGGAACACAACTTACCAAAGAAGTTTCAGCACAATCGGTCGAACCATCGACCGAGTGTTTTTCGAGTTTTTGCGAGACTAACGCACGGCAATTGATTTTTATATATATCATTTATACATATAAGATAATATACATACAGCCAGAAAAATGGCTCTCTCATGCGATAAAAAGGACGGACCAATAAAAATTACACTAAAGCATAGTGCGGACCAAACTTACGAACCTACCTCGGATATATCGGGCCATGAACTTGGCTGTTATCGTATCGATCTCAGCTGATTTGTTTGCACACCTATACGTTGTTACTTCGATGATACACTAACCCGAAGGCCAGGATGGATTAACAGTTTTAATGCGTTTGTGCCTTTTTTCTGTTTATTCCGTATATATACAGGGTGTTTGGCGCATGGACCGACACAATGTTTCCAGGGATTTGGGGGGTCATTAGCTAGGTTCTACCCATACATCCTTTATCCCAATTTTTTTTAACGAATTTAGAAGTTGTAAAATTTCATACAAAAATAAACTTTGGAAGCTTGTAATGAATTTTCTTGAAACCAGTTGTATCACTGCCACTACACCCACAAACAGAAAACTTACTATTTCGAATAAAAGGAAATATTTTGGGAGTTTTTTTCATTTAAAAAAAAATCATATGTAACCAACCGTGACGTTTGGGACTAAGGGTGTATGGGTAGAACCTAGCTAATGACCTCCCAAATCCCTGAAAAAATTGTGTCGGTCCATGCGCCAAACACCCTGTATACATACTAGAATTTATTCTGGAAGGTTTATAAGGGTTAAGTTTGTAGAAACACTTTCCCAGAGCATCTCTATTTTCTCTACCTACATCCTCTTAGAAGCATAATCTTCCAAACATGTTTCAATAGCTTTTACCTTCAAATTGGTTTATGTCGTATGTTGTCTGTAAGTCCGCCATGGAAAAACCGTCCGTATCCGTATTGCAAAAGCTACTGTTACATAATCATCATTCACCGTGGCTTGTGTTAATGATTTTTGTTGTATCGATTGGTTTGGTAATGTAAATAATGTTGCAACACAATATCAAATGATAATGAGAATAGTATGGGTTGTGTTAGAAAGGTTTGCGGTTTTGATAAGTACGCAATTCTTTATTTAAATAGTTGTATAACATTATTTTTATTGGGAGCAATATGTCTTCTTCCTCCATATGAGAAGTATTAGTAGTCATTCTCCAGTGTTTGTTCTTATTTAAAATTTTATCTCATATAAAATCCAGTGAAATCCTATTTTTAAAGACACCTAAAATCTAATCTGTACATATAGGTGTCTCTAAAATAGGTAGCATATTACCATAATTTTCAGCATAGTCTGGTCTGTAGGTTCTCAACGTGGGTGATACTGATAACGCCGCCTCGTGGGCGTTTGAGACTTTCAGGGGGACAGTAGAAGACCCAGAGTAAATTAGGGGGTGTTGAGATAGGATTTTACGACTATATAATATTACATGTTTAAATATAATCGTGGCAATAGATAATTCAGATTCGCGTCAGATGGTAAGTTAAAAAAATTAGGGGCTCTAGAAAAAATGGAACTCATAGTGGTGAACAAAATAAGGTTGAACATCTGTGGTCTAGTTCTATGTAATGTACCTAGCTACGTATGTACGTAGCTGCTATGTAACTAGCCCCCCTGGTAGCAATTAAAAGGAAGTAGTTAATTAATTATCGTAATCTCGTGCACTTCAATATTGATACTAATTGTACCTGTCTGCTCGAGACTGTCGAACGTAGGTACTGGACACAGGCCTCTCCCAAATTACGTCACAACATTTGTGCGGCACCTTTACGGCTTTAGGGTTACTAGAATACCTATGTATACAGATAATCATTTAGAATCAAATTCACTCAGGCTGGATGGTGTCTTGCTTAAGCTCAGAAATAGGCGTTCTTAGGGTGATTCTCTAAGTCGAATAAATGTTTTTTCACTGAGCAGGCAACAAGAAATCATCAAACGCCATGGATCCTCTTTAAAAAATATTTTACAATTAAAACTTTATGCTCTATACATTCCTGTGAGAAACAATATAATCTGAAATGCAAATTATATTACGAGAATTCTTGGGATAGCGACTTGAAACTTTTAAAATGTTTCAATAAAATAACCAGACCAATATTATAATGAAAATATGCATACCTTTCATTTAATTTACCTTTGCCATACACGGAATCGCGATCGTTTCACTAACAATATTTGTGGCTATCACGAGTCCATGAACAAAGCGGAATGGCTTTGTTCATGAACTGGCTTTTTCCAAACCACTATCTTTAATCGGACGAATTTCACTGCTCACGCGACCTCGAGCGAAGGTCATTTAAGGGGTCAATCTAAATTTGTCGTAGTATACTGAATAACAGCGGAAATTATATCAGATTTCTGCAGCTCTTTTGCATATTTTCAGGGAATTATGACTGTTGTTTACAACGGTAACGTAGATTTCCCATTTGTTTTGGTATTTATGTCATTGCCATGCGTCACTGTCAATGTTCGATTTCGTATAGTGCAGCGCCCTTAAGATATCAAACTCCAATCGCATGTGATAGACGTCAGTGAAACATTCTGCCATACCTATACCATCTTGTTTTATTTAGCCTTGTAAGATGGAAACTATTATACTAATATTGGAACTGGTCACATGCTTTGGAATTGGCACGTGATTAATTATACGTTTAGCTGATTTTCTGTAATACCCAATGGAGGTAGAGACTGTCGTATCTTTCAACTGATTTACCATTCCATACTGAAGTCTATTCTCTCAGCCTTTATTTTATGCGCCTCATTTTCCTCTTGAAGACTGGTCTTTTCATACTTATTGGACAGTGACAGATTGACGTCTAGGGTAGCTTGATAATGTGCATTTTCTATATTAAGGTCTGAGAATTGCATAACTTTTAAGCATGTCCATCGTACATTTTTTCTGTAAACGTTCGTCCCATGGCGACACGATCACACGACATGCATTCATTGAGTGGCAAGAAGTTTATCACTCATGTTTGCTTGATAAACATCTTTTGACGTCCCAAAGATTATGTCTATGTGTGAATAGATTTTAGGAGATATGATATTCTACTGTCGAAACTCCAATCGGGCAATGACGCGGAGTCAATAAGACAATGAAATCGATATTGTCATAATGTTAGAGGGTAAAAATCGCCTAGTTGCTAACTAATATCTAAAAATGAATGTCCAACACTTCTTAGCTTGGGTTAGCGTCTTCAGTGTATGCATTAGAATCTATCATTTTATGTCAAGATTTTTCATATAAGATTCGCTCTTTAATAGTCGAATACATATGAAGGAATTAGGTTTAGTTCACAAATTGTCTTTACCACTACAAAATTTCTTAAAGCAGTCATCATTAGAACATGACAAAGTTTCTTATCAATGGAGATAATATGTAATCTTGTATCTAAGAATAGGAGCTCTCAGATAACAATTGTATTCAACGTAGTTTCACAGGTCTAGAGAACCTATTTTGAAAACTACAAATCGCTTTTCTTAGAAGCGAACGTTTGGGGGTACGTTAGGCTGAACGGATAAGTTTGGGGACTGTAGCCTGCATATTTAACTATTTTGCCGTATGTACAAGTTGTCAATCCGTGATCGATGATCCGTGATCTGGGTCTGTGAATAAATAATTTTGGCAACATTTCGCGATGTCAATTTCGCATGAAGTTAATTTAAATAAGCGGATATGACTTTTTTACAAGCCGCGACCATGCTATGGTGGTAAACAATAATAAAAGTATAATAATATTTACAAACATGAGTTTATGACATGAGTGCTGTGGAAATACCACTTTATTTAAATTTAAACGTTTTCAGTGTATGTGTACTTTTTAGAGTACACAGTTTTTCATACAATGTAGGTAACTACTAACTTTGAAACGTGATTACTCACACGTTAACGATTGGTGACTTGTCTGTTTGCTTGATATTCGATATAGGGGTACCTACACTACCTACCTAATGAAAATGACTTGAGCTTTCGAATGAGAACGCGGTGTCGCTTCTGATCGAGTGACGTCACGTCATGACACGTTGCTCACGAAATGAGTCCAATTTTATATGGGGTTTTCCAAAATATCCGTGACACATAATATTGTGTCATTTCATAATTTTAGGTCAGAACCCAGATCGGGAAAACGTGTTATTGCATTTTTCGAATCTTTGATTGTTTCCTCCGATGGACGGCGGTGATTCAGCAGAATCTGCCCCTAATTCAGACTTTCCGCAAACTTTTGATAATTCCTAGAAATCGTTTTTAAGTTTAATGAACTTTAATTGTCTAATTAATCTATTTACCCATGTAAAATTCTTGTCTATAGACAGTTCCAAAAATGGTTATCAATTTATCACTGTTAACAAAATAGTAGATGGTTATGCAAGGAGCTAAAATGACCCATTATGTACGAGGTAGTTTTACTCGCGAGCTTTAGCGAGGGAGTAAATAGAAACCGAGTTTTAATGGGTTTTTAGCGCCGTGTGTTACACTCTACTTTTCACTACGATAGCGAGAAAATAAAACAATCCAATACAATATGAATTATGTAGTTTATTTTATTAAAAATTAAATGTGCAATTTGTACAATTCTGGATATTTAACGAGATGTTTTTTCCCGGTAACTTAATTTCAGTCCTCTGTGAAGATGAATGTTGAGTGGTTCTTTTCCTTTCTCTTCTATTTGCAAATTAGGGTCTCCATTCTCACTAGATAATGACATTTTCACTATTGTAAAATTAATTACGGTCACTACCAATTCAATTTGCAATTAGAGAAAAATTATAAAGATTTCGCGCCAATATCTTTTTTTTGTTTTTTCTTCTGCAGCCGCAACGCAGAATGCATGCAATGCGTGCCAAAGAGATCGCCGATTTTAGTTCCATTTTCAAAAATAAAATGAAGTTCTTTTTTTATGAAACAGTAATAAGTCGAGTCTATATTCATGATTATTCTACTTATGACTAAAGACTTTTTCGTTTTTGTAGGCTCATTGTCATATGGCACACAAAAATTTAAAAAAAAAACTTTTTCCCCTAGAGGAAGAATTGCTATTTTTTCTTCGCTCTGGTACGCCACAATGACGGTCTTTTTGAGCAAGAGGAGTGAAAACACTATTAATTTATCTTTTTATCTCATTTTACTACAGAGTAAATGAACGCCCCGCGCCGCACGCCGGTAATATTCATTGTAATACGATGCGTAATATTTTTCCGCATAAGACAATTCAGGTACTGGCAATACGCCCGTGAAATCTGTAATTTTTATTTCTTCTGTACAATGTGCAAACCTATGTATATTATGTACTAGCTAGAGTGTTAACCCAAGTTCGCACGGGCGATATTATTACGCGAGGATTTTTTGTTGTGCACTTGTTTTTCAACTCTCGTTATTGAGCCGAGCATTGAGAAATTGAGAATCTAACAGAGTGCATGCCAGCGCGTCAAGAAAACAGTCTGTTGGATTTTTAACTCTCGGCGATAAGCAGAACCTTGAAAATCGAGTGCGCGAAACAAAACCGCCGCGATAAAAAGCGCCTGAGCGTACCTGGGCTTATACCTAACTGCCAATACTCTGAGTTCCCTGTTCCAATTCGTGTCATCAGACGAAACATTCGAGTGATGTCAAAGACAAGATAACTAAGCACACGCACACCATCGGTTGCTACTTGTTGTAGTAAGCCTGCACGCATACTTATCTCTTTTGTTGACTGTACAAAGACAGCGCAGTCATTTGTTGCCATGATATTTGTGCTGTACCGCAGTTTACCACATTCGCCATTTATTCTTATTTAATTATACACGTGACTACCAATCAAGTAGATTGCACGTTACAGTGACGTCACATCAATCTGCCTAGTCTTTTCCCGACTATGTTGGAGTCGGCTTCCAGTCTAACCGGATGCAGCTGAATATGAGTATTTTACATGGAGCGACTGCCTATCTGACCTCCACAACCCAGTTACTAGGTAACACGATACCCCTTGGTAACACTGGTTGTCAGACTTGGGCTTCTGACTACACTTCTTGACTTCTGGTAAAAACTGTCAAAGATTGGCTGTGGCCTCCGTGCCTCGGAAAGCACAACGTTCTTTCCGAAGGGGTCTCGATATGTAGTGGATGGTCTACGAACTGACCGCGGCAAGCGCGGCTTAACCTTCTCTCGACCCGTGCGACTACTATCATTTAGCCACGAGCTCCTCACAAATGGATACCTTAAGATTTACTAGCGCTGTTACCTACATAAAGATCGGACGAGCGTCGCCATAAACAGCTGCTGCAATTTACACTTAGAGCATACGTCAACATGCATCCAACAACGATGATGATTATTTAATCATTTGAACAACAAGTGTCCATTGTTGAACCGCTAAAGATTGCGCTATTTATATCCCATACAAGCTAGGCTGCCAAGAGACAATAACTCTACAAATAGGTACACGTGCAAATTCAAGAAAACGCATGGTATGAGGTAGTAGCCCAATTTGGATGAACGATTGTGTAGGTACATCCGTTTCGAACTTGTATAACGGCTGTACCATAAATCGAGTTCCGAGTTTTCCCGGAAGTTCTTCCATAGATTACAAACGCTCTCAAATACATATAAAAGAAACCCCTCTCACTGCGTACACTACTCCTTTCATTTTCAGAACGGCGTGTTATATACTTAATTCCGGTCTTAATTATATTATTTTATTGTGCTACTTATATTTTTATTGCACGGCAATTTAAGTTTTATCAACCATAAACTTAGAAGCAGTACGTGCAAATATAACGTGAGATTATTTAAAATTTGTGTAACCTTCGTACCTGTAGTTTTCAGAGATATAAAATATTTGATTTCCGGTAGTTCAGTTTTAAACTGAAATTAGGCTTCAAAAATGCTGAAACAAATTTGGTCTCTCATGCATAACTAGATTCCGTCCTGGTGTAGGTAGATAAAGGTTTTTTTACACTAGCGGTTCTAGTATTTATAGGGTAATGATGATCAAGACCAGGAAATAGACATGTTTCCTGGTCTAAAGACCCTCGATTGTAACTTTGGTGTTGACCAAAAATCAAACCTGGATGTAAGACAATGGTGACCTTAACAAGTTTCGTTTCGCTGTGAGTCTGCCAAGCAAAAGCCTACTGCTAAGACATATAAGGCACGGTGTGTGTATCGGAAAGGAAGCTGTTATGCAATTTGGCACGACTACGAAATTCTTTGAAGATTCAACGAAAATAGCTTAGAAATCTTCAGAGAAGATTAATAAGCAAGAAGGGCTAATCATACACGGAAGACACCGGCGTTAATATGACTTAACGTAAAGTGGTTGAAGAAAGCCCACAAGCAAGACATTATAATGTGTAGGTATTATCAAACAATGTGCAGTTTATATCTTGCTTATGTAACAACAAAGGTGGGATGGAATCATTTCACATTGACTGAAACAATCACGTATAAACATTAACAGGTGCAGCAAGTACATATTGTGTGTCAATATAGCATATATGTATTATTGTCACTGCACGAGAAGTATGTGGGCTCGTATTTTTAAAACTCATACAAATCAGCCAGTTTCTTGACTTGAAACTTTGACAAAATGTAAATAGATTTTGCAAGACTGCTTCCGAATCCAGTTCAACTCAATTTGAGCCTCCTGCGTACATCGGTTGATATTTTAAAAGTCCTTACTTAAATGCCAGGTTTTCATCAATAAAACAGTAATGTTGATGCTTTAATTAATACCGACCTCCCAGTTCCCATAGCTGCCCACTTTGAATCACCTGTGATACCCGAGTCCCATTGATTGCGAAAGAGACCAATAATTTAAATTGTGTCACCAAGTCCTCTCAATATATTCGTATCGACATCTACATTGGCATGATTCGATAAAATTGCGTCACTGCACTTATATGATTGGTGAATTAATTAGTCTTGTTACAGAAAGGCTTAGTTTGGACTTCTATCAAAGTATTTTGCTCGGCACGTGGTCTTGTACAGCAAGTGGTTGCCTGCGGGTTTCTCTACGCTAATTTTGATATAAACCTACATTATCCTATACTAGCATCTGCCCGCGGCTTCGCCCGCGTGGATGTCAGAAATTATCCGACGGGAACGTTCTACCGGGACAAAAAGTAGCCTATGTCCTTCCCTAGGATGCCATATATCTGCTTGCCAAATTTTATCGAAATCCGTTCAGTGGTTTAGTGTGAAAAGGTAACATACAGTTACTTTTGAATTTATAATAGTAGTATGGATTATATCTTGTTATTCACCGATTTCTTTTGTAGAGGCTTTCGATTTGTGGCTTTAGTAGAGGAGTGCCCACAATTTCGCCAATGTCACATTATAAAACGCCCGATTTACTTGGCCCAAATAGCAAGGCCTTGGCAAAAATATAGCAAGTAGCGTACGCCTCAAACAAGTACGTTTTATTTATAGAACATGGGTCTTTAATAAATATAAATAATAAAGTGACTAAAATTAGAACGTCGCCAAAAACTGATTAGGGTTCTTGAAGTCCTGGAGAGCTGTCAGATAACACAGCTGATAGATTTCTAATGCACTGCAAATTCTTCGACAAAGTCGTCCGATGGGCCACGTATATACATTTTAATCCAATGAGTCTAAATTATACGCTGATCAAAAAGGGTTTACATAACTTGGTATAAATACGGCTCGTTTTTAAGAGAAGTGTTCTTGAACTGCACTTAGCCTGCTTGCACCAGAAATCATTAAATGCGTTTAGCGCGTATGTAAGTAACTTCTTACGAAATGTGGGTGTACTGTAAGTACACTTCTGCCTAACCCTTAAGGGGGGGATACACGCGTGATGTTATGTGAAGTATTTTTTGGTGCAAGCGAGCCTTATTCGTTTTTGACTTCTTTAGACTCTTAAGTATCAATTAGAACGATGCACAAGCATGGACCTCGGTTCAGATTTTCGTGCTTAGCATAATCAGCCTATAATGTTCCCACTGCTGTGACACAGGCCTCCTCTCGGTGAGAGGGGGAGTGGGAAGTAATCCACCACGCGGGCCCAATGCGGGTTGGTAGATGTCACAATGTCTTCGAATCTACGATATGCAACTCGGTAAGTCGTGGCCGTTACCACTGGGCCACCACTACTCTCTGGCCACCACTGCTCTCTATACTTAAATCTAGTTTTGAATCGAGTTTCAAGCTTGTTCAGCATTCAAGAATAAGCACTAAAGATACTACAATATCTTTTGTGACATGTTTTATGTCTGCCTACTATAAATGTGTATGAAACTAATATACTATAAAAGTAATTACTAAGAAATATATTGTTTTTTAAACGGTGAAGGAAAACATCGTGAGGAAACCGGCATGTCCTAGAACCAAAAATCGAAGACATGTGACATCTACCAACCCCCACTGCGCCCGCGTGGTGGATTACGGCCCATTCCCTCTCACCGAGAGGAGGCCTGTGTCCCAGCAGTGGGAACATCATAGGCTGATAATGCATGCATGCATATTGTTTTTTATGTATAAGATTGGACACTTACTTGTCCGAATACTCTATTAATATGTCCCATTTCTTTATTTTCAGCGAGCAGCGGTCCAGGGCAGTTTCTTGCAAGGTTTTCTCGCGTCCCTCTCCGTGGTCGTAGTCTCGGAGTTGGGCGACAAAACCTTCTTCATAGCTGCAATCATGGCCATGAAACACCCTAGAGTAATAGTCTTTGCTGGAGCCATATCAGCCCTGGTCTTCATGACAATATTATCAGCAGCGTTTGGATGGATAGCGACCGTCATACCTCGAATTTATACGCATTACGCCAGTGCTGTGCTGTTTGCGATATTTGGTATTAAAATGTTAAGGGACGGGTGGAAAATGGACCCCAACGAGGGACAAGAAGAATTGGAAGAAGTACAGAGTGAATTGAAAAGAAGAGAAGATCAGGTATGTTATTTTAGAAAAAAAATATTGGGTAGTTGAGGTGAGACTCGGTAAAGTGACCGATTTTCTCGTTAGAATATTGATTAAGTGAGCGAAACAATAAATCTTGCAGAGCAGCTAATACAAATAGAATTACTTTTTTTAAGTAGTTCATCTAATTATCTTCATTTTACAGTACCAAAGTACGATTCATAAATATTGGTTATTATCAATTATTTATCTTCACTGAAATCTCCTTCCCCTTTTTCGTTGGAATTTAGTTTTATAGCAATAAATCCGTTATCAGAACTGGCCCGAGAATTGAACTTAAAAAATATATATATACTTGCAAAATTATTATTATTTTGCGTATTTTGTCTTTACTCGCGACGTCCTGAAGACCTCGATAGATAGAATAGAGAATAGTTATCATTTTAGAGGCGCAATCAGTCTTGCTACATTTTGCGGACTACCAAACATAATATTAACATAACATTACGCTTGTTCCTCGAAGAGTTAGGCAGAGGTGTTCCTACAATATACCCACATTTTGCCAGATGTTTAAGTGCATACAAATAAGTTCCATAATCCATTAATCCAATATTAATTTTTGACTGACGCTGCTTGCACTACACTATTTATGGTATTGCGCAACGTAACGCACGCAAATCATTACACTATACGGGGGTCGTGGGGCATTTTAAGTTGTGTTATAACATTAAAAACTTGTTTTCGTAAGAAAACGTCAGTAAAAGTTGGAATTTTGACCTTCAATACTTCCGTAACCAGAAAGTTCCCAAGTAGGTATGGTCCAGTACAAAAAAAAATACAAATGACGGGGAGTGTTTCTCGGCTTCGTTAAGCGTCTTTTTACACCCGTTATAAGTATAGGTACTTTATACTTTTCAAATACCTAAAATTCTGTCAAAATAAAAAAAATAGGGAAATCTGAAATCAGAATGTTCGATTCACACGCTTATCGAATTTGCGGCTTTTATTAAATCTACGCTTCTATCGGACATGCTGATAATTATTATATTCGTTGATTAATCGTTATTTAATTATTTCATTTTATAATAGCTGCCATTTAATTATAGATTAATTTACACAAGGCATTATGTTGTGAAATCATTAACGCTGAATAAAAATGTAGTAGTAGTAAGAATATTAGAAACGAAAACACAAAATGACATGCTTTTCATAAAGAATCTCAAAAAAAATATAATGAAGAGAAACATTTTGTTGTACCTTTCCAAAGGATCCGAAAGTTTTATTCCCTGTTGCGCTTTTCATGTAAAGATGTTTTATACAGGGTTAAATAAAATAAGCTAGCGAAACTCCGCCGCAGACGTGAGGGGATCGATATCTTAACATGATAAAATAAAATAAGAAATTCATTAAATGATTTATTATTTCTGGGGGTTCTTGACCGCACTTAGATTAAATTGATAATTAATTATCGGTAATTTTTGTGTGTGCAAACTTCACAGACGTGATGGGTTTCGATATCTAAAGACGATACAACAAAAGAGAACAGATTTCTTCAAGTCTTACTTCAAGTACTTAACAACACTACAAGCGGTAGTTGACCCCGAAAAAGAAACATCAACTATTTTACTATTTTATCGTGTTTAGATATCGATACCCATCACGTCTGCAGAGTTTAGCTAGCTAATTTAATTTGACCCTGTAGACAAAGAAACATTTTCGGTAAAACATATATATAATTTTCTTTACCAAGCACTAGATTACGTAAAAAGTTAAGAAATAGTTAATTCAGGCTTCATTGAGTAAGATAGCCAAGTCACCGTTACTTGTTGCGAATATAATGGATTATAGGAATTAGAAATAATAACCATGGATTACTAATAGTCGCTGTCTAAGCGACGTGGTCATGGCAATTAGATCTTCACTGTTTTACTTTAAATTTCTCAACTTCAGTTGTTTTTTCAAAGATCGCGAATCAGACCGTTCTCTTTGTTGCGTACTATTTATTACATTAACATTACGTTATACCTTATCCGCTGGAGTGGATGAGGTGACCAAAGTCGCCGCATAGAAAGTGGCGCCACACGTTAGCGTCCACTCGCGTAACCTTTTAATTAATCGAAATCCGATAAACTTTATTCAATTTTTCATTTTTAAAAGATCTGTGGCACACTGTATCCGATTGCTTAGTCGATTTCGTGCTTAAAAGCCGCGTATTCAGATGTATGATAACACTACAAGCGTTCAACCAAAAAAATCAAATAATTAAAAAAATATGGCGTCTTGTCAGTGACGTACGGACTCGCGCGTGTTTTGTTTACATGATAAATAATTTGTGTTTTAAGTGGGTTTTCAAGTGTTTGAAGTGCTATGGCCTGTTAAGTGTGTGATAAATATTATAGTGAAGTGAATTACTGCAGGATTTCAAGGTCGGTGAGTGAAAAAATATTACGTAATTTCGGTTTTATTCCACAACCGGCGCTGACCGATTCATGTTTATTGTTATTACGTGTATGTGTTTTCAGATCCTTATTTTAGTACAGTGTGTTATTCTAATACCACTACTTTTATAACAAAGTTGAAGCATTAAATAAGCTTTCCACAGGTACCAATATTTTTATTCTACGTATCAGATTTATATTTATAAAACAACATTTTGTTTCCATTGTCTTGGCGGCCATTGTTATTTTTTTGCCGTCGGCAAATATTTTCAACTTTGCACGCTCGTAAATAGTACATATTGTACTAATGCTATGTGGTTTTATTAGTGTTTTGCGTTAAGTATATACACATAATGTATTTAAAACCTTAAACAATATAGGTCAACGCTCGTTTTTTCGAACTATAACCATTTATTTGAAAACAAAGTTACGTAAATACTATCGTACGTACGTATCGTACGTAGTGTTTGCGTAAATACTATCCTATTTCAAACGAAACTCCGCTATCTTAAAGCCCCGTTCCTTACCATAACAAAAAACACAAGTGTTAGCACCATTCAAACAAACCCAAGTCGTAAAAATGCTTTATTTACATTATCGGGCGGCCGAGCGGCGCCCCGCCGCGCCGCGCGCGCCGGTGACGCATCTGGCATTCATCTGGCTCGATTATTTTTCCCGCGCTCTGCGCCCGAGCGGTTATAGGGCTAACAGCATCAAAAATCTCATACAACCTGAAATAATAACTTTTCCCAAACAAGTTTTCTTACTAGTAGAACTAAAGTATTAGAGTTACCAAGATAGTGCACATTTATGAAGATTCCAGTGTTTAATTATAAATGGTCGTTTACATTTGCAAAGAAGTTTACAACCGTTCAAATTCTCCAAACGTCATTGGCACAAATATACTCATTGCTAATTGTTCTTACCTACTGTTGTTTATCTATTAACAAAAATCTGTGATACGTCACTTTTTATAACCATGTTATCACCTCATGACACACTGTATCATTTTATCCTTTAATCAAACTTAATATCTTTGCAATCTTACATCAAAATAAAATGATATTCTATTTGTTGGTGCCTACAGTTTTTATTGCTACATTTAATAAAAGCCATGCAAAGAAGTTAAATCCAGACTAAGAGGTACTTAAACTGCCATAAAATTATGAGTAATTTGATCGAGTGGTTGCATTGCAAGCAGTCATCGGCTTCATTGCGAATAATTATTATCGTTGCAAAGTCATTCCTCTTCAGATTACGCTGAAGCGGATGATGGGTCTAGAAACAATAGAATGTCTGTAGCAAAAGAAGTGGAATAATAACTTACTAATCGTAATTTAAATAAAGGTCAATTTAGTCGAATCAACTATTTATCACCGACGAAATCTTACTTTAAACAGACTGTGTTTATTAGATAAGATAGTGTTTTTGAGATATTTTAGTATTTGTAGATTCTTTTCAGTCTTAACCTAGCTGCAAATGTTGAATTCCTTTCTTTATAATTTTTTTATTGACCTAGTTATAACTGGTAATCACGAAGCGCCATTTTGTTTGTGTACAAAGGGGAAGGGGATTTTTGAAAACCGAGTCATTAATGTTGTCAGTACTAATTTTAAAAGATGATTCGGTTTTACATGCCAATTCTGTTTTTATTTAATCAGCTGATGTCCAAATAACGGTTTAGATTTGAACATCGAGATTAATTTCGATCTTAAGTTGCCAGTTCGAGATTCAAAAGTATGACACTGCAGGACACGCTAAAAGAGCGATCGAAGTCGCCTGACGCGACGTCGGTCGCGACAGCTGGTTCCCAAAGCCCGGGGCCTTCGGTCCCCAGAGAAACGGAGAGTGTCCCACAGTCCCCAGGGGAGCCCGTAGCAGGCAGCTCGGCTCAATCAGAACCGCTGAGGGTGATCTTACGTCATTATGCCTGGCAGTACGAATGACACCTAGTTATTTTTCTTTTAGCCTTAGCTTTTTTTTCGTTCTGTTACGCACAGACCATATCATTATTTCGTTTGAGAAAGGCTTTGATAGATGAATTGAATCTATGCAAAGGAATTCAGCATTTGACTAGAATGTTGTTTAGGCAGGTGTTACACCATCAAATAGTAAAACATTGAATTAGTTAACCTTTGATTGTGTAATACCAGCTCTATAGTGCGCGTATTGATATTCATTCATACTTTTCGTTAAAATATCTGACCAGAAAAAAAGCTATGATATTACGAAAAATGATTTTATTTTTTCTGGACAAGAATTTTTGCTTTGGGCTTCAAATATTTATGTATAACGTAAAATAGGTATATAGTCCAAAATCACTGAATTAGGTTAATATTGTTTCTTTGGTTAGAGTAAGAACCATTTGAATTTGTTAAATTATTTTAACCCAAAAAAATCGAAGTAAATGCCAAGAAACTTATTTTAAATACATACTCACAAAATTCTAAATATTTCTTACAAAAATGCTGCCACTATTGCATACGAATCTGTTGCATATTTGAAGCCTGGAATGTATAAATTATTCATGCATTTTGATTCCTAATTTCGCCTCATCCCTAATTTTATGAATATTTGACTGTAGTGCAAAATCACACTTGAAGGCTGAAATACACCATTTTTTCACTACACAAAATCCGATGCCATATTAAACACAAAATATTTTAAATAAAAATATGCTCGAAAACCTAGTCACCATAGTCACTGCAACATTTTATTTGCAAGCAAACCTTTGTTTTTTTTTAATTTAAAGTCCGTTCATAAATAACGATGTTTATGCCGTTTCAGCCTTTTGTCTTGCTTAGCATGTACTTTTATCTGTATTTACATATGTGTAATTCCAGTTAGTCTGTACCTACTTAAATGTGATCTAATTTTAGAATAGTATGAGTAACTACTGTAAAAATATTTGTCTCTGGGATAGAGATTCACTCTTGAGATTGACGAACATAACGATAAATTAACGCATTTTGAACCTCATTTTGTATGACATATGAGTATAAAACTCGATAAAGAAGGCCCCTTTACAGAAAATGAAGACTAGGTTATGCCTTTCCCATAAATGTCGTAAAATTCTACAAAGTGGTTTCAGACAGGTATAGTATGATTTACCGTGACACAAGTTTTGTAACGATACTGAGTACTAGACCACCACATGGTTGATGGCAGAAGTTTTATATTAAACATCAATATTGTTTAGTCAAATAGACGCACTTCGTAAAAAAATTAAAGCACCACGATTAACATGCTCTAATCAAACAAACAACCTGAAAATTCTGCCACACTTGGGCCCAATCTTTCTACACTTGCAACACAATTTCGCCCTACTAAACCACCTTCCAAAATTCCAGGAAGAAAAAGAAGAAACCCTAGACATGTTAGAACAAGGACAGGTTGAAAACCGGCGGCGGAAACGAAACGCTGTCCTCAAGGTCCTTTTCCAAGCGGCTTCGCTGACCTTCCTTGCTGAGTGGGGGGATCGGTCGCAGTTGGCTACGGTCGTGCTTGCGACCAGGGAGCATGCGGTCGGCGTGGTCGTTGGTGGCTCGCTGGGCCATGCTCTGTGTACGGGACTGGCTGTGATAGGGGGCAGGATGGTAGCCGCCAAGATTTCTGTTAGGACTGGTGAGTTTGCTTTCGAAGTTTATTTTATTTTATTTTTGCCAAAATGTTTCCTATGGCGTAGGTTGATTTCTGTCGGCAGTTTATTCAAAAGATCATGCAAAAATGGTTCTTTGGTTCTGAGAAATTAAAAAAGCAAGCTAGGGAAATACAACATATTTTCTTCTGCATTCCATGTTGATGGAAATAAAAATGTCGAAATAAATAAATACCTATGACGCATTTCTGCGTCATTGGCAAACGACCGGCTGTCATGAAAGTTATTTTGGGTTTTGCTTTACAGACGATGAATTACGCGAATATTTTGTTTAGTTTCACAGTTTGCGTTAATAGTTATCTAACGCATTCATTTAATGTTTTGGTTAATCCTTGGGATGTATACAAGTAATGTTCATGAACCTGTCTTTTACATGGAAGCTGATTTTATTTTGTAACAATTTGAATACTTAGATGAGAAGGCCCAAGTTATATCTGCCAACGTATTAAAAACTTTGTAATTAATTTGGCCAAGTACCTAACGTGAAAATGTTTTTCTTTTGTTTCTTAATTTTAACCTATTTCTCTCTCTCTTCCACAGTAACCATAATTGGTGGACTTGTGTTCCTGTTTTTCGCAATCAGCGCCCTTGTTATCGGTCCCGGTGAATAAGCACCGAGTTTTGTACCTATGTGTAAGTGACAATATGTACTGTACATTGTTATTTTAGCTTATAAAATATCACTTGTTTATGTATGTATATTTAAATCTGAAGCATTGAGCGCTGTTAGAACAACACTAGCTTAACTTATGATTGCGATGTCGTGTTCAGCATGCGTTGTCTTGGACAAAGTACCAACGTGTTTAATAGTACTTAAAAATATGATACATTCCTAATGTGACATATTTTTTTTTGTGTGCAACCTTAAAATGTAAGGGTGTCTACAAGCCAAAACCCGACACCCCAAACCCGGCTTAGCCGCCTCATTTTAAACAAAAGTTGCCCGCCTTGTGACGTTTTTAAGGCTAACCCGCTGGCACCGGCTTTGGTGTGTAGACACGTTAAAGGGTGGATAAAAGTAACCAATTATTTTGCACGTATAATATGTGAAAACTCATGTTTTATTTTCTAAGTACCTGCAATATAAGTAACTACAAAGTTACTTTTATTGCAGATGTGGTGTCGGTGCATAAGTGCCTTCTAAAGAGAAAAATGATACATTGACATTTTGTGTTTAATAGCTACAGTTACAAAAATAAAGCTGTTAATATCCAAGCTATCATGAACGTGTGAAACGTTCATTGATAACCGATTGTCCTACAGGTGGTGTTAAGATAGTGTTGTTCTAAGATATTGGGATTACTACGGATTTAAATTGTATGTCGTCTCCAATTGTGGGTACATAGTTGCTTTTACTAATACACTTCCGGACATGAATCAAGCCATTTTGCCATTTTTTTTTGTGTAAAGGTCTTTTTGGATTTTCGTGAATTCAAATTTGCGCTTCAAAACTGCATACAAACTTTTCTTTACTCGTAATTACTTTAGTGTTTTAGACCTTTATACCCACAGGTAAATATTTACGGTGGGTTGATTTGTTAAAGTCCGGGAGTGTAGTTTACCTGGTTTTCTTGTCTTGTGTGCATGGGGGAATTTGAAATTATATTAGAACCCCTTACGGTAATAACTCGGTGACGTAAGTTCTAAGACCGTCAAATAGACGCTTTAAATTGTCAATAATTTTATTTCATTTGAATTTCTTGTAATGCTCAACCATAATTTAAATTTAACTTTTAAACAAATCGACATGGGCGTCTGGCGTAATGTGGGCGTACTATATGTACACATCTGCCTTACCCATCCGAGACTACAGGCGTTATATTACTTTGTTTGTGTTCACATGTAAACGCCTTTTATAATTATCTACTATTGTTTATTTCTCGTGAGGGTATATCTGACTGTCTGATGTCATAACAAAAAGTGGTTTTAATCTTAGCCTTACCAATATTTACTAGGTAACTACTTATCTATGCCGATATCGCAAAACATCGACTCAAGTGTCTAGTATAGAGGTAATTTAATTAACAAGACAAGAAAATTCGTCATTGCTGTTAAAGATGGCATACAATTTATATTCCTTTGTCTCTCTAAAAGATAAACATATTTTTCAAACTACGTAGTATGTGATACATTTCTTTGTTTAAATCTCTTGTTAAGGGGAAACGCGGTTACGTGGTCTTTAGCGTTCATTCCATCCTAAAGTATTCCTCTGTTTTTCCCTGGTTAATGATACTAGTCCAAATACTTTTTTTCGATATAATGTATATTTTGCAATTATTTTAAATAATAAAAGAAAAAAAAAACGCTAAAAACAAAACAGGGACATGGCAGTGGTAGATATGCCCGCGGCTTTGCCCGCGTGGATGTTGGAAATTATCCCACGGGATCGTGCTAACGGGACAAAAAGTAATCTATGTCCTTCCCCAGGATGCCGTCTATCTCCTTGCAAAATTTTATCGAAATCCGTTCAATGGTTTAGGCGTGAAAATGTAACATACAGACAGCGTTACTTTCGATTTTATCAAATTATTAGGGATTAACCAGAGAGAATACAGAGAACGAACACGTGACCGTGTTTACTCTTAAAAGAGAAATGACTCATAGAAAAGCAATGGAAGCAAATAAAATTTTATTTTTTTAACTTCGCCTTGTATGTGTGTATAAATATGAAGATAATGTACGAAAGGTGAAATGTATGAGCAATGGAGAGGATTATTTTAAAAATCGAATTTAATCATGAGATTTGTTATCGGCCTGCAAACATAGTTATGATTATTATGATAATGGAAGTTTGAACTTAAATGACACACGATACGGCTCAATTATTCAGTGCGAGGATTACGCACGCATGGACAGTATGTTGATAACAAAAACGGTTAAAATGTAGTTGACCTGCAGAAAGAAGAGAGCTTGATAAAAACCTTGTTTTTTGTCCAAAAAGGACAAATATGAATGACTTTTAAAATACTTTTTACTAACATAAATCTTATGTAAACAGAAGTCTGGTGGAAAACTGCTGATAACTTTTATTAGAGGATAATTTATATCGATGCGAGTAAGCCAATTAGAAAATATTTAAAAAAAATCTACATACAACTGCACTAAGATGATGCACCAAAATGTTAATATTTGAAAAGTTCTTTGGCCCATTGACATTTACTGGTGCAAATGAGTTATCTCCATTATGAAACAACATTTTTTTCAGAAAATAGTCAGATTTGGACACATTGATCATTTAGAAATCATTCGAAATAAAAAGAACTGTTTTGGGCCATAAAGATGGTGGCGCCCTCTATGTTAGTAAGTTGACGTTTTGTGGTTAGTTGAGAAGTCAGTAAGAGAGATCAATGGAGGAATAATCAGTTTGGCTATACTCATTAAATTTATTTATATGAGGATAGGAATCTGAACTGCACCCTAATTGCGCAACACAGTATCAATCACAATCTGAATCATTTTGAAGGATATTACGAATCCATTGCTTCATATGTTCGAACAAATTGTCTGCTCAACAACGTAAATAACGCAATGAATGTTGTTGAACTGTCAAAATGTAAGCCATTCCTACTGTCAGTGTGTTACTCTATTACCCCGCTGATTCAAAAAGATAGCAAGATATAGCAAGGGGCTTATTTTGGATTACAACAGACCTTATTATGGAATTTAATACAACGTTAGTTTTTGCCTTCCATGCTGTCATGAAAGTTCCATAAATTAGGCCAAATTTAGATTGCCAAACTTTTATTTTTCTAGCCTAGTGTGAATGTTATAGAAAATATTATATTAATATATTAGCTAAATATATATTTTAAACGCTTCTAATTATTAACGCCTGGTGCGTTTAAATATAATCATTTATACTAATATTTTTGTACTTCTTGTCTGTGATCTTGTATGTAATGCTGAATAACTTTTAATTACACAGTACAGTACAATGAAAATGGTAAACTAAAATCTTCTGCATTTAAAAAGCTTTATTTATGTAAAAAACCAATATCGAATGAAAATGAAAAAACAAAAATTAAATTCGAAATTTCGTTTCGTCGTTCCATTTTTGTATTTTGATAGTTAATTAAAACATTGTGCCGCGGAATAGTGCGTGCCTGCATATTTTGTGTAAAACTTAAAATAAATTACGTTTAGTTTTTATTTTAATAATTTTAAGGAAAATAATGCATGTCATTAGGCATTGAAATTGTAGAAAATAATAAATGTCACTTTGTGGTTTGTCTGTGTCAGCCATTTTGCCTTATGTAATTTATAATAATGGTCGATAGAGTATCATAATTTTATTTATAAACGTTGATGGAAATGACTTAACATCTGATGAGCGTGATAATTACGCTTAATTGAAATTTAATGTTTTGTTTCATACAACTTACTTATGTTTGGAGTTATTAAATTATGGGTTATTTTAAAGGCCTGGTTATAAAGAGGTTTAAGGTCTATTCACACTTATTAGGGCCGTACCCGAGACGTGACAGGGCCGAGGCCCACACAAAGCAAGCACTGAACTCGAAACTGAGCACGAAACTCTGAAAGCTACACATCGATTATTTTTTTGAGCCCTTGGCGGAGAATCGTCCCCGTACCTGATACGAGATACATTAGGCTATTTCGTACATGTTACATAAAAAATACATAGTAAGAATTTAAAATCAGTGTCAATTTCTTGTCAACCAGTGATTACAAATAAAATAAAATAAAAACACTAACCCGCGAACTAGTTTCAAAATAATAATTTGTTTGTAAAATCGATGTTTTTGTACTAAATCTCATGTTTAAAGCGTAGGTAATTAAAGTGGTGTATAGATGAACTTAATTTCAACTGCGTGTAAAATTATAAACGTTTGAAAAATTACTATGGTATCAAGCTATTCTATAGTTCAAGCAAGCTGTTCGTAATAGTACAATACGACATCTGATAACAGAAAACATAAATTGTATGATGCAGTAGAAACATAGATCGTCTGTCCATACCCTAAGTGGCTTTAGTTGTTGAAATTAAGAGTATGAAATTAGCTTAATACATAGTTTTTTTTTATAAAGCCACCTTTATCTACCTATACTATTTTCATAAAAGGAACAAGTAAGAATTTGTTACATGGGGACGCATGACCATAAAATCAGCTTTAAGTACCCGTTCAGACCCGTGGAATGTGTCAGGTTTTGTCATACTTGTCGCAGTAGTGCGAATTTAATGTGGAGATGCCCGTGCAATTCACTTTTAGAGATGCTAAAGAAATGATCAAGATGCAATAAATAGGTATTTGTAGGGAAACAAGAACAATGATTATAGATACCGGTCCTATAGTTACATTTGTAACGTTTCGTCACCTCTCATAAAAGTGTGTTTATTGAGATTGTAACAATATTTTTTGTGCGCAGCGGTGACGAAAATAATACGGAACGGTATCACCACTAATTTTAAAATTAGCACTCTATCAGCCGCATTCAGAATTGTTTAATTTACGACGAAGGACAATTTTAAGCCTCTGTTTGCGGTATTGTGTATGCAAAATAATTCGTATGTAACATAGTCTTGAAAATATTATTTTATAAGTACAAAACATTGTCAAGTGAAAATCACATAAGTATAGATATTGCTTCGAACTTGTTGATTAAAAAAAAAGTATTATTTTGTAAAAACGATGAATAAAATGTGTAAATAATGTATTTTAGTTTATTATTTATTTGTATCTATTATAAGAGGTGGTAGGTCCAAATTTCAGGGCTAGTACCAATCTGCCAGGGTTGCGGGAAAGTCCGAAAGGGTTACCGTGGCCCCTTTTTTTTTTTTTTTTACGCCTACGGTGGCCGGGAATCGGCCTGCGATTCCTGACGCCCAGGGCGTCTCCTGCGGCGGCTAGGGGCGTGAGGGCGCGAATTTTGCCTCTCCCTCACGCGTTCCGCCTCCTCCTTCGCGAACATTACTGCTTCGCAGAAGGAGGTGACGGCTTCCCAAGCCCTCTCGGTCCGTACCATGGCCTGGACCAGGGCCGGACGCGAGAGATCGCCACCGCCAACCGCCTCCACGAGAACACGGCGGTGCCGGGCAGACCTCCACCGTATGCTCCACCGTGTCCTCCGGGCGATCCACACTATGGTGACACCCGGGCGTTTCCTCCCGCCTTATCCGTACCGTGGCCCCTGGCACAGGCAACTGGAGGAACACGGGTGGGTTTTAGTCAGTAAGATTCTGACACGCTCTCCGGCTCCGCCCAGAGCGGGAGAAGTATTTGATGATTTCACATCGTCAAAATAAATTTAAAAAAGTTATACACTCATTGAATAATTACGATAACTATCTTCAAGTGAATCATGACATTCCCAATCTGATAGAATGTTATCAACGTAAGTAGGTACACCGGCGAAAATAAAAACCTAATTTATATAATTAAGAATTGTGACTGCTTTATTATTTATAATATAAAAAACAAAATTACACTTTCATTGTTATCTAAATCCTTAAGATAATTATAATGATTTTATTCCTCAGTTGTAAAAGCGAAATAAGCTCCTGTCAAAATATGATTGATCGATTTTTAAACGTTTTTCAATTTATTGTAATCTTTTTCGTCACAGTTTTATCATGGATTATTATAATTTATGTATTAATGATAAAATGTAATCACATCTAAGTCGATAGGTAAAACTCAAGTCACTTTGTTAAGACACGTGACCACACGTACACAGTTCGTTGATAAATACAAGCCATCCTTACTATTAGCCAAACAGATGGAATTTATGTAAACAAACTCATGCATTTGAGTACTGCAGTTTTGGAATAATCATTTAAGTACAATAAAAGCGTAATAAAAAAATAGCTGTTTTTTAAATAAAGGGTAAAGTTTTGTGTGGGCTGGAAGAACTGTTTACAATAGATGGAACAGGAGTTTGGCTATAGTACTTTTATCCCACGAAGAAACCCGCGCTTTACTTGTTGCTACCAAGTGTAAAAACACGCTATGAATGTGTGTAAGCGCAGGATCGCTCGGTACCGTCCGAAACAATGGCGAACTCGAAAGTGTGTGTGTGTGCTGACGCTACCACATTCACAGCGTGTTTGAACACTTGGTTACCACAAGAAAAGCGCGTGTCGCTTCGTGAGATAGAAATATTGTAGAACATAATAATGACTAACGCATAATACTACTACTATCTCCTTTGAAAATATAAATCTAGATAAAAACTTATGTTACACAATTTATTGACTTTATTTTATTCATAAAGTTTATTTTTTAAGTCATTAATTAACGTTTTATTATTTACTAGTAGTAGTCTTACTCTAATCTTTGGTAAAATCTTAAAATTAATAATTTTTATAATAATAATTAAAAAAGAAATGGGTACACATTGCACAATGGGTATGTACTAAAAATCAATAATTAATTTATAGATCTTCACAGTAAAACTTCTTTTAAATCACCAGTCTCTAAAAGCCTGAATTGAAAAATATCAAATTGACTTCACATGACAATAGACAATATGCATGTTAGTTTGATTTGGTTCAAATATTTTCATTCCGAATCTTTATTGGCCGGACATTTGAACTGAATCATTATTTTAGTAATTAATATATTTTTAAAAACTTCAAATTAATAAATAAAAGTGCAAATTAAGAAACGTGACGTCAAATACTATGTCAACAAGTTCGTATTGTGAACATTGAGTAAACATAACCTATAATTCGTCGCCTACGCGGCAAAGGGGCGAACCTCAAATGAGCAAATTTTACAGGAGAGCTATTAAACGTTTTTTCTCCCGATGACGCGCTTATATCAACTATGTTTAAAAAAATATAATGAAAAAAATCTAATGCGGAGGTGCACTATGGACACAGATACAAAATAATACAGATAGCCGAGAAAAAATAGACGCCTTTTCATCGCGCCACGTTAACACCAAGACATACCGTTTATTTACCATTATTTTAGAGTTACGCCTCGATGCATGCGCATGCGTTGTTTTAATAAAAAAAACAAAACTAAACATACCGTTTATTTACCATTATTTTAGAGTTACGCCTCGATGCGTGCGCATCCGTTGTTTTAATAAAAAAAACAAAACTAAACATACCGTTTATTTACCATTATTTTAGAGTTACGCCTCGATGCATGCGTTGTTTTAATAAAATAAAAAATAAAACTAAATACAGTTAAAAATATTAATTTTATGTTATTAAATGAGATCACAAACTTGGTGACTTAAGAATAGTTTTTAAACACACCAAATTACTTAGTAAGTTCGGTTTCTTTGTCTTATATACCTACCTGTGTAATAAGGTTACCATCAAATAAAAACAATGTTTCATATTATAAATCGTTAATCTAGACATAGATAATAAATACTATCAGAAATATGTTCAGAATAACAAAACAAAAAAACAATGCTATACCTACTGGAAAAACGAGTAAGTACTTCGGTATAGTCTTAAATCTTTTCATAGGCGATTAAGTTGGTGCTGCAGTTAGTTAACAGTAAATAAAATGTCTAATTATTAAAAAAAAAAAAACTAAGACTAGTAATTCAAAGAGATCAATGAGAATTTCACTCATAGAGACGTTAATAATTTTATCACATATCTGAATTGACTTTTCATATAGGTTGTAATCATAATATGCATTCATAAAATTTGTAGATAAATGAATAACAATGAAGTTCGTTATAATCTATAATACCTTACTCATGTGGAATTTTTTTATAGTAATTTTTATATTCTTAGAACGGAACCAGTCACCAGAACAAAGGCTCAGCAAATCGTCAAATTTAGCCTTAGAAATCTGTATTTGTGAATCATCTAATGGTTCCCTTATGAATTTGACTTATCTTCTGACGGAAAAGGACATGTAAGCAGCGTCAGTGTGACACAAGCACATGTTATTTAAGACTAATTAAATGCGTAGTTACTTGATAAACGTTATTAGAACAATCGTAACTCTCACGCAGCCGTTTAGTTGGCGGCGAAACAACGATGCATGTAAACAAATGTACCGGGTCGGGACAAAAAGGCGAACTTCGAGTTTCGTCTTTTAGTAAAAATTCCCTAGAAGTGATTTTGAGATACGGCGTCAATCTTCTTTCTTTTCTATTAGTCTTAGAGCAGCGTTCTTTTGTGACGACACAGAACTCCACAAATTTAGTATTTTTGTATACTCAACACATTTTTTACCGTTTGTATGAGGTTCGGCCCTTTGCGGCGTTGGTGACGAATTGTTGATTCACAACTACTTATACAAGTTATTGCAGATATTTAATCTCTTTTGATAACTTTACACCATTCCTTACGTATTTATGTACCTATCGGGACTGGATAAAACACTTTATCAGGTGCACTTCTGATAGTGTTTCTTCATTCAGGCATAATGCAATACTTATAAACTGACTTTTGAACTTTTTTCATGGTGAAATAAGTTAACAACGAGAACACCTGTAGTAAACAATGGACTGGACTGTCACTGGACATAGTATTTGACGTCATCAACAGAGCGCGCGAAAATGGCGGCGTTTAAACAGCTCAAACATTGGACATAGTATTTGACGTCATCAACAGAGCGCGCGAAAATGGCGGCGTTTAAACTAAAAAGCTCTATTTTAAACATTTTATCAAACTTAATTACAGCATTAAATAATTAAACAGTATTTATATTTTTTACTATGTTATAACAGTGTAAGCAATGGATTAAAAATATAAAATAAATACATGCATATATTTATTATTGACTAATAATATTCAAACATTAACGGCCTTATTACAAAACAAGGTTTTTCTTTTGACATGGTTTAAACCATCGAGCCTGTGTTTGAAATAATAACATAACTGAAATCGAAATACAGTTCCTTTTACAAAACTGTCAACTTAGTCCGGTCTTAGATTGTCAATTTTGTATTAAGAACTTTACTAAAGTCGGCATAAAGTTCCAAATACAAAAACTAAATCGAATGTGTAGGTTGGGGCTAAAGTTAGATCGTGTTTTGTAATAAGACGGTAATTGTTGAAAAAGTTGTGAAATATAAAAGTGATATCTTCTCCTCCAGTGACTGATTGCGTAAGAATTGAACCTGAACAAGGTTTTCTTACATTTTTATGAGACATTTTTGGAGCGGTTTATTTAAAAAAAACATGCAATTTGAAAGAAAAAAAATATGAAAAAAAAATACAATTTGAAAAAAAAAATAGTAAGTAAAACTACTTACTAAGCAAGATAGACAGAGATATAGTCGTCACAGGCATCTAGCATAGCTTTGGCGAGCATTTCATCCCGTGGTGTTGTGTCCGCGTGGGAGGGTAGGAAGAGGCTTATGCGGGACGCTTCGCCCCACGAGTGGTTTAGTGTACCTGGAGATATTAAAATGCAGAATTGTGTTTTTTCAATTACACATACACATGTGTAAATGGAAAAAAACAACTTAAATACCTACACATAAAGTTCAGTTTACCCTACAACATAAGAAAAAAAATTTTTTTCAATAGTACCATTCAATCTGAAATCAACTTAATTTACAACAGAACAAAGTTGATATTTGTTTAAGTAGAAATAACATCAATCGGAAAAAGGGATTTGTATAGACGTCACGGAGATATGTTATAGATAGAATTGTACGTGGAGCAGTGGACCCAGCGGCCCCGACTAACCTAGTCACTGGGGGCCTACTCTCCAATACCGCAACGAAGATACGGGCCCGTCCGAAAGTATTTCGGTACTTCGGAATGAACCCTACTCCCGATTAATTAACTTCTTTTTCAGACGAGCAAAACCTCATGGGGAGTAAGGACAACTGTCAAATGGTGTTGTCATTCATTCTTAGTTCGGGCCTCGAAGTAATCTTATGTCCGTAGGTGATACGTAGCAGCGAGCGCCCGTAACTTCGGCCGAAACTACGGTTTTCATGCTTAGAGAGAGTTAGGAAAAGGATCAACTTTTTCATTGAGCAATTTATTTCATTTGGAGACCAGTTCAACATCTTATCTCCGACTGCTTCTTTGATCTAGTGGTCGGACTGCTGCCTGTGGGTTCCTGTGTTGAATACCCGGATTGGGTAGTGTTTTTTGGATTTTTCTTTTAAGAAATTCTCAGCCTCAACCAAAATTCTGGATTTGTGACTGGTCGATAGGACTTATGTATAACATAATGAGGGTGTACCTACTTAAGTAATGACAGCCGTACGGGTCGATTGATCAAGTTAAGCTACAATTGTCGCGGTTGTTCCGTGGATGGGTGACCATTTTTACATACCGAGACCCCTCCGTGCCTCGGAAAGCACGTTAAGCTGTTTTTTTTTAATTTTTTTATTTTGAGATGGGTTTGCTCTTGACTCTAGTCTAGGTCAGTGGTGACAGAGACAGAGTCGACGATGAAGTGAGCTTACCCAGAAGAAGCCTGTTCACTCTCACATTGAAGAGATTAGGGTTGTATGCGTTCGGAAACACAAACGCAGGTAGAGAGTTCCACTCTTTTGCTGTGCGCATTACAAAAGACATTTGGAAACGCTTAGTGCGTATTGATGGAATAGCAACTAGGTAAGGACGGTAACTTGCAGTGCGTCTAGATGACCGATGGTAGAAGGAGGCCAGTGGAATGAGGTCGTGGAGTTCTTGGGCACACTCACCGAAGTACAATCTGTAGAAGACCGACAAGCTTGGTCCTGGCTGTCATTCGTGGAAATTTGACAGTTATTACGGGTCGTCAGAACCCAGAAAGTCTGACAACCATTCTTACCAAGGGGTCATAGTGTTGCCCAGTAATTGGGTTGTGGAGGTCAGATAGGCAGTGGCTCCATATAAAATACTGGTATTCAGCTGCATCCGGTTAGACTGGAAGCCGACCCCGAATATAGTTGGGAAAAGGCAGGCGGATGATGATGATGATAATTATGAAGGTGTACTTGACACCTCTGCCGAACCCGTCGGGACATACTGGCTTAATTGATTTTTTCCACACCATTGCTGTCCCACTGCTGGGCAAAGACGAACGACCATGAGTCTCCATGGAGTTTCTTGTCCGTTCTTCTCCATAGGTACTTACTACGCTTTGAAGTGGGCAACTAGCTTCATATTTCTGACTAACCAACCATTTGACAATTCAAATGTGCCTGTAAATGGTTTAATTGAAATAAATGCTTTGAGTTTGAGTTTGGACTTAGGGAAGTCCAAGTCCTTCCACCTGCTCCTTTCCTGGGGGCCTTCTCCCTAAGCACGAAGTCAGTCGTTTCGCCCGAAGTTACGGATGTTTCCTACTCCGTATCACTTACCGACATAAGATTAGTCCGGGGCCCGAACTAAAAATTAATGACAAAACGTTTATAGACAGTTGTCCTTACTACCGATGTGTTTTTGACCGTCCGGAAAAGTGAATTAATCGAGAGTAGGGTTCACTGTTAAGTATCGAACTACTTTCGGACGGGCCCGTATCCTCGTTGACGGACCCCGGACGGGTAGTAGGCCCCCTGAGCCACGCCGTCTCGTCTCATGGTACGCGTCGAAGTCATATAGCCACATCTTTCTAGCCCGGCTTCGACGATGTTATCCGATACTTACCGTAATACCTGAGCGGCCAGTGGTGCGGCGAGTGGCGCGAGGTTAGTAAACAAGATGGCGTCGCGCCGGGAGTGAGCACGCGCGCCGGCCACCAGGGACACGGGCCCAGCTTGTGCCACACTACGTCGTCGTAACTGGAATAAGAAATTTTTTACATCTTAATTGAATGTGAATAACACATTTTTAAGAGTACCTATTTTATAATTGAAAGATAAATATTTTATTTGGCACAGGCAAAAAAATAAAGGAGCATTTAAAACTAACAAAATTAACATTAAACGTAACAATAAACAAGCAAAAATAGAATAAAAGACCTGTGCGAGGCCAAAAAGGCTACTAACTCAGCATAATGATGCAATATTTAAAAATAAATACCTCAGCGCTGGTAATTACAGCTGCTATATTACTGATAAAACGGGCCTTTAGAGGTCGTTAATTTAAAACTGCCCGCCCTCCACAAAAATGCATACAGGGTTACTTGTAATTCGACGTGTATCCGTCAGGAGCTGATAGGGGGGCCAAAATGCAACAATTGCAACCGAACCCGAATTGAACCCGAATATGTATGGCTGAAAAATACTTTTCGAGTAATTTGAATTTTAATGGATTTTCGATATTTACCCAAAAATTGACATGTACTTCCAAAAAAAAAACTACATACATTACTGAATGGGTACCATTAAAAATGATATTGTAGCTGGCACTTCAATTAAGCTGTGAACATAATTAAAAGTACTTAATTCAACAAAATAATTAAATTTATGAAAAAAAAAAATATTTGTATGATTAATGTCATCGTATTTTTTTTAACGAAACAACATTTTTTGAAGCGTAAAATGAAAATGTTGGTAAGACATTATTCTAAAAATAAATTGCTCATCATTTTTATTATTTTGTTGACTTATGTACTTTTAGTTATGTTCATAGCTTAATTGAAGAGCCAGCTGCAATGTCATTGATACCCATTCAATACGTAATTTTTTGGAATTAAATGACAAATTTAGGGTAAATATAAAAAAAAAACCCTTAAATTTAGTTATCTCGAAAATTATTGAATTTAGGCCATAGATCTACGGGACCCAATTTGTTGCAATTTGCCCCCCCTATCAGCTCCTGACGGATATACGTCGAATTACAAGTAACCCTGTACCTGTATACAACAATTTCAAATGTGTATGCAACATGCGTGCAATTTTAAATTTGATAATCTCTACCCAGTTCATTCCCAAGATGGAATCATTAGTCAGTGCAAAAACTGATATCTACCCGTTGGTCTCTTGATGCCATCCATGTATTTTGTAAAACTTTAAAATCAAATAACTTAGGTACTTACCTTTGGGGGTTCCCGAATTGGTCTTTAAGGGAAACCGGGACCCCCTCTATGTGCTGATGGTGACCGGGGTGGTTTTAGTGAGATAAAAATCACACACACTCCAACCTCCCTCCCCGGAGGTTGGGTGCCTTTTGAAGGTTTCCGCCCGAAAAAAAAAGGTACTTACCCGATCCTAGGTCCCCACATGCAGCTGGGACACAGTTCGACATTCTCCTTGTCTTTCCGCACAGAACATATAGTACGGGTGCTGGACAATATCTTCTCTATCAGGGTCACCGGCTTTGTTTCTTTCTTCGGCGGGTTTTTACGATCTGCGTAAGTGTTGGGAAGAGTATGTAATCTACACTAATATTATAAATAGGAAAACATTTGTATTTTTGTTTGTTTGTAATGGATAAACTCAAAAACTGCTGGACCGATTTTAAAAATTCTTTCACCATTAGAAAGCTACATTATCTGCGAGTAACATAGGCTATATTTTATTTTTTTTAAAAGAGGGGTCCGTAAGATATTTGGGTTTTTCGGACCCAAGGTGTAAAAAATCATCCAAAAAAGTTCCTTATTTGGCGTACGCCGCCTAAACTATAAAAGATAGAATCATAAAATGCTGTAATTAATTAAAGATCTTAAAAAGATCTACAAAAAAGTCCGCGACACACTATATCTATCTATTTCGAGTTAAGCACAACAACCATTTTTTTATTTAAAAATCTTGAATTTTTTTAGGACTTCATTTAAACCCATTTATTTTACACATGTCATTACTCCTTATCAAAATAAACTATTTTGTCACAAAGTACTGTTTATGTAGATAATATTTAGTCTTTAATTCATTAAAATTTGACGTTTGGTTTGAAAGTTATGGCGAAATCAATACATGGGGCACACTAAAAGTTTTGCACTTCTAGCTAATCGGAACTATTTGAATTTGGAATGTAATATTTTTTTAAACGTTGCAACCTTCTTAGTAATAAAAAAAAAACAATTGGCGGGAAATCACTTGTCAATTGTATTTTATCACACATCAAAGTTCTACGTACGCAACGAAAATGGAATTAAGTTGAAAAGATTTTAGAGCGATGATTTTTTATGATTTTAAAAGTTCTCTCTCTCCGCAAGACTGCGCCGCTCGTCTTCAAAATGCTTTTGGGAGAGAAGCACATTGTTTGAGCACCGTGAGGCGATGGTTTGCTGAATTTGAGAGAGGTGAGTTTCTTTACATGACGAATTTCGTGAAGGGCGGCCTTCAACTGCCGGCAACGAAAATAATGTGGCTACTGTTAAGCGGCTAATTGAAGAAAACCCGCGGATTACCTATGAGACAATTCGAGGACTATTGGGGATTGGTATGAGCCAAATTCAGAAAATTTTACGAATTGAAAGTTCGGAAACTTTGTTGTCGTTGGATCCCTCATGAACTGACAGCGGAGCAGAAGCGGGCTCGCGTGGAATGGTGCTCACAGATGCTACTGAAGTACGACCACGGACATTCTAATGCTGTTTATGACATTGTCACGGGAGACGAAACGTGGATTTATTGTTTTGAACCCGAAAAAAAACAGCAATCTTGTGAATGGGTGTTTGAAAATGAGAACAGGCCAACAAAAGTAAGGCAGGCGAGAAACGTTGGTAAAAAAATTATCGCGTTTTTTTTCTCAGCTACGGGTCCCATCTGTACAATTCCACTTGAAGATCAAAAGAGTGTTAATGCCGAGTGGTATTCTACCATTTGTTTACCCAGGGTGTTAGAAAAAGTTCACGAAAGACTTCTGTATTTTCCCCAAAATAAAAGATTTGATGAGAGGTTTCACTTTTACCAACTCCGAAGAGGCAGTGATAGCGTTCAATCAACACGTAGAAAACATGCCTTCAGATCTGTCAGGTGGTCCTCCTGTTTAAAAAAATGGTTCGATCGCATGAAAAAATGTTTAAAATGTAAAGGAGAGTATTTTGAAAAGCAATAAACATAAAATTTTGGTTATAACATGTGGTTTTTTTAACTTACGCAAAACTTATAGTGTGACCTACGTATAATACTATTTCTGCGCTCCGCGGCCCGTGGCGACAGGCGAAGTAGGCGTCACCAAGGCGGGGGTGCGGATTCGGGAGGGGAGTTTAGGTCTATGAGTAAGGTACCGGCGCGGCACAGACGCGTGATCGGAAAAAAACACCGACATCCACGCGGGCGGAGCTTCGGGCGACCGCTAGTTGCTAATATAAATGGTAAGGCGCCAATAAAAAGTATTCTATTTCATCAATTTAAATTCGGTATTCATGATAAGATTACGGTAGTCCAGCGAGGTACTGGTGTTACACACTATCAGTAGGGATCGCTTTCATTTTGACAGTTTAACCACATTCAGTGCGTTATTTAGAAAAGAAAGAAAGAAAGAAAGAAAAGATGTTTATTCTGCACAAACAAAACGCACATTAGTACAAATAAAACGAGCCGAGCAGACAAATTTTTTGGACGTATGAAGCAATGGATTAGCTATATCCTTCAAAATGATATCTGTGGTGTCTGGTAGTTACATGACTAGCTTCTTCCCGCTACTTCGCCCGCGTGAATGTTCTTGTTCCCCCGACCCACCCTGTTGCATCGCATCGCCTGCCCGCGCTCTACTTCGTTTTCGCTTAGGGCTCTTTCTGACTTTTTGCTCGGCTCCTAAGGGTCCTAGGGTGACGTTAAATAGCCTATAGCCTTCCTCAAGAATTAGACTATCAAATGCAAAAATAATTTTTCAAATCCGACCGGTAGTTCCAGAGATTACCCCCTCCCTACATACAGACTTACAAACAAACAAATGTTATCTCTGTATAATATTAGTAGATATAGATTAGTCCTAAAATCTGATTTTACACTATGATCATTTAAAACTCGGCTAATATGAATGCTACAATTCGGAATAGTAACGTTTGTTGATCTTTCTTTTTTTTATGTAAGCCATCTCGCATCTGACCTTGAGAGGTCGTCACTGCTTAACCGGACTATCCTGTGGCTGCCTTAAGCGGACTCAAAGCCTCCAGCCAGGGACGATTTCTTAAATTACTAAGCGACTGCACGCTAAGGTAACCCCCTGTGGGGTACGGACCTCAGCTTAGGGCGTCGCTGGGGGGAGGACAGCAAGGTGGGACAGGCTGGATCAAGTTTGGATAATTATTATTAACTGGGGAATTTAAAGCTACAAGCTCAGCTACGGCGCGGGCTGGCACTTCGTCGAGCAAGGGTCGAGGGGGGACAATTACGTCGGGGGATTCGCCAGGGACCTCGGCGGCGAGGTCGGAATGACGGTTGGTGTTTATTCAAATTATTATCCTGTATACTTACGTAATATAGTAATGAGCCATTCCCTCCTACAGGCAAGATGGAAGGCAGAGGGGCAGTTGGGACATTCCCGCAGGCGCTCCCCCTTCCCGCAGACGAGGCACCAAGGAGTATGCAACGTTATTACTCCCTTTAATAGAGATGTTGAGTTCTGTAATCAAGAAAGTTTTCTATCAGGTCAAAAACAGTTGTTGCTTAAAACTTGCTTTGGTGAAAAGTACCCTGGCTATATTTTCTGTGGAGAGAGCAGTTTTGGCCCAGTGGAAACGGGCGCGACTTACAACTTGTTGATCGTAGGTTCGAACCCAGTCAGGCGCTTTTTTTTGTGTAAATTATTTCATCACCACTGCTCTTAAAACGGTGAAGGAAAACATAGTGAGGAAACCGGCATGTCCTAGATCCAAAAATTCGAAGACATGACGTGACATCTACCAACCCGCACTGAGCCCGCGTGGTGGATTACGGCCCATTCCCTCTCACCGAGAGGAGGCCTGTGTCCCAGTAGTGGGAACATTATAGGCTGATTATGTATGTATGTAAGATACACCACACAATTAGTGGCAATTTCATTTCTTTTAATTCCCTAACGTTTTCTACAAAGAATAATTTGGTGTTTTGGTTTCATAACCAAGACACAGAATAGCCCAATAATTATAAATTCAACAATAAAACAGTTATACTTACAGAACTAACTAAAGCATCTTTACTATTATCCGTCTGCTTACGAACAAAGTTGTATCTCCAGCACTGATGCAAATACTTCTCAATTTCCTTCTCCGAAACTATAGTTTTGATAACCATCTCAAATTTATCCTCCGTACTTGCATCAACATTCATCAAATAGTCCAGACAGTCCTTGTTTGAGTCTATATCATTATGCAGATACTCATAGTATTCGTCAAAGATGGATTCTGTGCCTCTCCGGATGAATTCTTTGAAGGCATTCTCGTATTTGCCTTGTTTAAGTGGAGTGTGTATTACATCATAGGTTGCATTGAGGTCGGGCTCTTTTTGTGGGGTTAGTTTTACGTTTAGAGGTACTACGAGGTCTTCTTTTATTTTTCGCTGAAGTTTTAAAATGTATTTTAGTGAAATGCGATTGGAAAGTAGAGAAAATAAATACATTGGAGTAATGTATTCATATGATGAGTAGAGATTATTTATATTGTTTAGCTGGTTTTCATATTCATGTTTTTATGTTCACACAATAAATTATATAGAGAAATGACATATGTTTTGTGTTTTTATAAAACTAACCAAGCCCTTAGAAGTAAAAGTTTTAGTCTGGTTTACTAGGCAAAACTGTTTACCATTAGTAACACATTTTAGACTTAACTGGCAATACCAGAAATAGCACAGAACACTATTACTCCTAGCAGAGACAAATAGTTATAGAAACTGGTAATAATCTTTTTGAATACCCACCTTTCTGGGAACCGAAGGAGTCTTAGGAGGAGTGATCTTAGGAGCTTTGTGGGCAGGTCCGTAGAAAGGTCTGGACCTCTCAGCAAGGTACAGGCTGGTGTATGGCAGCCAGAACCTGTTCTTACTGTTACAGGTCTCCACATAGTAACATAACTCCTCTGTAAATGTGATAGACCCATTCACATTGCCTGATGTGCCTAGAACTGAGAAAGTGGTTTTTAGTAGCTTTATAAGTTAGGACAGACTTTGGTACTTTTGCGTCAAACAATTATCTGTTTAGTTTTGCTATTAATACTGGTAGGCCCCTATGTTGACATTACCATCTGACCACTGATTCACGATTTCTTAGAGACAAGTCTTTGGAAATTCTTTGCAGGTTAATCAGGTGCTCACCATCATCAGCACCAAACGGCGGACAAGGGGACGAAGATGAAAGAAGAACAATGAATCATTTGCATTTACTCGTTTACATACCCATCAAGGTGATTAGTAAATGTATATAAAGCTATTTACTTACATGATCTACAGGAGAATGTTAAATGTTACGATTAGCAATATTTAGGTAGCTAGGACAATTTCTATTCAAGTTCTTCCAAGAAATCGGCGAGTATTCATAAATTACACCTGAGAGAGATAATGCTAGGGAATCCCATGTGAACGAGCGCCATTCATAGCTAGGAAAATATAAACATGGCGTTTGTTTTAATTTACATATTTTGTCTAAATCGAAACAATTGAATGTTTACCTTTGTCGTCATAAAACAATCCATCTTCGTTTTTCACAACTTGAACGTTTGAGTAAACTTTTTTACAAAGTCGTGCACGGGCTATGTCGCCCAACTTCCAATGGTAAATTCCTGTTTTTTCCGACGTCATGATGAATAGGATAATATAATTTAGCCATAATCCATCTTAGACGAAAACGGAATAATAAAATCAGAAAATAAAAATAATGAATGAAAAGTTTGAAAACCGAAGAATGCTGGATCATTCATTCAAATATCCGCGCGTAAAAGACTTTATAATGTTTTCGTAAAATCTAACAATTTCTTTTGGTTTTAAAAATAGTATAATTTTTAATTAGAATTACCAAATTTAGACAATTTAATTTTGGGCATTGGTAAGAAAAAATTGATTGAAAACAATATAATTTTATTTCAACAACATTTTATAAAACAACGCCATCTAGTGTCGAGTAGCAGAACTCAGAAACAGAAACTACAGCAGTGCCATCTGTGGTATCCTAGAAAACCTTATAAACAGTTCTGGATAACGTCAATAGATGGCAGTAAGAGTATCGATGGCTTGACACAACCTACTTGAAACAGAAGAGGGTAATAAATAATTAACAGGATAATTAGCATTGGACAGCGGCGAAGATAATTGACGTCTTTCCTAGAGCTGTTTTTAAGTCTGAGAAAATAGGAGAACCGAGAATGAACCGAGAGCATCCGAGGGTAAAATAACTAATCGCCTGTGTTGTTTTTAGAGAGAAGGACATTGGTGCCGATTCTCTTGTACCTACACCGAACTAAACTAATTAAACTATCACTAAAATTCCTTACTTTTGGCTATGGAAATCTTAACATCAATCGACAGGCGACGCGAATCGCACGCGACACAGGGGCACCGCCTCCTGTCGCGCGCGATTCGCGTCGCCTGTCGTGCCTGTTTGAAGGAGCCTTAAAGCTATTCTGCGAAATAAAATCTCTAAATTTAAAAATCATTTTGACACAACTAAATTAAAATTTGGCAATTGCGACTCCACGTGGTACTTGTTTGCCATACCACGTGTTTTTTTTTTAGAGCCGGTAGCGCGCGTTTTGTGCCGTCTCGACATGTTTTGTAGGTACCTATGTAATTTTTAATTTTTTGTATGGAAGTTAAATGTAAAATTATGTCCTAAATGTTGAGTTGTAATGGTCTATGGACTTCATGTGGGGGGCCGAAATTTTCATTATTTTTGCGATAGGACACACCGATTTCGAGATATAAGCAAAAGAAAAAAAGATCCTACTGTTTTGCATCTGAAGTCGAGGTGTTGGTGTGAATTTTAGTTCATAACAACTCATTTTATTCCACACCTTTGTAATCGCGATTAAAAATAGTCACATTTACAATCAAAATTTTAGGTGAAAAACGTCAAATCCAGAATAGCAAAATTGCCATTTTCACGAAATTATAACCTCAGTGCCATCTTAGTGCTGTCAAACTAAAATATAGTTAAGTTGTGTCACTTTAGTCAATTTTAGAATGGGAAATCGTCGTTTAACAGGAATAAACAAAATTTTGGTGATTTTTAGTCTAGTTTAGAGAATTTTGTGACCCGAGAGTCGGCACCATTGTTTCACATGAGGCTGCCGTCGACGACAGCCGTCGACGCGTCGTAGATTAGGTAGGTTGACGCGTCGGTGGTGTGTATGCACACTAATAGGTATATCCGAGTCAGTGTGAAAAAATCCCAAGTTTTCTTAGTAGGTAAATGCGGAAGGAGAGCATAATGTGGCGCTAAAGCCCCAATTACCAGAAAATAATCCTGCACATGCGAGGCGAGGGATGCTTATAGAAGGATAAGTTTCGAGATTTGGACCTGTAGTCAGACTCTAAAAAAGTGGCATTTGTGTACAAAAGTTACCTTGAAAGTCTATTGCCCAAGCATAGTCAGAGAAAAGGGCTGGCGTGGGGGCGGCATTGTCAGTTTTGCACGCGAGCGCTGAAGCGGCCAGCGGCGCGGCGGGCCTGTTCACAACACAACTCTGTGAGTTGTGATGACGGTATCCGTTAGTCACCATTTCTCGAGAGCTATGGAGGTATATACATATATAGGGTGTATTGGTTTCCAAGAAATCATTCGACATCAGTGAAAAAATATAAATACAATATATAGGTAAGTAATACTTAATTAATTAATAATTTCAGTACTTACTTAGATAAAAATAAAGAATTCCAAAATCACACCTCAGGGCAGTCAGGGCTAAGACTTAGGTACCTACCTACCTAATGAAAACCATACCTACCGTTTCATTGTAACATCTGGCATAGGACCTACCTAGTAGAGAGTACCTATAGCCTATTTGGTGCTTAAATGCAACCATTATGAATATTTTGGTGACCTGAAATACAGGCCTTGAGCCTAGTTTAGGCACCAGTCTCCCACAATATGATGCCCATCCTATATGTCACCGTAGAAAAAAAAAAAAAACATAAGTTGATGGCATAATTATGAGACAAACATTGATTTATATTTAGAACTAGCTACTGCCCGCGACTCTGTCCGAGTGAAATTTCTTGTTCACCCTCCCCACCCCGTCACATCGCATCTCCTGCCCGCGCTACTAAGTACTTCGTTTTAGTTTAGCGTTCTTTCTGACTTTTTAGGGTTCCGTACCCAAATGCCAAAGGGTGCCCACGAGACCCTGTTACTAAGCCTCCGCTGTCCGTCCGTACGACAGCCTATCTGTCAGCGGGCTGTATCTCAGGAACCGTAATAGGCAGACAGTTGAAATTTTCACAGAGTGTGTATTTCTATTGCCGTTGCTCATAACAAAGGGGTCTCCATACAAGAAAGGTGTTTAAAAATAAGTTTTGGTAGCGTTGAATATTGTACGGACCTTTGGTAGGTGTTCGAGGGGCCGAAGCCAACTCGCAGATGTCTGTTAGATGCTTTCAATTAAATTTGGCACCAACCACCGATTATCTTTGTACCTACACACAATGCAAACGCATCCAAGGACAACCCCTGAGGGGCAATTCCCGTATTTTTAAGACCGTTCGCATTCTAATCTCAGTCTCAATCTGTCAAAATTACTATCAATTTACGTACATTTTTGACAGGTTTTTGACATTGATTGTCGCTGAGATGAGATTGCGACTTGAATTTGAACGTTTTTTAAGTACGAGAATTGGCCTACTGGTTGGTGCAGGACCACCAGGACTATTGCAGGATATGGAAACAAAGATATTGGACGATGGATTTGGGTAGGTTCAGTGGACTGGTTATCTCGGACTCTGGAAAGACTATGGCCCCTGGGCCTGACCAATTATTTTTATTTTTTATTTTTATCCATATTGACATGTAAAGTACTAGTATCTTATAAACTAAGCCCCACAAAACCGTAGTAGTGGTTTGACTGTGAGGTCGGTGAATCTCTTATACATTCAATTAACTTCTTAAAATTAATTACTTATTATTACATATTTAGGTAGGTAGCACTTTAACATATGTATTTTTAAATAATATTTTGTTCATTTCACTCCGTATGTCTGCTGGCTGCTGGCAGACCGTTCAATAGATACCTATGGTATTCGTTTTTTTAGGGTTCTGTCACCATAGTACCTAATTAGCGACTCTGGGTACATTTAATTTGCCAGCAGCCATAGATCGTGTGTTATGGTTACTGACTACATGAGTTAGGTTATGCAAGAGCATAACATATAATAAGTACTTATGTTTCTAACCAATCGGAAGAATTTTACATATTTTGAATAGATAAAAAAAAAACACACACAAACACATTCAGTACCTACACATATAAAATGGCAGGGGTGACTTGCACACTGAATAATGGGCCCCCGAAAACGGTCCCGAGTGTCGTAGTGACAAAGAGGCAACATGTCCTCAGGTGCTTATGAGAAGTCGAGAGGTATTCCACGGCTATCAGGACAATCCCGGAAGTACGGTCAAGATCCCTACCAGCATCTTACTGGAATTCTTCCATCCTCCGAGCACGTTTGCTCTTGCGAAGCTCCACTCAAGCCCGTCAATAAAGACAAGAAAGAGATGGGAGCTCTGTCCTCGTCATCGTTCACTCCAGCAGGTCAATAAAGGCAAGCCGGAGGTGAGGAACAAGACGGGAGATAGGGTCCGTGGGGTCGCTACTGGCCAACAGCTCGCCACATGCTGCCCTGCGGGTTTCTGTATCTCTCTTGATCTGGCTCCTAGCCCTAGACCTGTTTCGGCAAAATAAACTCTACCGGAATATACCTAGAGTTCAAGAGCACGCAAGTCCCACCACAACGTCAACTTAGAGATATGGTGGTAGGGTTATTATTATTATTATTAGAACTACAAAAAAAATATGGAGCTACTTTAACATCTAAATTAGGTAGTTATATAGGAAGGTGCAGAAAACCTACCTACGTAACATTCACCATCCATTTTCTCTTCTCTCTCTCACCCCTAAAATGTCTCCTTTCTCCCTATCTCACTGCATACCTACAATTATCCCCTCTCATACATTACCAACATCAGATTCTATTGACAAGCTTACCGTACTTATGTACTTACATCGTCAAGAGAGATGCTAGCATCTGATTGGTCGATCTCGCGAGGGGCGTGGCTCGAGATCGCAGCATCCACTCCCCTCTACCGAACGAGGTTGACATAAGTATATTATGTATTTACACTGTTGAGATTTCAGACTTATTTATCATGTAGTGTTCATTATATAGCTTAATAAATCTTTATTTTTGATAGAAACAGATAGTTCAGAGGATTGGTTATTGAGGATCAGATAAATGGAATTAGTGAATGGGGTATACCTAAGATTATCTATCTGGAGATGTTAGAAATAACAAAGATGAAAAAATATCAAATTAAGTAGGTTAGATATTTTGTGGATAAATGTTAGTGATGATAGAGCGTTACTGAATATATTTTCCAGTTAGCTAAGATTGGTTTCCGCGCTAAGGGTCGCGACTCTAGTTTGATTGCCATATAAATAAACATAATCCATCAGCCTATAATGTTCCAACTGTTGGGACACAGGCCTCCTCTCTGTGAGCGGGAGTGGGCCGTAATCCAACGCGGGCCCAGTGCGGGCTGGTAGATGTCACATGTCCTCGATTTTTTGTTTCTAGGAAATGCCGGTTTCCTCACGATGTTTTCCTTCACCGTTTTGAGAATTCGATTCAAATCCCTTACAAAACTAAATATCTGTATGGCTCTGGGGCCTACTGATTTGTTCCAAGCGTGGGCTGTTTCTGCACACTTCACGTCTCAAAATCCGTAGATACGTGAGTTTTTCCGATAAGAAATCTTAACACCTCCAGAAGTCCTAAGTAGGTCTCATTTCTGTTTCTCTTTTGGAATCTGAACTGCTAATTGTGAGTAAGTAAATATCTAATTTGAGAATTCTAGCGAAATTTTTTTTTCCTAATTGCTTCTTTCTCCTGTACCTACCATATATATTTGCCTATGGTGTGTCTTATTAGAACAATAAGATTCCATCCTATATTTAAACTTGTTACAGATCTACCCGAGGACCTAGACAAAGTGACATCTGCTCATGATGGAGAAGTCTAAAATGCATTGTATTGACAGAAGCTTATGTCGATCCTGGGGGTCTACTCGCTAAGTATGAAATTCATAGTTTCGGTCGAAGTGACGAACGTTTTGTACTCCGTATATCTTAAAGACATAAGATTCGTTTGGGGCCCGAACTAAGAATTTATGACAGCACGATTTGACAGTTGTCCTAAACCCGACGCGATTTTGCGTTTCCGAAAAAGTTGATTAATCGGGAGTTGGGTTGATTCCGAAGTATCGAACTATTTTCGTACGAGCAGCCCGTATATCATCGTTGGCGGACTTGGAGAGTAAGCTTCCTGTTGAGAGTCGTTGTAGAAATACGAAACGCTTTGAAAGCGAGATAGCCAAGCGGCTATGTCTTGCACAAGTACCTACCTAGTTACTTTATACCTTTTGTACCTTTTTAGTGGTAGCCCTGTAGCTTCCTAAACACATACCCAAGTTCAAAAGCGGTTTTACTTTCAAGGTAAACGACTTTTCAATCAGTATCTAATCAACACCAATAAGCCAAAGATGGAAAGGAGATTCGAGGGCTTAAATTGTCTTAGACAAAAATCACTTGGTCCAGCAAGCTTCTTCCTTCATCTCTGGAAACGTAATGAGCTTTCCGACAGTGATAGGAACAGGGTGAACTCGTGACGTCATGTCAAGGTGAATAGATTATGTTGCCAATCAGCAAGGTTGGTAGCGGGTCTTATTCTTACTGCTCGTGAATGCTTGTACTATTACTGTTAGCCTATATCATCCCACTGCTGGACAAATGCCTGTCCCATGACTTCAAGTTCTGGCGATCCAGGGCTAATGTGGACGCCAGTGTTGCGGGAAAGTCCGAGAGGGATACCGTGGCCCCTGGCACAGGCAACTGAAGGAAAACGGGTGGGTTTTAGTCAGTAAGAGTCTGACACGCCCTCCCGCTCCGCCCAGAGCGAGAGAAGTTACTTGACGATTTGCCAACCTCAAAAAAAAATGGGCTGATGTGGACTGGTGGTCGTTTTATTTGTCCAGCTCGTCCCGCCATATTCTACGGGGTCTGCCGCGGCGCCTTCTGGCTGTCTCAGGGCTCCACACATAGTGAATATTTGGCCCATAGCTCATTGGGCACGCGGCAAACGTGGCTAGCCCAGTCCCACATCAATTTTGTGGCTTTTTGAGCAACGTCAGTACCTAATCTGTGTTTTATGTGTGGTGTTGCAAATAATATTGGTCTGTTAATGCAGTCAAAAATACCTAGAATTTCACTCATCCCGAAAGTACCTACAAAGCATCCTATTAAACGCCACTTCCGACCAGCTCGCGGCCAAATTGTATGCGGCTTATGTCCTTAACAAGGGAAAGTGTCCTGACAGATGCGCAACTCTCTCCCAATTAGCGTGTGGCCGGTCTGTCTGCCGCCATTAATTCTACTCGTTAATTTTGGCAATAAGTGTAGGGTTCAACTACATAGGTATGTATCTCTTTAATTTTTGGGTCGGTGGTGTTTTTTAATCGTTGCGTAAATTGTAATTTAATTGCTGGGGTGTGATCGGTGGCTAAAAATAGACTTTAGAAGTCTAGACTGTGAGTCACAGCCGGGAAACGCTAATGTTTCGCTGATGGTGGCGCATGTGTTGGATCATTTAGCTCCCTTCAAAATGGTGGAGCTGAATGGTGCTAATCCATGCGTCATGTTCGTGAACGGGCGCCGTCAGTAGGCACTGGTCATCTCTTACAAGTAGCCGCCACGGCTTATATTAATTTAATTTAATATTTGATTTGTTTTTATCTTTTTATTACGAACGCTTTTAACGTTCTGCATCGTTCGCACATGCATAATTTCAACATGATGAACGATGTAACCAATATTTTGATTTAAATAAAATAAAAAATAAAAAAACTTTTTATTTCAGACATTTAAAAGAGTGTCCCTGAACTTTCTTACCCGTTCTATTCCATAGGTACCTACTTACAGCTTCATCTTTCTGACCGACCGAACTTAACAATTCAAAAGTGCTTGTAATTGGTTTATTTGAAATAAATGCTTTGAGTTTGAAACAGCCTTGAAAGAGTGACTGCTAAGTTATTATGGGACAAAAAAATTAAGGTCTTGTCTTAGACTCTTTTCTAAGAGATTGATCATAAGTGGAATATAATCTTCGATCAATACTATTACCTATTGATCGAAGATTATAATGGACGGAGAGGACAGGTGTGTGGAGGAATATTTGAGAGATATTTTTCCAGCAGTGGGACAGTACTATTAGTACGAAAAATAACACATGACATACCTAGACAAAACACTGCTAGACTCAAAACTGATCCAACCGACCATTAGTTACGCATTTAAAAACGCTTCAAATTTGTTGAAAGAAAATTCGATACATAAGACACCTAAAACTTTAAATTTTGAACATCAAAGTCAAAGTCAAAGCATTTTTTTCAAGTAGGCACATAAAAGGCACTTTTGAACGTCAACATTTACACTAAAATAGAATTGATTCTAGTCGCCCCTTCCAAAAGGTAGTTTCGTATGGAGAAGAATGGGCAAGAAACTCCACCGTTACTCCTTTAAAATGTGTTTTTGTAAAATGTATTCATCAACAGTAACTAGTCATATCCACAGTACCAAATCCCCTAAATACCTGGCCATCTACATCGCGTCTGTTGGTGTTCAAGAGATGAACACCAACAGATGCTCATGATCGAATATGACCAGCCAGACAGAACACGAGTTCACCTAACCAGTTTCCCTTACAACTAGAGACATGTCCTGGTTTTTAACCTCACCAATTTGTTAATCACCGCGTATTTTGTAACGCTTTAAGATGTAACAATAAGAAATGTCGATAGTCTATGGTGCTCGTCGATCGAAGTAATACAATCGACCACTTTTTACCGCTCCGTAGCTCGTGCCGACACCGACTGGCTTCCGGTACGGGGGACAGCACAAGTGTTCATAGAGGTTTTATTAATCTGTCAATGAAAAACTGTATTAAGAGGCTTGAGACATTTACGATTTTCTGTGTACGAAACTAGCCAGTGGCAAAATTGATTAGCTACGAATTAGGGTAAAAGACGAGAAGATGTACCTATTTATCGGAGCATGGAGGTCCAATACGCAATATCTTTGGAAGGATTCATGGCCATCCTGATGGTGAGTCCGTAATCAATTAGATCCTACTTCGAGCAGTCGTGAATTAATTTAATTTTAAAGGTCGTTTTTGTTGGAGTGTAGTATATACTATATTATATACTCCCTATCCCACTGATATCCTTCCTACTGAATATCCCGATACTCAAAATAAAACAATGATAAAAAGTGATTGAAACTTACACTTAGTAGGTACTTATTTGCACGAAAAGTTTAAAGCATTTCGTACACATACAGTTAACGTATGACGAAACCGAGATCTTATTAAATTAATAAAAAAAAAATAAAAAAAATAACGTTTATAGGACAAAATCAGAACTTAGCCTACTACAGATGGCCAATTGTCTCTTTATAGAACTAATACTGTATTAAAATGAAGGCATTGTTTAATTTATGTTGTTGTTTCTATATGTACTTGCATGATACTTAAATACCAGTTGTAAGATATTATTTATTTATTAAAACTTTATGCACATGTAAGTAAAAAAATACTGTACAAAGGCGGACTTAATGCCTGAGGCATTTTCTACCAGTCAACCTTAGGGTGATGCAGAGATAGATGAGGGGGATGGGGGGGGGGGGGGGGGGGATTATACCTGGAGGAACTTTGGCTCCTAAAACACAGGCTTTTGGCCTAGCTTAGGAGGCAGCAGTTCGCCATTTAATGTGACTCTATTGTACAATATTTCGTTAATCCTTGTGTAGGTACTATGTTTTTCAAAGTGTACAAATAAACATTTTATTATTATTATTTTTATTATATTCAGCCGTTGAAAAATAAGTTCTCATTTTTAATTCACAACAAACTTCAGTGCCCGCCTGTACACCCTTTGTCAGCATCTGTCGTCAGAGTTTTTGTTTGGTTCCGTTAATTTCTCCAGTTTTTTGTAGCATCACATTGTTCTCTCCATGCTGATGAACGGACGGACAGCCACTAGGCAGACAGACAACTGTGCCAGGCGTTAGATGCGGTCAAACGGTGACCTGTCATAGAAATAGGTTTGAAAATAGAACGTTGAGTCATCTAGCAGTCTAGACCATAGACATAACGCCAGACTCTATGTTCTAGACGTTATGCGTTTGACGTTAATGGTTTTGTTTTTATAAAATCAAAATGGCGGATTTGAGACGCCACCTATTTAGTCTTGAAAAAAAAGTAGAAAATATGAGAAAAGTACATAAAAAAATAAAAAAAACCCGACTGCAACTAAAAAGTTCAAATTGTTCAAAATGACATGAGGTTAGTACTTGGGTTGTTATCTATCTATTTTTACTGTTTTCTCCTGAATATGACTCATGAAGTCATGACTGGACTGTAATTGTCAAAGATTCACCCTGAGGAATATAATACCGCATTCGAGATGTTAAACATTTCAATAAATGATTACAATCTTTAACTTATAAGATAATAAATTCTCCTCACGTAGGAATTTCTTCGACCACCGAGTTTTTGCGGTCTCATGTTGACGAACCAACGCTAAGATCAATAACGATTTTTAAGACATAGAGTAGGTACCTACAAGACTAGTACTTATTAAGTTGCGTGCTTACGTGATTATAATTGGGATTTCTCCTGTAGGAACGATGGCCCGTGGGTCTGTTTGCAATTTTACATGTAGAAATCTCATACACTAATAGGTAGCTATCCGTTTCGAATCGCATAAATAGGTCATTATTCAATTGGTTAATTATTTTCAATAATTTTGTGACCTGTGTAAACTCTTTAGCATAATCAATAAAAGAGCTTTAACTCGACCAATACACTTTTTATTGTCGTTGCCTATGCGATACTAAAGACCTGTCAAAAGCGTTAGTACCAAAAGGAAGTAGGGTGCCATCCGTTTAATCAAGTAGATCCTGCATCTAATCTGACAATTGAAATAAAAAGGTAAAATTAATAGAAGAACCATAGATCCTAGAGGAGACGCAACTGGCCATAACCTCACTTTTTGTCTATGGCACGGGCCAACAGGATATCGACTATTTGAGATACTTTTTGTTACTTCCTACAATTACTTTTAAATGTTCTTTTAGTTAGAAACAGGATATGTTATGTTTTGTTCGTTTTTTAAAGTGAATAGGTAATAGGTAACAGAGCAATGAGCATATCACTTCCCGAGAAGAAAGTTTTTGGAGGTTCTTCATGTTCTTGTGATCAAGACGTCAACCATTCAACAAGATTCAGTTAAGATTATTTATATTCAACTAGCTGTTGCCCGCAATGTGCGATCCGGGATGAAAAGTAGACCATGTCCTTACCCAGGTCATGGTCTATCTGCGTGCCAAATTTCATCCAAATCCGTTCAGACGTTTTGGCGTTAAAGCGTACCAAACAAAAAAACTTACTTTCGCAGTTATAATATTAGTTAGGATTGTCAGAAGACCAAGAAGTAGTGTTTAAACATTTTGGGCCACGTTTTTATAATAGTTTTTTTCCGGGTCGGGTGTGGGAAAGACGTCTCAAGCTCACGAAGCATAAATACCTAAGTGAAATGGTCTGTGGCGTTTGATCAACACCGATTCATAGATTTGACAGAAAGGTACAAGACGATATTTATAAATGAAATAGCATCTGTTCACAATTTCATCCGCATGTTTCTTGTCCCCCCGACCCCACCCCGTGGCATCGCATCGCCTGCCCGCGCTATTACCTACTACGTTATAGCTTAGCGTTCTTTCTAACTTTTTTCCTTTTCGCTCGGCTCCTTAGGGTCCTAGCGTGATGTTAAATAGCCTATAGCCTCAAGAGTTGGGCTACCAAATGCAAAAAGATTTTTTTTTAAATTTGACGTGTAGTTCCAGAGATTATCCCCTACATACAAACTTACAAACAAACCAATTTAACCTCTTTATAATTTTATTAAGTAGTTATAGAAGTCTAGATTGAAATCCCCTTTTTGTGGCTTTTTCTCAGTAGTCTAGCAGCTGACTATCCCCTTTATCCACTATCACAGAATATCTACCAGGTATCTAACTCTAGTTAATATCGCATATCGTTGACATAACAGCGATAAGCGGTAACGTAAAGGTGGACGAGTGACGCACGCGCACGAGATGTAATGTTGTAATTATAGAGAGACTGCGCGGTCAATGTCGCGATGACTCACCTCCGTGTAAATTATGAGCGGTAGCGGGTGAGATCCTTTGTTGTTACAGTCCGGTGGTCGTAAGGAATGAGGTGGTTTCTGCGCAAAGATTGACAGTAAGTTAACTGCTCGGATCTTGGACCTCTTGCTAGACAATCGTATGTTAAGTTCGTGACAATTTCAATATTAAGTTTTAATTCCGCCAAAAACTTGATCTAGACTCGGATGCAGTACCTATGCAAACCGCAAAAATATAGCACATGCATGTAGGTACAATAGCTGGTCCGATCGTGACTCCCGTAACTCGTCTTGCTTGAGTCATTCATTCGCAGAAAGTTAAGAAACGCTGGTACTTTTCGTTACCGTTTTCAGTAAGGAGAGATGAAAGAGAAAGAGCTGAGTATCTTTTCAGAGATTTTACTTTTGTAGAATTCTTTGCTTCTTATTAAGATAGAGGTCCATGTGTATTGAAAAAGTTCATTATGTGCTTCAGTGAGAGGTCCTTTCTGGCTCTGGCTAACTAAGACAGTTGCCATAAGTCTTCCTGTCCTTTTTGTGTTTTGTGATATCAAATGTTAGTTGTAAATTATTATCCTAATATGATTCTACTAAAGGGGCCTTTTTAGATCTCCCAGACCTTATGGTCAAGCACTTTCCTAGCCCCTGACAAAATCCATGACGTAATGCCAGTTTTACGTTACTATGTGGCTCCCCGCGATCCTCTCATCCCGTGTCCAGTGTTGTGGAGCCTCACCGACACACAGACAAACAGACGCGAGATGCGCGCTGCCTGCGAAGCAGCTGACCGATGAGCAACCGCGACGCAGTGGTCTTGATACTTGCATACTTTTATATTGTGTATCTTCCAGTATGCGTTAAATAAATATATTTTCTTTCTTTACTTAAAGAAGAAACTCGGTGACCGTTATGGAAAAAAAAAGGAATGCAATGAAAAGTAAATTCAAAATTCAAATTCAAATTTCACAAAATAAAGTAACTGTAAAAGTTATATTATGATAAGAGGCTCGGTACTAAAGGTTCTATTAGAGTTAAGTGGTCTCAAGAAAAAGATCTTTTTGACATCTAATAAGATATAATCAGAACTAAGGAGATTCACAGGAGAACCAAAGTAGTTGACTTAGCACGAAGAATTGCTGCAGTTAAGTGGCAGTCAGCAAGACACATAGGTAAGGAAGGTAGGCCTATTAGGTTTAAAGCAATGACGATGAGAAATAAGAACCCGAGCCACACTATTTATGAAACATAATCTATACTAATATTATAAAAAGGTAAAGTTTGTGAGTTGGTAGGGGATAATCTCTGGAACTGCTGATCAGAATTGAAAGATTTTTTTTGCATTTCATAGCCCAACTTTCGAGGAACGCTCTAGGCTATTTAACATCACGGTATGATCCTTAGGAGCCGAGCAAAAATAAAATAAAATCAGAAAGAACGCTAAGCGAAAACGAAGTGATAGCGCAGGCAGGTGATGCGATGTGACGGGGTGGGGAGGGAGCACGAGAAATTTTATGCGGACGAAGGCACGGAAGCTAGTACATAATATGTTTATCAGTAGGAATTTAGTAGATAGTTGCTACCACTTATTATTTGTTCAAGAAAACCTTTCTCCCCCAACATTCCAAGTATCAAAACTCTTTACTACTTCAACCAGCGCACGCGCCGAGGCAGATGTTCGCAGCATCTGTCGGCGCACACAGACGCGACACTCATCTCGTCGCACGCACACGTCCACAACAACCTGCTGCCCAGCTGATCGCTACCTGGCGGCTTTTTGTAGTTTTTTGTTACGAAGGATTTGTCTGCAAATCGGGGATAGTCAATGAATTTAATGGGGTTTTTTGACGTCTTATAAGAATAATTGCGTCTGTGAGTTCTAGGCTAGTGTTAATTTTGTAGGTCTAGCTAGGATGGTCGCAGTTGTTGGAATCTTCAGTCATCGGAATACATTTTCAAAGAATTAAGGGATTCTATTCTAAGAAGTCTAGGTCCACTTGTTCTTGAATTTGCAAAGTCCTCATGAGCCTTTTATTGTAGTTTATCACTAGTTCTCAAGGTAGACTGCATGCAGTTTATCTCGAGGTTTTCATATGGCAACGACAATAGTTTTAGAACGAGAGAAGCAGAAGATTGTCGGGAAACGACTGCGAATGAATAACGAGACACCTTTTGATTCGATTGCAGTTGTTTCCCAGAAATAAAATTCTGTTATTGTGACAAACTCTTACTCGAATCTCTTTCAGGAGTCGCCTGGAAACTGGATGGCGAGTTGCCCCACAGTGTTGGTAAAAGCCTAGGCCGGATGAGTGATCCTGAATTATGCACTACACCTTTAAATCCTTAGCCTTCCAGCCCTTTATGGAAAACCAGCTTACAGATAATCAGTGAGTAAATAAAAGTCGACGTTAATACATGTCAATGTTTTCGTTAACTTTACACCTGGACTATATATTAAAAGCACCTGTTGTTTGTCAAAAACTACCGTATTTGACCCAGAGACCTTAATTTGACCATAGTGACTTAAATGTCTGCAATGTTACAATGTCCTTAATTTTTATTATAATATTTTTTTTATGGTGATCACAATTTAATATTTATAAAGGACGATGTTAATTTTTATTGAGTTTATTATGTATTTTTGATACAGTATTTTGTTTTGAGTGCTTTTTTCGTGGAACGGAAATGGTTGTAAAGGCTAATGAGTATTTACAATAATGATATCATTTTAATTATATCGATGCGATATTATTATGTTCGCGCTTCAGGGAAATGTTCTTTGTGAGAATAACAATTGCATGCAGGCTATTGATGCCACGTCTGGAAACAAAGAATTAAAAGACGTCGCTTTTTTCTGGCTTATCAAAACGTTTGCAAAAAAAATACCGGGCGAAGAAAGTCAGGATCATTTTTAACTAAACCAAAAAAAATGGCTGAGTTGCTCTGAGTTTGATGGATCTGGCTTTTGGTTTATTTTAAAGTAAATGATAAGCAATTGTTTGTATGTCAAATTGTGAAATATGGCTGAGCTTTAAATGTATCTTATCACCTTTTATGTATTAACCACATTTGTAAAATAAGTGTCTATTCTATTTTCATAATAGCAAATCTCCAGAAAAATGCTATTGTTTTATGAGACTTATGAATGTTTTTTCAAATTGCTTATGAAGACTTTGTTAGCATGTGCCAGAACCACACATGATCTGACCAAGATTATGTCTGGACTTTAAAAGAGACTTCTGAGTTTGTTTCGGCCTGTTTTCTCCGAGTGGTCGGACAGCAAACGCCAACCTCATAAAGTTTTTAAAATATATTATGATTGACGTTTGACGTGTAAAAGTGTTTGTTTGTACAAACCTACTTACAGAAATCAAATCATTTATCAATTAAAACTCTTCAAATTCAATTATAAAAAAAGCCGTCAAAAATCAAATAAGAAAAAAACAAAAGACTATCGATAGTGAAGTGCCAACGCAAAATCCAATCATCTCTATACGCAACTCCCTAGCCCCTAGTGTTGGGTCATCGCCCGGGAAATCCGTATGAGAGGCAGGTGGCGGCACACGGCACACGGCAGCTGCGGGATTTAACTACCCATCACTATCTGCTAGTATCTAGGCGATGGGGGATCGCCCTTGGTGGTGGCGTGGCGGTTACGACCAGGAGTCTTGTTGAAATGTCAAAGTTTATTGAACGATTTTTAGCGATTTTTTGTGCAGGAAAAGGAGGTTATGAATTTTTTGTCAGTCTGTCAGTCATGGTCAGGATCAATTTTAGGTGTTTTTCTTGAGTGACAGTGGTCCCCAAAAATTTTTTCACAAAAAAAACCACAGCCTTCCAAAAAAAACACTACAAAGTGAAACTTTGTTAGTAGTGATTTTTTGGAAGTCGGTGGTTTTTTTTATGTGAAAATGACTTTATTTTTCACTGTTTAATGGTGGTATCTACCCCAAACAAAGTTGTATAACATTTTTTTTTTTTAAGATGGGTTTTTACTTGACTCTAGTCTAGGTCAGTGGTAACAGAGACAGAGTCGACGATGGAGTGAGCTTACCCAGAAGAAGCCTGTTCACCTAAATAACAGTGACAGGAAGTTATTACAACATCATCAACATACACTAACTGGAAAATGACGTATTATTGAAGCAGATTAAAAAATCGCTCATCAGAACTTGACCAAATTTATATGGGACCAATCTGGAAGATATATCCTTTCAAACCAAAAAACAATATTTTTTTTAAATCGCTTTATAAATGTCGGAGATCTGAGGTAACAAACATTTTAAAAACCTGCCGAATTGAGAACCTCCTCCTTTTTTTGAAGTCGGTAAAAATACTATGAGAACTTTGGTTGCACCATCGACGCTTCCTCAATTTCGTAAATAACCCCAGCCTATTATAGTCCCACTGCAAAGCAATGGCCTCATCTCATAAAGAGAAGGCACGAGCATTTATCACCACGCTTGCACAAGACGAGTTGGCGATTTCAGATTTGTTGATTATATAATTAATTTTACTAAGATAGTCTTACAAAGAGTCTTGGAAAAGTATGGGGGAGACAGCAGAGGAATAAAATACAGGGTGGCATGGGGCATCGACGCACTACTGTTAGCATTTTTTTTGTTTTTTTTTTGAGGGTGGTAAATCATCAAATAACTTCTTCCGCTCTGGCCGGAGCGGGAGGGCGTGTCAGACTCTTACTGACTGAAACCCACCCGTGTTCCTTCAGTTGCCTGTGCCAGGGGCCACGGTAACCCTTTCGGACTTTCCCGCAACTGTTCTGTACTGAATTCATGGTTTCAGTTTGCGCGTCGAGGTCCCTGCCGCCCTGTATGTTTAAAAAAGTGTATGACCTAAGTACTTATGTATACAGTTTCGGTACTTACTTATTAAGGCATCTGTCAGTCTGACCGTATTGTACCTTCTTACTTGGAAATTACTACAAGTTTTAAATATAAGTAGTAGTGTAACATTGCTATATTGCTAAGATACTACACCACTGGAGGAATAACATTCAATTAAATTATCAGTGAAATTAATTAATTTCGTTTGGGGTTAAAACGCTCGGGTCATGGGGCCCGAGTGCGCGTCTCCTTTTTAAGAAAATTTCTCGCCTACTGGTCGACACTTCACGTGACAGGGGGCTGGGTTGTTCTTTGGCCGAGGACTTAGCATTGCCGTTCAACGTGGGCAATGCTGCCAGTCTTCTGGGCACAATTCCGGATGACAGCGATGCGCACGGATACTTCGACGCCCAAGTGTCCTTTTGTTTTTGTATTTATTTGTTTAGTTAGTTATAGTCATTTATTTTAGTACCTGTGTTTTGCTAGTTATATTATAATTAATGAATTACATCAAAATAAATCAGATTAAAAACAGTGAAATAAATAAGTCCTTTGTAGAGAAAATAGGTCATGGTAAACATTGTATGGTAAGTACTTCCTTATCCTCGGAGCGAGAGCAAAGTTCTCAAGTTGACGCAATCCATGCATTAGAGCTCTGACGACTATGTGACTATAGTCAATACTCAATATAACGTTGGGTACAAAACTATTATTAAAGCTTGCATTGTAATATTCAGTAATAGTTCTCCAGTCTCAACGGCGACTAGCCATCGGCGCGGGAGATATTATAGTGGACAAGTGTGTGCGCGGTCACAGGTGCACTCTCTCTTCCCTCACTCTCATAGTCCGATGGGACGGCAATCCGACACAACTGGAGAGAGATCAGGCGCAGGACCAACGGCTCAACGTGCTTTCCGAGGCACGGGGGTATCACACCGCTAACTTCCAAACTCCAGGCTATTCATCATCATCATCAGCCTATATTCGTCCACTGCTGGACGTTGGCCTCTCCTAGTGAACACCACTGAGCCTGATCTTCGGCTCTCCTCATCCAGTCTCTGCCAGCCGCCTTTCGCAAGTCGTCACTCCACCTGGCCGGCGGGCGTCCAACACTGCGTTTCCTTACGTTTATTCGACTGTCCAGGCTATTACCGAGAAATTATTAATCTAAAACCCAATAACATTTTGCCCGACCTGGGAATCGAACCCAGGACCTCACGCTCAGCAGTCGCACTTGCCACCACGAGACCAACGAAGTAGTTAGCTAGGTAGGCCACCCGTCGGTGGTAACACCACAGAAATGTAAATAATAAGGTTATTATTTAGGTTTATATAACACATTTGCTCGTAAAGGGTCTCTTATTTCACCAATTTCAATATCGAAATGTATGTCATTACGTACTTGTGCGTAATAGTAATGTAAAATGCACGAGTTTCTTTTTAATAAGGTAAAACGTACGGTTTATCAACATACTCCATCTAAAACGAACGGTCCTTTTTTAAATCTTAGCAAAGTTTTTATGTCAGAAAAGTGGTCAACATTTAATGAATAAAATTAACTTTGGGAGATAAAATATAAAAAATAAACATTTAATTCTTTATTTTAATAATTTGTAATTTATTGTCAACATTAATTAAATGTTGACAATATTTATAATACCTACTGGCTGTTTTTGTGCCTTTGCCTTAAAAAAAATGCGCGGATGCGCGCGGCGCATCTCTAAATTTGTGAACAAGTAAAAATGATTCCGCGCGCTTTTGCTTTTCACTGTATTCTTTTTATTTGAAAATTTCGTCAAGTAATGATGAATTTATTAATTCGACACCGCCAGATGTCTCAGAGGCAGCGAAAAAGGCTAAACCTCTTGCCCGAAAAATCGACCGATAGATAACAAGCGTATCAAAATTTCATCTTATGGAAAACAAGCAAAGATGCAAATTCATTTTCAGAAAGTGTGTTCTTAGCCTATTTCATGGAACTTTCTCAACAATATAAGTCAATCTCATTGTGGTGCTACTATTCAATGCTAAAAAGCACTGTGAAAACAATATCAAGTCATACTCCAACTTGCTGGCATTTCTAAAAAGACGCTCAAGTGGCTGTGTGAGTAAAAAGTCGAAAGTATTTTCGGCTGACAACGTCAAGAAGTTCCTAAAAGAAGCTCCGGATTGCCGATATTTGGCAACAAAGGTCAGTTGAAACTAAATTATTGTTATTAACTTCTTTCACTTTCGTATTTCTTTACAATATCATATGGGTGTTTTGTACGCTGTTTTTATCTCTTTTCAGGTTGTATTAATATTCGGCATAAATGGTGCATGTAGACGTCAAGAGTTGGTAAACATCACAACTAATGATGTCGAGAACCATAGGCGGGTTCTTCTTGTCCAGGTCAAAAACACAAAAACTACAAAAAGTAAAATTCCAAGATCGTTCACGTGATCGTTCGTTCGTACAGGCATTTATAACTATTTAGTAATCTGTGGTACAAGCGCCTTTTCACGACATAGTGAAGAAATACAAAGCGCTTCGTTCAACAAAAGCAATATCAAACAGATTTTTAAAAAATTACCAAAATGGAAAATGCACTAGCCAACCCATTGGCATAAATAAAGGACCAATGCCGAAACAAATTGCCACTTTCTTAAATTTGGATGATCGACATGAATACACAGGGCACAGTTTCAGAAGGTCCTCGGCTACATTGCTCGCCGATACAGGTGCAAACTTATTGACACTAAAACGCCACGGAGGGTGGCGGTCGAACAGTGTAGCCAAGGGCTAAATAGATGACTCGATGAGAAATAAAGAAGAAATTATCTTCCGCATTACAAGGAATATAAATTTGGAGTCAAGTGACTCTCGACCATCTACGAGCACACACGCGTACATTCCACCATCGTCGCCGCCGCCGCAGCCGCCTCCGTCGCTCGCTGCCACTGACTGCAGAACTCTGTGGTCTCGTTTCTCCTACTTTCACTCAAGAGAATGAGAGAGAGACTGGTGAAATTGTAACTAATAATAATAACTTGACAACGTTAAAAATGCCAACTGGCTACGTAATAATCAATATTACAATTTTTTCTAACTGCTTTATCTAACAAGTGAATAAAGATTTATTCGTTTAAGAAAGTCCGAGTTTTATTTATTTCCTCGCAAATATGTTATAAAACGTCGTATGAAATACGTGCGCTTTGATAATTACAGCCTCTGCTTTCTTGTAGCCCTCGCTTACGGCTCGGGCTAGCCGCTAATATCGCCTCGGCTGTAATTTTCAACTTACCGCACTTAAATCATAATGTACTATTCTGTGCGTAGTACGGAACTTATACTGATTTTATTACCACTGATGTGCGTCCTGCCGTACTCTCACTTGTGTTTCCTTTGAAAAAGACTGTAGCATTTCTAGGAGCTCGCTAGCCGCTTCTATTTCTTCCAGTAAATTTGGTCAAACTCAAACTCAAAGCATTTATTACAAATAAAAATAAACCAATTACAGGCACTTTTAAATGGTCAAGGGGTCGGTCAGTCAGAAAGATGAAGCTAGTGGCCTATTCCAAAGCGTAGTAGGTACCAATGGAGAAGAACGGGCAATAAACTCCATGGACGCTCTTTTAAATCAAAATTTTGTTACAAAATAGTGGTTAAGTAGGTACATCATTCATGTTGAAATTATACATGTGAGAACGATGTAGAAAGACGTGCACGTTAAAAGCGTCCGTAATAAAAAGATAAAAACAATTCAGGAATCAAAATAAGCCGTGGCAGCTAAGACATGACCAGTGCCTACTGACGACGCGGCCGTCGTCAGTCGTTCCCGCGTCAGAACCATATCTTCATGCCAAATTGAGTTACAGGAAAAGGCATAGGTACTTATCTATCGCCAACCACCGCAGCGGGATAATTTTGCGAAACACACTCATAATCTCAATGCCATTCATTTTGACAACAAAAAAGAGCAGACCAATTTTTGTAGCATAAAAAACCAATGGATTATGAATTTCCTCCAAAACCCATTGCATCGTGATGGGAAATGTGTTACGCACGCTACGAATACTTTTATTATTCGTAGTACGCACGTATATTAACTCTACTATACTAATAGTTGAGAGCAGTGGTGACCCAGTGGTAACGGCCGTGACTTACGAGTTGTAGGTCGTAGGTTCGAACCCAGTCAGGCGCTTTACTTTGTGTAAATAATTTCATCACCACTGCTCTTAAAACGGCGAAGGAAAACATCGAGACGAAACCGGCATGTCGTAGAACCAAAAATTCGAAGACATGTGACATCTACCAACCCGCACTGGGCCCGCGTGGTGGATTACGGCTCACTCCCTCTCACTCACTGAGATGAGGCCTGTGTCCCAGCAGTGGGAACGCTATAGGCTGATTATGTCATGCATAGGTACGTAGAACTCCATTCAATCTCACAATCGCCAACTCCATTTCATTACAACTCCAATCATACGATGACCTGTAACCACAACAAATTAATTACTAAATTCGTATTGAAGTGCGTACGCGCATGACTCAGAGTCTGCGAAGGGGAGATTAATACAAAAATATTCAAAACATTCCGACCGCTGTGACAGACAGACGTGTGACTCACGAGTACGTTGAATCATTTTATTGTCCGCAGTAAATGTTTAATTGCAATATACAAAATAATTTGTGTGTAAAAATGTCAAATTGTTGGCAGGTTTTTCACCTTTTACGTCTATTTTTATTGATCGGCCTATAAATAATGCGTTCTTTTATAACAACACTTAAGTAGCTAAGTATCAAGATTCTTGGGTAGTCTTATTTTGTCCCATTTGTTGTTCCGGCCAAAGAATAGGCAAGTCCTGCTATTTCAGTGGTGTCCTTTTGGCAGACTGAGGAATTATGTAAGGAGATTGGGCACTTGCAAAATGCTGTTTGAAAACCGAATGCTTGAGCTTGATCTGTGATCACAAAACGGGTTTCACGCGTCGTTTTATAAAACGACGTGTGAAACCCGTTTTGTGATTTAAAAAAAAATGTTTAATGTAAATGATAAATGATTTTAGTTCTTTAAGTAGGTTTGTACAAACAGTTTTAAAAACACGTCAATTATATTTTTTAAACTAAGTAGATGAAGCCAGCGTTTCCTATCTGACTACTCTGAGAAGAAAGACCGAAACAAAGTCAAAAGTGCAGTCTCTTTTAAAGTCCAGACAAAATCTTAGTCATATCATTTTAACGACCATGTAGATCGGTGTCTGAAATGGTCGTTTGAGGAAAGAACCACACAGATTGAGTGGACTTGTCCAGTCAGTGCAAGCAATTGTCAGCAATCGTGCAGTTCAACTCAGAACTTAAGGAGCTCAATGATTCGACGAACAATACCAAAGAAAGGACATTTGGGTGGGCCGCATAAACTACTCAAACTGCCAGAACATGATTAAAACTGGAACGATGAACCACATAGGTAGTCACAATCATTAAAATAATATAATACTTTATACAGTAAATATATGTCATTATGTGTATACGAGTATGTCATTAAGAATATATGTATAATGTAAGTCATTGTATGTAAAATGTTTGAGATGAGAACAATGGAGTTTAGAAGCCTATTGGTCTCGGTGCTTTTATGGGTGGTCGCCAGTGTAGATTCTGTCTTATAGGAGTTAAAAGAAGTTGCAGAGGCTGGGAATAGATTGAGCATGTCCCAAAAAAATGGGTGCACGCTGATGTCAGAAATATCAGACGTGGTCAGTCTAATCCCCCATCATTTATTATGCTAATCACTCGATGAAAACAATCGATTAAGAAGTGCAATCGACTAAGAATTAAATCGCCTCACAATAAAAAGTCTAAGTAAGTATATTACAATCGCGTATCGCTTTCAATAAAAACTAGAGGTTTAGTATGAAAAACGTGAGACAATGGTGATGGAATCTTATTAGATTCTTATTGATCCATGGCGCGGATCCGAAGAATGTTATCGATTTGCATTGGTTAAGTAAAATAGCATGTATTTTAGATGGGTTTGGAGTTCGTAACGATAAATGATATAGTAGATTGTTATACAAGGAGCTAAAATGACCCATTATATACGAGGTAGTTTTACTCCCGAGCTTTAGCGAGGGAGTAAATAGAAACCGAGTTTTAATGGGTTTTTAGCGCCGTGTGTTACACTCTACTTTTCACTACGATTGCGAGAAAATAAAACAATCCAAAGAAAAACTCCTTCCGTAAGAGAATCCACTCGTTTTTCTGTCCTCCACTTCATAAACTATTCGTAAGTATTTAAATAAATGCTTTGTGACCTTGACGGCAACAGATTGAAAATTATTTCTTTTCCTTTCTCTAATACTTATTTGCAAATTAGGGTCTCCATTCTCACTAGATGATGACATTTTCACTATTGTAAAATTAATTACGGTCACTACCAATTCAATTTGCAATTAGAGAAAAATTATAAAGATTTCGCGCCAATGTATTTTTTTTGTTTTTTCTTCTGCAGCCGCAACGCATTGCATGCATTCTACCAAAGAGATCGCCGATTTTAGTTCCATTTTCAAAAATAAAATGAAGTTCTTTTTTTATGAAACAGTAATAAGTCGAGTCTATACGAGGGCGGCACTGAACATTTCGGGAATCAAGGAAGTGACACAACATTACTATTTAAAAATGTATTTATTGCTTTTCGAAGTATTCTCCGCGAAATTTGACACATTTTTCCATACGATGGAACCAATCATTAAAGCAACCATTCCATTCGGAAGTTGGGGCTCCAAAATGGCCGTTTTGTAGGCGTCCACAGCTTCTTCAGGTGATGAAAATCTCTGTCCACGCAATTTATTCTTTATTTTAGGGAAAGTATAGAAATCATTAGGGCTTAGGTCGGGGCTGTACGGCGGATGGTCTAATAATTCTAAGTTATCTTGCTCTAAAAACTCTTTTGTTCTGTGCGCGGTGTGAGAACTCGCATTGTCGTGATGGAGGATGATGCGGCGATCGCAGTTCTCTTTACGGAGTTCAGAAACGACCTGTGGCAAACAAATGCTAGCATACCATTCTGCATTAACCGTTCTTTGTCCCTCAAGAGGAATAGTCGTAACATGGCCGGTTTTGGAGACAAACGTGGCCACCATTTTTTTGCAACATGTCACCTGATACGATGTTGTATACAGCATTTGAGGATCCTGCGTGGAATTTTTCGAGAGTTCTGACGCACCAAGTAACGCGAGCCGCTTTTTGCTCTTCACAGAGCGAATGCGGTATCCATCGGGAAAACAACTTTTTTACACCTAATTGTTCATGCAAGATAATTTGTATTTGAATCATGCCAATGTCTAAAGTTGCCTGAATTTCGCGGTATGTCACATGTCGATCTTCCTCAATCAGCTTACGCACAGCATCAACGTTTTCTTGGGTGACTGCAGTTTTTGGACGACCTTGACGGGGATCATCACTGAGCTTGGCACGTCCACGTTGAAATTCAGCAAACCAGCGTAAAATTGTGGTTTTGGATGGGGCTTCATCACCAAATGCAGAAATCATCCGGTCAACACACTGTTTTTGTGTTAAACCACTTCGAAAGTCATAATAAATCATCGCTCTTGAATTTTCTCGAGTCAATTCCATTTTCTCAACGACTAAACAAGTTTGACAAAACCTTGTGACAAGACCGAGAATCTGTTTTTAAATAAATAAATGGTATTCGATTTTTAAAACCAAGGAGTTTTCAATTAAAAAGATTTTAATATGACAGGAACAATGGAAATATTCCATTCCCGATACTTTTAGTGCAGCCCTCGTATTCATGATTATTCTACTTATGACTAAAGACTTTTTCGTTTTTGTAGGCTCATTGTCATTTGACACACAAAAATTAAAAAAAAAAAAACGTTTTCCCCTAGAGGAAGAATTGCAATTTTTTCTTCGCTCTGGTACGCCACAATGACGGTCTTTTTGAGCAAGAGGAGTTAAAAATTATTTTATTTCAATCATATTTTTTAAACCAGATGATGTCGGCGTTTCCTATCTGACTACTCTGAGAAGAAAGGCCGAAACAAACTCAGAGGTCACAGTCTCTTTTAAAGTCCAGACATAATCTTGGTCAGATCATATGAAACTATGTTGCTGGGTGACTGAAATTGCCATTTCAGGAAAGAACCACACAGATTGAGTGGACCTGTCCAGTCAGTGCACGCATTTGTCATTAATCGTGCAGCTCAACTCAGAACTTAAGGCGATCAACGATTTAGTTACAAATTGGATAACGAGGTTTTCAATCCGCTATTGAAGATCAAGATAACCATTGAAGAGATCTAAATGGGTGAGTAGTTTTTAATGAACTCAACAAACTATGCTTCCAATTTCGGAATAAAATACTGTAGTGTTTTTGTCAAAATGAGCTGCCTGTCTGACTTTGCACCGTAATGTCCTACATCTCCTGATTTCTTTTAAAGTCAGTTACAATTAAACTAGATATTTCGATCACCAATCCTTTAAAGTGATCAGATAGACGTGACAATGGCGACGTAGGAACTAATGCTCAGCATTCTCGTAATGGACGTTAATAGTCATAACTAATAATAATTCGGAGCGTTCACAAATGAACAATTGGGTTCAATATATTTGTCGCAAATACCACGAAACAATTACAATATCGAAAGCTGTGTCCATATGGTTGTTTTCCCCGAGACTGGTTGTGTTAAGTGAGATGTACAGCTTGCCAACCAAGTTGCAGTCTCAGACAGTTAGCCCAGCAATTTGTCGCTACACTGGGTGCCAATCTGTAACGCATCACAGATCATCTGAATACCTATATATGACTATCATACTGTGACATCTCATTTGTGTATTTCTTAAGCAGTGGGACTGAAAGTGGTGATTTGGATTGATGTAACTAAGTTACATAAATATTGAGGGTGAATTAGATTCTACGAAATAGTTCTAGAATTATAATCAGCCTGAAACTGTGACACTATACAATACAACGTGTAATATAATTAACGCAAGACCTCATACACCCCAATTAGAGTATTGAGTTAAAAGCATTATAAAAGACCAAAACAATTTTTTTTAAAGCTTACTATTATTATTAAGCAAATCGTTATGACCCTAGCATTACTTTAGGCATTTAAAATTCAATCTTATTACCTTGCAATAAGATTGAATTTTCTTTGGCTCAATCGGCGGTCAGTATTGCAAAATAAATATTTTTTGAAAAAAATATTAATAGGTAGTTACTAAAATGGATTCAGTAGTCAATTATGAGCTAACTACTTTCAGGACTTGCGTTTATTCTGTTACACCTTGTACAAAGTGAAATACATTTTGTTACATGTAGCTCGACAAAATGTATGGAGCAGCAGATTTTTTTAGTGAATAGATCTCATTCAAATTTTGTATATCGTCTAAGTATAGGTACCATTTAGCATACCTGGTATAATTTTTTGTGATAAGGTACGCGCCACTTTGTATTAACCAGGTGGCAGGGACATTGAAGCGCATTCTGTCACCGTGGATTCAGAAGATGATTCTGGACCCCTCTACGTTGAAATTATTCCTGGTTATTTAAAAAAAAATGCTGTTCCATACATTTTGACCGCATAGGTACTTGTACTATTACGTATTCTGTGGCATAGGGCACTTTTATATGAAACAGTTGATTTATTTTTGTTAACTGTTGAATTTTTTTTACGCTTGTTGAATCATCTACTGAATCTATGGTAACAAGTTGCGCGTTCCTGCCACCCTGTAAAGGGTCTCTTTACAAAGAAGGAAGGATTGATGGCTTGCTCGCTTTATTCGGCTATTTCAGTCAATTGAGCACTACCTAATTACGTAACACTCTACAATAAATATCTTCGTAATAGTGTCTGTCAACGCACCCTGTACCGGTCCAGGTGAAGTTTCCAGTATGAAGCAGTTTATTTATAAAAAAACGAGTGTGCTTTAGACCACACAACTGAAGTAAAACTTCTTTAGCTCCATCCATATGCGTTCGCCTCGCCCGATCACACTTTTCGTAACGCTCTCGTCATGCATTCGCCAGCTTACTCCCCAAGCCAAGCGTGCCTAAAGAAGTTTTACTTCAAAAATCGGGAAAAAGCATGCAATAGTTTTAAGTGAACAACTAAAGAATATCCATTGCATTAATCTACGAGTAGTCACCGAGAAGACGAATTTTCCACATAGGTATACCCTACAATGCTATGTCTGTCGTTACGCAATTAAGTCACAGGTACAGGTTTCCACCAGTGAACCTTTGCGTAATAGCACCAGTATGAATTAACAAAAAATACGTTTAAAAAAACCTGCTTCAATGAAATAATCCTTATAATATCAATCTCTCGATGTAACGAGGTGCATTGACACGACGCAGGTGCGACGCGTGCGCAAGCACCTTGCGTTCACTCATGAGATTCAAATGAGATTGTATTGTTTCGATTCTCGGTGTCTCGGAGTCTCGGAATTTTTATTGAATATTTTATGGAGTAATCGGGAAAATAATCGATTTAATTTAGTCGATTATGTGAGTGTTTAGTTGTAATTTGGTGTTTTGCCTTTTGATGAGATGCCGTCATATTTTGCCTTTTCTTTTTTTTCTATTTCATACTTAGTAGGAAACAAAGAATGAGTTAGAATCTAGTTATCTTCTAGAATTGCAGTACCGTGCCTGTCTACGTACCTACCTACCTAATAGAGAACAGACCTAAGTTCTATCGACTAAAGAAAAAAATATTGTCTAACGGTAGCATTAACCCAATCTCATAAAAAGTCCAAATTATTGATAAAAGAAACGATTTAACAATTCGACAGCCATTAGTAATAGTTTTTATTGAAAGCTTAGTCGATTGAAATCACAACTTCCGGCGTTTTGTCCAACACGCCATTTTAATGCATCTAATGGAAATCAAATGCAAATGGCGGACATATAATAAGCATGGTCCTTTTACCTGTTTTAAGGAAATTATGTTTTGACAATAGATTTCTTTTTGTGTTATTTGAATGCAATTGAAATGGTTTGCTTGATACGGCTAAACTGGAACAGCAAATAGTTTTCAAAAACTAGGTTGATTGAAAAATAGTAAGTGCTTTGGTGTGTCATTTCAGAAATTACTTTGTAATTGTAATTATTGTTTTTTATTGGTTAATAAATACGGAACCAAACAAGATATAAGTAAATAGAAACATCACAAAAACCTCAATAGGTTTGTCCGGATGTTGAAACACTTTTTAGGAATCTTAAGAACTAACGAAGTAGGATCAATATAAAATAAAGTTGTTCCGGGTCTGGCTGTTTGAGTAGGTATGAGTTTTAAATGTTTGTAAGCGCACCCACAATACAGGAGAAAATCCTAGTGCGAGGCAACGATAAAAAAAAAGGAAAATAGAAGTTAATAACAACATACAAAAACATTGTGAATACATTACATTGTTAGTTAGGTAACTAATTGAATGAAATTTACACAGGTACATTTTCAAAGAGAATCAAAGATTTTTGTATTTATTTTTATAATTATTATTTGTTATTTCCGATGGATGTTTTGTTGGAACACCATGAAACAATGAACAGTAATGAATCAATGAATTGTGTTGACTTAAAAAATGGTTCACGCACTTCCTCGTTGGTCTAGTGGCCGCAAGCGGTACTTCTGAGCATGAGGTCCTGGGTTCGATTCCCAGGTTAAACAAAGTGTTATTGGGTTTTTCCATCTGGATTTTCTCAGTAGGAGCCCGGACTCTGGATTTGTGCCCGGTGACATGGGACTTAAAGAGAACTGGCCAAATGTGTGCGATCTATAGGTACAGCTCTGCCTAATCCTTCGGGGATTGCAGGCGTGATGTTATAAATGAAATAAAATAAACTAGGAATTACAGTCACCTCATAATTTCAAAGAATTAGTAGAAGAAAATGTTTGTTGAATTTCACTTAGATATAGTTACCTACTACATATTTTTGCCCTGGATTAATTAACAAGACTTCGTTAGTTACTATGAGGAATATTAATTTGTTTGATTAAATACAAAGTCATAACAACCTGTTTACCATAACCTACATACGCGAAGATTTAATCAACACATCGAAAACATGCAACAAACATTAATTAGCTTAGCATAAATCAACCGTTAACTTCTTTTCTCACAGAAAAAAAGGAATAATGTAAATAACACGTTTTAAAAACGTCCTAATAAGACTATTTAGTAACGGAACTCTGATTTAAAAATCACGACGGTATTCATTTTAAAAAGACCTCCATTTGAATACAAAACTCTTAGGACAAAAGTTCAACTTATTTTAGTCCGCTTACAAAACCCCAATTTAGTCTCGATTACTTTTTTAACCTGTGACATTTTTGCGTTAATTTCTCAGAAATGTTTCTTTTAGTTTCCGGTAGATGTCAATAGTTTAGCATGCATCTGTATAATATACTCGTTTGTTGTTTATTTTTTTGGATCAAAAACAGGATGTTCATTAAGGAATTGAATAGGTAAACGATGTTTCTAAAATCAGTTTGTATTGTAATTTCTGTTGATTGGAGGAAAAAAGAAGTTTACGACTAATTTGAGGGCTGAGTAATTTTATTTATTAGAGGTCACGGCGCAAAATTGTCTATCACATTATCGAGAAATCGATATGAATCCAAAGAATTGACGAAATCCAACAGACCGACTCATGCTGATTACTTGAATAGCAACATCCATCATGGCTGCATGCCTTCTAAATAAAATCAATATTTTAACAAGTCTTTCTAAACAAAGAGTAAAATGTAAGAGTCTTTAAAGGTGTAAACTTTGTACCTAAAGGAACTTGGTACACCGCAGCTTCCTGGTTCACATCCGATGTGTTTCGTGAGATAGGACAGATTTGTTTGTGATTTTTTCTGGTTTATTTGTTTGTTCTGTTATTACATGCAAAGTAAATTGTGGTAATGGTATCACAGGTCCTAGATAATTAATCAACTGCTTAGCTTTTTCTCACATACGTTAGGGTCAGTTACCAGTCTTAGTAAATGCGGCCTTATTAAGGAGGAAGCTCCAGGTTGCACGCGAAATTCAAATTTTCTTTAAGTTTTTTGATATTTGCTCGTCAGTGTCAAGTTGTACATTGAACAAAATATGATTCGCGATCGTAACAAGTATGCATTTATAGAGTTATAATCATTAAAATCACCCTTACAACCCTCGAAGCTCATATTTATAAAGTTCTTATAAATTTCATAAAATATCAATCATTAAGATTATATGAACTTCGAGTTGTATGGCTGATTCTTTTGGGCTTTTTGACTTATATCATACTACATAGTTTCTTTCTACGACATCGTCTACGTGAAATTTCTTGTTTTAACATACAATATGTCCCATGACATAAAAACTCACAAATTTTACCTTTTTATAATATTAGGTACTTATAAATAATTCGTCAATCTCACAGACCGAATGAGCCGCACCTTCCTAAACAACAACATTATTCCTCCCCTATAATTCTTAGCTCACTAAGAAGATTCCAGCGCCCTCGTAAGCCTACTCACACATACTCACCCTGCGAGTGGAAGTCGTGTAGGGCTTCCGACTCGAGTTACCTTCCGACCGGCTCGCGGCCGGACATGCGGCACATCCTATACCGGTCGACTTCGTTTTGTTATCGAATTGTGTGGACTACGCATCGCTTGGTGGGATTTCTGCGGCGAGGGAAGTCGGTGGAATTGTTTGTAGAGGGTTTTAACTTTTGATCGATTTGTTTTGAGTAGGTACTGACTTTAGGAGGGTTAGGTGCGACTGCTCATACGGCATGTAACAAACACTGAATGTGAATTAGTTTTGATTTTGCTGACTAATGAAAGTTTTATGTCCTTTTCGAGGTGTCTAGCTCTTTCTGCCAAACAAAATAGATTTACTTATTTTGTTACCACTTAATTTTTATCATTTCGTTTTTACCTTAGGCTATCACTGTATTTGTGAATGATGGTTCACCTCTTATTGGCAACTGTGTAAGCCCTCAACTATTATCTACTGTTATTTGATATTTTGTATACAGAAGCTGTTAGTGTACCTTTCTTAATAAATAAATAAATACTTGGTAGTTTAATTGAGAAAATTGGCTAAACAGACAGACTAAATGAGACTAAGTAAGGCTAATCTAAGGCAAATAATAAATGACGCCATTGTAATCATCTGTTGGTGATGTAGACACGTTGAAGAAATCATTTGATATTATGTAGACATCTAAGCTCGTTCTTTGTAACTATTTAAAATAATTCCAAGTTCAAAAAAAATATCGGTCGGTTCTGTAACTGTAATACCTTGTCATTTTGTCATTACTTCATAATAATATACCGATATTTTTTTTGAACTTGGAATTATTTTAATTGTGCGCGCACGGTAATACCTACCTGCAGATTAATAATACATTTTGATGATAGCAAATAATATTTGTTCAAATAATTGGTTCTTTAAGTACTCGTACTTGCTTAGTATTCTAAGTGCTTACTGTTTGTTTTATTTTATCTTGTTATAAGTAGTACAAATCATTGAACCTGACTTGGTTTCCGTACGTCCTTTTCGGGTAACCACTGAAAATCAGCGCTGTGCTGTGGGTCCCCCATAGCACAGCATTATGCTGAGTGGAAGCCTTCTTGTCACAGTCATGACGTGCAGCTGTCGACTATTTCTGTTTTGTGCTCGTGATTAGAGATCTCTTTGTTATTTTTACTTTTTTCTTAATTATTAGAGCTAATTATCTTTTTGTATGCACGTGTTTCTGTGACAAATAAATCTATTTTTCTTTCTTCTTTCTATTTTTCTTTGCACTCTGAGACAACTGTCGTGACTCGTAAAGCTAAGTGCAATCCCCCTTCGCAGTTCGCACCTTAACTAAGGAACATAGGGTGTAAGCACCGATCGGCGGCAGATGTGCTCGCATCTGGAATGTCAGTGACCTAGCGTAGCTCAGTAAAATGCTTTCTTTTAAAGCCTCATGATTAATTAATCTTAACAAAGTTATTTTTTATTATTATGATCGAAATTATTAGTCATGTCACTAATCTTAGTAATCTTGCTCATCATTTTACTAAGCGTAGGTAGTAAGGAAAAAATGGCGGAACAAAGGCTTAGCTTCGAGATATTTTTTTAGCAAAAAGCTTTTTTATGTCTTACAATACATTTAAATATAGTTTTACTGTAAGTTCGTAAGCTCAAAGAATTTAATGGACTAAAAGGTAAGTGTGTCTATTTTTTATTCCGCCGTTTATTTGTTGCATCTGGTGAGGTAGAATGTCGGCGTGTCTAGTAACTAAATTACTTTCTTTAAAGCTGGCAACACTACAACAGGACTTTTTAATGGTAATTTATATCGCAGGCTTAAGGTTACCTTCAAGATTAAGATGCTGATAAAATGCTTCCTCTTGCCTTTTAAAAAGGCTGTTTCATAAAATATATCCTGTGTTTGTTGTCTTGTTGTTGTGTCTCATAAATATCGTTTAGTCTTAAATAAAAAAGTAATTATTGAAGTGGGGTAGGTGGACTTGTTCTAAAACTAAGTGGTGATGGTGGCCTGCAATTTAAGAGATTAAGGAGATATAGCGTCCAACCCCTTGTGGACAGATTCATCTTTTTCGAATGAGAAACAGTTGTCACTTATCATTATCAGTTATCAGCAAGCTCCATATAAACTAATAAAAAACCCAGAGATATCGGACAAGGAAGTAGCTTATTGTTGTGGACGACAGATACCTGCGAAATTAAAAGTAAAAAAAAAACGAAACAAAAATTTAATTTGTTTGTGGTGAAATGTTTTCTTAATTTTTGTTTATGGTATTTATCGAGGTTCGGTTCTGCGTTTTTATAATAGATATATCCGAGTTTTTTATCAGAAGGTTAGTGGTAGACGCATCTAGATTATCAATGGGTTAACTAACCTATAGGTTGGTCTAGTAAAATGCTTTCTTTACCTATCTATTTAATTATAGGATCATAATGTTAGCATTATGATGTTGTTGTTAATATTTTCTAAGGTCAAGTGTAGGCTTTTGGCTTTAAACTATCAGGTAAGTAGGTACTTTCATATTCTTCGTTGTTCTAGTTTGATTTTCATTGTATACCTAATTATAAGTAGTGTTTTCTTTTGTTCAATGTTCTTTTCAAACCGATTCATTACCGTCACTTTGTGTTAAATATTATTTGGAAAGGAATATTCTCTCTTTTATTTCATCCTGAAAAATAAAACGTACAAATGAAATGTTTTTTTTTTGAGCAATGAAACTATTGTTTATGTTATTCCACGTTGTTCGCCCTAAAGTTGGTTAATTTACCTCATTGCTTAAAATTCCTACTGCAATATTGTGACAGGTTTTTACTTTTACTATCACCTAAAGGCATTTTAAACTATACAATGATTTATGTCACATGATATTATCTCTGTTTGATGCCATGTGACATGATATTAAACACTGCGGTACTTTTTATTCATGTTATAAAAGTACGCCATTCTGTTAAATGGTCAAGTTAAACAATATTTGTATTAAGTTATTCTATCTGACAGTAGGTAATGTCATCATTATCTGAAAATGTAACTTGGCGTATTCGAATTAAGTATTTATTTTTAAATAATAGAATAGAATACTCTTTATCATGTATCTACACCATACAAATTTCAGATATAAATGTAGAAATTTTACATTGGGTGACAATGGGCGGTCTTACCGCTAAAAGCGGTCTTTTTTAAACAACCTTTGGACGGATTAAAGGGAAAAAGGATAGACAATACTACATACTTCAACAGTCGGTCAAGATGAAGAATATACTACTTAATATTTTTTTCTTAACTAATAGACTACCAACTTAAAAAATAACAATCAATGATTTACCTTGGCCAGAGGCTAAGCAATGCCAGGCCATACAACGTGACAATGCCGCCAGTATTTTGGGTACATTACGAGACGACAACGTTCGCACGGACGTAAATATATTATTTAGAACTCTCGGTGTTGAACCGAGCATTGAGAATCCAACAAAGTGCATCCCAGCACGTCGAAAAAACACTGATGGTTTTTCAATACTCGGCGCACTAACAGTGCGTTTATGATCCATTCAGCGAAATAACATCGCCGCGATATTTTGGCATCGTGGTGGATGAATTTTTCGACGCCATATTTTAGTTTGTTAATTGTCTTTTTTAGGTTAGGAATTAAGGATATTAAGTAGATATGTAAAAAAAAATCTGAATAAATATACGTTTCATTAAAAAACAATCAACACAAGTAGTTAACGTGAAAGACATTCTATTTTGATGTTTTATTAATTTTGTCCTTTATATGCAATCGTCATTTATCATACAAGAAATAATTACCTACTACGTTTCAATATGTACATTGAATTACCAAAAAACAAGGTGTAACCCCCAATTGCGGTTACATACGGCTACCACGACGATATTACGTAAGTTGTGATCGATCGCACCTGGGCGCCCACCTGCCGACAACACGTGCTCTCACCCCGCCCAAATCATCCGTTAAGATCACTTTATTGTTGATCAAGTTTGTAAGTTTAAGGATTTAATGATGATTATTTGATAAAAGATTTTGATATAAAATCGACTTCACTATTGTCTCGGATGGTACCGTACCGGGAGCTTCTGTCCTGCGCTTACAAACACATTCACAGCGTATTTGTACACTTGGTAACCACAAGAAAAGCGCGCGTCGCTTCGTTAGGTAAAATATTGTACAATTTGACTCAAAGGAATCTTCTCTTTTAACTGTTTCTTCGCTTCAAATACATTTTTTTTTCAGTTATTTCATGCACCGCAAAAACTGTTGTTTTTACACATACGGTAAGCGCTAGGTAGGTATATGAACACAATGTCACTTACGACCTATATATGACTTGAAAGTATCATGAACATAAAACTTTATTCCCCACAAATTGCTGCAAGCAATACAAACACAAACAACTTACCAATAAGTTCAAACCTATTACAAAAAAAAAATACAAAAACGACACTTAAGTACATAATACACAGTTCAATTTCACATAAAGATGAAGACATAATTATAACTATTCAATTAAAAGACCTAACATAAGCCGCCTTCGTAACGATCTCGATAAATGTCCTATAATTGAAAGTCGTTAGTTTCAAAATTACTTCAAAGTCAACGGAGTATTAATAAAACAAGGTATAATAATGTATTAAGTACTTTTGAACACAATATGCGCACAGCACAGGCACAGTAGATGTATGTACTTTATTGCTACTCCTGTTATTGCTGTACCTAATTATTGTTGCGGTATGACGAGAGAAAGGGTTTTTTTTTTTTTAACGTTGCCCCACACTAGGAACTTTTCCTGTATCATGGGTGCGTTTACAAACATTTATGCTTACATACACAAACAGCCAGACCCGGAACAACTATCTGCAGGTCATACAAATATTTGTTCCGTGCGGGAATCGGACCCGCGACACGCAGCGCAGCAGTCAAGTCACTGCTCCAACCGTGCCGTTTTTATGGCCGAATAAATTATGTGTTGATAACCTCTATTGGTCATGCTAATTGCCTGGTATTGCTAGGTATTCGTTAAGATTCCTCTTGAGGACATCTGTACAATGTAAATACTGTACGTCCGTACGTCCTTTTCGGGTAACCACTGAAAATCAGCGCTGTGCTGTGGGTCCCCCATAGCACAGCATCATGCTGAGTGGAAGCCTTCTTGTCACAGTCATGACGTGCAGCTGTCGACTATTTCTGTTTTGTGCTCGTGATTAGAGATCTCTTTGTTGTTATTTTAACTTTTTTCTTAATATTAGAGCTAATTATCTTTTTGTATGCACGTGTTTCTGTGACAAATAAATCTATTTTTCTTTTTCTTTCTTTCTTTCTTTACAATGTAATGTAAATAGTACCCCTTTTTTAAGTGAAATCTTCTTTAGGCGCGTTGAGCACTTTTTGGGTGAACAAAAAGCGTTGAACTCGCGTCATCGTAACCTCACGCTTTAGATTATTATTGTCGAATTAGTTTTGGTTTTTAAAGAAGTGTTTATAATCAAGGATTAAAGTTTAAATTGGCCATAACACTTCTTTACAAACCAAAAACAATTCAAAAATAACAATCTAATAACTCGACGATACAATTCACAAGTTACTTAGTTTTCACTTCTATTGGCAGTCTCCAAAGACTGGTCCGCATGTTCTTTTTTTTTTCTCTGCTTATAATGGCATTAATAGGGAATCTCTGTTACTCTCTCTCTAAATAGTATCAAACAACAGACCAGCGGGGTAACTGCGTGGGCAATGGCTTTCTATTGCCCACGCAGTTACCCCGATGGTCTGTGAACACAATGAATGTTGCTGAACTGTCAAAATGAAAGCATTTTGACAGTTCAGCAACATTCATTGCGTTATTCACGTTGTTGAGCAGACAAATTAGTCGAACATATGAAGCAATGGATTAGCAATATCCTTCAAAATGATGTAGATTGTGATACGCAATTAGAGTGCAGATTCTTGAAGAGTTAGTTAACGCATATCCGCTAACTGAACTGCATCCTCACAAACTCAGTCTTTACTTCGGCACTACGCTCGTTCATTTAATAATCAATATAGTAGTTAGCTAAAGTTTAGTTTAGTTTTTAGTCAATGAAGCGCCGTTTACTCTCGCAATCCGTATCCTCAACAGTATAGCAGAGGGTATAGATATATTTTGTTGTACTCTGGGTGGGTTCACAGTGAGAGCTCTATTTGAAATAAGTTATGGTCCTACTGGGAGATAGATATATATATATAATATGGTGTTTGTAGTACCTAGCAATAAGGACAATCTTAGGATTAAGAATTTTATGTTTGTAACTGTAGTTGGTAAGTTGTCTACATTATCGCATTAGGTGCCAAACCTGTAAAGATAATTGTATGGTGGGAAATAAATAATAATAGTAAATAAATTTCTTCCTTACTTACCTACTACTGTTTTCGGCAAGGAATTCATACAAGCCACACATTGTCTTACCCATACTCCAAATAACCACACTTCCTAGGGTCTAAACCGCCGTAACGTACTTAAGGCATGTCGTAGCCAGTGACGTCATGACGCTAACGTCTTGCATGCATGACGCGCAAATTGACGCGCCCTCAAAGGAACGCGACAATGAAAAGAAAGGCTGTTACAGTTTTTATTTCTAACGGTTAATACAATATGTGTTTTGAGAACCGGGAGTAACTGAATTTATGGGTAACATGGTTTTTTGTTGGAATAATTGAAAGCCAGTTGATAGTGTCATTTTGGAAATCGACGACTCACAAAACAGTAGTTCAAAGACATATTTTATTTTATTCAAGGAGGCGGCATTAGTTTAAACTTATAAATTCAAGCAGAGAACGCATCTGTGCTAAATTTTTAGGCCAAGATTTAGTACCGAGTACCTACAGTGGCGGGTAGAGATAGTGCCAAGAACCCAAGACGGAGTTGGAGAGCATTGTCTCTGCTGTCTTGGCACTGACAGAAATAAACTGCGTGCAAAATAAGTCTGCGCGCGGCCGAAATCGGAAATAATCGTATGCCGCCATCTCGACGTTTATATCAGGTGTGAAGAGAGTGCGCTGTGTTCCGTGTTTTCCAAAGTAAATAATCGCCATCATTATGCCGGAAGTAATTAGGTGCTGGCAGAGATATAGGTTACTCTTGAAGGTCAAACACGGGCGCAGACTTATTTTGCGCGGACTTTAGTCTACATTTCAATGATGCGGTGATGACGTATGTGATGTGATGTGCTCTAAGAAATGTAGCCAATTAAACGATTATTTCTTAGTGGCAAAATAATTTAGTTATGATTAATACAAATAATAATTTTGTTTATTGTACAATTTTATCAACTCTTTCTTGTGTTTATTTATTTAGTTGAAAACTAGCTGTTGCTCGCGACTTCGTCTGCGATCCAGGATGAAAAGTAGCTCATGTGCCAAATTTCATCCAAATTCGTTCAGTCGTTTTAGCGCGAAAGCGTAACAAACAAACAAACCTATATTATTAGTCATTTATATTATTAGTAAGGATTACGATGAACCACAATCATACAGTAAATTAGCTGCAGTCTTATTGTTACAATGTTCAATGAAGATAATGGCCTTTTATAATAAAAAAAAACATTGCCTTCAGTTCGACTCGAGCGCAGAAACAATGGGTGGGGTCGCCGAAGAAAAGGTTGCGCCTGCGCAACGGGGTGCTAGCACCTGTTTTTGCGGTGTCTAAGAACTATAGATTTTTCTTCTTATCGACTATGTTTTTTAACTATTCTCGTTTGTGTAAAAAGTGCAGTAATTAATACCTAGGTAAGTATTTGTCTAGTTTATTAATTTCGGCCCATTTATTTATTTATGGATACTTAGACACGTGGGCGAAGCAAAATGAATATGTAAGAATCTTGGCAGGTCTCATTCTGCAGATCTTGCTTTAAAAACCCAAGGGAAAATCTTGAGATTATGTAATTTATATATAATTCATGTGTGGCACAACACAACGTAGGATATGTACCATTATAAGTTTTATTTAAAGAACTCTGTTTTTTTCCTGCAATTTTCATTTGATTGACCAGGGTGTATTTTTTATCATTATATAGAATATTATATTCACTTGTATCAATAGTACTTTCTTATCACAATACGTGACCTATGCTTTAACAGATAAATTTCAAATCAATGTAACAGTCACTCACAGATAGATCATACGAAATCCTTATCAGATAACTAATTTGTCATCACGGTATACGGCATGTACCTACCTAGAGTGTATTGTATTGCATCACCATACAGGAGTGCCTAATACAGTATTTTTATCTCCCGAAGCGACGCGCGCTTTACTTGTGGTAACCAAGTGTACCAACACGCTGTGAATGTGTGTGTGAAGACGAGTAGCGTCAGCACATAACAAACACACCGACACACCCACGCACACACACACACACACTTCCGACGTCGCCATTGTCTTGGACTATACCGAGAGCTCCTGCGCTTACACACACATTCACAGCGTGGTTGTAAGACTTGGTAACCACAAGTAAAGCACGCGTCGCTTCGTGAGACGTATAAAAATACTATACTTAATACATAACATAGTACACACACATTTCAGCAGTAAGATTTTGTTTAAATAAACATTTATTTCAATTAGACCCGTGGACGAACAAAAAAAAGTCGGGCAGATTCTCGCTAACAAAAAACTGTATCTCAAGTCGACCAGCTCGCTGTACGTCCTACAGTACAGGCCGCTGTACGCACACATTCACACACTAGTCGGCCGACGCCGACGCGCGACCGTCGGCCATTACGCGCGCAAACGGCAACACTCACATGACGCATAATTTTGTCTTAGCGGAGTTCCGTCCGACTTTTATTGTTCGTCCAAGATTAGACAATATTCTTGCCTAGGCATTTTTGAAAATTTAAAACAGGAACAATACATTTAATGTTTGAATACGTTTAGTCCCTTATCATAGGAGGCTCCGGGTTGCTGTTGAGAAATTCTTAACAGAAGAAATCCAAAATTCGAGATCAATCCCAGAACACACATAAAATGGCAATCGACCGCAATGCCAGTTTGTCAGTTCAGCCACGTTCATTGTGTTATGTACGTCGTTGAGCAGATGATTTTTTTAAACTTATGAAGCAGTGTATTGGGGGGCTGACAACAGCTTAAGCGCGGTCACTGTCGGACTGCATAGAAAAGAAAGAGAAGCGTGATGACACAAAGCTGGTAATTCGACACACTCTCTTTTAAAAAACATATTGAAAGCCTAGTTCAAGACTGCGCAAACTTATATATATGTTTTAAAAAAATAAACATTAGCAGATTCAAAATTAATCACACAAGTTTATTTGGCCCTATGTTAATCTATAATTCAATACTGTATCACTTCTTGGGGTGACGCACCAAAAACTAATTTGCTTCCTCTTGAAAGAGCTCAGAGAGCAATTTTAAAGGTAGCAAACTTCCTTCCCTTCTTTTTTCCCACAGATCTCCATAAATCCTGCAATGTACTAACCGTTCGCCAGCTTTTCATTATGCACTTAGTATTAAAACAGCACACCATGCTTGCCTACAATGCCGACAACACTAATAACAAGAGACGCAATGATCTAGTATGTATGTCTAATGCAACCTCAAAACATGTCTTTGTAGAAAGATTTTTAACATTCTTAGGCCCATTCTTGTACAATAGATTAAATAGTAAAACTAAGTATCTCTAAACTAAATTACTATAACTTTAAAAAAAATATAATTAAATATTTACTAACCATTGACTATGCACAGACAGAAGACCTACTTATTGTCTGCAAATAGAACTAATAATAGGTATGCTATTTTACTTTTAATTATTTAAGTTTTAAGTTGTACTCATTGTTAATTTATTTTATTAAGTATTTATGCACTTTTTAGCCTGAAGCACAGGTTCAACCTAGTTCAGGCAAATTAGCAACTGTGCGCTATTTTAATTGTTAAGATATTCATTGTATAAATGTATCCCTTTTTAAAAATAAACGTTTTATTATTTATTATTAATTTATTGCAAATATGAAGCAATTCTCTATTTACAAAAAATCTATGTGACTTTTTCTATCGTACCAAATTAGTTGTATTATGTTTTCAACATATAACAAGCATAATTATATCCTGAAGAATATCATATATTTTTCTGATTTTATTTACTGCAGTGGATCATATACTTTTAGGTATTATAAAACTTGCGTTTAGGTCATGTAGTCCCCTTTAAGGATATCCTTCAAAACCGTCGGATTGTGATTAAAAGTACATATATAACACAATTGAGGTGCTGGTCCTACCCCGCTATGCAGTCGGCAACAAAAATATCCAATTTTCAAGTAATCGAGGCCAAGAGTCAGGCCTAGTCTTGGATCTTGATATAAAACGGGTAAAAAATAAATAACGGATCAACACATGCGCGGTCGGTTAAGAGGAAACTGGTGGGGTGACAAACATTTTACTTTTAATTGATTTTTTGTTTAAGTTCCTATCATTTACTCTTTGTCTTTAGAGAAGTCCTGCTTATGCCTACGAAATTGGGATTGTCAAAATATCAACCGAAAAATACTGAAATTCAATTGCTCTTTGGTTCTCTTGCTAGCTCACTGCATCTGGGAGAGGACTATCTGAGAAAAAGATGGTGGGATTATGATGATTTATCTGTACGGTCAAATGGGGTTACTTTGATACTACGGGGTTACTTTGATAACAACTTTAGGCTTATGAAAAACTTAATTTTATAATATCTACAACACCAGTTAAAAAATAAACTATCAGTACTTGGCACTACTGATAGTTTCTTTGTATTATAGCGTTGTAGTTATTATAAAATTAAGTTTTTCATAAGCCTAAAGTTGTTATCAAAGTAACCCCGTAGTATCAAAGTAACCCCATTTGACGGTACCTAATTTGTGTGACCAACACTGCAGTTTTAGTAAAAAATATAATTTAACATCTTTTCTGTTTTCAGGTTCAACATCAAGGCCCGCTTGCCACAAATCATTTATTTATTTATTTATTGAGCAAGACACACCAACGACATTTACAAGGATATAACAATAGATAATCATGAGTCTTCAATACTGTGTAAATACATCAATTTAGGCATGCACACACATTTTATGCATTTAGCGCTGAACGTGTTTGAAATGCAGCAGTGGCGGCCCAGTGGTAACGGCTGCGACTTACGAGTAGTACGTAAATCGTAGGGTTGAACCCAGACAGGCGCTTTACTTGTACGTGTAAATTATTTCATCACCACTGCTCTCAACGGTGAAGGAAAACACCGTAAGGAAAGGCATGTTCTAGAACCAAAAATTTGAAGACATGTGACATCTACCAACCCGCACTGGGTCCGCGCGGTAGATTGCGGCCCACTCCCTCACACAGAGAGGAGGCCTGTGTCCCAGCAGTGGGAACATTATAGGCTGATTATGTGTTTAAAATATCGTTCCATTTCAGTCAATCGTTTAAACACAGAACAATGTTTTAAATAGATTTAGCGTTATACGCATTTGTTAATTGTGATTAGTCAATGGTGCAAGCGGGATTTTTCTGAACGAACTCCACCAAAAGGTTGCGAGTTCCTGGCGAGGGTGTAGGCACCTGCGCGTGGGCACGTGCCAACTGTCCCGTGTCGCTCCCCCCGCGCCCCCGCACCGCGCCCCGCGCCACCCCTCGCTGCTTCCGCTGCATCCGGCCACAGCCTTCGACTTGTTGTTATTCTACTTTTTAATGGTATTGGAACTTTTTGAGTTTTATTAAAGTAGTAATGGTGATTCATCATCTTTGGTGCTTTTAAAGGCTTCTTCAAACAGGCGCGACACGCGGTCGACACAAAGGCACCGCCATCGCCATGCCAACGTGCGACGAGCGGTGCTTTTGTGTCGCATCGCGTGTCGCGCCTATTTGCAGGAGCCTTTATGCAATTAGTTTGGTATTTTAGCTTCGTAAGTAACATTGATTGACTTAGATATCTGAACTTATGTTTCACCGTATCCCAAGATTCCCAAGTCCCAGCCTAGTGACAATTTTTCTACATCGTTCACTATTTATAGGTAATTTAAACAGGGATGATGTAATCAATATTTTGATTTAAAAGAGCGTCCATTGACTTTCTTGCCCATTCTTCTGCATAGGCACCTACTACGATTTGGAATGGGCAACTAGCTTCATCTTTCTGACTGACCGACTCCTTGACAGTTCAAAAGTTCCCGCAAATGGTTTAATTGAAATAAATGCTTTGAGTTTGAGTTTTTCCTTCTAAGAACGAACTCAATCGGTATCAATCATGCCATATTATGTTGCAGTTATGAAAGTTATACAAACCAAAAGAGTGACCGGTCCACGTCTGCATGGGGCAGTTTGCTATAGAAAACTGGCAAATCGCAAAATATATAATATGTCTTTCTTAAAACCAAAACAGAGGAGCAGGAAACCAAGTACCTAACCATGTTTATTCTCTATGTAAGTATAGAAATAGTTTTTAAACTAGACCTGAATAATTCAGCTTGTTGTTCTAAATGACGAGAGCTTACCTACTCCTGTACGTCCTTCGAGCACGGGAAACTTTATTCAGTAAAACATTCTTATAATTTCTATTTTATGGATATTTCAAATCATTACTCATACCACTGTATAACTGCATACAATATTATGCGATGAGCCATAATCTACAACCTTCTAGAAATAAAAGTAGTGACCAAAGCTAAAATAATTTAATTTCAGCCATAACCAGGAGCTCTGCAGCCGACACCTTCAAGGCGCCCAATGCTCTCAACCGTTACACCGCCGACTTAAATACTATCGGCAAATCCGTTGGGCAACGGTCAAAATGACCCAACAAAAAAACGGTATCAACCACCTTGCTAAACACAAAGCAAATCATTAAAAAGAGACCACTCCATTGTCTAGCAGACAACGGACCAACTTTCCCATATCCAACTAAAGGACTAAGGATCCTTTGTCCTTGCTACAGTTTTGCAAAGAAACTAGAGCGTTCTCACGCAATGCAAAAATTTCGCCGATAGACAAACGTCCGAAAATAGGAACTGAATGGACGACGAACAATAAAATAGATTCGCGTAAGGGATTACAAATAATGCCTTGTAAGAAAGGGGTGGTTTTCTAAAGAAGGGTCAGTGAGGTCACTCGAGGCGTGGGGCTGACCCTATAACTCACGGTGCAGCGATTTCGGGGTGTTTAAACTGGCGTAAAGGGTTGTTGTGACCTCTGAGACCTTTTGTATTGTGTGTGCGGGTCAGCACGGGTTGGCTACCTGGACCGGACGAGCCGGGTTGACCCTGCCCAAGAAAGGACGATTAAAACGAGCCGGTGGTGTAACGGCAATTTGGAAAATCGCGATAACCTTTCTCTTTTATAAAGCATTTAGTGGATAGTTTTGTGCAGCTATTTGTAACGTTTTATGAGATACTAGTTCAGGTATGGCAGTTCACAATTTTATGCTGCACTTAAATTCTATTGAACTGTTTTGTCGGTTTCCATCGGATCAATGGAGTAATGTAGTCGGTATTCAATCGTTATGTTATTGCAGCTATAAATATCAATAAATTGTAACCTTTCTTTTAACTAACCTACTTTACTGCTTGTGAGACCTTGTCAAGACTGTTTTAATTATTTCAAAATTGGAGTCTTCCTGTAGATTTTAGCTTTAATGTCCGTTCCACACATTTCTAGAAAACCAACCCTTTCGAACAATCTTGTCTTAACGAATACTCGATACCGGCTACTGTTACATATGTCTGACGTATAACGGTCATAATTCAACAATAATAAGCAATACCGACCATTCTATTATGTTCGCATTATATTAAAATCACATAAACATTTGCCAACGGCGAATCCGTAGGGCGTTGATGGACAATGCAAAAAATAGAGCATAGAAAACTATTTCCCATAAAAATCGTAGCGCGAAAAGGGTTTGGTCGGACAGCCGTCTTTGTTATGGCCAGTGAGAAATTTTGCGTTTGCTGAATGGGCTACAGTTAGAAATGGGTCAGTTAGACCGGCAGGTAGTTGTAGGATAGTGTTGTATTGTTCTCGCGCATCGCAGGGTTATGCAAATTGGTTGGTCACGAACAAAGGAGCGATCTTTGTGAGATGGGAAGATGGACGGTGTGGGCTGTTGATCACTTGAGTCTTGAGATATCGGGTGTTGCTGTGATGACGCTCGTGCAGATTAGATGTCGTGATCAGAAAGGGTGAAATTTGGCAGTTATTTTGTCTGTGCAACGGTCATTTTTCAATACAGTATTGTGTAAATATTTTTAACGCGCGATTCAAAGAGATGTCACCACCAAATGACGGGGTCCGCTAGGGCCGATGCCTACCAGAGTTGCGGGAAAGTTCGATAGGGTTATCGTGGCCCCTGGCACAGGCAACTGAAGGAACACGGGTGGGTTTTAGTCAGTAAGAGTTTGACACCCCCTCCCGCTCCACCCAGAGCGGGAGAAGTTATATGATAATTTCAAAGACTAAAAAAAAATAAAAAAAGGTTTTACATCCAGCTTATCTTAGGTCTATTAACGACATTGATTCGGCTACAACCTCTTAGATTTATAATTTATTTAAGTACGGGTATTATCTGGCTGGATTCTAATATCTACGTAGATTCCAATTGGAAATTGATTCCAGGTCGATTAATGTAAAAAACTCTTAACTATCGTTTGGTACCTAGTTATGTGAAGTTTATCTAGGAAGTTAACAACGTAATGCCGATGCGGATGAATTTGTTAACGCTATATAAGTATAGTTTGTAAATAGTTTTAGTTGAGTCAGGATATAATTTTGTTATTTTTATTAATTATTTAGGTAAGTATTAGTTGTTATTTACGTATAGCTACTTATATATATATTTTTTTTAAATTTTGAATAAAGGATCTTGTTAAAAATCTTGGAAGATAAGAAATAAAAGTACAAAAGTCTAAGCAAGTATGACTACAATCTTTGAGGAGTGGCTAGAGAGGCGTCACGGCGTCCTCACCTACCGCCTGACGCAGGTCATCACCGGACACGGATGTTTCGGGAGGTTCCTGCACATCATCAGGCGGGAGGAAACGCCCGGGTGTCACCACTGCGATGATCGCCCTGAGGACACGGTGGAGCATACGGTGGGGGCCTGCCCTGCATTGGCGGAGCACCGCCGTGTCGTAGAGGCGATCGGCAGCGGCGGCGACCTCTCACGCCCGGCCCTGGTTCAAGTCATGGTCCGGGGCGAGGGGGAGTGGGAGGCAGTCGCCTCCTTCTGCGAAGCAGTCATGCTAGCGAAGGAGGTGGCGGGACGGGAGAGGGAAAGAGTCTCCCGTCCAAGCCGCCGCGGTGGACGCTCCGGGCGTCGGGAGCCGCGTGACGACTCCCGGCCACCGTAGGCGTGGGCCTGCGGGCGGTGAGTAATGGGTAGCTCACCGTCCGATCAGGACCAGGCCCGTGCTGGACGGCGCGTACGTGTTCCACGCGCGCCTCAAAGAGATGTCAGCATCGAAGAGGGGGCCCACTAGGGCCCAAGCCTGCCGGGAAAGCGGGATCATCCGAAAGGGGTACCGCTGACCCGGAACATAAAGGGCCAAGGAAGGAACACGGGTGTGTTTTAGTCAGTAAGAGTCTGACACTCCCTTCCGCTCCACCCAGAGCGGGAGGAGTCATTTGATGATTTCCCATCCTTAAAAAAAAAAAAAGGTATGACTACAAGAACAATTTTTTTTCTGTCTACCTATATTGTCCCACTGTTGGGCAAAAATCTCCCCATTATTTTTCCTCTTTTCTTTGCGGTGTACCTACCTTCTCCATCCATTCGGTTAGGAGCGAGTCCAAATCGTCACACCAGCGTTTCTTAGGCCTGCCTCGGTGACCGTTACCGTCTTCAGGCACCCGCTGTATGCCGATTCTGATTCTGATTCATTTGCTGACTTTCGGAGAGAAGTAACATAGAAAGTAACAAACGAAAGAAGTAGCATAATAATATCTGTTAATGCCTACTTATCCAAGTAGGTACATGAGGTCACACCAAAGCTAGTCTAAAGTTCAATGTCAATGTCAACTGTCTGCGTACTACACTGACAACTGCGAGCACGTAGGAACGTTTAGAGGTCAGTCAGCATCTCGTCGCTGACTCACAGTTCTTGTGAACGAGATGAATGCCCGCGAATGTCATTACTAAGTACCTAGTAATGACATTCGCTGGCATTCATCTAGTTACCTAGGTACATATATTGCTAACTTCTGGTAATGCACTAAGTACTCGTGTGAATGTTATTGGAGGCTGTGTTTTTGTTCGTTCGAACGGGAATGGCCCGAATTATGTCAAGTTTCTCACTCCACCAATGTACTAGGAAATCGTCCTTTCAATTTATGTCATATGATAATGGTTCTTATACTCTGACTTACGAGTTGTAGGTCGTAGGTTCGAACCCAGACAGGCGCTTTACTTTGTGTAAATTATTTCATCACCACTGCTCTCAAAACGGTGAAGGAAAACATCGTGAGAAAACTAAATGTCCTAGAACAAAAAATGCGACGACATGTGACATCTACCAACCCGCACTGGGCCCACGTGGTGGATTACGGCCCACTCCCTCTCACAGAGAGGCGGGCTGTGTCCCAGCAGTGGGAAAATTATAGGCTAATGATGATGATGATAATGGTTTTTTATTTAATATTGCTTAACATAACATTTTTGTTTCAGGTTTCTTATTCTATTCTCATCATCATCATTGGCGGCATTGTTCCCCCCACTGCTGAGGATAGGCCTCCCTTCTTTTGTGCCATACTTCATGGTCTGTTTGAGTCTCATCCAGGTCTTTCCTGAGATCTTCTGTAGGTCATACACCCATCGACAGGCTGTCGTATAGAAAATGACACATTTTCAATCACTGTTTTGCCTTGCCCCCGATATCATATAGCTGTCGGAAGAATGGAGGTCGTCTTTTTGATTTCAAGTGGCAAAATTGTCGGGGTTTGGATGTGCCAACAGCCTTTAGAGGACTCCTTTTGATAACATTGATTGATCTTCGATACGGCACGGAAGCTTATCGATCGGTTGTGTATAGTTAGAACAAGTCTACCAACACTCCTTCTACCGTTTCCTGGCAACCATTTCGTTAGGGAGACACCTGGAGCAGAGACTCCACCTATCATCATCACGTCTAGTCAGGTGTCCGTTTGGCCAAGTGTCCTATTGTAATACGTACATAATTTCGTCACACGTTTTCGTCTGACGTCATTTCAATGTATGGGTTTCGTCAATACGAATGATGTCACAGATGGCGCTGCTATGGACACTTACGTAGACAGTTAGATGACGTAGGTAAGTAAAGAAGTGTTAAATCATGCAATCATAACATCTAGAGACGCGTTTTTCATAGTTGTGAAAAGTAAGAAACGATCTTTTGCACGGGATAAGCACGCAATCTGTCAAATTAAGTTGAAATAGTTAGATACTCCAATTGTTTTAAAACGTTGAATCGAAAAATGGTTTAGGTAGTGTTTGACAAGTGATTAACTTAATTAAAGACATACCTATATCTATTGTTTATCATCACTACCGGTTTTTGTTTTTTTTTTGGGTTTTTCTATTAGAATTGCTCAGTAGCAGCACGGAGCCTGGGTTTGTGCCTGGTTGATGTAGTGTATGGTGGGTGTACTTAACAGGTAAGTACTCTCTCCTCTGCCTTACCCCTCGAGGAATACAACAGGCTGCGATCATCAAATAGCACTAGATTAAGAATTAGGAACAAAAACACATCGCTCGAGTGGACTCAATTGCCTAAAGCTGGATTATAAACTTTAACACTCAAACATAAAGTTTATTATCGTTTGCAATATATTTACTACTTCTATTGAAAGCAAACGTACCTATTTTTAAAATAAGAACCAAAATATTTATGGAAATTAAAACATAATTTCTAAGCAATAAGGTTGAAAAACTTAGTTGCAAAATAAGACCACAACATTATTTGTGGTTTTATTTTTCCGGCCGTTTTTGATGCGCTCATCGGAAATCTAGTACCTACTACTATAATTATTATTGTTGATCGAAGAATACTGGCTTTATATTACGTTGTGTTATTTCTTGATTACCCTTGCCTTCTTAAACTCAGACATATTCCTAAATAATGATTATCAATTTAACAGAAGTTACATTTGGTAAGTTGAGACATTAAAGTACTTAGACGGCTTGTCAGCCCGCATAAGTAACACACCGGAGCAGTCACACTCAACGAGCGAGACGGTTCTTAATGATGCGTGGATCAAGGTTACCTGATGTCTTATTTATTTGCTGATAATACGGATTAAGGCGACTACATGACCTAAATGCAAGTTTTATAATGCCTTAAAGAATATGATCTACTGCAGTAAACAAAATCAGAAAAATATATGATGTTCTTCAGGATATATGCTAGTTAGATAGTGTGTTGAAAACATAATACAACTAATTTGGTACGATAGAAAAAAGTCACGAAGATACCTCTTAAAACTTCTTTTGACGATTAAAAACCATACTAATATACTTACATTCAATCATTCTGTTTCTTTTTTAAGATTGTTCTTTAGGCAACATATTAACGTGATAGTGTTTTAATTTTTTTGTCCAATCAATAGATTTTTTGTTAATAGAGAATTGCTTTATATTTTGCAATAAATTTCCAGCTTTGTGTCATCGCGCGTCTCTTTCTTTTCTATGCAGTCCGACGACGGTGACCGCACTTTAGCTGTTGTAAGCCCCTTAAAAACTATTAATTTCTCTAACTGTATCGATATCCTTTAAAATCATGAAGAATTCTGTAAGGAAGTTTATGATTATCGATAAGTATCTTTTATTTATTTACTTTAAGGTTCACCCACAGCACATACATATATACAGATAGTAATTCAGACGGTAATATTCTAATATATATGCCAATTACAGGTAAACACAACATTGACAACAACGACGCCAGATTACCGCTTACTCACTAACTTAAGTCTAGGTGTACAATTGATTAAGTAAGTATTAAAAAGAAAAACAAATTAAAAATAAAAACAGAGTAAATAAGATTGGATTTGAACCGTTTATCAGTAATTACGACTACGTTTCATTGGTGTGTAGGGATAGGGAGGCCAAGACTCTTGATTTGAACTTCACCTTAGGGTCATTAATTCATTATACACATCTGCTTCGGGTACGGACTTATTAAATGAATTAAGATTTTCACACATCTCAAAAACTCAAAGCATTTATTTCAAATAAACCAATTACAGGCACTTTTGAATTGTCAAGGGGTCAGTCAGTCAGAAAGATGAAGCTAGTTGCCCATTCCAAAGCGTAGTAGGTACCTATGGAGAAGAACGGGCAAGAAACTCCATGGACACTCTTTTAAATCAAAATATTCTTACAATAGAGTGGTTACATCATTCATGTTGTAATTATACACGTGAGAACGATGTAGAAAGACGTTCACGTTAAAAGCGTCCGTAATAAAAAGATAAAAACGATTATGGAATTAAAATAAGCCGTGGCAGCTAAGAGATGACCAGTGCCTACTGACGGCGCCCGTTCACGAACATGACGTATGGATCAGCACCATTCAGCTCAACCATTTTGAAGGGAACTCAATGATCCAATACACACGCCACCACCAGCGACACATTTGAGTGAGCATGACATCTTAATGAGTGGTGAGTTGAGACCTATGTTTGTAGAGGTAGTAGGGCGCTGTAATATTGTGGTTATAGGTATCTTGGGGAGTTTTCAAATTATGATGAGTGATAATGTTAAGATTAAGGCAAGCATGAAGAGAACATGACTTTAGGTACTTATCTCAAATCGTATCATTGGTTTAGGAGTGTAGGCTTTAATTACCCACCCACAAAAAAAAAAAAAAAGGCTTTAATTTTATTAGTTACTTCTACTTACTAGCTACTGTCCGCCACTTCGTCCTTGTAAAATTAATTTCTTGTCCCCCCGACCCCACCCCGTCGCATCGCATCGCCTGCCCTTGCTACTATTACTTCGTTTTCGCTTAGCGTTCTTTCTGACTTATTTCCTTTTTGCTCGGCTCCTAAGGGTCCTAGCGTGATGTCGAATAGCTTATAGCCTTCCTCAAGAATTGGGCTATCAAATGTAAAAATATTTTTTCGAACCTGACGGGTAGTTCCAGAGATAATCGCGTTCAAACAAACAAACAAACTCTTCAGTTTTATTATTAGAAGATAGATAGGAATTACTTTTAATCGTATTTATTCACGCGTATAAAAAAAAATTAAAAAAGTCAAAGGGCATCAAAAATTCGTCGGCATCGCTGTCAACAGGATAAGTACCCAATAGCCTGCCAGCATTGCCACGTTGTATGGCGATGCTGATTCTTTGGCCAAGAAATAGGCCAGACCTCTGGTCACTTGATGAGTCGACCAACCGCTTGGCGATGTCTCGAAAAAGTAAGTTTTTTTTTTGATGGTGAGATATCATCAAATAACTTCTCCCGCTCTAGGCGGAGCGGGAGGGCGTGTCAGACGGACAGACTCTTACTGACTAAAACCCACCCGTGTTCCTTCAGTTGATCGGACCCCATGGCCCTAGTGTTTCAACCCCAAATAGATTTGGATACAAAAATCTCTGAAATACCTCTGTCAATCCTATCCTACCCTCAATTTTGACATGATTGGATTTTCCGCTAAACGCCATATGATCACGCCTATATTCCTCGACAGAGAAGCAAATTTTTTTTTGTTATTATATGCGTAGAACATCCACATATCGCCAGTAACGCTAAGATCCATGCATGTGTTTTGGTAATTTGCCAGTAACTAGGCAGAGTTACAGAATCAGAGTTGTTTCTGAGAAAAATCCGATAATAAAACTTTAAAGTACCCGACTCAGGAATCGAACCCCAGACAATAGACATACAAAGCGGTCAACGAGCGACTCCTCTACACTCCGTGTCAAGTTGATAGTGTCAATTATACTGCTTTCATTTGCTCTAAAAAACCGTTAAAACAAGAAAACGTTACAGAAATCAATAGTCAGACAGTTGTCTTCACTAAATCCACATCTGCTGAGCTCACTGAGGCGTACTGATAAAACGACATGTTTTCACGATAAGTGCATGTTTTAAACATACTGAACTCATTTTATTTACCACTGAAACAAAGGAAAAAGTATCTTACGCGGTGGGAGATAAGGTTTAGCTGGACAGTAAAGGTAAACCTGCAAAGATATCATTACGAAGTGAGTGTACAATTACATATGCTGTGAGCACATCCCAAAGTTAATCTTACACCGATATTTTACTCTGTAACTCCTATTCTCTTAGTTTTAAGGTTCAAAATGGTTTGTTTTCGATTTTCAGAAAGGTAAATAGATTAGCTATTGAGGTCAACGATTCGCACCTTTGAAGCTCATTTCGTTATCAGTAAGTACAAGAAAATGGGGAGAAAAACGAGTGTTTCACTAAATGTGGGGGCAATTTATACAGAATTTGAGAGAATTCCTTTTAAATGCCCTTATTAGGACCATGTAGGTTCAAGCGATAAGCAAGCATATTAATTGGTTACCCCTTTTTCAAGGTAATTTAATGCGTGAGGAATAACCCAATTAAAAAGGCGGTTTGTCCAAATTAAAAGTACAGGTGCGTGGTACCTAATAACAAACATTTCGCGTTGTGTTCCACGCGCGCCTCAAAGAGATGTCAGCAGCTCAGCACCAATGACGGGGTTTGCTAGGACGGATGCCTGCTAGGGTTGCGGAAAAGTCCGAGAGGGATACCGTGGCCCCTGGCACAGGTAACTGAAGGAACACGGGTGGGTTTTAGTCAGTAAGAGTCTGACACGCCCTCCTGCTCTGCCCAGAGCCGGAGAAGTTATTTGATGATTTCCCAACTTCAAAAAAAAAAAAAAAAAGGTGCGTGGTACCTAATAACAAACATTTTCCTAATGTCCACTAGGACTGGGCTTTCTATACAGGGTTAAATAAAATTAGCTAGCGAAACTCCGAAAACGTGATGGTTATCGATATTTAAACACAAAAAAAATAAAAAGATATGGTGTTTTTTAGGGGTCAACGACCGCTGGTAGTATTGTTACATGAAGTATGAGTTGAAAACGTATGTTTTATCGTGTTTAGATATACATATATCGATATCAATCACGTCTGTGAAGTTTACACAAAAAATAAAGTCTTTTAAATCATCAATACAACCCTCTAAGTTCACATAAATCCTATTGAATGACAATTTCATAAATTACCAGTCAATAGGATTATATGAACTTAGAGGGATGTAATGATGACTTAAATAATTATAATTCTGTAAATAAATACTGGTTACGGTCGCGAATCATATTTAGTTCAATATACAACCGGACACTGACCTGCAAATTGCAAAAAACGTAAAAAAAATTGAAATTCGCGAGCAACCCGGCGGCTCTTTCTCCTTAATTTAGACAAGTTAGCAAGCTCATCTTTGCGCTCTCATGAGAAGTCCCGCCATAAAATTACAATTAATAATTCCGAACAAAACCCCATTTTGCTAACATCCGGCTATTAAGATCATAACACATACCATCTAACCCTTACAAGACAACCCTTCCAGCGTCCATCTTAAACAAAAATGACCCTGTTTGATCTTCTCACTGTTAATCGCCTAACTCCCCAACTGCGACGGTCAGATCAGCAGGTAATAAAAAAAGAAAACAAAAGGGACAATTGTTGAGCGGTGTCACGGAACTACAGGATCCGACAATTTCCGGATAAAACCGGTTTTGACGGGTTCCAACCGTCTCATGATGCGTTGTTTATGGTAATTTGGACGTTTATTGTTAAATATCTTTGTTTTTTTTTTGGACGTGGGACTTGGATGCTGTCTTGTCGTAAATGGGATTAGTGGTCGTGTTCTCTCGGTTATGACAATAACGGATTTAAACGCTTTAGATAAAAGATTTTTAGTTGGTATGTTTTTTTGGCTTTGTTCCTTCAATTTCTTCGTAGCCGATGCTCGAGAGAAAAATAATTGTCTGTACGTACACTTACTTCTCTTATCTCGTTTCATGGCTGTGAGCCTTCCTTAGAAATGGCGATAATGCCCAATTGGGCATGCACTTGTAGTTTTACTCATGAAAGCAACATGAATGTAATGTCCGTAACACTCGTTACTACGTTGCAACTGAACAAAACAACTTGGATCAAACCTAAACTCGACACACAGTGAATTATTTTGATGGTAAATTCATGATTGCAAAATTCATAATAAGAACTAAACCAATAAATTAACTCCAACTTAGATACCTACTCCATAAAAACGCATGAATTCAAAGATTCCTACCTAAAGTTTCTAGTTCTGCTACAAAATACAATATTGTGAGCGAAATATAGTTGAACAGTTTCAAAAAACAATATCTCTTCGGTCATTCAAAACAATCCCTTCACACTTTTTTGCAAGCTGCTATACAAACATACGATTACAAAGCGTTCGCAATACTTGCACTTCCCCTCCAGCATGACCACTTATAATCAATCATAAGCCGTCCCCACTGTCCTTCCTTGTGTCGTCTTTTCTCTTTTTTGCAAACGTCTCTAAGAGCGTTTATGCAAATTATGGCAATTAAAACTTTGCACGTATAACGGTATTTGTATCTTTTGTTACTACGGCAGCTGACGGTTGGTTTTTAGATACAAATAACATTGAGAAGATGTTGGATGGCCATTCGTTGTTTCCTGTGTGAAGATGAGAATGGAGTTCCATTGTGTGGACCTACAATTGATTGAAAGCCAGTGCAAATATTAGAAAAAATCTAGGTGACCGCGAGACTATATACCCAATGTCAGTCCAAGAAAGATGAAGACAAAGAGTCGAATAATCGGAAAATTATGCTGTTGAAGTAGGGGCTGGTGCCACTGACCACCCAAACAGCCAACTAGTAAAAGTCACATCATTTATTTCAATAAGAACATTTACTGGTTGGTACTTATGAAAGTCAAAATGTCAAGAAACCCAAATGTAACGTTGAGAAGTCACTAGTTCATTGCTATCTTTGACACTTGTGATGGTAGTTTACAAAGACTACTTGACATACTTAAAATCATTTTCTGATATCAACGCCTAGCTGGCTTTACAAATTGATTAAAGAGTATAAGTCCAGGAGAGAAGGTCTTACGGTTGAGACAATTATGACGAGAGATAGAGAAAAGAGTTCGTTTAAGTATGTCAAATTTTATTACTGGCTGTACAATTTCTATATACTTAATCGGAAAATGGATGACTGGATGATGAAGTAATTTCAATTATAAATAATGAAATGCTTGTCATTGCTGCGCCTATTAACGCTATACGATTGCTATTCGCATATTATATGTATTATAATATTTCAAAAGACTGCTGGTGTATGTGTACATTTATTTCATAGTTGGACTTTCTTGATAATACTATTAAAATTATTTCTTGATATCGTATTCCGCGAAGAGTTAGGCAGAGGTGCACCTATATACTTAACACCCACATTTGGCCCGTTATGTTTAAGTCCATGTAATATGCCAGGAGCGTGTCCTCGGCTTTTTCGGACATATTGTGTGTTCACCTAAGCATAGCCTGGAAAGGCTTTATGATACTGAGCCGGGTGGAAGGTAAACGTGCTCAAGGCAAAGTACCGGTAAGATGGCCAGACGCGATCAAGAAGGCTGTTGGCCGGCAGCATGTATCGAGTGGTTCACACTGCAGAAGACCGCATATCTTGGTGACGCGTCGTATGTGGTGGCGATGCTCAGCATTGAGGGAATGACGAAGAAGAAGAATAGGGAGTGAGCCTATTGCCAGCAACCGGGCACAAATCCAGACTCCGTGCTAATCCAGAAATCCCAGATGGAAATACCCACTAACACTTTGCCCAACCCGGGAATCGAACCCAGGACCTCATGCTCAGCAGTAGCGCTAGACTACACAGATCAGGTCTAGACCAGGTCTTTAAATAAAGTCACAAAAAATTCCTTATTTCTGATAAAACGACATAGGTTTCTAAGTGTTGCTTAGCCAGTAGCAGGGTGTATTGAAAAGGAGAATAGTATAGAAAATGAACGGAACATTGATATGTGACGCCATATTGTGTTCACGAAAAACAGTCAGCACAAAAAACTTCACACTCTTTGGATGTAATTAGATTCACGGGGGTACCAAGTTAGAGCTGCAATACTGCCAAAACGGAAGAAAAACGTTTAATAGCAGATTCCGAATTTCATTTTATAAACTGTAAGTGAAACGGTATGGGAAATTTAGCCAGCGATTAAATCTGATTACCTACATTTCACGGCGCATTCGATATCCTCAGCAGCAATTAGGTATCGACAGATTAATGTCACACAAAATAATTTGTATGTACGTAAAATATGTTCGTGTATTTTCTATTACTGCTACCTCTAACAATAGAATCAGCTTAACTTATTTTTTTTCGACGAATATACAGTAAAACAAATGAAAGTCGACGATGACATGGTAAACGATGTTATAATTAATATATAATATTATTCGCCCACAATATTAAGAAAATCCTTAAAGACGCAAAAGAAATAGAATTACTTTAGCAAAAGGTTTATCCAAAGATAGGACCGAAGATTTAAGAAGTGGCCGCAATAATATTATCAAAGTCATAAAAGAAGTAAAAGAAATAGAATTGAAAGCACCAGTACAATTTAAAACATGAAAAGAAGATTTAAGATGTGGCTTTATAAGGTTTGAACCTCAGCATGAAACTGTATGTCGATTTTGTAAAAATGTGACCGTGAAGTGAACACTTAGGTGAAGTGAGCGTGGAGTGAGCTGTCAGTGCTATCCCACTGATGCTAGGGATTGACCAAGCATTACATTTACAATCCTAATCGAGTTTTTTTATGCTATTTCTGTTGATCATTTTATATTATTTCAAGGCTAAGTATTTAAGTGGCTAAAAATTGCTATATACGGGTTTTTTAAAATAAAACAGCAAAACAGGAATTCAGTTAGAAACTCAAATAAGTTAGGTATTTTATTTTGATTTCCTAAACTAGTTTCTCACTGAATTTCTGTGTTGCTGTTTTATAAAAAAAAAATACTCTAAATAATAATATTTAGACACTTTTATACTAGATTAGAAATAATATAAAATGATCTAACAGAACTAGCATTAATTAAAAAACATAATTAAAATCTCGATTATGATTGTAAATTTACATTTACCAAGCATTACTGCTTGGTCAATCCCTAGCATCACTGGGACGACACTGGCAGCTCACTTCACCTAATTTTTCACGGTGAGATGGTTACAGAATCGCAATGCTGCTGATCAGACGCGATTTAAGATAATCAGCCATCGGGATCATGATGGAAAATGTAAAGCGAAGAAGAAGAAATACCAATGTAAACCTAATGATAAGAAGACAAAGACTAGAAACGGTATTGATAGAGATCCTTTATTTATTATTGTTTATTGATACAATAATAAATGAGCACATAACAACTAGGTATTACTACACTCCTCAATTTCACATACAAATCTACCCTAGTGTGTAGATGGCAAGTGGTGCATGAAAAAAACATACACTTTGGAAAAACTTAACTCAAGAAGAACTTAAGAATTTATTTTCCAAAATATATATTTTTTTGTTTGTTTCTCTCTTCCTTCTCAAAGTAGTAAGATAGGAAACACCGAACTCATCTATCTAGTTTTAAAACATAAGTTATTTTTGACGTGTAAAAGTGTTTTTTTTGAACCAATTTGCAGAAATAAATTTGATTTATTTTTAAATTTGCGTTACGTTGGGTACCATTTAGGAAAATGCTACTGGTATCCATTTGACTATTTTATTTTTCCATTTTTGTGACATTCAGCCGCAGTTGCAGGGTTGGTCATTTTACCACCAAATCCGGATAATTGTTATATCTAATGGTGTAATTTAGTAAATTTGTGTTTTATCGATTATAAGCTGGAAGTTTTGTGTTCATTTATTTATTTATATTTATATATTCTTTATTGTACACAACAAAAAACATAACAACAAAAATTAAACTGAACACTACTTAATATACAATGTTCATACTTTATTTAAAAAACCTGACACCTACTCGTACATCACATGATGTGATTTTAACTATTAAATCAAACTTTGTTTTCTCCAATTTGTGATAAATGATAAATGATTTTATTTCTGTAAGTAGGTTTGTTACAAACACTTTTACACGTCAATCATATTATAAAAACTAGATGAGGTCGGCGTTTCCTACCTGACTACTCTGAGAAGAAAGGCCGAAACAAACTCAGAGGTCACAGTCTCTTTTAAAGTCCAGAGATAATCTTGGTCAGATCATGTGAAGACCATGTAGATTGGTGTCTGAAACGGTCTTTTGAGGAAAAACCATACAGATTGAGCGGACCTGTCCAGTCAGTGCACGCATTTGTCAGTAATCTTGCCGCTCAACTGAGAACTTAAGGAGCACAACGATTCGACGAACAATACCAAAGAAAGGACATTTGGGTAGGCCGCATAAATTACTCAAGCTGCCAGATCATGATTAAAACTGAAACAATGACCTACATAGTCCTCATATTCACAATAATTAAAATAATAAATTTGTGATTAAGTATGATAAATTGTTATGTGTTTTCTATCCATAATATAATATTATTTAAAACAATTTTCGTTCCAAACGTACTTACTTAAAAGATAATTTATCAAAAGGAGGGAAAAAACATATCTATATTTTAATATCGTCTTATTCGATAATAAGACGAATAGGTAACAAATCTTAACTTTCCCAATCCCACGTAGGGTCAAACTTACCCCACTCCTTGAACTGACCACTCATTCAAATCCTATTGACCCTTCTCAAATAACACTGAAATGCGACCGGGGGTCATCTGGACCAATTTCGGACAAAAGTATAAGTTATAATAAAACAGGGATTGGTCAAGATTGACAATAGAGGTGACCCTTAAAATTAACGAGTCTTGACCCTTAGGGTCTGGGTGTATTGAAAGGGTTGGGATTAGAGGTGTAACGGAAGACGATGAATGGGGTAACTGACGCCTTATTCTTTGGGGTCACAATGAGCTGTATTGAATAAAAGGTAGGTTCTTATTATTAGCTGTAGGTATACATCTTGATAATGCAGAAAAGTATGGTTGATGCGGATATTTTGGCTTTCTTGGATTATTATCGTGGATTTCATACAATCAGTATCTTGCCAATGTGTTGTGTTCGTGAACGATAGTTTACTAAATAATGATGTAGCGTGTGGAACGCATCCGTTAGGATGACATTGACGTTTGTGACAGTAAATTTGTTACCGCGCTTTTTCTGTGAGCGTTCTAGAAAAATATCTTTGGTATTCATCGCATCATGCATGTTGTAGCTCAAGTTGATAAACATTGATTACACTGATGTACGGTGTTTTTCTACAGTGTTAGTATATTCTTTACAGAAAAAAATAATTCTATCAAAGTTAGTTGAAAAATATAGGTACCGAAAGTGATTGCAAATTAAAATTCATTTTACTATCGCTTTCGCCATATTTTTTCACTAATATCAATCAAAATTAGACAATGAAAGCAAGTACCTCTACTATCAAAGAACTGGAGCCTAGCTTGTGTAACAGTGATTGCGTTTGAGCGGCAATTTCACGGCTGTGCTCTAAATCATAAATAGCTGGCATAAACACACGATAAATGATGCATTGATAGACTGACGTGTTTGATGAATTTATACAGCGTGGCAGGGACATCGACGCACAAACGGCAACCATGCATTCAACACATGATTCGAGACGGCACGTTAAAATTTTTCTTCGGTTATAAAAAAAATTGGCTGTTTCATAGACAAGTGCATTACCTACGCGGCCAAGACGTATGGAACAGCAATTTTTTTGTTTAAACTCACGAAAAATTTCAAGTCACGGGGCTTCAGAATCATGTACTGAATCTATGGTAACAGCCGGGAAAGCGGGATCATCCATAAGGGGTACCGCTGACCCGGAACATAAAGGGCCAAGGAAGGAACACGGGTGGGTTTTAGTCAGTAAGAGTCTGACACTCCCTTCCGCTCCGCCCAGAGCGGGAGGGGTCATTTGATGATTTCCCATCCTCAAAAAAAAAAAAAATTTTTCGTAACAGCTTGCACTTCGATGTCTCTGCCGCCCTGTATAGTAGTTATACCAATGACAGTTGACCACAAAGTATAGTAACTGAACTCCAGAGAACAACAACCTACTAATCATCATTCTTCTGTCCTTATCACAATGTATTTGGGATCAGCACAACATGTCTTCTTCTTCCATACCTGTCTATTAGTTGTCATCTTGGTAGTCACCCCATTTTCTAGCCTATCATCTTTCACACAGTCCATCCATCGTTTCCTTAGTCTTCCCCTACTCTTATAGCTATCCACATTGTTCAACTTATAGCGGTATCTACATCGCCACATGCGATCTACGCATCACACTGACGTCAAACAAAATGCTGCATCGCGCAAGCAAAGTTTACCGCGCAACTAGCATTTTAAACAACGTCCCGACATCAATCTTCGGGTGCCCACCAGACACGAGACCCGTCTGGTCAGAGGATCCTCCCTTTTCTATGGAGGTATGAGCGAACTTCACACCCTATATTTTTTTTTTTGAGGGTGGGAAGTCATCAAATAACTTCTCCCGCTCTGGGCAGAGCAGGAGGGCGTGTCAGACTCTTATTTATTTATTTATTTATTTATTATTTATTTATTATCTATGGAAGACTTACAGCTAAGATAAACAGATTAAAAAAAAACAGTATGTGAAACTGACAGCCAATTAAAAGTCCTCACTTCTAAAAACAGATTATAAAAGAGAACAACACAAATAACAACCACAAGAAAAAAAAATAAAATACAGGATAACATTCAAACTTAAACTAAGTCCACACTATTCATACTACATACAATTCAATACCTAATAAAAAAAACTGAAAAAACAAAATCCTAATTAAAAAAGCTAAGGCTCAAGCACTTTCTAGCCGAGGACACACTCGTTAGGAAAACATCAAAATCATGCTGCTTACACATGTTATTAAAGCTTCTACTTGCACGCACTATAAATGAATTCTGCCTGTAATTTGTAGACGTAAATGGAACACGCAATGGCACGTTCCATCTTTTAGACCTTCCGGGAACGTTAAAATAAAATTTGGATAGGATATCAGAATTATTAATCGAATTACTGAATACTTTGAGTAACGAAATACAATCTGAAATTGCTCGCCGATTAATTAAGGGTAATATATGATACTTCTTACAGAGGCTGAGGTAATCTTCAGACCGGTAGGGCACTTTCTGATGGTAACACAAATACTTGATGAACCTTTTCTGGATGCTCTCTATACGATCAATGTACTTGTGATAACATGGATTCCAGATTTCAGACGCGTATTCCAAGTGACTTCTAACGAAAGTACAGTAAAGAATTTTTAAAGTTTTTGCTTGACTGAAGCTCTTGGACAGCCGCATTATGAATCCTAGTGCTTTAGATGCTTTAGCGACTATGGCATCGACATGACGTTCAAACGTTAGCTTAGAATCGTGATATACCCCCAGATCTCGAACGCAGTTCGTTTTAGGTAGTAATTGATCACCCAAGCTATACGATGAAGGTATAATTGAGCGTTTTCGAGAATATGTTAGAACCGAACATTTAGCTGGGTTGAGGTCAAGCTTACTCCCACGACAATATGCCTCCAGACGACGTAAATCATCCTAAAGTGCAATCACGTCCGCATGTGAAGATATTTTGGCATAGATCTTCATATCATCAGCAAAACACAACAGTTTGGATGAGATCAGGCAAGAGTTGATGTCGTTTATATATATAATGAAAAGTAATGGGCCCAGTAGTGAACCCTGGGGGACTCCGCTGGGGATAGGCACCCAACTAGACATGTAATTGCTTAATACTACTGCTTGGGACCTGTTCTCCAGATAAGAAGAAAACCATCGCAGTAAATCACCTCGTATTCCCATAGTATATAGCTTTGATAATAAGATCTCATGGTCAATACGATCAAAAGCCTTACTGTAGTCTGTATAAACGACATCAACCTGCCTACCGTTATCCATGGCGTCAGTAATAAAATCATTGAGCAGAATTAAGTTGGTGACGGTAGACCTTCCCTTCAGAAAACCATGTTGGAAGGAACTAAACGAGTTTTTAAGAGCACTATACACCTGGTTGTAGATTATCCTCTCAAAGATTTTTGCCACAATACAGAGCTTGGATATCGGCCTGTAATTAACAATGTCAGTTTTGACTCCTTTCTTATGGATAGGTGTTATGAAAGCCGATTTCCAAAGTTTAGGTACAGCACAGGTGTCCAAGGATTTTCTGAAGAGAAGCGAGATAGGTTGGGCAATCGAAGTCGAACACCGAACAAGAAATTTTGAAGAAATATTATCCGGGCCAGCCGCTTTCGAAGTATCCAACTTGCGAAGCAAGTTAGAAACCTCTTCAACGTTTACTTCAATGCTACTTAAATCAGATAGGCTGGTAGATTCAGTCAAAAGAGGGGGTGAAGAACTTCCCCGACTCGGGTTGGTATCTAGAAATGTAGAGTGAAAGTACGCAGAAAACGCTTCGCATATGGTTTCTCCGGTACGCAACGCTTCGCTATTATAGTTTAACGTGCTCGGGACTGCATTTGAGTTGTGTCGTTTTTTAACAAAAGTCCAAAAATATTTTGGGTTTTCTTTAATAGATTTTTCAGTTAAGTTCAAGTAGTTTTCATAACAATGTGATTCTAATACCTTTACCCTTTCACGGAGAAGTCTAAATGTTGACTCATCAGCTATATTGCCGTAAGTCTTAAATTTTTTGAAATATTTATATTTTTCTTTAATTGATTTTATTAATGCCGAATTGTACCAGGTTGGATACGTTTTGTGACGGTGTAGTTTTTGTGGAATAAATTTAGCGTGTAAATTGAGAATAACTTGATTAAAAAACTGACTAAAACTTACTGACTAAAACCCACCCGTGTTCCTTCAGTTGCCTGTGCCAGGGGCCACGGTATCCCTCTCGGACTTTCCCGCAAGAACTTTACACCCTGTTCCTCATACCTGTATAAACCTACTAATAATTAATTATATGTCTGAAAAAAGTAGTAGTCAATCCTTAATATAACAACAGTGTTTATCCTTTTAGAAGGAAGGAAGGAAGAATATTACGCCTAATGTTACACACTTCACCAAGAAAAGAATACTTTGAGACAAGAAACGAATTTTAAAAAATGGCTTTAATTTCAGATTTTTTGTAACGGCGGAAAGTGAAGAAGCATCGAAAACATAGCAAGCAATAAAACCTGATTACATTTCACGCCAAATTTGATATCCCCAGAGATTATTATACCTATTCGATTTCAACAGATCAAAGTCACAAAGAATTGAAAATGTTCGTATATTTACTTCTACTACTACCAACCATAGTGCCGGCTAGATTAGTAATACACGAATGTTGTGCAAAACAAGTGAAAATCGACGATGGCATGGCGATAAATCGAATTTTATCGACAGTAATACTTCCAGGTGCTAAGAAAGTGCAACGATTTAGAGCAGAAGATAGTGCAGAGACTCTAACTGGCTTTTTGACACCTGAATATGATAAAAAAGGGCAAAAACGATTCAAGAAAGTCAACCGGGCCCCCCAATATAAATTTAATTTGCTTAATGATAATAAGAAAACGAAGTTTATTATAAGAACCGAAGACGAAGAAGATTCTTTTGTTAAAAAGTTTTTTATACTGTTGGCGAAGCTGGGTTTAAAGGTGGCAGAGTATGTGACTCCTGAAATTGAATTTAAGATTCCTACGACCGTGTCGCCTATACAGCCACTTCAAAAATATAAATATTGAAGTGTCGTGCAACAAAGTTGGAAGCTGGATCGCTCAGGTGACCAGTAGAGGTATTTGTGTGCGTCATTACTTTTATAGACCCTGTGTTTTTGTGTTAGGTAGTCATAACAATATACATCATGTATCAGAAAGGTGTGGTCACATTTATAAGAGTGTGGTACAGTACAGACCATCAAAATGAACATCTTTCTCAATGGGACCAACATTGTATTCGAGAAAATATTATCAACTGTTCCCATACCAAACTTCAATCCGTAACTCGACCCGAATGCATGAGGCGACTAATTATAAGTGCCTACATACCTACTTGGTTTATTATCATTAATTGCGCATAACACATTTCATTGAGACAATTTTACTGATTTTAATAAAAGTTGCCATTTTCTATCAAAAACTTGACTTCGATGTATTCATATTAAGTGTTATTTTTAATTATTTTAAGTAAATAATTCCAGCGTACTTGAAACTGTCTCTTGAAGGTTTCTATGAAAATTCTGCGTATGTATATCTGCGTTTTTAAGAACGGCCGCATTGTAATTTCAGTCTCGATCTGTGAAAAATACCACAAATTTACTTAATTTTTTTACAAGTTTTTGACATTCCACATCATTGTCATGCAATTGCGCCTAGATTTTGTACGTTTTATTAATTGGACTTCTGGTATGTTTCAAGTCACACAAGCGAATAAGTTACAAGCGTACAAAATCGCTTAATATCAGGTGAGATAATGTAAATAATCCCGTATATACAAAAAAAAAACACGAATGTAATCATTCCAGTACAATAATATTCTAATAGTTACAAATTACTCGTCATTACATAGCGCAGCGTGGAGTATATTCAAGGTTGGGTACAGCCTGCGGCTGTGAACGGACGAAGTTACCCCCTCAAACATTTAGAGGGTTAAAGAAAACTGTCTTTATGAAAAAAAAAGTTTTTTGGTACCGAACTTTAAAGAGTTCATTATAAAAAGGTAATTTTTAAAAAAATTTAGGATACTAAGTTCTTGAAGATACCGAATCATCTGGAACGAATATTGAAAATTGCTGAAATTGAGATTACACCTAATTAGGATCCGAAAAATATGTACAGAAATAAGTCATACGTAGGACAGGTAAGTTTTTCTTCGTATTTTATTCTGCCTGCTATTTTTCTTTTATTACAATACCACCATAACAAACCTCACGTGTAGCTTAGTGTACATATTAATTGACATCAAACATTTTTAAACGAAATGACGAGCATTTACAAAAAGTTGAGTGTTTATAAAAACGACGTTTTCTGTATATTTCCCTGGAGATGGGGTGAATTGATGTTTTTCATCGCAGAGGCGTGTCTGTGGTTCAGTTTTACCGCACCTAGTAATGTTGCTAATTGTTTATTTTTTCGACAGTATACATCAAATATCCTGACGTTATTTGAAGAGGTTCAACTTCAGATTATAGATATTATTTTGATTTAGCCAGAGGTGGTAGCCGTGGTTTAAAAATCGTCACTCCCGGTGACTATTCAAGTGCTCAATAAAGAAGCTAATGCTTATGTCGGATATACTTTCGACGACACCTTTGGTGTAGTGGCTACAGTGGCTAAGTGTAGTCAGCGAAACCAAATGGTCCTGGGTTCGAATCCCGGTAGGGGCAAATGTTTGTATGATGAATATGGACATTTGTACCCGAGTCATGGATGTATATTTATAATATGTATGTATTTACGAAAAAAACATTTATTTAAGTAGTGTATCAACGATCTGGTATCCATAACACAAGTCTTAAGTGTTAAGTGCTTAACTTGGAACTAGATGGTGCTGTGTGCAATGTCAGACGATATTTATTTATTTATTTATACTGGTCAAAACATATCTTAAATTAATTCATTGACAGACATCACACAGCCCAAACTGCTGAGTTTAGAAGCATTAAATTATGCTCAAGGGTTCCATAAACAACGAGTATTTAAAAGGTGTGGTCATATTTCTAAGGGTGTGGTACAGATCATCAAACTGAACCACTTTCTCCATGTGAGCAACATCGTATTCGCGGAAAAATAATCAGCCGTCCCATACAAAACTTCAATATCTACTCGACCCAAGTGCCTCATGTATGTCAGTCGATTGTAGGTATGTGTTTATTTTTTATTTAAGATGGGGTTGCTCTTTTTATTTTTTTTTTATTTTTTTTGAGGATGGGAAATCATCAAATGACTCCTCCCGCTCTGGGTGGAGCGGAAGGGAGTGTCAGACTCTTACTGACTAAAACCCACCCGTGTTCCTTCCTTGGCCCTTTATGTTCCGGGTCAGCGGTACCCCTTTTGGATGATCCCGCTTTCCCGGCAGGCTTGGGCCCTAGTGGACCCCCTCTATGATGCTGACATCTCTTTGATGCGCGCGTGGAACACGTACGCGCCGTCCAGCACGGGCCTGGTCCTGATCGGACGGTGAGCTACCCATTACTCACCGCCCGCAGGCCCGCGCCTACGGTGGCCGGGAGTCGTCACGCGGCTCCCGACGCCCGGAGCGTCCACCGCGGCGGCTTGGACGGGAGACTCTCTCCCTCTCCCGTCCCGCCACCTCCTTCGCTAGCATGACTGCTTCGCAGAAGGAGGCGACTGCCTCCCACTCCCCCTCGCCCCGGACCATGGCTTGAACCAAGGCCGGGATGGGGTTGCTCTTGATTCTAGTCTAGGTCAGTGGTGACAGAGACAGAGTCGACCACAGAGTACTTTTATTATACGGGCAGTCGACGATGGAGTGAGCTTACCCAGAAGAAGCCCGTTCACTCTCACTTTGAAGAGATTAGGGTTGTACGCGTTCGGAAACACAGACGCAGGTAGAGAGTTCCACTCTTTTGCTGTGCGCATAACAAAAGACATTTGGAAACACTTAGTGCGAATTGGTGGAATAGCAACTAGGTAAGGATGGTAACTTGCAGTGCGTCCAGAGTCCAGATGACCGATGGAAGAAGGGGGTCGGTGGAATGAGGTCGTGGAGTTCTTAGGCACACTCACCGAAGTACAATCTGTAGAAGACCGACAAGCAGGCGAGAGGAGGGGCAGGGGGGGCGGGGAGGTGTGGTATAAAATATAACAATCTACTTAATTTATGACGTCGTCACGTTACCGCTCTACTTCCCATTAATGTTACATTTAAATATTTCTCCAATAAACATTGTTAGAATATTTAATTCATATATTTTGATAAGTCTAAACATTTGCAACTATTACGTTACTCGTATAAAAATAAAATAGTTGCGCGTTCACTGGAAATAAACAAACTGTATTTCATTTGCACGGAGTTTGGAGAATAACAAGGGGTACTTTTTCATCCCGAAAATATATTTCAAAAGGAGAGATTTCACCTCTATTTGGACACAAAAAACGAGAGGTGTCGTTGGGACGATGCGATGTTCCTATCACTAGCACAGTCGGTGATAGAGAGCTAGACCGAAAAAAGCGTAGGTAATTAATGGTAATATTTTGACCGTTGCGTCACATTTGCCAAGTATGCGCAGTATAACGGGCGATACGGAACTTCGTTGGAAAAACTTTGTTTTATTCATTATTTTATATACAATTCTAATAAGCCTTTGTGTAAATTCCAGTCTACCTGCAGGTAAATTCAATAAAAATCTGTAGTTTATGCTACATTTCTCAATAACGCAACACTACTAGTGCGCAGAAGCGTCAATTATGCAAAAGTTACGTAAACACAGTACTTTGCATGGATAACTCAGTAAATGGAGTGCGTGTCTTCGTTTGTCGAATAGAATTTACAGAGTAACGATCGTACGTACCGGTTTTTCAAACCCTTTCCATTTTTAATACTTGCATCGTCCGCGAAGCTGAAGCAATAGTTTAACAATCGCCATAATCATTATGACATGCTGGAAAGGGTGCTTTATGTCACAAATATTTGCCAATCAGCAACACGTACTTACCGGTATGTTTCGACAAATGCCATCCGATAGAGCCTCAAACTACCTACGTATATTTTATACGATGCAAATGTCCGAATTTCTTACATAGGGACAGTTAAGGAAGTTGTCTGCACTATCACGTCGGTACACAGCGCTCATAAACAGATAGCTATGCTGCTGAGGAGTGTGTTGCGCCACTTCTTCTTCGCAGCTAAAGCACTAGGAAGTGGTGAAGGGAGGGCTATCTCATGTAATTTTGACGTTAAAAATTTGTTGATTCTCAGCCTAGTTTGAATAAATATCTTTTGATTTTATTAACCCACCGATCGCCCTAGCACTCCATTGATTACTTCTCCATGTTCCTACATGATTCCGTTCAGTTTTGCATGGGAATGCGTCGAGATGAAGTTACGTCGCCATTGATATGCGACTGTCTGCTGTTTTTACTAGATCTACGTGGAAATCGTTGCAATAGACCAGCTGCCAGGGAAATGTTTACCTAATTGATTAAAGAAAACGATTTCACTTTAATTGATTTCTTTTGTTTTTTTAGACTAAGTTATTTTTACTATTTAAAAGTAGTATTTTATAGGAAAACTAACTTCTGCTCGCGGCTTCGTCCAAATGGATGTCGGATATTATAGGTAGGTATACAAGGTGTTGTTTTGCATCCTCGTCAAAATCGAGGAGGTAACTATGCTAATGATTCTCGACGCGAATCAATAATAAAATAAGTAGATATTTATTTTTATTTTTTGTATTTTCGGAAATCGGCATGTGTAGGGCCCGTGTGATACCGCCCTGTAACTGCGCTGTAACTGTAACGCATGCACACAGCGACATAGTCGTACGACACTGCCTACCGCATACGCAACGGGGCGATTTTGTTCTTTGAAAGTGGAGTATTCTGAAATACTGTCACACTTAAATACCTAAAAAAACAAGTATGTATTAATTATTGAGCAGGATCGTAATTTTATTTGATTATTTATGTCTTTCATAACAGCCTCCTGAAATTTGACGAGGATGCAAAACAACACGTTGTATATGTATATAGGGTGGCAGGGATATCGACGCGCAATCTGTTACTACGAGTATACATTCAGTACATGCTTTTGAACTACGGGGCGTTGAAATTTTTAGTCAGTACCTATTTGAAAATAAAATTGCTCTGATAAATTTCCATATTTATTGCATTTTGACTGCGTAGGTATTGCACTCTTCTATGAAACAGCAGTTTTATTTTTGATAACTGACGAAAAATTTCTACGCTAGGGGGTCTAGTCACGTGTTGAATTGCCACCATGCCTCCCTGTATATGTCCTTCCCCAGGATGCCACCGATCTTCTTGCAAAATTTTATCGAAATCCATTCATTGGTTTAGGCGTGAAAGGGTAACATACAGACAGAGTTATCTTCGAATTTATAATACACAAGCCGCAAAGAAAGCGGGTCGGTATGGCATTTCTTCTGCAGAAATTCATTTTTGTGATCAAATTTAATTAAAAACATGCCACTAACCCCTGAAGAGTGTACCAGATTTCTGACAATGCTTGAATACGGCACAGTCAGCGTTATACAGCGAGAACTGTTGGTGTGCCGCTATCAACCATTCAAAGAGTGCTCCAGCGATTTGAAGAGACTGGATCCAATATTCGCAGACCCGAAACAGGCCGAACAAGGTGCACGACAGCGCGGGAGGATCGATATATGGTGTCAACAATGTTGAGAAATCGATTTCAAACGGCTGTGGAAGTCATAAATCACCTTCTACGTGTTGGAGGGAGCAATCCGAGAACGTGTATACTGTGTATACTGAGGTGGCGTCATGCTGAAGCAAACTTGAAGCCATTTAGACCTAGAAAAGGGAGGATCCTCCGACCAGACGGGTGTCGTGTCTGGTGGGCAACTGCCCAACGATTGATGTGTCTCGCGTTAAACTCTGCTTGCTCCTGCGATGCAGGATTTGCGTGCATCGCCACAAGCGAACTGCGCGTCATACTGACGGTATGACGCGCAGCTCGCATATGGCGATGTAGATACTGCTACAGCAGCATCGAAATTCCAGTCAGAGTTACGCTAGAGAACAAATGAATTGGACTCTGGATGACTGGTCAAGAGTAATGTTTTCGGACGAGTCGATTTTATGCTGAACACGCACGATGGGAGTCAAAGAGTCTACAGAAGACCAGGAGAGCGCGATAACCAAGCTTGTATTGAAGAGAAAGTGCCATACGACGGAGGCTACATACACGTGTGAGCTGGAATTTCTTCCGAAAGCCGCACCGTGCTAGTGGTGATAGAAAATGGCACTTTAACTACAGAAAGATACGTGAATGAAATCTTAAACGAGTATGGTGGCCCATTTTTTGTAAACATGGGCGAGAACGCCATCTTGTTTATTATTAATGGTTAAATTAATTATTTATGTAAGATAACGCTCGTCCCCAGCCAGCTCGGATAGTGTTTTACTACCTTGAAGAGGTCGCTATCGCACGCATGGAATGGCCAGCACGCAGCCCCAGACTTGAACCCCATCAAGCTTGCCTGAGACGAATTGGGACGACGTGTACGCCAGCGAAATTCTCTCCCAATCACGCATCGTGAACTGAAAGAAGCTCTGATAGAGGAATGGGAGGATATTCCTCAGCATCGGCTCAGAAATCTGGTGGAAAGCATGCCAAACCGTATAACAGCTGTCTTATCAGCTCGTGGTGGAAATATAAAATACTAAAACGTGTAAAAATTACCTTATACTTACCGTAGCACATTTTTCGAAGTCTAAGTGTTAACGGTAATTTTTACTTAACTTACTATTATTCAAATTAAATCGTCATCTTGACCGTATTATATTGATGCACTATACAATTTGTCTATAATATTAATTAAGTGCTTAACTTGGAACTAGATGGTGCTGTGTGCAATGTCAGACGATATTTATTTATTTATTTAAAAAAAAAAAAAAAAAAAATATAGTATTTATTTCATAAAGCTAGCTCCAATGTTTTGGAAGTTGAGGTTTTTGTTACCGACCCGCTTTCTTTGCGGCCCAGTATAGTAAAGCTCCCACAAACAGGCGCGACACACGACGCGACACAAAAGCAACCCCTGTCGCGCGACGAGTGGTGCCTTTGTGTCGCGTGCGATTCGTGTCGCGTGTCGCGCCTGTTTGAAGGATCCTTTAGTATGGATATGGATGTTATATACATAGATAACGTCACGCCTTTTTGGCTAAAGGGCTGACAGAGGTATTACCTACACCTTCGTATTGCTAGCTATAGAAGAGGCGTGTCTATTGCCATTAGCCAGGTATTATGAAATAGGTACATTTACCATCAAAGAAAACTTTTACCCATGTAGAACTGACGCCAACCAAGCTAACCGCTGGGCATGGCTCTGGAGAAAGGAACCCCAACCGTACAATAATTTTGCCTTGTTTTCTTTATCAAGCAGTTAACCCAACTACCTAACGGACATTGGACACCTTACCTTGGGATTGCCCACAAAAAAGATGCACACTACTGCTTTATTTATCAAGATTCAAACGAGTACCTCCAATGGTCTCACACTCTCACACAGTTGCACAGAGGTTCCAAATAGCGCAGGCGCGCACGACATTGATCCCACATGTCCTATTTACCCTCAAAAAGATAATAATATCTCTTCTATATTAACCCTAAAATGCACCCTTACATACATATCTCGGCTTAATAAAGGTGTGTCTACACAATACGTATGCAAAGTTTATCTTGTTAGTGCCTATGTGTTGTGTATGTGGTGGATGTTTGTGTATGTTGGTGTATGATTGTGTATGCTCCCCCGAGACGCGCGTGTCTCTAGTCCGCGCAGTGAAATATTAAAAACAACACCTAACTGCCGATGGATAGTAGGAGTGTTTTGTATTGGTATAAAGTTTAGTCGAAAATAGCAATCAAACTAATTATAATAACGAATCAATAGTGCTGTTACATTGTTAAAAACCTTACAACTGAGGTTGTTTTTGTATCCATCCGGTTCTATAAGTAGCTGGTTCTAACTTCTAACGGAATAAAGCAGCTTATATCGTGTTCTACGCAATCAAGTAATCTACGCAACTCAAGAGTAAAGTTAGCCGATAATGTTACCACATAGATAGAAAATATCACGCCATCCATCAGTCATATTCGAAATAGGAAGATGCACTAAAAAAAAACAATTAAATCTGACAAGCACCCACTGAAAAACAAACCAAAACATAATCTATCGCAATATACTTAGTTTGACCAAACATTTGAACAAATTTTCAGTGTAAAGAACACATGACATCACAATCTGCACGTGCAACAAAAATATGAACCAATCGTTAGACCAATATTGACCAGCAGTTGCAATTATAACCTCTATTACCTCCGTACGCCAATTTCCCTCGCTCGTCCTACAATGACAGACGCCGTTCAGTCTCGCACGCACACACACGCAAACACCCACACGCTCAAACAGATAGCGACAGTGACTCACCTGACTGAGGGTGTGTGCGGTGACCATGAGGTCTGGAGGTGGGTGGGATTGAGACGGGGTGGTGAAAGGGTCAAAATATGGAGATGAAACAAATTCTTAATAATTAATGTTTTTTTTTTTATTTATTTTGTAAATGAGAACCTAATTATAAGATAGCCTGTAACTGCGGTAATGGACGATAAAGTATTTGTAGATACTTAAGCTTGAATATTTCTTAAGTAAAATTTAATAAAAAAGCAACTTGATACTGGCAACTATTTAAATCAGGAACCTTGCTTATTTTTGTGACAAGACGTATGCAAAAATCGGCCAGTAACGAGGATAAATTCCCAGAATCCAATGAAGTAGTTATTTTACTCACTGAGACTCATCATAAGGTATTTATTTTCACCTATGCATAACATAATGCTAACCAACAACAAAAACAGAGAAACCGTATAAAAAATTATAACACCAACATTCCCTGAAAATCCCAAACGCATGGTCGCTACAGGTGTACATTTTACTTGCATATCGATTCAGCGCACTCCCCCGGCGCCAGGGGGAGGACAGGGTGTCAGGGGGGAAGGGGAGCAACGCGCCCGCTCTTTTTATGCCCGACTCGAAAACTGGATAAATGCGGCTTCCACTTCCCTGAATTGTGGACACCGTATCATTTTTCGGATATTCGGAAACAGCAGACATATTGGATTATGTTTTTTCGTTGAGGTTTCCACTACAGGTAAATTGAGGGGGGTGTGTATTGTGGAAATATGGAATGCATTTTTGTTAATTGTGTGTGTTTTTATGTTTTTTGATGATTAGAAATAGCAAGTTTTTGATCTGATGTTCAATCCAAAGTGGGTCTTATGGCAATTAATGTCACGCCGCGCCGCGGCCGCTTCTGTCCATATACTTTTAAAGGTGGATGAAAGCAATAGGGAATACCGTCAGCATCCTTGACAATGATTTCTACTAAGTGTGCTAATTATAACAGGAGACCATATTGTTACCATTTCATATACTGTGTTCGTTAATTACAAGGCCCTTTTCAGGGGATGTTTGTTAGGAGATCTAGGCCCGTATTCATGAACATTACTATGAGGTCTCACAGTGCGCGCGGGCGCACAGGGTCCTAAAACCTATTCATAGACCATACTTGAGTGGCAATCGGCACTATGCGTCCCTTAAAATTCACGCATAGGTAAGGTAGCCGGCTAGCTATATTAAGCAACGCATAGTGTCCAGCATACGTCAAAAAGTTGGTTATTTTTGTTTCTCGAGATTTGGTTTTGCGTTGTTTGATGTTGTTTTTGATTCTAGTGCCGTTCTTTTATAATGGATTACAGTAGCGAAGAAGAATTTGATAGTTATATCAATGAGGAAACAATAATAAGTACCAGAAAAGTGATACGGGATTTCCAAGATCCTTTTGATTATTACAGTTCGGATGAATTTAGACGACGCTACAGATTTTCGAAAGATGTGGTACAATTTATACTCTTGCCACTGATAAATGAATACCTAGACAAATTGACTGCAAGAGGCCTTCCAGTGCCACCTATTTATCAGTTGCTAGTGGCCTTAAGGTTTTATTCTTCTGGCAGTTTCCAGGTACTTACCTTATTTAGTTAATACGATTAAAATAACTTGGGTACTTATGAAACCTAGCGTTAGAATGTGTACCTACTACCTTACCTCTCTATGAAAGGGCTGAACTTTGATAAGTACAATAACAACTACGTACCTACCTACTACCATACAATATTTTGATTTACAGATGATAACAGGAGACCTTATAACTATTCTATATAATATCCTACTAACATTACAGTTGAGCTTGATGAACCTAAAGACGTAGTTATATTATTTATATCCATATTTGTAGGAATTGAAGCAACAATCATTCGTAATCAGCACACAAAAAATTAACAAAGAAATATAGGAAATTGTTAGTTCACAACTGACAAAACGTTTAAAACTTTAAAGGTTATATTTATGTCATCCGCCAATCTGCCAAACATTAGAGAGAACTTAGCAACAGAAACGGACCAATCACCGATCTTTATTCGACGCAGTGCGTTCGCTTAGTGAAGTGTCGCTTGAGTATTGTTTGTGAATTAAATGGCCTGTCATGACGAACGCAGTGAGAAATGCCTTACTTAGCATAGTGCTACTGCCATACTTAAATAAGTATCATTCTTGAATACGGGTACTAGTGTACCTACTCAGTCTAATTTGCAATGCTAACCTTCGACCTAAACAATTCTTTGGTCACCTCTTACATCACTTAAAACAAGAGACGATCACGCCTGTTTTTATGCCACCCAAAACAAAAGAAGATCACGTTTCTTTTTGTCTCGGCGTCTCCTGCCTGAGTTTCACCAACATTACCAACATAACAACAAAATGACTTAAGTCATTTGTTTGTCAAAACCCCACATTATCCTGCATCTACTTGAGCAGCCACTGGTACAATTGGCTGGGAGTGGGACACGCGTGGGATAAGTCTCGACCACCAGTCACCACTAATTCTATTATCTGAGCCGTTCTGTAGGATTACACGTCACGCAGATATCACTGTGGAGGTGGTTTTCCAATGGTGTCGACACACTTTCATCTTATTACTATTAGGTCGTTTTTAATGTCGATGTTTACAGATACAATTGTGAAGATTAAAGTCTATTTTATTTTATCTGCTTGTCTTTCACCCAATTTTCTTGACATATGTGGTCTTTCACGTAAAATTCATACTCAATTAATCTCTGCTTGATCATATCTTTTATAAGTAGTTCTAGCATCAAATAAAACAAAATCTTATGCATTTCTTAGTTCAAATTATAATTTTACCTGGGTATTCTCCAAACAATTTCTAAATAAAACCCTAAGGTAAGTAATAAACCCTCCTCCTTCCCCTTCTTATAAAATGCTAATAAAAGCAAGTTAAATTAGATAGTATTATTCACCAGTCTATTAAATAAGTACGTCACAATACGACATACATAAGTAATACAATAAATTAGCAAACAAACGCATCGTTGACCGCAACTCGACGCCAAAGGGAACGTTGACGAACTAACGGTAAACTGATTTGCGTATGATTGTAATATGTATTATAACAATGTGTCATAGTTTCTGGAGAGAATCAAATGTTTGGGCTTGCGAATATCTATTGTATGATTCAAACACCTATTTATGGTGTCAGAAATAAGCAGGTGTACTGGGTTTAATTTTCATGTATGCTTTTTATTAAAAAAGTCATTAAAAATACTGTATCCTTGGTTAGTGCATAGGTAAGGCTTTTTTTTCAAGCTTGATGTTTCACCTACTTGTTGCCTGTATTTTGAGGTAGCATAGTATTTTCATCCCAAAAACTTAACGACGTTGGAACCTCGAAAAATATTTATTAGGTCTAAAAATTAAACCGTCTTACTTCCTTTACGGAGACCAGTAGTGGCCCAATGGTAACGGCTTCGACTTACGAGTTGTAAGTTCGTGGGTTCGATCCCAAGTAGACTTTGTGTAAATTATTTCATCACCACTGTTGTTGAGAAGCACAGCCCCCTAAATCTGTTAAGATAGGTGCTAAATAATGATGAACGACTTGGATAACGTATTTTTATACAGATAAATGTCACCAGTAGGCATTACACACCTATTTTTTATGTATCACCTTGTAACTTCTTATAACAAGAAATACGAGTAAATTTAATGTGACAAAGTTCTATCTGTTAGAGTAAACAAACCCGTTGATTGGTCGAAAGGCGCCCATTGTATTCCACATCCTGGTTCCCACGATGAAACTAGGTCACAGGGGTGAAGAGCGGGGAGCGCGGGGTAGGGTATAATCGACTCTCCCACTAGCCATTGGATAGTGGGCGGTCGTGATAAGGGGACCGACCACTACTTGCGCTTACGTTGGGGGAAATAAAATGGGCGCCCACGGGCGTAACGACACAGTCTTCCTACAACAGTCTTCCTACAACAGTCTTCCTACAACAGTCTTCCTACAACAGTCTTCCTATAGTCTTCAAACAGTCTTCTTCAAGTCGTGATAATTGTCTTAAATGTAAATATTGTATAAGTGTGTGACTTTAATGTAAAAGTATCTTGTTAAATCAGTGTTAAAATCGTTGAAGTTTAAATATAATATTTAGTGCACTCATCTTGTTCGTGTTTTCATTCAACCCTGCGTCCTGAATCGTGTACAATTTTTGGTCCTTCGAGTGCCGGATCGTACGGAAGATAAACAAGATGAGTGTTAGAAGCACAATTACGACACGGAGTAAGTTGCGCAAAATAGAGGCCGACATGAACAAGCGACGTGAGTTGGAGGCTGACTCTGGCGTGCCGTCTGAAAAGGCACCAGGCTCAGTTTCAGTTGCACCGATTACATCGTCGGTTCCTGTACCTGTAATCCCACTGGCGGGAGGTCGTGTTATCGACCACAGAGATATGTTCACGCCTGTGAGATCGGAGACAATCCAGAGGGCAGGTTCCGGGACAAGCCACGTCTCCTCGAGGAGCGGCCAGAGAAGTGCCGACTACCTTCGACGGAGGGTTGAGTACGAGGCTGAACGAGAATTGGTACGCATGAAGGAGCAACTCGTCAAGAAGAAGCTTGAAGCCGATCTCGCTGAGATTGATGCCGCTGTTGAGGAAGACTCAGAATCAGAAGGAGAAGGGACAACGCGGCGAGTGGAAGCATGGGTCGAAGACTCGGCTCCCACTGTCAGGGAAACACACGCGCTCGCTGTGAGTCGCGATCCGCCGCCGCGTCAAGTGTCCGCGCCCTCTCGTGATGTGTTAGCACCAGTGCCGCCGCCCAGTTATATACCTGCGCTCCAACAGTGTGCGCCCGCGTCGGTACAGTTTCGCGAACCACCGTACCTAGGGAGCGCTACGCCCTTAGCTACGGCCAGTGTTCCACGAGCCAGAGAACAGGCTAGAAGAGAGCCTGAGTGGGAAAACGCGTTCGCAGACGACAGGGACAGGAGCAGGTCGCGGGACAGAAAGATAGATCAGTTGGCAGACGCTATCACAAACCTAGCGCGTCCGCGGCCGGTACCAAGACAGGCCTATGAGTTGCCATTTTTCAAAGGCGACCCAGCTGAATGGCTGTCGTACAAGAACATGTACCACGACACAACAGTTATGTACGAGTTCAAGCCGCATGAGAACCTAGCGCGCTTGAAAACATCGCTGCAGGGAGACGCAAAGTTGGCCGTGGAAGATTTGTTGCGCACCTCGACTAACCCAGGTGAAATTATCAAGACGCTTGATGAAGAGTTCGGGCATCCTAATCTAGTGCTAGAGTGTGCTCTAAAGAAAGTGCGAGCGTTACCTAAAGTGACTGAAAGTGGCCGTGAACTCAGAAAGTTCTCAACAACGGTGAGAAATTGTGTGTCGCTGCTGAAGAGTGTACAAGCTAACGGATATTTAAACAATCCACAACTGGTGAGTGAACTTTTGAACAAACTTACATCCGTACAACGTGCTCAATATGGTGATTTTGCTATGGGTATGGCAACGACCCAGGGCATAGATGTGCGAGTTTCACCGAGTCTAGAAATACTCGCAGAGTTCCTGAGTCATCTAGCCCGAGCCACGTCTTTTTATGTTCAAATGGAGATGAGTGCGCCCACATCATCGTCTAGCACGGCTAAGCCCCGAGCACCTGTACAGATGTTCAAGCAGTCTAGAAATGTTCAACGCTTGCACGTTCACTCGGATAATGACCAGCAAGCTAAGGCCACAGAGGAACCATGCACATTATGTGGAGACAAACATAAGTTACCCAAGTGCGTCAAGTTCACCGAGTTGAGTGTCGACGAGAGGTGGCAACATGTTAAGAAACATAAATTATGTTTTAAGTGCATCATAAAGAAGCACGGGAAGAACTTTTGTCGTGCAAGTAGGTGCGCGTCGTGTGATTACGCGCACCACACATTGTTACATGCCGACAAGAGGAGCGAGAGCGTCACGAACGTTAGTGACTACACAGGGAAGGCGTTATTAAAGATAATGCCAGTGTGTGTTACAGTGAACGGTGTTGACAAACATTGTTATGCCCTACTGGATGACGGGGCAACCGTATCACTGATAGACGACTCGTTAGCTGATAACGCCAGTGGAAAGCAAGTTCCACTAACTCTGCACAGTGCGCGCGGTCAAGAGATCATTGACAATACATCAAAAGTAATCAGTGTATCAGTGCGTGGACCGAACGGGTTAACACATAAAGTGAAGTGTCGTACATTAAAAAGCCTGGACTTACCCGCGCAAACAGTGTCCGCCGCAGTGTTAACAGAACACGCCCACATTCGCGACTTGGGTTGCGAGGAAATGAGAGGAGCCAGACCACTGCTGTTGTTGGGCCAAGACAACTGGGAGCTGTTGGTCAGCCAGGAGACTCGCCGAGGAAAATCCGGTAAGCCAGTTGCCTCTTTGACCAGTTTAGGGTGGGTTGTGCACGGACCTGTAGGTACTCATCAGAGTGTTAATGTTCATTCACTAAATTGTGTAGTAGAATCAACTATCGACTTGCACGAGTTAGTCAAAAAACAGTTTGAGCTAGAAGCGATAGGAATTTCAGAGGTGCCTCGAAAGCACAAGGATGTGGAGAGAGCTAAGGCTATTCTAGACTCCACTAGCCGTCAGACAGAGAGCGGCCAGTGGGAGTTAGGGCTACTGTGGCGTCGCGACGACCCACAGTTACCTAATAATTATAGGTACGCACGCCAGCGTCTAGCCGGAATTGAGCGTCGGCTACATAAGGACGCTGTGTACACCGCAGCCTATACAGCGCAGATAGATAGGTTGTTGGCAGAAGGGTACGCGAGTAGGGTAGAGGGCGGTATCAAGTCCGATTCGGTATGGTATTTACCCCACTTCGGGGTAACGAATCCAAACAAACCGGGAAAATTAAGATTGGTTTTTGACGCCGCGGCTAGCTACAATGGGACGTCTTTAAATGACAATTTGTTGACTGGACCCGACTTGCTAAATTCCCTGTTAGGCGTGTTATTTAAATTTAGATTGGGGCCTGTAGCTTTTACTGGGGACATAGCCGATATGTTCTTACGAGTTTTTATAAGAGAACAGGATCGAGGGGCACAGCTGTTCCTTTGGACGACTGACGGCAATAAGGAGCCTGACGTGTACGTCATGAACTCCATGATATTCGGGGCCGTGTCGTCGCCAACGTCGGCAATTTATATTTTAAATAAAAACGCGGAACAGTTTAAAGAAACGTGCCCCGAAGCGGTAGCCGCCATACACGAAAAACATTATATGGACGACTACCTGGATAGTGCTTGGTCTGCCACGCAGGCCAATAGTTTAATTGAGGAAGTGACTCACATCCACGCCAGAGGCGGGTTTAATATACGGGGGTGGGTCACCAACTCTCAAGAGCTGCGCGATAAGCTCAGAGTAGATATGCCTGACCGGGTTTCCTTAGATAAAGGCGAAGGTGCGACGGAACGTACGTTAGGCATGATCTGGTCACCAAGCTCGGACCAATTAGCTTTTGACCTATCATTTAAGAAGTTGCCTAAAGCCATAGTAGAGGGACACGTGGTTCCAACAAAACGGGAATTCCTTCGATTTATCATGTCAACCTTTGACCCACTAGGTTTCTTGTATCCGTGTGTCATACAGTCGCGCATCCTTATGAAACGGATATGGCACACGGGAATTCAATGGGATGAGAAACTGAAAGAGCCAGAGGCCAAGTTGTGGTTTGAGTGGTTGCAAAACCTGTACCACCTTAATAACATATTCATACCTAGGTGGTACGGCCTCCAGCTAGAGCAACTAGAGTTGCATGTATTCGGTGACGCGAGCGAGTCCGCTTACGCAGCAGTAGCCTATGTAGCGGGGTTAAACACAGAAGGGGATAGGGATGTCGCGATAGTGATAGGTAAGGCGAGAGTAGCGCCACAAAAGGTGACATCCATTCCACGTCTAGAATTACAAGCGGCTGTGTTAGCCTGTAGAGTAGCCGATACAGTAGTCAAGGAATTAGGAGCAGTTATTAGTAGCATTCATTTATGGACTGATAGCAAAACTGTCCTCAAGTGGATAAATTCAGACGCGTTAGAATTTCAAAGGTTCGTGTCACACCGTTTAGCCGAGATAGACAAAAGGTCAGAGAGGGACAGCTGGCGCTGGGTTCCGTCAGCGATGAACCCCGCAGACAAGGCTACCCGGATGGACTGGCCTAACAACAGCAATGAGTGGTTGTCGGGTCCCTCTTTTCTTCGCTGTCCACAGGAGCAGTGGCCGGCCGACATCAAGCTCGACGCGGTGGCAGAGCAGGACCTTGAAAGAATACAGCGCGTGCACACCGTTGCAGTACAGACTGAATCACTGCTGCAGTATGAGCGGCTACCTACGTGGACGCGCGCCGCTAACGTCATGGCGCGTGTGCATATTTTCATAGATCGATGCCGCAAGCGGCGTCAGACATCCCTTGTGTCGACAGATGACCTGCACGAGGCCGAGATGCGCCTCCTGCGTCTGATACAGGGGGACAGCTACACGGAAGACATCGCTGCGCTACGAGAGGCTCGCCCATTGCCTCGCAACAGCAAGTTGCGGGCACTAGACCCCATGTTTTATGAAGATGGGCTGGTGAGAGTACGCGGCAGGCTGGGCGCCTGTAGCGAGCTCAACTTCGGGGAGCGCCATCCTATCATCCTGGATGGGAAGCATGCGCTCACGCGGCGCCTCTTATTCAAATACCACGTGGAGGCGCTGCACGCCAATCAAGAAGCTGTGGTGAACAGAGTCCGTGAGAGATTCTGGATAACAAACTTGCGGTCTGCGGTAAAAACCGTCACTGCAAGCTGCCAACGGTGTCGACTGGAGAGGGCCAAGCCGGTGACACCCAAGATGGGTGACCTCCCGGTGGCCAGACTAGAGGTGACGAGAAGAGCTTTCGTCCACTGTGGGGTCGATTATTTTGGCCCCATGGAAGTGGCTGTCGGACGACGCAGAGAGAAGAGGTGGGGCGTGCTATTCACGTGCCTCACCACACGCGCCGTCCACCTGGAGCTAGCGGCATCGCTGAGTGCCGACTCGGCGATACTGGCCCTGAGGCGCTTGATTGCGCGCCGCGGGCGTCCGTCGGACATGTATTCCGACCGCGGCACAAATTTCGTCGGGGCGCACGCCGAGCTACGCGCAGCACTGCGCGACATGGACCAGGACAAAATGAGAAGCGAAGTGACGGGACGCGGAATTGCCTGGCACTTTAACCCCCCGGCATCTCCACATATGGGCGGGTGCTGGGAGCGACTAGTGCGCTCAATCAAGAACGCACTAAAGGCAACGCTACGAGAGCGTGCCCCTCGCGAGGAGGTACTTTACACACTCCTTGCCGAAGCCGAGCTGATCGTAAACAGCCGGCCTCTCACATACGTGAGCAGCGACGTCGAGCAACCAGTGGTTCTGACCCCCAACCATCTCCTGCTGGGCACAGCCGCGGGAGATGCACCGTGCACGCGTCGGCATGCCGCCGACCTGGATTCCCGCCGCATGTGGCGACGGGTGAACGCGCTGGCCGACCTCTTCTGGAGGCGCTGGCTGCGCGAGTACCTGCCGACGCTCCAACGCCGTAATAAGTGGTTCAGTGACGTTCCAAATGTGAAAGTGGGTGACGTGGTAGTGATCACAGACGCGAATAAGCCACGAAACCAGTGGACCAAAGGGGTCATCCAAAGTGTATATCCTGGCGCGGATAATATAATAAGAGTGGTAGACGTAAGAACAAATCATGGGGTCCTGCGTCGACCTGTTGTAAAGGTGGTTGTGCTTCCGACAGACGGGAATGTAGTCGGATGAACCCTTCTACAGGGGGTGGAAATGTTGAGAAGCACAGCCCCCTAAATCTGTTAAGATAGGTGCTAAATAATGATGAACGACTTGGATAACGTATTTTTATACAGATAAATGTCACCAGTAGGCATTACACACCTATTTTTTATGTATCACCTTGTAACTTCTTATAACAAGAAATACGAGTAAATTTAATGTGACAAAGTTCTATCTGTTAGAGTAAACAAACCCGTTGATTGGTCGAAAGGCGCCCATTGTATTCCACATCCTGGTTCCCACGATGAAACTAGGTCACAGGGGTGAAGAGCGGGGAGCGCGGGGTAGGGTATAATCGACTCTCCCACTAGCCATTGGATAGTGGGCGGTCGTGATAAGGGGACCGACCACTACTTGCGCTTACGTTGGGGGAAATAAAATGGGCGCCCACGGGCGTAACGACACAGTCTTCCTACAACAGTCTTCCTACAACAGTCTTCCTACAACAGTCTTCCTATAGTCTTCAAACAGTCTTCTTCAAGTCGTGATAATTGTCTTAAATGTAAATATTGTATAAGTGTGTGACTTTAATGTAAAAGTATCTTGTTAAATCAGTGTTAAAATCGTTGAAGTTTAAATATAATATTTAGTGCACTCATCTTGTTCGTGTTTTCATTCAACCCTGCGTCCTGAATCGTGTACAACTGTTGTCGGAAAACATTGCGAGAAAACGTCCTAGAAAAACAAATCGAAGACATGAGACATCCACCAACCCGCACTGGGCCTGCGTGGCGTATTATAGCCCACTCCCTCTCACAGAGAGGAGGTCTGTGACCCTGCAGTGAGAACATTATAGTCTGATTATGCTACTTCCTTTACAGAAGCATAGATTGACCGGTTGGCGCAGTTGGTAGCGACCCTGCCTTCTGAGCCGCTGGTCCCGGGTTCGATCCCCGGACAAGTCAAATATTTGTGTGCATGAACATGTCTGTTTGACCTGTGTCTGGGTGTGTATATGTATATAAGTATGTATATCAGTCATCAGGTTACCGTAGTACAGGCTCTGCTAATTCGGGACCTGAAGACCTTGTGTGGATGTTGTCTCATATTATTATTATTATTATATTGACGCAGATAAATAAAAGCGTCACTAATTCTGCAAAAAAATAAGGTTTAAGAAAATTATCTGTGTCGACACAACTGGAACACAACACGATCATACAGTAAACTACGCTTTTACGTAAGCTCAGTATGTCACAGAGGCGCGGACAACAGGCTCTATCATTCTATTGTTAGGCAGATTGTTATAGCTAACTGTTAATGTACTCCGTGGCTATGAGAACTCTGAGAGATGAATAGGTTTGTACGTAAGTTGACAGACCCGAAATAGGTCATTAGATGTACTTGCGCAAATGTTTTGGGTTGGTTTAACATGGCAGCTAATCTAACAAGGCTCAAGAAAATAGGTGGCTCATTCAGATGTCAATGTATACGCTTTTATAATAAACTTCCATACCACGTTCAAGATCTAAGCCTTAATAAATTCAAATCATTCATTAAACTTAAGTTATGCCAGAAAGCCTTTTATACTGTTAAAGATTATATTGAGAACAAAAAGGCTTGGGATTGAATTGCTCCAATTTTTGGATATTGAATTGGTTTGTTTGTTTTTTTACATTTTCTTTGACATTGTACATACATGATCTTCACATGATCTGACCAAGATTACCTATGTCTGGACTTTAAAAGAGACTGTGCCCTCTGAATTTGTTTCAGCCTTTCTTCTCAGAGTAGTCCGATAGGAAACGCCGACCTCATCTAGCTTTTAAAGTATGACTGACGTGTAAAAGTGTTTGTACAAACCTACTTACAGAAAATAAAATCATTTATCATTTAATCACTGAACGTTGTGTGAAATCAAAAGATGGTGTTAAAAGATCGGCTGGAATGAAACAGAAGTAGCTCATCGCTATTGATGGTGGACGGTGGTACTACCAAACTTACTATCCCTTACTTTAAAAACATGATGATTTTGTTTAGTGGTTAGCTGCTATAGTCATAATAAATGAACATCTAAACAACTTTACAAAAACATATAACATATTTCAAATGGTGGTGGGAACTGGGACTAGACCACAACATTCATGATGTGGGATCACCGGTTCTTATAAAACGTTTAATTTATTCAGCGCTTCACGTCAAAGGTAAGCTTTCAATTGTAAACAACATTATCCTCGTATCTTATCAATCAAAAGAAGATCTTGAGACCACTCATCGTTCATCTTCAAGTTATCGTTTTCCTGTTTCCGTGAATCATAACCAGTGATCGGATAATCGGGCGCTTATACGAGGCATGCCTTTTAAGTTTTGTCGTTTGAAGAAAAAAACACAACTAGAACTTTATAGTACTTTTTATTGTTTTTCAAAGTATTCACCACGTAGCTTAATACACTTTTCCATTCGCTCAAACCAGTTATTATAACATTTATTCCACTCTAAAGTGGGGGTGTTCAAAATGGCTGACTTGCAAGCGTCGACTGCTTCTTCACCGGACTGGAACCTTTGACCACGAAGACTTTTCTTAATTTTAGGAAATGTAAAGAAATCGTTAGGGCTTAGGTCAGGACTGTATGGAGGATAGGCAAGAATTTCTACTTTTTCCTGCTTCAAATACTCAATCGTTTGACGAGCGCTGTGTGAGCTTGCGTTGTCGTGGTGCAGGATGATGCGTCGCTTTGAGTTAGACTTTCGAAGTTCGGCGATAACTGGTGGTAAACAAACTGTGGTATACTACTCTGCGGTAACCGTTCTACGATCTTCAAGTGCAATAGTCGCAACATGGCCGGTTTCTCCAACGAACGTGGCCACCATCTTCTTTGAAGTGCTTCGAGAACGAACAAATTTAGGTGGCTTTGGCTCGTCTTAAAAGACCCAGATTGTAGATTGTTGTTTGGAATCAGGATCGTAGGCATAGATCCAAGATTCGTCACCACTGATGATGTCGTAGACGTGATTTGACTCTCCTCGGTTGAACCTTTGCAGAGTTTTCTTACACCATCTGACGCGGGCCGCCTTGTGATCGTCGGAAAGCAGATGCGGAACCCAACGGCAAACTAGCTTTCTCACACCAAGCGCTTCATGCAAGATCTTCTGAATGGTTGTCCCTGAGATGCCTAATAGAGCCTCTATCTCTCGATACGTCACATGACGATCTTCGAGAATTAGTTGTCTCACAGCAATGATGTTATCTTCAGTGAAGGCGGATTTTGGGCGTCCTTCGCGAGATTTGTCACTAACACTAGTATGTCCTTGCTGGAATTCTAAATACCAGCGTTCGACAGTCCGCAGACATTGGGCTTCATCACTGAACACAGATGTTAGCTCTTCAAAACACTGAAGCCGTGTCAGGCGTCTTCTAAAGTTGTAGAAAATTATTGCACGAACATTTTCATTAGAAAGATTCATTTTCGTACGTAACCTGACAGATTCCAATCGACGCTGTGACTAAACAATAGCATTAATCCTAATACTTTCAACTGTTTTGAGATTCGAAATTTAAACACACTCGAATATAGAACAGTTCCAAATTCAAAATTGCCGGGAAATATGGAAACGACAGAACTTAAAAGGCATGCCTCGTATACCTAAACTTCTTCTCACGAAAGAATATTATGGGCATTCCTTTCTGAATAAATAAGTAATCCCGGGTTGCCGGGATTGAACAATTTTGTAAAAACAACTATAACAAACTAAATGAAATTCTAACAGTGGTTATTTTGATTTAGTATCTTTATGTTAATCAAAACAAATGGAATATCAATAAAAAAATATCTGCACAATGTGGTCAAGTAGTGGAAATTAATTTATCTATCTAACAGATTACGATTAGTGATTGAATCTACAAATTTCTTGTATTTTATACGAACAGAAGACTAAAAAATATTTTAATGCTTTTTTTTTCACAACGAGTTCTAACTATATTTTGTATGCAGGTAACATTTAGCAATCTCAGGAATTTCAAACGATTCCGAGATCCGGGATTCCGAAAGGCATATCCGTATTATTCTTACGTGGGAATAAAATTTAAGTTTAGGTATATTAGCGCCCGATTATCCGATCACTGATCATAACCAACACATTTTCTTTTTCTGACTTTGCACCTGATTGTGATTTTCTGTGCTAGCAGTACCAACTCACCCTAATCAATTTTAGTGACGTCATATTATGGCAAGATTCTCTTTATAAAAACTGCCTTATTGGTCTAAGGTCGCGTTACTGCTGAACATGAGGACCTGAGTTAGATTCCCGAGTCTGGCAAAAATGAAAAAAATAAGTGTTATTAGCTTTTTCCATCTGGAATTTCTCAATAGCAGCCCGTAATGTGGATTTGTGCCCAGTTGATGGCAATAGCAGTTGATGGCAATAGCAGTTGATGGCAATAGCAGTTGATGGCAATAGCAGTTGATGGCAATAGCAGTTGATGGCAATAGCAGTTGATGGCAATAGCAGTTGATGGCAATAGCAGTTGATGGCAATAGCAGTTGATGGCAATAGCAGTTGATGGCAATAGCAGTTGATGGCAATAGCAGTTGATGGCAATAGCAGTTGATGGTAATAGCAGTTGATGGCAATAGGCTCGTCCCTCTTTACTAATAAGTGTCAAAGTGTTGGAGTTCTATAAGTAGACCTCTACCCGTCCCTTCAGGGAATTAGGCGTAATGTTTTGTTATTCTCTCCAAAAACGTCTTATTAACCCCCGACGCAAAAGAGGGGTGTTATAAGTTTGACGTGTCTGTTTGTCTGTTTGTCTGTTTGTCTGTCTGTCTGTCTGTGGCATCATAGCGCCCGAACCACTGAACCGATTTCAGTTTAGTTTTTTTTGGATGAAAGGAGACTTAATCGAGAGTGTTCTTAGCTATGTTTTATAAAAATCGATTGAGCCGTTTAAGAGTTATGGTGGTTAAAGTGGGGATGGAAGAACCAAAATTCTACAAATGTGCCGTGTCGGGGGTTTTTTAAATTTTTAATTTATAGTTATTTACTTGGCAATGTTTGGTGTCAAAAATGATCGAAGAAAGGCCTGGACATTTTGGCAGTGTCCATATTGTTAGTCCAAAATCCGTAGAAAGCTATGTCATTATGATGTCCATTGTCCCATAAACAATCGAGTTGACTGAATTATTACAATTACTCAGTGCAGGTCAACTACCTTATTGAATAACCAGAGATCAACGCACCGTAGGTGGTTAGCATAACATCATAATAATCGACCTATAATGTTCCCACTGCTGGGACACAGGCCTCCTCTCTGTGAGAGGGAGTTCGCCGTAATCCACCGCGCGGGCCCAGCGCGGGTTAGTAGATGTCACATGTCTTCGAATTTTTGGTTCTAGGACATGCCGGTTTCCTCACGATGTTTTCCTTCACCGTTATGAGAGGAGTGGTGATGAAATAATTTACACAAAGTAAAGCGCCTGTCTGGGTTCGAACCTACGACCTACAAGTCGTAGGTTAGTCGCAGCCGTTACCACTGAGCCACCATTGCTCACCGGGCCACCACTGCTTCCGTAGTTTAGTGGAAAAACTTTTAAACACTAAGTGAAAAATAACTTCAATTTCAAAAGGCGGTTGCAAAAACCGAAGATAAGTACAAAAAGCTTGGACCTAATTTAGGTCCATGAACCAAAGAATCAAATCTCCCGGAATCAAATATTTTTTTCTATATGCAGTGTTTTTTTGGGACTCTCTTCTGTGTGACCGCGTTTTTCTACTAAACTTCGCACACCATCGTTTAAAGGATGTATTCTGGAAGGTTTATGCATATTGTATAATAAATAAACATATAATTTAGGTATATACAGGTTGTGGCGTAAATATTGGATAACCTGAAACTGTCGATCGGCCAGATAATTATCTATCATTTATTTATTTATTCATAAAGGTACACCAACAGCTTCTATAAACAAAATATCAAATAACAGTAGATAATAGTTGAGGGCTTATACAGTTGCCAATAATAGGTGAACCAACATTCTCAAATACAGTGATAGCCTAGGTAAAAACGAAATGCATAAAAATTAAGTGGTAACAACTATATAAACAGAAATATAAAAAATACATACATAAGTTATAACATTGCAGAGGTTGCAAGAAATACCTACATATTATTAAAATAAAATCAATCTTTAGGTTGTGCTTACGGACATCAAAATTTGGGTCTTAAAGTGTGTTATTGAGTCATGATATATGTCAACATCTGGAGAGGATTTTATATAAGAATTCATCATTTACCCCACTTATATCGCCATATGCGTCGGGTCTCCAGTAGATATTTTATTCAATGATATTTCAATAAGCACTCTTCTATTGGAAAATCTAGTCCAACATAATCGTGTATACAGACACTATACCTCGAAACTTCCTTGAAAAGTCAAAGATATCGTCTCCCATAAAATCCTACACAACTCTAACTCAGCTTGAACTAGATTCCTAACGTTTATTGAAGAAAGCACCGCTTAGTTCGCAATAAATTAAATTAAATTGATTATTGTTATATGCCATGTGCATTGGGTATTATTTTTAACCTAGAAGCAGATATTACGTCACAATCTATTTCCTGCTACTGTTTATTTTTATTTCTGTATGAAAATGGAAGGTATCATGACTTTAGCAAAAGGCACTCATGCTAATGTGTGATTGGAATGGTAACTTGTTTTATGAACTTTACTTGATTAATATTCCTCGAGGCTGAATTTCGGCCATGGCGGCCAATCTCAGGGATCCATCTCGCTGGAGACTAGCCTTCGGCGTGGGAGATATTATAGTGCACAAGTGTGTACGCAGACACAGGTCCACTCTCTCTTCCCTCACTCTCACAGTCCGATGGGACGGCAATCCGACACGACCGGAGAGAGATCAGGCGCAGGACACACGACGACACGTCCTTTACGAGGCACACAGCCAACTTCCAAACTCCGGGGTGCTGAGAGATTTCTAATGGAAAAACCAAACAACATTTTTGCTCCACCTAGGAAGCGAACCCAGGATCCCACGCTCAGCATTCGCTCAGTGACTTGACTAAGTAAGACACTATTATCAACAATTCCGTCTTTTATAAAAACTGAACTTTTCCGTTTTTATGTGACACAAACAAGTAAGTATGTCATGTTGTCAGGTTTTCATGTAGAAAAATATCCCTACGATCAGTTGAGACAAAAGGTTCGAACGAATTGAAAGAAAAAAATTACCTAAAAGTACAATTTAGTCTTCCAGACCGTATGTCGGCCGTGGTAGTCAATCTCAACGGAGACTAGCCTTCGGCGCGGGAGATATTATAGTGCACAAGAGTGTGCGCAGACCCAGGTACACTCTCTCTTCCCTCACCGGACCGGAGAGAGATCAGGCGCAGGAATGACGGCTTAACGTGCTTTCCGAGGCACGGGGGTATCACACCGCCAACTTCCAAACTCCAGGCTGTTACTGACAAATTCCTAATGGAAAAACCCATTAACACTTTGCTCAACCTGGGAATCAAACCCAGGACCCCACGCTCAGCGGTCGCACTTGCAACCACGAGACCAACGGGGCAGTCAAAAGAACAAACTGTGTGTGTGTACTATAATAGTTACAGCTCTGCCTTACCCTTCGGGCGAAAACAGGCGTGATGGTATCTTAATTGATGGTGTGTTGTGGCTGAATTCCTTTGACACACTGACTGATGTTTTCTAGTAGCATTCACTTGTTATAAACCCACCTCACTTAGTATTTACCTCGTTTATTAGTGGCAAAGTGACATGCACTTCCAAACCTTTTGTCCCAACCTCCCAATACTTAGGACTGTAGTGAAATTTAAGAGGACACTATCTAAAGTCAGGTGACCGCCTGCGCCGGCTTACGAGAAGTTTACGACGAGATAGCGTCTGTCTGAGGGACACATACTCGAGAGATGAATCCAACATCCCTGACCATAGCTACGAAACGGATTAGACCTGTCGCAGTTACTTGGAAACTAACTGGAGGAGTTTGTGGCTAAGTCATAACAGCCGTACGGGTCGATCGGTCAGGTTAAGCAACGATTGCTGCGGTTAGTCCGTGGATGGGTGACCATCTTTACATACCAAGACCCCTCCGTGCCTCGGGAAGCACATTAAGCCGTTGATCCCAGCTGTCATTCGTCGATCTTTGATAGTCGTTACGGGTCGTCAGAAGCCCGAAAGTCTGACAACCAGTCTTACCAAGAGGTATCGTATTACCCAGTAACTGGGTTGTGGAGGTCAGATAGGCGCAACATATAAAATACTGGTATTCAGCATCATCCGGTTAGACTGGAAGCGGACCGCGACATACTTGGGAAAAGGTTAGGCAGATAATGATGATGAGTTAGTAGGTAACTCTGTGGCAGTGCCACCCAAAAATTGGTCGATTTCATAGTTCTTTTAATATCTCAGTAGCAGGCTGGAGTCTCAATTTGAGTCCGGTTGATAGCAATAGGCTCGCCCCCTATTACTTGGGACTAAAACTTAACTGGCAAAATGTTGGTGTACTATAGCCACTATAGGTACACACCTCTGCGTTATTTATTTATCTATTTATAACTTTTCGCACAAAAGGTACAAAGGCGGACTTAATGCCTTAGGCATTCTCTACCAGTCAACCAAGGGTGGTGAAGAGATTAGATGGCAGGTGCTTTAATTAAAAGGAAAGGAAAGCATTGATTTGAGCGATGTTTAACAATGATAAAAAAAATAAACTATCAAAATAACGTACACAAATATATAAATAAGTCCTATACACATACATACTATTTACTATACTACCATTCGAGGATAACAGGTTGGATGATATGTTCCGTTCACCGGTTATAAATAATATCTAACTGTTTTCTAAACGTGGACACTGACAGTTGGGCTGGTCAATTCAAGTTCGCTCAGCACGCTATGTAGCAAGCTATGCTCGCAGTTTTTGAAAGATAGAGTCAGAAATGAAATTATCCGTAAAAGAACCGGTGTTACTGACGTAGCTTGCAGAGTAAGCAAGCTGAAGTGGCAGTGGGCTAGCCAGGTTTGACGAAGGGCCGATGGTCGGTGGAGCAGGCGAGTCCTGGAGTGGAGACCGCGTATTGGCAAGCTTAGAGTGGGACGCTCCCCTGCTAGATGGACCGACAACCTTTAGAAAAAGTGGCTGGGGGAAACTGGATGCGGAAGGCAGAGGACAGGGTGTTGTGGCGCAGACTAGGAGAGGCCTATGTCCAGCAGTGGATTGCAATAGGCTGGGATGAACTGTTTTCTCGATTATTGTTCATGCTTACCACAGGGGGCACGCAGAAGTTTGTCATGAGAGCCTGAATCTCCTTTACAATTACGATCTTCTGGTATAAGCCAACTAATTATGAGCTCAACCGACGCAAATGAGACACAATTACTTTTCTATTGTTACCGAACATAATCAGTTCGATTTACAGACAAGGGGCTACATACATCAGCAATTATGAGAATGGCATAATATTAAATTAGGTCTTGCCATTACCAGACCTATCTGTGATTCCCCCAGCGATTCTTTAATTCTATAATCAAATATTTCCTCTTCAACATTATCATTACACCACACCTGTATTACCCAAAGGTTAGACAGAGGTGTAGTTATACTACACCAACATTTCGCTAGTTATGTTATAAGTCCCATGTGATAGGGGGCGAGCCTGTTGCCATCAACCGGGTACAAATCCAAACTCCGGGCTGCGGAAAAACCTAATAACACATTGCCTGACCTAGGAATCGAACCCAGGACCTCGAGCTCAGCAGGAGCGCTGGCGACCACATTTGACAAGACCACCGAGGCAGATTTGTCAAGAGGGGGAGGAAGAGGGGGGAGGAGGGGTTTGTTTGTGAGGCCGATTTCCTTTTGTCCCTACTATGCACTTCTAAGGTCTACGCAAGCGGCGCGTGCGCGCGATAATAGTGACATTCCCGGCTGCGTCTGCTCGATAATGACTAAAACGTTCGTCCACACCTTTAGATAAATGCTCTCCACACATTCACCAGTATCGTAGGACCACAAAAACTGTCGTTGTAAGATGTTTTAAAGTTGAGTGTCAACCTTTATTGGGATAAGAGACAGGAGAATGCTCACTCACTAAATATCAGAAGCATTCTTCCGAAGCCTGCACGGTGGTTATGCCAATTTCTATTCTGATCGTTCATTTTCTGATCAATTCATAATTGCTATTGGTTCGATATTGCGTTTCCGAACAGTGAGGCAAATAGGTAACACAAACTCAAAGCATTTATTTCAATTAAACCATTTACAGGCACTTTTGAGTCGGTTTGTCAGAAAGTTGAGCTAGTTGCCCATCCCAAAACGTAGATCTCTATGGAGAAGAACGGGCAAGTAATTCCAAGGACACTCTTTTAAATCAAGATATTACAACATCCCGGGTACATTATTCTTCTTGCTTCTATAATAATATGTGAGAACAATAAAAAAATAATTTAAACACAATTTAAAATACAAGATTAAATATAAGTTTCATAAACAGTTATATAGAATTTGTCTGAGGATCTCAGAAAACAGAGTAAGAGATTAATGTTTGGTGTGCCCGCTGAAGGCCCGCTAGTATTAATATAATGGGGAATAAAAAAAAACAAAATGATGCTGGCTGGTCTACAATCAACCTAAAAAAAAGCCTTTGCGTCATAGACAAATCATACATTCTGACGGACGCCGTTCTTGAACCCAAGACCAATAAACTCTCATTTTTATCGCCCCTCAGGGAATTCGTCACAGGCGGCGTCGTATCTTCTCAAAACCTTCAATGAATAACAAAAACAAAAAATCGCACGGTTCACCTAAATATTTCGCAAATAAAGCTCACGTCTGCTACATATCTCGATGATGCGTTAGACATGGTAATGTCATGCAAATGTCATTGCATCTCGGCATTGCTCGGTGTTATTCGGCGCGCCTTCGTGGAAACAGTAGCTGAGCTCTGTATGAGTGCGGCATACTAAGCAGCTGACCAGGAGTCTGGCTTGGGTTTTGGGATCATATATTAGATTTTTATGAGTCATGTTAGGCGGTCAGCGTCCAGTCGATCCCGGGATCAATCAGCAAGTTTTTGGGTGTCGACAGTCATTAATATTTGCAAGTCGACATTATGACCGACGTATAAATGCATCCTAAACGACGTCTTGGAAGTCGATCGCGTGGCTCTCATATTTAGAAGATTTACAATTATTACAATCTGACGACCAGTCTTATCGTCGCGTCGACCCCAACATACTTGGGAAAGGCTAGACTTATGAGGACTATCTAATTAACGAAACATTGTGTTCATTTAACATAGAACAGGAAAGTCCCAAGCTTCATCCTCTGTGAAGGCTATCGCTACTCTTAACCATCGCTATTTCAATGGCCAGTTGGGAAGATAAATGCATAATCAGTCCATAATGTTCCCACTGCTGGGACACAGGCCTCCTTTCTTCGAGAGCTACGTGTGGGTTGGTAGATGACGTAGATGTCACATGTTTTCGAACTTTTAGTTCTACATAAGACATGTTTTCCTTCATCGTTTTAAGAGCTGTGGTGACGCTGAGCTCATAAGTGCCTTGCCTGAGTTCGAACCCACGACCTGTACTCGTAAATCGGGGCCGTTACCACTGGGCCACCACTGCTCTTGATATGAAGATAAATGACCGACCACCATGTATAGTAAGTGATAGTTTTAGAAATTCCGTCTACGAAAAGGAGTACAATAACGTCATAATAAAACCAATAAAAAAAGAATGTTTCATAACATTTGGTGATCCAGCTCCCGCACTACAAATACCCACTTGTAATCATAACGAGATGCTCTATAAATCTCAGACAGACATATTTGTCACCAGCCATCTTATCTCAACCATCGCCATTAAAAAGGTTCGTACCGCCTTTGTTTTCAACCTCCTTTTTATCAGACACTACTAACCTTTTTTTTGCGGTTACTAAACTTATTGTCAAACGACTTTGAGTCTTAGATTTGTACGTATAAGAGTTGCAGGTGGTTCTGAGAAGTTATTTTATATGTTGGTTGTTTAATTTATTATTGTTTAATAATTGTATTAGAAGTCAATGCTCGGTGTATGGCATCTAGTCTCTATTAGTCGTAATATAAGCTTGTACGTGAATAGAATTTTTAATGGACATATTGTAACTACGATGTTATTCATCAATATGAGAAGAACTATGTCGGTCGTTGCTTTTTTGTAATTTTTCAGTTAGTTTAATCACGATTTGGCAGTTTGAGTAATTGTCAAACAAACACCACAACTGGGACAAGGACAAATGTCCTTTCTTTGGTATTATTCGTCGAATCGTTGAGCTTCTTATGTTCTGAGTTGAGCTGCACGATTGCTGACAATTGCGTGCACTGACTGGACAGGTCCACTCAAACTGTGTGGTTCTTTCCTCAAAAGACCATTTTAGATACCGATCTACATAGCCTTGACGTGATCTGAGCAAGATTTGGTCTGGACTTTAAAAGAGACTGTGACCTCTGAGTTTGTTTCGGCCTTTCTTCTCAGAGTAGTCAGAAAGGAAACGCCGCGCCGGCCTCATGTTGTTTAAAAAAATGTATACGTTTGACGTGTAAAAGTGTTTGTACAAACCTACTTACAGAAATAAAATCATTTATCATTTAACACTGCACTGGCTGTAAAATGACTTAAGATATAATATGTGTGGACAATCTTTACATTTATGAATAATTAAAGTCGGTTTTTGTGTCTGTCTGCGTGTCTGAGTTGGTCTTCTTAAACTACGCAACGGATTTTGAGGCAGTTTTCACCATATTTTTTAGAAAATACTTTCCAATTAAACTTAAATAATAAAATAAGGACATTATTCATTATTATTATTATTATTTTTTTATTATTTATTATTATTTATTTCATTATTCATTATTTTTTTTTTTTTTTTTATTTGTAATGTGCGTTTTGTTTGTGCAGAATAAACATTTTTTCTTTCTTTCTTTCTTTCTTTTGATGTTTTGTCGTAAAAACTGTGTAAAGTAGCCTCGGGTCGCCTATTTGAACATAAATTAATGTAGTTAGATGTGTCTATTTTACTCACGATACTTTCATTATTAGTTTTGTAGGATCGCAAGATGAATCATTATCTTTATAATAAAACTTAACATAATTTGATCTTCGAACAGTACCTACTACGCCTCCTTCTCCGAGCTGGATCTGCCCTCTCCCGATCCCGCTCGGCAGCCCCCTTCTTCACCATCACGATCTCATAGAAGGAAGCTACTTCCATCCAATTCTCTGTCTCTACCAGCATAGCCGTCAGTACTGCCGGCAGAGACAGGTCTCACCCGATCCTGGCAACCAGGAACCGCCGCTTTGGGGGCCCACGCAGGGCTTTTCTCGAACGTGTGCTGTGTGGAATCCAGGCTGCCTCCGCAGTGGTGGCAATTTGCCGTAGCCTTTCTCCCAATTCTGTTCAGGTACTCACCGAAACAACCATGTCCGGTGAGCACCTGGGTGAGCCTGGAGGAGATGCGCTCCTCTCTTTTCAGCCAGGCAACGCACTTGCGCGAATATTGCGGCTGCTGTAGGTGCTCGCGCCAGCGCTCGTGCGCGTGTCGCTGTTCCCGCCACCGTTCCAAAAAATTCGTTCCAAATCTCGCAGTTCGACCGTAAGGGGGTTTGAGACAGCTTACCCGGAATTTATTTGGTGTCTTACCCTGTGTGGTACCTGCAGGCCTCGGCTTTGGACGCGCTGGTGGAAAGACAGTCTGGGTCACGCACGCTGAAGCATGTAAGGATTATTTGGGGACGAACGAAAGGCGTGGGCTGGTTCGAGCAAGGGTCGAGCCCTGTGGTCGGGTGCTTTCAAAGTTTCAAAAAGATTTCTTTATGTGACACGTTAGGTTTAAATTTATCTCCTTCCCTGGAGCCCTGTTTCAGTAACGAAGATTACGCTGGAAAACCACAAAAACACAATGAAAAATATAATTTCATAAAGAAAATTACTTAGATACGACATACTTACACATAGATACAAGTACTTGCTTAGTGCAGTGTAATAATGCTTTCAGGGTGTTGATGGGGCTGCCTCGTTTCTGTAGCGCATCAGGGATGTTTGCGGAGTTGCGTGTTGATTGCTTTTATGCATTAATGCGTAAAAGATGTGCGTTCTTGGTGCGCAGGGTGCGAGCCAGTCCAACAGCATCCTGGGAATGATTGCTGACCGGCTGAACTGCTGTATTGTAAGTCGTTGCTCCAGTATCTCAGCTGGAATGCTGAAGCAGTGATTATTTTGGTATATGTGTTTCTGTAATTCGCACCTTTGGTAGAACAAGGGCATAATTGTCATAAATTGCCAAAATGACTTAAATATGCAGAAATGCTTTAAAAAGGCCCTTTGAACTGGAGGGACAAAGACATTCGTTTAATTGCAAAAACTGCAATTGTGCCCTTGTTCTACCAAAGGTGCGAATTGTTGTTGTAATTATATTACTAAAATAGTTGTAAGTTTATTTTATTGTTACTAACAATGTATGCGTCTCATAGTTACTCTTAATAAATTATTTATTTATTTAGATATTTTTTTCTGAATTAGAAATATTATAGGGTGCTACGAAGTTCGTAGCCGTTTGCTACGAAACTGGATGTTGCTACGCATTTTCATCTTCCTGGTATCAATGATAGTTATGTTAGTTCCTGCACATCTTCCCACTATATAAGGTGTCTTCAACCCTTACTAGGATGGAGGAGAAGATGAAATAAAATTACTGCCGTCATAAGAAAGAAGGCCGTAACTACGTCAACGTTGATTCCGAGATAATTGAAGATTTATCTAAAATGAAGGCCCTCGTTTTACTGAATGGTTTTTTTTGTTAGTGATTCTTGTTTTATAAGACGCCAAAAAATATAGGGGTTATTTTGAACCATAATTGGCACAAAGGCCTTGAAATATGTAATTAAGTCTTTTCAGATTAAAAAAACTAGAATTTATGTCGAAGTTAAGGCAAAAATCCTTATGACAATCTCTAATTGTAATAAGAGTTACAGTTTTGTGTGTAAGACCATAAGATAGCATTTTCTTTGCTGATTCCAAAAATGTTAGTAACGCATTTTTGACAAAATTGTCTGGCCTTCTTTCTTATGACGGCAAATTAGAGTATGCAGTTTGGTAGGTTGATCAACCTACCAAACTGCATAAAGTAAAACAACAACAAACAGTAGGTAATCACCTACTGTTTGTTGTTGTTTTACTTTTTGTAATTTAAAAACCGGTGCCTTACTTGCTTTTACGCAGCCTAAACATTGTTTTGTTCAATAAATAAAAAACACTAAGCAACTATAATATAAAAATGCTTATTACAAAATTGCTTAAATAGGTGTAAAAGTTAAAAACCAATAAATTCAACTACGCGTAACATTTTTGTAACTATTTCATATTAAAATGGCGGCACGAAGGGAACATTGTGTAATACGTAAAGAGTTAAGTAAATAAGAATTAGAATCTAAATCTTAGGCAACTGGGTTGCGCGTGAAATGGAGAGGAGTGGCCGAGGACATGTTACGTGCTGTTGTAGGTAGACTGCGCTTTTGTAGGTAGCCTGCGCTTTTGTAGGTCGCCTGCGCTTTTCTAGGTAGACTGCGCTTTTGTTTGTTAGGGGAAAGGAAATGACTAAGTATAGAAAATAAGAGGACCGTGGCGTGAACATGAGAATGCAGTCAAGCCACTATAAGAATAATTAAGACCAAAATCCTGAAAAAATATTGCTCGTGCAGCATGTGACACGTGATAGAAGTGAAACTCAAAAAAAGAATAAGAAAGATTTTGTGTCAGGGACAGAGAGATAGTTATATATTTTCTTCTCTGTCATGTAACGAAATTTGCCTAAACGTGACGCGTTGCTGAAATTTCACTCTCAGTTCTCGTCCAATTAAATGATTATCGAATCGCCGCCTACAAAGTTTCTCTTCAACAAGCTTGGGATAAACAGTATTCTTTTTATGGGTCGCATATGACATTTGAAAGTTCTCAGGTGATTTCACCTCTTATTTTGTTAGTTTTTAATGTTAAATTATTGATGCGTGTCCTAAATAAAATATATTTCTTTCTATATTTCTCTTCTTTCAATTTTGATTCGCCCTAATTCGTCGTTTCGATCAACCGCAAAGAAAATTGAATATTCTAAAATATGAGCCTGTTTTACAGGAGCATTTTCTCGTAAAGACTATTATTTTTCCCGCGCTCTGCTGCGCTCTGCGACCGAGCGGATACGTAAATAAATTCGCGCAGAAAATATGGGCCCAAATTCAGCCAGACGCAATTATATCTAAATGTCCAATTTCCTCATTGCACCGCCACATGTTAATTAGAGGCGTTAATTAAGTTATGATGGATGGCTCAGCGCACTGTTTAGAGGTCGAGAGACATACTCTTATTATTTCACGTCGTTATGTATTTCGTAACGTTGCGTGTGCGCAGCAGATTTTTTGATAAAGATGTAAAATGAACGCACACATGAATTTTTGATCTGGTAAAAATGTTAATGCTGTGTTGCTTCAAATTTTTCGGACACAGTAACTTGTTAACACTTCAGTTAATTAATTCGACAAATTTACTTGTTTAGCGGCGCAGGATAGGTGCCTTTAGTAGAAGTTCGAAACAAAACTAGATGGTGCCACTTGCTGCGCTGTCATATTTAATAAAAGTGCTTCTTGGTCCAGTTCAGTTTAGAAGTTCAAAATGTGTCAAAATCACAAACCAGGAGCACTAACTATTAAAGAAACCTGCCGACAAATTGCTTTGCAGTTTGCCAGATGTTATGTTTAAGTACCTAAAACTTTGTAATATGGATTATATAAAATAGAATGCAGTGGTGGCCGAGTGGTATCGGCCCCGACTTACGAGTTGTAGGTCGTGAGTTCGAACACAGGCAGACACTTTAATTTGTGTAATTAATTTATCACCACTGGCTTTTAAAAACGGTAAAGGAAAACATCGTGAGGAAACCGGCATGTCTTAGAACCAAAAATTCGAAGAGATGTGACATCCACCAACCCACACTGGGCCCGAGTGGTGAATTAACGACCCACTCCCTTTAATAGAGGGGAGGCCTGAGACCCAGCAGTGAGAACATTATAGGCTGGCCATACAAAAAAAATTACCTTCACCATTTTGGTCAGTCACTATTGTTGTTCATCACGTCGGGGTCACCAATATGGAGATACGTGGAACAGGGTGTAAAGTTCACCCATACCTTCATAGAAAAGGAAGGATCCTCCGGGCAGACGGGTGTCGTGTCTGGTGGGCAACTGCCCAACGATTGATGTTGGGAAGTTGTATACATGTATATACCTGTATATGCTAGTTGCGCGGTAAATTCTGCTTGCGCGATGCAGGATTGCGTGACGTCAGTATGACGCGCAGCTGGCATGTGGCGATGTAGATATCGCTACAGGGTTGACTTCAGTCTAAAGAGACGCGTTAGAATAAGTACAGTATTTAATTTGTCCCGTAACGCAGCAAATATCAGCAATATCAGTGACGGGACGTATTTTGTCCAAATGCAATAGAATCAGTTTCTAAGTTCACACACACCACACACCTCACAGTTGGGGGAGCTATTCTTGGTGAAAAAGAATAGCTCCCCCAACTGTGAGGTGTGTGGAGTTATAGAGGACATACATCACTTGTTGATGGAATGTGTCCGATATGAGGCTGATAGGAGCAGGTTGCTCAGGGCTCTAAAATTGAACAAGAACGACATAGGTACACATTCCACCGATTACTACCTAAACCGAGTTCAGATGAATCAAGAAAGTTGTTCGACTTTATGGCCCTGATACATTGATCACTGATTTTTTTACATTGTTTTAGGTTACGATGGGACTGACATGCGCTGTGCGTCATAAAAGTCCCTAAAATTAAAAGAAATAAAAAAAATAAAGTTTATTGTGTAAAAAACAAAAGAGCAACGTCCATTGCTTTATTATGTCAGGAAAATTCGTCTGCTCCACAGCAATGCAAATAAACCAATAGCTGAGGGTTTGACATTCAGTATTACGCACACTGTGCCTATTGAGACTGTACTGTTTGTTCCTGAGAAAAGGACTGGACTAATCGTTCTTCGGGAGATTTAACAGCGATAACGCCGTGGAAGTGGCGGAAATATTGGTCAGCAAAATTTAAATAACTGTCGTGTGTTCAAGAAGACGGAAACTTAAGCCTAAAACGTCTTGGAAAACAAAGAGAGGAGGGGGGAGACAGGGTCTCGTGGCTTAGTAATAACAGCATTGCTGTGCTTATCAAGGTTAAGCAACGCCAGCTGAACTCGGTCCGTGGATGGGTTGTCGTGACGCATTTTGTCCGAAGGTAGTAGTATCCGTTTCGCAGAAATGGCTTCACTGGCAACCTGTACCCTAACCGTCTTATTACAAAACACGATCTAACTTTAGCCCGAGCCTAAACCTTCGAGCCAGTTCTTGTATTTCAAACTTTATGCTAGCTTATGTAAAGTTCTTAATACAAAACTGACAACCTAAGACCGGACTAAGTTGTTAGTTTTGTAAAAGGAACTGAATTTCAATTTCTGTTAGGTTTTTATTTAAGAAACAGGCTCGATGGTTTAAACTATGTCTAATGAAAAATCTTGTTTTGTAATAACACCGTAAAAGTTTATTGAGTAAAAAACAAAAGAGCAACGTCCATTGTTTTAGGTATGTGTTCGGAAAATTCAAATGAAGAAGTGGAAGGGTTTGACATTCCGAACGTAGTGCCGATGAAGACCGTGCTGTCAGTTTTTGAGAAAGGACTGGGCTAATCGTTATATCTGCGTGTATCTAGGACTTTACTGATAACGGTGAAGGAAAAACATCGTGAGAAACCTGGACTGTTAATATAAGTCTGAAATTGCCGACCCGTTTTGAGCAAGCACCATCAATGCTCTAAGAGCCTTCTCCGTATGAGAAAACGCCTTTGCCATACAGTGGGACAATAATAGGAGGGTATTATTATTAATCGTTATTCAGGAGGCCCCAAATATCTTGGAAAATAGAAAGAGGAGGGAAGAGAGAGGGGCTCGTGGCTTAGCAATAACAGCAGCACGGGTCGATTATCAAGGTTAAGCAACGGTTGCCAAAGTCGATTCGTGGACGGGTGACCATTACATGCTGAGACCCGTTCGTGTCTCGGAAAGCACATAGGCCGTTCCCGGCTCTCATTCCTACATCTTTTGCAGTCGCTACAGGTAATCAAAAGCCTGAAAGTCTGAAAACCAGGCTTACCAAGGGGTATCGTGTTACCCAGTAACTGGGATGTAGAGGTCAGATAGGCATATAAAATACTGGTATTCAGCTTCATCTGGAAGCTGTCCCCAACATTGTTGGTAAAAGATTGAGCAGATGATGGTCTTAGAAAATATACACTTAATAAAAAAATTACATAGTCTCCTGTCTGCACGATTCATAAACAATCAATACTATTAATATTCCGGAGTGGGTCACGTGCTCGTGCTAGAGCGAGACGGCACGAGGATGGCGCGTGCCCGATGCATCACGAAGTGCATCATGACGATATGTTCGTGTCCCACCCGCGTTGTAGTGGACGTGTTACATCATCATTATTATAAACTAGCTGCACCCCGCGGTTTTACCCGCATTAGTCTCGATTGCCATACAAACTTTCATTCCCTATATCAACCCTATAGTATTATTATTAAATCAAAAAGCCTTTCCCATGATGCTATATCTCTCCTTGCCAAATTATATCGAAATCCGCTCAGTGGTTTAAGCGTGAAAAGGTAACATACAGACAGATAGAGTTCCTTTCGAATTTATAATATGAACTAGCTGCGCCTCACGATTTCACCCGCATAAGTCTCGATCCCGTGGGAATATCTGAATAGAAAGTATTCTATGTCCTTATCTAGGCCATGGTCTATCTATGAGCCAAATTTCATCCAAATCCGTTCAGCCATTTGACCGTGAAAGCGTAACAAACAAACGTACAAAAATCAAATCTTCTCTCTTTATAATATTAGTTTAGATGAGAATAATAAGAGAAAATGTCATGGGATGAAATAAAGGAGCATTCATGATGGTGATAATTTTCTCGTAAGCTCGTACCTATTAATACGAGAGAAGATCGTATAAGCACTGAAATATTAATGCCAGTAAAGAAAGGGCTTCAATGAAAATCACCGGTAAGGCGACCATCTCAATAAGATTATCTTAAACACTATACTCGCATAAATTGATACTTACTTCACAAAAATCGGGCCTGGCTGTAAACTGATCTTGCGGACAGCTTTTTCTTTCGACTGTGTTTGGGTATGTCAGCGATTATCTCGACACAAAATACGCCATCGTATGCGACGGGTTATTTACACAGCATCTATTGGTGATTCAAAGTCTTAAAGATATTCCTTGTGTCAGGAGATAACTAAATAATGTGACAGAATCTTCCTGTTTGCAATCCAGACCAAGCAAGATGATTCCCGCGATGTCCCTTTTGACCATTTGATGTTTCCTTATTGGGAGCCCCATAACAGGCTTTTTCGGGATGACATAGTTACGGACATGGGTTACCTACCTAGTCTCCGTATACTCTAGTATGTAGGTACATGTCATGCTAGAGCGAGACAACACGCGGATGGCTCGTGCCGGGTTCATCACGCGGCTGCATCACGATTACGCACGATCTCCTCTACAACAATAACGTCGTGATTGCGCCGGCGACGCCGGTGGCGCCTCCATGTGTGACGAGCATGTATTAGGGAAATATTATGAGGTTATAGTGTATTGGCAAAATAGTTAGTATGAAAATGGTTTTTGACACATTAGCCACCACGGAGAGGCCTAAAAATGGTTATGAATTACGTCGTCAGCGTCCATAGCGTTTTAAGGCATTTAAAATCTCAAATCCTCGTCTAAAAGGTGCTCTAATTTTTATCAGACGGATCCAGCTTTTCCGGTCTTATATCTATAAGTACCTGAGCTCTTTATTTAGAAACTATTTTTATATCTAGCAATTTCAGATATCACTTAAACCATACTCTACTTTAACCTAAAAAAACTTCAAGTCAAGCTGCCAATAATCCAATTTTTTCTGTTCCATTAACCAACATCATTACTTTACCTTTTACTATCCCATTTAGCAGTTAATCAACCGCCCTCTGGATCAATGAGCGATGTGATTACGTTCATCTGCGCGTGCACACGCGACTGGGGAGATCACCTTTATAAGGGGAATATATTTGATGTTTTATCTGCATTCGCTACGGATTAATGGTTGATGGTTCGTTTATGTTGGTGTGAATGCGTTTTCATGGTGAGGTGGGTGGTAAAGTGTGAGTCATCTCGCGCGGGTACGAGTTAGTAAGTAAGGGTAAGCCAAATAAGGAGTAACTTTTACTGTTGAATATATTCCTCCAGACCGTATTTCGGCCATGGCGGCCAATCTCAACGGAGACTAGCCTTCGGTGCGGGAGATATTATAGTGCACAAGTGTATGCGCAGACCCAAGTGCACTCTCTCTTCCCTCACCGGACCGGAGAGAGATCAGGCGCAGGAATGACGGCTTAACGTGCTTTCTGAGGCACACCACCAACATCCAAACTCCGGGCTCTTACTAAGAAAGTCCTACTGGAACAACGCAATATCACTTTGCCCGGCCTGGGAATCGAACCCAGGACCGACTCAGCAGTCGCGCTTGCAACCATGAGACCAACGGGGTAATACTGTTGAATGATCAAGCATCAAAGTGTCTTCTGGCAATATTTTCTGAGCTTCGAATCACTAAAGGCGCTTAGACACCGTCAACCAGCTGTCGAGAGGGTTAATAATTTATCTAAGGCACTCGAAGACCACGAGCCCTGGCGACTACCAGTACATTAGCCCATCTTCTATGGAGGGCCACTTCACGCCACCTAATTGGTTTAGCTTTACACTAACTAAAGTTCGTTTTTTAAACCCAGATATTAATTTGACAGGTGTAATATCAAAGTCCTATACTAAAAACTTAACACAAAAACACTTGAAATGTCAGATTACTATCTGGGATTAAAAAACGAACTTTAGTAAGTACTAAACGAAATATGCTCCTAGTAACTAACGAGCACAAGCCGTAGTTTGTTGTTATAGTATAAACTGTAGATACTACACCTAATCTGATTGGTACCTATGCTAAAGAGCATAGTAAACTGGAGATTTCTGATGTCTATACCTTTAATTTAAATACTGAAATTGTAAAACTATCTTTAAGATTGCTAATAAAGGCTATTTGGAATGGAAATTTAATCTGATTGGTTGAAATCACCATGTTGCACGTGCTAAAGTGTTTTGTTTGAAGCCAATCAGTAGACCCGTAGAAATACAAATCTGATCAGGCGATTTGAGCTTTAAGAACATAGTGTACCTACGATAAAAGGGATTCAGGTATACATAAAAGACCTTTACTTACATCAAATTATGCCAATACCATCTACAAGGTCCCTGTTCGATGTAATATTTCATTACCGTTGATTAGAGCTGAGTATCACGATACTCAGACCCCATCCCTATCAATTTGCTCACGGCGGCGGCCGCCAGCACAATCAGTAAATTGGTCTGCATCAACAAAAACACGCGCAGGACGAACTAGATAGTAACTGCGGGTTCTCGATTCTGGGACCAGTGAGTTTGATGAGTCACTTTTGAGAAATTACAGTTTCTGATCTCATTCCTCTGCATCTGAAAATTTTATGGATATCTGTAGATGTATCTTCGCCGGATGTATTTTATTTAGATTAAAACAGCATGTTTGAAGATGTCGGTGGAAAACCTGTTTCCGTCTGAAGAAATAGTGTAGCATGGAATCACAATTTTGAGAACGCTATTACTTACTTAAAACACAGTTTTTTCGCAAACACACACAAAGCACATTCAGTGCTCTAGTAGTCGTTTTTTGAGAACCACAGAAAGTCAGATATTGGTGCCGATTCCCTTGTTTACAAACTAAACCAAATTTAAGTTCAGTGCATCTTTTTCTTTTTATTTCATTAAGAAAAGGATAGAAGATACATTTTAGTTTAGTCCTGTCAAATTAATCAGCGCCTGACACTACTCCATACAAGTTTAGACGCGTAGACAGAGAAACTTTAGACGTGATTAAAAAGTTGTCAACTAAAATTACGTCAGGTGCTGACTAATTTGACAGGACTAAACTAATATTTATCTTCTGTCCTTTTCATAATGAAATAGAAAGAAGAAGATGCACTCAACTTAAATTTAGTTTAGTTTGTGAAGAAGGGAATCGGCACCAATGTTACTTTTTTTACTATTACAGGAGAGTGAATTTCTCACCCTCTTTCCAGAAGTTTCGAAATATTCTCTCGTAGTATACGGTTGTATACGTGCGCAAACTGTAACTGAACACGCGAGCGGCGTGAGATCGTATCACATCCCCGCGCCCCGCGGTGGGATAAACTTCCCACTGCAGGAAATCAAACAGAAAAAAAAGCTAGATGAAGTCATTCATTAGTTAGTTAATTTTGTTGATTTTGATCCAGCTTATGGGGGATATTCTTTTGTCTTGAAACAGGGCGGCAGGAAAATCGACGCGCAAACTACAACCATGAATTTAGCACATGGCTTTTAGACTCCCAAGAGTAGTCAAAAAGAAATCTGCTATTTCACAGAAAAGTGCAATACCTAAGCTGTCAAAATATAAAGAACAGCATTTTGTTTTATATAACCTACTAAAAATTTGAACGCGCGCGGTAACAAAAAAACTCGACCAAGTGCGTGTTGGACCACACACAACGAAGGGTTCTTTAGTTGGAATAAAACTTAACTAACATCGAGGTAAGCTAAAAAAAACCGGCCACCGTAGGCGCGGGCTTGCGGACGGCGAGCAATGGGTACCTCGCCGTCCGATAAGGACCAGGCCCGAGTCGACGGCGCGTTGTGTTCCACGCGCGCCTCAAGGAAATTTCAGCACCAACGACGGGGTCCACTAAGGCCGATGCGTGCCAGGGTTGAGGGAACGTCCGAAAGGGTTACCTTGGCCCCTGGCACAGGCAACTGAAGGAACACGGGTGGGTTTTAGTCAGTAAGAGTCTGACACCCCCTCCCGCTCCGCCCAGAGATGGAGAAGTTATTTGATGATTTCCCAACCAAAAAGGGGGTTCAGATTCATGTACTGAATCCATGGTTACAATTTGTGCGTAGATGTCCCTGCGACCCTGTGTAGGTAAACTTATGGGAAGGAAAACACGATAGTTTTTAGATGAGGTAGGTATGTCTGAAAATGAAAACTATATTACGCTATGACATAATATTATATGTAAAAAAATGAGAAAAGTGGTTCAGCATATTTATTTAATAAACCAGGTAGGCCATTTCAACTGAGTTTACTGTCAATCAATTCTGTAAAAATCTCACGTTTAAAACTAAAGTGAAGTGAGCTTGAAGTGAGCTGTCAATAGTGACAACCCCTAGCATCAGACACTTCACCTTCGTTTTCACGGTGAGATGTTTACAGAATGGACCTGCTAAGGCAGGGGAAATCGGAAATGTTGTAGCACTTTTGCAGAAGACATTAAATCGTGTAAGTAATAAAGTGTAGTTTAGGTACCGACTCTGAAAGAATATTAGTCACGTGTAGCTTCAAGTTTATAATAACATTTCAGCCTCAATAAAAGACAATGAAAGAAAACCCAAAACAATACAAAGACTCACAGACCTTTGTCCAATGACTGACAGCTAGATGAATCACACGTCAATGAGAACTGTACCTGCTACGTCATAACCACGCCTTCCATTTTCGAACGAATTCATGACGTCACTAAATGACATTTGTAATTGGTGACGTCATTAATGTCACTAAGTAATGACGTAATAGTAATTACGTGAACATATCTGATGAGGTGGTTATTGTTTTAAATTGGAGGCGATAAAATATTAATTAGATTAGTTAAGATACATAAGATGTTTGATTTGATCTTTAAATTAAGTAAGTAAGTGGAATTATTATCTTAAAATGAGTTTTCTTCTGACGGATTTGATATCCGTATTTTACATAAAAGGGAAAGCTTTGTTGAGGGCGATATCAAATTTCATTGATGTAGGTCAGTGTGAGCAATAAATAGGAACAATGTTTTTATTTTTTCATCTGACGACCATCGACCGTCGTCTTTCAGGGGACGTCTGTAAATAAAACTTGGTTCTTGCATTAATTAGACGATGAGAAGAAGAAGAGGGTCAGCAATTGTAACAAAGACTGTGTTTGTTAAGACGGTAGCTACGTGAATCAAATTCTATATGAATATAGTTTAATAGATAACTATGCAACTGTTGTATGATAAGGGCAGGGTATTAAAACTCGAATGTGATACTATGTTTTAATACCTAATTATGTACACTTGCACACATGATATGAATCCTATATAAAAGATTCGAAACCATAGGGTTAGTAAATTCATGGTAAGTGTAATTGCTGATTATCTAATACAAACAAACTTAGAAATATCTGGTGGTGTGTTATCAAAACTTGTACCAAACAAGTAATAATTTTTCGCAATACCTACTAATATCGAACAAAAATGGCGGAATACGACGTGAATTCGAATAATCTTTTTTTTTTTTTTTTTTGTTAATAGCTGTTGTAGTGAACGCGCGTGCATGACAATGTTCTTTTTTTGAAATTCATAAAGATACCACGAGTTGAGTAGTGAGAATGTGGCTGTTTGATGACGATGAGTAAGGAAGGGATCGAGTTCGAGTTGCATAATGAAATTGAGTACAACAATAACATTCGTTTGAATGATAAAGGTTACTATGACACTGGTTGTTTTAATGTTGGCAATATGGTAACTACATATTTCAGAAACTTTTATAGAGGATTTATTTTATAGCATGGGTGTAGATAAAATAAGGCCATATTTGCCGGCTGGCCATATTCGACCCAGGTACCTTATATTAAAACCCAGACGTTGTTTGGTCTTGGTTTTCATAAACATAAGAACTACAAAACATTCGAACTGTTCCAGTCCTCTAAACAAAACGTACGCGATTCCCCTGCCCGCCCAACTTCCCAGCACCCACGCAAACATATTGACTTAACACAAACATACAACTAGTAACAACGGTATAACGATGTTTGCCCACTCTCCCCCGAGATATGACGTGACGTTTTACGGGAATTAAAAACGCTACCCCGACCTCCCCTTTAGTATCTTGTATTTTGTTGATTAAAATCTCTTTGCGAGAGGGCGAACGGTAATTCTGTTATTATTAAGTTTAGTGATATTGAATTTATTATGAAAGTTGTCTTTCGTGAAAAATAATAGAATAATGATTTTATTTTTGTAAGTACTCGTAGGTTTATAAAAACACTTTTACACGGCAATAATATTTAAAAAGCTAGATGTTGTTGATCGAGCCGGTCGAGAAGAAAAACCACAACAAGGCCGGAGTCAGAAGGTAACAGTCTCTTTTAAGTACAGTCATAATCTTGGTCAGATTACGTGAGGTGAGGGACCATGCAGATAGGTTTCTTTCTGAAATGGGCTTTTTCCTATCTATTTAAAAAAATCGTTTCTTCTTTATCATTCACAGACGAGAAGGTATTTAAATTACTTAGGTACCTACTCAATAAATAACATAATAATATCTTACCTGGAAGCCAGTGCAAGTATAGACTATCAGATTAAGTTACTTTATCAATCTTACATCTTTCTTGCTATGTAATTAGTAAAAATCTACAGAATGTTGGTTCTGACACTAAATGATTAATTATAACAAATAATTATCACGTAGAATAAAATAAATATAATTATTGAACCAATGTGTATATATTATATCAATAAATAATGAATGCAAGCATAAAATTCACTTCCTGACCACCTGGTAATCAGTGGAACAATGGTACCAAATTTCCGATCGGAATAAAAAATGATCTGTCAAACAGGGAGCTTTCCCGCCAATTTGGCGGCGGTTCGCGCCCTCGCCACTTAGGGTTGCCATTTGGTGAAATAATGATTATTGTATTTTAATTTTTAGGGAAGATTATGATTTGATTGTTCGATGATAATAGCAGATGTTGTCTGTGGTTTTATTTTTATGTTGTTATATTGATTTTGATATTGCTATTTATCAAAAATTTATGTTAATAACATATCTGTTACTTTTAATTAAAAAAGTTGTAAGTAGGTGGAGGTGCCTAGTCTTAACTCAACAATAACTTTCAAGTAAATAGAAAGAACGAATGCATTCATTACATGCATTTCATTACAAAGTACTTAATCGATATTCATTTTATCATCACAACATTAATAAGTCAATAATAATATTATTATCGTTACACCCTATTGCGTAAAATCTAATCTCATAAAGCTCTGGTTACCCTACGAATTCGGCACGCCCGCGCCCTCGGCCTCGCAACGAGATTAATAGGGCCGTGTTTAGACCGCCGTCACCATGGCAGCAGCGGGGTGATTGTCAATCTGTCTGTCCGCCCCCTAAGGGCGCCTAAATACCACATCTCAGGGGGAACGTTAGCTTATCTGGCAGCACTGACATTTAGAGATGGTGAAAGGTTAATTGACTTTTTATTATTGCAATTTTACGATCGCATTATTTTTCATCTTGTAGGGATCTATGGTCATGATAACAATGGTACCTAATATTTTAATTTTAATAAAATGGACAAAGAGTTACCAAACAGGGAAAATACGCAGAAGACCATAGATGACCAATTGACCAATAACACGCTAGACGATCAAACATTTGATAGGAAACGTCTATCAAAATATGTAAAAAAACAACATAATTTCACTGTAACAAAATTCATACTTAAATAAAATCACAGAATTCCCACTACAAAATCAGTCAAAATGTCTTCAATAACTTCGACCAAGCCATCTAAGCAAACTGCTTTAGTAGAAATGAAACAGAACATTCCCGTTCAGTTAACAGACTTGTCAATCTTCGACAATACCTATGTGTTTATGAAAGAACGATTCAATCAGGAGATGAAACGTATCGACCAGCAAATGCATAAGTTCAGGTAATATATGAATAGTTCTGGGGAAGTGAATCAACATCACCGTATTAGTCGAAAGACGTCTCACTACTGCGGGGCGAGCACAGCCTACTGTGATAGGCTTGAGTCACACATTTGTATCACAGTTTGAGAGCAAAAACCGGGACTCAAGTCTATCACAGAGGCCGTGCTCGCCCCGCTGGAAAATAGATACTGTACCCAAGATTTTGTTCTACCGGGTGGCTGGAACATCGAAGTGCAACCCGTTACCATCGTTCAGTACATGATTCTGAACCCCTGCGTTGAGTTTCTTTCGTTGGTTATCAAAAAAAGTATTTGTTTTTCCATAGATTTTGAGCGCGTAGGTATTCTGTCTGGGTCTGCCTGTGTGACCGCTTCATCATCATTTCAGCCGAAAGACATCCACTGTCGTACATAGGCCTCCCAAGCACCGCCACTGCGACCGGTGTGACCGCTTGGATCTTCCAAACTACAAAGCGAATTTTGATGCGTTTTTCACCACCAAAGATTTAATTAGGCAAATTATTCAGGCAGGTTTATGTGTATTTATAGGGCTGACAACAACTAAAGCGGGGTCACTGTCGGACTGCATAGAAAAGAAAGAGATGCACGATGACACAAAGCTGGTAATTTATAGCAAAATATGAAGCAAATTCTCTATTTACAAAAAATCTATTGATTGGACTAAAAAATGAAAACACTATCACGTTATAATAATTGTTGCTTGAAGAACAATCTGAAAAAAAAAAAAAACATAATGATTGCATGTAGGTATATTAGTATGGTTTATAATCGTTAAAAGAAATGTTTAGAGGTATCTTCGTGACTTTTTTCTATCGTAGCAAATTAGTTGTATTATGTTTTCAACACACTATCTAACTAGCATTATATCCTGAAGAACATCATATATTTTTCTGATTTTGTTTACTGCAGTGGATCATATACTTTTAGGCATTACAAAACTTGCGTTTAGGTCATGTAGTCCCCTTAACATTAATATTTTTACATTGAATAAAGAAATCTCGAGGTTGTGTCAAATCGTTAAAACCATGCGAATCAGGGGCAAGTCGCTTGTCTATCTGCTATCTAATACTAATAATAAAGCTGAAGAGTCGTATTTGTTTATCTGAACGCGTTAATCTCTGGAACTTCCAGTCGGACTAAAAAAAATATTTTTGCATTTGATAGCCCAATTCTTGCGGATGGTTTATAGTCTATTTAACATAACGCTACGGCCCTTAGGAGACGAGCAAAAAGAAAAAAAAAGTCGGAAAGAACCGCAAGCGAAAACGAAGTATTAACGCGGGCAGGCGTTGTGATGCGACGGGGTAGGTCGGGGGAACAAGAAATTTCACGCAGACGAAGCCGCGGATAGCAGTTAGTCTATTCATGAAATGAGGTTTACGTTCTCCGGAAGTCTTTCCAACTTCATCACCAAACGTTGGCCATATAAAACTATAACTTAACATAATATTATGTCTCTATTCAAAACCAAAACAAACCAATCTTAACCAATTTCTTTATTATTCTTTTTTTATCTTTCAGTTCGGACCTCACGCTGTGCTACGGCGGTACCTCCACCGTTCAGACAGGCCTCATACCCTCCAACTGGGAAGTTCTCCAAAACTCCCCACTGGTGATTGGCGAAGGGGACGACAAGACCTTGAAGCTACAGTTTGACGTCAGCCAATTTGATCCTTCTGAGGTCTGTACGAAACCATAAAAATATTAACATTTTAGTTTAAACTGTACAAGGGTTCTTTGAACCGATATCAGACGCTTCAGTTTTGGTTAATTTTAGCCTTCCATTCGGCATCTTTCACTCGGAGTAAAACGCATTTAATAAACACAAATTGAATGAAAAGTGAAACATGAATTCAATCTAAACCGATCCAACGATGTTGGATTTTGGCACTCGGCTCAGAATGATCGAAAAATTAAATTTAAGTAGCAGAAGAACGGTCATTTCTGCATAATTTTGTTAGTGTCGTATGAACATGGAATGAAACAAAATGGGCCTTCACACACAGCGTCTGATATCGGCATTCCGACTACTAGAACAACTATACCTAGAAATACATTACTATAACTTAGCTTTTTTTTTTTTTTTTGAGGATGGGAAATCATCAAATTACAAATCAGACTCTTACTGACTAAAACCCACCCGTGTTCCTTCCTTGGCCCTTTATGTTCCGGGTCAGCGGTACCCCTTTTGGATGATCCCGCTTTCCCGGCAGGCTTGGGCCCTAGTGGGCCCCCTCTTCGATGCTGACTATAACTTAGTTTGGCAGTCGGATATACACACATGACTTGTAATTTGACGTATTCCGTCCAGCATGTGATAGTGTGAGCCATTTGCAACAATTAAGCACCCCATAAAGCCTAGGCGAAAATTCATGGAATACGAGAAAATTAAATTTTCACGTATTTTTGAAATATGCCCAAATTTCGTCACGACTTTTCTCTAAACTGTCACGTTGAATGGCCTTCATTGCTTTTCCATTGAGTACATAATACTTTGACAAACTCTTCGATGTAAAGAAATTTTCTAAAACATCAAGCAGTTAAAAGTTAAAGGAAGAAGTATATTAACTATTTTCAGAAAATATCATCTACGTACATGAACTTTGACATTTATCTCACATTTTTACGCTGGCAATAAGCGTACAATTTATGGGGCAGACATTTTCATTTGATCAGCTTATCTAAAATGTATGCCTTAATTACATGACGTGTGACTCCGGATTGTGAATTTTTCTCTCTGTGCTGTCTTGGTTTTTATACCTTTTTAGTTGTTGTTTTTGTCGTAGTTGGGTTTTAGTTTTTATTTACTTTTTCTCAAACATGCTTGGAAATTTGAACATTATTTTGACAACCTTCTTAGTAAACTAGGTATCTATCGCGTAAATTAAAAATAGAACGATCTTTTACTCCAAAACATGGCAACCAAGGAGGTAACTTATCAAAGGTTTTATTTAAATTTCAAACTGGCTTGCAAATAGAAAGCTGTTTATTGAAAATCAAAACCAATGAACACTTTAACGCGGGAAAATTATTCTTGATTGTTGTTCGTCATTGATTTAGAAAAGTAATTGTATTTTAATTTCCGCGCATTATTTGATAAAAGTACTATACAAGCCTTGGCCACAACTAGGCATTGATAGACTTACGTGTAGATATGTGTAGAAACACGTTCGTCCATCAATGCCTCTTTTGCTGGCCGCTGCAGTAATGTACTATTATTTTTTATGTAATAGTCTGGCAAACAGATCAATGCCTCTTTGCAGTAATTGCGTAACACACTAATAATAGCAATCGCTTTAATTTTGATAGTTCAACAACATTCGCATAAGTTCCGCATGAGTTTGAGTAACTTATGCGGCCTACTCAAATGTCCTTTCTTTGGTATTGTTCGTCGAATCGTTGAGCTCCTTAAGTTCTGAGTTGAGCTGCACGATTGCTGACAATTACGTGCACTGACTGGACAGGTCCACTTAATCTGTGTGGTTCTATCCTCAAAAGACCTTTTCAGACACCGATCTACATATCTTCACATGATCTGACCAAGATTCTGTCTGGACTTTAAAAGAGACTGTGACCTCTGAGTTTGTTTCGGCCTTTCTTCTCAGAGTAGTCAGATAGGAAACGCCGACCTCATATAGGTTAAAAAAAATATGATTGACGTGTAAAAGTGCTTGCAAAAACCTACTTACGGAAATAAAATCATTTATCATTTATCATTCATTGCGTTATTTACCTTGTTGAGCAGACAAATTTTTCGAACATATGAAGCAATGGATTAGCAATAACCTTCAAAATTATTCTGATTGGGATCGATAGTGTGTTACGAAATTAGGGTGCTGGTTGTCGATTATACCTGCAACTGCATTTTCCAACTAAGGAGACTACGTGTATTCGACACCCAGCCTGGCATATTATTGGCACCCTTAAAATCGGCACACAGCAATCTTACATTGTGTTAATAATTTCTCCGCCGAGCTCTTTTAAAAGGCAACCCAACAACAAATTGCTGCGGCCTACCCAAATGTCTTTTCATCGGTATTGTTCGTCGAATTGTTGAGCTCCTTAAGTTTCGCGTTGAGCTACACGATTACTGACTGGTGTCAGTACACTGACTGGACAGGTCCACTCAAATCTGTGTGACTCTTTCGTCAGACGCTAATCTACATGGTCCTCACATGACTTCCGACCAAGAAAATGCTTGGACTTGAAGAGAGACCTCTGAGTTTGTTTCGGTGTCCTGGAATCGTGACTGGCGAGAGATCATGCGCAGGACCAACTCAACTTGACGTACTTTCCGAGGCACAGGGGTATCATATCGCCGACTTAGAATACTCAGATAGGAAACACCGACCAAGTCATGTTAAAAAAAAAAACTTGCATAAGTGTTGGTACAAACCCACTAACAGAAATAAATATTCTTCTTCCAGATAAAAGTGAAGCTCCTAAATGACATGTTAATCATCAATGCAACCCATGAAGAAAAAACAAAAGACACGACAGTGTACCGCGAGTACAACCGACAGTTCAAGCTGCCTCCAGGCACGGACCCTGAGCAGGTGGTGTCCTCACTGTCCCGTGATGGTGTGCTGACTGTACAGGTTCCACTACTTCTGCCGGATAACTTTAGTATCAGGGAGCCTGAAGCGTAAAAATACAAATTATGTTGGTTAATGGGTGCTTTTATTTACCGGGAGTACAACAGATGATTCAAGCTGCCCTCGGGCACGAACCACGAGCAGGTGGTGTCCTCACTGTCTCGCGATGGCATGCTGACAGTATAGGCACCACTACCACTGTCTGACAACAATAGTATCAGGGCACCGGAAGAGTAACATAGTTCAAGCTGTCCTCAGGCACGGACCTCGAGCAGGTGGTGTCCTCACTGTCCCGCGATGGCATGCTGACAGTACAGGAACCACTACCACTGTCTGGAAACAATAGTATCAGGGCACCGGAAGAGTAACAAGATAGTTCAAGCTGTCCTCAGGCACGGACCCCGAGCAGGTGGTGTCCGCACTGTCCCGCGGTGGCGTGCTGACAGTACAGGAACCACTACCACTGTCTGAAAAAAATAGCATCAGGGCACCGGAAGAGTAACAAGATAGTTCAAGCTGTCCTCAGGCACGGACCCCGACCAGGTGGTGTCCGCACTGTCCCGCAGTGGCGTGCTGACAGTACAGGAACCACTACCACTGTCTGAAAACAATAGTATCAGGGCACCGGAAGAGTAACAAGATAGTTCAAGCTGTCCTCAGGCACGGACCCCGAGCAGGTGGTGTCCGCACTGTCCCGCGGTGGCATGCTGACAGTACAGGAACCACTACCACTGTCTGAAAACAATAGTATCAGGGCACCGGAAGAGTAACAAGATAGTTCAAGCTGTCCTCAGGCACGGACCCCGAGCAGGTGGTGTCCGCACTGTCCCGCGGTGGCATGCTGACAGTACAGGAACCACTACCACTGTCTGAAAACAATAGTATCAGGGCACCGGAAGAGTAACAAGATAGTTCAAGCTGTCCTCAGGCACGGACCCCGAGCAGGTGGTGTCCGCACTGTCCCGCGGTGGCATGCTGACAGTACAGGAACCACTACCACTGTCTGAAAACAATAGTATCAGGGCACCGGAAGAGTAACAAGATAGTTCAAGCTGTCCTCAGGCACGGACCCCGAGCAGGTGGTGTCCGCACTGTCCCGCGGTGGCATGCTGACAGTACAGGAACCACTACCACTGCCTGACAACAATAGTATCAGGGTGTCAGAAGAATAACAATACAAATTATTTAATTGGTTTATGGATGTTTTATTTTTCCAAAGTCTTAGGCCGAAATAAATAAACAGAGTCAGCATGTGCTTTGGATCATTATGTCGATTCTGTAAAAATGTGACCGTGAAGTGAACACTTAGGTGAAGTGACCGTGGAGTGAGCTGTCAGTGCCATCCCACTGATGCTAGGGATTTACCAAGCATTACATTTACAATCATAATCGAGATTTAAATTATTTTTTTATGCTACTTAACTCTGTTGATCATTTTATATTATTTTAAGGCTAGTATTTAAGTGGCTAAAATGACTATTTACGGGTTTTTTAAATAAAACAGCAATTCAGATAGAACCTCAAATAAGTTCTTTTATTTTGATTTCCTAAACTATTTTCCGACTGAATTTCTGTGTTGCTGTTATATAAAAAAATAAAAAAATATATATTTAGATACTTATATACTAGATTAGAAATAATATAAAATGATCAACAGAACTAACATTAAAAAAACATAATTAAAATCTCGATTATGATTGTAAATGTAATGCTTGGTCAATCCCTAGCATCAGTGGGACTACACTGACAGCTCACTCCACGCTCACTTCACCTAAGTTTTCACGGTGAGATGGTTACAGAATCACAATGCTGTTCCCATCTACGAGTAGGCCTGTTTTAGTGTGATAGTTGGGCAGCAGCGGCAGGATTACTGCTTAGATAAAGACGTCTATTTATCTCAGTCGTAATTTGAGCCTGATGATAACCACTGCCAGAAATTGTCCTCCCCTGTAGATACTTGCATTTGATCTAAATGATTGCTGGCTTCGTAATTAGGGCCTGTGTCTTGTAAAAGAACAAGGTCAGAAAGTCAGGATTGAGAACCTCCTTTTCAGTTTTAAAAAGGAGGTTCTTAATTGATAATAATTACGAAAATGACAGTAAATACGTGTTTACAATACGGTTTACAACGTTTCAGATTCGACATCCACTTTGCGTCGATGGTAGTGTTTTATTAATACTACTTTTAATAGGATTAAGTACCATTAGAAAACAAGGTAAATAAAGTGGATCAGGTCTTGATCGTGATTGGGTAGTTTGAAAGCATTTTCGTAAACCTTATGTATTTCTAAGCCAAACGTAACTGTCCAAAGAAAACCCTTAGCCAGCAAGCTGAAACCCCATCATAATTGTACACAAAATCGATAGGATAAACACCTAGAGACGTCCCTATCTAGCGGGCGTCCTATTTGCGTAAACATAGCTTATGAGCACCACAGAAAACAGTAAAAGGGCGATGTGTAATCACCTGTACTACGAATACAACGTGTGTTACTTTGAATTGAGCAAGATTATTGTGTTGTACACGATCATTTTCAACTTACAACAATTAGTGTTCAATTGTGGTTTCGATTTGATTGAAATATCTGGGAAAAATATTTCTTGAGACAAGAGATTTATATTGCATTGTGTAAAGAGGTAGGTAGAGACGTTTGAATTCTTATATTTCCTACTAGCTTCAGCCCGGCAATTCGACAGCGTGAAATTTCATGTTGCGCTCGTGTGCGCTATCACTTCGTTTTTGCTTAGCGTTATTCATTTTGCTCAGCTCCTAAGGGTCATAGCGTGATGTTAAATAGCATATGGCCTTCCTGGAGAACTGGGCTATCAAATACAAAAATAATTTTTCAAATCCGACCGGTACTTCTAGAGATTACCCCCTACATACAAACAATCAAACCTTCATAATATTTTGACCTCTTCATAATATTATACAGTTTATATAATATATAACATTACATCATGCCTGTAATTCTCAAAAGGTTGGGCAGAGGTGTACCTTTAGTACAACCACAACAAGTTATGTTTAAGCCCCATTTAATTCGGGGCGAGCCTTTCGCCTAGTTATATATATTTAACTGAAAACATCAATTTGCACCTACACGTCAGTATGTTTGTCTATTTATATTGAGATGGCTACCTATGATGGGCTCCAGATCTGAATGAGGATCGAAGGGGCGCGCCATAAAAAACTGAAGCTCATTAAATAAATCAGTGGCACTACTATGTCTGTCAGCCAATCTTAATAAATTAAACATCATAAATATGCGCTCTTCAGTTGCTGTCCTTCCACGCTCTATCGGTCTTATTACAAAACAAGGTTTTTCTTTAGACATGGTTTAAACCATCGAGCCGGTTTTGAAATAAGAACCTTACAGAAATCGAAATACAGTTCCTTTTACAAAACTGACAACTTAGTCTGGCTTTAGATTGTCAATTTTGTATTAAGAATTTTACTATAGTTCGAAATACAAAAACTGGCTCGAAGATTTAGGCTCGCGCTAAAGTTAGATCGTGTTTTGTAATAAGGCGGTAAATGTCTATGATCCGCGTCCCTATCACATAGGTACCTACTCAGCTCGCTAATGTACTCGTGTGCTATATGATAGAGTATATGACATCGTGACGTGGGCGCGCCAGATAAACGTCGACCTGAAACACGCACACTAGCAAATTGTGATGACAAAGGTGAGTGACACACCGAGAAATAGAAATAAAAATGTAATTTTATTGTTTGTGAACGAAATAATAACGAATCTACCGATGTGTTTGATGGCAACTAGTCCTGCGTTGAGCTCTTAGTATCTACATTCAAGTAGTAGTACTATCGAGGAAGTTCATATCTATGCACCTTTAGGACTATTTTTCCCTGTAGCGCTCGGGCGCTAACAGTAACTAACGTAAAACAGATGCGGTCACCGTGTTCACGGGATTTTGTTCTAAAACTGCTTAGATATGAACTTCCTCGATAGTACCTATTCATTCAGCCGAAAACTCCGCTGTTAGAGCATCAGCAAAAAATACGGCTCTTTATGAGGTTTACCTCATACGAGTATAATTTCAACAAATTGCTCCATTTCAGTGAAGGCGTAGCGAAGATCTTAAATGATCAGCCTCAAATAGGTAGTCCCATTGATAATTCCAGATATCCTGACATTCAAACTCCTTTGTTCAGTTTTGGACAAATTAAATAAAAACGTTAACTTTTCTTTTTATTTAATTGTTCAGTTTTTGTCATCTTAACTAACATTATAAATGCGAAAATAAGTTTGTTTGTTTGTTTGTTACGCTTTCACTCTAAAATGGCTGAACGGATTTGGTTGAAATCTGGCACGTGGGTACACCATGATCTGGGTTAAGACATAGGATACTTTATATCCCGATATTACCACGGGTTTAAGACTTATGCGGGGTGCAACTAGTAAGTCATAGGTCATTTATTCATTTGTTTAACAAAGGTACAGTCGCGGACAGTTCCGGTGAATCACGTTTAAGGTCATTATCGCTTGCACCCGGCGGACGTTCTAACGCTGAGTTAGCCCTGCCCCCCACGCACACACGCACAAATACCCGTGTTTCTACTGTAAGCAGATTGATTGTATTTGTGCGCGTAAGTTACATACTATCGGTTAGGCATTCTTCATAACATAAATTATTCGTTTTTATTTTTGTTAATGCTATGCGAGTCAATATGCCATCGAGAATGTATTGGGAGTTTGGGAACAAATAAATATCTACCTACCAACTTTCTTTTCAGACAGCCATACAAATGTTGATGTATTTGCCATCTACATTTAAAACTCGGTCTTATTTATCTGATAAACACATATAATATAAACAACAGAACAAAAGCATGAGCCGACTAGTGGCGGGTGCAGATTTTTGTGACTGCAAGTTTTGGGAGCTTCTTGTGATTCGAATAAATTATTTGTTGGAGGGATGACGCACGATGCGCAGTTCAAACCATTTTGTCTAATAAACGGCTCACCACTCGTGACCGCGATAGTACAATATTATTGGTAGGTAGGTATATAATGATAATAAATAGTGCGCTATATTATGCCAGAGGGCGTACAAATGTTTGTAATTAATTTTTGGTTTTATAGTCTACCTTCCACCGCTTCGATAAAAATGAATATGGCATCTCGCAGGCCAATCTATGAGGTAGTCGGCTGCTTAACCGGGCTTGCCGGTGAATGCCTGAATAAATTAAGGCTTCCAGCCAGGGCTTCAAAACTTATAAACTAGGCGACTACACGTTAAGGGCACCCCCTGTGGGGTACGAACCTTCGGCTTAGGGCGTCGCTGGGGGAGGGGAGCAAGGGACAGGCTGGATCGGACTTCCAACACTTCAGCTATTGTCTCTCATAAAATATTAACTTCTAGATAACTTCCCCCATTGTATCCCCAACCCAACCAGGTCACCTGTACAGTCACACGGCTGTATGTATGCGTTCGTGCGGATGGGTGGCGTGTTGATGCGGCGCGTTGCCATGACAACCGCCCTCGCTTCCCAGAAGAGACGATGTGCTTTATTATGGGAGGTAGGTATGATTGCTGCGGATTGCTGGGTGGTTTGGGTAGAAGTATAGGTAATTTTAGCGGTAAATTTTAGCTTTCTAAGACTTCTTTGTTCAACTTTTAAAAACTGTAAGTACCTATAGTTATTTAATGTGGGTATCTTAGAGGAACTTGGACTACACCGAAAGCCCTTTGCCATCGTTACATATCTTAGCTTTTTTACAATCATTGGCATATTGTTAAGCTACCTACTTAGTAGGCAAATTGCTATAATCACAGCATTCACGTGCTGATCAATTGGAAAACCTGCAGTCAGCTGCGTTATCAACCTACTGACTGTCTTATCTAATTGTACGAGTATATACGCTTATATACTCGTATAGCTGGTCCCGGCTGTCGTTTGTGGATCATTGACAGTTGAAAAAGACGTCAGAAGCCCGAAAATCTGACAAACAGTCTTACCAAGGGGTATCGTATTGCCCAGTAACTGGGCTGTGGAGGTCAGATAGACAGTCGCTCCATGTAAAATACAATTCAGCTGCATCCGGTTAGATTGGAAGCCGACCCCAACATATTTGGGAAATGGCAAGGCGGATGGTAATGATTCTCGTATAACTGGTGCCGACACTAAAGAAAAGATGATGGATTCTAAGTCCGTCGTAGAGGTCTACGAATCTCGTGGAGCAGTGTAGCGTGATAAAGTATTTCTTAACATTTAATATGTTTATGCATGGTTTGGAACTTGGTACAGAGGTAGACGTGCATGTCTCGGAATTAATATAATAATAATAATAATATGAGACAACATCCACGCAAGATCTTCAAATCACGAACTAAGTAGAGCCTGTACTACGGTAACCAGTAGGCCAATTCTCGTACTTAAAAAACGTTCAAATTCAAGTCGCAATCTCATCTCAGCGACAATCAATGTCAAAAACCTGTCAAAAATGTATGTAAATTGATTGTAATTTTGACAGATTGAGACTGAGATTAGAATGCGAACGGTCTTAAAAATACGGGAATTGCCCCTCTGATGACTGACATACATACTTATATACATATACACACCCAGACACAGGTCAAACAGACATGTTCATGCACACAAATGTTTGCCTTGTCCGGGGATCGAACCCGGGACCAGCGGCTCAGAAGGCAGGGTCGCTACCAACTGCACCAACCGGTCAGTCGATTGGCACAGAATAGTTTCTTATTATTTCGCATACATAAAGTAATTTCCCTAGGAAGCAAGAAAAATCCCTTGCACTAGCACGATAAAAAACTAAGCTTCGTTCCATTTTGCTTACCTAATAAAAATCAACACCACAACACCCGATCATGCACAAAATCGATACAAAACAAAACGATCACCTGTATCATTACGCTCGTTACACTAGGGGGGCGCCACACACGTCTGATTTACCTATTGTTGTGTTGATAACACCCCTCGGTCCATGGCGAATCGGACGTGAAGTCGAACGCACCCCAGGAGATAGTAATTAGTTGGCAAGTTTAATTGTTGAAGTTAGGTTTTTGACTTCGTAGCTGTATTGTGTGTGAACTCAAAATGGGGTTAGCTTTTTTGCACTTTATAATTATGTGATCTGATATGTGAATAATATCCGCCGGGTAGAGTAAAATAATATCAAATGGCCCTCGTTAATGATCTAATTATGAAAACTCTCAGATTTACAACATAGACTGACACTTTAATCCTAGCCAGAATCAACGCGTACCTTTTTACATGAGATAGACCAAATGGGCTACTGAGAAAATTATTTGGTGAATCATTTGGGTTACGTTGGGTTAGAATAGTGACCATTAAAGCTAGATCCTTGTAGTCCACAACACATGTTTTTCTCAGTGGTATAGTTTTAGATCTACCATACCACCCGGGGTATGGCCAGTGGTGTGGTGGGTCCGCAATGTGCCGTAGGTTGTTTTTTCTTCAACATCTCACTATAGTTTGACATCAGTCAAAACACATTTGGAGATGATGAATTTTCAAAAAGTGGTAGACCACTTGCCAGCATTTTGAACCAGAAGGCCAATTCCCGTAATTAAAAACGTTCAAAATCTAGTCGCAATCTCATCTCAGCGTAGACAGAGAAACTCTGTCTACGCATCTCAGCGACAATCAATGTCAAAAACTTGTCAAATATGTGGGGAAATTACAGGTATTTTTGACATATTGACACTGAGATTAGACTGCGAACGTTCTTAAAATTACGAGAGCTGGGGTACTGAGTGGCAATTCCCGTATTTTTAAGACCGTTCGCATTCTAATCTCAGTCTCAATCTGTCAAAATTATAGTGCGTTTCACGAAAGAATTCCCTTCGCCGTTATATTGGGACACCTGACTGTCAAGAACGTCAAACGCTAGACGCATCGTAGGCTTTGTTGAGTTTTTCCAAGATTTATAGTTGTTTTACAGTTTTAATCACGCCGAAGACACTTAAAAGTGGCGAAAGAGAGTTGGTGTTGAAAGTCAAAACGTTTTGTGAGAGTGAAAAACGTAACAAAGCGCCAATAATTCCATTAGAATGTGTGAGACTTCGCGTCGCCGCCATAAAATAGGGTTGCCATTGCCAGAACTAGATGCTCCCTAGTCCCCGCTGCTACCCCGTAGGTGCCTACCTACACCTTTTAAAATAATTAAAGACCATAAAGAACCACCTATCTACGAAGTCGATTCATTGTTAAAAGAACACGGTCATAAAGTTGTAAGACTTCCTCCTTATTATTGTGACCTGAATCCAATCGAACTCATATGGAGTCTTTTGTAAAGGCGAATTGCTGAAAAAAACGTGGGTCAGGAAGCAAAAAATATTGTAAAAATTACTGAAGTGGCAATTTGCAGTAGCACGCCAGAAGAGTGGATAAAAGAATGCAGCCACGTAGAAACCATAGAAGATAAGTACTTCAACAATGGAGTAACTGTTGATAACAAAATATATCGATTTATAATAGAAGTAGGAGATGACTAGATATACTATAGGAGATACTTCAGACGATAGTGACCCTGGAGATAGTGCTATATCGGGTGTAGGTCCTTTGGAGGAGCACAGTTATTTTAAAAAGTAATTTTGTTATTAATCATTACAGCTTATTAAGAACTTTCGCAAATAAATAATTATTATGGTTATATTAAGAGTTTAATTTTATGAATACTTATCTTTACGCGTAAGGTATAATTTTCTATAGACATTTGTTGAAAGGTGACCAAACAAAAAGAACAACCAAAATAAATTTTCGTTTTCAATTTATACTGATTTATTGGGTAATATAATTTTCACAGCCTGGCAGCACTCATTTAAGCGCTACCAACATTACAGCGAAGGGACTTCTTTGATGAAACGCACTATACAAAGAGTCCTATTACACCTGAAAGAACTATACAATCAATTTACATACATTTTTGACAGGTTTTTGACATTGATTGTCGCTGAGATGAGGTTGCGACTTGAATTTGAACGTTTTTTAAGTATGAGAATTGGCCTACTGATCTCTTTGACCTCCGTACTACTAGAAGCCCTCTACTTGAAGATGGACGTATGAAAATGATGAAAGGCTCAGTAGAATTAATAATGGCTAAATCATAACAGCTGCACGGCTCGATTGAAGGTTAAGCTACGCTTGCCGAGGTCAGTCCGTGGATGGGTGACCATTTAAAGCATATCGAGACCCATCCGTGCCTCAGAAAGCATGTTAAGTTGGACCCGGCTGTCATTCGTAGATCTTTGTCAGTCGTTACGGACAGTCAAGCCCGAAAGTCTGACAACCAGTCTTACCAAGGGGTATCATGTTACCCAGTGACTAAGTTGTGGAGGTCAGATAGGCAGTCGCTCCATGTAAAATAGTGGTATTCAGCTGCATCCGGTTAGACTGGAAGCCGACCCCAACACAGTTGGGAAAACATTTATATTTGCAGAACTCGTCAAAATGTAGGGACCAGCATGTCGATTCTGTAAAGGCGTGAAGTGAACACTTAGGTGAAGTGAGCGTGGAGTGAGCTGTCAGTGTCATCCCACTGATGCTAGGGATTGACCAAGCATTACATTTACATTCATAATCGAGATTTTATTAAAAAAAAATATGCTAATTCTGTTGTTCTTTTTACATTATTTCAAGGCTAGTATTTAAGTGGCAAAAATTACTATTAACGGGTTTTTTTTTATAAAACAGCAAAACAGAAATTCTGTCAGAAACTTAAATAAGTTATTTTTTTCCTAAACTAGTTTCTGACTGAATTTCTGTGTTTCTGTTTTATTAAAAAAAAAACTCTAAATAATAGTATTTAATCATTTAAATACTAGCCTTGAAATAATATAAAATGATCAACAGAACTAACATAAAAAAATGTAATTAAAATCTCGATTATGATTGTAAATGTAATGCTTGGTCAATCCCTAGCATCAGTGGGATGACACTGACAGCTCACTCCACGCTCACTTCACCTAAGTTTTCACGGTGAGATGGTTACAGAATCGCAATGCAGCAGATTTTTTTTTCGGGATTTCATATTGATTAGTACAATAACCCCTTAAGAGGTTGATGGTGTTTTACCAATAATCCTGTATAAGTATGTAGTAAGTACCTAGTTTCCTGGGATACGAGAAAAACTGCGGGCAATATCTAGTTGAAAATACAAATACCTACAACCAATCCTTTAAATAATATAGGTACAGCTGAACCACAGACCTCCTAACAGCACCGTGCTAGAGAGAAGACTTTTCTCAAATCAGTTGCACTATGACAATTAAGGACACACCAACTCCAATTCCCCAAGGTTCCTCTCAACTCCCACCCCATGACGAAACTCTTGGAACACGCATACATTATCGCCATAGCAACCCGCTGGTTGCACCAAGCGCCCCTAAGGGAAGGGTTCTCGCCGGAAATGAGGTTTTTATCCCCTATCCCCGACATCGGAAGTGCCGCGGTGAGTTTACGCCATGGGTGAGTCTCGAGGCCCTAATGTGCCTTAAAATTATGCGTAAATGTGGTAATGCGAACAAGGTGTTTTTTGGTGGCAATTATTATTTTCTTGTTTTAACGCATCAGACTGGTTGTCGGGAGATTGTTTCAATCAAATCAAATCAAAATATTTATTTGCTAGAATATGGTATATAAGGTGTTACAGTACGTTTAAGTTTAAGCAAATGTATTCACAATCAGCGATGTTAATTATTAATCTAACTTAAAAATTACAGATTCTATTAACTTGTCTTCAAAATAGTCCTTAATGGTATAATACCTTTTAAATACTAATAGTTTGAAAAGTGTTTTTTTAAACAATGTCAGCGGTAGGTCATGAAGAATATTTTGTAAATGATTGTAAATAATAATAGACATGCAGTATACATTTTTCTTAAATAATTTTAGTTTTATTGGTGGCAGTGGTTTATGTTGATAACGCTCGTTGGTGGCTAAAATCGTACTCGTCAAGGTAACATTGGTGCCGATTCTGTTGTACACCGAACTAAACTAACTAAACTATCACTAAAATTCCTTACTTTTGGCTATGAAAATCTTAACGCTATTCTGCAAAATAAAATCTCTAAATTTAAAAATAATTTTGACACATTTAAAATCAAATTTGGCAATTGCGACTCCACGTGGTACTTGTTTGTCGTACCACGTGATTTTTTTTTAGAGCCGGAGGCGCGCATTATTTTGCAGCCTCGACATGTTTTGTATGGAATTTATCACTTTTGGTATGGAAAATATGAAAAAAAAAATTTTTTTTTACCAACAGGTTGAATTTTAGATGTTTGGGGGTCTTATAAAGGGGGTCGAAATTTTCATTATTTTTGCGATAGGACACACCGTTTTCGAGATATAAGCAAAAGAAAAGAAAAAAAGATACAGTACTGTTTTTGCATCTGAAGTCGAGGTGTTGGTGTGAATTTTAGTTCATGACAACTAATTTTATTCCACACCTTTTTAATCGCGATTAAAAACAGGCAGATTTAGTTACGACAATCAAAATTTTGGTGAAAAACGTAAAATTCAGAATAGCAAAATTGCCATTTTCACTAAATTATAATCTCAGTGCCATCTTAGTGCTGTCAAACTAAAATTTGGTTAAGTTGTGTCACTTTAGTCAATTTCAGAATGGGAAATCGTCGTTTGACAGGAATAAACGAAATTTTGGTGATTTTTAGTCTAGTTTAGAGAATTTTGTGACAAGAGAATCGGCACCATTTTCTATCTAATTAAAATGGATTGCCTTGTTGGTATAGTGTTACTTCAAGCGCTACTTCTGAGCATTCAGGTCCTGGGTTCAATTTCCGGATGGGAATTGTGGCCAGTGCTATTTGGTTTGTGGATCTGGAATTTTTCAGCAGCAGCCTGGATTCTGGATTTGTGTCCGGTTGATGGCAATGGGCTCGTCCCCTATTACATGGTACTTGAAAATAAACATAACTAGCCTGATGTGGGTGTACTATAGATAGGTACACTGCTGCCTATCCCTTTGGAATACAGGCGCGTTAAAAGAGATTAACATCAATCAATTAGTTCATTGCCTATTTCAGTCCCTATGTCTCTCCATTCGCTTTATAACTATCAGAGTTAGCACGAAAGAATGAGTAGGTACCTATGTCATTGATTCACAAAGAAGGTAACTTCTGTCAGGTGTAATAGGACTCTTTTTGGGCGAGAAGTTGACTGAATGACAGACAGTAGTAGGCAGTATTGCTGGGCTCCGGTTTGTAAAGTCGAATGCCGTGACATTACAGGCAAATTGATGCATTGAAACTACTTTGTCTCTGAGCTCAATACAATGACACATGTATGTCATTGATTCACAAAGAAGGCAACTTCTTTCAGGTGTAATAGGACTCTTTTTGGAAGAGAAGTTGACTGAATGACAGACAGTAGTAGGCAGTATTGCTGGGCTCCGGTTTGTAAAATTGAAAGCCGTGACATTACCGGCACATTGAAACTACTTTGTCTCTGAGCACAATACAATAACACATAGGACACGTCGTACTCATAGCTGACCTAGGTGTCCTAGGTGTGGTGGTGATAGGTATTTAGTACCTAATAACAGGAAGAATAACGAGGTCACATAATACTTTATATAAAGTGGACCTTTCTTAAACATCATTTAGGTGTAAAGTCAAACTCAAACGCAAATCATAGCATTGTTTTCAATTAAACCATTAACAGGCACTTTTGAATTGTCAAGGAGTCGGTCAGCCAGAAAGATGAAACTGGTTGCCCATTCCTAAGCGTAGTAGGTACCTATGGAGTAGAACGGGCGAGAAAAACCGGTGACACTATTTTAAATCAATACAAAGTCTAAGAAAAAGAATCACACAAAGATATATGTACAACCAATGAGCAACACAAAACAATCTCTGGTGGAACCTGAAAATACTGCAAAGTTTTTCAAATAAACAAGAATATTATGACTTTATGGGAGCTCATATAATACGTTTGTCCCTCATGTTATCGCTTCGGCCCGTGCTGAACTCAAAACAAATTGATCCAAGATCCTCACTGTGATAATATTTTCATTTTCATCGTGTTTATATAAAGAGCCGATACATACATTGTTTTTTATGTGCAGGTTATGTATTGGGTGTGTGGGTGTGTGTTGGGGTTTGGGTGTTTGGGTGGTGAGACGAGCTGGATTATATAAGAGGTATTTACTTGTGTAATGGTACCTATATATTCTTTGTATTGTGTCATGTGAACTGCAGGCAAAGCCCAAATGCCATTTCATTTTCCTATGTTCAGATAATTTTGTCTTGCAATTTTTATGCTTCAATAATACTACTCCTACTTTACTTACTCCTCCTCCTCCCCTCCTCCTCTACTTTAGGTACTCCAATTATTATTATTAAATATTTATATATGTGTAGCAGGATTTTTCTTCCGAAGAGTACCTAAGGATAATTGTGTTTTTTTTTAGATTAAACGTTTGTTTGCAATATTTACTAGTCGATAGAACTACGTAATCATTCATTTTCTGCAGTTGCAAAAGCAACACTGTCATGTAATCCTGTTGTCTGAATTTATTAACTAAAACTAAATTCATTTTGATAAAAACTTTCCAATTTATATCAAAGGTCATCTCTGTCATTTTAGTTAAAACTAATTGCAAAATACGAGCGAAATATTCAAAACGTTGTATTAAACAAAATACACTACAAGCAATTTCTCTCAAAGAATTAAAATGTGTTACAATAAATAAGCCCAGTGTCACCTTACAAGTAATAATTTAGTAAAAATTACCCTCTCTAGCCAGGTGTAGAGTTAAAGTGAAATCCAATAGAAGTTGCGCGTGCGCCGGTCACGACTCACGATAAAGTAGTTAATATAACCGCCCGGTTACGAAATTAACTATTTATATTCAGGACAGGGAGATAGCTGTCTTCTAAAGGTTCTTGGACACTTATACGATGTGTAAAAGACTGTTATTTGTACAGGATAATATTGAGTTACGTAAGTCTGAGGTGATTAATTACGAGGACCAGAGTTGTTAATGACGATGAAGCGAACCTTTTTTTAAGGCCTCTTTCCAAGACATCATTCTGTTGGATAGGTAAGTACCTATCCAACAGAATGATGTCTTGGAAAGAGGCCTTAAAGAAGAGAGAAGAGAAGAGAGAGAATTAGAGATGTCTCTATAATGGAACAAAATCCTTTGCTCCTGAACGTACCAAAAAATGCGCAAGAGTTGTCTAACCTATCTTTCAGTCTCGAGGAGCGATTTCCACCAAGAGATTAGACACAAATTTTCTCTGCTGTGAACTCTGTGAAATGCTGTTCAGTCGAAATCAATATCAATTATAATGCTCGGGATAAGATAAGGTAAGAATAAGATAAGGGAATATTAAATATAATAATAATTTACATAGAAGCAAAACATATTCTGCAAAAGAGATCCACAACTTTTGAGGTACGAAGTGGTCCTTAACTTACTCTTGAGACCACTTCAATCAATCTTCCAATCAAAAAGTTTTCATTCAGAAGTCACACAATAACAAATTAATAGCTGCTAAAAACTACCTTTCTCACCATTTTTCTTTAAAATCAATCTTTCATATCTTTCCTTAAAGGTCTCTTATAATTTGAATACGCCAAAAAAGACAGTGTACAATCACCATAAGATAGTATATACGTAGTATTAATTCGAGTACAAAAAGTAGCGTGACACGTGAGGGTCTCTCCCCCGCTGCCGCCATTTTTTCTCAAAGGTGACGCGCTTACGCACCTGTCGTGTAGAACTAGGAACTGGTAGAGGTTTTTTTATCTTTATTTATTAGATAGTATTAACAGGTCATGTCAGCCCCAACATTTCCTTAAGCAAGTTAGTAAAAAAAAATCTTAAGACTATTAAATATAAATTTATAAATAAGCTTAGCTTTATTGCTTGCAGGATAAGCCAGAATACATTGAAATTTACCTACATCTAATAAGTACATTTAATTTTAATTTTTTACATAAATGTTGCCGTTCAAAATTATTGCGAATACAATATATAAGGAGGTGTTGGACATCTTCTGGTTTATTACAAATAATACAGTTAGGTGAAAGGGATTTCTTCATTAAAAAGGATTATTTTTTTGTGGTACATGTCAAGATCGTATTCTTAAAGCTATTTTAAGTAATTGCTTACCTAGTTTAAAATCTAGAGAGAGAGATAGAGGTAGATGTTATAGGGTTAAATAAAATGGTATACTTGCTTTGTATAGCATAGTTTGAAAAGGCTAGGATAGATCTTCATCTGCCTAGCCTATTCCCAACTATGTTAGGGTCAGCTTCCAGTCTACCCGGATGCAGCTGAATGCCTGTATTTTACATGGAGCAACTGCCTATCTGACCTCCACAACCCAGTTACTGGGTAATACGATAACCCCAAGGTAAAACTGAATCCACGAATCGAATCAAGATCCACGAATGACAGCCGAAAGCACGGAGGGGTTTTGGTATGTTAAGATGTATGTAGCTTAACCTGATCGATCGACCCGAACGACTGTTATCACTAAGCCACAAAGCCCTCAAATGCTAGGATAGATATTGATGATATTGTTTTAAAAAATCTGAGCTGTACTTAGATAATAATTTGAAAATTGAAACCTAAAGCCGTAATGGCTTTCATTTATATTTTTAATGGCAATCAAAAGTAAAGCCTCCAATTCAAAATAATCCTGTGTATTCAATCAAATAAGTAGGTAGGTACAGTTGGACTATCGGTCACCACTGACGGTATTTTTTTAAAGCGAGCCTACATAGCAATACCTATGCACTGAAAGCGAGACCCAACGAAGGATCTAACTGTTCCAATAACAAAATAAAAATTCTTTTTATCTGTGTTTGATGGTCTTAAATCTCTGTTCCCCACAGCCATCTCACTTCACTTAGCATTCTTAATAGTAGTTCGTACCTTTGAACCATGATGAATTCAGTCGTGGTGCCACCTCTACACATTCCACAGCCCCGTCTCAGCTGGCTGCGCACGCGACTACAGTCCATCCCTTTCTCGAGAGACAGTTGCGAAGAGTCGACCGTTACTTACTACGCGGGCGATTTATAGCCGGAGAGGTCCACAAGCCGACTATTTTATTTATAGAAGAAATTATAACAATTACTTTAATTAGACCTAGTCCTGCTCCACTTCAGGGTATATTTGCATTCCTTAGTCCTGCTAATGTTAAAAGCCGTATTAGTGATAATATGACTGAAGTTTTTTTTATCAAACATAAAGGTATCGTAAAATACTTACTCGTACGATGAGTAAGTATTTTACGATCCCTTAGAGTTAAGCTGGAGTTATATTTTACTGACTTCTTTCTCTTATTAATATTAAAACAAAAAACTTTCACCTCTACATCTTTCAAGGTCCGTCTCAGTCGATTGCTCACGCGACTACGAACCTCCCTTTCTCAAAAGACAGTTGTGAAGAGTCGACCGTTACATGAGGGCGATTTATAGCCGGAGAGGTCCACAAGTAACTTTACACAATTTTATTAAAGAAATTATTATTTTAACATCGTTTTGTTTCCGACATATTTGGTACCTACTTTATTTAGAGGGACCTCATCAATGTTGAAGTCTAATGCTAACTTTAGTCTACTTTAAAAGAGTCCAGAGGGGTTATCAGTTATCACGAACGCGTGATGGAAACGTGACGTACATTCTGTTTTTGCATACAGTTTGATCGTGTAGGTATTGCCACCAGCAATTTTTTTTTTATCGTTTAACATTTTGGTTTACATTTTTGCGACAGGTTATATGGGTTTAAAAACTGAAAGCGACATAGGTGGCAGCACTGTTCACCGTCTACAAATCGCCATTGTTTTGTTTACTTTTTGTTGACTACAAATTTTTTTTTTTTTTTTTTTTTTTTTTTTAAAAACGTTGTCCCACACTAGGAATTTCTCCTGTACCGTGGGTGCGTTTACAAACATTTAAACTCGCATACACAAACGCCCAGACCCGGAACAATTACTTGCAGGTCATACAAATATTTGTTCCGTGCGGGGATCGAACCCGCGACACGTAACGCAGCAGTCAATCGCTTAACCACTGCGCCAACCGTGTCGTCGAATTGAACGGAAACTAGATATATATAGGTATGTATTGGAGTGTAGCATTATAAAAAAATTGCCAAGGCACAGGAAAGCTTCTACCACTCGTAAAAAGCAGCTGTTGTAGAAAAGTTAATAAAATATGAACTTTTTATCATTTTTAGGTTATTTTATGTTTGTTGACTTTAAGTTCTTTTTTGGCTGAAGACTGGAGGTATACGACAGGAATAACCTGATCGGAGTTGAAAACCAACTCGAGGATGATCTTCCTGACTGAAAAGCTACAGAGATGTAAATTCAAGCATAGATCTAATATGGTAATTATAAACACACACACCTTTACTATAGTTTTCATAAAATCACATCACAAGCGACTGTAGGTAATGAAAACAGGCTAAGTTCTCGTGGGACCATCACCTATATACTAATTTCTCCCATAAAAGTCTTCAGGTTTAAAAAGGATTGCACATAGGAGCTCTCTCCCACAGTTTTACAAAAACATGCATTTTGCATGCTGCAAATACATGGGTCCCCGTATTTTTGCTGTCAAAAACTGCGCAACGGGCATATAAATTAACTATGCGTAAAAGTGTTAGCACGTTTACAAAAAAATATTGTTTCGGACAGCTACGAGTACCTATCGAATTCTTAGACGCTGGATAGTAGCGACATCTGAAGCGAGCAAGTGGCAGTTTTTATCCCCATTAATTAATATAACCTATAGATGTGAATAAACTAAATAAATAAATCAATATAAAGTAGGTACGTGCAAAACAAGTTTTTAAATTAACACCGTTTACCTTACGTTCAACGCGCGTTCAAGCTAGGACCTAGGATCAATGTTGGGATCTAATACTAGCTTAAACCTACTTTATTTTTCTTGCTAGGTTTACTTATATTTTAAACACTGCTTGACTGACCATTAGGTACTTATCAAGCTCAAACCGATGACCAGCTGATATAGCCACGACATAATTTTGCGAGTACGAAAATAGCAGTGAATTACTATCGACGGTTTTAAGTCAGGCTTTCGATTTATAGTTCAAGAGATCCACCTTCTATTACTCCACATGCAACTTCTGTGTTTTATTGAAGGAAAAACAAGGGCTTTTAATAATTGGGAATGCCATTATTGATGCGCATATTGTTGGGCTTTTTATAACTTAGTTTGTTTGTCTGTCTATGCCTAGGTATGTTTTTTTTTGGATTGATGTATTTCAGTGTACTACCTAGCTAGCTCCATCTATATCCATTATTCTGAATATACCTTCGTGGGCCCAATAGATTACTGAAGTAGGTAGATACCTAATAACCGTCCTTTTCGCGGCTCGTTCTTCTTTTTAATCGACTTCAAAAATGAGAAGAATTAATATATATGAAAAAATATTTTCGGGCATAAATAACTCCGTCATAATATAGACGGAATTCGAAAATTCTTTTTTTATTCTAAAGAGTTTTATTCTTAAATGGTCTCATTTAAATTTCATATAGATCCGATGATGAATTTCGGAGACAGACAACGGATCTCTTAAAAAAATGACAGCAAAATCAACCGCGATTGCTGCTATCGCATAAATATGCATTGTTTACGCAATCACACAACATAACATCACTCCTGTACAGTCGAAAGGGTTACGCAGTTGTATTCAGTATATCAGGGTTACACCCATATTTTCTATCAAAGTTAGTAGCATATTTTTTCGCGACTGGAAGCTAGTTGTAGCACATATAGTATTCAAGCTTGATTTATACAAAATTACATAGCAAGTAGTGGTATACAAATTATTGTGGAGTAGGTAGGTACCGCAACTAAAAAGTGAACAATAAAAACTTTTTATAAAAAAAACAACCGACTTCCAAAAAAACGCTGCCAAGTGAAAATAAATTTAATTTCGGAAGTCAGTGACAAAAAACGAAAATACTTTTAACCAAAGACACTTCCGAAATTAAAGTTATTTTTCACATTGTAGTGTTTGTTGGTCGGTTGTTTTCCTTTACCTTATCTTAGTATTTTTATCCAATTTCTTGTCAATTAAGGCGCCTGCAAACAGGCGCGACACGCTACGCGAATCGGACGCGACACCAAGGCACCACTCGTCCCGCGACAGGCGGTGCCTTTGTGTCGCGTCGCGTGTCACGCCTGTCTGAAGGAACCTTTATCCATGTCCATTTGCTCACCAATCCATTTTTATCATAGAAGGAATTTCATAATTTTTGATTATCAGCTGTATTCTTTTTTGTTTTTTTTCTTCTAAATGCCTATCAATTCTCTTAGAGCATTAAACCAACTTCTCAATCTTTTCGTACAAGTAATTTGATGAGGTCGGTACACATTGCACATTTATTTATTTATATATATTCAGCAGCTTCTCGTGTCCTAGAAGTACCAAAAATAAACAACTCGTTAATTTTACTATAAAAATAAAACCCGTCTGCATTCATAGCTACAAAATTTACAACCAAACTCGTAGCCAACGACAACGAATACATGATAACATCGTGAGGTGTCGAGTTCGCGTGACAGAATATTTTACTGCTTACACTTTGCCTAAAGTTCAGCCCTTGCATTTAGAAAGTGTTCTTGGTTTAGTCTGATCCTGCAGCATTTATTGACCACTCGCTTTTGTTCGCCCTCGTAGAGCTCGGAAATTATCCCACGGGCACGAAGGTACTACCGGAATTAAAGTGTAGCGGTATCTACATCGCCACATCCGAGCTGCGGGTCATACTGACGTCACGCAAATCCTGCATCGCGCAAGCAGAGTTTACCGCGCGACTAGCATATACACAAGTTCCCGATATCAATCGTCGAGCAGTTGCCCACCAGACACGACGCCCGTCTGGTCGGAGGATCCTCCCTTTTCCATGGAGGTATGAGTGAACTTTACACCCCTTTCCTCGTACCTCTATAAAAGTATCCTACGCCAGGTCATGGGACCTTTGTTAGGATTAGGACATGCTAAGGACATAGGACTATCCTTGTGCCGAATTACGTCCAAATCCGTTCCTCCTTTAAGGCGTGAAAAGGTAACGGACAGAGAGACGTAGTTACTTTCGCATTTATAATATTAATAATTATACCGTGTGTATGTCCAAGTTTTATCATGTAAGAAGACGCCTGCAAGCAACTTGCATAGTCTAAACGTTAATAGCAAGTCCATTTGCTGCAAGTTCCATAAAAAAAATTGTCAAGTCGTAAAGCTTCTCCAATAAATATTGCTATAATAGTGGAAATATTGCTTCATTCCTAGAGTGTGAGAATTCGCTGGCATTATAAAATTGTATCAGGAATAGGAAATAAACAACATAATATATACAAAAAGGGAAAACTTAAAATTATCATATAATTAAATCATCCTTTTGCAGTTACGGGTCGTCAAAGTCTGACAGCTAGTCTTACCAGAAGTATTACTCAGTAACTGGGTTGTGGAGGTCAGACAGGCAGTCGCTCTTTGTAAAATACTCGTATCCAGCTACATCTGGTTAGACTGGAAGCCGACTCCAACTTAGTTGGGAAAACGCTAGGCAGATTGATTGAATGCAAAGAGCAGCTTGTCGTCTCACGAATTCATCCATAGGTAGGTATTTCGATTTGGATGAAGACGATTCAATGCTATTTATTAATTTTGAGTTTTATTTGAATATAGTGATAAACAAGTCACAAAAGAAAATATGTAGGAAGACTCAAGAAGGTGTAATGTTATGAACCACCACCCTGTCATAAAGATATATACATAAGAAAAATGTGTTTAATATAGTTATTAACAAAATTAAAAAAAAAATATATATTTGTAAGTAATTAAGTAGTACCTAAATTAGTAATTTATTAAATATTTTTCGAATTAAAATGATTACAGGGTCATGTGTTCATGACAAAATTGACAGAATGGCGTCTAAAGTGTTGGTTAGATAGTATTAAATAATTTATGGAACATAAAAATTGAAAAATTTTATAAGCAATATAATAGTAAGAATAATAGCAATAGAAATTGAAAAAAATAAATAGTGAATAAATGCATGGTAATTGTGTATAAGGGTAATAGTAATATAATAAGAATATAATTACTCAATAAAAATTTGCACGCTTGCTTGCAGGCAGATACAATGACACTTGGGCCATAAGATCTCACCTTTACCAAAACAATGTACCTACCTAGGTATTTGCACGCTTGCTTGCAGGCAGATACAATGACACTTAGGTCATAAGATCTCACCTTTACCAAAACAATGTACCTACCTAGGTATTTGCACGCTTGCTTGCAGGCAGATACAATGACACTTAGGTCATAAGATCTCACCTTTACCAAAACAATGTACCTACCTAGGTATTTGCACGCTTGCTTGCAGGCAGATACAATGACACTTAGGTCATAAGATCTCACCTTTACCAAAACAATGTACCTACCTAGGTATTTCTGGCAAATGAACGTTTGATTTGATTTGAAGAGACGTAAGTACCTAATTCCCGTAATAACTACATACAATCTAAAGAGATGTTTATAATAAGAAATGATTTCAGTTGAAGATCAAATAAAAAAAAAAACAAGATTAAAAAGAAACAACTTTTGCGTCAATAATTTGGTAGACACCTATGACTGATACGTCGTACACACACACTGTAAGTCTAATAAAGATTGCCATAATAATTTCGTCATAATAATTCTACCACAAAACTCACCTCAAACCTAAAGCCTAGATATTTTTGTTCGCATTAAACTCTCACAAAGCTTTTGTCTCTGAAACTGTCTGAGTCTGAGCTAAACGCTGGTAACAAAAGAACAATGCTCGGCCTTGAACCTGAACCCATCGACCTGTCCCGATCTGATATCTATTCTGTACCACTTATGTGTTAGATGTAGTCAAGTCTAGAGATTGTGTATCTCTCTCTATCAACATAATTAAATGATCTGTCATCGCAATATTTTTAATTATTTGTACCTATTAGTATAGTCATTTTATCTTAGGTACATAGTGTTCACTTAAAATTACAATGAATGTTTCCAAAATATTGTAAACATTTTAAAAGAGTAGGTAGCTGTATGGAGTTTTTTGCACATACTTCTCCATACGAAACTACATTTTGGAAGGGGCAACTAGACTCAATTATATTATCTTATAAAATTTGACGTTCAAAAGTGCCTTTTAATGGCCTACTAAAAATAAATGATTTGGTTAAAAGACTATGTGCACATCTTATGTGTTTTGCGAAGTTTTGTAGTAAATTGTAACAATTACAAAACCTGCGCTTAGTAAAGGTATTGAAAGGATCATTATTCTAAACCTCGTTCTACTTTACACGTTGATTGATATAATTCTGTACCTACCCTGATTTATTGACCGCAAAAATACCTTGACCTGTCACCTAGGTAATAAGTACGGCATGACGTCTCAGGGATAATCAAGAAAACAGTGTTTTGGGAGAATATGTTCTAGTACCTACAAGGTTATCCAAAAGCTCTGTAAAATCGCAAAATGTCAGCTGCATGTTGAGTTGAACTTCTGATGAACACAAACAGTTAGGAAGTCCGATCTTCGTGAACTTTCTGCAGCTGAAAGTCTCGCAAAAATCTTTGATACCCACTTGTCTTGAGCTATATCATTTTATGACATAGCAAACGCATTCATTCAATTCTGGTTCAGCAATCCCTCATTATATCATTATCCACCTAAATTACACTACCTAATTACTTCAAAAAAAAAAACAAACAATAAAAGAATCTCTCTCAACCGCTATTGGTTCTCAGTTCAAAATAAAAACGAACGACGCGTTCGAAGTTCAAAGCTTTCGGATAAAATATCTCTGTTGCGTCTTCAAGCGAGACGATCCTGCGGACATTCGAGGAAAAAGACAGGTATACGACGAGTCTTACGAGTGAGAGGGACGGGTGCTGCGCATCTCGGCGCGATGGCAGAACGGCAACGTCGCGTCCACCAATCGACGGACGCTCATCTTGTTTGTTTTCCAATTACTTTTTTTTCTGTTTTGGTTACCAAAGCTTGAGAATAGCGTGGAATGGGTATCGATTTTTGTATGGGTAGGAAAATGTGGTAGGTACTTACTGGTGTAGGGAAATGTGAAAAAGTTGGAGTGAAAACTTGATTGGAGTGGGTAAATAGATCTCTAATAATATGTTTAATTAAAATACCTAAACGACTTCGAACATTTAATTTTATTTAATAGTAAGTATTGTGGTATCGAAACTGTTTTCTTAGTAAAACAAATACTTACCTACTTATTCATTCATGTTTGATGAATGAGATAGGAAATTATGTCTAACACTTTATCGCTACTTTATTTTATTAAGTAGGTACTTACCTACTTAGATCTTAAATGAAAATTCGAATATTTGCAAATTAATTTCTTACAATGCTACACCATCAGTTCAAGGAAAAAGGCTATAGATAGGTATACAGCCTTATATGTCCTACTATATTTTCCTTCAAGAAGTATGAATACGTGGCATAAAACGAAAACAAAATTAATCACCAACTAAACGGGAGATAACGAAATAAATACACAATTTCACGAAATAATAACAAAAAATTATGCCGACACGACACGGATCGCGTGACGAAACGGAACGCGGAATAAAAAAGCAGACACTAAAATATTTTTTCACTCGCCCTTTCCCGCCATTTTAGCTGCCAGTTACTCTGGTCTTGTACCCAAAAGATTAAAAAATTGGAAAAACTAGTAAACTAAATAAAAAAAAGCTTAGCAAAGCTTGCAAGTTTTGAAATAACTCAGTAAGTAAGTAGGTGTTTAGATTTTATCCATTGCTTAGAATATCCTCAGTTTTATTGAGTTTTTTCTTCTAACTTAATCTAGGTATTCAGTAAAGTACCAAGAACTAAAACTATCAACGCATTGAGTAGGTAATAACTCTTTTTAAACGCAATTTATGAATAAACAAACTGCCAGACAAGCCTTATCTACTACGTCCAGTAACCTACTACGTTCATAAACGTAAATGTAACAGCACTAATTAAAATATGGGTTAACTGTCTGCATAATCTTGGCGGGAAAAAAAAAACATGGCGTCGTCGCTGAGCCGATTGCTTTACGCGACAGGCTTGCATACGATATACCTACGAATGATTGCGTGAGTCAAAGTGAACTTTAGATATGAATATGTGAATTTTAATTCAATGTTAATGGATTATTATCATATTCCAATGCTGTTTACGATATAATTCATTTTGCAGACAGTGAAAAAGTGAAGGTAAAAGTGTATGTAAAGATATCGATCGGGCATCCATATAAAAAATACTGACTAATTAGGTACGTATTTTCCATTGCGACTCAAGCTTTATAAACTTCTTAGAGATAAGATCGAGCATACATAACATTGTACTGTTACTAATCTTAATGATAAAAATTTGCCATTTGTATATCCAAATACATTTGTCAAAATATGGACTTTTTTGGCAGCATAAGAAAAATCATCCGACTTTATGTTCTAATGATCTAAACTATATTACCTACTCATAGCTGCTGTATCGTGTATCTATCTTGAAACTCGTATTATATTATGTCTATAAACTTATGTAGGTAGGTACTCACCAAAGAGCTTTATTGGATGGTGGATACCTAGTACCTACTCATAACTAAAACACAAAAGACTTGGCCCAGCTAACCTGTCTTCATAGTCGTAAAAGCTGTGGGCTGACCCACCTCAGAGCCGGCCAGGCGTGACGATTCATCTCTGCGGCTCCCAAACAAGTATTATTATAAGTATTTGTTATGTTATGTGTCATCCTTAAAACCTTTGTTCTTGTTTTTTTGGGCTCAGACTTGAAAGAGAAAGGCACAAACATCATTAAAGATTCTAAGACAGTAAATGGTTTTTGCAATTCCCAAAAAGCTACGACTTATTAAAATGGCCTCATTGGTCGTGATAGAATTAGTCTAGAAATATTACTTTGGGTTATTCCCTGAGCACCACGATCTCCGCGGCTTCCCGAATACAATAAATATGATTACATTTTTATTGTTTCTATTATTTTCAACTTGTACGGTCGACGTAAAAAGTGACTCAAAGTACATAGGACGAAAAGTGGTTGATGAAATTTTGTACAATGTCGAATCATACTAAGTAATAGAGGTAATTACAGTTTTAATAAAATGCATCAAAAACATAAAATAAATGTTACAATATTATCAAATCATTACCAAACATATTTTACAGTATAGGAAAACAATCATTATTTCAAATTCGAAGCACAGCCGGAGAGAAGGGTTGCAATTTTTTTTCCTGTGCGGCCGGCAGGACAATATGTCTGACTTTTTTAATCTTGCGACATAATTGTGATTGTATCTTTTTTACGTATACTAAATAATTGCTAATTTTATTTGCAATTGATAAGAAAGTTCAGTGTGGCACTCAAATCTCAAACATGTGAACAAAACGCGAGCGCAAATACGAATTTATGAAAACGGATCGGGGGGAAAGTGGGTTTTAAATGCCGGGCATGCGTATAAGCATAGGACAAAATATAAATTCGAGTGTTTGGACACGTAGTAATAAAATAAAAATAAAATGTGGTGGTGCACTGAAGGTGACTTTATAAATATTCAATCAAATCATGTACCAAAATGTGTAAGTACCAGATTTTTTCAAAAATGAAGTGCCACTGTAAAATGTGTCACAGTCAGCCAATAAAGTGAAGAAGTGGGTATCAATTATAATCCTTTATTACTATTAGAGCTACATTACCAAAAATAATTCCTGAAAGTGAGACTGTTTTTTGCGTATTTTTTTAAATTATGTTAATGTTCCATGTAGAGTAGGTATTTTGATTTTCTGCATTGAAAAATGAACTGTTGTGATCAAAATTAAATTTGTGATTGCTCTTTAAATGAGACTCTTTATTCTATTCTGTATATATAATATTTACCTTAACCAAGCAAGACTTCATAATTTTTTCCTGATCTTTCAAGTTATGTAGTACCTATTATAATTTTAGTAATACAATTTTATTTAACTTATCATCTGCTGACGGTACTTTTAAGCTAAACTGACTTTTAATTGAGTTTATCACGATAAAAATAAACCGGGGTCCTCCGGGACGGGGGCCTCGGGGATCGGAGTACTCAGGAAATAACCTCTTTGTTTTGGGCCTTATTAAAATTAGTATTTTAGTTAGACTCCGTCGCGGACGTTAGTTTAATAATCTTTCTAACCTTGAAAGCATTAAAATTTTACATAAAATTTACGACTAAACTTCCCAAGATTGTCGTTTAGTAGGTATAAGCATTTTAGCTAAGTACCCCATTACTAAATGTCTTCTAAATATGACCCACGTAGCTTATGGACAGACGTGGCTCATGTAGCGACTAGGTCCCCTGGCCAAGCCAAGCATATCGAAGTCATCTCCCTCGCCGCTCCCAGGCCTGTCCTTGAACTTGCAAATTGCTGAGAATAAGTACTGGTCTTTAGGACCGGGGACCTATTACAGGAGGTATTTGTTAAACTGTGGTATTATACTATTATGTTGCTTTGCAAAGCAGTCAGTGAGAGTGCACTGTGCACCTATTAAGCAAATTATGTGACTATTATGCCTGAGTTTAAAAGCAATAAAATCCAAAGAATAGTTACAGGCAAATTTTCTCAACGCTTTATTTCGTATATATGAAGTTGGTACCTATATGTGACAATATCTATCAAAAGATTTTTTGGGAAAGCCCCATGGATCTTCCATGAAACAGTTTGAAGAAAGTCCAAATTCTACAATCTTTCACGAACCTAGGAGGATTTAGTTTGTATCATTCCAGTAACATCTTTAATTAATTAAACCTTTATTTTAGATCTTGCTAGATATCTAATCGGTGGCTGAACATTTTGATCCCCTGATATAGGATTGGAAATAATCATTTTGAGGACCGAGAAAGAAGCACAAGAGGACCGAAGTATGCTTGGTGATAACATCATCAAGCATAATCCGGTCGCGTCATAACCGTTCCTCTTGAAGTAATAACTCGCCGATTCTATTATATTTTAATAACTGCATAGTTCAGAACCAATCTGATAAAATGAATGTGAAATTTTGCAAAAACAGGCGTGTAGTTATAAACCTAATTACCCAACGATTTCAATATGAAATCTCACATAAATTGGTATCAGATGATGCATCTTGTGTATCGTAAGACTTATCTCGGGACTCGATCGGTTTATGTAATGCTGTGTGTTATCGGACGCATTGGAGCGACAAATGCATCTCGTAATTCCAGGGACGGAGTTGGATAGAACATAGAACGACGAAGATGGGTATTTCTGTTGTAGATTCGGTCTATGAAAATTTGGACCATGTTTAGAACCTGACAGGGTTCTTCAGGGTTGATTATGTACTAGCAAAAATGATCGGCGTCAACAACAAATCATATGCTACATCAACAAAATTGGGAAGCACCTACTTGACGAGAATAATGTGACAAAGGTTTATAAAATGATCAACGTTTTTGTAGGATAAAGGACCTATGTTTTGACACAGTTATGTTATCTGTACTAAGTACAGTTTCCAAATATATTAAGCTTGGCTTTCAAATACGACCACATAATAATTATGTCTGTTCGAACAACGTTGATGAATTTGCAAATACTCAAACAAAATCTTATGATGACGATAGAGTAGACTAGATTATCTGTAGGTACGATGACGCAATTCTCTGTTTAAAATGAAACCTCTTGATTTGCGCAATGATTTCATCGCCATTATTTTCACTCTTTCACATAATAAAATGTCTAGAGACCTATTCACAAGTAAAGGCACGTCACTGATCTATTCTCTTACGGGTGCTGCAAGCAATTATGTTCATTTGCATTTACAACTTCCTAGTAAACTAAACTACTGATAACAGTACTCTTCATGTTTCTTTGTTCCGTTTACCTAAACAATGAATGCAAATGATTCTTTAGAATCACCATAAAATCCACTTCAGCGTCTGATCCTCTCGTTGCTTATTGTTTCTTTGGTCTTCTTCTCTCTTTAAACGGTTCGAGGGGCCAATCACGTCTCTGGATGTGACCACAGCTGGTGGCACGTTATTACACAATGATTGAACATTGTACTTTTAAGTTCCGTGTATTGGAACTGCTTTCGGGTAAATCTCTGACTCTGATCACTAGTGACTCCTACAAGGGTATACCACTTCCGTTACCTTCTTCTTCATCCGTAGTTGAAAATTTAAATTTAAATTATCAGATTTTCATATATCCGGTGGTCGTCAGTCAACACACTCAAGATTTACATCATCCTTTTCCGAATTTTCCTCGACCTTGCTTAATCCTTGAAATGACATCTCTTAGTTGTTGATTAGTTAACATTACAATGCAATGTTTTATCTAAATAGCGCGATTAATTATTATTTATCGGTGATATGACGTATGTGCCCATGTAAATAATGAAAATACCCATGATTTGGATCATGAGCATGACTGTACCGTTGTATCAATCTACGAAAACTTCAGTCTATCTGAATTAGCTAGTGTTTTTGTTTTTAACGCGACGATTTTTTATAGCGCATTGGGTTTCCAACTCTCGGTACTGAGCCGAACATTGAGAATCAAACAGAGCGCATCCCAGCGCGTCAAAAAAATACACCGTTGTATTTTCAACTCTAGGCGCTATGCAGTGTGTCGAAAATCCAGTGCGCGAAAAAAATATCGCTCGCGCGGACTTGACATTGCTATTTTTGTAATGTCAATAGGAGTAGTTAGGTACTATCGAGGAAGTTCATATCTAAGCAGTTTTAAAACAAAATCCCGTGAACACGATGACCACATTTGTTTTACGACGAGCGAGACGACAGACGAGCGCTGCAAGGAAAAATATTCCTTAAGGTGCATAGATATGAAATTCCTCGATAGTACTTACGTTGAAATTCATCAACCCTTTTTTCACATTCGAGAAAATCTTCACCTTCTTTATTCTTTGTTTTATTTTGAAAAAAGGCATAAAACACATTTTTTTCTTCGTAACAGGTCGAGATTTAGATGTAATTTACCTACTGCAATAATCGTTGATTCTTTCATGACCTGCCAGGGTCCATCTTGCCTCGAGTGCTGCAACCGAAGACTATTCTCAAAATATAAACTTGACGAAGGACACCTCTTCTATCAAAACCAGTGGCTAAAAGCACTTCATCAAAACTTAATTACGTACTCCAAAGTCCAAACATAACATGAACGGGCCCTTTAGCGTACTGCCCTTTAGAAGTCCGTTCAAATCCGCACCTGCAAGCATTACTTATTCAGATAGAACTTCTCCCTGTTCTCACGAACTGCATACAAGCACCCATGTATTGGAGTAAAAAGGTTACAAATTCATCCTCTCAGGGACGACTGACCCTCCCACCCAAACCAAACTTTAACAGTTTCTTGATAAAGATCACATTTGTGAAGAGGCTTCACTGTCGGTTAGTTTGTTTTGTAGGTGTGTTGTAGGTAATTTATTTCATTACGAGAAGGCAGGATATGTGTCCCTCGATGTCTTCACGGGCCAGTGGCTCTGCTGGTCTGAGCATGTCGAGACGGGAGGAAAAAACATGTTAGGTTAGGAGTCAGACTTGTGGTTTAAGAAATTATCGTGTGGTACTAAAATTACTCAGATCATCTGTGTTTATATGATCTGAGTAAAATTAAAAGGTATTTTAGGAATTTAACGATCTTACTGATACTTTTTTAACGATTTACAACTTAACGTACCTACTAATTAGTATAAATAATTTTATAGCAAAAGCAATACTTATTTGTTTTTCGTTCTCTGATTGAAACACTGATCCATCAGAAATTGAGTTGTAGTTACTTAGGTACATCTGTTTTTCAGAAACCTATTTTGATTAAGAACAGTTACTAATAAGCCAAAGTACCTATTTTGTTTTCAAAACGCATTACGCAAAACAAAAAAGTTATCTATTACCTAGAGAGTAAATTCATATTTTATCTTGTTTAATAATCGTAATTAATGACACTTACACGAAAGTATGTGTTATCTACCATAGTTAGATAAAATTATCGATTTAATCATCGAATGGACGATTTATCTTTCCATTATCGCGCATTCGTAATGTTTTCGAGAGGAGCTGATACCGGACCTTGGTTTAGGAACAATATCTTGTAATAAGGCGAAAGAAAAGTTAGGTAGAGTACCTTGAGCTGACACAGAAATTATTTTGCAATTTAACTGACAGAATATTTCTCATTCCAGTCAATTATCAGCAATTCAGCACAGATCTCCCCTTTACTTTAGGTTTTTTTTATATTGTTTAACATACTCCAACAAAACTCCTTCCTTACTTTTTATTAACCTAAAAAAGGGACCACAGATACATACACACATAAACTTACGAAGATCTTTTTCCCCAAGGGGAAAACGGCGGGAAAAGTCAAAGTCAAAGCATTTATTTCAAATAGGCACATAAAAGGCAATTTGAACGTCAAAATTTACATAATATAGAATTGATTCTAGTCGCCCCTTCCAAAAGGTAGTTTCGTATGGAGAAGAATGGGCAAGAAACTCCACCGTTACTCCTTTAAAATGTGTTACAATATTTTGTATACATGAATTATATAATTATAACTGTAAGAAGGCGGGTGAAACAACTGCAATACAATGTTCAGTGCCCAGAATGAAAACAAAAGAAAAATGCACGATAAAATGCAACAATACAAGTCGACTCCTTGCCTACATAGCCCCCACATCTTAGTTTATATATGCGAAACCGCCTCGCCGCCCATTACCGAGGAATGGTAGAAACAACACATTTTATCTTTCTACTTATTTCCGTTTGCATAATATTAAGTAGTTGACAATTTAAACGGCTTGGTTTTCATTTAAATTCGGCGATTCCATCGGCACTTACTTAATTGTCTCGTTTTACTTAAATTATTTAAACAAGTACCTACATACTTGTTCTTTTTTTTTGTGTGGCCATGAATGACGTGACCATAATTTTGTGGCCAATGGTATGAAATTATCATGATATTGGGGTAATGTGTAATAGTTTATAAAGTGTTGCAAGGTGGTAGATAAATGTTTAAGTATTAATTAACGGGTGCATAGGCAAACCTACCTACCTACCCATTATTGAAGTGTTTTATAATATATGCTAGTGAAACGGGGACAGTGAACACCTTTTCTAAAGACTAATAGGTAGGTATGTATTGAAATGAAAACACCATGTTCTAAAAATCTGTTAGTTAAAGTATACCATGAAGTCCCTATACCATGCAGACAATTATAGATACACTTTCACCATTAACTCGCCAATATAATCGATAATCGTAAGCGTTCCTATCGGAGCCATACGGGGTGCGGTGGAGCCCGATTTGCGTCTGCGGCGGCCCCTGCTGGTTGTGGCTGGTTCTCGCACCCGTACTAAAAGAAATGCAAACGCAACGCACTCTTACGCTCCTCAACTCGACCATACTAACCGACTCTTCACTGACAAACTGAAAAAATATAAATCTGTGGCAAATGCTCACCTCAAACAAAACATTGTCATATACTTAAGTTATATTACAGAGCCTACATACAGATCAAGCTATACATTTACAGTATAAGCTGATCTCGCATTGTATGGGATTCCCTTACAATGAGAGGTCAGTGTAAACTGGACATGTATAGCTTGAAGTGTAGCCGTGAGTACTCGTAACTGGATTAAGCTGTAGGTATTAATTATAAGTAAGTGGTATGTAATAATAATAATAACATGTTACAACAAATGATAACTGTTCGTGTACATTACGAAAATGTTACTTGTTTGTTTGTAGACGCTTTGGGTTGACCTGTTAAGTCTACAAAATGTTTATTAAATAAGATGAATAAAAGTTAAAAGTTACCTTACCTTACTTACCTATACCTGATTCAGCGTCACCGACCGACCGACTGGAGCTGAGTACCTATACCCGATTCAGCGTCACTGACTGAACGACTGGAGCTGAGTAGCTATACCCGATTCAACGTCACCGACCGACCGGCTGGAGCTGAGTAGCTATACCCGATTCAACGTCACCGACCGACCGGCTGGAGCTGAGTAGCTATACCCGATTCAACGTCACCGACCGACCGGCTGGAGCTGAGTAGCTATACCCGATTCAACGTCACCGACCGACCGGCTGGAGCTGAGTAGCTATACCCGATTCAACGTCACCGACCGACCGGCTGGAGCTGAGTAGCTATACCCGATTCAACGTCACCGACCGACCGGCTGGAGCTGAGTAGCTATACCCGATTCAACGTCACCGACCGACCGGCTGGAGCTGAGTAGCTATACCCGATTCAACGTCACCGACCGACCGGCTGGAGCTGAGTACCTATACCCGATTCAACGTCACCGACCGACCGGCTGGAGCTGAGTAGCTATACCTAACCCGATTCAACGTCACCGACCGACCGGCTGGAGCTGAGTAGCTATACCCGATTCAACGTCACCGACCGACCGGCTGGAGCTGAGTACCTATACCCGATTCAGCGTCACTGACTGAACGACTGGAGCTGAGTAGCTATACCCGATTCAACGTCACCGACCGACCGGCTGGAGCTGAGTACCTATACCCGATTCAGCGTCACTGACTGAACGACTGGAGCTGAGTAGCTATACCCGATTCAACGTCACCGACCGACCGGCTGGAGCTGAGTACCTATACCCGATTCAACGTCACCGACCGACCGAAGTATGGATGTTCTTATTTTATTGTTTTCATGATTTTGTTAGATTTAATGTTCTTTTTGTATTGTTTGTATTTCCTGTGCGTGTACTAAAATAAAATGTTTTTCTTTCTTCCCAGTCATGATCACATCATTCAAATCTTATTCATTATCTTCATTTGGACAGATCATTAGCATTCAGTGTGCGTGCGCGCATCTCTTTAAGCGTTCCTTTGAATTAATTCTACAACAAAAAGTACAGCAGCGTTCTGAGGCTTGACATTAAATTGGGTTTGTTTAACCGAATGTATTCTATTTCACATAATTTTGAGTTGAGAACTTCTTTCTAATTAACTCTAACAATCAGTTATAAAAAATACAGTGGAGATTTTTCCTTATTTGAGTTGGTACAATATTGGTGGGTTCACACATAATGTGTAACGTAACGTGACATGAAAATATGTAACTAACATAATTACATTGAAACGAGCACACCGTCCAAATATATGCAATGCAACATGAAATGTAACAGACGTTAAGACAAATAATTCGCCTAGTAGTTGTTGTGTTTACTTTTTAGCAAAAAAAAAAAAATATCCTATTTTTTACATATATTATGTGTACCCACCATAAGGCACCTGTCCGACCCTCCGAGAAGCGAGTATAGCTAGCAACTAAAGACGAGTTGGCGAGCAACGAGCAGCGAGTGCGCGACGGCGACGAGCGATTACTCGCATACGTTCATGGGTGAATCAACTTTTTAAGGCAATCCAGTACCAAGCGTCCACAGTCTTTCAGCGAGTATTCTGTACGCCAAGCGAGCGTCGTTGAGCGAGTGTCCTCTCTTTGATAGCTCTTGACACTACTGCGACAAACTAGTACTCGCCGGCGGTGGCTTGAATAGTCAGCAATCAACAATTAATATATGTACATTATGTGTAAGTACGTGTGTCTTTCACGTGCATGGAACCTTACAATCTTTTGTACGTTTCATGATCGAGAAAATCGTTGGTATCTAGTCGCTTCCTTGTCAGGCGGTGGGACAGGTGCCTAATGATTTGAAGGCATAACAAACTAAGTTCAATATGGCGCATTAGTACAAAATCCTTTCAATTGACAACATCTTCAAATACACCATGTTGAAAATTCTGACCCACCAATGGAACGAATAAACTTCGATCAAAAGTTTAATGAAAAAAAAAAGATGAGTAGGAATTAAATGAGGCCAAAACCAATATAAATAGGTATAATATGAGGCAAGTTCTTGGGTATAATATTTAAAGGTGAATCAAAACAACACACCACCTATAACGTCACATTCATGCCCAAGTAGGCACAAAAATTATCGCATTTAGTGGTTCTGCGGCTGATCAAGGTTTATCCTACCCAATAATAATTATATTCATCATTAGCCCACTTACTTTAAGTCACGTAGATGTGCGATCATGTATATTGAGGTAAAACTTTGATCCAGACTTCCTTAATGCCTAATTCTTAATGACACACTCCCATACCTTTGTCAATAAAGCGTAGTTTTCATTGGCAGAGAGAAAATTTTCCTTCCTGGAGCACTAATAGGAAAAATTTGTGTCTGAATCTTTTTAAAGGACTTGTTATACCTACTTCAGTACAGTCATTGCATAAAGTTACGATTAAGTAGTAAGCTTGAAACATTCGATATTATTACTACCTATTACATTATTAAGCAAACTTCTTATCTAAGTAGAATAGAATCTTTTGCTACCTTGAAACTGTAGACTTTTCGTGTCTGTCCATTAAAAATATTACTTGAACATCAACTCTCCCTTCAACCGGCACCGATTCTATGACTTGATCTTACTTTCTGTCTTAACATTCTTGTCGATAGTCTTTTGACAATGGTACGTATCAGTAGGCCAATTCTCGTACTTAAAAAACGTTCAAATTCAAGTCGCAATCTCATCTCAGCGACAATCAATGTCAAAAACCTGTCAAAAATGTACGTAAATTGATTGTAATTTTGACAGATTGAGACTGAGATTAGAATGCGAACGGTCTTAAAAATACGGGAATTGCCCCTCTGGTCGATACGTCTTTCTCCATTGTTTCCATTAAATCGTTTATATCTGAACCGGTGAAATGTATAGTATGTCCCTCTATAAGTACACCCCTGCCTAATACATTGGAGTATACAGGCGTGATTGGTGTTATATTATATCCGTCCATACGAGAGAACTCACAGCCGACATAATATTTTGGCAACTATACTACGAAGATGACATATCTTCCAACGAATCCTTCTTCGTCATCACGCCTTCTTCCCCACGATTACCATTCGGGTCACGTTCGGTGATCTTTCGATACGCAGAATCCGAATACAATGGGTCGCGGTGAAATCGATGTGTGTCCTTATTCTGTAGTAGAAACTACATAGTTATTAGTTATGTATTTGGCACTCACGAATTTTTATCATACACCTTTTTGGTACGTGTGTGCGGATCTCTAATCTTGGTGTCGTGCGGAATAAAATTTGCGATAATTTCTCGAGGTTGTAATTGTTGGTGCTTTAGTCAAGTTTCTATGTGACTTTAGAATAGAATATAATTGTTAATGTATTTATTAAAACTTTATGCACAAGTAAAACAAAAAACTGTACCTACAAAGGCGGACTTAATAATGCCCGAGGCATTTTCTACCAGTCAACCTTAGGGTGAAGCAGAGATACATGGCAGTTGCAACATAGGGGATAGATAGCTCGCAAATGACTATAAACTACAAGAATCAATATTAATACGACACGTAGATACATACGAGTACATACGTCTAAACAAAATAAACTTTGTCAGGAGTAATAACGACCAGTAGAGGAGAAAGCGAATCCAGCAACTCAGCGCTGGGATGTTATCATTTATTTTACTGTCTCCAGTATCACAACTAGTAACTTACGTAAACCAAAGTAAATTCAAGCGTCAGTATTATGCTTAGACGACCTTACTCCTTTAATTTCTGATTGTATCATATTATTTATAACTAGGTTTCACCCGCATAGGTCTAGATCCCGTGAATATCTGGATAAAAAATATCGTATGTCCTAATCCAGGTCATGGTCTACCTATGTGCTAAATTTCATCCAAATCCGTTCAGCCGTTTTAGCGTGAAAGCGTAACAAAAAATATACAAAAAATCAAATCTTTTCTTTTCTCTTTATAATATTAGTTTAGATTATATGATTTTTTTGTTGTCTAAGAGACAAAAAGCAAAAACATACCGAGTATCTCGCCGTAGATTTACTTAACACTTTCAGCGGCGCTAACAGTCCGCACATTTTAAGCGATACGGTGCGATGCCGGAGCTTGAAGGAATTGGTATACCTAAGCCGCAGCCGTTTTTATACGTTCTATAAAGAAAGACATATTTTTTGCTGACGTGATTAGGCTTTGGGTCAAATAGCGTTTATAAAATTTTACGTATTTAAAACGTTGCTCCGCTAAAAGTGTTAAGTACATTTTCTGTAAGATATATATATATATACAGATCCTAATTTGCAATTTTTACAACAATCATAATAATTCAACGTCGAAAACTAAACCATTTCAAACTACAAACTCTTGAACTCAACTCCTACACTTCTTTTAAAATTCTGCATAACTTTTGAAGACATTGTTTTCACCGTCCAACCCGGAAACTGTTTGGTTACAATACTACATAACAATACCATCCAGAATAAGTACAAAGATCTAGAGTTAAACGGAAAACTGTGGTTGATTGACCAACTTTTGGGAACTATAGTGATTGTCACCACGGAAATTCCATCTGCATTTTTTTCCCTCTTTTTAAGACCTGTATGATTCAGTGACCCTCATTGTTTGTACTTAATGCCTGCTTTTGAGAAGAATGAATGACTGTCACTTGTTCGCTTTGCTAATGTACCTTGCTTGTAAGTATTGGCGTCATAGGTCATGACATTATGATAAGTCTAACCTAACAGGTCAAGGATTTTGCGTTTTGGTTTCAAATACCTGTTTTCGAAAATCGATTTTATGATGTCCTGTTTCGTTTTTATTTCTCGTTTGTATGCTGCCTGTACCTATTGGGTGTTTAGATTTATTTTTAATTCTTGTCTCCTCTAGGACTGTCCTTTCGTTTGTCTTATTTTATTTAACCATTTCTGTGCCTTCTTTCTCTCTACGTGCTCATTTTTACACTCATTGCTGTTCGGTGTTTAAGAGGGCTATCACAAAAATCAAATATCTCAAATATTTATTTGAGCATTCCCGATAGAAATAATCAAACTTTCTCAGGCATTTTTTTTTTAATTTTGAGGCCATATGTAAACCATAATCACACATCAAAATTTCTCTCGGGAGTGCTCTAAAGCACTCCCGAGAGAAATTTTGATGTGTGAATATCAAAATTTTTCTTGTATTTGAGTGTGTGACTCTTCAAACACTCAATTACAAGAAAAATTGTGATAGTTCTCTTAATGTAGGCAAGCAAAACCTTAGACAATTATTGTAACCGAACAAATGAAAATTGATTATTACACAATAATAATTCCTATGAATAAAAGTTCAATAACCAGATCATAAACAGAAACGAACATTTTCCTCAAAACCTCTCGTGAGATGCGCAGGAGTCGATCTGAATACGCAGTCGATGTGCGCCCGACGTGCTGGCATGCGTCCGCGCATACTATTATGGATCCCAGCGAGATCTGCTTTTGAATTATGTTTCCTTTTCACTTCTTATTTATTCTTACAAATAATAAATGAGAATACGTGTGGTCTGCTCGTATGGACGCGCTACCCGAGCCACTGAAGAGTCATTTCCATCTGCAGAACTTATTATTCTTTTTTATTCTTCTTTGTCTCATTGTCACAAACTATCTACATATACATACGTAGTATAAAACAGAGTCACGAGAGAGTTGTATCTTTGGTTTTTGTTTTTCGTTGTTTGCCACTGACTGCCGAAATTAAAGTTAATTTTTACTTTGTAGTGTTTTTTTTTGGAAGTCGGTTTCTTTTTTTTGTGAAAACGTTTTTATTTTTATTTTTTTAATCGTGGTATCTATCCCAAAGAAAGTCGTATACCACTACTTGCAATTTAAATAAAAGTGACAGGAAGTTATTACAACATCATCAACATACACTAAGTGGAAAAAATACGTACCTATTATTGAAGCTCAAAAACCACTCGTCAGAACTTGACCAAATGTATATGGGACCAATCGGGAAGTACCTATAGGCTTTCAAACAAAACAGTAATTTTTCAAATCGGTTTATAAATGACGAAGTTCTGGGGTTAAAAAAAAAATACAGCCGAATAGAGAAGCTCCTCCTTTTTTTGATTTCGGTTAAATGCCCCTGCAGACAGGCGCGACGCAACGGTGCGACGCGATTCTGGTAGAACAGTGACCATGAAGTTTTCATAGAAATTATTCTACTAGAGTCGCGTCGCACTGTCGCGTCGCGCCTGTTTGCAGGAGCCTTAAAAACAGAGTTGCTTTTCGTGTTTATCCGTGTGACCGCTCCGTTCTTCTAAAGATTCTAAACTAATAAATGAATTTTGATACCATTTTCACCATCATTTAGAGTACTTATTCCGAGAGGTTCGTGGGGTCGGTAGGTTTATACAGCCAAAATATTTGTCTCAGCTTGCTAGAAGGCCCTGTTATCAGGACTAATAAATTAATCTTTGAAGGGTCGGCGAAGAATACATATTTAACTTACAGTCCGGCCGACGAGAGAATGCTTTCCTGAACCCTGTCAGTTTCATACAAACGAATACGTGTTTTGCGAATTTGACCTTTATTAGTTACTAGAATTGTCGCACTGACAGGTGACAGGAACGCATTCATTCTCTCGACGGCTGGACTGTAGATGTAGCACAGAAATTTCGAAGTTTTGACAAGTCGCTAGTTTATGAATAAAGTTATGGCTCGGTGAAACGATTAAGCCAATCAGCAAGGTATTAGGGACTCACTGCTCAGGATGCACTGGATATTGATATTTCCACTCTGACCGCCATTTTAATGTACGAAAACAAACCAATAACATCACATTGTAAGTGTTTTCGATTACAGTTCAGTAGAGGTATTTTCCTGGAAGGCGAATACTATCGCATGTTCGAGAAATAAACTTGTAATATAGTATAGTTACAGAGTTGTATATTAGTAGGCACAATTAGCTTACTAACAGAAAGTATTGAAAAAAACAAACACAAACAATGGTTGGGGAAAATGCTACTAAAGTAGTTCAGTAAGACTAGTAGTTAATTAAGACGTCAGATTTTGTAGTAGGTAACAAAGTTATCCCGAAAAAAACACCATGTTAGTAAAAGTATTATTATTATGCAAACAATTTTGTAGTGTCCTTTCGTCCACTAAAATTGCTTAAATCCAAGCAAAACCAAGGACAGTTCCCTTGATGTTGCTTGGATCTAAGCATTTTAGTGCTTTAAAAAAGGTAGGTATAGGTAAGTACCTAAATAAATCAGTTTAATATGTAAAAGAATCCTTCAACGTAAATCGTGTCAAGATTTGAATTCAGAGCAGGCGCATTCCAAATACTTTAGAATTTTATTTGTTTATTGGTCTCTTGACGTAAACCGTGTGAATCCTGTTTATTTTTAGCCTGAAACTCAAACAATCGTTGCAACTTGCAAGACTCGTAGACGAGAATAATTCGTATTTGAAGGATGAATCTCCTTGTCTATTCCAAACTCTTCAATTTTTAAAGGTGTTGAAGTACACTCCAGCTCAAGATGTGGCTCGTATGAAATGTCGACATTTAGCTATGATTGACTCATTCGAATGCCTCTCCTAAGTCCAAAATATCAATTTTCTGCCTACTTACTATACAACAAACTTTTTACTGTGTTTTACTTAATACAGTCCAAAATATTTCAGTGTTTCCGTCAATATTAATAGGTTTTGCCTACAGAAAGAGCGGTACATCGTGCGCAGGCGCTCCTCTTACAAGATAGCTGAGTATGCAAAGAATGTGTTAGTGTCATGTTCGTCCATTGATAACGACGGAGATGTCACAATGCAGCATTATGTGATACCGGGAATCAATGTTTACGATGCCGGTTGTTCCAATACGGGCTGGACGATCGAAGCTTTCCCTTATAGATTTGTGAAGATTTTAGTCGTGTAAAACATTGTACCTACCTACTTGAGTACGTGTCTGTGTCTCGTCGTGACTGTCGTGTGGAATTTTCCGGTTTATTCGAAATTCCAAATCCCTACTTATTTATTTATTATTACTACCAAAATGCTTACTATCAGAATGCTTACTATCAACATGCTTACTAACAAAATGCTTACCATCAAAATACTTACTATCAAAATGCTTACTATCAATATGCTTAGTATCAAAATGCTTACTATCAAAATGCTTACTATCAAAATGCTTACTATCAAAATGCTTACCATCAAAATGCTTCTTTAGATCCTCCATCCAAATTATTATTAATCTTTGTTGTACATATACATTACAGAGTCATTGTAACGATATAGCAAGGAAAAATAAAATCGTGTTGTTTGAAAGTTAGGATCGATTTCATAAACTTTTGAACATCGCTTGGTATATTTTTCAGCTGGTAAACAGTATCCAATGCGGAAATGAAGTAGACAATTAAACATAGGTTACATAGAATATTAACTAAGTACCTACTAATACTAAGAAATCATTACAATCTAGAAATTACGTAAACTATTGATAGATTGCCAAGAGGAGTGAGTATTTAAAGTAATTAACAAAAGCAAAATGTAGTGTGAGAATAAATTAATAGCATGCGACGTGTCTAGAATAATATGATGGCCAGAGAAGAGTATGTATAGTCTGTTTAAAAAGTATGTGATGAAAATGTAAACTCATGGATCAGATAACGTACCTGTGGGTGCCCATTTGCAGTACCACATAAGTAGTTACAAATGGAGTGCTTAATTTTGATAATTTGAATACCCAAACCCGAAATTCTATTTTTAAATTACTGAACAGGGTTTGTTTACACTTTCAGGAGATACTTTTGGAACGGACATTAGTTGATTGTTTGTTCTAGGTGAGGCACCTCTTCTACAATCTTGGAGGTCGCAAAAAGAGGCAACGCATGCTTAGACGATAAGCAGTAGCATCATCTACCTCTCATTGATTCGTCTGCCCAGTACCTATCGAACAGGTAAGGCTTTTTTAAACAATGAAATGTTTTGTTACGCCCAATTTCAGCAGTTACAGTACTGGATATACACACATAATAAAATAATTATTCGTTGTACGTTTAAGTCATAGTAGGCACAATTACTTAGGTTAGATCATCCGCATTTTTTTTAGACAGTTTTATCTGATGATTGTCATCCGGTGTGCCATCAAAATACACACATCAAAGTGTCTAGTAGGGCTCAAAGTATTTTTTTTTAATATTTTACTGCCCTATCGAAATAAAGTAAAAATGTCTATTTAGATTGATTAAATATAATGTTATCGTATGTGTAGATCGACGAAGTAATCTCTAAAGACGTTTTGCGATTTTTGCTTATGCTGGATTTATATACGTAACGATACGTAATCCTGACAGTAAAATGTGATAAAAAGATAAAAATAAAAGTTTTTAAAGGTTTTTATTTCGTAAAATAAACACTAAATTTGTATTCTGTATTTCCGCCGTTAACGCGTATAACACAATCGCGGCGATTCGGCATACTCAATATGAGTTCATCCAAATCACGTTGAGGAATGGCCGCCCACGTCCGTTGTAACAGGCGAAAAAGATTTTCTGGTTTGTGTACGGCATCCATATTTGGCAGAGCTCTTCTTTAAAGCATATCCTATGCGTGATCAATGGGATTCAAGTCTGGCGATTGAGAAGGCCATGGTAGGACGTTGATATTAGCTGCGGCAAGTGTGTTCGCCACGAGTCTGGCAGTGTGTGGACGTGCATTATCATGCATAATCAGAAATGAAGCACCAAATTGTGTCCGCAAAGGAACGACATTTAATACAATCGTTTCAGCTTAAATCTGTGCATTCCGATTGCCTCTGAACCAAATCAGTTCAGCATTGCGATTCTGTAACCATCTCACCGTGAAAACTTAGGTGAAGTGAGCGTGGAGTGAGCTGTCAGTGTCGTCCCACTGATGCTAGGGATTGACCAAGCATTACATTTACAATCATAATTATTTGGTCGTTGCATAATCGAGATTTTAATTATGTTTTTTAATGTAAGTTCTGTTAATAATTTTATATTATTTCTAATCTAGTATATGAGTGTCTAAATATTATTATTTACAGTTTTTTTCATTTTATAAAATAGCAACACAGAAATTCAGTCAGAATCTAGTTTAAGAAATCAAAATAAAATAACTTATTTGAGTTTCTAACTGAATTGCTGTTTTATTTAAAAAAAAAACCCGTAAATAGGTATTTTTAGCCACTTAAATACTAGCCTTGAAATAATATAAAATGATCAACAGAATTAGCATAAAAAAATTATTAAAATCTCGATTATGATTGTCGAGTATGATTATGTTTGGTCAATCCCTAGCATCAGTGGGATGACACTGACAGCTCACTCCACGCTCACTTCACCTAAGTGTTCACTTCACGGTCACATTTTTACAGAATCGACATACAGTTCTTCCGCCGATCCAAATACCCGCCATATCATAATTGTATACACACACACATGCATTGTTGCCACAGTATGCATGGACTTCCTGGCATGATTGTTCATGGTGGAACAAGAACGTTTAGAAAAACGTTCTTAGCATTTAGAGGTCCTCCAAAACCGTGTACTACGTCTAGTAGCTGGCCTCATACTTATCAAAGCGAGATTCGTCATATCCCTTTGACCGCGCGTGTCGCATATATGCGACAAATATTTTCGTGTCCCTATCGCGCGTGTCGTATTTCTGCGACAGAAAACATGCATGATTTTTTCGTTCTATTTTCGTCCTAATAACTGTGTGGTACAACTAAAACGAAAAAAATTTTTTTTTTCGATTTGTAGCCGCGCGCTAGGGGCACGCACGGCCATTGATATTTAGCCACACGCTTAAAGGGATATAGGTAAACATACAAAATGCCAGTGTTCTTCTGCCCAATTTCTATGTACACGAGCCCATTGTAATCGGGGTCTGCGAGCACAGATTACTAAATAGTTACTGCGAGTGCGGGGCTCAATAGATGGTACACGTAGAGGCCTTCAGGAACGGACACTGACTTCATGCAACCGATTTCTTATGGTTTGATCGCTTATTTACATCTCTGAAGAGCTATGAAGCTTCGTAACCAACATCATCGCGGTTATTGTACGAGTTGATAAAGATATTGATTGATTGAGTTCGTCGAGCAGTAATTTGTATGAAACGATCTTCTCTGCGTGTGGTGATGCGAGCTCGTCCTCCATATCGCTCTGCCACGCCGCCAGTTATGCGGTAACGTGTCCTAAGTCGACTTATAAAACTGCGTAGTGCCCAGAGCGATTGCCACATCACGATGCCGAGAACCAGCTTTGATAATTTCTTCTCGGCTCAAATGACGTCTTTTCTCCATAATAACGTTTTTTTGTATTGATTCCACTCAAAAGAATGGCAGAAATGTTACTGATTTGGCCTCAAACCCGTTGCAGGATTATATAGGAATAAGACTTGACAGAAGATTTTCATCCCATGACGGGAATTCAATAACTATTCCCTTTTAAAATAACGAAATTTACAAAAAAAAAGTATTCGTAGGAGTTACTAAAAATAAAATTAATAAACTAGATTTTTAGTAAATAGCAAAAACGTGCTTGATCCAGACACTTGTGATGTGTGTAGGATAACTAAATGATGATTAAACGATAAGTCGGATTAATCGTTAGTCTTTACACTTGCTTGGCACACCAGATTGTTTTCGTCGCCTGTCTGTAAGAGTGAATGACTATTCCGTCAATAAATTGTTTGATAGCAAAGAGCTTCGGCCAACTTCTTGAGAAGCTATCTCTGACCAGCCTGATACAGAAGGCTGTAGTCTTCGAGAAGGCACTCATTGTGAGGAGGTTCCTCATTTTGTAACGACCAACATTAGCTTACCGCCTTGCTGCGGGCAGAGTATGACTTTTATAATAGTTGTTTTTCCAGACAACCAGTTTTGGGTTGTGGAGGTCAGATAGGCAGTCGCTCCATGTAAAATACTGGTATTCAGCTGCATCCGGTAAGACGGGAAGCCGACCCCAACATTGTTAGAAAAAGGCTAGACAACAACTGAACTATTATAGTTAAGCAAATGACGCTTGCTGGCTGATAATGTTGAAAACGTTTCCTGTTTTTCAAAGAGTATCCATCCATTATCATAGTCAGCTTCTACAATACCGCAGCTGGACATACACACATCAAAAGTGTCTAGGGATCAAGCATTTTTATGCGGATTTCTTGAGATTAAGATGTGGCTTTGTAATAAATTTATGATTTTATAAATTTATATGGATCCTTTTTGGTGCATTTCATAATTTGAATCAGGAACTGTGAATCAAATTCGAGTAAAAGATGAAAATCAGCTGTCAATATTTTCCCTATAAAAACATACAACGCATTGAAGACATTATTAGTGCTACTGTTTCCCTACTACTGATTAAAACCAACGTTATTATGGAGCGGCGACGTCATTTAAGCAGGGAAGAAATGCTCAGAGCCGTGGGAATGATAGAAGCTGGTTCCCGGCAACGTACTGTGGCTTTAGCTCTGAATACAAGTCAGAGTGTTATCAGTCGACTTTGGACACGTTACCGAAGCACTGGTACCGTGGCTGAGCGCCATGGAGGACGGTATCGCTGCACCACACGGAGACAAGACCGATACATTCAAATCTTAACTCGAAGAGCTCCAACAATAACCGCCATGATGTTAGCCGTGAGGCTTCATCACTCTTCAGGGAACTTAATTAGCGACCAAACAGTCAGAAACCGCTTGCATGAAGTGAACCTTCATTCCCGAAGACCGCTACGGGTACCACCTATAGCAATGCACAATCGTAGGATTCGATATCAATGGGCTCTTGAACACAGAAATTGGGCAGAAGAACAATGGCGTTTCGTGTGCTTTTCTGATGAGTCTCGTTTTGGTATGAGACCGGATACAAGACGTATACGACACTGGAGAACCCCTGGACGCCAACAGCGATTAAAATCCTGCCAGGAAGTCCATCCTTATAGTGGTGGAACCATCATGGTATGGGCGGGTATTTGGATCGGCGGAAGAACTGAGTTGATTTGGATCAGAGGCAACCTCAACGCTCAAATTTATGCTGAGACGATTGTATCAGACGTCATCGTTCCTCTACAAGTGCAAATCGGTCCCTTATTTCAGTTAATGCATGATAATGCACGACCGCACACCGCAAGAGTTGTAAGACAGACTCTCGCCGCAGCTAACATCAATGTCCTGCCCTGGCCTGCTCAGTCGCCAGACTTGAACCCGATTGAGCATGCATGGGATATGCTACAGAGAAGAGCTCTGCCGAATATGGAGGGTATCCAGTCGCAAGAAGACCTTTTTTTGTTGTTGCAACGAACATGGGCGGCCATTCCACAGCGTGATTTGGATGAACTCATTTTGAGTATGCCAAACCGATGTTCTTGTGTTGTTAGTGTTCGCGGTAGAAACACGGATTATTAATTGTTTAAGTTACCCAATAAAATTTTAAAGAAAACTGTTATTTCAGTCTTTTTTTCGAACTTTTGTGTTAGTGGTTCAAATGTCAAAAATCCCTTTATTAGGAAAATGGCAAATTTCTTTATTAATGCAAAGGTGACTTGGTTTATCGTTACTGTGACAAACGAAAACACTTTATTTTATGAATCCTTAAAGAAAATTTTAATTAATATAAATCAGGAGAAAAGTTATTGCAAAAATATATGTTGATCCCTAGACACTTTTGATGTGTGTATTTCTCCTCTTTTCCCCATAAAAAGCGATGACACTTAAGACGCAAACGGAATAAACCTGTCTTCTCTTGGGAACGGGTTTTAAATAAATCTCGTGGACTAATATTGATTTTGACGCCAGCGATCGATCTGTTATCAATACAGCTTATCTGGAATATTAACATTACGTTTGTAGGAACTGGACGATTGACGCCATCTTAGGATTATCTTACATCCTGTTACTTTTTGAAATTGTGTTCATTTTCATCGTACCCATCCTACTTATGTTGCCAAGTAGGTTTACTTTTCATGCGATATTCAGCATTTTGTTTCAGCTCACGCTAATTAACACAATTGCTTGCTTTTTAAGCGCATGTAATTTAATACCATTTCATTGATTATTTTAAAGAACAAGGCGTCGTTTTCGTCTTCGTTTTCATAATTATGTACTTAAACTATCATTGCGGGATCATGACCTAGGTTTTCAAAATATATCGACGATTATTGAAATAAACAACTTTTAAATTTCGAAGGCGGGTTGCCTCTGCAGCCCATGCTGCACAGTTACTTCCATTAATAAAAGATATACAATTTCAGCCATAGGCGACACGATTCATGTCTTCACCAGTACTGATTTTATCACAATTCCATGGAATATACCCATCCCACGTACTTACAGCTGCTGCTGAAATAACCAGCATATATTGACGGTCCTTGACAGCGCTGTTTTCAAAGCCAAGTGTCAAACTGTCTGTCAAAATCAGTACATTATTAGTATAGTTTCCTTTCACGCCGCGTTCCAATGTATGCTGGTCGTACACACTCGTAATTCTGATCACAGTGTTGACCGCTCGAACTTGACACTTCGGAATTTTAACACCCGAGATGCGTTATAATCGGATGATAATGCTATTTATATGCAGATGAGGCAATTTCTAAATCTGTGTACATTGACATGAGCTTTCAAAATTAAGTTTTAAATAGTTTTTAAATGAAGAATTAAAAACTGCCTAAGCCAGTCTGTTTTCCGAAAAAACTAATTCTGCTGCTCACTTGTTCCTGAGACTATTAAGATAATTATACACAAGGTCTGCTGCATAATTTTTTATCAAATCTCAAAGCAGAAGCTGCTCTTGGAAAGTTTCGCCTTGAAGTGTTTTTTGAACCATTTTCACCAATTTACAGGAGTTTAACATTTCTAAATCTGCAAAATCTGCACCAAAAGTGTTAAATTTTGTTTCATTTTCAATTTGTTCTCGCTTACAACAGCCTACTCATCCCTATCTAATCCTAACCTCTCCTACACGATGTAAGTCGGCCACAGCCTGTCAAGTCACGCAGTATGCTAACGCCTCTCCTCTCACGACCCACGATCGATCATTAGCATCTCCAGCGAGATCATCAGTATGGACACGGCGTCAGGAGGCAATGCCCGCCGCTTCCGCGCGCACGGATTTTTCAACTTCCTTTCGTGAGATGTGCGTTTTGGTTCTAATGGCTTTTTTCTTTCTTTTTTGTTTATGGGAACTGAGTTTGCTAAGTTGGATGATGCTTTATTATGCAAACTTTGGTCTCTTCAATTGACCGTTTTGAATTGTTGGTGGCATTATTTTAACTGGCTCTTCTCTGAGGATCAAGCAATCTGCATTTGCGACGGTCTGAGTTTTAATGGTTTTCTGGAGTTAAGTTACGCCGTCAGTCTTATGAATGGCGTATGAGTGCCTACCTATCGTGTCATATGAATAGCTATAAAATTGGTTTCGACAGTCTAATCTTTGACCGGTATCTCTCAGTGCTTGGGTTATGGACTGCAAAGATGGTCGTCACTTTGGATAAAATATTGATTCAGCCATATCTGATTACATCTGCGGATTCAATTGACAGCCGATTCTAGGATATAAATAGTACATTACTGCAGTGGCCAGCAAAAGAGGCATTGATGGACGAACTCGTAAATGTGGGCCGAGGCGAAGCCGAGGCACACATACGTAAGTCCATCAATGCCTAGTTGTGGCCAAGGCTTGTATAGTACTTTTCTCAAATAATGCGCGGAAATTAAAATACAATTACTTTTCATAATCAATGGTTAACAACAATCATTTTTCCCGTGTTTAAAGTGTTCAATTGTTTTTTTTTTTTTTCAATAAACAGGTTTTTTTTTTGCAAGCCAGTTCGGTATTTAAATAAAACCTTTGATAAGTTACCTCAAAAAAAAAAGAGTTACCTACCTCCTTGGTTGCCATGTTTCGGAGTAAAAGATCGTTCCATTTTTAAATTACACGATGAGTTTATGAGTTTACTATGTAATTTATTTGGCCGTTAACCACGACAGATATGGATTTTCATACAACTTTTGTCGGCCGCTGCTCGCATGTATTTGGCCGGTACAGAAATTTCTATTTATCTCGGAAAAGGTTGTCAAAATAATAAAATTTCCAGTCATGTTTGAGAAAAGAAACTTAATCTAAGCGGGTCTTCTAAATAAGTAGACCTGCTTGTGCTATGAGATGATCTAATAGTCTCTTCAGAAACAACAGAGTTGTTCAAATTTTTATTGCAGTCGGGTATGCTAAGATTTGTGGTAATGGCCGCTGATACTCTGTCACATTTCAATTTGACGGACAATGGTTTCTCCGAAACATTGCTAGCAATTCGCATGCTTAAATAAATTGTAAGGATAGGCTTAGCATGTCTAATAGCTAGCACGTGCGCAGGCGGCGATTTGTACCGAAAATTACAACGTCTGTCATGTGAAGGTATTTATAGAACAACCAAAGTAAATGCCGTAAGACTGATTAGCATTGTAGGATAGTTTTTAAAGATCGGTTGGCTGCCGTAGCCAATAATTTTAAAAAGAGTAACCGTGGAGTTTATTGTCGACTCTTCTCCATAGCAAACGACCCTTTGGAACCGTGCTCCTAGCTTCTGTCGTATCATAAAAGCCCATGTAGGTAATAAAATATTTTGAATTAGAACTTGAGTCGCTCCATGTATTTTGCTGGATCCGGTTAGACTGGAAGCTGTCCCCAAAGTAGTTGGGAAAAGGCCAGGCAGATAATGATGTGAATTTGAGTCGCCTTTCGATAGCATTATAGGTATGGCTCGTTATGACTGTCGAAATCTTCATTGACTTACCTACAGTACTTTTTATCTTTAGCGGTAATTTTATCTGCGTTCAAGTTCTGCGCCAAAATAATTTCAATTGAAAAAGAAGATGATATGCATCGGAAATATCGCAGAAATTATCCCCAAATAGCTTTGCTGCGAACACTTTCATCATAGCCCAACAGATATAGGTTTCAACTGAAAAATCGAGGGCAATCATTGGAATTTTCGTATCGTACCAACGTCCATTCATGCTGACGGTACGTGCACATAGCAGCACTTCGAGGAAGCGCGGTGGACGAGAGCTGAATCGAAAACACGTCTTCTTACACCGCCCAGGTTCACCTGACCTCCCCTGCCGCTTTCTCGCCACCAAAAGAAAGGTGTCTCAAAGGCCCTGGTGTAAGTACGAGGGGTCTGGTAAAGCTGGTCATCGGTTGATAGACCAACATTACCGTTATGCGATGATCGACTGAATGAAGCCATTCAATCGCTTTGGAGAACCGTAGCGGGATATTTTTGTTTTGGATGCTTCGCTCGCTGCTAGCCAGTTCTGAGGAGGTATTATCTGGCAATTGGAAACGTTATGACGTGACTGTAACGTCAAACTTGTGTGAGAAAAATTTGTTACAATAAGCTGTTATAAGCAGGCGAAGAGGAAATTATGAATTGAGTTGTTTATTTCTTGAACTTCGTCGGTAGTATCGTGATAATGATGTACCTGAAATTTGTTTATATCAACTAAGGTAGCAGTTTTGTAATTAAAATAATATAGTTTTGAAAATGATGTTGTATCTATCCAGACATTAAAATTATTTTTACACCACCTGCTCGAAAATGTCAAATTATATTTATGTCATGTAAACCTAACCTAAAGTAAGTCATTAAAGCCCTAGGGGTCTAGCCGGGCGTTATTATTGCACTCAATTTCATTATGACCTGCTGGTCATTAATAATGTGTTTCGAATTTGGAACATTGGAACCTCAAGTAAAAATCGCATAATATAAACACTAGACTCGGGATTCATTACGGCGGCGGCGACATAAGACACTGCTTTATTCCCTTGGTGCATAACCTACTTCTGTATCTTTATCTGTTGCTTTTCAACTATGAAATAAAGATAAAATCTATCGTTTTGTAGAAAAAATTGCAGTCTTTGAAAGACATATTCTCGATCGACGATAGCTACCTCTAAATCAAAGCAAATCTGTGAGCATTTCAAGCTAATCTCTGACTTGTAAATTTCATCCAACGGTGATCGTAGCAAATCTGAATGCAGTAGCATTCACGTACAAACCACATGACATAATGACGCGAGAATCTGTGCACTACGGCCACGACAAAAAAGAGGTACAGAAGGTCTACTCCATAGAACGAGCGAAAAGAGGCGCACACACATAGACGTGTACATTCGGCGATCTCAAACAAATGCCGGTCGCAAGTGCGCTTGCACTCGCTGTAAGTGAAGCATAATCTATGTGTGCGTGCGTCTTCGCAAATTGTATGGAGCCTACCTTCTGTACCTATCTATTCAGTGTGCTACGGACTAACAAGGAATTCGCCTCGCAGTGAATGAATGAAACGATCGTGTACTTGCTAATTACAGCACAAACAATTCTGCTAACTAAACGCACTTTCCATTTATCTATGCTGTGCCACGTGACCCGACCATTCACTATATTGAAATCGCATCACATCGTATTAGGTCAATGGTATCGTGTTCTGTGCGTTGGCGTTGGTTTGAAAGTACGTCAGGGATTTACTATCGTAAATATTGTGGTAGGATTGTATGTACTTATGCAGTGAATATTTTGAGGTACAATAACCACTTCGAGTGAACACAATCGCGAAAAAATAATTATCTGTCCCATAGAAAACTTCTAAACGTTACTCGATCCAAATGTATGGGACAGCTGATGTTTTTTCGCGATTACGATGTTGGTCCCATGGAGAAAGTTGGTCAGTTTGATGGTCTGTACCACATCCTTAATGTGACCACACGTTTCTGATATACTCTATAGAATACGTCCGGCGCCCCTAGGGTTCGACACTGAAGAGGTATCTACATCGCCATATGTGAACTACGCATCACACTGACGTCACGCAAAATCCTGCATCGCGCAAGCAAAGTTTACCGCGCAACTAGCATATATGGCACTAGACCTCACACCCGTCTGGTCGGAGGATCCTCCCTTTTCTATAGAGGTATGAGTGAACATTACACCCTGTTTCTCGTGCCTCTATAACACCATTTCGAAATATGAAAATCCCTGACAGAAACCCCGACATTTGCAAAAAACTCGGACATTTTCCTTTTAAAAGAAAGATCACTTTCTTTTTGCAGGTCTCATTACAATTGTTTTTATTTTCTAAATAAAATCCCCTTAACTCGAAAAGTCTGGACAAAGTCAGAGGGTATCATTAAGCTATTACCAATTTAATTCGTTTTGTGTTTCTTAAATAATAGGGTTTGTCCTCCAAATAGTAGATCTGTCACCAAAATGTAGTCACCAAACAATGCAAAATCAGTTCCACAATAAATCACCTAAAATCCTGAGATATAAGGTCTAGTACCAAATAAATGTTTTTGTATGTATTATAATAGGTGTGTCCTAATAAGTATTTAAGCAAACTAATTTAAAGAGATCACCAATAGTAGTAGTTTTCTTATTCACCACGGATCGATTGATATACATAATATGTCGACGGTAGGGCTTGGTCGACGGAGCCCCGCTTCGCGGGGCTCCTACTTCTGGGTGGTTTATAAAAAAATAACCACGAAGGGGATGGCGGGGTCTCTCGACCCCGCCATCCCCTTCTAACCTAACCTGTCCGAGTCGGGGTGCCCTAAAGTCCAGATTGCATCCAGTTTCTCCTGGTAATTTGTCTCGGTTATCATTTAAGCTATAACCAATTTAATTAGTTTTGTGTTTCTTAAATAATAGGGTTTGTCCTCCAAATAGTAGATCTGTCACCAAAATGTAGTCACCAAACAATGCAAAATCAGTTCCACAATAAATCACCTAAAATCCTGAGATATCAACCTGGGAACAATTTTTGTTTATCTGAGAACGAAAATATTTCGTGGCGATAGATCTATTTATTAGGTGATACAACTTGATGACAAATATAAATTTTGGTGATAGAAAATATAGTTCCCAAAGTCAGAACGAGGGACCAAAAAGCCGGACGGATGGTATCCCGAGGCGCACCCAGTTTAGTCAGCTTCGATGCCAACCTTGCAGACTGGCGCAATCCACGAAATGCCAAAGTGCACTAATTGCCTCAGCAACATCATCATTAGTCACAGACCAGTCAAAATAAATCTTTATTCACTCAATGAAGGTATGACAAAATAAAACGTAGAAGTCTTAAATTAAGCTGATTTAAGAAATTAAAAACTCCACGTTTGAGCCCAATGGCGATAAGACAGGGACGCTAGTTATCGCTGCCTTTAGTATAGATACCAGCTGGTCTATTCTGTAAAATTCTCATTGTGAAAACTTGGGTCAAGTGTGAACTGTCATTCCAATATTGACAGCTCACTTCAAGCTTACTTCACCTAAGTTTTCTTAACGGTGAGACTATCACAGAATAGACCAGCTGTTACGAGTACATCAACGGGTTTATTTCAAGTGCCATACATTTTAAGCGGGAAAACGGTAGGTAAGAAAAGGACTGTATTATACTCTACCAGGAAACGTTCACTTTATTATTCTATTTATATTCTATAAAAGGCAAAATACACAAGAAGTACATACGTTACTTTCCAAGAACACGCAGATAGTGGATCTTCGCGCACATCAAAAGTACTTTATCTCGTAAACCGGGTTAGTTCCTTATCACGATAATGGTTCAATAATTCGTTCCAAGATTATCTGTGACGGAATTTGTTTGTGCAGCACTCCTGTAGATATTTCTACGTTTGCTTGAGGACCAACCCAGTACATATTTTGGAGTTTTTCTTGTCCATGGCTTCGTAAGTACCCACAGAAAATGTGTACAGACCTTAGAGCATAATGCTCTAAGGTACAGACCTATCTCCAGGCTTTGGAAGACGACCTCCGCGAATGTTTAATAAGTTGATGGCATGTATAATAACTTAATAAGAAATAAACCCTATTTTATATTTAGAAGATTAGAAAAAAGGTTTGGAAAGCTGACAGAGCTCGTCATAATTATGGAGATTGTTTGATTGAAATTACTGTTTTATTTTTATTTCAAATACGCCTTTCATTTATTCTTATTTTTATTTTATATAACTAAAGCCAAAAAAGGAAAACTACTTAGTTAGTGTGAAATTTTGCAACAAAAAGCAAGTGGTAATTGATAAATTATTTTAGTCCCGATAAATTAATAGTTTGGTCTAAAAGTAATCAACATAAAACCTATTAGAATGTCATAACTTAACATCAGAATTTGAAAACCTTAACAACCCCGAGATGTCCATAACCCTGAAAAGATTTTAATTAAAAGAGCCCAGGGTTCTCGTCGCGTCTTCCGCAGAGCCTAAAGTCTTCAATCAGTGCGTCCTGACTGTTATGAGTTTATGACTCACGGTACGCCTGGTCCATAAATTCAAGGTTGCTCAGCGAGCTATGGAACGAGCTTGAAGTTTCTCTGAGGGATAGAATCTGGAATGAGGTGATCCGGCAGAGAACCAAAGTTGTCGACATAGCTCACAGAATAAGCAAGCTGAAGTGGCAATGGGCCGGCCATATAGCCGTAGAACCGATGACCGTTGGGGTTAACGTGTTCTTGGGTGGAGACTGCGAATCGGCAAACGTAAGGTAGGACGCACTCAGGCTAGGTGGAGCGACGATCTTTGCGGATCAGCGGCTGGTAGCAGCTGGATGAGAGTTGCCGAGGATCGAGCTAAGTGGCGTGCAATGGGAGAGGCCTATATACAGCAGTGGACTGTTGTAGACTGATGATGACCAAACGCAATATCGTTTGAAAACCTGATTTGGTACATTTTTGAAACATTGATTTTGGAAACATTGATTAGGTACTTATTCTGAGATTGTATACTACTTCTAGATTTACACAACACTAAATATAACTCTGTAGGTATATATAGATTGTTTATCATTTTACGAAAATTGTATAAGTAAGTATAAAATGATAAACAATTTTCGTTCCTACTTCTAGGTCATTCCGGAAACCACTTGTACTATAATATGACACACAAAATTCCTATTGCTAGGTGGCGTTTGATAACCACCTCTCGTGCCTCGATTAGCTACTATTTGACCGTTTATCTTAAGTGATGGATATGTCAGACATTTTATCGAAAACTGGCACAGTTTGTTCGCGTGGTCGTATTCTGAAATCGACACTCGAAGAAATTCTTTGAAAGTTCGCAGTTATCGATTCGAGTCTCCTTTAATCGAAACATTAGGGAGAATGAAAAGGATTTTATTGTATGTTTTGCTGTAGTTATAGGTCTGAGCTCATATTACTAGATCCGAGATTTGTTGGCCATAAAAAGGTTTTTTTTTATCTTTATCGGCTTCTACGAAATGGGAAAAATTTAACACTACCGACACCAATGATTGGAGAAACTACCGCCGATTCTTCGTCATTATCATTCCAATCCTACACGAGCCCTATCGTGATAGGGCTCGCGTCGGACCTATTTCCCGAATAGGTACGGCCACGAGTTCGCAATCTTAAAGCAGTCCAAAATATCTGATAAGTAAAGCGTGGCCTGGAATCCTGAGATACCCCACAAGTGGACCGGGCTATGATAGGATTTTCATGCGATATTGATAGCCTGATAGTGTTATCATTCCTCAAATAGGCAGGAGCAGCACCTGTTGAAGATAAGGACAGATTAAATCTTCAGTTGAACTAGTTTTGAAACTTTTCAAAGACATAAATAACATCATGCCTTTCTCCTCGAAGGTTTCAGCAGAGGTGTACCTATAGTACACCCAGATTTTGCCAGCTATGTTTAAGTCCCATGTAATAGGGGGCGACCCTATTGCCATCAGCCGGGCACAAATTTAGACTCCGGGCTACTGAGAAATTTCAGATAGAAATACCCAATAACACTCTACCCGACCTGAAGGAAGGAAATACATGTTGCGGCGACCCCAAATAAGGTGGGTTATGGGCAGGAGAATGATGACTGCCCGACTTGGGAATCGAAACCAAGACCTCATGTAGTAGTGTCGAAGTAGGGCTTGTGACCACTAGACTAACGAGGCTGTTTCACAAAAATAAAAGGTTATTTTTTTTTTATTTAAAATCGGTTTGCTCTTGGCTCTAGTCTAGGTCAGTGGCGACAGAGACAGAGTCGACGGTGGACTGAGCTTACCCAGAAGAAGCCTGTTCACTCTCACTTTGAAGGGATTGAGGGTTGTATGCGTTCGGAAACACAGACGCAGGTAGAGAGTTCCATTCTTTTTCTGTGCGCATTGCAAAATACATTTGGAAACGCTTGGTGCGAATTGTTGGAATAGCAACTAGGTAAGGATGGTAACTTGCAGTGCGTCTAGATGACCGAGGGAAGAAGGGGGCCGGTGGAATGAGGTCGTGGAGTTCCTGGGCACACTCACCAAAGTACAATCTGTAGAAGATCGACAAGCAGGCAACCTTGCAATACATACAATGACATGAGTATTTACTTTGTAAAGTATTATATTATTTTAATTATTGTGAATGTGAAGATTATGTGGTTCATTACTTTTTTTTGTTTTCTTAGTTAGTTTCACGATCTGGCAGCTTGAGTAATTTATGCGGCCTACCCAAATGTCCTTTCTTTGGTATTGTTCGTCGAATCGTTGTGCTCCTTAAGTTCTGAGTTGAGCGGCACGATTACTGACAAATGCGTGCACTGACTGGACAGGTCCGCTCAATCTGTATGGTTTTCTTCAAAAGACCGTTTCAGACATCAATCTACATAGTCTTCACATGATCTGACCAAGATTATGTCTGGACTTTAAAAGAGACTGTGACCTCTGAGTTTGTTTCGGCCTTTCTTCTCAGAGTAGTCAGATAGGAAACGCCGACCTCATCTAGTTTTTAAAATATGATTGACGTGTAAAAGTGTTTGTAAAAACCTACTTACAGAAATAAAATAATTTATTATGCAATGCAGCGATGAGCCAAGCTGTGAAGCTTGGCATCCGCCAGTTTTACGTCGCCAAAATAGACAAAATATTCGAGTGATTTCGATTTATCGACGAATCTATACATTTAAATCGGTTTCGTGGCTGTCTGACTGACTGATAGACAAGAAAACTATCTTAATTTCTAAAGCTGCGTCTACGCTAGGCGAGCCGAGCATGAGTGGAGCACAAGCGGAGCGCGAATTCACATGGCTAGGCGTGCTCGTTGAGACTCCTAAGTCCGTCTACGCTACGCCAATTCGTGCTCTGTTCATACTCAGCTCGCCTAGCGTAGACGCAGCTTAAAAATACCAACAAATAAGTCGGTAAAGTCGGGGAGATTAATAGTTTATCAAATTGCCTTATAACTTAATGACACTGCCATTCTGTACCATCCCCCTGCTCGACAAAGGTCTCTGCCCATGACTTCAAGTGATAATGTGGACCATGGGTCGTTTGTTTTGTCCAGCTCGTTCCTCCATCTTCTACGGGCGACCGGGCTTCTTCTTCTGCCTGACTACTTAAATTGTCCATATATTCAAATCACACCTGCCGTTCTCTGACAGTTGTATGATATGGCTATAATACGGCAAATTGACGGAGTCTGCCAATTTGAAATCAATTAACTTTTAAGTTACCTATTAAAATTTCGGGCAATTACCTATGTAGTTAGGTATATGTCTGCATAGCCATGTAATTATGTAACCCCCCCGACCCTTGCTCGACGAAGTGCCACCCCGCGCTGTAGCGGAGCCTGTACCTTTAAATCCCCCTTTTACTAATAATTATCCAAATTCGATCCAGCCTGTCCCACCTTGCTGTCCTCCCCCCAGCGACGCCCTAAGCCGAGGTCCGTACCCCACAGGGGGTGCCCTTAGCGTGCAGTCGCTTAGTAACATAAGAAATTCGCCCCTGGCTGGAGGCTTTGAGTCCGCTTTAAGGCAACCACAGGATAGTCAAGGTCAACTAAGAGACACAGATAAAAAAAAAAAAAAAAAAATTGTAACGCCTGTTTTCCTAGAAGCGATATACGTACTAAGTCGACGTTCGCACACGGACGCAAAAATATCGTGGCGGCATTTTTTCACGCATTGGATCTTCAACGCACTGCTTAGCACCGAGAGTTGAAAATCCATCAGTGTTTTTATACGTGCTGGGATGCATTCTGTTGGATTCTCTATGCTCGGCTCAACACCGAGAGTTGAAAAACCAGTGCAGGATAAAATCCCGCCGCAATGTTCTTACGTCCCGTCCGAGCGAACGTGGTCTTTATAATTATGGTTAAATACGTTTATATTTCACCGATATTAGTACCTACCTATTCAGCTATTATCAAACACAACTCCACAATTCCACAAGTGCTGGTACTGAGAATTTTCTTATATATAGGAAAAACCATTATACACTGCCTAACCTGGAAATCAAAACCTCTTCTGATTCATAAACTCTGACTCTATTTATAGGCGGAAAAGTAATAAGAATTCAATAAAAAATAAAACAATTTAACATACCTACCAGGGGCCGTACTATGACGTGTTAATTCCATCATTGTTCCAGCGTGGAAGAGAGACGGAGCTATACATGACCGATAGCACTGTCTCTTTTTCTCAACGGAATCATGATGGCGTTAACAGGTCATAGTACGGCCCCTGATATGTAAAAGCAGTAGGTATCAACCCCGACTTACGAGTTATAGGTTGTGGGTTCGAACGCAGGCAGGCGCTTTACTTTGTGTAAGTAATTTATTTTATCATCATTGCTCTCAAAACGGTGAAGGAAAACATCGCGAGGAAACCGGCATGACCTAGAACCAACAATTCGAAGACATGTGACATCCACCAACCCGCACTGGGCCCGCGTGGTGGATTACGAGTATTACGACCCACTCCCTCTCACCGAGAGGAGGCCTGTGTCCCTGTAGTGGGAACATCCTAAGGCTGATTATGCTATTAAAACATTTTAACCGATTCTGTAGTTTTCTGAGCCGATTCACGTTTTTTATTTATTAAAAAAAATAACCAATCGTCCCATACATGGCCTGGGCCTAGTAATTATTTAAGTTTTGTAATGTATGGGACGACTGATATTTTTTTCGCGAATATGACGTTGGTCCCATGAAGAAATTTGTTCAACTTGATGGTTGGTTACTGCAGTTTGTGGATAAAAAAAAAATATAGCTTTAGTGGGCACTAAATACTTAAATTCAGAATCTTCGACAACTATAAAGTTTTTGAAATCTAAATATTATTTTTGTACTTATAATAAGTTTTTATTTAAATTTGGTCAGTTTCTTCAATAGACTTTCCACCATACATATTTCATTGCACAATTTATTTTCCTCCTCAATTTCATATTCATAACTACAGGAAAATCAGGCACTAATCCTGATAAGTAAGTCTAGACCGACTGACGTATAACTTACGCATATTTCCTTGTAATTCACCCGACAGTGATCCTTTTAGGAACAATCGGTTCTTTCGCCTTTAGTTTGTTTCCATTCATTCATTCGTTCATTGTCCAACTTCAGTACCGTTTATGAATGGCGCCTAGTAATCGATTGAAAATGACCTAAGCTAGGGTTTTCTAAGTTTGCGGTGGCCGCTACATAACGTCCGCAATTTACCGTCGAATAAAGCCACTGTAACGTTATTTATGAAAGTAAGTTGGTGCGTTTTGTTAGAGAGATTTTTTTGGCACCGCGGCGGGGATTGCCCCGGTGCTATCATTTTTATGACAGCCATCGCTGCGGTCGTTATTTGGCGGCCACTGCCCTTCTAGGAAACCGTAGCAGTACATAACAGCTATTGTTAAAAGCGTAAAATACTCGTAATTTTGCCGACATCGCGGCATCGGGAAAACAGCATAAGTTTAGTAGCGTCGCGGATAAAATAGACTTCAGTCGATAGGTAAATAAAACGACCGTTTATGGATCATTACTATAGACTACGTTTCCGGCTGACAACAGCTAAAGCGCGGTCACTGTCGGACTGCATAGAAAATAAAGAGAAGCGCGATGACACAAAGCTTATTGTACGTGCTTTATTGCAAAATATGAAGCAAATCTCTATTTACAAAACATCTATTGATTGGACATAAAAATTTAAACACTATCACGTTAATATGTCACTTGAAGAACAATCTGAAAAAAAAACAGAATGATTGCATATATATTACTATGGTCGTATGAACCCGCGCGCGAAAAAAAAAAGACTGGGCTGAATGCCAGATGCGTCACCGGCGCGGCGGGGCGCCGCTCGGCCGCCCGATAATGTAAACAAAGCATTTTTACGACTTGGGTTTATTTGAATGGTGCTAACACTTGTGTTTTTTGTTATGGTAAGGAACGGGGCTTTAAGATAGCGGAGTTTCGTTTGAAATAGGATAGTATTCATGTAATCAAATCGTTCGTTAGTATGACGCAACCATAAATCATAACTTTGTTTTCAAATAAATGGTTATAGTTCGAAAAAACGAGCGATGACCTATATTGTTTAAGGTTTTAAATACATTATGTGTATATACTTAACGCAAAACTAATAAAACCACATAGCATTAGTACAATATGTACTATTTACGAGCGCCCAAAGTTGAAAAAATTTGCCGACGGCAAAAAAATAACAATGGCCGCCAAGACAATGGAAACAAAATGTTGTTTTATAAATATAAATCTGATACGTAGAATAAAAATATTGGTACCTGTGGAAAGCTTATTTAATGCTTCAACTTTGTTATAAAAGTAGTGGTATTAGAATAACACACTGTACTAAAATAAGGATCTGAAAACACATACACGTAATAACAATAAACATGAATCGGTCAGCGCCGGTTGTGGAATAAAACCGAAATTACGTAATATTTTTTCACTCACCGATCTTGAAATCCTGCAGTAATTCACTTCACTATAATATTTATCACATACTTAAACAGGCCATAGCACTTAAAACACTTGAAAACCCACTTAAAACACAAATTATTTATCACGTAAACAACACACGCGCGAGTCGTACGCCACTGACAAGACGTCATATTTTTTTAATTATTTGATTTTTTTGGTTGAACGCTTGAAGTGTTGTCATACATCCTAGTACGCGGCACAGAGTCAAGAAATCAACTAAATACACGGAATGTGTGTGTCCGACCTTATAGTAAAGCAATAAAGGTTGAAATAAAATAAAATAAAATTAAATTTAAAGGGAACTCGCGTTCACTCGTTCGTTAAACTTAATTGTTGGAGGGGGGCCGACGTGACCAGAGTACGTTCAAGCGGTTAGTCGTTAAAAGAAATTTTTAGAGGTATCTTCGTGATTTTTTTCTATCGTACCAATGTAGTTGTATTATGTTTTCAACACACTATCTAACTAGCATATATCCTGAAGAATATCATATAATTTTCTGATTTTGTTTACTGCAGTGGATCATATACTTTTAGGCATTATAAAACTTGCGTTTAGGTCATGTAGTCCCCATAAGCACCGGAGGCTCTAAAAGTTAGCTGTAACACATATTGTCAATAACCATTTTAGTATAACAGTTACACGTGTCCGTGTAAATAAAATATATAGTGCTCCTTTTGAATGTACTGCTATGTTATCCTCCGATGCGTAGTTTGCGGAATTTTCTTCTAAATAATAGTATTTAGAAGAAAATTCCGCAAACTACGCATCGGAGGATAACATAGCACATAACATAACACACACACACACACACACACACCACACACACGCACACGCACATAACATAGCATAGAACTACATACGAATCTTGTTCACAAAAAGAACAACCAACTTCCAAAAAAACACTATAAAGTAAAAAAAAACTGACGTCGGAAGTCGGTGTCTTTGTTTTTTCCGACCGACTTCCGAAGTTAGTTTTTTTTTTATAGTTATTATTTTTCACTTTTTAATTGTGGTACCTACCCTAAACAAAGTCGTAAACCACTACTTGCAATGTAAATAACAGTGACAGGAAGTTATTACAACATCATCAACATACACTAAGTAAAAAAAAAGATTCCGACGAATCGAGAACCTCCTCCTTTTTTGAATCGGTTAAAAATAGGTATTATTGAAGCTGATTCAAAAACCACTCATCAGAACTTGTCCAAATTTATATGGTACCTGGGAACAAAAAAAGAATTTTCCAAATCGGTTCACGCGTCTTCGAGTAAACATTGAATATAAAAAAAAAGATTCCGATCAATTGAGAACCTCCTCCCTTTTTGAAGTCGGTTAAAAACAGTGCTCAAGAGCTGTCAATGTCAATATTCTACAACAATGATGACACTGACAGCTACCTATTGAACGCTGTTTAAATTAAATTAAATTACTTTTATTTCCGACCTTGATCCATATGATGTTAGTAATACACACTACTTATAAGCTATGTTAGTAAAAACGAGAAAAAAAAAGATTTAATTCACATATCTGCTGCACTCACCAGACGCACCGGGTATGTCTACATGTACACGCACCCAATGCGCCATAATGGTGCAGCACGGCTTATCACTAATGGCCTTCAGAATGCCATATGCCATTGCCGCTCCCACGCACTCTGCGCATCATAGAAGCAGTCTTCTTACGAAGAATGGTACTGAAACCGTCAGTACGTGCTTCTGTAAACATTCCTGACGCGCTACAGTAACGTGGGAGCCCCAACAACATCCTGAAACTTTTATTATACTAAACTCTGAGGGCGTTGTATGCGCTCTGCGTATATCGAACCCACAGAGATTTAGATGTGCTAATCGTGTTTAGTTTAATTGGTGAAATACACTCTCATGCGGGCTTTGCGCAGGTGAGGTGACTGTCTAAATGGCAAGTCGGCTAGGCCACAGATGACTACAATCGGAGTAGCGTAGGTTTCGACTTTTGTCGTGCGGCTACAGGTCGCATGCGGCGGGTGACGAAAATCGACCGTGTATGCTCAGTCGCAGGATCGCCCGCCGAATAAAGGTCGGGCATTTTGATGCAAAATGAACTTAGTCACCGTCGATCTTTATCGACTTGTGTAAGTAAATGTGGTGTTGATTCGGCTTGTGAGCCGAAAATGGGGTGGCGATTTGGTAAGCGACCAGCCGCACGGCGAAAATCGACCTAGTGTAAATCCCCCATGTCTCCAACGCAACTCTAAACATGAACTTATCAAGCTTTCAAACAAACCAAAATTAACACGAATACAGCAGACATAGTACTTTTAGTGCAACGCAGCATACTGGGTCCACCATGTGCAACGAAGGTTACGTTCACACGAACATAGGCTAACGCAATCATGAAAACAGATTCTCGTGAATAAACAATTGAATTTCCGGAAAATCCGCTGTTCCTCAGCTAAAATTTGAAACAACGTAATGCGTACTGAATACTGTGTTATTTTGGAACAGTACATTCTTATAATTCTGCCACATTCCTGTACAATTACAACAGTACTCATAGATTTTCCGTAGAAAACTCTACCATCATATTTGCCGATGTACCTATGCACACAGTTTTCTAGGGAACACCGGAACCCGTATGCGCAGGCGTGGCCCTGACTCACTGTATCTAAAGTGAGGCGTATTCTGCAATTTTTTGAACTGTTCTAAGCACTGCTGTTGCTATTCCATTATTATACCTAGTTACTATTCCACCAATTCGCACTAAACGTTTCCTAATGTCTTTTGTTATGCGCACAGCAAAAGAGTGTAACTCTCTACCTGCGTCTGTGTTTCCGAACGCTTACAACCCTAATCTCTTCAAAGTGAGAGTGAACAGGCTTCTTCTGAGTAAGCTCAATCCATCGTTGACTCTGTCTCTGTCACCACTGGCCTAGACTAGACTCAAGAGCAAACCAAACATAAATTTAAAAAAAAACAACGTGTAAAGTGGCTACTCTTAAAGTGTACGAGGGATTTCACGCCTCAAGGTTTTAAGAAAGTATTAAATTTCTACGTTTTCATAAGTTTTATTTTGTACTTTTGAGTTCATTAAAGCTTGTTTATAAAAATTGTTTTCCTTCAATTTTATTTTGTACTTTTTACCATTAGAATTTGTTTAAATATCCGCTCAATCGATCACCTTCACTTGAAAGGCACTTGCAAAGACAACTCCAATGAACCCGATATCCATTCTGTATCTTCGTTGACGGACTTAGAGAGAGTGCCCCTTGGCGTTAGCTGGGGATAGGTAGGTACTGAGTAAAATAATATGCAGAATTACACTGCAGCTCTCTTATCGGCGGAGTGTACGAGCCAGCCGACGAGTTCGCTTCCCCGTTCCATCATGTTATCTAAATGCCGCACTAACTCTTATAATAAGTGAGTATAAGTGGGTATAGATAGATAGGTGGGTGAGAGGAGACTATTTTTAGATAGGAATATGTTTTATGTATAAAGGGTCAAAGTATATATATATATATAGCAAACGAAACTCCGCATACGTGATTGGTATCGATTTGTAAACACGATAAAACAAAAAATAAAGGGTTTGATGTTGTTTTTTATTTTTGGTATCATCTACCCCCCTTTCTAACTTTCGAAAGTTTCATGTAAGTATCAGAATCATAATATAGAAACCCTTCGATCAACAATACCGACTAGATATCGGGTCGGCGCAAGAAATACGTCTCGATAAATAACAGCGCACTTCGAGACGTGAGCTCTTATTTTGTGAAACACAGCCAATGTAAACGCGACTTTATTACTAGGCGCCATGGTTGTAATTAGGTTGAACTGAACTGTTTTAACTTTTTTCACGCGGACAGCATTTAGCTTTGATTTTGTACGTGAGCCGCTATCTAATTGGTATTGTTGATCGAAGTAGAAACCTATAACGTACCTATAGTTAACACGGTAGTATCTTTGTCATGAAAAACAAGTATGTCTATGTTGCATTAGAATAACCGCATACCGGTGCGGTAGAATACAGGCACCCCCCGAACACAGACGCGACGCGACTCTAGTATAGTAGAACAATTTATATGAAAACTTCATGGACATTGTTCTACAAGAGTCGCGTTACACTGTCGCGTCGCGCTTGTCTGCGGGCGGTTTTATATGATATTTTGGTCCTCTATCAGTGATGTGACTGAAAATGTTGGTGCTTTTAGAAGGTTTAAGTGGGGACAAGGACCAGCGGGATAATAGACTAACACACTAACAGTAGGAATGGCTTGCATTTTGACAGTTCAACAACATTCATTGCGTTATTTACGTTGCTGAGAAGAATTTTTTATCGAACATGTGAAGCAATGTATTAGCAATAACCTTCAAAATGATTCAGAGTCAGACTCTGATTGGTAGTGTGTTACGTAATTAGGGCGCAGGCCATGAATAGCCCGAGCCACCGAGGTACAAAATAAATAGACTTATAGAGACTTATCAGAAGGTTGCGTGTTCAGATCACGTCGGGGTCACCAATATAGAGGTACGAGGAACAGGGTGTAAAGTTCACTCATACCTCCATAGAAAAGGGAGGATCCTCCGACCAGACGGGTGTCGTGTCTGGTGGACAACTGCCCGACGATTGATGTCGGGAAGTTGTAAATATGCTAGTCGCGCGGTAAACTCTGCTTGCGTGATGCAGGATTTGCGTGACGTCAGTATGATGCGCAGCTCGCATGTGGCGATGTAGATACCGCTACAGACTCCATTTTCTCATTTTGCTGTTATTTACAGGCTTAGTTTTCAATATTATAAGGAGGCCGTAGGCACCGTAGGCACGGGCTTGCGGACGGCGAGCAATGGGCAGCTCGCCGTCCGATAAGGACCAGGCCCGGGTCGACGGTGCGTTGGGTTCCACGCGCGCCTCAAAGAGATGTCAGCATCAATGACAGGGTCCACTAGGGCCGATGCCTACCAGGGTTGCGGGAAAGTCCGAAAGGGTTACCGTGGCCCCTGGCACAGGCAACTGGAGGAACACGGGTGGGTTTTATTTAGTCAGTAAGAGTCTGACACGCCCTCCCGCTACGCCCAGAGCGGGAGAAGTTATTTGATGATTTCCCAACTTCAAAAAAAAAAGTGTTCAATATTCTACATCTTTTTTTTATTAATTTTATCAATTGCTAAGAGCATCCATAATAAGTACCTACACAATACTCTCCACGTCCACGCATGCACACGTCCACAATCCAACTTTCAACACCACCCATATAATTACTATATCTACTTATACCCCTTCTATGTTTACGAGCCCACTCTTCTCAGCCTCACTCACACACCAACACCCGCTTTGTATTGTGTGTGTGTGTGTGTGTGTGTGAGTGACCGCCCGCCCTGGCATCTCGCCCGCCCTAGCCGCGCCTACACAGTGATGAATGTTGTTGCTACGTGAATGTTCTTTGTTCTTGTAGGAGGCGTCTGTCTGTGAGAGAATGAGTGGGTTTAGTGTATTTATAATACCTAAGTAGGTATGTATGGTAACATTGGAATTCAAAAGCAGTTTTTATGTGATGTAATCTAACTTTAAGCAATTTTATGTCTCATATTTTCGAAAATAATTTGAATGAAGTTCTTTGTAGTCAAACTCTACAAAGGCAGGCAAAATTTTACTCTTTATTTACATTTAAATAACAAAGAACGATCAAAGTTGCATTATTCTTTAAATACTTTCTATTCTTGAATAGGTACCTACACTTGAATCGCGTCCTTATATAAATACATACAAGGAAAATCCGCAACGTACGACACAGAGCATTTTTTTCCTATCATCACCATTATAATATTATACTTTGTCTGTATCCAGAGCAAATCGATCTTGAACAACCGAACCGACATCATAAAGTCATAAGTGACACCATATCACAGGAAAATGAGCGAAAACAGCCCCAAGTTTCAACGAATAAGGGCCTTTATTGAGTGCGCTGTCCGCGGTTTTTCCCTAGAGAACCATCTTTGCTCGTTCCATATTAAATTGTTCTATAATTTTGTTGGCTACATTTGAATTTAGACTTAATAACTTGCTACTAAGATTCATTTTCGGATACCACTTATCATTTTAAGAGAATCGATCTCGTTTCTTATTCCTTTTTTGAATGACCTAACCGACACTAATCCTCGTTATTTGAATTTGAGCCGTATTGTAATGAATTTTTAATGGGTTTGTTGGTGAGTTTTGCTTGAGATGGCGTTAACAGGGAGTTTAGTTGTATCTCTTGCTGGAAAATGATTTCATTCAAGATTGAATAAGAGTAATGCTATTGGCTGAGAGGGATGTGAGGGTACAAGTGTATGTGAGAGGATCTGTTATAGTTATTATGTACCTATGAATGTAGATAATAAATCTGTTAAATAATTTACTGGGATTAATAAGCGACATCGATTAAATAAATAACCATTCACTTTTCAAAATTATACACCCGTGGCAAATATTCCCCAGAGAACGAACAAAACTTCTAGTTATTATTAAAATAACATAGATTTCCTTCTTTATTGCTAAGTAGCTACAATTTATTTACACGCATTATCACCACAATGGCAACATTACAGGGCCAGATGTTTCAGTTCTCGTAAATTACACTGAACATTTTCTCTAAGGTATCATTAAAAATCACGGGCTTCGGTAATTTGTGCTGGTTTTACTATTATAACAAATGAAGCGTGTTTAATCGTTGACTAGTAAAATGGTCTTTCGATTAAACGATACAAAAACAACGATTTTGTTAAAGAATGTTATCATTAACAATGGGTTTCGTGGACCGCTACCACAACATCCAATTTTCATCATAAGTCAGCATGAGTAAAGTAATCAAAAAACCTTCAGATAATTCGGGAATAAAACATAGCTTGGAAAAAACGGAATATTCTGTATTACATAGATAGGAAAACGCTGATAAAATGGTTACAGCGACCTGACACCTGAATAAGTGAGGTTTTCTAAAGCGTTCTCAAGCGGTTTAGATTAAGTTAAAACGTGTTACGTGCCTGCATTTTGTATGCTTTTTCAACATAACTACGTAGTTTCCTTCATTTTCTTCCGTCACTGCTGACTCATGACGCGGACGCCATGAAACACCTCTTTGTTAGAAACGTCTTTGTTCTGAAATTTCCCAAATCTTATTTAAAGTGCAGGAGATAGTGTGAACGTTTTAGAAACCACAGTTTAATTTTAAATAGACAAATATGGGATGGAAGAGACATCCTAATAAGCGAATAATAAAATGATTTGTAGGTATAAAAGCTTATTTTTACAGGGAAAATATACCTAGTACACTCAGAATTAATGCTTTCTTTTTAAAGCCTAACCCCTTAACGACACCTGAGACCGCTTAATAAATCCCTTTCCAGACAAAGGAAATTATTTACGGTTTTCGCTCACTATAACAATCCCCATTAGATCCCCGGCCAGTCTTCTTTCCCTAACTCTTAAACCAGGAGTATTGGTGCCAGGCGCTGTCTCAGGAGCTCACCCCCTGACTCCCCACCCCTAGAGGGTGAAGGGGGTGGCGGCGATAATTAATATTCGAGCCTTCACCCCCACTGGCTTTTTTCTTTGTGGGTTTTGTGAGCCGTGTCTTGTAGCGAGCGTAAAGCTTGAAAAATGTAAGTGGGCGAATTGTGTGAAGAAAACTCTATTCTGATTGCATACTACTTATTCGGGACTTTGCTATAGAAATAGAAAAAAACATCGTAGAATTTCACACAAAATCTGATAGCAATAAAGTTAGAGTAATTAAAATACTGAAGACTGAGGACTTTTGGTTTGCTTATATCCTGCTAGAATTCATGAAGTTTGGTTATTTTACAAGTCAAATGTTTCCAAATGTCTTTTGTTATGCGCACAGCAAAAGAACGAAACTCTCTACCTGCATCTGTGCTTCCGAACACATACAACCCTAATCTCTTCAAAGTGAGAGTGAACAGGCTTCTTCTGTGTAAGCTCACTCCATCGTCGACTCTGTCTCTGTCACCACTGACCTAGACTAGAGTCAAGAGCAAACCCGTAACTAATAAATTACAAAAAATAAAAATAAAAAAGTCATCGGGGCGGCGGCGGCGTCCGTCCCTCTCAGTATTTTTTAGATGAAACAAGATTTTTTTGAGCCGGTCCAGAAGTTTCAATAATTATATTAACACCCCAACCTTTTTACAATAATTAATTATGTACTTACACTACAGCTACACTATATCCTACGTTCTCATTATACAACGTGTTGTTTTGCATCCTCGTCAAATTTCAGGAGACTGTTATGAAAGACATAAATAATCAAATAAAATTACGATCCTGCTCAATAATTAATACATACTTGTTTTTTTAGGTATTTAAGTTTGACAGTATTTCAGAATACTCCACTTTCAAAGAACAAAATCGCCCGGTTGCGTATGAGGTAGGCAGTGTCGTACGACTATGTCGCTGTGTGCATGCGTTACAGTTACAGCGCAGTTACAGGGCGGTATCACACGGGACCTACACATGCCGATTTCCGAAAAATACAAAAAATATAAATAAATACCTACTTATTTTATTATTGATTCGTGTCGAGAATCATTAGCATAGTTACCTCCTCGAATTTGACGAGGATGCAAAACAACATCTTGTATATGTCAGTAGCAGCCCCAAGTCTTGATTAGTGGCCGGTTGATGGCAGGCTCGCCCCGTGGTACATGGGACTTATACACACTATTAACTTAAACACATATTAACACACACATATAAATATAAATATCGTCTGACATTGCACACAGCACCATCTAGTTCCAAGTTAAGCACTTAACACTTAAGGCTTGTGTTATGGATACCAGATGGTTGATACACTACTTAAATACATTTTTTTTTTTTCGTAAATATATACATATTATAAATATACATCCATGACTCGGGTACAAATGTCCATATTCATCATACAAACATTTGCCCCTACCGGGATTCGAACCAAATGGTCCTGCCATTTGGTTTCGCTGACTACACTTAGCCACTGTAGCCACTACACCAAACGTGTCGTACAAACATACATACATATATATATATATATATATATAGACATATTAACTTAAACACACGCCATAAAAATAGATTACATCTTCCACCCTCTCGAATCAAAATGCTGTACCATAGCCCATATTACATGGCAGTAAAAATGTTCAATAAATTACCGGAATAAATAAAAAAAGAAACCAAATTCAATAGGTAAATTTAATAGAAAATTAAAAGAATATCTAACACAAAAATGCTTCTACTCGGTCGCAGAATACCTACTTAGAACAAAATATTACCAAATCTCAAATCGTTTATTGCAATCCATGATGTACAATTACAGGTGGTAGATATAAGAAAAATAATAGAAACAATTATGGACCCTGTCGGGCACAGCATTTTTTTAAATAAGTAGAGAGAGGTAAATAATTACACGATTAGTCACGATTAATCGACTAATAATTATATTATAGGCATGTAAACACATACCCTTAATATTATGTTATTGTTATTATTATAATAAAATTATTATTAGGTTGTTGTGCCCTAACCGCGCTTCATGTTGGAACTTACTTAATATTGTAACAACTAAATGTAAGTACACATGAATGCAATAAACAGTTTTGAGTTTGAGTTTATAACAAAATTGGCGAAATGTCGGGGTAGGTACTACAGGTACACCTCTGCCCAACCCTTCACGGATTACAGGCGTAATGTTATGATACATTATTCTATTTTCTGGTGTCTTTGTAGATCCAATAGTGAGTCAAAGATGTTCCTTCGATTCATTATGACTTTATGAATCATAATAAGAGTAATTTTAAGTACCTACGTGTGACCGATTGATATCTAGACATAATATTATTCGCAGACACCGTATTCAATCCTAGCTGGTAACGAAGGTAACGTTTCACGAACAAAGACTGTAAAACCATATTTTGTTCCATCTTTGTAAGTTGGGTAAAGAATGGAACAAAATAACATGTGGATTTGAAACGAAGAAATTACATTTTAGCAGGCATTTTTTTACATGTATTTATGACGTGTAAAATGTGTCTTGCTCTTTGACTATAGTTTTTAAGTATAATAAATATTATAAAAAAATCAAGACTACTGCTAGCCAATTTAAAGTTGCATCGACACGAAATGAGTTGCATTGAACTAGCCTTCATAATACGTCAGCCCGGACACCACGCAGCTGATTGCAACATGTCCTATTTTAATATCCTATTTTGGACGTACAAGAGAAGAATATAATGAAATGAAACAAATATAGGGTAGCAGGACATCCGCGACGCGCTAACTGAAACCATGAGTTCAGCACGTGATTCTAGATCGGTATCTGCTGTTTCATAGAAAAGTGCAATACATACGCAATCAAAACGTATGGAACACCATTTTTTTTTAATAACTGACGAAAAATTTAAACACAGGGGCTTCAGAATCGTGTACTGAATCCATGGTAACAGGTTGCGCGCGGGCTTCCGGATGGAGAGCAATGGGTAGCTCGCCGTTCGGTAAGGACCAGGCCCCGGTCTAAGGCGCGTTGTATTCCACGCGCGCCTCAAAAAGATGTCAGGACCAACGACGGGGTCCACTAGGGCCGATGCCTGCCACAGTTGCGGGAAAGTCCGAAAGGGTTACCGTGGTCACTGGCACAGGCAACTGAAGGAACACGGGTGGTTTTAGTCAGAAAGAGTCTGACACGCCACCCCGCTCCGACCAGAGCTGGAGAAGTTATTTGAATGGCTTCAGAGTCATCTACTGAATCCATGGTAACAAGCTGCGCGCCGATGTCCTTGCCACCCTGCAAAGAACTCTACTACGCTAGTCTTCCGTCAAAGAAGATACGGGCCCGTCCGAAAATAGTTCATCCGTCGAATCAATTGTCGAATAAAAAAATTCGTACGGGCAAAAACTCATCGGGCGTAGGGACAATGGTTATATCGAGTTGTCATTCATTCTTAGCTTGGAAACCGAACTAATCTTATGTCCGCAAGTGATGCGGAGTAGGAATTTCGTCGTAACACCCTCACTCGCGGACCAAACGTTACGTAAATTCGAACGATTATAACATTAAAAATACTCGTTTCGCACATAATATCTAATATTTAATTCGTTTGAAGGCTAGTCATATCTATAATTGTGCGTGTAGCAAAAAGGAGATCATTTTCCGACCATTGGATAAATTTTTCGGCTAAATGTGAAAGAGCCGACCAAACAAAAAGGCTATATTTCGAAAGATTACGTTTTTCTCTTAATTTTTCACTATGGAACCAACCATGTAGGGTCAATTTAATAAGCCCTAAATGAATGATCTCCTTTAAACCAAATTGTTATAGAATGCCTGTATTTTCGATAAATACAACCATTAAAATTCCATACTCTTAAAACCGCTCGAATTTTACATCACGTTAAAACGTCGCGCGTTCGTGCTAGATCGTCTTTGTAATCACCAATCAGTCTGCCAAGCTTGGCGATTATGATAACAATGATTACCCACAATAATATTGATATCTATCTATGAAGAGTCAGATTCCAAAGTGAGCACTGACAGGCGACGTAAACTGAATCACTTCAGGCATAACTTAGAAGTAAAGAAAGACAGAACTTTTCTTATCATATTACTTGTTATGAATTCGTTTTATGAATTTATAGGCGGTTAGATCATGAAACGGGTATTTCCTTACAATGTTTTGGTGACTTAAAATTGTGATTTATCTAGTACCTACCTAAGGTATTGTGACATACCCTATTACACGTGGGTAACGAAATATTAGAATACATGTCCTCGTACACACGGCTACACATCAAGCTATACAAAACCAGTTTACGCTGGTCTCGCATCGTACGGAAATCCTATACAATGTGAGATCAGCTTATACTGGAAATGTATAGCTTGATGTGTAGCCGTGTGTACATTTAGTTTTTCGTCTGTTAAATGTTTTAATCCTACAGCTTGGGAAACGGACTTAAAATGCTTTCCTTCTGAACCGTGTATCGGAAAGAATTAGAAGTTGTATGTACCTACTTATTACCTGAATGTTACTTTAATGATAGCCAGCTTATTGTTGCTTGCTGCTTGATAAAATTAACACATTTTGCCAAAATTTAACCATTAACTCAAACCATTAGTTAGAATTAATAACTATAATTTTTGGCATATTAGGACCAATAATTACTATTTTTAACTAATGGTTTTGTTAACTATGGATCAAAAAACCGGCCATAAGTCGCATACATTTTAAACTGATGAACTCATCTCAATCTTTAAAAGGGTGTGTTTTTAGTGACATGTTTTAAGACACGTCCAAAGCAGGATTACGGTCGAAATCGAAAAGTTGGGCTGCCAGAAATTCAGCATTGTTTTTGCCGAAAATGATTAGAGATATTCAAAAATTGGCACAACAACAATGAAGGACATGCCGCGACTATTGATATTTGCAGTTTACGATTCTTACGTTCTTACTTCTTACATTGCAGATGTAAAGTTATAGGACTTCCCGGTGCATAATAATGAACTCATTACAAAGTATTCAAGATAACTCGATAGCAGAATCATTATCTAATCTTAGGTAGGTACTGCATACGTGTTGCCGTTCACTAAATATAAGGTAAGGTTAATAGGTATAAGCTAAGATTTGTCTTCTACCTATTGTGGAATTTTCGGAATTAAATGCAATGTGGGATTTTCCCCAATTCATTATAAAACACATGATAAGTACCGGCAAAATGGCCGGAATTCCTAGTCCTACAAATTTAGATTACCGTAAAAGCGGTCAGATATTTCAAGATAACTGCATCATCAACCACTACGACAGAAGTATTTCTGGAAACATGTCTGCCATGATTTTAACTGCAAAACGTTTACAAGCCTCCATCGTCGTTCCACAACCGCATACCACTACATACCTAAAAGATTATACCCAGTACATAATCTCCATGCTTACAAAACCAACTTCAAAACCAACCTTACACCTTTTAAAATAAGGTCGAAGTTCAGTCCAGGATGAAGGCAGTTCATCTACATCTCACGAGCGACAAGGACGCAAGATTCTGAGAGATTAGAAGCCAGGTATTGATCGCTCCCTGGAGTGGTGTGGGGGAGGGAGACCATTTCGTTAATCTCGCTCCTATGTCTGTTCGGGGTGTATTTCAAATGGATTTTCAGTACAAATGGGATGGGGTACGTTTCTTTGTGTAAATTGTAGGCTTCTCACTTTGAGGGTTTTTGCCGTTGACTGGGAAATACCATCGGATATAATGTTGCTTAGAATTACAAGGAATTCTTCGGAAATTAACTATGTTGTTGGTAATATAAGGACTATAACTGCAGATAAAATAACATGGCATTATAAAAAAGTAGGTACCTATATACTAGTGTCAGCAGGCACTTCGGTAAAACTGATTTACATCCGTAAGACGTCCTCGTAACATATGGTCCAGTTGAAAACCAGCGTCAGGCACTAGTTGTCTGGCATTTATGCTGAACTGGGCCTATTTGGCGCAGCCGTGAGGCAAACAAAACTATTTTAAGTACTGTTCGTCTGTTTTTGTGTAATATTGTGTGCTTTAACCTGGCTCAAATAAATTTATTTTCTTTCTTTCTTTCTTTGTACAGCCAATATGTTTTTATGAAAAGATGAAAGTATATTGAAGACACAAAATTAGGATAAGTAAGGATCGTATCACGTAGATGTCTTGAGCTAGCTACCTTGTCTACCTCATGCACAAAATAGTTTGTGTTGTAAAATATTTAGATAAGAAAATGAGGACATTAAAAAAAAAATAATATCTAAGTAAATATATGGGATATAATTATATAAATATACAAAAGGTTATTTTCGGTGGAGGATGATAAAAACTTCTCACTGTGTTTCGTCCGGCCTTCGTTATATCGTGACCTAATAACTTTCAGGGCGTGGCACTTATCTGAAACGTTTCAAGGCGTTGTAAAGGTACCTACCGTCTGAACAACGTTGGTTTAAAAGGAATGCTACTGGGTGGCTCCTGGCTTATATTTTAATTCTAAGTATAACGTTAGCTTCTTTTCTACTTCGCACATAAATCTTCTATCCGTAACGCTTTAATTCTATCATCTTGAATGACGTATTGACATCATAGCCAGTCGGTCTATTCTGTAGAAAACTCATCATGAACCTGACGCTAGGGGTTGACACCTTGTAAGTGTTCACGGGGAGATTTTTACAGAATAGATGTTCGGCGAAGAAATTGGTGGTCTCCGTTTCGGATTCCACATAATACTTTTGTAGGTACCCTTGAATAAAACTTATGTTAAATTCCTATTATACTCCAGCAAGACTTATAAAAGACATAGGGGGTCGACTAGTAAAGGTTAGGTAACATCACCAAATTGGAATATATTACAAATATCGATTTAGAAAAGACCGCTGTCTACGTCTCTAAATCTACTATCCTATCGCAGGTATGCTGGAAGAGATTTCATTAGAAATAGTTTATATATGGTTAAATAGATAAATAAAAAAAGTGATCTTCAAAAGATTCTTCTTTGTGATCGTGGTTGGTGGGGATACATGGACTGACGTGAAATATTATGCAGAACAATCCCTGCAGACAGTCATGGCGTGGCTGCAGAATAACCTTCTATCACTTAATTTGTCAAAAACTAACTACATTCCTTTCTCTATTAGTCACAGGACCAAAGCCCCATCTGATTTGAGGATTTTTGCTCATTCCTGCATAGGCTCCACTTCATGTTCATGTACGCCACTATCTCGTGTCAGTCAAACCAAATACTTGGGTGTAGTGATTGATGGCGGACTAAAGTGGTACTCTCACGTTGAAAGCCTAACGGCAAGGGTGAGGAAACTTATTTATATCTTTAAGTCTCTAAGGCACTGCGCTGACTTCAAAACACTAAAAATGGTATATCTTGCACTTTGCCAGTCTGTCATCAGTTATTGCATTCCGGTTTGGGGAGGCACCGCAAAGACTAGACTCCTTGGGCTGGAGCGAGCCCAGAGGGCTGTGCTTAAGGTGATGCTCTGCAGGCCGTATAGATTTCCCACTAGTGAATTGTATTCGGAGTGCAGGGTACTTACTGTGCGACAGCTCTTAATGCCACCCTCAGAAAGCATAGTCAGGTTCCTCTGTTGGACACAGCCACTCGTAAAGCCAAATCTGCATGTCCATCTGTCCCTCACAAAACAGCCTTCGCTGGCCGCCAGCTTTATGTAATAAGCTCGCTCATTTACAGAAGGGTAGATAAGCATAAAACCAAAAAGCCAAATAAGCAATTTAAACAAGCACGAACTTAAAACCAACCTACAAAACTGGCTGTATAATCAGGACTATTCTCGTACAGAAGCTCTTATTTATAACATAATTTAGGCACGTAATAATAATCACTATTCTACAAAGCTGAATACGGAAACCCATGAAACACCATATGATCAGAACATACCCTCACAAAACGCAACTTCAAACCGCTCCCCCCCCCCCCTTTCATAAACCACACACAACACATCACACCACAACACAACGCACTATACCACAACACAACACACGAAACCACAACATAACATACCACACCACACTACACCACACCACATCACACCACACCACACCACACCTCACCACACCACACAACCACATTTCCCTCCTATAACACACATACCTTACACATTAATAGCCGTAGTTCATTATAGGTCCAAATGTTATCAACATAACACACATAAATAAAGGATTTTTTTTGAACACGAAGTTACAGTAGAATACTGACTCCTAAGTCACAGGGTCCCCCCTAGTTTAGGAGGCAGGGTTTTCACTATTTATGCAACCTTTGTTTCCCAAAGTTATGTCCCTGTTTAAATTGTATATTTTTGTATATTAAGGTTTTTGTGTTAATAAACTTATTATTATTTTATTTTTATTTATTAAAATCCAACTAGCTATACAGCAAATGATTCATCATTACAGCCGAAAGACGTCCACTGCCGCACACAGGCCTCCCTCAAGCATCACCACTTCGACAGGTGCTGCGCTTCTTGTAACTAGCAGGTTCCTGCGGCGTTCACCAGGTCATCGGTCCACGTTGCGGGAGGCCTTCCAACGCTACATCTTCCTGTACGCGGTCGCCACTCCAGAACCTTTCGGCCCCATCGGCCATCCATTCTGCGAGCAACGTGCCCTACCCAATGCCACTTAAGTTTGGCAAGTCTTTGGGCTATGTCGATTACCTTGGTTCTCCTACGGATCTCTTCATTTCTAAACAAATAATTGCTAGTCCTAATTTCTCAAATACTTCAGCACACATTTCATGACTATTGTAACCGATCGGTGCTTATTAGATCGTGGAAAGTGAAGCACTCGTTGTTGCAGGACGTAACGCAACGCAACACATAACTAGATTTTAGTTCGGTGGTGTCGGGTAAGGAAAACTGGTGTATTGCCAATACTGATGATTATTGAGAAAGTACGAGTAGACTGATGTTTCAACCAAAATACACAGTGTATCTTAGAAAAGTGGACTGTGTGGTCACTCGTGCGATCAAAAAACTGCAAATTAGGAATCATGCGCTATCCCGATTTATTGGTCGCCTAAACTTTCATGGGATAACTCAAATCAAATTAAATGCACATCTACCTAACTTTTTTTTTGTTGCTCAAACTGCCCTTAAAAGCTCTTTTAACGTTAAAGTTACAAAAGACAGTCCTCATAATGTCAGTCTTCGTATTAAAATTTTTAAACTTTTATATGATTTTTGCCACTTACCACAATCACGCACTTAAACTGTTGAACAGATTTGGATGAAAAGTACTCAGATCGAATCATAATATTATTAAGAGCCAATACAGGCTCTTTTCTCCTACTGCAGGGCAATATAATATATTTTTGACAGTGCAATATGCTTTTCTCCTTCCCCTTGACTTTTTTCGGGGCACATAACGCTGTCCCTCTAAGATTCGAGTGAAATCGCGGTCAGAAATTACATAGTGGTTAACAACTTCAGTGCATCAGTCCATCCATCATTCACAGCTGTAATTTTACGGTGCATTACATTCACGTCTCTAGTTTCCTTCGATTGAGCAAAACGAACCAAATCAGAGTGTTCAGGAATCACAGTCCAATGAAACGCTTAAACGAAAGAGCATCGCGTGCCGGCGCGGGCGCCGTCTTACACACATCTTGCTAAATTGATAATAATGTACTCCTTTTCAGTGGACAGTAAAGCCGTAAAAGTTTCCTTGGGTGCGTGAGTCCTGCTAATGGTTACGCCTGAACAGCAAAACGAGATTTCTGGCGGGAGCTGCTTAAACTCCCTAATAGCTTTATTGAGCCAAATGTAAGCCTGCCACCTGGGCACGCGTTACTTTGGCTTACTTGGAAGTCCCTAAATAGACTACAAACCCAAGTCGGCCGTAGCTAAGAGAATCTCCACAGGTGGGGGGAATGGACGACTCGGACCTCAAGTTATATGGAGCGTCTCTCCGCAGACAAAATGGCCCACCTTCCAACTTTCGAACATGACCTGATACCTGTGCACTTGAGGATCTTATGACTGCGTCAGCGCACTGAGTTTGCGAGGCTGCATTTTGGGCTAAACATAATATTTGAATTCTTACAACAATTTTCTTATTTGCCATCGATACGCTAAACTTCCAAACCAATGATACCCAAAGTGGTCAATATCGACCCATAGGGGTCGAAAACTGAACTAGTGGTGACTGTCAATCATATTTAGGTGATCTGGTGATATTGACATTTAAGCAGAGGTAGCTGACGCATGAACCTCACAGCATGGCTCATCGCTGCAAGGTCGCCTGCTTGTCGGTCTTCTACAGATTTTACTTCGGAGAGTGTGCCCAAGAACTCCACGACCTCATTCCACCGGCCCCCTTATTCCATCGGTCATCTAGACGCACTGCAAGTTACCATCCTTACCTAGTTGCTCTTCCACCAATTCGCACTAAACGTTTCCAAATGTCTTTTGTAATGCGCATAGCAAAAGAGGGGAACTCTCTACCTGCGTCTGTGTTTCCGAACGCATACAACCCTAATAATCTCTTCAAAGCGAGAGTGAACAGGCTTCTTTTGGGTAAGCTCACTCCATCCATCGTCGACTCTGTCTCTGTCACCACTGACCTAGACTAAAGTCAAGAGCAAACCAATAAAAACAAAAAAAGTTTGCCTCTACAGAGCCGCTGGACCAGATAAACGATGATAGATGAACGCGTTAACAATGTGAAGTAAATAAATCAATAGTTTTTCTATTAATATGTTTGTAAAACAACATGATATCATCAAAACAATTGTAAAACAACCAACTGCTTCGTTTTTCTAGTTGTCGCAAACGCTACTAGTGAGCATGATGTCCTGGGTTCAATACCCAGGTCGGGCAAAGTGTTTTTGGGTTTTTTCATCAGGAATTTCTCAATAGTGGCCCGGAGTAGTCTGGATTTATGCCCGCGGTTGATAGTAAAAGGCTCGCCCCCTATTACATGCGACTAAATAAGCCCTTTATTAATAGAGAAATGAGGATATAACTTAATGATGGGAGTGTAAAAAGTAAGTATTCATTATTCATTTATTGATGTAACGATAGCATAACTCATCGTTCAAGTAATGTGAGGTAGAGCGCGCGCCGAGCGCCAAGGTTGGTAAAACTGTAAAGGAATAAAAACAAATTACTTTTATTTAGGAACTTGCTTTTTTGCATAAATATACAAACTGCAATAAAAAGAAGAAAACAAAGGGGGATGGCGAGGTTGCATGTACAATGGGACCCACTGTTAGGAGTATCGTACAGGATGGAAACTTATAACTAGTTGTAGAACTATATACAACTAGCACAAAAGCAAATGGGCAGCAAGTCGTAGATCCTGGGAGAAAAAAGATATGCAAGGTAAAAGATGAACCTAAAACGAATCTATTATCTATGCAGCCAACTCATATTGACAGCATAACATTCCATTCTACGATATCATAAATAATCTTATTAATTATAATATTGTAGATTTTCGTAAGTATAAAAAATTATATTAACTTTTGTATGATTAAAAAAAAAATATTTATCAGTTTTTATAAATTAAAAAAAAATACGGGCGTAAACGTGTAACACAAGTAAGTGTAAGAACGTAATCCATTGAGTAGGTTGGAATTTAATACGAAACACGGTGCGTTTAATAACTGCATGATGACTTATTTTTAAGTAAATAAAAATCTCTTCTAACTTTTAATTCCCATCACCTAGTGACTCAGTATGTTTTATATAATCCTCTTAGAAACTCTTAATTACAGTAAATATGAGCTTGCATGTGAATGACACTTCGTTAATTTATAAACAATGTGGCTCTAAATTCGCCATCTTCCTTTGTGTTCCATTTTTAACACGGTTCTTAGGCACCAGAAAGAATCTCCATTATTTAGATGTGAGTATTAATTTTTGTACTTTTATAGACAGTATGAAGTAAACTTGTTTCAATTTTAAGTAGCAAGCTAGTCTATATTTCCTTTTTTTACATTATGCTTACATTTATTGTTACAGAAAATATCGATTGTAGATGTTCTCGATTCGACTAAACACTAAATCAAAATTAAATAGTCGGTAGTCTACCAACCCTAATCTGCAGCCGCTTCTCAGCTGCGCAGGGCGCTCAAGATTTGCATAGCGCATACGCAACGTGTGGAAAAGTGGCTTTATGCAATTATACAGACGACTCGTTCGTGTGTCGGCTGCCAGCCTCTGTTATTATTTAATGTAAGATAACGTAAAACAAAGAAAACATCATTGATTTGTGATTAAAAACAAAAGGTCTAGATTGTAAGTGAATAAGATTTTGATGTGACTTTGAGTTGAAGTCGTAATGTTGTTATCGAATTGGTTCAGGACATTGCACTTTGCAACGAAGTCTTTTTCTAGAAAATAATAAACGTTAAATAAATCGGAGGTCGGATAGGCAGTCGTTCCATGTAAAATACTGGCATTTAACTGTATTCCGGTTGGACTGGAAGCCGACCCCAAATATAGTTTGTAGGGTTTGTAAAGGGTAAGCAGATGATGAATAAAAGTTAAATAAATGCTGAAATAAAAACTTCATTTTCCGGACTTTTTTAATGCCCTTTTCTTGTCAGGGCTTTTTAAATTTCGAAATGGTAACCCTACTTATGCCGCTGTCTAACGCCTACACGAAGACAGCCATTCTGCCGTCTTATAAGAAAGAAAGTCGTAACTACGTCAACGTTGATTCCGAGATAATTGAAGTTTTAACTAAAATGATGAAGGCCCGCGATTTACTGAATGGTTTTAGTAAGTGATTCTTGTTTTATAACACGTCAAAAAATATAGGCTTTATTTTGAACCATAAATTGACACAAATGGCCGTTGTTGTGTAATTAAGGCTTTTCAGATTAAAAAACCAGAATGTATGTCGTAGTTAAGGCTAAAATCCTTATGATATCTCTAATCTAATATGAGTTACAGTTTTGTGTGTAAGACAATAAGTTAGCATTTTGTTTGCTGATTCCCAATATGTTAATAACTCATTTTTGACAAAATTGTCAGTTATGGCCTTCTTTCTTATGACGGCAGCATTATTGAACTATCTTCAAACGTACATAACGGCTAGTGACTATAAGTACTGTCAGCTGAACTGGCTCGCAAACTGGCCTCGCGTCCATAGCACATTTTTGTTAGCCTAAACTATCTGTTCTGTGGCCTAAACCATAGCCGTCCTAATTGGCACAGCCGCCTAGACGTAAGGCACACAATACCTTTTTTTTAAGCAATTTTTTAATAAAGAGATTTTCTTTCTATCTATCTTTCTCCTATGACGATTTCGGGACTGGTCTATGGTTTACTTTTCATCTTCTTCGTTCGCTGAATTAATACCCCAATAATTGATACATACAGCCAGAAAGTCTATAAAAATTATCTCCTTCTTAATCAATTCCTCTTCATAATATAAGCGTCTACACAAACAACACATCAACTTTGCTGTCGGCACCATAACGTCCAGCCTGCGCAGGCGCATTGTATTCAAATGCGAGCGCAGGTCGGTCGCGATCACAGGCGAGACAGGTGACCCCAGCGGGCAGTCAATTAATATTGTTCTGTTTGTAGGTGTAACGCGTTTATAATAAAATTGAGGGTATGAAATAATTAACTGTATCTGGCTACAATACAATTTGAAGACGCTAATTCGAAAATAAATGAAAACACTGTCAATATTAATGCATAAAAGTATTTTGGTTACTATCAAATAAATACTAACATTGTAATTGAGATAAGTGATTTTTTCAACAAACTAAATAGTAGTGATGGGCCGACTATGGCTTTTTTCAATCTTTGACCAGCTATATTGACTAAACTATTGGATATATTTGGTTGAATTTTTGAATGCAAATTGGGAACGTCATTAGATATACGAAGTTTAATTTATTTTCGTTCTAGTTGTTGCACGCGACTTCGTCTACGATCCAGCATGAAAAATAGCCTACTTATGTCCTTACCTAGACCATGGTATATCTGTGTGTCAAATTTCATCCAAATCCGTCTAGCCGTTTTTGCGTGATTAAGCAACAAACAAACAAACTCGCTTTCGTATTTATAATATTACTAGCGACTGCCCGCGGTTTCGCCCGCGTGGATGTCGGAAATCATTCCACGGAACGTGCTGCCGGGATAATCATTATCCTATCCTATTGATAAATACTAGGAACAAACGCAAATTTGTTGTTTGTTGTACCTACAGCAAAGCTCAAGACAATAGGTGGCTCATTCAGATGTCAATAATGATGATTATTATACACGGTGATTTTAAAATCACTGTTAACCTTTTAGGAGGTGAAATTACTCATTATTATAAACAACTTTCACTATGGGACCAACTACGAAGTAGCAATAAAAATACATCTGTTTCATACATTTTCATACAAATATTGCATTTCTGTATGAAACTGCTGATATTTTTTTCGACATTTCAGAGTTGGTCTCATAGTAAAAGTTGCGCATTATCATGAGTACTTTCACGTCCTGAAAGGTTAACAGTGAATTAAAAATCACCGTGTATACCTACACAATGACATGAATACTTACTTTGTGAAGATATTATTATTTTAATTATTGTGAATGTGAGGACTATGGTGGTCATTCGCAAATGCCGAACTCATTTAGTTTTTAAAATATGATTGACGTGTAAAAGTGTTTGTACAAACCTACTTACAGAAATCAAATCATTTATCATTTATCTTCCAAATAAAAGGTAACAGGCTGATAATAAATGAAAATCTATCTGTATTTATCTGTGGAAACTTGTAAATGGCCTTCAGTTTCATATTGTTTAAGAACACTGTGTATTATTTATTTTATTTTATTTTATTTAATTCGGGAAACTTACAGCTGTAAGTTTCCCGAATATAATAAAATAAATAATCTTTTTTTATATTGACCACGTATTACCAACATAAAGCTACCAACTTCAAATTGTAATAACTTTGAAGCGTATGGACCGATTTGAAATAAATACCTCAATATACGGGTTCTGACAATATTTCCATGTGAATTTTAAAATCATGTTTTACCCCTTGGGGGATGATTAAAAACAAACACTGATTTAATTCTATTTTTTTTAACTTTGCCCCCCACTAGTAATTTCTCCTGTATCGTGGGTGCATTTACAAACATTTAATTTCACATACACAAACAGCCAGACCCGGAACAACTACTTGCAGGTCATACAAATATATGTAGATTTATATCTATATCATCATTTATATCTTACCAAAAGCATACATTTAAATATTCATATCTCTAACTTAAGAAATGCCAAGTTTTCCATAAAAACTTTCATCATCCCCTATATCACCCCATTTTAGGATTATTATGAGACAAAACTTCGGTCCTTCCTCAGAATGCCATCTATCTTTGCCAAATTTCATCGAAATCAGTTCAGTGGTTTAGGCGTGTAAAGGTAACATACAGACAGACATACAGACAGACAATAACAGACAAGGAGGGTTTTTCCTCCAAGAATTTCCCAGTAGGAGCCCGGAGTCTAGATTCGTGCTCGGTTGATGGCAATAGGCTCGCCCCCTATTAGATGGGACTTGAACAAATCTGGTAAAACGTGTGTGTACAATACAACCCTTCTGCCTAACCCTACATGGCTTGCAAGCGTTATGTTATGTTATGTTCAGTTTACACTCGACCAATGGTTGCACCACACATCAAAATTGATAGATAAATTCAGAAAACCAGTATTTGTCACAAGTAACTGTTTGTTCTCGATTCTTTATCTAATCAACTTCGGTAATTCGTAAATAATACCTCGATCTCATATCGCTGATAATATTTGTGTCTGTACTAAATATCTGATAAGACGGACTTTACCACTAAATAGGAATTTAGATTGGTTATTTTCAGTGTTGATCAGTCATCAGCTGAAATTGAGAAATGGAATAGTAGGTATTTTCGGTTACTTTTGTAGCCCAAACATAAATCTGATTTCAAATGGACTGGGGCTCCAGCATCCCAGATCGGGATACAGTTAGCACGGTCAAATTGACATATCTTCAGAAAATAATTTATTTGGAATTTCAATAGGTCCTTCCGTCCCTCCATCTTTCTTAGACGAAATGTACCAGAAAAAGCAAGAAGCAAGCTGTTTTAAAATTATAATAATGAAACGTGAAACTAGGGATATTTAGGTAAACAAATGACTTTCAATTTATACTGCGACGTTACAATCGTTAAGAGCCTGCGCCCACTGGTGGCACGGCATGGCAAGATATTTTATGCGACAATTAATGTAACTTAATAGTTTGGCAATAAAATTGAAATTTCAACGGCAACGATACCGCGGTGACCTTAGGCATGCCGCGATGTCCTTCGGCATCATCATTGAAATTTTAACTTTATTGTCATATAATGTAAGTTATATTTCAATACGTCGCATAAAAATCCCTTGACGTGCCGTGCCGCCAGTTAAGTCTCAAGAGTGTCGATGGAGTTTCTTGCCTGTTCTTCTCGTAGGAACCTACTACGCTTTGGAATGGGCAACTAGCTTCTCTTCTCTTCTTAAAAATACATGTAATTGGTTTATTGAAACAAATGCTTTGAGTTTCAGTTAAGTATAGGAAATCAAATTTCATGTAAATAAAACGACATCATACTCGTAGTGTGAAAAATACGGACACTGGATAACTAATAAATATTCACATATTTCTGTAGACCTTGTGATGTCACTGGCAGGACACCTCGACCTTTGCCGCGTGGCATATAAATAGATCATTAAATTATGCTTTAATTTCCTTATTTAATTGAAAATTCATTATACAGGGTCAAATTAAATTAGCTAGCGAAACTCCGCAGACGTGACGGATATCGATATCTAAACACGATGAAATCTAAATAAAAACTTTTTCACAAAAAAACTTGCAATGACAGGAAGTTATTACAATATCATCAAAATACAGTAAAAAAAAGTATTATTGAAACTGACTCAAAAACCACTCATCAGAGAGGTAATTCCCGTATTTTTAAGAATGTTCGCATTCTAATCTCAGTGTCAATCTGTCAAAAATTGTATAGCGTTTACCTAAATTTTTGACAATATACTGTCGCTGAGTTGAGATTGCGACTTGAATTTGAACGTTTTTAATTACGGGAATTGGCCTTCAGAACTTACCACCTGGGAAGTGCCTATACCCTTTGAAACAAAAAAAATATTTTCCAAATCGGTTCAGGCGTCTTCGAGTACTCGGTGAACATACATAAAAATAAAATAAAAAATTGCGAACCTTTTTTTAGGAGTCAACGACCGCTGGTATTGTTATTACGTACATGAAATATGAGTTGAAAGAATTAGTTTTATTGTGTTATATCAATACCAATCACGAATACACTAACTGCGGTCGACGACCCCACAAAAAAAATACATAAAATTAATTTATCTTTGTTTTAATTTGTCTAAGAGATATCATTAAACACCCATAACGTCTGCGGAGTTTCGCTAGCTAATTTAATTTGACCCTGTATAATAACATATAAGCCGTTTTGCTGTTTCTTTGGCAGTGAAAAAGAAAAAGTAGACTTCTTCTTTTCTACTCTTCAGGAAACGAGTGGTAACTATAGCCAGTAACGATCGTTAAGATATTGGAACTCAGCCTACGGCTCAGTTCATCCTACATACCCCCCCCCCCCCCCCCCCCACCCCTTGCCCAAATAAAGAACTATTGCAATAGTCCATAATTAAAGTCTACAAAAAAATTGAAAATGGAACATGGCAACTCATTTTCTGGAATCAATGTCATAATCGCGTTGACGTCAACTGAATTAACACTTTGTTTAGCACCTAATTTTATGTGACAAAGTTAACTGTTAAACGTAGCAAGAATCAGCCAATCAATAACTATCCCAATCACAATGTTAGGTACATACGCGATGCGTGAGCGCACGCGTCGGTTGCGTGTCGCCTGCGCATCCTGATTGTACGCGCCATATCTTCACCCGAGCGGCTACTCAGTGTGGACAGATTAGAAAAAACTGCTGGTTTTTAGAGAGAAATGAAAGGATTTGTGAAGAAGTTACTATGATGTTGGATTTTATATATTACTTTCGAATGTCGTAACAGAACAGTCGTAGCTTGCTTGCTTGCCTGTTACGCAATTCTAATACGGGAAAATACCAAATTCTCACCTATACTAAACACAATTATTTATTTTATTAACAAAACTTGGTGTTAATTTTTTTGTCAATGCAAGAGCGATTTTGAATTATGCAAATGACTATGAAATTCGTAGCATCTAGTAATGATCTGTAACATATTATAATACATAGTTGAAAACAATATCGAAATCGAATAGTTGAAAACAACATCGATGCAAATAAAAGACCGACGAAACTTAATTCAAAATAAATTCTAAATTCACTTCTGTAAGCTGGCAACCCACACAACAAATCACTGACATCGACAGGGAGCGCGGGCGCAGCGCTCCGCGCGTTACGAAAACGACACGATTTTTTCACGACATTTCGTGTTTGAGCCGACATTTCCACATCATTCATGCTTCACTGGCTCCTGATTTATTATCTTCAGTAACCGGTGATGTTAGATCATTTACTTTGTTCATGGTAGGTACCGACGTGGCAGGCACGAAAACCCGAGCTGATTGGTGGTTCCTGGCAAATAATTTAACAACAATAAAATTCTCCTTCTGTAGAAACTATTCAAATTAGTTGGAGTAATAATTCTATCGAGAAAACAGCATGGCACTATATTCTCTTATAAAATGTCCTTCAGGTTAGTGGGATGTCTTTTAGGCAGCATTATCCTAATTAGGTATCTCCAATAAGTGTACCACCAATCCTGGTCATAAAGACAATATTCATGACCTTTTCTTTTATAGGAGTCTGCTGCCGGTAGAAGAAACGCTGCAACGTTATAGGGTACATTTAAACCACGCCACAGTTTGCAAACTTGATTATATAACCAAGTTTGTCCTTATCGAAGGGTTAAGAATTATATTATGTTTACAGTCCCGTTAGTAACCTTACTGACTGTCTAATCTATTGACTACTTACAGAACGTACGATAAGAAAAAGAAGAAGAAGAAATAAGTAGAAGTGAAGACGGTGTCTGTGAAGCGCATCCCATCCTCTGCGATCCCCTAAAGACACCTCCGACAAGACAATATGTTTCGGCCTCTGTTCACCTCGCAAATTAAGATCTATTTTAATAAAAATGAAGCATGCCAATCATCTCATAACCAACCCGCACTAGATAACAAGTATAACAACCTAGTTATACCGTGCATATGTGTAAATGACTCCGTCCGTCACGCTCGTAGGCCTGAGATCGAAACTCCGGCGCAGTTAGCCCGCTGCTTTTTATTATTTACTAGTTTTATGCTTTGTTTCACTACGACGATCTTTATAGTAAGTATAGAAAGCGATAGTTTATGAGATTATTTGCTCATTATGTAATATTTTTTTTGCGGTTTTTTTTCTGTTTGAAGAATGTGGTCCTTTGGGGCGGGTTTAGGGTAAATGCAATATGGAGCAATAGTATTTTTATTTTGACTACCTTTCCTTTCTAACCTAGACTTAATATTCGGTGTGAATTGTGCAAAGGAGTAATCTGGCTTGAAAGTCTATTTTTGCTTAGACATTGGCTATCACAATTTTTCTTGTATTTGAGTGTTTGAAGAGTCTCACGTTCAAATACAAGAAAAAAAATTTATATTTATTTAGAACACTCCCGAGAGAAATAATCAAACTTTCTCGGGCATTTCTTTTTTAATTTTTTGGTTAAGTATATCTATAATCAGGGCTTGACAGAAGAGAATGCTTTGAATGAAATTTATCAGGTGTTCAATCTATTTTCAAAGAAGCTTCCACGACTAGCTAGCAGGCACCCTGGGCAGTTGATCCCGCTACCAGCGTTGTTGTCTGGTTAATCTATCTTCTCCTGCACGCACCGAACTGTTCTCTTATAGCTCTTGCTGATGTGACACCAGAGTACCTAACACTCTGGTAACTGCTAAAAGAATGTTACCTATCTGGTATTTTACAGTAATTTTGACGAAATATCATAAACCCACATTCACCGTCAACTAAAATCAATGATTCTAATCATGAACAGCGACCGTTGGGCGTTCCAATTTTTAAATCAAAATCATACCGCAAGATGGACGACAGTGAAAGCGCGGTCATTGGTCGTTGGCAGCCTGCGTGCGCATCTATACACGAATACCGAGATAACTTTACACGTTATTAGAACCTTGTCTTAAGGAGATAAGTTTGGATTTTGATTGATTGGGTTTTGCGCATTAGTTTGTCGTACACTACCGCTCTGCGACGCACGCGCGCGACGTCAAACGAGAGATAATTGTTCTTTTGTTTATTTGTTTATACTTTGCGTTCATTGCTTTGTTTATTGCTCGGGTGGTGTAAAGATTATATTTTAATTAATTGTTCGGCCAATTATCTTAGAAAAGTTGGCTACCGGTGTTTGTAGAGATTACATAGGTAAGTACCTACCTACTTTTCTTTTCTATTATATGTAAACCCTTAAAGGACAGGTGCAGGAATGTCATAATCCTAAAGTGTCCTAAGCCAATCATCTGATACCTAAAATATTGTTAAGAAACAAGTCTGAGGAATTTTCTAGGTAAATCACCTATAGAATCTACTTGACAGACACCTTGCCTCTTGAATGAATGCTGACCATAATTGATAATGCAACCTTATTGTCACTCTTGTCACTTGGCAAAAGGGGTCGAATTTGTCATTGGTGATCGATGGTGTCATGAGAATACAGGAAGACACTTTTGCCAAACTTCCTGGCTGAAACTCAGCCGAGTAGGCAACGACATTTTGAGCAGAGAAGAAAAGAATAGAACATGATACAAGTACCTACCCAAGTACAGAGTACAAGTAGGTACACAGTACAAGTATCCAAGTACATAATAAATTGTATGTGAAGCAAGTTATCTTAATATCATTATGCTTTTAAACAAACAAGTGATTAATTGGTTGATAAGCCAATTTACCTATTTACCTTCATAGTAATAAGAACCAATGAACAAATTATCGAAGTTTTTTTTTGGTCAATTTGCAGATCCATCACGTGACTATGTAGAGCCTTTAACGGATCTTCTTCTAACTGAACAGACAGCTGTGCTGCTGGGGAGTTGTTGCGCCACATCTTCCCAGCTAAAGCACTAGGAAGTGGTGAAGAGCGGGCGTGCCGGCTAAGACTGTCTTATGTAATTTTGACGTGCAAAAAGTGCTGATTCTCAGCCTAATTTGAATAAATGACTTTTCACTCCTCTTGCTCAAAAAGACCGTCATTGTGGCGTACCAGAGCGAAGAAAAAATAGCAATTCTTCCTCTAGGGGAAAAAGTTTTTTTTTTTTAATTTTTGTGTGTCAAATGACAATGAGCCTACAAAAACGAAAAAGTCTTTAGTCATAAGTAGAATAATCATGAATATAGACTCGACTTATTACTGTTTCATAAAAAAAGAACTTCATTTTATTTTTGAAAATGGAACTAAAATCGGCGATCTCTTTGGTAGAATGCATGCAATGCGTTGCTGCGGCTGCAGAAGAAAAAACAAAAAAACGACATTGGCGCGAAATCTTTATAATTTTTCTCTGATTGCAAATTGAATTGGTAGTGACCGTAATTAATTTTACAATAGTGAAAATGTCATCATCTAGTGAGAATGGAGACCATAATTTGCAAATAGAAGAGAAAGGAAAAGAGCCACTCAACATTCATCTTCACAGAGGACTGAAATTAAGTTACCGGGAAAAAACATCTCTTTAAATATCCAGAATTGTACAAATTGTACATTTAATTTTGAATAAAATAAACTACATATATTTCATATTGTATTGGATTGTTTTATTTCCTCGCAATCGTAGTGAAAAGTAGAGTGTAACACACGGCGCTAAAAACCCATTAAAACTCGGTTTCTATTTACTCCCTCGCTAAAGCTCGGGAGTAAAACTACCTCGTATAGTATAATGGGTCATTTTAGCTCCTTGTATAACAATCTACTATTCTATACCTTGCCTTCTTAACCTTTGCCTGAACCACTCTTCAAAGTGAGAGTGAACAGGTTTCTTCTGGGTAAGCTCACTCCATCGTTGACTCTGTCTCTGTCACCACTGACCTAGACTAGAGTAAAAAAAAACTGTTTTTTTTTCTTCTTCATTTACCTTCTTGTAAATACTAATGAAGTCCAGTACAATGATAGTGCACACGATACTGTACTACAGAGTAGAATGTTTACTTTACTACGAGCTCAGGTGTGCCGCTCTATAGTACCGGTACTGCGCGTTGATTCTGCACTAATTAAGGGCTGCCACGCTAGTGGATTTAAGATTTTTTATTGAATAGATTATTAAGTACCAGCTTCTACCCGCGAAATCCATCCGCATAGAAGTCAATGTAGCACAAAAATACTTCATCTATAGATATAGAAAGATGAAATATTTTTAATGATAGCAGTGAATTAAATTTAGAAATCGGCTCAGTAGGTAAACCTCAATTACCATACCCTTTATTTTAATATTACCTCTTTATACTAATATTTTAGATTAATATCAGCATAAAGCACTGTGTTCAAAATGAACTTAAACAATCCAAGTTTACCAACTATGCGTAGTGCTAACCTAACCTACATCTGGCACGCCAAATATTGTTGTCATAAGGAAAATTGACCGTCATCTGATAGTATCATTATCTAATCAATTAATCTTAATACTGATATCTGCTTAATAAGCACAGCAGGATGTTATTTATCGTACCTTCCACATCACTGGATGATTCATTGGCTCCACACCAGTTACCTACATATAATTTTAAGGGGACTACATCATCTAAACGCTAGTTTTATATTGCCTAAAAGTATAGGTATGTATGATCCACTCACTGCAGTAAACAAAATCAGAAAAATATATGATATTTTTCAGGATATATGCTAGGTTAGATAGTGTGTTGAAAACATAATACAACTAATTTGGTACGATAGAAAAAATTCACGAAGATACCCCTAATTTTTTTTTTAACGTATAAGAAACAAACTAATATATACATGCAATCATTTTGTATTTTGTCAGATTGTTCTTCAAGCAACATATTAACGTGATAGTGTTTTATTTTTTTAGTCCAATCAATAGTTTTTTTTTTTTGTAAAAAGAGAATTGAGTCTTATTGTTACCAGCTTTGTCTCATCGCGCTTCTCTTTCATTTCTATGCAGTCCGACAGCGACCGCGCTTTAGCTGTTGTCAGTCCCTTTAAGACAATGTGCCTATAATTTACCTAATATGTTTATTTCTTAAACTTTTCAAATGACCTGAAAAGGCGAAACGAAACAGGTCATCGACTAAATTAGCTCGCAATTTCAAACTAATACATTTACTTGTATATTTGAATGAAATAAAGAAAGAAAGAAATCTTGTTTTTTTTGTCACAGAAACACGTGCACATAAAAGTAATGTAAGTTTATTGGAATACAAAAACAAAACAGATACAGGATGGCAGGGTATCAAAGCACAATATGTAAATGATTCTGAGACCCCATGCGTCAAAAGTTCTTTGTTGGTTGCTATTTCATACATTTTGACTGCGTAGGTAAATAAATATTGCACGTTTCTATAAAACAGCAGCGGAGCGAGCATGGCTTCTGTGATAGGCTTGAGTCACGCATTTTATCACTGTTTTTGCTCCCAAACTGTAATAAAAATGTTTGACTCAAGCCTAGCACAGTAGGCCGTGCTCGCCCCGCAGATTTTTTTTGTTATCCGACGAAAAATTTCTTCCCGAATCATGTGCTGAATTTATGATTACAGTTTGCGTGTCGATGTTCCTGACACCCTGTATAGTCGAAAAACAGAAATAGCCGGCAGCTGGACGTCATGACTGTGACAAGAAGGCTTCCATTCAGCATGATGCTGTGCTCACAGCACAGCGCTGATCTTCAGTAGTGACCCGAAAATGACATACGTAAACCAAGATTTGTATTAAGCAAATATATGTAACTTGACACTAGCGAGCCGTGTCAGCCCTAACACAGATCATCTCACACATTCCGGTAAACAGCTACCGTGAGAAATAGTGTTCTACACGTGTTATACGTCTGGGTCAAATTAAATTAACTAGCGAAACTCCGCAGACGTGATGGGTGGGTATCGATATCTCAACACGATCAAATAAAAATAAAAAAAATATGTTTTTTAAGGGTCAACGACCGCTGGTAGTTTTGTTACATGAAGTATGAGTTTAAAAAATATGTTTTATCGTTTTTTGATATCGATACCAATCACGTCTGTGAAGTTTACACAAAGAAACTGATATTTCAAGTGAATACAATACCCGCGGCCGATGACCCCACAACTATTTTTTTTGTTTTATCATATTTACATTTCGATACCCATTACGTCTGCGGAACTTCGCTAGCTAATTTAATTTGACCCTGTTTATTCTTATTATTAATTTTATCTACTTTGTGTAAAGATAATTCTTTGGTAATTTTCTTTAACAGCCTCATCATCATCTAAGCTGTCCAGAATCATCCACACCCGCTTTATTTGGGATCAACGCAGAACGGTTTTCTTTCAATGTCATCTCAGTTTTCTTTTTCCCATTGTAGGTACTCGTATCATCTTACACAAAAAATGTCCATCATGTCCTAGGTCTTTTAATAAAACCTGTAGACAGTACCCATCAAAGAAGCATGACGTAGGTACCACCTAGCTAATGAAATAAAACTTGGAGCCCTTATTGCGATAACTGCGGAGTTGTCGAGGATGTGCAACATCTTTTGATGGCATAAGCATAATCAGCCTATAATGTTCCCACTGCTGGGACACAGGCCTTCTCTCGGCAGTGGTTGATGGAATGTGTCCGAAACGAAAATGATAGAAGGTTAATTTTGAAAATAAACACATAACGTTACATGCATTGCCTGTATCTTGCCCAAGCATTAGGCAGAGGTGTACACCCAGATTTCACTACTTTTAAGTCTCATGTAAGAGAAGGGGAGAGCTATGTTTATTTTATTTATACAAAATGTCTCTTTATATATAGAATTATGCAGCAGTATACATTTCTTTTGTCAGTTATAGCTAGATCTTTTATATAAATATAAATTTATTGATGAAAGTTTTAAAATGTGAATTCCTTTGTTATTTTAAGTAATTTGTTTTCTACGAGGTGGCATTAGTCACAAAAACAATCTCATATCAATCCCAGAGCTGATTCACCGTATAAACAAAGTACCTAATACAAGATATCCCCTGGTAATCAAAAATATCCCGTGTGAAATATCAAATCAATTACCGCGAATAGTTTCCTGACTTCGCGAACATCTCCTTAAGACGAATCAACTCAACCGCTCAATTCTACGAACGCCATGTATTCTGATCTCGGCATTGTGCAGGCTTGCTAGAAACACTCATTGGCCACGGGAAGCGTGAAATACCGGGTTTTCCCACGACTGTGGCTACTTGGCTACTGGCTACTCACCGAAATGACTAATTTACTGATAGCACTTCTTTCTGGACGTCTTTTTGGGTCACGATGACGTCAGACAGGTTTACTGTGCTTCGGAGATGGTTGAATCAATTTGTTTAGTGTTTTGTTTTGATGCTCTTTTGTTTCATTGTGGTGCATGCCGGTTGAAAATTGGACTTTAAATCTCTTGTCGTGGTGGCACAGCAGATAGAAACCTTTAAAAGCCTAATTTAAATAGTGCAATTTAATTGCCTGTGGCATCTGTTACCACAAGCAAGAAACTTGCAATAAGTATATAAATGACGCTATAATGGCGACGATTAGCGACAACTATCATCAGATCTATAAGTTATGTCATCAAATGATATAATGTATTATCCCCGAAATTCACACAAAAGTCACTCCTCATAAAATATGTATTGTCAGCGGTTCTGGTTGCTTTCTCGTGCACATGAAAAGTTTTGCCAGTCAGCAAGAAAGCAGTGAAACTGATCTCCCAGCTGTCCCAGACGTATTTTAGGTTCGTTTGCACCAAAAATCTCTGATCACAGTTTTGATTGTATTTGAGTGTTTGAAGAGTCACACACTCAAATACAAGAAAAAAAATATATTTATTTAGAACACTCCCGAGAGAAATAATCAAACTTTCTCGGGCATATTGTTTTTTAAATTTTGTGTCCATATCTTTACTCGGGCAGTTTAGATGTGTGATTTATGGTTTAGATATGGACACAAAATTAAAAATAAAATATGCCCGAGAAAGTTTGATTATTTCTCTCGGGAGTGTTCTAAATAAATATCGCATTTTTTCTTGTATTTGAGTGTGTGACTCTTCAAACACTCAAATACAAGAAAAATTGTGATAGCCCTCGGCATATTTAAATCATCAATCTGTCTCTATCATCTTCAAACGATTGACAGAAACAGACCGATGGATGTTATTTAACAATTTATAAAACGCTACAGTTATTTATTAGGACTAGCAGCGCCCGTGGTTTCACACGCATAAGTCTCGATCCTGTGGGAATATCGGGATAAACATTATCCTATATAAGTATGTTTTAATCCAGGTTTTAACCAATCTGTGTGCCAAACTCCATCCAAATCCAAACATACAAATACAATAGGAAATTGTATTTTGTGGTCTTTAGTATCGCAGCTCGTGGATGCTCTAAAAACAATAACATACTCGTATTTATCACTAAATGGTAACATACCCGCAGTCTCCAGTTACCGTGACCCTTCTGAATCGATTGACATTCAGCTTTAACGTGTAATTATGACTTTGCATAATATATCCACATTGTGCTGATATATCTAGTATATGTAGCTCTTACACTTATATCAAATTCATTTACAAGTCAAATTCTGTCTGTTGTTGATGTAAAGTTACGATTTATTGAAGCTACGAGTAGTTCTCGATCCTTGGTCACTCAATCTGACTCGAACTATTTTGTTTTCTTTCTTTTATTTTGCAAGCCCCTATGGCTAGCTATCTCTGCTTTCTTATAGGCTTTCATTTGTAACGCGAAATTAAAACTATACTAACTTTACAGCCTGAATAATCCCTGATCAATAACACCATATGAACTAGTTGGTTTAGTAAACCAAAATGAAAGCAGCCAATCGAACCGCTTGGCATGGGATTCAAAATTGAATATGCTAGCTATCTCATCAAAACGTGAACAAAGAATTTCATAATTCGAACGTATAATGAACACTGAAGTAGGTACATCTTCGTATTGTATTGTAAGACGTAATAAAGATGGAGTTGCATATTCATTGGGACCTAGACCGGCCGGGTCACCCCTCGTTCGCTCGAAGGCGCCCGAGGGAGGCCGAAGTCGCGCGATCGAGGTCAAAGATGATTTATTGTTACGAATGTGGAGTAAACACTGACGCAATTGGATCACGTTGATGTTGGAGATGTTCAGCTATTTCCGTGAAAATTCGGCCATAATGGGCTTTAGACACGAGGCCAGGTAGCCAGTCAGACAAATACAGTTCAGTACTGCACTGTCGTCAAATGTATTCGAGGTTAGTGTAACACACTGACTGAACTATTTCCTGAACTGACTCGCAAACTGGCCCTGTGTCTGCCTAGCCCATACAGTCGTGAAATGCTACTAAATTATATAGAGAAGATAAACGGTGGAACCTTCTCTTAGTAGCTCGAAGAAAGATTTTTTTGTGCTAATCCGTTTTCAATCATGAGTATCTACTTATAAAGCAGCTTCTCTGCTGACCCGTATACGGGGTAGCAACAACGGCATTCTGAACGCACCTGAATAGCTGTATGTACGTTTTGACTGACCCTTTCAAAATCAGTGGGATCATGTCTTGTGTAGGTGTGGCGAGTCATGGTTTGTTTTTTTTTATGAAATTTTTCTAGGTTAAGATTTTTATGGGTCTATGCCATCCGAAATAAAGTTATTATTATTATTAATTAAAATGTCTTTTATTATTATTATTATAATGACAATTTAAGCTTACTCGACTGGGTTCATGTTAAAATGCAATGGATCACAGTAATACAAATTAAGTTTCTGTTTAAATGTTCACATATTTAGTCGTAAGTATATTCACCATTTACAAAAGAAGACTTTACTTTCCATCTCACGTTCCTGTCCATAACTTAGCAACTTATTAACATAGGGAAAATGACTACAAGTATTATCTGTTCTCTAATTAACTTTAAACCACAATTAAAACTAATTGCGTAACACTACATATTAACCGATAAGGGAAAGCGCATTACTTAATTGTCAGAGGGCCCGTCATCGTCAGCGAGAGGAATGTTAATCGTCGCCTGCGCAACTGATCATTATCGATTGCTAATTGATCGCCACCTGGCGGATGAATCAGGTGGAAAGTTGGCAAGAGGACCGCTGGGAGGGGCAGAGGTTGGTCCGACGCGTGGTGCAGTTGGCCATCCCTGATTTGTGACGTAAGAATTGGAAAAATAAATAGCAGGTGACTTGGCAGCAGAACGAGTATAAGTTTGAACTGATCATAATATGTACTTAATAACATTATCGTTTATTAAGGAAATGTTAACTAAATGTAAATAACTATAACTAACTTAACTACTACTAACTACTATTATTAATGTAATACCTGTAGTATTATTCTGCAAAAATTTCATCGCGAAAACTTAGGTGATGTGCTGCCAATAGTGTTAATCCGAAGGAACAGCCGAGCTATTCTGCAACAATCTCACCGTGATAAGTTTGGTGAAGTGAGCTTGAAGTGAGTTATCGCTAGTGTCAATTTCTAGCATCGGCCGATCTATTCTGTAACAATCTCACCGTGATAACTTAGGTGAAGTGAGCTATCATTCCACCTGATGCTAGGGAGTGACACTATCGAGAACTCACTTCATGCTCACTTCACCAAAGCTATCACGGTGAGTTTGTTACAGAATTTAATAGCTCGGCAGGTGGAATGATAGCTCACTTCACCTATGTTATCCAGGTTAAATTTTTACAGAATCGACCCGCAGGTTGATTGATAGCTCACTTCAACTAAGTTCACGATGAGATTTTTACAAAATCGACCAGCTGTTATATTGGCTTACGGTTTGTTGCATGTAAATCTGAATTATCGTTCCTGCCTTTATACAAATGTATTAGTGGTCAGAGCAACATGTCTTTGTCGTCCATACTTCTAGTCGGCATCTGGTTAGTCAGCCCCCTTTTGTTTTTTTGAGGTTGGGAATCCATCAAATAAATTCTCCCGCTCTGGGCGGAGCGGGAGGGCGTGTCAGACTCGTACTGACTAAAACCCACCCGTGTTCCTTCAGTAGCCTGTGCCAGGGGCCACGGTAACCCTTTCGGACTTTCCTGCAACCCTGGCAGGCATCGGCCCTAGCGGACCCCGCTGCTGACATCTCTTTGAGGTGCCGATGCCCCTGCACCTCGTATAAGCACCTAATTAATGTCAATTTATGTAGCTACAAGAATATGACTTAATTATTATTGTAGGTAATTTGCTAGTTTAGTACGAATTGCGCTAGACACAATGAAGTATGTAATTAAGTGTTTTAATGTTATAGTATTTTGGTGAAATGTGCCATCAATTACATTATCATTATCATATCTCTTTTAATCATTTAAGTGGTGCAGATCCACACGTCATTGTTCTCACATATAGAAGCAACAAGAATAATGTACCTAAGTACTTAGGATTTTGTAATAAGTATATTGATTTGATACGTCTTTTCTTTTCATGTCTCCTGTTTGTACCTATGGGAAAAACAGGAGACTTCAAAAGAAAAGAGGTATCTGAGAGCCTAGACAAGTGACAATCACTTTCAAAGCATTTCATATTTCTACAACGACTTTCAACAGAATTTACATAAACTTCTCCGTACCCTATGTCAATCCAATAATCGTTAAATCACTGATAAAATAAGTATCACTTTGTCTAGGCCCTCTTGTCTTTTGTCTTCTACTCGATACTGAGTAAAGAGGGAGCCATGATCATTCCCGGATAGTCCAACTCGTCCATTTTTTCTTCTGATTAAAGTCAACACAAGCTCCAAAATGAAAAAAAAATGTTATGTAGGTATCGGGGCTCGCCATACTTCGTTGTCTTGGTGAGTTTTCTGTTGAGCCGTAGGTTCTAGCTTACAAGAGTAGCCATGAAAAGAAAATTCTAAATGTGACCAGCAACGAGGAAAAGGAGAGTATGATAGAGGCCCATCATTAAACGACTTCAAAAAAGGAGGAGGTTCTCCTTCTGTTTGTTACCTCTGAATTTTCGACTAGGTGAACCAATTTTAATGATTCTTGTTTTATTTGAAAGCTGGTGCTTCCCGTGTGGTGCCATTAAAAATATATCGAAATCGGTCTAGAGGTTTAAAAAAATCAACAATAAATTATTTTTAAATAAAAAAAAAACTGCCTTCAAACGGACGTGGACATGTAAGACGATCGTTTTCGAATTGGTGTGGGGCTTTTTACCAAAAAAAATCCCCGACTTCCAAAAAAAAAAACACTACAAAGTGAAAAATTGCTTTAATTTCGGAAGTCGGTGGTAGCCGGGATTTTTTTTTTTTTGTTAAAAAGTTTGTTTCTTCATCCACAGCCCGACTTCACCCACTGCTGAGTCTCTCTCTTCTTGTGCCAATCCTCACGCGCTCCTTTGCCAGCCTACGACTTCGGATTTCCAAACGTCGAGTTCCGAAGACGTACGATACACGCTACGTAGGATAAAGGCTACTTGCATTTAAACTTGGTTAGTATAATAATTATAGGTTAACAAAACGTTAACCTGTAATAATATTCTGATCCGTCATTTACCTTATTTGGTACTGGTAAATGTAAATTATATTTCTGTGAATCATAATATAAGTAAATACAGCTCTAAACAAACCTATATAAAAACTGCGGTGCTTGTGGTTTAACAACTTTATTAAATAAAATATTGAGGAATAAGGGACATAGGGAAGGGAGTGATTATAAAATAATTATTACGTTTATTGTGAAATTGAATTTAGTTAGAATTTTAAACCATAAACTACTTAAGTCTATGGACACCATGGTAACATTATATTAAAATCATTAATAAAATAAATGATTGTTTATTAATTCAAACTCACTAGCATTATGGAACAGCATTGAAATAGAATATTAAATAGTTACTCTTATCTACCTACTTGATCACCAGCAGCAATTCGATTTCCCGAAAATCCAAATCTACAATTTTTTTCGATCTTTCTTCATTACGTCGACTTACCTAAAGTCGACATAGTGAAGAAAGATCAGAAAAACAAATATTTCAGTAACGTGATAAAGTGATCGGATAATCGGGTGTTAATATACCACTTCACTTTTATTCCCAGGAAAGAATAATACAGACATGCCTTTCGGAATCCCGGATCCCGGAATCGTTTGAAATTCCTGAGATTGCTAAAAATGTTACCTGAATACAAAATATAGTTAGAACTCGTAAAAAAAACATGTAAGTACAAATATTTTAAAAATATTCATATTTTTTAGTCTTCTGTTCGTATAAAATACAATAAATTAGTCGATTCGATCACTAATCACAATCTGTTAGATAGGTACCTATATAGATAAATCAATTTCCAATTATTGACCACATTGTGCACATCGTTTTTTATTGACATTCCATTTGTTTTGAATAAAATAAAGATACTAAATCAAAATAATCACTGCTATAATTTCATTACATTTTTATAGTTTTTAGAAAATTGTTCAATCCCGGGAGCCAGGGATTACTTATTTATTCAGAAAGGAATGTCCATATTATTATTTCGTGGGAAGAAGTTTAGGTATATAAGCGCCCGATTATCCGATCTGATAATGCACAAGCAAGAGCTACCCACCAGCTTAGGTATGTTAGAAAATTCTACCTAAAAAACTCGGTCTAACGAAGTCCACTACTAAACATACTTTGTACTCAATACTAATAATGTCGTATCTGTATCTGTTTTACTATGTGTACATAAATAATAAAAATAAATAAATAAATACCTAGGCCCCTCCCGAATCCCGTTGACAGATTGCATGCAGAAAACTAAGAATTAGGTGTTGAGGTAGGAAAAACGTGTTGTAGACCAAGATTAGCTGTCATTGGTGCCGATTCTCTTGTCACAAAATTCTCTAAACTAGACTAAAAATCACCAAAATTTAGTTTATTCCTGTCCAACGACGATTTCCCATTCTGAAATTGACTAAAGTGACACAACTTAACTATATTTTAGTTTGACAGCACTAAGATGGCACTGCAATTATAATTTAGTGAAAATGGCAATTTTGCTATTCTGAATTTTACGTTTTTCACCTAAAATTTTGATTGTCTTAACTAAATCTGACTATTTTTAATCGCGATTAAAAAGGTGCAGAATAAAATTAGTTGTCAGGAACTAAAATTCACACCAACACCTCGACTTCAGATGCAAAAACAGTACTGTATCTTTTTTTCTTTTCTTTTGCTTATAAGTATCTCGAAAACGGTGTGTCCTATCGCAAAAATAATGAAAATTACGACCCCCTTAATAAGAACCCCAAACCTCTAAAATCCAACGTGTTGGTAATAATTTTTCATATTTTCCATACAAAAAGTGAAAAATTCCATACAAAACATGTCGAGTCTGCAAATAATGCGCACCTCCAGCTCTAAAAAAAAATCACGTGGTACGGCAGTAAGTACCACGTGGAGTCGCCATTGCCAAATTTGATTTTAGGTGTGTCAAAATTATTTTTAAATTTAGAGATTTTATTTTGCAGAATAGCGTTAAAATTCTCATAGCCAAAAGTAAGGAATTCTAGTGATAGTTTAGCTAGTTTAGTTCGGTGTACAACAGAATCGGCACCATTATCTGCCTAACCTTTTCCCAAGTAAGTTTGGGTCGGCTTCCAGTCTGACCAAATGAAGCTGGATCATGAAGCGACTGCCTATCTGACCTCCACAAACCAGTTATTGGGCAGTGTCCCCTTTTTAATACTGGTTTTCAGACTTTCAGGCGTCTCTTCTTCTTTTCGACCAAGATTAGCTATCACAAACAAGTAAATAAATAAACTCCTCGACTTTATTACGTGTCCGTACAACGTATTCGCCGTTTTCACTGGAAAAACACTAATGAATTATAATATAAAACAGCACGTGCTCTGCCTATACTCGCCGTTCGACGCTGTTCGACGTGGGAGGTAAAAGTAATTACCGACGTTCATTAGCGAGGGGTATCTCTTTAGTGGCTTTGTAGTGTACTTAATAGTGGTGAATGTGATCAAGTCTTTAGCGATCAAGGTGTTCTTTTGCACGGGTTTTATTCTCTTTCGTTTAGCGTCTGATTTCTGCTGAGCAAATAGGTACGATAACCTCTCATTTCGGTGTGGACCAAAGCTTACAGACCTATTTCTCAATGATTTGTCTCACACACAACACTAATATTTCGAATCAAACTAAGTAAGTATGGTACTTTTACATAGCTTTGAGCTTATCAGTCATACCTCGAATTACTTCGCCTTCTACGAAGTATAATTGAACAAAGATTTTCATCTACTTCAGTAGGTTTGCTTGGTTTTCTGGCATGTTTCTAGTAAAAATAGACTTGCGTTATGTCTTTAAAATGGTATTCATGTGAGAAGATAGGAATAGCAGAACGAAAAGACTTTAAAATTTTTAAATCCATCCAGACAACCACGAAACCGATTCGCGACTGAAGCCATCATGAATGCTCTGAATTCTCAACTGCTTATCGATCCCACAATCGATCAGACTCGAGTATCAATCGTTCGAAAATTCCTCTAGAGAAAAGTTTGACAGTGCATTAGCAATGCGCGAACGCAGAGCAGTACGCGCAGACATCCGGCCGCTTTCGCGCGCATGCGTACGACACATTTCGGAGGTTTCGTCCATGGCGACCGCTACTTTGTGTATGGTATTGTTACTTGGTTACCTATGGTTGGCATGATATTTCGTTGATTACCTTCGAGCCAGTTTATCTATTTCGAACTTTATGCCGACTTTAGTCAAGTTTTTAATACAAAATTGACAACCTATGATTTGACTAGTTAGGTACTTTGTCAGTTTTATAGTCTGTTAAGTTCTTATTTGACTCATAATTCCTTAATTTCTCTCTCTTTTCTGTGACTCGTTAAGGAACATAAGTGTTTTTTTTTTAAGTGTTTTTTTAACTTGCTCTGCTAACAGCTAGCTATTCTGTATTGTAATCTGTGGATAACGTCTTGAGTACCTAGTGTATTTGTTACTTTTATTGCAAGTTTTATATTGTATGCCTACTGTGTAATATTACTGCTGTTTGTTATTCCTAACAAATAAAATAAAATAAAAACATTACTTGTCCTTGTGATCTTGTTCTCGTAATTGTAATTATCTATAGTCTTCATTTATTTTCGTTGCTTACCTATATATTTAGTATGTAGGTACGTATTTATGTATCTATTATTTAGGATATGTATATATCTGTGTATCTATTTTAGTGTATTGTATAGATACTTATTATTTGCACCAACGACAGCCCCATTTCATGTCCAGGCAAATCACTGTCCATTCCAAGGTTGCCTGGAAGAGATCGCAGAAAGCGATAAGGTCGCCCATTGTATATTTTGTAGTGTTCAATTTATTTCTTGATAGGTATTTGTGGTGTTACAATATAGAATATAAATATTTCAAAAACGGGCTCGATGGTATAAACCATGTCTATAGAAACACCTTGTTTTGTAATAAGACCATTAGGGTTTTACGTACCGTACCGTACCTACTTGAGTTCGTTGCAGATGAGTATTTACTTACTGGTAAGACAAGAATAACAGGCTAATTAGTTGCGTTGTATAGGTAGGATATATCTATGGATAGATGAAATCCCATAGGTGGGGGACAATACGGCTGATGAATCATAGCCTGTCTGAACATAGGCTCTCCCAACTTTTGCATTGTTCTTTCACTCACACTCGCCTCATGTCACCATTTAGTTCCTAAAAATGTTACTGCGCAGCCTTCTTACCAAAGTTCGGAACGGCCGTGACTCATCGGCCGTATTTTAGCCTAAAAATGTTACCTAACCATAAAAATCCAATCCTTGCACGACAGAAAATTCGATGTAAATTAAGAGCCGACTAATCGACTATTTATGTGTCAAAATCTAGTATTAGGTACAATTGCAAATTAAACACAGCCAAGAAAACGTAGTAAAGATGAGTAGGTATAGAAACAGCTCTTAAGACACATCTGACCGGTTGGCAAGATGCCCAAACCCTTATAGAAACTACCATCGGATTAACCGACTGTTTCCATAGCCAACTTGACTCCATCTAAAGGCGCATAAAAAGGGGTTTTCAACAAGAACTTTGTTTTTTAAAACAAAATAAAACAAAGAATTTAGATGAAAATGATTCAAATACAGTAAGGTTTGGCAATTTAGAATGAAAAATGATATCAGACAAATGTCCACCACGACCACGCTCACAGAAGTCGACTCTTTCATCAAAAAATACAATATTTTTTTGGCAAAATGGCGGGTTTATTTCAAGAGATGTTAACAACTAAATTTTAGCCTATGATTAATGATATGGATATCACTGACATGTGGTTCCAACAGGATGGCGCCACTAGTCACACAGCCAATGAAACAATGAATTTATTGCAAACCAAATTTCCCGATCCCATAATTTTACGAAATTCAGCTGTTAAGTAGCCGGCCCGACCGTGTGATTTAACACCACTGGTTTTTTTTTTGGGGCTATGTTAGAGACAGAGTCTATACGGAGCCACTCGAATCGATTGCAGCCTTAAAACTCAAAATCCGTGACGCGATTAACGAAATAGACCCGCCATTTTGCCAAAAAGTGATTGAAAATTATGATGAAAGAATCGACCTCTGTGGGCGTGGTCGTGGTGGACATTTTGTCCGATATCATGTTTCATTAATAAAGAGCAGTGGTGGCCCAGTGGTAACGGCCGCGAAAAGAAAAGAAAAGCACGTTAAGCCGTTGGTCCCGGCTGTCATTCGTGGATCTTTGACAGTCGTTACGGGTCGTCAGAAGCCCGAAAGTCTGACAACCAGTCTTACCAAGGGGTATTGTATTACCCAGTAACTGGGTTGTGGAGGTCAGATAGGCAGTCGCTCCATGTAAAATACTGGTATTCAGCTGCATCCGGTTAGACTGGAAGCCGACCCCAACATACCTAGTTGGGAAAAGGCTAGGCAGATCATGTTTCATTAATATTTGCCAAACCTCACTCTTTCTAATACAATAAAAATGTGAATAAAGTTCATCTAAATTCTTTGGTTTATTTTGTTTTAAAAAACAAAGTTCTTGTTGAAAAACCAATATGTTTGATGTAAGTAATCTAGTTGGCTTTGGCTTTTCTTAGGCTCCTGACAAAATTATATATTCCTTTTGCTTCGTTTACGTTCATACATCTAGTCATACACGCACTCCGATTGCGAGTAGGTACTATGCACCTGACCTCTCTGAAGAACATCACCAATAAGGTCACTATATATCCTGATAGGGCGTCCTCTCAGGATTCCACTCGCATCTGCCTTGTTTGTGACTGAATCAATTCATATTATTAAGACAAAAAAAAATTAAGGCAGATGAGTGTGCAACATTACAGGTAAAAGTCTGACAATCTCGAACCAGTCACAAGATGATATAAATAAGAATTGTGTAGTAGTACTTCTATTAACCATTAGTCACTTATAAATGCCCATATATATTATATGGCTTCAGTAGGTTTCCCTAAACTATCGCAAAACCATAAATCAATACGTCAGAGGTTCGTATGTTTGGTAGCTTTTTCCTCAGCTACTAAAAGTTTTATGAATTTAATTAAATGGTTCTTCTCTTTTTATGCTAAATGCTTCATCATAATCATCGTTCTGCCTTTTTCCTAATTTATTTCGGTTCGCTTCAGAATTTCTTCTACCCTAAATTTCTATATTTAGCTCAGCCGTCATCTACATATTAAAACCTATCTAGCCATATCATCTTTCACACAATCTATTGGTCGGTGGATGCCATCGTCTTCAAATTTCTGGCTCTACTGAATGCCATATTCAATATTGCCAAAAGGTGTAAAAAAAAAACTGTACTGTCTACCATTGTATTCCTCTCACGTACTCTCAAAATCTAGTATCTATCTACAAAGGAAGTGTCTTCGTGATCATAATAATATCCTAGGTTAATAAACTTTACGGATAAAAATATATCAAGAGAAATACCAAAGGAACGTTGAATGGATTGTGTCATAGATGATATGGCAAGAAAAGAGGTGACTTGACTACTGAACTGACGTTGAATAGAGAAGTAGGAAAGAAGAAGACATGCTCCGCTGAGCTGAAACAAAAACAAATTGGGGAGGAGGATGAGATCAATGCACTTTCTAAGCTTATGGTGGACATCGTGAGGGAACCTAGAGTCTAAAATCGCCAACCCGTCTTGAGCAAGCGTGGTGATCAAAGCTCATGCCTTCTCTATAAGAGAAGGCGCATTTACCCTGCATTTGGCCAATAATGGGCATTTAAACTACTCTTAAATACTTAGACAAGTATCTGACATCGATGTGATAGTTGAAAAGAAATGCATAAACCTCAGGATGTTTGTATATTTACCGTGTTTAGTATCCGAATTCGATCGGGTTACTGAGTCTTTGTCGCAAATAGAAATACACACGCGTTGGTAGTTGAGAATTTTGCTGTGAATGAAGATTCTAAGACTATAAATTATTACATAACAATCAACAACACGAGTTGTTTCTCCGAAGCATGGGCAGCGGTGTACACGTAGGTGTAATATGTGGCGGCCACCACTCTTCTAGGGAACCGTAGCATTGAAGCTACGGACGACAGATGTTTAACTGTGTTGTGTTTTTTTTTTTTGTAGGTTAGCTCGTCGCAAAATATGATCAAGTATATACAGGGTGTCAGGGACATCGAAGCGCAAACTGAAACCGAGTATTCAGCACATGATTCTAGACCGTAGCGCAGAAACTTTTCGTCTGTTATAAAAAAATAAACACCGGTTTCATAGAAAAGTGAAATAAAAAAAACACCAAATGACGGGGTCCGCTAGGGCCGATGCCTGCCAGGGTTGCGGGAAAGCCCGAAAGGATAACCGTGGCCCCTGGCACAGGCAACTGAAGGAACATGGGTGGGTTTTAGTCAGTAAGAATCTGACACAGAGCGTGAGAAGTTATAGGATGATTACCCACCGTCAAAAAAAAAGGTGAACATTCATATAAACACTACACAGTATTATGAAAAAAAAACATAATAATATATCTCAGTCGATCATCTCCCAAGTCGCCCCACAATAAGTAGGAGGTACGTACGGCTACAGATCAAGCTATACATTTCCAGTATAAGCTGATCTCGCATTGTATAGGATTTCCTTACAATGATAGGTCAGTGTAAACTGGAAATTTATAGCTTCATGTGTAGTCGTGTGTACGTACTAGGCTCTTCGCCATTTAAGCATTCTACTTTCCGTTCGACCCAACTATCTACCTTTATTTTTCAGGTCAGTTTAGTCGATCTGAAAATTGGTTTATTTTGGTCAAGAGTGCAACATTACATCTTCCGTTTTTTCAACTAAACTCACTGTGACTTTTATATCTACAGGGTCAAAATAAAATAGGCTAGCGAAACTCCGCAAATGTGATGACTATCGATATCTAAACACGACAAATTAAAAAATAATAAGCTTTGATTTTTTATAGGGGTCAACGACCGCTCGTACTGTTGTTACATTAAGTATGAGTTGAAAAAATAGAAGAAATATGTTTCATCGCGTTTAGTTATCGGTACCAATCACGCCTGTGAAGTTTACACAATAAAACTAATTTTTAAACTGATATTTCAACTGAATACACTAACTGCGGTCGACGACACCATAAAAAAATGATCAAATTAATTAATTATTTGTTTTATCATGTTTACCTATTACGTCCGCGGAGTTTCGCTAGCTAATTTAATTTACCATATATATAGCAATGTATTTCGTTGTATTGTCAAAATGAATAGGCTTGTCATTCCGATTGCAGCCAATCTAAATACTGTTAAAATCTTATCGTGAAAACTTAGGTGAAGTGAGCTGTCATTCCATCTGATACCTATATCCCGGATTGACACTATAGAATCAATAGTGTCAATATAACATTTTGGTGAAATGAGCTGTCAATAGTATTGACAGCCCATTTCACCAAAATTTTCAAGGTGACATTTTTACAGAATACCTACATCGGCTTCACACCGTGTGGGTGGATCGGTCAATGTCACCTTACATAAGTTAGCTAAGTTCACCTTCATTAAAAAATCATAAGACTCTTTTTAAAGTACTTAATCGTAGCTATAAAGGGTGGCAGGGACATCGACGCGCTTACTCCCCCCCCCACCCTTTTTTTTTATTGAGGGTGTGAAATCATCAAATAACTTCTCCCGCTCTGGGCAGAGCAGGAGGGCGTGTCAGACTCTTACTGACTAAAACCCGCCCGTGTTCCTTCAGTTGCCTGTGCCAGGGGCACGGTATCCCTCTCGGACTTTCCCGCAACCCTAGCAGGCATCGGCCCTAGCGGACCCCGTCATTGGTGCTGACATCTCTTTGAGGCGCGCGTGGAACACAACGCGCCGTCGACCCGGGCCTGGTCCTTATCGAACGGCGAGCTGCCCATTGCTCGCCGTTCGCAAGCCCACGCCTACGGTGGCCGGGAATCGGCCTGCCATTCCCGACGCCCAGGGCATCTCCTGCGGCGGCTAGGGGCGTGAGGGCGCGAATTTTGCCTCTCCCTCACGCGTTCCGCCTCCTCCTTCGCGAACATTACTGCTTCGCAGAAGGAGGTGACGGCTTCCCAAGCCCTCTCGCTCCGTACCATGGCCTGGACCAGTGCCGGACGCGAGAGATCGCCACCGCCAATCGCCTCCACGAGGACACGGCGGTGCTCCGCCCAAGCCGGGCAGACCTCCACCGTATGCTCCACCGTGTCCTCCGGGCGATCCACACAATGGTGACACCCGGGCGTTTCCTCCCGCCTTATCCGGAACAGGAACCTCCCGAAACAACTGTGTCTGGTGAGGACCTGCGTCAGGCGGAAGGTGAGGACGCCGTGGCGCCTCTCTAGCCACTCCTCAAAGAGGGGACTTATCGCCGCAATTATGGCGTGCCCACCCCCAGAACCCCCTAGCGTAGGAACTTACCGCGAATTATAAAAAAAAAAACGTCTATTTCATTAACCTACGCGCTCAAAATGTATGGAACCGTAATTTGTTTTTTTTTTATAACCGGCGAAAAATTCAACGCAGGGTGATTCAAAATAATTATTTATTTACTTATATATTCTTTATTGTACACACAAAATACATAACAAAAACACATCACACACACATCACATCATCATCATGTACTTAATCCGTGGCAACAAGTTGCCCTTCGATGACCCTGCACCTCGTATAGGTACCTAATTAATGTCAATCTAAGTAGCTGCAAGAATATGACTTAATTATTATTGTAGGTAATTGCTAGTTTAGTACGAATTGCGCTAGACACAATGAAGCCATTACATATTAATTAAGCGTTTTAATATATCATAGTATTTTGGTGAAATGTGTCATCACTTCTACAGTTACATTATCATATTATTATCTCTTTTTATCATTTAAGTGGCGCTGAGCCACGAGTCATTGTTCTCACAGAGAAGCAACAATAATGATGTACTCAGGATTTTGTAATGGCTTGATTTAAAAGAGTGTCCTTGCAGTTTCTTGCCCGTTCTTCTCCATAAAGATCTACGTTTTGGAATGGGCAAATAGCTTCAACTTTCTGCCTGTAGGTTTAATTGCAATAAATGCTTTGAGTTTGAGTTTGAGTATCGCTTATTATAATTTTATCTGAAAAACACATTCTATTCTTTGTCAAATTCGAATTGTGGAGGTACAGTCAACCTCAAAAAGATAGGTAGGTACACACAACAAATTTTTTTACTGTCCACAATTTGTATACCTTAATACTGTAGGTACCCATGTGTCGCTACAATTACCGAATGTGTAATGTTTTGTGGCTACCTAATTGATACGATGATATGGAACAAAGATAAATAAATAAATTAGATAAATTCTTGGCGATGTGTACTTACATCTTTTTGAGGCTGACTGTTGCTATCGTGATAATTTTTAGGGTTCCTTACAATCACGAGCACTAGGTAATATGTACACTTAGCATCTTCTAAATGTGATTTTCTCCTACTGTATTGATTGCATTTTAATGTTGTTAGGGACATAGTATTTTGGGACCTATACTGTTATGAAATAGATCTTATTTCAAAGTTGCAATCAATATTCCGCGAGAAATTCGCGTTTAAATTTAGCTAAGTGTTATTAGTGCTCGTGACTGTACCCAAAGGTTGCCAACGCCTAAGCCTCCGCTGTCCGTCCATCCGTCTGTCTGTCAGCGGGCTGTATCTCATAAACCGTAATAAGTAGAGAGTTGACCTTTTCACAGTGTGTATTTCTATTGCCGCTTTAACAACCAATATTTAATAACAATAAAAACCTAAAGTTAAAAATTAAAGGAGGTCCCACATACAAGAAGCGTGTTTTTTTTACATATGTGTAGGTATAGAAATTAGGAGACCGATTTATACTAAGGACCTACAAAAAATTAAGTCTCAAAATCAAAAGTCATTTATTCAAACTAGGCTGAGGATCAGCACTTTTTGAACGTCAAAATTACATAAGACAGTCCCTCAAAACGCCCGCCCTTCACCACGTCCTAGTGCTTTAGCTGGGAAGAAAACAAGTGGCGCAACAAACTCCCCAGCAGCACCGCTGTCTGTTCAGTTAGGAGAAATGGCTTCTATACAGTAGTAAGGAATTAACATTACGAAACACAAAACATTAAATTAACACTTCCAGCGGCGCTAGCCGTCCGACAATTTTAAGTGATACGGCGCAATGACGTAGCTTGAAGGAATTGGTATAAGCTGCAGCCGTTTATATACACGTTCTCTAAAGAAAGCCTACCTACTTTTTGCTGACGTGATTAAACGTTGTGTCAAGTAGCGTTTATCAAATTTTACGCTTTATAACGTTTTTCCGCTCAAAGTGTTAAATTATTTGCCATATTATGTCAGCTAGCACACGCCAATATACCTACCTACCTATAAACGACTAATCCCAGGAATCTGTTTTCTTACTGCGTACGATATTAATCAGACCTGTGGCGAATAGGGAATGGTGTGAAAAATCTCCGCGAAGAAGAAACGTCAATAACATTTACTAACATACATAATCAGCCTATAATGTTCCCACTGCTGGGACACAGGCCTCCTCTCAGTGAGAGGGAGTGGGCCGTAATTCGCCACGCGGGCCCAGTGCGGGTTGGTAGATGTCACATGTCTACGAATTTTTGGTTCTAGGACATGCCGGTTTCCTCGCGATGTTTTCCTTCACCGTTGTGAGAGCAGTGGTGATGAAATTAGATACATAAAGTAGAGTACTGGGTTCGAAGTCACGACCTACAACTCGTAAGCCGGAGCCGATACCACTGGTCCACCTCTACTCACATTTACATTACCTACACCCAGTTAATTACCACCGCTTCGGGGAATACAAACTGGCTAACAAAATAACCTCACGCCCGTTTTGGCAGAGGTTTAAGAGGTGTACCCTATAGTACACCAACATTTTGCCAGCTATGTTCAATAAAGTCCTAAGTAATAGGAGGTGAGCCTATTGCCATCAACCGGGCACAAATCTAGACCCCAATAACACGTTGCCTGACCTAATAGAAGTCGAACGCAGGACCTCGTGCAATTAAACGAATGATTCCTACCTATGATTTCATTCTGATTCAAAAAAGTATTATAGGAAGTTTTCTTTTGATCTTCTCTTAAGCCTCATTTTTTTTTAAATCTATTTATTATTCATAGAAAAAGGCTGCAGTTAGTTTTTGACACGTTGAACAGGAGGTGCTTTTTATTATTATTTGAATGCAACATTTTTTAAGACGTTGCAAACATTTTATTTTACTTGGGGAGCTAGAAATAATGCAATTTACCTTCTAAACGTTGAATGCAAAAGTAAGTTTGTTTGTTAGTTTGTTACGCTTTTACTCTAAAATGGCAGAACGGCCTTGGATGATATTAAACACATGGGTAGACTATGACCTGGGTTTGGACACAGGATACTTTTTATCCCGAAATGCTGACGGGATCGAGACTTATGTAGGTGAAACCGTGGGGCGCGGCTAGTTAATAATATATTGATTTGAAATAATAATAAATGTAATGCCTAATATATTTCCATGTCAGTCAACCATCACTAAAATATTGTAAGAAAGAATATTTTGGCGCCAAAATCTTACGTCAAAAAGACACCAAACTCGAACACCAGCGATGTTGCCACAGCAAATAAAGCAGCGGAACTTGCCACAATCAAAATATTAGGTCCGTAACTAATATAAAAAGGTTTGCCAACGAGTTAGTTAAAAGAATTTAGGCGTGAATTATAATGATTTGCGACTAAAGAGGTCATGACGTAACGACATGACACTGTGTTTCGTAAGAGCGCGAGATGAGCCTCAAATGTAACGATATGATAAGACCTTGTTACTACTTAACGGACTATGAGCACGACAAAGATGTAGAGAACTTGGAAGTGGCTAACAGACTCTTTGACCACAAGAGAAATTGGTTGGAACTACACACATAAATAAGACATCGAACAAAATACCGGCAACCCAGAAATAGTACCTACTTACCTAGATATAATTTTAAGCTAATGTTGTAATGTTGCTGTTGATTCAGTCTAATAAAAAAAAGATAAAATAAAACTTTTCTGCCAAAATCTTGATTCCTTTGCCTTTGACTATTGAATAAAGGCCACGGATGTTAGTGTAGCTTCAACTGCCAGTTGCGGTAGGACCGTACGTTCCCGCGACCGGGGGTCGCGGGAACGTAGGTGTGAGATGGAACACCGGGGTGGTTTTTAGTCAGTAAGAGTCTGACAGACCCCGCCGCCCGCTCCAGGGCGGCGGACATCTATGAGGATTTTCCACTCCGGAAACAAAAAAAAAAGGTTCATCTGCCAGGGTTGCGGGAAAATCCGAAAGGATTACCGTGGCCCCTGGCACAGGCAACTGAAGGAACACGGGTGGGTTTTTTTAAGTCAGTAAGAGTACGACACGCCCTGCCGCTCCACCCAGAGCGGGAGAAGTTATTTGATGATATCCAACCCTCAAAAAAAAAAAAGTTTCTTATCATACTACATAGGTACTTACTGACGGGGGTAGCATAACATGCTCCATTCCTTTAGCAATTGATAACAATAAAATTTAAAATAAAATAATAGGTATTTCATCATCCAAATGACTCACTAAGCAATTTGACTATCACAACATAAATGAATGCAACGACCCGACATTGCCTGAGCCGATAAGCCGCATCTAGCAACTCTAAATCCTAATTAATAAATATGCAAACGCATTCCGAACGCAATGTTCTATTATTATAATTATTTAGTTAAACGTTTCATAAGGTTTCGTGAACGTCTTATCTTAACACTTGGGACACGCCCCTGTTTCGCGCGGGTGCAATTTACATGACGTGAAGACGGTATTTTGTTGACGACACGTTGTGCACAAGTTTTGAGCAGTAAACTAACAAAATGTACTAGGCTTGCATAAGTTCAAGATAGTCTTCATTTCAGCCGAAAGACAGACATCCACAGCTGGACATAGAAAGAAAGAAATAGTAGATTGTTATACAAGGAGCTAAAATGACCCATTATATACGAGGTAGTTTTACTATCGAGCTTTAGCGAGGGAGTAAATAGAAACCGAGTTTTAATGGGTTTTTAGCGCCGTGTGTTACACTCTACTTTTCACTACGATTGCGAGAAATTATAACAATCCAATACAATATGAAATATGTAGTTTATTTTATTAAAAATTAAATGTACAATTTGTACAATTCTGGGTATTTAACGAGATGTTTTTTCCCGGTAACTTAATTTCAGTCCTCTGTGAAGATGAATATTGAGTGGTTCTTTTCCTTTCTCTTCTATTTGCAAATTAGGGTCTCCATTCTCACTAGATGATGACATTTTCACTATTGTAAAATTATTTACGGTCACTGCCAATTCAAATTGCAATTAGAGAAAAATTATAAAGATTTCGCGCCAATGTCTTTTTTTTTGTTTTTGCTTCTGCAGCCGCAACGCATTGCATGCAATCTTTAGTCATTGATTGCATGCAATCTACCAAAGAGATCGCCGATTTTAGTTCCATTTTCAAAAATAAAATGAAGTTCTTTTTTTATGAAACAGTAATAAGTCGAGTCTATATTCATGATTATTCTACTTATGACTAAAGACTTTTTCGTTTTTGTGGCTCATTGTCATTTGACACACAAAAATTTAAAAAAAAACTTTTTCCCCTAGAAGAAGAATTGCTATTTTTTCTTCGCTCTGGTACGCCACAATGACGGTCTTTTTGAGCAAGAGGAGTGAAAAATAGGTTTATTTGTCACAGAAACACGTGCATACAAAAAAAAGATAATTAGCTCTAATAATTAAGAAAGAAAAAAAGTATAAATAACAAAGAGATCTCTAATCACGAGCACAAAACAGAAATAGTCGACAGCTGCACGTCATGACTGAGACAAGAAGGCTTCCACTCAGCATGATGCTGTGCTATGGGGGACCTACAGCACAGCGCTGATTTTCAGTGGTTACCCGAAAAGGACGTACGGACGTGCCTCCCCAAGCACCGCTACTTCGACTGACTCTGTGCTTTCCGCATCCAGCGGATTCTTGCAGCCTTCACAAGGTCACCGGTCCATCTTGTGGCGGCCTTCATACGCTACGTCTTCAGGTACGCAGTCGCCACTCCAGAACCTTTCGGCCCCATCGGCCATCTGTTCTGCGAGCAACGTGCCCTGCCCAATGCCACTTAATTCTGCAATTCTTCGGGTTATGTCGGTTACCTTGGTTCTCCTGCGGATCTCTTCATTTCTGGTTCAATCACGTAGGGAAACTCCAAACATAGCCAGCCCTCTCCATTTAAGATAGTATTTTTCACTAATAGGTATTATTATGTACTTCTTTTTGTATATAAATACATAATATATAGCCTATGTCTATCTGGATTTTTTTTCACCACTTGAAAGGTACGTTACTCTTTCAAATGGTGAAAAAAAATATCTAATAATCTGAGATTACCTTCCACATAGGTATAAGTACACAAACTCTCAGAATTCGCTCTCTCTTTATAATATATACAACGTGTAACAGAATAAACGCAAGTCCCGAAAGTAGTTTGCTCACAATTGACTCCTGATTCGATTTCAGTTAATAAAGGTATTTTTTTCAAATTTAATGTATTTTGCAATACTGACCGCCGATTGAGCCAAAGAAAATTAAATCTTATTTCAAGGCCATAAGACTCAATTTGAAATGTATAAAGTCATGCTAGGGTCAACACGACTTTCTTAATAATAATAGTTATCTTTTAAAAAAATGGTTTTGTTCGTTGTATAATGCTTTTAACTCAATACTCTAATTGGGGTGTATGAGGTCTTGCGTTAATTATGTTACACGTTGTACATAAACTGCGCCCATCGGCTTCACCCGCATAAATCTCAATCCTGTGAGAATATCGGAATAAAAATGATTGTAAGTCCTAATCCAGGTCATGGTCTACCCACGTAACAAATTTCATTCAAATCCGTTCAGCCGTTTTAGCGTGAAATCGTAACAAACCAACATACAAAAAGTCAAATATTTCTCTTTATAATATTAGTTTAGACAAGGATATCTAGATATGACGTCATTATCTCAACATCGTTCGTATGCAACTTCTAAGCAAACGAGATGATTTGCTAATTATAATGAGAACCTTCTTGAAAGGTGCGTTAGACAAAATGGTCGTTTATTATCTCATTTTTAGGGTGCCAAAGGGACCTTATAAAGGCACCGCTGTCCGTCCATCCGTCCTTCTGCCACAGGGCTGTATGTTTTTAACCGTAATAGGTAGACACTAGAAATTTTCACAGAGTGTGTCCTACTCTGGCCAGGCCTCCGTCACTCCATGTACTTGCGCGCTATAATTACCTACCGCTCGAGCGAGCGCTCTCGGACCGCTTGCGGTCCAAATTCGGTTCCCTGCGATTGCTGTAGGATCGCGCGGTGCGAAGCAATCACAACTGTACGCTTGAGCATTTAGGCACATTTTAGCATGCAGTGGTTGTTGAGGCGACGGAGTAGGCTATTATCTCAATAGGTATTGGAAATTTTCAACTGAGTGAAGTATCTGTTACGTAGTAACTATTTAGTAATCTGTGCTCTGGCCGCTATAACAACAATTAATACAATTTTAATCAAAGGGTTAAAAGGTAAAAGGGTTAAATGTAGTGTTTAATATTGTAAGGTGGTACAGAATCCTTCGTGTGCAAGTCCGACTCGTACTTGGCCGCATTTTTTGAGATAGTTTTTATGGTAATTAATATTGCGATGTAGGGTGTAATTATGGTAAAGTAGTTAATTATTGTGAAGCAGTAAGTATGCTAAGACAGGTGGAAGTGTAATTTTGCCAAAATTAGTTTTGGAAAAATTAATCTGGTTGGTATTATGTAGTTTGTTAAAACTCATTAAATAAAGTGAACTAATAATTTACAAAATTATTATTAGACTTGCTGTTGCCCGCTACTGCGTCTGCGATCCAGGAGGGAAAATAGCCTATGTCCTTCCGTAGGTCATGGTCTATCTGTGAGCCAAATTTCATCTAAACCAATTCAGCCGTTTTGGCGTGAAAGCGTATTAAACAAACGAAATTACTTTCGCAATTATAATATTATAGTATAGTGGGGTGTAAAGTTCACCCATACCTCCATAGTAAAGAGAGGATCCTCCGACCAGACGGGTGTCGTGTCTTATGGGCAACTGCCCGAAGATTGAAGTCGGGGCGCTGTATACCTATATGCTAGTTGCGCAGTAAACTCTGCTTGCGCGATGCAGGATTTTGCGTGACGTCAGTATGATGCGTGGTTCGCATGTGGCAATGTAGATACCGCTACAATAGTTTGTAGGATTAATAGGATTATATATTATTACTAGGATGTTGCCTCATCGCTGCGCAAAGGTCTTCTCCATAGCTTTCCTATTTTCTCGGTGACAACGGCCGTCTTCAGGCACCCACTGTTGTGCTGTGTGACGATACTGGCCCATCTATCCTGATGTATCCTGTAAGTGTGACCCACTCAGTCCAATGGCAGCCTCGCAGACTTGTCGCCGACATCGGCGATGCCTGTCTTGGAGAGTATTGTGGTGTTGCGAAGATGACCGTTAAGTTTAATTTTTATATGCGTTCCATCGCTCTTTGGCAAACCGTGAGTTGAGTTTGGCCTTCTGAGCCTCAGACCAAGCATTATCAGCCTATAATTTTCCCACTGCTGGGACACAGGCCTCCTCTCGGTGAGAGTGTGTGGGTCATAATCCACCACGCGAGCCCGGTGCGGAAACCGGCATGTCCTAGAACCAAAAATTCAAAAGACTTGTGACATCTACCAAAGACCAAGTAACTCTAGTAAACAAAGTCCCTATTCTGAAAGTTCTAATCGACAATACACGTTCTCTATCGGATCGAGCTGTATCGTCCGGAAGCTCCCACGAGAATCGCTCTATTATCATCATCAATACCTAAAATGTGGTCTGGGATAAAATTATGCGGTATTTTTATCTCGCTCCGATAAATTATGGTTTTATTAAAATACAGGCTTAAAAATACATCGAGGTTTTGTAATAGTTTTAATTTTTTTTTTTAAAGAATAGCAACCATCAGTTTGAAATCACGCAATATTTTTGGAAAGCACTAAGTAGATTCAACGAAAGACTTTACAATTGTTACCTAGCACTGCTTTATGTATATACCTAGGTAAGTACCTACATAATATAAAAAGGTAGGTCATTTCATAGACGACACGTTTGGTGTAGTGGCTACAGTGGCTAAGTGTAGTCAGCGAAACCCAATGGTCCTGGGTTCGGTAGGGGCAAATGTTTGTATGGTGAATATGGACATTTGTACCCGAGTCATGGATGTATATTTATAATATGTATGTATTTACGAAAAAAAAAATGTATTTAAGTAGTGTATCAACCATCTGGTATCCAAAACACAAGCCTTAAGTGTTAAGTGCTTAACTTGGAACTAGATGGTGCTGTGTGCAATGTCAGACGATATTTATTTATTTATTCTGCCTCGTTGGCCTTGTGGCTACCGCTGCTGCTGAGCATGAGGTCCTATATTCGATTCCCAGGTCGTGCAAATTGTCATTGTGTTTTTATATCAGGAATATCTCAGTAGCAGCTTGGAGTCTGGACCTGTGCCCGGCTGATGGCAATAGGCTCGCCCCCTATTACATGGGATGATGGGACATAAACGTATCTGACAAAATGTGAGTATGCTAAAGGTACACCTCTGCCTTATCCTTCCAGGATTACGGGCGTGATACCTAGTGAAGAGAAACCATTGCTAATAAAACAAATTCCTTATAAAAATGCACAAAAGCAAAAGTTGATTGGACCATAATCACTGTCTGCTACATCAGAAAAAATATATTAAATTAAATTAAATATTTATTTATTCCTGGCAACTAGGCCCAATTGTTAGTAACATTGTTCTTGAAAAGTATTGTTAGTAAACAAACACATAAACGAAAACAAATAGAAAATTGCAGTTTAGGCGAAACTTGGAAGGTTAGCTGTGGGGTCTTCTGACCAGCACCTCCACAACTAAGGTGCATCGTACTTTTCTGCCAACATAATTAGGATGCCATTAGAACTAGACCGCGCCCTTCTCAGGATGGAATTACTTTTTTAGCGCATTATGGCGTAAAAATCATCTGTATGCGCAAATGCGAACATACCGGACGCATTACAATAGCGCGGCAGTCCCAACAGCATCCTGAAGCAGATATTATATTGAATACGCAGGGCGTCTAGCGATCTCTTAGAATGCCTTACCCACAGGCCGCTCATGTAGAATGATTGGCAATACGCTTTAAACAGCGTAATCTTTACGCCAATACTAAGTACAACGAGCGAACCTGTGTATCAGCCTGTTGGACCTAACCACTAGCAACTATTTAGTAATCTGTGCCACTAGCGCCCTGCGCTCTCGATCTATATCTACGTATAATGTTAGAACAATACTAAAGTAGTTGGTCATAACAAGTGCAGCAGTTTTCGAGTTCAACCACAACAGACGATCGTACCACAGAACTATTAATAAGGTCCATGAATAGATATGACATTAATATTAGAAGAGTTTTCTTAAAGACTGTTCTCATCATTGCATTCAAATTCAGAATTCATAATGACTAATCTCGATTCCAAAATCTCTATTGAAATCCAAGCTCATTTGAATATAGATAGAATCGTGGTTTCTATATAAATCTCACCGTACTAACTTAGGTGAAGTGAGCTTTAAGTTAGCTGCCACTATTGACAGATTGACACTGTTGACAGCTGACTTCAAGCTCACTTCACTTAAGTTTCGCGGTGATATTTAAAGAATAGACCGCGACAATTTTTGACAATTTCTTATTCATCCCGTACTTTGCATAATCAAGACTCAAAAACCTTCAACCATACCGCCTTGTAAATATAATGGTCCTTTTCTCTCGTGTCTGTGTCTAGACGAAACGTCATAATTATCCACATTATTTCCAACACCGCGACTTCTACGGACTTATTCAGATTATGAGGTAGGTAACTTTATTACACATAGTCTGTATGTCTGGCATCGGTCATTTACTCGCTCATGACAATTTGTCGAACAATGCGCCTCCGTGCGAAGAAACGTATATAAGTTTATTATAATTATATGACATGATTGTTAACAACTAGGAGGAAAGTGAAAATAACGAGATCTAATAAACTTAAGTAGGTATAAAGAACCTTTTTTATGGAATAGTAAAAGTTTGTGATGAGTTCTTTCTTGGAATTTCTTGGATTGTTTTCATTGACGTTTAAAAATATTCACATTACAGAACACACAGGAGGATTCTGCAAAAATCCGCTAATTATCAGTTTGCATGATCCTCCTATTTTATGACCTCATCAAAATTTTGTCTCTACTTTAAAAGAGTCTGTGACCTTTGAGTTTGTTTCTTCACAGAGTAGTCGCATAGGAAAAACCGACTTCCATAGCTAATCACAGCCATTGGACATGCTTCCGAATCGTAAATGACAGATTTGGTAACCTGATTTGCCTAGTCCCCGACAGCGAATAGCTGTCGGAAGAATGACGACCGTCTATTGGGTTTAAGCTGTCAAAATGATCGGGTTTCGTATTTGTGAACAGCGTTAGAGACTGCGTAGAGGACTGCTTCGAGCTGCTTTGCTATCATTGATTGATTTTCGATTCGGCGTATCGAATGTTTGTGAATAGCTATAAATATCTAGTTTAAAAAAAAATGCAAATAGGATTTGATCTATTTTTTTTTTTTTGGGCGTCAGGCTCAGGGTTGTTTTTTTTGCCTAATGACAGCTCCCAATCATGTACAATGTCCGAATAAGTATCTCTATTCTATAGAAAGCAAGAAAACATATTTCTTAGAAAAATATAAATTCGAATATAGAGATTTTCATACCTAGTTAAAAATCGTAACTGACGAAAATGTCTCAAAACATATCCCACAACTACAATTTTCTTTTATTCACACAATTTTCCAACCACAATTTTCTCGGCAAACATGTGCATTACATTATTTATAAAGCGATATACCTATAAGAGGTGAATGTATTGCTATTCAATAACAATCAAAACACGCTAGCACCACAGATGTTCTCTGGCCGCCATGTTTGAACAAGTGTCGTAATGATGACGAATAAAACTGCGCCGCGTTATCTCTTATTTATCTCGTAATACATACTGTATTAATATTATAAGATTTCACGGCCTCTGCACGCTTCAATGTCATTTTCGTGCAACTCAATGAATCTGCCTTTTTTCAACTATTTTGGGGTTGGATTCTAGTCTAAACGTATGTAGCTGAATACCAGTATTTTACATGGAGCGACTGCCTAATTGACCTCCATAACTCAGTTACACGATACCCCTCGGTAAAACTGATTGTCAGACTTTCAGGCTTCTGACTACCAGTGACGAAAGAAAGAAAGAAAGAAAGAAAAAATGTTTATTCTGCACAAACAAAACGCACATTACAAATAATAAAAAGAGACAAGTATACACATCCAACGACGACGACGACGACGACTGTCAAAGATCCACGAATGACAGCCGGGACCAACGACGTCACGTGCTTTATCTCGTAATATAATTTATGAATATTATTTAATAAGATTTCACGGCCATACGTAACTTTCGTGCAATTGTTATACGGAATTCTGGCGTAGCTCTTGCGTATTCTATCTTATTGCCGAGTTACACGAGGCTAGTGTCTCAAGCCAGGATAGTAAGCTAGCAAGCTAGTAACTCTGGCTTCGTGTATACAGAACTAGCTTAATTTCTAGGCTAGTAAAGAAGTGAGAAAGCTAGTAAACTAACATCTCAAGCTAGGATAATTTATTAGGATGGGGATCTATTTTTGTGCTAGTAGCACCCTCATCACTGATTTTACTTTTCTGGTTTGTATATTATCCGATGTTCAAGTATTCATTTCGAACGCTAGATTTGATTAGAGATTTTGGGCTTTCTGCTTTCAATCGAGATTCGTCAGATGACAGTCGGGTTACAGAATATGAGTTTTAATGGTGTTTCGAAGCAATCATTTACGTAATTTATTTTGTTTAATTAATTTACATAACTCAGTGTATTATTTCAGCTGAATAAAGACTAGGTAGGTTACCTACTCGTAAGAGTACACTATGGTTTAAAAGAAGGTATTATAATGTTTGTAAGGGTGATGATCATACTTATTCTGGATATTAGAACTGCTAAATAAGGATCTATCGACATGAAAAGAATCGACAAACGTAAAGGTCAGACGCCCTCAGGCTAAGTGGAACGACGATCTTCTTAGGGTGGCTGGTAGTAGCTGGATGAGAGTTGCCGGAAATCTAGCTGAATGGCGTGCAATTGGAGAGGTCTATTGTGGCGAAAGTGTGTGTGAGGGTATCAATCGTGTCTTCTATGTGGGTTCTGCTGACGCTAGGCGTAGGTGGAGTGTAGAAATAATACGGAGAAACAATACTTGAAGTTTATTCGGCGTTGCAAAGCGAACAAGGGGACCAAAAGACGGTCACAAGGTATTTTATATACACGTACAATGAATGTTGCCAACTGAAAAAAAAATACAACTCGATACATCGATTCGATATGATTTAAAATTAGACAAGAATGTAAGCAGCAATAAAATCAATAATTACTTAATTACTAATTAACCAAACATTAACCAGGAATTTATCCGAGGAAACAAAGTCTGTACAACAGTGAATTAAATATTCCGTTGGAGGTGACGTCACTGCTTCCGCTGAGACGTAGTCTCCCGGCATTGCGGACCCACCATACCACTGGCCCATACCCCTGGTGGTATGGTGCGTCTAAAACTATACCACTGAGAAAAAATAGTGTTGTGGAATACAAGGATCTGGCCCTCGGCGGCCGCCAAGTAATTTTCTCAGTGGTATAGTTTTAGATCCACCATACCACCAGGGGTATAGCCAGTGGTATGGTGGGTCCACACACGTCTCCCGGGAGGCTCCCTGCGTTTGTAACACTATGTCCAGCAGTAGGCTGCTGCAGGCTGATGAAAATAATTAATCAAGTTACTCGTAGCGATGGTTAAGACTACAGAATAAGCATTTGCCATTTCTTCTGGAAATAACCTTAATTAATCCTTTGTTTTTCGAAAAGTATGGAAGGTCCATTACTTATAATCATAGAGCATTTTCATTATAATATACAATTTGACTAAATCGAATCCTTATCATGTCTTGCCTACAGAGGTTAATAACTTCTGAATTTTAAACAAGATACCAGCCGGATAGTTACAATAAATACAAATGAATAATAATCATCAAATATTGAAACAGTGTCTCGAATTTAATTTAATTCTTTTGCTATAATTTTCAGTCCGCGTCTGTGCACTCGGAAAATGAAACATACTTACTTAGTTCTGAGTTGAGCGGCACGATTACTGACAAATGCGTGCACTGACTGGATAGGTCCGCTCAATCTGTATGGTTTTTCCTCAAAAGACCGTTTCAGACCCCAATCTACATGGTCTTCACATGATCTGACCGAGATTATGTCTGGACTTTAAAAGAGACTGTGACCTCTGAGTTTGTTTCGGCCTTTCTTCTCAGAGTAGTCAGATAGGAAACGCCGACCTCATCTAGTTTTTAAAAATATGAGAGACGTGTAAATGTGTTTGTACAAACCTACTTTACAGGAATAAAATCATTTATCATCAGTGACTACTCCGATGCAATCCAATCCAGCAAAAAAAAAATCTGTATTTCAGGTTTCCTTAGATTATCAGATTTCTGCTTACGCAGGCGCGTAGTATCATCAGCCTTCAGCAGTCCTCTGCTGCAGCTGTCCATGGGTCTCTCCAATTGCACGCCATTCAGCTCAGTTCTCGGCAACTCTCATCCAGCTTCTACCAGCCACCCTGCGAAGATCGTCGCTCCACCTAGCCTGAGGGCATCCTACCTAAAGAACACGTTTACTCCAACGGTCATAGGTCCTACGTACAGTGACTGCATACGTTACAATGAGGGTCTTTTGAAATGATGTTCACTAGGTGGCAGCACTGAGACGTCAGGTCCGGGTATCTGTCAAAAGTGTAAAAGCGCCTATATTTTCTTTAGCCGTGACTAGATGATGAATGAATGAATGAAACGAATGACGAGCGTCGTCATATATTTTACTAACGGTCCCGACAGAAGTTGTCCTACGCCGAACGCAGCACCATCTACCGGATCCAATTGTGACTCTATACCATTCTCAAATCCACTTGAACAAACACAAAAAAAAACATCAAAATCGGTCCAGCCGTTTAGGAGGAGTTCAGTCACATACACACGCACATAATAATTATATACAGGGTAATTGGTAAAACACCATCACCCTCTTAAGGGGTCATTGTACTCATCATTATGAACAAGTTTTGCTATGGGACACAATATGAAATCGCGATAAAAGATCAGCTGTTCCCTACATTTATGTTGGCAGAACTCGTCAAACTTTACGGACCAGCTGATTTTTTTTCGCGATTTCATATATTTTGGTCCCATAGTAAAAGTAAGTTGTATATAATGATGAGTACAATGACCTCTTAAGAGGTTGATGGCGTTTTACCAATAACCCTGTACATATTATATATAAAGATATTAGAAGACCTTAATAGTCAAAGTGGCGCCAACTGGTGTGAAATTTCATGAACACCCTCATAAAAAGGACGAAAGGTTATTCACAATAAAGGAAAAACCTCCATTCTCTAATGACAAAGCCAATTTATAACCATGAGCCATACAAACTCGTAGATAACCCATCAGAGACTAGTAGAAAATGGCAAGGGTACCCCAATTTATATTAAAAAATGTTTAGCTTTAGCTCTAGATTAAGTTTTGAACTAAAACACTCACTGTGATTTTGACAATATTAGGTAGGGTCTGTGCTAGGGTTGTCAACCCTTTAAATAACCTCTATAAAATCCTACGATTATGGAGGCATAAATATAATTTAAAAAAATATATAGATATGGTAAGTGAAACTACTTACTATATTTTGGATGAGAATTTAAATAATATGATTTTATTAAAATAAGTGTAAAACGAAACGCAGACGTGGTCTGTTATTGAAATTTGTATTCAGAAATAAATCGTTTAAAAAAATTCTGGCTAAATACTCTTTCTGGCCAAAAATGTGTTGCTCAATCTTCTGCTGAAAAATGGCAACAAGTACCTACACACAATACAAACAAAATAGTATAATTAATTTTTCATAACCCAGCATATTTTCAGTGATGACTACAAAATGGCGAGATGAGCGTACCTAATAGGGCATGTATTAATACCGTTAAAGGTCAATTTAAAGGTATTTTGTAACCATAATTTAGATGTAGAGTCTAATAATAGTTAAAAGACATTTTTTTGTTAAATCTACCTACTATATATTTTATTTTTCCATCTAAGCACTATATTTTTACCGGCCATGGCCTTCGAAAATACTATAACTATTTGGTATAAAAATAGTTGGCAACTATTTTTATATCAAATAGGTATAGTATTTAACATTTTAGAAACTATGCGAAATCGGAAAATAATGTGTATGTTAGGTTAAAGATCACTGTGTTAATGACAGTGATGCAAAATCAGAGGTATAATTAACTGTGAATGGACTGTACGCGTCATCGAAGTGAAACTTCTTAAAAAATAAAGAATATGAGAGATTTAGTGTGAAAGACAGAGACAGTTACCTACATTTTCCTCCTCTCTCATGTAACAAAATGTGCCTAAACATGACATGTCCTTGAAATTTTACTGTCAATTCTCGTCGAATTAACGAATCGCCCCGCTTAAGAAACTTTACCTCAAAAATAAAGGGAAGAAGAGGTTTTCTACAATAATGGAAAGGCCTCCGTTCTCTAAAATGGCACTGCCAATTTATAGCCCGGAGCCAAATAGCCCAGAGCCAATACTCATAGATGACCCATCAGAGATCTTCGCTGTTTGCTTTAGGTGCGTCGCGCCTGTTTGCCTGTCTGTCAAAAAGTCCGTAACAATTTTTTTTTGTTTATATAAACTTTGCCCTACACTAGGATTTTTTCCTGTATTGTGGGTGCGTTTACAAACATTTAAACTCACATACACAAACAACCATTACAACATATCAAATTACAAATAGGTACGTATAAAGTATGAGAGATTCGGGTAAAGTGCGATGCACTGGGGTCAATGCCCGCTCTGACAATATTGACTCCCAAGAAGAGATACCGACTCAAACAAATAATGTGGCCAAATACGATAGATGTGATCGGAAGAGGTCTTGTATCCTTACTATTTTGTTTACGGTTTGAGTATATTTTTTTTAAATAGACCGTGATGTTTTATCTGTTGCTTGCACTGACTGGACAGAAAAAAGTTTGGGTGTCAAAAATGGGCGGGAAAGATAAAAATATTCCGTCTAGAATTTTTTTAAACATAATGAAAATAGAAGTAGAAGACTTTCAAGTTATGTAAATGATCTCTAAACTATCAATCAGCGATCATCACACGCGACTCATAAAACTCAATTGCGCGAGAAAAAAGGTTGTTGCACTATTTATAATGTAGGTATTTCCAATTCGTTACTGTCGTGACAATTGGTAACACGGGTGTATAGGTGACTAAAGAGGTGGTCTGGGGGGGTTGTCAGTTCTCGGTCTAACAAGGGCATTATCTAAATGTTTAAAATCCTCTATTTTAAATTAATAATACTTACATACTTATACAGAAAATATCTATGTAAGTACTTACCAAAACAGATTCAGATCTAATTTTCCTAATCTAAAACTTTAGTAAAACAGATTGGTACCAAATACCTACATGCCTGCTACAAGTAATAAAATTGTTACATGCATGCGCATTGCGCAAAATAAGTTCGTAGATCCATATCATGCACTATTCAATCTATCGCATTATTACATTGCCATAACAGCTGGTTGCATGACATTAGTTTCTTTTTTTCTATACTACGCAGCAAGCGGTAACAGACACTGGCCGGTAAATGTCCCGCGCTAATAAACGCCGCGCCGTTAAGAAAAAAAAACAAAGATTCATTTTCGCGCCAACACTTCTTCCGCCATATTGGTCGCGTGATGAAAATGATGTATTTACGCGACTTTCATTCACTTTCGATACAGAAACTGTGATGTTCATCATGTTTAGTACTCTTCCTAGTTCCATTCGTTCGTTTCGTTCCATTTTGTAGTTAGTTGGATTTGAAAATATGTTGATAGTGTTTCCTGCTCATTAGATTATATTGATGTGGTGCTTAGCTGAAATGGCTGGGAATAAAAGTAGAAGTTCTACTATTTTATATCAATACAATAATAATCTAATTATAAAATACACCGCCTCGTTGGTCTAGTGGTCACAAGCGCTACTGTTAAGCATGAGGAGTTCGATTCCGAGGTCGTGCAAAGTGTTATTTGGTTTTTCTATTAGGAATTTCACAGTACCAGCCCAGAGTCTGGATCTGTGCCCGGTTGATGGCAATAGGCTCGCCCTCTTTGACATGGGTTTTAAACATAGGTAACTGGCGAAATGTAGGATTACTAATAGGTATCTACACCTCTGCCTAAACCTTCGGGGGTTACAGGCGTGATATTACGTATGATGGTATGATAAAATAGTATTATTACTTTCAAGAGCTCTAGATAGATTACGATTAAGCAAATTATTATTCCTAAATAGGTGCCGTAACACGAACTCATAATATTAATCCGATTACGTAAGATTAATGTTGATATTCCTAAACTGTCGCACCGATTAGCTAAAATATGGTTTTCATTAACTTCTATTGTGTTACGGGATTCGCAGCCACCCTAGTCTATATTTTGTAAACTAACTGGCCGAACATCCCGTCCATCTATTTTTTCCGTTGACGAAGCCATGTTTGTAAACCTCCATGTCGGTTTGTGAATGAAATTCGCGCGGTTTCCGTGATTTGGCGGGAGAACGTGTCGGTAGGCATACATCTCTATCTAAACATCATGCTCACCTTATTATAAACCTTATTGTTTATGTGACTAAGTTCGAATTGACTTGAGAGTCGTGACACGATCATAACTCGCATGAGGACAATGACTGCGACTTTGAATCTGTCCAACCGCACACGGCAATAATTATATCACCAGCTTACGAAACCAATTATTTCTTTATTATTTTAAAATCAATCTAACGTTTCATTTTGTAATAAAACGTCGTTCACATTTAAATTTACGACGGTTGTTTAGTAGATACCTACTAAACCGCATATTAAGAGCAATACCGTTTTTCTAAAACCAATATGTTATTAATTAAACTATTAAATTGCACGCATTGATTTAACACATTGGTATCTATCTAAAAACCACGCGTGTCCTCGAGAAAAACCACAAACAATTTTAAAATTATACCCAGTAATTTATATAGGTACCTACCTATAATAAAACCATGAATTAACGAGGATATAATATCGATATTCGTATGAGTCGATTAAGTAAAATATGCTGTTGTTAAATAATATTTTAATGTAAAACTATTTTATTATTAACTAGCGACCCTCCCCTTCTTCGCACCGGTTGTGACTTGCCGAAACATCAAGTTTTCTGTATTATGTACATAAACCTTCCAGAATAAATTCTCTAATTAATTGTGAAAACCGGAACAAAATCCATTGCGGTGTGTAGAAGAACAACACGGTCAGATAGACGGGCACGAAAAGCGACTTTAATTTATAATATGTATAGATTACACAACACAAGCGACAGGCATTCGACCAGTCCAAACACAGCACTAGATTATCATTTTGCGTAAGTTCAACTTCATCAATACTTTTAAGATAATTTTAAGCACCTCACTAATAGGGATATTAAGTCTTTCATACGATTCCTTAAATTCCCAGCACTTTTGCCAATTTAAATGCATTGTCCGAATCCCTGTCACCATTTCGTCTACGACCGCCTCAAGGCTGCATATTTGGACCATGTTTATTTTCCCGATTTTAATAAAACCATGCCTATCTTAAGCGTCTTGAAGACTAGCATGTAAGTTAATAAAGAACATAAGAACAGTTTGAATATAGTGTTTGTTTAAGGGACGTAAATACCACAAAAGGAGATCCTGCGATAAAAAATTTACTACTTAAGTCTTTCCCAATAATTGCGAAATAGATCTAGGTTGTTTAAATAATATAGATAAAATATTACTCCAAAATGATCATTTGCACCAAAATAATGACTCACTGATAAAATAGCTAACAATGCATAGGTAAGTATTGATAAGAATTACGTGTGGAGAATCAATTACAGTATTTACCTCATATCCGTTATAAGGTTTTATCAATGCTGCAAAATATTCGGGCATCAAAATGCAATATACTTAATAAAAATCGTAACTTCATTCATTCACTGACAGAACGTAGCCTAAACCTAAAGGGTTAGAAGCATGAGGTTGACCCAGAGTTTTTGATACAAGGTGGCGATTTAGTCACCTGCATCTGTCAAGGGGATGATTCTACCCGACATTTTAAACAATTTTCGCTACAAAACTCTTATCCGATTCCTAAAAAAAATCCTATACAACCGTAGACAGACTATTTTGATGCATGTATGAAATATTGTTATTTATTTTTACAATTCGGGTATGGGTTTAATAGCGAAAGTTTTAGAATGGTGTGTAGAATCACCTCCTTGACGGATACAGCTGATTAAATCGCCACTCTGAATAATGAAAGTGAGCAAGCACTAAGAAATGATTTTTGTAAATTCACCATGATGAACGTTGATGAACCTAATGAAGGGGTGACGAAAATTTGTACGGAAGTGCATTTTCTGCTGGTGGGTAATCCTATCTGGCACATGGCTTGTCCATACGATACTAATTTTGAAGAGATTATTTGAATAAAAACAAATAAGTCGACGTTCGTACGGACGTAAAAATATCGCGACGTGAATTTTTCGAGCACTGGATTTTCAACGCACTGCATAGCGCTGAGAGTTGAAGTCCAGCATTGTGTTTATTCGCCGCGCTGGAATGCACTCTATTGGATTCTCAATGCTTGGTTTAACACCGAGAGTAGAAAATGCAATGCGCGATAAAATCCCGCAGCGATATTTTTACGTCCGTGCGAACGTCGACTAACGATGCTGTTATATTGAATTAGTTTTATCCATCGCTTCCTATACCTCCTGTCCTTTCAAAGCTCCCTGAGAAAGATAGGACAGTAGTTCCAATTTGTGTACAGTATGATTTTGTATAACCATCTATAGAATTATTTATTTGTCCTATTATCTTATCGTTTCTCGTATATGGCATTGAACTTTGTCATACATATTTCTATGTATTATTGCTACCTTATTTATGCCTGCATATTACAATGTGTGAAGGACCTAAAAGTCTTGGGTTTTCTCACACGATTTGTCATTAGAAACTGCGGTTGCATGCGTACCAAATTCAAGTAGGTATACCTCGGTTTTTGTGAATCTACCTATGTATTTGGTCGCACACACTTTATGAATTGGTTCACTTATTAAATAATTTACCGTTTTCCTTATCAATGAGTAATGGTTGACGTATTTAATACTAATGCAACGTGGTCTGATCTGTTATCCTGTAAAAAAGTATCATGGATACATTCGGATGGTTTGCGTTACGTCACTAATTCAGATGAATAATGTCAAATAATTATATGGTTTCTTAATAACCCAATATTATGGTAAGCGCGCGTCATTTATAATGTTAATTTTTACTTTATAGGTAGGTATCTAAGTATAATAACTTTATATAACTAAACTACAATGTTTACCCATGGTGTTGTTTTCGTAAAGCTCCCAAACGGATTAGGCGAGTCTCTATGTAAAAAAGCATGCTCATGATGAAGCTTTGTAGCTGGATCATTCTGATTTGAATATCACGATTCACAATGAAAAGTTTTGACAGGAGGACATCAAGATTGACCGACGGCTTGAAGAAATTCACATTTACCAATCTCTTGAAACATCACAATATTCGCTTCACCTAATTATTGGTAGGTCCTGCCGCCCTTGTTTGTCCCAATTCATAAGGGGACCGTGCACCATGTCTTCTTCCTCGCTTCTCAGTTAGCCGTCAAGTCAGTAGACACCTCCTTTCTAGCCATATCATCTTTCACACAACACAGTCAGAGAGTCAGACAGTATTGAAGTTACTTATGTCCTGAAAAACAAAAATCACAAAGATACGTAAGTATATAGGTATGTTTATATCTTCTTCTTCGAACTGCATTACGTCATGAGGTGTTGAAACAGCCTTACTTATCAGTTAACGGAACATCGTTTAGGAACAAGATTTTTGAAGTATACACCATATCTAGTAAAACTGCTAATGGACACTGAGTAAGTGAAGATAAGCTTCCTCCATCCGTGTGTGTTGTTTGTTCAATAACGTTCCTATCAGATATTATAGTTTCCTATACTTTATACTGTAGGTTGGAACTAGTTTTGCCCTTGGATGTCGCCCGCGTGGATATCGGAAAATATCCCAGGAATGTACTACTGGGATTTAAAGTTTGTACCTTATGTGTTGATCCAGGTTATAAAATATCTGTGTGCCAAGTTTCATCCAAATCCGTTCAGCCGTTTTTGCGTTAATCCAGAACATTGTAATCGATACATTTAATAATGAGGCCAAACTAGAGTTATTAATTTCTGAATGACAACGCTAAATTGCAAACTGCTAACCATGACTGGTTATGGCTTTCAATGGAGCAGGCTTATAGTAGCTATCAAACTGAAATGGTACTGAACAACAAAGAGAAAAAAGGAAATAATTTTTATAGGTACCTAAGTACTTAATATAAAATTTATATTATAGGTAAGTAAGTACATACTTAGATAAAATTTTCATAATATACAACGTGTAACATAATTAACGCAAGACCTCATACACCATAATTAGAGTATTGAGTTAAACGCATTATACAATAAACAAATTGTTTTTAAAGCCAACTATTTTTATTAAAAAAATCTTGTTGGCCCTAGCAGTACTTTATGCATTTAAAATTAAGTCTTATTGCCTTGAAATAAGATTTAATTTCGATTGCCTCAACCAGCGGTCAGTATTGCAAAATACATAATTTTTGAAAAAAATAACTATTTTATTAGTTACTAAAATGGATTCAGTAGTCAATTATGAGCAAACTACTTTCAGAGCTTGCATTTATTCTGTTACACGTTGTCGAAAACATTTGAATAATTGGAATTTGCTAGTAGAATCTTAAGTGAGTCGAAATCTATAAATTTTTTTAGCAAAGATTAGTAAATTAGGTTCTATTTGCCATATATAACCAATTAACTTGGGAGAATATTCAAGCTAACTCAAAAGAATATATTTTACAATAGTAGGTAGTATATAAAAAATGGTTCAAGCTCATTGGGCATCAAAAATTCGCCCACATCGCTGTCAATGGGAAGAGTGCTCGAAAGGCTGCCAGCATGGCCACGTTAGATGGCAGTGCCGATTCTTAGGAGAACTTGAGAGAAGCTTATAATCAAGATGACGACAAACTAAGTAAGTAGAAGTTATCAACAATTTGAGTTCCAGAATATCGTAACAAAAACGATAAACATAACGATACCTATACATCACTAATGATAGATCAATGTCGTAGCCGAAATCTTCTATGCTACTAACTCCGGGCTGTTACTAAGAAATTCCTAATGAAAACCCCAAGAAAGAAAGAAAGAAAGAAGAAGAAGAAAGAAGAAGAAGTTAGTTAGAAGTATGTAGGTATGTACCTATGTTTGTTTCTCATATTATTTGTTTTATTTTATTAAGTGAATTGTTTTTGATTTTATGTATTTTATTTTCTCTTTTACTCTTACACACGCTGTCTACATCTCTAAATCTACTATCCTATCGCAGGTATGCTGGAAGAGATTTCATTAGAAATAAGCATCACCTTTCTATCTACCTATTTTTCTGTTCTTTTCTTTTTGTCTGTTTATCTAAGTGTGTACCTACATAAATGGTTACATAAATAAATAAAGACTTGGTCGTTGGTCCTGCGCCTGATCTCTCTCCGGTTGTGTCGGATTGCCGTCCCATCGGACTATGAGAGTGAGGGAAGAGAGAGTGCACCTGTGTCTGCGCACACACTTGTGCACTATAATATCTCCCGCGCCGATGGCTAGTCTTCGATGAGTTTGGCCGCCATGGCCAAAATACGGTCTGAACGACTATTATTAAGTATTACTGCCAACAAACACATCTCCTTGATAATTTTTTACGTGTTTTTCTATTAAAATCGATAATGTTAGTAACGATTAGTAGACGAAGCCTTGAAAGTGGTTGAAAAACAATATTTTATTGTTTAAGATCCATCTTATCTGGCGTACGATATCGATTAATGTCATGGCGTGGCGGCGACGCCACGTATTGACTTTGTTTAGCAGGTAGGTACATAATATGTCATATATAATATGTTTTCGTACCACCTGCTCAAAAAAGTGACATTCTATGCCACAAAAAGCGAACATAACAATAGTCATTTTTAATCTGTTAAAAACAGGGAAAGAAAATTGTACTGAATTTCATTCATCCTCTAGGGGGAGAATGTGATTTAAATTTGGAATACTTACCGAAATTTATACTGAACTACATCTATGTTTACACCATTGAGTTTGTATATAAAGCATTATAGGTACATCTTTTTGAAAAAGGAATACACATTTATTATGCAGTTATAAATAAAATTACGAAAACCGACGAGGCCGTATGAGCTTGATGCATTTGCTATTCCGACAAAAAAATATTAGTGTAGGAATTTGCCGCGTTTTTGTTTTCTTCAAATACATAAACGTTAAGTTTATTTTAATTTATTTTTATAAATAAGTTAATGTTCTAAAAATACGTTTAATTGTCATTATTTTTAATAAATGCTTATCTCATATTATTATTGTGTTAATTTTTTCGCAAATAGTACGAAAAGTAGAGTATTTTCCTCGGTGATAAAGCTGTCTTAGTCTTGGGTGACTTTAATCCCTCGCTACACTCAGGACTCGTCTTAAATCCCTCGCTTCGCTCGTGATTTAAGTTTTTAACACCCTCGCTACGCTCGGGAGTAAGCCTCGAGTCCTTCATTACGCTCGCGATTTAAATCGTCACCCGCGACAGAAGACACTGCTTTATCCCCTTGGTTAATAATCTACTATTATATATCAGAATAAACGCAAGTCCTGAAAGTAGTTTGCTCATAATTTGAATAAATTTAAGTAATTACTTATACTAACTTAGTGGGTTTTTTTTCAAAAATTATGTATTTTGCAATACTGACCGCCGATTGAGCCAAAGAAAATTAAATCGTATAGCAAGTCAATAAGACTCAATTTTAAATTCATAAAGTAATGCTAGGATCAACACGATTTTCAACAAAAAAAATTGTGTTGTCATATTGTGCTTTTGTCGTATTATGCTTTCAACTCAATACTCTAATTGGGGTGTCAATACTCTAATGAGTTCTTACGTTTATTATGTTACTTATTGTATAAGTATAATTATGTTTATATGTGTATAAATGTTTATAACCGGACGCAGCTGAATACTTGAATTTTACATGGAGCGACTGTCTATCTGACCTCCACAAACCAATAACTGGGTATCATGATACCTTTTGGTAAGACTGATTGTCAGACATTTGGGCTTCTAACTACCTGTAACGACTGTCATACTCGTAGATCTACAAATGACAGACGAGACCAACGGCTTAACGTGTTTTCCGAGGCACTAAGGGGTCTCGTTATATAATGGATGGGCACCCATCCACAAACCGAACGGAGCAAGCGTAGCTCAACGTACGAACGACCTGTGTGGCTGCTATCATTTAGCCACGAGCCCCTTTATTCTTTTGTTTCTAATACCGTTTATCTTATAATCGGATTATAAAGATAGACAAAGATTTTGAATGCTAACGTGTTTTCTCCCATCAAAAGTGCTTTGAGGTATTCTGCGACGGATCAATTGTCAGTCTTCTAAGTTAGAAACTCTAAAATTAATTGTAATTTTGGATATCATTTCAATGAAAATGTTTCATTATTATGGAATGTAGGTATGTCATTGTCTGAATTTATGTGATGTGAAATTGAGATGAATACAAGAACATCAAATAATGGGATGATGAAAAAGAATCCAGAGCAACATAAAATGCTAATGATTCAGGCACAAAAAAAGTATCACTCAATACCTTTTACCCTTTTTAGTCTATAATTTTTTTTCGAAAAAAAAAACGGCCACCACAGAGACGTTAGCCACGTGTTGACAGATGGAGGGAGCAATGTTTGCATACGGTCGGCTGACCGATACCAAAGGTCGGCTCCAGATGGGGGCCGAGTACGGCTGATAAATAACTGATTTTTGTATTGAAACTATCGCCTCTTTTGGGTAAACAGGAGGTTGAAGCACTTTTTAGAGTTGTATCGGAAATGTACCTATTTTGAGAGTTTGAAAAGCTTTTGAGCTTTGATCGAATCATAGATTTTTTTTTTGATCCTCATTTGTTGATCAAAATAAGAAGTAAAAACGTGAGATAATTATATTATCGTTTCCCTACCTTTGTTTTATTTGAACTAAATAAAATAAACGTGACATTGGCTAAATGCACAAATCGTGCGAAGCCAAAAGAAAAAAAAAGGTGAGATTACAATCAGAATGGGTAAAGTTTTATTTATTTGAACAACGGTAATGTAAGATGAAACACTTGTCTTACGTCAATTAAACCTGAGTCAATTGCAGGCAAACAATGATGTGTTACAAACTGGATCGTATGATACCTAATACTTTTCGATAGATTTGTTTATCCTAGGATCACGGTTCTAATCAGATTCTAAATAATTATAACAGGAATATTTAAAATGGGCAAATCTCAGAAGTGATTCTGGTCAAATAGCTCGCCAAATTCGAACTAAAAACTACCATAACTTACCTATTCCGAGAATGTTTTTTGTTTTTTTAAATCGTTACCCGCACTTGGTCTTTCTCCTGTAGGTATCGTGGATGCGTTTACAAACATTTAAACTCACATACACAAACAGCCAGAGATGTTGTTGTGTTTATTGTTGTTGTGTTGTTTGTGGTTGTTGTTAAGAGATGTTGTAGGTAGGTAGGTATAACTTAACTTACATTTAACTCAAAATTTTATCAAAGCTGTTCTCCAGATATCAGTTTCTAGCACACAAAATGTATCCTTATAATTTTTTCAAGGTCATCTGTAATATATGCGTGTAATAAGAATTAATTTACATGATGCAAATACACACAACGTAGTAGACGAGAATTGCAAAACTGACGCTTGTGCAATCCCCAGCGCCATCTTTCTTTCTACCGCTTTTACAATTTGGGCGCGAAAGTCTCAACTGACGTTTTATATTTTTAATATGTTTTTCTAATATTTTAATAACAAGTCAAAGTCAAAGAGACCTGAGATACTTGAATAAATAACAAAATGTAGGACAAGTGCTAATTAAACAGTCGAATGACGATGTTTACCTACTCATTGATAGGGAATGAGAATTAGTTACAAGAAACATGTTTTAACGACGCTAATGTAGTCATTTATTTATATTCATAGACTTTGTGTTATGGACATTGATAGGCACTTGTGGTAAATGTCACTAAAGATCGAAACAGTAAGTACCTAAAATAGTAAGCATTTTGTTAACTTTGAAGAAATTCGCACAAAGAAGACAATTCTGCAATACTTAAGTTCACAATATGAAGAAGAAAATTAGTTTAATAAAGATTTACTTAGTATAAAATAAACTAGATAGATATAACTTCTCACTATCTCAAAACTTCTAATGTTAAAATATATAGTTAAGAATAATATTGTCCTACAATTATACGTAGGTATCTAGCTCCTGCCATGCTTCGTTATAATACCTCTGTAAATTATTTATAATATTTAGATTTTAATACTTTACCAATTTTAATATCTACTGAATAAATACTTAATACTTACAAATATTTTTTTTATGGATTTGGAAACATTAAATCTAGTAAGTACTTAGATTGGAAGGACACCGGTCCCAGCTTATAGGAAACGATTAGGCCTCTCATCATTAGCTAATGATTTCCTACAGATGCTACACCTCCACTTAAAGACATTTAAAAGAATTCGCAAATATAACATTGTGTTTTGATTCCACAAAATAAGTTGAACGTTTCTTTAGATAAGCTTAGCGCGTGGCTTCGTATCGTTCCATGCAGTAGGTATTATTATGTAGGTATATGTACCTACTTACCTAACTAGTAGGATGATCGATCACCAACTTGCGTCATTTTTGACGAACACAACTTTTCCAGTAATCGCTCTTATGCCGCTTACAACAAGAGACATTATCACACTTTTCAAAAAAACAGTAAAAGTTATTTTTAATAAATCGTCTTAGTACTTAAGCAGTTGTTTTCGCAAAAGAGTAAAGATAAAAACCATGTTCTTACGATTCATTTACTTAGATAAATACGGTACGCATTTAGTCATTTATCTGAAATCTTTTTTTATTGATTTGAACATGATACGTGTTCGAATTTCTTTCTTTCGAATTTCGATCAGCAGTTTCATTGTCTGTCTACTTTATTAGGTATTAAATTTTACGATCTAAGGTAATAAATTAAATTCAAACTTTAATCTTTATCTGCTTACCTCATCTAATTTCTGTTTCCAAAAAATTGAACTATTTTAGAAATTAACTATAGACGATGTAAAAAACATCTCTGAGTAAGAAGGTAGTTTTATGTTTTTAATTGTTAAAATGATTATGTACCATTTACCTAGGTACCTACTTTTAATGAGTCCCTACCCTATTTATGTGCCCTCATTATGATAACAAGTTTCGTGTGTTGATTGATTCGATACACTTATCATTAATTAATTCAGTGATAGGTTATTTATATTTGCAAATCAATTCAAACATTTCAAAAATTCTTTGTCTATGACGCATAGAGCTGGCGACTTTAATTTTGGGGAGATGTTTAGTGATTAAACAACTTGAAATATATTTCTGAACCGTGCTGTAGGTAAATAATAATCATCCGCCATCATTGTTATAGTCGCAGAGATAAAGCTAAATAAAGATTCGATAATGACGGAACCACTCGATGCGGCATCTCCACATTATTATCATTGAGCGCTCTCGACGGTGATACACCTGAACCCGCGCGGACAATCTCGCCCGGCCGACGAAACGAATGACGCTAGCTGTCTCGCTCGTTCGCAGCCCGCGCGAGATGCGCTCTCTCCTTCTCCCGGCCGCCGCTCTCGACCAATCGGCGGCCATCTTCTGCTCCCCCGAGAGCAGAGCGACAGTGCGTACTCTCATCACGATCACAAGGAGACGACATCTCGGCGCGCGAGGTTGTCGTTCCCGCGCGAGATGCGACACACGTTCGACGCGCGAATTACTTGAATATAGTGCCTTACAAATTTTAAAGTGTTTGTAAATAGAAAATAATCCAAGACTGTAAATCTGTGCTCAAAAATTAATTAAGGTGTTTTGTGAGAGACTGGACGCTGTTTCGTGTGTTGTTGGACTATTAATTTGTATTATTTCGGGCTTCGGCTGATATCGCAAAAATTATCCACCATTGGGTAAGTTATTTCGATTAGATTACGATGCAAATTATCGTTTGTGACGGCGGGCGTCGCCCTGTGTTTTAGGTACCTCTAGTAATTAATATCGAGTGGGCTCAGTGCGATACGCGACAGTCGAATGTTTTGTCGTCTCTTGACCCTTGAGCCCTTGAAGGTGACTTCTGTGTTCGAAAATCAATTATTGCAGAATATTGCTTCTCAAATTAGAAATATTTTTTTCTTGCAACGGTTGTATTAATTTTGTGCGCGAAAAAGAACGATAATTTATTGATATTTTTTTTTGAGAATTTTCTATTTCGTGGACTGATGTGAACGGTTTTTTAAGTGTTAAATGATTTGCTTTGCAATTTAAACAAAAAACTTGTGATCAGTTTTTATCGTGATACCGAAAAATCCAATGGGACGCTAAAAATCAATAAGTTCAATAAACGAGGCATGTAAAAAAACTTTTTGAATGTAATTCGCTTTTCTACCGGCAAACGTGATCTGATGCCGTTAAAAATATCGTTAAGTAGGTAGGTACTTACCTACAGTAAGTTCTAAGTTTATGATTACCAAGAGAAATACCTACTAACTTTAAATACCTACTAGGTATGTGGTAAAAGAATAACAAGAAAATTGCAAAGTAAAACGTTTTAATAACGAGATGAAAAATTATCACTTTCGCCGTCGGGTGTTCTCAAGTGAAGCTTAATTGTTCGCTAAGTGTAATTAAAGTTATTTTATCTTAAACTTTACATTTGAAGCTGTAGATTATTTTCCTAAGCTATGTGAATTGTTTTACCTACCTACGTAATTGTTTTTGTGTATGTCGTATACATTAGAATTTGCTTTTCTCATTAAATACCAATTAGAATAGGATTTTGCTTAATCTTCTAATAGGTACATAATTGATTCCTTTGTACCTTTTTTTTTAAATGAGTTAGCACATATTAATACGCTTAAAACCCTAAACCTCAAAAGAAAAAGCGAAAAACTCTTTTAATAAACAATCGGAAAATAAAAACACCAACTCGTAAGTACATACACAAAGAAAATAAAAATATAAAGAAAAAGTCTTAAAAGAAGCGACATTCTGCAATTTTATTAATTTTATAAACCTGAGTGATACGCTACGGAGTACGAGTAGGTATTCCGCATTCCAAATGTTATTTCTCGGTAAAAAAAGTAAAAACGAACCCAATTTTACAAACGTAATGTTAATGTTTTCCAGATCACTCTAATTACTAATGGTTGACCGCAGCATGTCATAAATAAACATAAATCATTATCATTCAATTAATCTAAACAGATTATTGCTGCGCAAATGGCTGAGCATTTGGTCGTATTTCAGAGAAATATCTAAATGATTAATTTGGGAAATTTTAACTGATTAGAGGATGCTAATAACATTATAATTACTGCGCTCAGTCCGATCCATCTAACAAGTTTTGTGATTTGGGCTGCATTTCCTATAATGATGACCAGCGACTGCAAATTGCAGTGAGGATTTTGAAGTCCATCTTCAGCAATGAATATTAAAAGCTTAGGTTTCCTAGGAAAGCGGTTCCGTTATATTATATATATAACGGCCGTCATGAAATCTGTCAATTTCACCAGTATTTGACATTTAGGTGCCAAAAAAACGATGGACAGCCGTTATTGTGTGACCACTGACCCCTCACCGATTTCTTAAGAAACAATAGCTCAACCGGCAGATTATGGCGATTCAGGACAAAGAACCAAGCCGACGATAAAGCTATCCTTTTGAATAAAAGAGTAACCATCCAGAAAGACTTGAGTTAAAATCTTTCCCTCTTCTAAAATCCTTAACTTTTCTTACAAATCTATCCATCATCTTCAAACGTCATCATCAATAACACAAATTACAAAACAGATCTTTTTTATTGTTGTGAAACAATGATTCAAGTGAGACTCATATCAGATAAGTAATTGCTAGATAAAGTCTCAATCTCATCTCCCATTGAGACATTTGTCGTCCATTATCTCGGTAATGTCTTCCATCTCAAGTGCCAGATAGCCGTGATGTGCTCTTTGGAAAATTATGTAAGAACAGCGCACATTATCGATTGAATGTTGCGCAGTTCTTTGATAATTGATTTTAGACAATGCAAACATCATTTATACTCTAAATAATCAGCCGTCCCATACTGTTGTATCGAGAAGGTATTGAAGTTTTGTATGGGACAGTTAATAATTGTTTCGCGATTACGATGTTCGAGCTATGGAGAAAGTTATTTAGGTTGATGTTCTGTACAACACCCTTAAATATTACCCAACCTTTCTGATACATGCTGAAGGTACTTACCTATAGGTATCAAGAATTGGACTCTGCTTCCATTCGTACAAGATGCTTTTTAAGTATTTTACTTATACAAGGTGGAGACGACAATACGACAATAAATTAAATTGCGTATATCCAATGATGTTCCCAGCCTGAATACAAAAAATCAATCAAATGTATCCAATAGTTTAGGCACTATAGCTAGTCAAAGATTGGCAAAACCCATAGTCAGCCCATCACTACTATTTAGTTTGTTTGAAAAAATCACTTTTGTTATTTCGGTGTTAGGATTAATTTGATAGTTTCAAAATATTCCTATGCATTAGCATTGCCAGTGTTTTCATTTATTGTCGTATTGTTGTCTCCACGTTGTATATGGCAAACGCTTAATTCTTATGAGATTCCTATTTTAATTTATCTAAAGGTCTCATTAAAAACTAGCACATATTTTTGATTGACCAACTCCTGAACAGTTCATAAGTGTCTGTAATTATTTTAGTTTCATTGAAATAAATGCTCTGATAGCTTGAATTTGTGTACACCAATAGCGAATTGAGTCCGTCTCAGAATTCTAGCTTTTTCTAGAAAGATAGAGAATTAAAGAAGGACACGCGAAATGTCGAAATAAAAATTGTCGACAATTGCACCATCTATTCGACTAAATCGCAACTTATCTCTTAAATTCGCAAGCGTACGCAAACCCTTACAATATCTGTCAAATCAGACAAGTGTTTATAATCATCTGCAGTAATGGCCAGATTGCGATAACCAGCCTCTCAACATGAAGATGTTACAACTTTGTCACGGACAGACAGATATCTTTCGGACAGATGTTACTGTTACTGGTTTATCTAGTGATTGCCGTTTATTTCTATATTATTTGATTGTGATAGAAGGTGTTTTTTATCTATATCAATTCGATATTAGAGATAGATGATTTTGGTGTGGGGCTTGTGGCTAAGTAATTAATAACCTACGCTTGCCGCAGTTGCTCCGTGGATGGGTGACCATCTTTACATACCAAGACCCTTCCGTGCCTCGGAAAGCACGTTAAACCATTGGTCCCGGCTGTCATTCATAGATCTTTCCCGATCCGATCCGATCTTTAGATTTTTTTCTTTTTTTTCTTTTTTTTTCTTTCTTTTTTTTTTCTTTTTCTTTTCCCTTTTTTTTCTTTCTTTTACCGGTCGTCAGAAGCCCGAAAGTCTGACAACCAGTCTTACCAAGGGGTATCGTATTAACCAGTAACTGGGTTGTGGAGGTCAGGTGAGCAGTTGCTCCATGTAAAATACTGGTATTTAGCTGCATCCGATTAGACTGGAAGCTGACCCCAATAGGTATAGTTGGAAAAGGGCTAGGCAGATGAAATAGACGATTAGTTAGCTGGTGTTTTGTCTTCAATTAGAAACTCATCAAAGTATCCAGTGGACTTTATAATACCAAATCAGATCTTAAAAGCTTAATTCACGAGCTACTTAACTACTATACTCTAAACTTCACATATAATTATTTAAGTATTCAATGTATATGTCGTAGGATAATTTGATACTTCGAATCTTCGCGAAAATCCTAGGGGTTTTGCGAAAACGCGGATAATTAGACATAGGCGAAAAATTATCAAATCTTACTGGACAAAGTCAGGATCTAACATAACCTAACCTAAATGATACAACAACAATAGAAGGGTATCTGGCGCTTGGCGGCCGCTGCCGCGGCACGCTCGCTTCGCTCGCTCGCCTTCTCGCGCGCTAATGGTCACTGTTCTAACATAACCTAACCTAAATTCTAATTATCCGCGTTTTCGCAAAACCCCTAGGATTTCCGCGAAGATTCGAAGTATCAAATTATCCTACGACATATACAAAATATTGTAATACATTTTAAAAGAGTAACGGTGGAGTTTCTTGCCCATTCTTCTCTATACGAAACTACCGTTTGGAAGGGGCGTTCGGGCGACTAGAATCAATTATTTTTTTATGTAAACGTTGACTTTCAAAAGTGCCATCTAAGTACCAAAATTAAATAAATGCTTTGACTTTACTTTCAAACTCCACCTCGGGTCTGTTCTGTTAAAATCTCACCGTGAAAACGAAGGTGAAGTGAGCTCTCATTCCACCTGATGCTACGGATTGACACTAATGACAATTCTCTTCCAGCTGACTTCACTTAAGTTATCACCGTGAGATTTTTACAGAATAGAGCGGTTATGCCCGAGATAAATATCTTAGATACAAACCTCTTAAAGCCAATGTCTCAATGTTAACAATTATAGCAACGTTGACTTCGCAATAATACGGTAGTTAGATGCGCCAAGTTATTTCACACCGAATCTGTAGTGTTCATCTCCTAATACTTGTTTTTATTTCATATTATTCACTTAGGTACTTACTTAAACTACTAGGTACGCATAAAGTGAATAAGTGTGAAGATCAATTAGTTAAAGACGGAAAACTATGAAGACATTGTTACTACATTTATATTTGTAATTTGTATGGTGTATCTACACAATAAAGAGTAATCTATTATATTTTAAGAAAGGCCTTCGTTTGAAATTCCTCGAGTTAGTTCATTTTCAAAACTGATTTTGGAATCCTGTATTTGATGCCAGCATAACCTAATAAGGAACTTTCGAAAGATCCCTGAACAACAACTGGCTGGAGGGTTTAATTTATTTGGGCATCCACAGCGTACTCCAGTCCGACAACGTCCTCAGAGGACCTGCCAAATGATGACACTCAGAAAAAAAAACAGAACAACCTAACTAGATTACATAAGAATCGATACGTGATCCAAATCACCTTCCCCACGCAAGTACTCAAAACTCAATCTACTTGACAAAAATACATGTAATAATTAGTTAACAATAGGTAGAGATTAGAAGCAGACATCGGATCACGTCTACCAACTGATAATGAAGAAATCCTTGTGACTCGTGATAACAGAATCAATAGGTGCTTTATTTTATTACATTCTTAATGGAAACATGGAAAATGTGAACATGATTTTTATTTATGTAACAATTACAGTTATCGTTAAAAAGAACGTTAATCGTTCCTTTTAATTTAAATCGTCAGTGTTTGTAGAGTGCAGAATTTTGAGATTGACCCAACTGAAATTCGTTCCTTTTTTAATTTGAACTGAAATGTCTGCACTAATAGAGGATACACTTGAAAACCAAAATGATGTAGGTAGATTTTTGGAAAAAAAAATATGGAGTTCCGTAATATTAAAAAGTTTGAAGCTGAAAATTTACGATAGTTACGGCTGAAATTAAACCGTCTTCATAACTTTTTTTTTACATTAACGTTCTATTATAAATTAGGCCAACAACAAGGCTAATTGGAATCCGAAAAGAAAATTTTAAAATAATTGTTCTTTTTTTAAATTGTGTACCTAAGCGCCAATTGAAGCGCCTCTTGTAAGTTTTTTACAAGTTTTACAAGAAGATCCTGCATGCAGCTGAAACATTCCTTAAAAATCTAACAATACTCCTTTATTTTCTTGACTTAAGACACAAAGGTTTGGCTGAAAGATTTGGTGTCAAAACCTAAGTAACAAAGCACTGCTCCACCCTCCCATAAAATTATCATTTTATATTATGTACCTATAGTATTAAATCAATTCCACCGATGACTAAACAAAATCAGTTCTTTTAAAGATAACCACAATTCCCGGGTTCAAAGCGAGCCGCCCACAAGATAACTATATTGTATTACGATTCCAAGTAAACTGTAATCCTGATCATCAAAGGCGCCGCTGAGAGTCATTTTCAGTGCATTTAGCGTATTGTTGAAAGGTGAGACTTGGCGCAAGATGTTAAGTTTCCAGGCAAGGGAATTACTAAGATACGGCTGAGAAATTATATATAATCAGCCTATATTGTTCCCACTGCTGGGACACAGGCCTCCTCTCTGTGTGAGGGAATGGGCTGTAATCCACCACGCGGGCCCAGTGCGCTCACTTTGTCTTCGATTTTTTGGTTCTAGGACATGCCGGTTTCCTCACGATGTTTTCCTTCACCGTTTTGAGAGCAATGGTGATTAAATAATTTACACAAAGTAAAGCGCCTGTCTGGGATCGAAGTCACGACCTACAACTCGTAAGTCGGGGCCGATACCACAGTGCCAACCACTGCTCTGGCTGACAAATTATGGCTTACTAAATGTCACGATATGGAAAGAACAGGTTGGAGATCGCAAATCAAACGTTGAAGATCCCGCAAACAGGCTAGTAGAAGAATTTTTGAGAAACCTTCATGGAAAATGTTCTACAATAGCCGCGTCGCGCCTGGCCGCGGGAGCATTTGTGGGTTTAAATTGAACTACCTAGGTACCAATTTTTTTGTTCCTTTAGCTATGCGACATGGTAACAAGTGTTGTTGCAAAGCTATGTCAACTAAATGATCTCACGCCCCTAGTCGCCGCAGGCGACGCCCTGGCCGTCTGGAATCCCAAGCTGATTCCCGGCCACCGTAGGCGCGGTCTTGCGGACGGCGAGCAATGGGCAACTCGCCGTCCGATATGGACTAAGCCCGGGTCGACGGCGCGTTGAGTTCCACGCGCGCCTCAAAGAGATGTCAGCAACAATGACGGGGTTCGCTAGGGCCGGTGCCAGCCAGGGTTGCGAGAAAGTCCGAAAGGGTTACCGTGGCCCCTGGCACAGGCAACTGAAGGTACACCCGTGTTCCTTCAGTTGCCTGTGCCAGGGGCCACGGTATTTAATCAGTAAGAGTCTGACACGCCCTCCCGCTCCACCCAGAGTGGGAGAAGCTATTTGATGATTTCCGACACAAAAAAAATGCTAGTCGCTAGTCAAACGATAAAATAAAATAAAACTATAGGTATTCAAGTTTTAACTTCTAAACTTGAACATTACATCCACTTAAACTAGCAAAAATCCAGTTCACCTAAACCAGACAAGGTAGACAGCATTTAACGCTACCAGTACATTAAGTAATGAGCAGAGTGGCAGGTAACCTGTAACTACAGGTAATAGGTACATAAGTATACATAACTAGTCGCATACCAGGTACCAGCCGCGGGTTATTCGCTCGCATTGTCTGGACTATAATAGGTCAGACGCGCGTGCGCTGCACTATCGAACGGAGTAGGGTGGCCATGCGATAAGGGGTAAATTTTGGGACAGTAAAAAAATATTTGTTTCTTTTTTAAGTAAGCTTAGTTTGATTTTGTAGAACGTTCAAGATCAGTAAAATATTGAAAAAAAATGTGAAAAAGCTTTTCTGTATCTCTTTTTCTCCACGCATTTAAATCAAAATACGAAATATTAACGTGATAATAGAAATCCGTTGCAAACCAGCTGGACGGATAAATTTCTTGTATTTTAGATACCTAGCGTCTTACTTAGGTACCTACTATGTAGTTAGAAATAATGATGGCGTCAAATTATTTACCTAATTTCTTTTTAATTAACCCATTAGCTGTTACCATGTATTTCGATGTTTTGATCAGTGCTAAAAATAACACAATTCAAGCAGTGGCATTAGTAGCCAGCCAGTCGATTGGGTTATTAGCATACATTGTCTGGATTATAATAAATGGCGAGACGCGCAGGCGCACTGAACTACTGGCCAGCTGACTGGTTATTGTGGCTGCAATTTTAATAGTAAATAAAGGATTTATTTTGCTGAAGGTGCAAATGTTTATTTTTATTTTTTAAAGATAAGTCTTCACGAAATTCTTCTATTGTACTTCGATAATTTTATCATTACAAATTGCAAATTATATCCCATAGATATTTATCATTACGGGTTTCCCTGATGATCTAACCGAATAAGGTTGGTGTTTGTGTCGCCTAGATCTTTATTTTAACCCTTTAATGAACTTTACAATAGATACGTCGTATCCACACGAGAAAACATAGCTACTACTTATACTCAAAGCATCACAAAGGTTTACATGTTATCATGGATTTCAAAACAAGAGGGTTGCGCTTATGACCACACGATAAAAGTGAAATATTGCGACTGGAGCTGAGTAGGTGTACGCGATCTAACGCCGAGTATACGTGACTCAGCGTCACCGACCGACTGGAGCCGAGTATACCCGATACAGCGTCCCGAGCGTGATGGTTCAGTTTAATTTACTGTGCGCTCTAAATAAGTTTTCACTTCAAAAAAGTTATTAAAACAGTACCTAGATACTAAATTATTTACCTTACTCTTAATAAAATTTACATAATATAAAACCCTTAAGGGCTGACAACTGAAAAGAAGCGCGATGACACAAAGCTGGTAATTTATTGCAAAATATGAAGCAATTCTCTATTTGCAAAAAATCTATTCTTATCTATTGATTGGACTAAAAAATTAAAACACTATAACGTTACTAAGTTGCTTGAAGAACAATCTGACAAAAGAAAACAAGAATGATTGAATGGTTTTTAATCCTTAAAAGAAATTTTTAGAGGTATTTTTGTGACTTTTTTCTATCGTACCAAATTAGTTCTATTATGTTTTCAACACACTATCTAACTAGCATATATACTGAAGAATATCACATATTTTTCTGATTTTGTGTACTGCAGTGGATCATATAGTTTTAGGCATTATAACACTTGCGTTTAGGTCATGTAGTAGTCCCCTTAACAGGACAGTCTCAAGCCAGTTCTCGAAGCTGGCGGCCCCACCCACCAGATAGGTGTACATAGATTAGGTACCCTCATTTCTCGCCGATCGATGATTAGCGTCAAGTGTTACAGGAAGCCGCAGATAACATGTGACTCAATACTCTTTGTCACTTACGAGCTGGTTTTATCGAAAATTTTCAGTTATTTACATTAGTTTTTTTTTATTAAGTTGATGTAACACTTGAGTACAATAATATAATTTATTTATTTATCTTTAATTCAGGTATAACCCATACATTTGTTAGTATTTCTTAACCTATGTTAGTATACTAGACTAAAAATACTTAATTAACAATGAACACACTAAATAATAATACTCAATTACGCCACCTCACGGATGCACCTGGCAACAGTACATGCACTGCGCACAGGTGCCCCATAAGGCGGCCTTCAGTCTTACGAGCAACAATGTTCAGAAGACTGTTGCCGCTGCCCCGCATCCGACGTAGTAGTGACGCGGATCTTTTACGAATGATCGCAAAGAAGTCGTCTGTACGCGCTGCTGCGAACATGCCTGACGCGCTACAGAATCGAGGCAGCGACAGCAGTATCCTAAAAACATTGTTGTATTGCACACGCAGGGCATTAAACGTTTTCTGCGTGTATCTGGTCCACAGACTGCAGGTATAAAAGGTCTGGCAATAAGCCCTAAACAGAGTTATCTTGACATTGCTGTCGCACTTTGCAAATCTGCGGGCCAGCATGTTGCATCTTACGGCCAACGCCCTACGCTCCCTCTCAATATCACAGTTGTCAGTGCCATCCTCTGTAACCCAGTGACCAAGGTACTTGAACTTTGTCTCGCCTATTATCACAGACCATGCTTTTAAAGCACTAAGGTTTTTCTTACCGTAGGTATAGTACTTCATAAAACTTGGAAGTGACTATTCTGAAGTCGATAATTGTCTACTGGTTAAAGTTTATGTAGATCTTTCACCGATTTCTGATAAATGATTTTATTTCTGAAAGTAAGTTTGTACAAAAAAAGTCAATTTATTTTAAAAACTAGATGAGGTCGGCGTTTCCTATCTGACTATCATCTACATTACATCTGTGTTTCATTTTAAAATCAAATATCTAAAAAAGGTAACAGCTTCTGTTACAGAAAAAACCGAATTAATTATTAAAATTATACATATATTTAAGTGCAGCATAATCTCTTCGTGGTTAAATGCATCGTGCTATATGTGATCACGATAATCGTGTCAATTTTATTATAATTACTATAGATATACAACAAATTAGGTAACATTGAACTTTTTCAATATTTATTTATCAAAAAAGTATATAAAAGCGATCAAGAAGGTGGCACGAATGCTTGATAAAACCGCTTTAAACATGACACATGCGGGTACCATACATTATTAAGAATACTGTAAACTTGAAGTGTAAAGAACATAAAAATGTAATTAAATGAAACTCCATGCCGTTCAATTACTTTTATTTCATTTGACTTCACACCTGCATTAAAATACGTTAACCATAATTTTATATTTTCGCGGACGGTTCCTTAAATAAAACACATTTATGAAACTCAACAAAACTCAAGGAAAGTTAAATTATCTCCCTTAGTGTATGGTTATGTTTTGTTCAAATTCGCTTAAGGCTCACAAAATTCTATCGATTTAGAAAATAAGTAAATAATAGTTTGTTGTATTTCTTTTAGGCGCAGGCGCGGTCGACCGTCGCGGGCCATGCAGGGTGCTGCCAGCGCGCCCGCGCCACCCGCGGCCGAGCCGCCATCTTCGCAACGTAAGCACCTGATAATCACGTTTCATTCATAATCATTCAATGATCATGTAACTTTTTATCAAGTCGGCAGTCTATCCATACCGTATGATGTCATCGTCGTCCATTAAGATTAAGACCGCCATTCATCGCATCTCCGATGCAACAAGATGCTTATGCACTCAATGACAGCAACTTGACGACTGATGGCGCGCACGCGCGGTATCCGACACCCGAGCATTTATACGACTACCCCCATATTTTATTACAACATTTTAGAACAGCTGATAATGTTTATGACTTGGCATCCGGTATTGAGCGACATAGGTATCGGACGGATTCTTCATTATAGTTATGTAAAATAGCCGAGGCTTGCAAGCAAATTTTTACTGTCTATTTTATTGATACTTCAAATAGAAGTCATTAAACGGAGTATATTCTTCTTATCTGTGGCGTGCCATCACAGTATTGTTTTTATTTCAAATAACATTTACAGCACTTAGAGGACACGTTAGGTACTAGAAAATTCTGCATTCAAGCAATTAATGATATGAATGTAAACTTATAATAATAACCTAACTTTTCATGTTACGATATGTTCATTCACACAAGACTGATCTGATTTGTTAAATCTGTATAAGCCAGTACCTACACATATTACGATACCATAAAATCAGTTATCTATCACACTAATTACATATCGATCAAATTCAACCCAGAACATCAGAGATCCGTCCTCGAAATTCTTCTACGTACGCGGTACAATAAAGCCCTATAAGGCCCACTGTTTAAACAGTAAGATTTAACAAAACCAAGGCGAAGTTTCGTAAGCCAAACATAACACAAAATATCTCATTAGACACTCATTAAGACAATCGGACACGGAATTCGGTTTGCTCAGCCGACGCGGCAATCTCGAGAGAGATCCTAACATCCTTTTGTGTCATGCACTTGTGTCAATAGACATCTTAAGGCCATTCATGTAGACAACGGTACCTTAAACCAATAGATTCAATGATATCTAGAATGGAGCTTCGAATAGGAACAATGGAAAGCTTTAAAAGTTTAAATATTTTTCTTCTGTGAATAACTACTACTTACGTATTACATCACTCGGTTTTTCATAATAAACACAGTAAGTAGTCCCAAGTACTGTATACGCAAAATACGGGCTTTGTCGTGGAGTTGCGGACACCAGCCAGTATTAACTGTTACGTAGTAAGTAGTCACAAATCCGATTTCATTAGTTGGTAGATAAATATTACATATACGTCATTTCTCAGTTTTTCAAACGCGGCCTTATAACATTTTTGGACGTAGGTACTTGGGATTATCCGCAGTGTTTTTTCTTTAAAACAAGCATTTCCAAATCAAGGTTCAGATAAATAAAGTAGAATTCGAAAAATTATTTTTAGTAAGATAAATATTTAAACGACACTCCATATGAATCACATGAAACCAATGCATGTAGCAGTGTTAGGAAATCACAAAGCATTCTCTAGATTAGATTTACTAATCTACTTCCTTTTTCCGTTATAATCATGACTATCATCTTAACAAGAATTGTGAATCAATTGACGATATGACACATTAACATTAGACATAACTCACATGAATTGTCTCTTGTAAGTTATCGATACTTTCATTTTATCGAAGGGCTCGTGGCTAAATGACCTAACCTAACCTATTTCACCCAGTTCAATATGATGAATCCTACAATCCTTCGGGATTTCATCCATCGGTATTTCGTCCATTCGGGATTTCGTCCATTCGGGGTTTCATCCTTTCGGGCATTTGGACATCGGTATTTCATGTTTCGATATAAACATTTGCACAGGTCGATCGCAGGTTAAGCTAAGCTTGCCCTAGTCGGTACCTACGTAGATCGATGTCCATCCATCCAAATAATTTTTTATATCGAGACCCCTCCGTGCCTCAGAAAGCAAGTTAAGCCGTTGGTACCGGCTGTCATACGTAGATCTTTGGAAGTCAGAAGCCCACAAGTCTGACAACCAAGGGGTATCGAGTTACCCAGTAGCTGGGTTGTGGAGGTAAGATGCTCCATGTAAAACACTTAGTTTATACCTATATAATAACATAGTTGGAAAAGGCTAAGCAGAGAGAGAGACATTACTCACATTAATTGTCTCTTGTACACGTACACTACACGTGCCATTTCTTAGCTCATTAGACAAAAAAACTACAGTTAATACACCAATATTACTCATTTCTCATTTGAAACGTAAATAACTCTTAAACTTTTAGGCAAATATTCACTTTTCCAGCTACTTTTATCAGCAACAAATGCAAATACTTAGGTATTTATCAACAGTTTAATGTCTCACTAAAAATTTTAGGTGCTCTCAATGTCCTCTGACCGATTAGGACGTCTGCCGAAGGTGTAACACCAACGGTACTTTATCTGATAACCCATTTGAGTCGTCTTCCGGCCCTAATTGCTGTTTGTAAATACGAAACGGCAAATAATGACGAACCTGTAGAGGCCTGTTACAGTTTCTTGTAATTAACTTGTGGCTCACTTTTTAAATGAGTTCTTAGATAAATTTATATTTTTTATAAATATTACCGTGAATAGTCCTTCAAAACGAGTTTATTTTGACACAATACCGAAATAAAAATAGAATCGTATTAAAACACTTTTTTTCTAACAAAATAATTATATAAAAAATGTTTTTAACAGTACGATACGGCACATCCAAGAAGTTAATATTACCAAGACGTTTGGTCCATCAATGATTTTTTTCTGGAATGGAACGCGTAACGGCGCGCCATTATATTATAGCATTACAAAAAAGTTTTGATTCCTATTTTGACTTTTCTGTCGCAGCGCCCGCTTTAGCGCGTGCGCGGAGATGTGCTGGATTTTGGCACCACTCATACGTTTGGTTGTACTGAATTTCGTGGGAAACTTTATCTTTTATTTAGTAGCTTCAATCCCAATGTACGAGAGTAAATAAAGTAGTATATGAAACTGCAATAACTAAGTAGGTAGGTACTATCACTCGTGTGATACTATTAAAAAGCTTGCCAGCTACGACTTGGTTTTTAAACACACACTCGTGCTTTAATGCCCCTCATCATGCAACAGTTTCTTAAACTACTATTACACTTTAATATATAATAATATTATACCATAGACATTAATATCTGGTGTCCCTATAAGTCTCAAACTGGCCTATAGCCAATTAGATTTCAAATAAGGAATTGATAGAAGTCACTGGCTGATAAATTAAGCTGAGCTCCACAGAGCGCCCCAATACTTAGAGGAATAATAATAAGGCATTGTTCTAAAATGGTATACTTATAGCTATCATTGAACTAATATGTCACAGCTAACTCGAATATGAGACCCATAGACTAAGGCACTTTCTCTATGACCATAGACTATAATCTACTTCTTTTATTGTCAGGTGCGGAACAGCTGAACAAAACTTAATACCTATTTTCTTTATTACCACGAGGTGCATGTCATGATTTTAAACAAAAATTGTTAAGTATAAAAACTACATAAGTACGTCAGTATAACATCTGTATTACTCTAAATTAAATCAATAAGCTTCCACGTGTATGTTAAATCTATTGTGAGTGAAATAACTTTGCTACTTTATGATCGTGAATACGTATTATATAAAAGCAACACACCTAGCATTGGTTTTATATGTATTCACGTCGCAATTTTATTTAAAGAAAAAAAAAACGTTGAATTTAATTAAAAATTTTTATATCTTGTCCTGAGAATTTTGGCGGGACGGTGTCCCTAAAAAATTAAATTAATGAAATAATATCGTTGGTACCGTACTTTCTTAAGATGATAAAAAAAAACAATGTAATCTTAGTTAGTTCTTAATTTTCTGAATGCTTATCCTATTCTCGTTTTATAAATATTTACTATTCAGATTAACCACTACCTACACCATATGCATGTCTGTCTGCCTATCAATCAAGCCACATCCAAACTAACTCAGTGTCAAGGCACTCAACAAGAAATATGTGGCTTCGCTTGATAACCTCATCACGAACACCGGGTCGACGGTCCTGCCATCTCTCGGGCCCTACACGAATTAACATTCAATTATTCACATCTCTACTGCCCAGTGACACCCCCCCCCCCCTCCACCCCGCGACTTGCGTATGCGCCTAATTGGGACGCTTTTCCGTTCGGAGAAAGCGAGCGATCGAGTGGAAACCATTTTTGGGCGTGCGATTGATCGATTTCGTATCGAGATTTCGTTTTATCTGATGACGTCAGTAGAAGGTACAATGGGATCTTTGTTGGCTGTTTGTTCTGTCTTAAGTGCTCTCGAGATTAAGTGCTTAGTAATAGAGTAATAGTTCTGAGTGGGGGGTACATAGCTTAGATTTGACGTAGATTGAAAGAAAACCCCTCATTGTTGACGCATTAGTCTACTTACGCACCTATTTCAAAAACAAGACAAATACCATTTCAATCCCAAATTCTTGCTTCTTCAAAATACTTTATAAACTGAATTCTATTTTAAGAATATAATTCCATTATATAAAAAAAAAACCAACGATATTTGTAACAACAATAATTGGATCACCTCCTAATCTCCAATGTAATGTCAGAAACACGTCTTTACGTAGGCATTGAAACCAGACACCTGTGAAACGACCCAAGTTTCGTTAACATCGACATATTTTATTCATAAAATTCTGACTACGCCGAATATTTCTATTTTCTTGGCAAAACACACGTCAGCCTTAACACTAGATATTAATTAACACATTAATGATGAATATGATACGCTCTTTCTAATAACAAAGTAATTAAATCTGCGACTTCCTCTGAATTGAAAACAAAGGCATTAATTTACAATATCGAGATATTTTGTATGAAAACCGATTTGAATTAGTGACGATATTATAATAATGTAAAAAATTAAATGGCTAAATAGGGGGAGTACTAAAATGACGGCTAACATGGACAAAGAAGACATTTTTTTTTTGTGCCAACCCTTAGTAATTTGGGATAAGGGATGACAGGAGGATGGTGATAATGATATACCTAATAGAATGCACAATGATGGTTCTTAATTGAACCTCCTAAGAGACAATCCATCCAGATATTTCCAGATAACCCAGTTCATTTGACCTTCATAGAAAGAAAATCACCCAGATAGAAAAATCTATAACACGACTATCTTATATTGAACCCATGAAATTGATTGAAATAAGGCCAAGCACGAAAACCTAGAAGGACGAAATCATCAAGCTGTTTGGATATATCGTATCAATTTGGAGACAGTTCCTTCAATTTCTTCTCGCATCAAAGTTAAGACTCTTATCCTTAAAACTGGCACTGAATCCTACCCAAGACAGCCCAGGAGCCAGTCAAACGTCCCAGTAACCAACAGAACTATAACGTCCCATAAAATATTGAAGGCAGACATCAACGTGGCATCATAACAGCACCGTTACTGCGGAAGGCTCGCTCCTGACTTGCATTAATCAGGACGCCATCTTAAAACCATAAACAGTACGACCATAGAGTGATGATGAGGTATAAAACTTTGTTTTGTTGATTTTATTCGTTTCTAGTCGTGATTGTTTTACTTCATTCATGAGTTTTAGGAATTGGGTGATAATACTGAAATTATTTGTGATTGAAAATATATTTTGTTTGTCGGATCTTTGCATTGTGAAACAAAAGCACCTTTCGCAATGAAAAATTGGTTTGAAAAATAGAAAGTATCTCAACCAAAATGTCGTACCAATTGGATAAACCTATAATTAAGTTTCCCCCGAGATCCGAAACGAGTACAACACTAACAAACGTACAAAATGAACGTCCGCGCACCACATTATCAATTTCTAGACAATAGCCGTCTCAGTTGTCACAGACAAACTTAAGTTTACCGCCAGGAACGCCTAACAGGACCACAATACCGTGCAAAATACTCCAATTTCACAGCAAAACAACAGTTGCGAAAGTAAACCCGTATGGTCAGGTAATTGCCGATGGCGACACCATAAGTGACGGCTTGGAGATACTACATGGTGTAATTTCAGTACCGTTGAGGCTCATTGGAGTGTTGAAGAAAGCAGCGGTACTGTGCGACGTCCCCGACATATCAATCAAATCGCTTATAATATGCGCCGCCCACCGTTAGAAGGACAACCGTCTTATTATGCAGACAATAAGAGTTATTGTCGTGGAACTTCGGCTCACTTCGGGACACTTCGGGATGGCGATAGGTCGATTTAAATTCCGAATAAGCGGGAAGGAGGAAGTCACGGTGCGCCAGCGCTTCTATGTCACACCTTTTCTCCGTAAAAGAAGTTGTTGAACTCGAGTGTACGTTGAATTCGGATGGTGTTTATTCCGTGGTTGTACTATTTCGATGACCCTTACACGTGTTACTGAACGTTGAATATTAATAGGTATAAGAATTATTTTTGGTCATCCGGTGCTCGAGGGAAATTTATTTTCGCTAAGAAGCCCGAAGACGATTCATCAAAGTTCCTAAGGGGATCAGCAGAATATCAATTAGCGCCGATTGTGCATGTAATGTTAATGAGGGCGGAAACCTATTTTAATGTTTTGGAGCTTACTACAGCATTTTTACCCAAGTGATAGACCACATTTATGTAGTTCAGAACGTGAATCAACCATGTCAAAGATGGCAAATTTAGCTGGAACCGGAATTATTAATTAAATAATTCTTTACGAAGGATACCTGAAGCTAGTGGAGGTTTTAAGGAATTAGTTGAGACCATTCACCTCTACTAAAGGCAAATTAAACTACCTACATGTATTAAAACATTCCGAAGATGAACTCATCTGTAATGTCTTGTTCATCATCGTCAGAGGAATTTGAATATGAATCAATTTCAGCAACTTTTCCTGACAAAAAATCTGACGTATTTGGCTCTCTCGCGTCATTTTTCCCTCTTATTGTACAGTAACATTACCGGTTACATCCATTTATTAATAATTAATCATAATTTTATTGGTTCGTTGAACGCGTGCTGCCAAAAGCGTGCATTTAACACTTTTCAGAGTTTCCGAGAATAAATACGTTTTTAATTTCGACACATTCGCGACTAAACTTCACTTTTGTTTTCCTCGTACATGTTGCGTAAAATGTGGAATTAGTAACACCGTTGCAGGTGGAAATATATTGGTTTAATTGTGGTTCGTTTCTGGTGCTCGGAATTTTCGGAGCGAATGTAGAAAACACGGGTAAAACGCCAAAATATTTCTAGTGGTCGGGATAATGCAAACACCTTGATGGATAAACAAACTCGGTAAGTTTGCCTAATCAGCCCGTCGCTTTCAAAAATGAACCTTCACTGTTTTCATGATCTAAATACAGAGTTCCGTAACAACAACTCTAAATAAAACTTTTTTTAAGTTTCACCTGCCTCAAACACCTCACCTGGATAACAACCACAGAAAGATCAACAACAAAATTGTTACACTACGGTGTGACACCGTCCTACAACGCGCACACGCATCAAGTTACAGACAAGATTGCGTGAAATGATTATTGCTAAGAAAACCCGACACGATACATTTGCTGGTTCATGGTTTCTTCAAAAGCTGGCCATGTGAACCGAGTGGCATTATGTTGACAAAAAGGTGTTAGGTATGCAAATGAAGTGTCGATCCTCATGGCGGTGATAATAGATGTAGTATTGCTGATTCGCAGAGTACTACTGAAAATGCTCTATTGCTAGCGATGGAAGATGCAGACTTCGCGGCGCACACGATGTTCTAGTCATATCACAATAACCAAAGGGGCTTCTATTAAATCTTAGTCAAAACCGTTATAGAAATTACTAAAGCTTTTGGCTCCGAAAGATATGTAATCTGAGTGCTTAAACGAAACACTGCTAGATAACTGATAAAATTGTCGTCTAATTCTCTCCTATTTAAAGCACATATTTGCCTGATAAAGCTCAAAACGCCCACTCCACCGTCCTCTTGGTTGGGGCAGTCTGTCTCCCTAGGGGGAAATCTCATGGGCGTAGCCAGGGGGTTGAAATAGGGGTGCAAATCTCCCTCCCCGAAATAACAGATCCGGGAAAATTTGCAAACGAAAATCGCCTTTAGGGAGGGTTAATACTTCCCGATATCATAATATAGGTGCGCCTAAAATTTTGTACACATTTTCAATTATTTCTCCATGCATGAAAAACATACTGATCAACAATTTCTGTGTAATTTGAGTCTCAACGGATGTGTTTATCTAAATACACGCGATATACGACTTAAAAACGTTATTTAGGTGAATGCGCACAACACTTTGAGGAAGGTGTCGAATTAAGTACCTACTACGTCATGAAATACAAGTAGGTACCTACTGTGTTTTGTTTCTCATCGTTCGGATTTGTGCCCGTTTTTACAAAGCAAAGATTTGACATGCTTTTATTGTACAGGTACAGTAAGTAGCTAAGCTTGCCAGTTTAATGGTTAAATAAGTTCAGATGATATAACCAGGACATTATTACCAGCAGGACAAAGGCTTTTCTAAAACTAAAATTAATTGAAATAATGCGTAAAGAGAAAATATTTCATTATTACATGACATGACACAACGGATGATATTCTGGCTGACGATAATGACGGACCTTCTATGTTTAAAACCAAACTTTTCCTCCCGCTCAAAACGCGGTAAATGTGAAATAATAATTATATAATTTAATTTTATACCATATTTGGTATTATGCATTGATTAGTAATCTCGTATAGTATGTAGGTTGCGTACTATGACTCAAATACATTGTCCTGCTTTGGAATTACTGTGAGCCCATTCCCCTTTGGTTAAACATTCATTCAAGAACTATCCACCTCACATGACGGGAACATAATCAGTGTCGGGAACAGTTTTTATATTTTTATATAAATGGCTGCTTAACTGGGCTTGCCAGTGGTTGCCTTAATACATTCTGGTGGAGGCCTTAGGCCAAGGCTTAAAAAAACTTATAAACTAGGCGACTGTGATGTATGGACCTCGGCTTAAAACGTCGCTTGGGGAGGGCAGCAAGGGACAGAGTGGATCGGAATTAGTCGGGAACCGTGAAAAAGTGGTTATTATTACATAGTCTGTGAAGATTGGTGTTGCCATAGTGCCTCTTAACTTAAGTGTGTGTTTCAGTAGCCATATAGTGAACAATTAAAATGTGTTGGTTAAAATATGTATCCATTGATAGAACCGTTTATCTAGGTATGTACCTTTTACTACGCAGCTCATATACATTATTGTTAGTAGACTTAAGTATAGCCAGGGGTATCTTAATAATATGATGATTCAGTGTGTTTTCTTTTAAATCAAGTAGGGAATAAAATTCTTAGTGACTAACCTACCTCAAGAATCTTCAGCGATAATATCGAATGTGTTTAATGCGATTATAATCCTTATCGACCGGTGACTGTTAGCCTAGGATAGAATAATATCGACATTTCAAGAAATAAGGTTTAAATCATCGTTCTTCTTTTGATTCGTCGTTTCTCACACACATCGCTAAATTCAAACGCACATTAACGAGAGCTAATCTTCATAAAATCTGTGTTTTACCAGACAGATTATATGAAATTATTCAACGCACGTTCGTTTAATATGCTACTAATGCTGCTATTTCACGAATGCCTCTGATAGCCTTATCCTAATCTACGTATCTTTTTTGGGAATCTGAGAATAAATGAAATTAAAAATATGGGAGTTTTTGAGATCCAATTTAGATAACGAAGTAATTATCAATAATAAAATCCCTTTAAAAGTTACTTCAAGGGTCGTAGAATGTAGGTGTACCTCAAGGTAAAAAATAAGTTTAAATTTATTTACAATACAGTGCAATTATCATTGCACTATATTGTAAATAAATTTAAACTAATTTTATTAATAATTACCGAAAATATAAAACTCCATTCTTTTTAGCGTCCCAGATGTGTGATTTTTACCATTTTTAAAGGAGCACCTAGGCGTGTTTACCTTCGGAGCGTTCGATTGCTACTAGACTAAAAGAGCACCCATGAATGACCCAAATGTCCAAGTGGGCGCTCATTTGGCGAGGACATTTTTGTCGCAGATTGTGTATTATTATTATTCTTTATTTGTGATCGTTAGGCCCACACTATTTTTAGGCAAAAAATAACAAATGGAACTTTCATTCAGAGACAGGAATATTGTAAAAAGCATTTTACCCTCTTTCGTAAAACTGTATAATTATATAAATTAAATTGCAATTTTTTTCTAATATTATCTCGGTTTTCAACATAGAACTATTATTACTAGCGTAGTTTTCAACGACGACTTCATTCATACAACTATTTTTTTTTTATGCAAAAAATATGTCTGCCTGGGTTGCTGTGCTCTAAATTGTTGTGAATTCCATAATCATGAAAATAGAGCGTGAAGCTTATGGAATTACCCGCCAAATATATGTATTTATTCATAGCACGTCCCTAAACTATCTCACAATCGCTACTTTTCACAAAACAACGATCTGATCTGATAGCATTTACGTGACTCAGTCGCTTGCCAACCATACCTAAACACTCCTCTAGCTATAGCCCACTAGGTGTCAGTCTTATTGATTTTTGTGCCCTATAGCCTCAGTGAGGCTCACTGTATTGGAAACAACGGGAAATACGCTTTATTTCGTAGCTACAAGAACTGTTTTTGATCAATGTTTCCACCGTTCGTTTTAAAACAAAAGATAGTGTGAATCATCCGTCGAGAACTTTGTTGTGGTTTGAAAATTTTAGGGATGGAGACTGTTGTTCGATTTTGATTTGTATTGAACTATGAGTAAGGTTATTTTTATAAGAATTTGACAAAAGCTTTTTAGGTTTCAATATACTTCGATGATTTGCTATTTCGGTGATTGTAAACTATATTTTACGATTAGATTGAGACGATAGCATGTTTGCGCACAGGTTACTGCAAAACAAAACAACGCCATCTATTGTCGAATAGGAACAAACACCCGATTAGTTAATACATTAAAATATCTATTAGCAAATTGTAGTTAGAACCGATTCCAATGATGATAATAATATCTGATATTATTATTCTAATATGACGACCTCGCACAAGTGAATTGCCTGACTCATCTATTGTCGACTTTTCTTGGAATTGTAAGAAAGCGCCCCGCGTTATTCAAACATACAATCCGTAATCAATTGTAACATGTACTCTTTTGTTACAGAAATCAAAACAGAGGAGGTCATCAGTGAAGCTAAAATCGAGGCCGACGAAGAAATGGACGGCGTTCAAACTGAAAAGCAAGAGCTGCGCGTCATTAGGACGACGAGCATCGACAGCGACAACCGGTCTGACAGGAGCGAGGAGGAAGATTTGAGGAGAGCGCGTAAACGTGCCGCCTCCACGTCGCCATCACCCATCCCGATGGACAAAAGAACAGCAAGGTTCGAGTGCCCTAAATGCCGGCAGCGATTCGACTCGGTCAACGCTTTCGACATCCACCGATTCACTGCGCACAGTGACGACACCAAAACAGGCTTCGGCGATCTAACATTCGTCGATTTCTCAAGCAAGAAGTTCCCTGAAATTGCCAGAGGAGTCTGCGAGAAAAACCCTCATGTGTCAGTGACAGATCAGCGTTATAGATGCGACATGTGCTACAAAGACTTCCCTTGTGGGCAAGCTTTGGACATTCACAGAAAATCGTGCCTATCTACCACCCGCATTCCTGCCAGCCCTGAACGAGATCGCAGGGAGGATTTCTTTGCCAAATTAGATCTCAGAAACAGGTCCTTTGGCATTCCCGGCACGTTGACACCACCAATGGACAGATTCACACCCAAATTCGATGATAATCATCTTACCAACGGCATAAGGCACATTGATGCCGCTCGCGATTTGGCAGATATTCAATCGATATTAAACGTCACGTCAGCTGGCGGCCTTTTAGAAAGGCTCACCGGCACTAGAGTGTCTTTAGAAAGTTCGGTTCTAACCCCTCCTGACACCATCATCAAGGACAGAGATCAAGAGGAAACCCAGGACAATTTCGCAGCAGAGTTCAGACGAATGAAGCTGCGTGGAGAGTTCCCCTGTAGATTATGCCCTGCCAAGTTCCCCAACCTAAGAGCTTTGAAGGGACATAATAGAGTGCACTTGAGCGGAACGGGCCCGGGACCTTATCAGTGTAACATGTGCCCTCATGCCTCTTTAGATAAGGCTGCGTTAGTACGTCACATGCGTACACATAACGGGGACAGACCGTATGAATGCGCCGTATGTAATTACGCTTTTACTACCAAAGCCAACTGTGAGCGACACTTAAGGAATAGACATGCTAAAGTCACAAGAGAAGATGTGAAACGCTCAATAATTTACCACCCGTCTGAAGATCCTAATAATGATGAAGTGAACTCTAAACTTGCAAGGGATGAAGTAAAACGATCGCTCGCGTTCCACACCCCTGATATTGATAGGCGAAACGAAAGTTCGGGACGCGATACGCCACTAACACACTTTTCTCCAAGTTTCATTACTGATAGACATCCAGTCACTAATTTAACAACCAAACCGTTACCATTGCCATTAAACGAGTTACCTCTACCTCTGTCTATGCCAAGAGACGTAGAGCAACCTCAACCTCGAATTAAAGTGAAGGGTATTGGTCAGCTGACGCGAATCCCTGAGTTCAGGCCACCAGAAATTACGTACAAGCAAAATGACATTTCACACGATTCGTACGATGAAGAAGCTCCCGTTGACTTGAGCACGAGTGACAATAATAGTTGTGATGTTCTTGATCTCAGTAAGAAGAAACCGGACACCGATTCTGAGGAGCCTAAAGCCCCACCACGTCCTTCCTTCGAGCCTGACCCAGCGAGCGTCGCTGCTTCAGCATATGAAAAGACAAGATTCCTTTTGGCTTCGCAAAGACTTTTTGAAAACTCCCTTCCTAAAATCGATCCATCTTACTATGCCACCCAGCTTTCGCAGTTGTATGCTGGCACAGTTCCTGGAATCCCTGGTTTACCTTTGCCACCATCTTTTCCTATCGCGCCTTACTTGCTTCAACCTTCATTTTTTCCTCACCCAACTGATTCCCAAGAACTTGCCGAAATAAAACAGCACATACAGAAAGAAATCATTCGAGGCTTGAGCATGTCTGGTGGCAGACTTGTTCCTAATGACCAGGACAGTCAGCCTAAGATTGAGCCTGAGGAAGAGGAACTGAAACCACCGCCATCGATCTCACCGATACCTTCGCCACTCCCTGAATCTCCACGCCCGACTATGAATAACACTCTTGTCCCACAAACGGACTCCGTGAAGATGGTAATAAAGAACGGTGTTTTGATGCCCAAGCAAAAACAAAGGAGGTACAGAACTGAAAGACCTTTTTCCTGCTCTCAATGTTCAGCGCGGTTTACCCTCCGGTCTAACATGGAACGCCATGTTAAGCAACAACATCCTCAACACTGGAGTGTGAGACGACCGGCTCCAAGGGCACCACCACCGTACCCAACATCCGACTCATTGACTGATCGCATGAAATTCGCCTTGCTAGCTCGCCATCTTGAAAGGCCGTTGCAACAATCTGAGCGCTCTCCTGTACGACGAGACTCGGACGAAGTAGCCGACAATGAGGAAGATGAAGAAGATACCCTCGTTATAGATGAGGAGCCTGACCAAGAAAACAATTCAGATCATACCGCAGCGCGCCGTGCGGCAGCTGAAATCCTAATGGCTACGTGCCAACAGGAAATGACTAAGGATTTCGACCTTAAAATCGCTGGGAACTTAATCAACAAGCCTGTTCCTATAACCAATGATAAGACTGATTCTGGAACGAATTCAGTCTCGCCGACTCAAGAGCCACTGCCTATCCCGGTGGTGCCTACCCGCAGTGACGAAGAAGAAGATGAAGAGGGTCTGGTCGCCTCCACAAGCGAGGGAAACAACTCTGGCAGCGATGAAAATAAGTAAGTGAAACGTTTGATCTTCTTTACAGATAAATGTAACCGATTTCATTAAAATTACAATATAGAGAAAGCGTTGGTCCCAAACTAGGCACACCTGTATCTTGGGCAACATTAAATAAATAATTTAGGTTTTTTTTTAAATCCATTAGTCAAATAGTAGCTCTTTACATTTAAAAAAAAAACGCTTATATTAACCTAACTGTAACTTATTTTCAGATCTGAAACAGACACGGCACTACCACCAAAAAAGAAGTCGGCTTACAGCCTAGCACCAAACCGTGTTTCATGCCCCTACTGCCACCGCAAGTTTCCCTGGTCATCATCCCTCCGTCGCCACGTTTTAACACACACCGGACAGAAACCATTCAAGTGTCCACACTGCACACTTCTCTTCACCACCAAGTCAAACTGCGATCGCCATCTATTGAGGAAGCACGGAGGTTCCGCCAGAGCTATCCTGGCTGAGCCGATTCCGGATACAGTATCCACACCACAGCCAATAAACGACACTAGAGCGGTGCCAGAAAGGCCTTACAAATGCGTGTCTTGTCCAACAAGCACCTTTTCATCCCTTGAAACTTTAAAGAAACATATGTCTTCAAGACACGGGGCTGACTCCCAACCTGGCTCTCCCAATCCTGAAATTGTGGAAGAAACAAATGAAGGTGGTCTAGTCTTCAAATGCCATCTGTGCGAAGCATCGTTTGGAGACAGGAGTGGAGCCCTATCACACTTGGCGACGGGACATACGACGGAGTATGAGCAGCTGGTCAGCAAGGGAGCTTTGGAAGCAGCCAGTGACCGGAGCGAAAGCGCTGATGATGATGAAAGGGGGAAGTTTCCTGATCATGCGAACAGAAAGGTAAGATTCGAATCTTTACTACATACAAAATTAAGACAGACTTGTTATTTAAACTAAATTTTCTTACCTCTTATTCTATATCTATATATATCGCTTTTCGTTTCAGTTGTTCTTCTAAACTACCTACTCAACTGATTTTGATGTTGTTTTGAAATCTCGATGTTTTGTCAAGTCGTAAAAACCGTGCGAAGCAGGAGCGGGTCGCTAATAAAACTCCTTCTACAAAGTCCTTTTGTTTCTTTCTAGGTGGTCTGCGCATTCTGTATCCGTCGTTTCTGGTCTGCCGAAGACCTCCGTCGTCACATGAGGACTCATTCTGGAGAGAGGCCGTTTGCTTGCGACTTGTGCCGACGTCGCTTCACTCTGAAACACAGCATGCTGCGACATCGCAAGAAGCATCGAGAAGAAATCACTGATGACGAGGAGGCTTCCCCGCCTATCACGCCGCTTGAAGATGTTGTGACTAATGGGTGAGTACAGTATCTAGGATGGATTGATAAGCTAATTCTTATTCTGTAAATCAGAAAACTCCCTTTCAAAATGTGGATTATTTTGTTTCAGAAGAAGCAAGTAAATCTTAAAGAACTTTGTTTAAAATATCTCGCAACTGGCCTTCACCAAGACCGTTAGTAAGCTATAGAAATCACACAACTAACTTCTCCTATCTTTACAGATACCGCTACCAAGACGACGACGGTTCAGGCAACGAAATCCCAAGCAACATCAACAATAACAACTCTCCTCCCTCCGCTCCATACGAAAAGAAGCTCAAACTGGACATGACATCGCGCAAATACTCCTCAGAGGCCGAAAACGACCCGGAGAACAGCGACCTCATCGGTAAACTGCTCGGAATTCCCGACAAAACAATTAATAAGCTACTCTCCTCCGCAGACGAGGCCGCGAAAATCCTTGGCGTGAATAAATGAGAGTACGCTTTAGTCCTCGTGACACCTGCTAGACTCATTTTAGCACCGCGGGGACTAAAAATACCATGGCAAAACATGCAAATTCAAACGTCCAAAGCTAATGAAAACGGTATAACGCCATCTAGCAACGAGTAGACGTAACATATCTGTACGTTTGCGCAAGTGTAATTATTTTTTCTAGTTTTTAAAAATGGAATTTATCCAAAGTAAAGCTTCAACGAATGTACATTTTATAACAACGCCATCTAGCAACGAGTAGAAGCATTAAGTGCTGCCATTTTGGTAACAATCACTTCAATGCAATAGCGTGTAAATATTTGCTAGTTTAATTAGGTGCCTTTAGCTGCCTTAATTTAAAGTATAAACCGTCCTATAATGCCTTACTGTAACAATTTTAAAGCTTAAAGATGTGGGTAATCAACAACGAAGGTTTCATAGTGCCAGTTCTTAAAGTACATTGTATATTTTTTAATTATAATTAGTATGTACTCGGCTCTATTATTTTAATAAGTAACGTAGGTGGTGTAAGCCAGTTTTAGTGGTATGTACAGTAGTAGAGTTAGTTTGCGATCGTGAACTTTAATTGTCTTTTACGGTAAGAAATCAACAAAAGTCTCTAACCCTTGATTGTATTGTGAAATTCTGATGACTGAACGACATACACGTTTTGAGTATGGCCAACTCAGTCAATATAAAATTAAAAACATATTGGTGAAAATATATTGTGCATATTCTGTTTTGTTTTCTAAAAGACAATAAAAGCATGCTGATCTTCAATGACTCGACTTCACATATTTAATGCACAGTTTTAGCTGATAATCTATCGATGAGCTGCGAGCCGATGAATTTTGCATTTCCATCTAGTCGGGTACTATTTTTCATACCTTTTCATGTAAACACCCATTTTAGTAATAAAGTTCAGCCAAAAAAACTTAATTTTCGCAAACCCAAAATTGATCTAGTCAACTTTAAAAAGAATTTTTGTTTTTCTTATTCTAAGCTTTAATACCAAAATATCAAGTTTACATTTTCTTACAGATTAGATTTACTTTAAGATTTAAAGTTAAACCTCCAATTGTACTACCAATGAATAGTTTTAAGCATCTATTACAATGGTTTACTTAAATAATTATTAAGAAAAATAGTGTAGATTCTGTAAACATTTCTGTCTGAAATAAAAAATATCTTTACTATAATATTTTCTTGAATATTTCAGCATATCTTTACCTTAATATATACATCTAAGCTCTATTTCTTTCTTTATTCTATTAGGTAACTATTTTATACCTAAGAACAGTGTACATAGCATTTTATCTCAAGGGGCAAAAGCCAGTCTTAAATGCTAATCTAGTGTTAGGGTAAACCTTTAGAGTAACTTTAAGGGTAACTAGAACTTTTCTACGACCTTAATTTCTTAAAACGTGAATTAATTTATAAATGACATTTTGTTTGCTCAAATTCATGGCATTTCTTTACTGACAAAGACTAGAGGATAGAATAAATTTTAAGAAAAAAGGTTAGGATCTCCTAGGTATAGATAAAAATATAAATAAATTCTGAATATTATGTTACGTTTCTGACCCATGGCTTTCGGTGGACACCCGTTAACCATACTGGGAACTAATATTGTTGGAAATAAAATATTTAGTTTTCATTAAAAAAAAACGAGTTTTTTTTAAATAATATTAATTATTATTATTATTTTATCGGTAAAATATCGGTGCAGCAATATTATTATTCTTTCATGAAGGTTATAAACCTCGTAGGGTAGATATAGGATTTACAGTCTCCTCCGTGGATCGACGAATCATACGCTAGAATATACCTAAGTTCGAATGTGCTTTCTATATTTGTAACGCTACTATATACCAAATATATTTTAATAGTAGTAAGGTTTACTATAATAATAATTATTATTATGTGGATTCAATAAATATATGCTCCTTTTAGAGCACTTCTTGTAGAAGTCGGTTTTAAGCAATAATTGTGTAAATTGTATTGATTGGTTAAAGCTAAGGCTCGTTCATGAGAGAAACATAGTCATTGAGTAACTCTCAACTTAAAAATGGATTTGCTATAAAGTCTCTTAAGCAGGAATTATAAGTTTTAACGAAAGCAAATGACTTTGTTTCACTCAAGAAAGTTCCACGAAGACTTCGTAATTACTATTCTTAAATATTTAAAAGATAGACGTGACTTTTCTTAAATTATAATATTCGTTTATAACTAAATGTATACCAAAGTAAGTTTTATTGTATAAGTGTACCTATGTATTAATTTAACTGAATCCTGCTTCATGTCAATTATAGTTAGAAAAAACGCGAATGATTTTGATATTTGTAATATTTATTTAGATTTATTTTTGTATAATTTGCTTCGTCCAGTAGGCCAGTAGGTATGAGTTGCTGTTTTAATAACATTAAAAATAATGTTACATAATATTATAATTAGTTTATAGGTAGTAATCTCGTACTTACTAGTAAAAGTAATTAATTACCTATACTAGTTTATAAGGATATTGTGGCAACACCGCTTGGCCTTTTAAATGTAGTGTTCGTGTGTTTTAAAATATTATGCTCTCGTATAAGTAAGTTAAAACTAATTTTACTATTATTATGAATGATTTTAATAATCATACAATTATTATACTTATAATAAGATGTTACGATTCACCTTTTGCCTCTCTTTCTTTATGCAATATGAGTGTCGTTTTAAAAACGGTTTTTTGTCAAATAAATAATGGTGTATTATTAAAATAAACAAATTCTTTTATTTAAACCATTGAGCTTTAAACCCTATGATGCAGCACTTTCACGTACCTAATCGACTTTGTAAAGCACATTATTGAAAGCGTTAAAGAAAAAAAAGTTATAGTGTAACTAAAAAGCTAGCAAACAGCAGCCAACTGCATGTAAACTTCACTCAAGCTAAAAAAATCAGTTATTGTGCAGCTGGCATATGCGTGTGCGTTACGCCAGCGGTATATTGTCGCTTTTCAGGATTTCGACTTGACAGATAATTAGTACCTGATGTCGTGTAAATGTGCCTGAAATTTATAATTTGTGCGTCCAGCTGATCCAAAGATATTCATGAAAAACAGATGCCGCTGGAGTAACGTTACCCCAGCGGCATGTTTTTTTCCTGGTCGTCGTAGCTAACTACAAATTAGCTACTTAGATAGATATAATTTGTGCATATATGTGCCCAAAAATTAAAATTTGTGCGTCTTGAGGTTTCCGAGTTATTCAAAATGCCGCTGGGGTAACGTTTAGCAAAATGCTGTATCTCTTAAACGGCATGACAAACAACTACGATTTTTTTTACTACGATGGGTCCTAATTTGTGCAATTTTATTTTTTCTATAATGGACGCCGTTGGAAAATCAGGCATTGTTTTTCACAAATGGTACCAAAATTATTTTGATCAAGATATAACCTTAAACTAAAACACAAACTGCAAAAAACGCAAGAAAATCTGAATTTCGCGATTTACCACAGCACAGTCACCTTGTGGAAGATCTCTGATTTTGATTCCTACTTTGAAAAAAAATACTCATAAATAAAACTGTGCTTAGCCTTAAGTGAAAGATCTATGATTTTGATACCCAATTTTATCATATAACTAGTTGACTCGGCGAACTTCGTAAAATTAAAATTTCGCCTTAAAATTATTAAATGTTGTGTTTAGTAATTAGCTGATTTATATTAACTTTTTTGTTACAATGAAGTAAAAAAAACACAATAATAATGACAGACAAATGCCCGGAATAGCAGCTTCACTTATCATAAATTAAACATTTTAATTTTGCGATTCTATAATTACTCCTAACCAATCTACGGTTGAGTCATAATTCTTTGATAACTCACTGTTTACTATTTGTCCTATATCTAAATTACTTAAATTTTCTTCTATTTCTTCCAAGTCTTCTACGTTGGAAGTATTGGCAAGGATCCTTTCTTTAAATTCTTTTGATTTTAAGTTAGCCCTTTCCTTCCTTTTTTGCGTTTATTTATTTATTCGCACAAAAGGTACAAAGGCGGACTTAATGCCTTAGGCATTCTCTACCAGTCAACTAAGGGTGGTGAAGAGATTAGATGGCAGGTGCTTTAATTGAAAGGAACAATGATAAAAAATAAACTATTAAAACAACGTAGGTGCACAAGTACATAAATAAGTCCTATACACATACATACTATTTACTATACTATATACTTACATACATATATATATATATATATATATATATATATATATATACATATATATACAAATTCAAGGAAGAGAGATGTTGAGATGACTCTATTGTTTTGAAAATAACTCTGCAATTTCCGCTTAAATGCATACCGACTGGTAGCCGTCCTGATATCAAGAGGAAGCGCATTCCAAAGAAGAATGGACTGAATATGAAAGGAAGAATGAACAAAGTCAGAAGTATGAGAAGGACAGAGTAGAAGAAGATGTCTTAGCGTGAGAAGAACATAGGTATTGGAAGTGAGACATGAGATAAGAAAGAGTGGGAGAGTTGAGAAGGGAGAAAACCGTGGTCAAAGCACGCAAACTTCTTCTTTGCGTTCTATGTAATGTGTGGTTTCCAAGCCACGACAATGATTACAGTTTTGGGATATGATATTAATGGAGTCGCATTCAATGCAGCTACTGTTGATGTTCGTTGCCGAAATAAATCTTAGTGTATTTTTTTTATAGCAATGCTCAGTTTTTTTTTTTGCCTAGATCTTCGTGGCATCCATTGCCCACAATTGTGGCAATGTTTTCCCATAATGCATTGTTTCTGGAATAAATACACTTTTTTTCCAAAACAGTAACTTTTTAATCATTTTAATTTACGTCCCTTCTTTTGCGTTAATGTATTGCCCGAAGGCGTTGGTTGCAATGTTCTTGTCGTTCATTTGCACGTGTGCTTGCAATCTGGCCTCACACTTGCATTTTCCGCTAATCGTTCTTCTGCGGATCTATTTAATTGCCGCGTGTAAACCATTTGAGAAATTTGTGTGCGACGACCAATATGTCCCCGTCGCCGTCGGGCCACGGCGACGTGGCATTGTACCCTAATTTGTACTTACATGTTGTTAAACTGTTTACAATCCATCACAATAACATCATCATTACAACAATACACAAATGATTCATTAAACGTAAATTGTGCCAGATAGCCTTTTATACCGTTAAAGATTATATTGAAGACAAAAAGGCTTGGGATTGAGTTGCTCCAATTTTCTGCATACTGAATGTTGATTTTTTTTTTGTGTTGTTCATTCTAGCTAGGCAATAAAAAGTTACCGCTGAAAGTTAAGTAATGTTCTCTTGTACAGCAAATCAAATTTGGTGACATGCCGACAGCAACGCCACCTACCGGGTCCAATTGTGTTTTCAAACCATCCAGGAACCCATTGAAATATACACACAAAATTTCAACCAAATCGGTCCAGCCGTTTAGGAGAAGTTAGGTGACAAACAAAAATACGTTTTCAATTAAAAGAGAAACACTTTCTTGTTTTTATTTTCCCATATATAAAGCTGCTTACGATAAGGGTTTGCACAATTTGATACACTGGAGAAAGGTGCCGCCGCGGCCATCCCAAATAATAAAATTGCTTCCAAATCTTCCAATAGTTCATAATAACTTGGAGCTATGAAATTACGGCTACGTTGCAATTAAAACAACAATAAATAGTAAAAGTGCTGATATGTCACGGTATCAGGCCATACGAACCATAATATTGGTATTGATTTATTAATATTTTCAAAACCTAACCTAACAAACTTTCGAAACACTAAGTTTGTAAGAAGTAATAAACTCGTCAATATGGTCCCTCCCTACTCTCGGATGAACTCTCTACGTCACATATTTATATAAAAGTAAATAAGTAGTTATTTAAACCATTTGTACGTACCTGTACCTATCAAAATTCAATTATAATACTACCAATTTAAGAAGGTTGGCACAATGTACTGTGCGGCGGGTTTTATGTAGTCATTTGAATTTGCTCGGTTAATCGTGTGATTTCTTTTCCTATTGTTTTTTATATCTGAGTAATTAGAAGGTTTTTTCAGCTGAAACTTTAAGGACAAACAATTTAATATGGGTAGTAATTATTAGTAGAATCATAATTACCGTCACTTATTAGTAACTCATGTATTGGAGCGTTACATTATATCGTAGCCAGATTTTAATTAAAATGGATTATCTCTTTATGGAATAGGAATAGAAACATCTAATTTCACATGATGCATAGAGTTCATAAAAGGTACAAACCACCATAATTGGTAAGTTTCTAGGGTTTCTCATTGAAGCGCAAGGATTGACTTTAGGGTTCTTGAAAAACAATGCCTGATTTTCCAACAGCGTCAATTATAGAAAAAATAAAACTGCACACATTAAGACCCATCGTAGTAAAGAAAATCGTAGTTGTATGTCATGCCGTTTAAGAGATACAGCATTTTGCTAAACGTCACCCCAGCGGCATCTTGATTAACTCGGAAACCTCAAACCGTACAAATTTTATTTTTTGGGCACATTTATGGACAAATTATATCTATCTAAGTAGCTAGTTTGTATTTAGCTACGACGACCAGGAAAAAATCATGCCGCTGGGGTAACGTTACTACAGCAGCATCAGTTTTCCGTGAATATCTTTGGATCGGCTGGACGCGCAAATTATAAATTTCGGGCACATTTACACGACATCTGAGGGGCAATTCCCGTATTTTTAAGACCGTTCGCATTCTAATCTCAGTCTCAATCTGTGAAAATTACAATCATTTTACATACATTTTTGACAGGTTTTTGACATTGATTGTCGCTGAGATGAGATTGCGACTTGAATTTGAACGTTTTTTATGTACGAGAATTGGCCTACAGGTCCTAATTATCTGTCAAGTCGAAATCCTGAAAAGCGACAACATTCCGCTGACGTAACGCACACGGGATATGCTTAGCGAAACACAACAACACACAACATAACATAACATAACATGACATAACATTACTAACATAGCTGATAAGCACAAATTGTTACTAACTTATTACTACCATTGTAACAATCTATGGATTGTAATGTCTAAAATAAATCTTATTTTTTTTATAATGTCGCGATGTGAACTGCTCGCCGACTGCAATACCAATGTAGTCCGCACAGACTACAATATAGTATAGTAGTCCGTCTGTTTCGACCGTAATTAATGAAGTTTTCCTTTCTGATAATACGTGAACAAATAATGTTGGTTTGTTGTATTTTAATGAATAAATACAAGAAACTCAAATTACTACCTAATTCAGAACTAACGAAGCAGTTTCCAAGAAATTTCGTTTTTGTAAAAATCCACTAGATGGCCAACACAATAATTACAACTCATTGCGGCTGCTACTCGACACGAGATGGCGCTAAATATTTTAAATCGTTTCATTGTTATTAAATTACAGAATTCAACCCTCTAAAATTGTTTATGAATGGTTCGGTTATTTAATGAAATATTTATGTTAATTTTTACTTATAAATTTTTATTAGTTCTAATTTCTGCTTCGAGTGAAAACATAATCAAATCATATATAAATTGAATGAACGCATCTCAACGTTTTAGAATGAACGATGGCCAATGAATGATTGGGGATACCGTTGTTGGAATTTACCCATAAAAAATGTAGTTTGGTATTTACTCACTCGTCAAAAACCAACGATTTAAATATAAACGTTTACTAAACTGATGGGTTGGGATTAGTATCAAGTCGACTGAATTTGAGGTGTCTGTCACTGTGGGCAAGTGTGTGTGTGTGTGTGTGTCAAGGGGCTTATCACAAGTGTTGTTGTAATTTTAATACTTGAAACGGAACTTATTTAAGTTGCATCTGTCAAAATCCATAAAAGCAATTGCTATGCCGGCCGCGTCATAAGCGTCATAAAAAAAAAGATAATTGTAATAATCCTGAGAATTTTGGTGATGCGATAGTGTATAATAATAACAATACTTTGGAGGATTTTTATCAGAAATCATTCAATAAAATTTTACATTTAGTAATAAAAATACGCAACTCCGGCTCCGTCCGTAAGGGGTGACTACCCTAAAAAAATTAAAATAAAAAGATGTAGTTTTTAGGTTTAATAAAAATTAAATAATTCAAAAGTCATGATTCTATGTTGGTATGATGAAAGCTTACAATGAAATATAGATAAGAGAGTTAAAAAAACGAACTTTTTTCTATTTCTAACAGGCAAAATTAAATTCTAGTACTGGCAACCCTGACTAGGTGAATGAAGGAATTTTAAGAAATAGAAAGAAGTCGCTAATTTATGCAAGACAGCGTCTTTATTTTGAGATTCAATTGCTTAACTTTTGTGATAGTTTCGAAATAATACGCGGTGCCCTTGTACAACAATCCAAGTTGGTCTACAGGGACCAAAATTGAAAATAATTATTGTAACCAAGTGATCGGTAAGCATCATTTCTATTGCAACTATTGTAGTGACGTAGGTAAACGATTTAAAGTGCACTATTTAATTGAGAAGGTTTCATCATAGAAACGTGATTAGAATACTGGTACCAACTCTAATTTTAAAATAAAAGTGAAAAGTGTCACGTTTTAATTATCTTTCAATAGTTTATTTGTGTTTTTCAGTGTTTTAAAATTCGAAAATGGGTGATCAACAATTCTTCCTCAAATGGAATGATTTCCAGACAAATATGGTGACATCTTTCAGGCATTTGAGGGATGAAAAAAGCTTCACAGACGTGAGTACGGCGAAATAATGTTATATTTGTGTACAAACAAACAGTTATAACCTAAACTTGTAGATAACTTGCATCCATCCTCTGATCTCGCCTGTTAGCCATTCAATTTTCAGATTCTTTTACATTTTTAAACCTGCTACTGTTATGAAATTAGCAATGCATAAACATTCAGCTACAGAGCATATATTTTTTTTATAGCATCTACTGGGTCCAAATCATAAACCATCAAATTTCAGAATCTAACTTGTAAAGACATTTTTTAGTCTCTAATTTTAGTTGTGTAAAATATTTTCAGTCTCATTATTTCACATTAACTTTATTTACGGCTGATTTCTCAATAGTCAGATAACTTTTATCAGAGGAATAAATATTGTGGTTTGACAGCTTTTGTATAGAAATTATGTCAAACTGTCAGATTTATTCTTCAGTTAAAAGTTATATGACTATTGAAAAATGAGCCCTTAATTAATTAAATTCTCTTATTAAGCATCAGTTACTTTGCTATACAATTTACTTTTAAACTGTGTACTCTTTCTTATTTAGTACCTTTAAATATAGCATATAATTAATTAGTTTGCAATGTACAATATTCTGTATTCAGCAATGACTTATTAACTTGTTTCAAATTGACAATAAGCAATCACACTCAGTCATAGCTAGGCCTACAAGTAATGAGACGTATGTATGGCAAAGTGTGGTGCTCGAACCATGAACGGAACAGATTGTATAACAGAACCTCACCCTAGACGTATGAGATAGTTTCAACCAATCGAAGGCTTTAAACTAGTATTAAGTCATGAGTTTTTAGTGAAGTTCTGTCATACGGACTGTAGAGTTGCATGAAATAGATCACTATTCTATGTTCTACGTTAGGGGATTTTGGTTTCCGCACTTAGTGCTTCAGATAGACCATTGTGTGTGGCTCACTATTTTAAATGATTACCTATCAAGGTTGCTTGTACGTCAGTAATTTGCACAATTATTTCAGGTGACACTTGCATGTGAGGGCCAAACATGTAAGGCACATAAGATGGTGCTGTCCGCGTGTAGTCCCTACTTCAAAAGTTTATTAGAGGTGAGCGAAAAGGTAGCGGTATCATTTTGTATGAATTATTTTATATGCTACCCTGAATTTAAACTTATGTAGATGTGATTAAAACTTTTGTCTGTCTGTTTGTCCGGGCTAATCTCCGAAATGGCTGGAACGATTATGATAAAATTTGGTATGGGGATACTTTGAACCCTGGGGAAGGACATAGGTTTATTTTTATCTACATACCACGGGAATGAAGCCATGGGCGGAAGCGATTTCTACATAAATAATGTACCTTAGTATCACAATGTATGCATGCACTAGGAAAATCCCTCATCACACATGGCAGGGGCTCTAATAATATGCTGCTAGTTGGTTAATAGAATTTTTATAAATATTTAACCATAGGAATCTTAAAAATAGTGACAAAATTATATTCATTTGTTAGTTGACTAAAGCATTTAGATTAACTTGATTAGACCTTTCCAGCCAACTTTTGAGATGAATATTAACACAGACAATTATTTCTTGTTAGGATTATAATTGAATTCTCTTATGGATAATTTAATTTTAACCACATTTTTGCTTGCACAATGCCTTATAGTCAACACGATTACACCATCGCTTTGATGTGCGTTACCCATACCTCATTCCGGTATCAGTCTAGAGTAAAAGAAATCAATATAAATTATCTCTTATTGTCACCAAATTATTAAGTAATTAGTTATCTTTCTAATATTCTTTTTTATTGCTGTCTTTTAGGGTAATTAAAAAATGTCGAAATAGTGTGGGAAAATGAGAATTTTAAACATAACATCGGGCCTGTTTTTCTCGAAAAGGCAGAGGTTTTCCTATAGTACACCCAAATTTCGCCAATTATGTTTAAGTCCCATGAAAAAGGGGGCGAACCCAATTTTAAAATGTAACAACAAGTTTGAAATCTCATTTTTTAAACTTTTTCAACCCTTTTCACCCAAACAGAAGAGTTGGGATACGAATACTATCTTATTCACATAAGTGCCGTGCCTATACTCGATAGCTTATTAAAATGACAAAAGCCTGACGGCTAATAGCTAGCCTGACGGCGGCGGCGTGGCTATCGATCGAGAGGCCGTGCGTTAGAACTGCGGCATGTCAGAGGCCATGCTTGCATTATTGACGTGAACCCATTTCTAGCCACGAGTAAATTCAGCTGTGTTGAAGGGTTCAAAGTCTCAATCATTTATTTCTAGTAGGCCATTGAATGGTACATTTGAACGTGATTCTATGGACATTACAAATGCTACTAGCTAATGGTGCCGATTCTGTTGTACACCGAACTAAACTAACTAAACTATCACTAAAATTCCTTACTTTTGGCTATGAGAATCTTAACGCTATTCTGCAAAATAAAATATCTAAATTTAAAAATAATTTTGACACATCTAAAATCAAATTTGGCAATTGCGACTCCACGTGATACTTGTTTACCGTACCACGTGATTTTTTTTTAGAGCCAGAATCACGCATTATTTTGCAGCCTCGACATGTTTTGTATGGAATTTTTCACTTTTTGTACGGAAAATATAAAAAAAAAAATTTTTTTTTTTACCAACACGTTGGATTTTATATGTTCCGGGGTTTCATAAAGGGGGTCGAAATTTTCATTATTTTTGCGATAGGACACACCGTTTTCGAGATATAAGCAAAAGAAAAGAAAAAAAGATACAGTACTGTTTTTGCATCTGAAGTCGAGGTGTTGGTGTGAATTTTAGTTCATGACAACTAATTTTATTCCACACCTTTTTAATCGCGATTAAAAACAGGCAGATTTAGTTACGACAATCAAAATTTTTGGTGAAAAACGTAAAATTCAGAATAGCAAAATTGCCATTTTCACTAAATTATACTCTCAGTGCCATCTTAGTGCTGCGAAACTAAAATTTGGTTAAGTTGTGTCACTTTAGTCAATTTCAGAATGGGAAATCGTCGTTTGACAGGAATAAACTAAATTTTGGTGATTTTTAGTCTAGTTTAGAGAATTTTGTGACAAGAGAATCGGCACCACTGGCTGGCTTTACATTACTAATGTCACATTAGTAATGTAAAGCCAGCCAGTAGCTCCCCATTGAAACATAAATAAGTATCTTTAGAAAAGAAGTTGTTTTTGCACAAAAACTTACCTTACCACGACCTTATTCCACCGGCCCCCTTCTTCCATCGGTCATCTAGACGCACTGCAAGTTACCGTCCTTACCTAGTTGCTATTCCACCAATTCGCACTAAGCGTTTCCAAATGTCTTTTGTAATGTGCACAGCAAAAGAATGGAACCCTCTACCTGCGTCTGTGTTTCCGAACGCATACAACCTTCAATCTCTTCAAAGTGAGAGTGAACAGGCTTCTTCTGGGTAAGCTCAGTCCACCTTCAACTCTGTCTCTGTCGCCACTGACCTAGAGTAGAGTCAAGAGCAAACCGATCGTAACTAAAAAAATAAATTAAAGAAAAACTTAGTAATCCACTTCTTGAGACCTGAACCTTGAAAAAATACATACAGTCGAATAGAGAACCTCCTCCTTTTTGGAAGTCGGTTAAAAACTGGTAAGCGGCTCTTTTTTAATTTTATTGTGTATCTTAGAAATCGATAATGACAGTAAAGCCGGTATCAGACGCTACACTTTTTGTTAATTTCTGTCTTTCATTCGGCATCTGTCACTCGCCTGCCGAATGATTGAAAAATTAAATTAAAGGGGTGAATATTCAATCATGTGGAATACTAAATTCTGCGCGCGTGAACTTCCTTGTCCCCCGACCCACGACCGCCTACCCGCGCTATTTCTTCGTTTTCGCTTAGCGTTCTTTCTGACTTTTTTTCTTTTTGCTCGGCTCCTAAGGGTCCTAGCGGGACGTTAAATAGCCTATAACCTTCCTTATCAATTGGGTTATAAAATGCAAAAACAAAAACAAATCTGACGGGTAGTTCCAGAGGTTGTCGCGTTCAAACAAACAAACTTCAGCTTTAATATTAGTGTATATTATACAGGGTGACAGGTACAGTGACGCACAAACTGAAACCATGAATTCAGCACATGATTCTACCGTAGAAATTTTTCGTCGGTTATCAAATAATATCTGCTGTTTCATAGAAAAGCGCAATACCGACGCGGTCAAAATGTATGGCAGTACTATGTTTTTTTTTTTTTATATTTATAAGAATTTGCAAAGCTTGGGGTTCAGAATCATGTACTGAATCCATTGTGGTGCATCTATGTCCCTGCCACCCTATATATATATATATATATATATAGATTATCGGTGTCGTGTGACCGTGGAATGAAACAAAAATGAACCTTCACTTGACTGAAGCGTCTGATTTTAGCTTCAAGGAAAACATAGTGAGGTAAGCTAGACTTGGCTGAAATTGCCAACCTGCCTCATCCAAGCATGGTGATTAATACTCGCGCGTTCTCTTCATTAGAAGAGGTCTTTGCCATGCACAGAGACATTTCAGATCTATAATATTATATTAATTTATTTACACACAGTTACAGGTTATGGGAAAGCTTAATTTATGAGTATATGACCCTGTTAGGGCGCAGATAGTAGTCACATATTAATTGTTGTAAGACCAAATTGTATCACAAGAAATGCTCTGCAGAAAATAAAATAAAATAGATACAGAAAATCATTCTTTGAATTAACACAAATCACGCCTATGCAATGCTTCATAAAAAAATCTAATTATTGCAAGTATTTAATTTCAGCGTCAGTAAAATCATAGCATTACGGATACGAATGATAAACATTGGCGTGTAGCTCAGGATGTTTTGCTAAACACCTGGGAACTTGATACCCGCCGAATGTTCGCGTAGTCGCGCCGAATTGGCGATATTGATACCTACATTACGGTCACTTCCTGTAATACCTACCTAATTAGTTTATTTATTGTAAGACAGCTAGGCGTCTTATTTTATGCCTCGGCGTTTTTCTAGACATGTTGGTTGATTGTCAGCAGGTATATAAAATTTAGATTTTTTAACTTTGTCTGTGCCTTGTCTATGTATACAGGGTTATTTGTAAAACACCATCAACCTCGTAAGGGGTCAATGTACTCATCATTATGAACAACTTTTACTATGGTACCAAATATCAAATCGCGAAAATAAAATCAGCTGGTCCCTACATTTTGACGAGTTCTGCAAACATAAATGTAGGGAACAGCAGATTTTTTTTTCGCGATTTCATGTTTGGTCCCATAGTAGAAGTTGTTCATAATGATGAGTACAATGACCCCTTAAGAGGTTGATGGTGTTTTATCAATAACCCTGTATAAATTATGGGCGTAATACACGTCTACGAATCCCTATGGTCTGTTCTCAAAAGATGTGATGAAAATGTAAACAAATGCATCAGAAAACGTACCATAAGATGCCAATTTGTAGTTCCGCAAACAAATTGAGTGCTTTGATTTATTTATTTGTATAATTAAACCCGAATTTCCAATTTTAAATCACTTTAAAGATGTTTTTCATTCGACAAAGATTGAGGTTATAAATTAACCTCGATTTACGTCGGAGATTTTTCAATTACAATTCACTAATGTTATACAAACAATAAATGTTGGAAAAATTGGTGAGATCTATAGTTGAAACCTTCTGAATACAGATGAACGTGTGACCCTTTGGTGTGTGATATCCAAGATAAGAATGCTTGGAAACATACTGGCCTAGCTCCATAGGACAATCTAGGAGTCTATAGACAAAATCAAACTGGTTGCTAATTTAACTTTATTATTTATTATTTTTATGACACTGATTATAATAGTTAAGAGAGTTATTTTCCAATTCATCTCCATACGGAACTACCTTTTGATTTAGAAGGGGCGACTAGCTAGAAGCAATTCTATTTTAATGTAAATGTTGACGTTCAAAAGTGCCTATTTGAAATAAATGCATTGACTTTTGATTGCCTAAGAATTTAACCTGATCAGGGTTTATTTACACTTAAATAGGTACTTTTCGAACATACTACTAGTCTATTTATTGAAAGACTGCTACTCATATTCTATTACGCCTCTCAGCGTTTTACAGAAACGCAATAGGTATATACGTGTTCTACTCTTAGTCACTTATGCTCATAGAAAATATTAAGAGTCCAATAAAGCAAATTGAAGCAATCAATCTGACTAGCGTTTCCTATCTATGTTGAGGTCGGCTTCTAGTCTAACCGTCATCTGCATGTACGCATCTGAATTCCAGTATTTTACATGGAGCGACTGCCTACCTTACCGCCACAATCTACTTACTGGGTAACGCGATACCTCTTAGTAAAACTTGGACTGTAGGATAAACAAGCTTTCCGAGGCACGGAGGGGTCTCGATACGTAATGGATGGTCATCCTTCCACGAACCGACCGCGACAAGCATAAATTAACTTTCTATCGACCCGTGGCTTGCGGCTGTTATTATTTAGCCAGGAGCCCCTCAATATAGTGAACTGAATGTGTATGATAAGTATTCAGCTCAACACATTTTAGTACCTATGTACCAGGGGGCGTTTTTAAGTTCGCGGAATGGAGGGTGAGAAGTGAAAATAAAAATACTAAATTATTTTTCTTTTTCAATATATTCACCTGCTACCCTTATACATTTTTCAGATCTTTCAATGAGCTTATAAAAAAATGCTTTGTCTTTGTCCGAAAAATTTGCTGAAACCGCGTCCTTCACTTCTTCTTCAGTTGAAAATTTCTTCCCATGAAGTTTTTTTTTTTTAGTTTTGGGAAGAGGTAATAATCACTGGGAGCCAGGTCTGGGCTGTAGGATGTATGGTCTAAAATATCGAAGCCCACCTTATGCAGGGCAGCCAACGCAACACGGCTCTTGTGAACAGGCGCGTTGTCGTGAAGAAGAAGGACACCTTTGGTCAATTTACCCCTCCTTTTTTCTTTAATGCTTTCTTTCAACCTCTCGAGGATAGAAGCATAGTATTCTCCGGTTATAGAAACGTCTTTATATTTATAATCGGTCCACAGGATCCCTTCTGAATCCCAAAACACTGTAGCCATGATTTTTCCAGCCGATTGTGACATTTTAAACTTCTTGGGTGGTGGTGTGCCTTTTTTGTGCCACTGCATAGTCTTGTCATAATGATGAACCCAAGTTTCATCTCCAGTAACAATTCGACTTAATAGTCCATCCTTATCTTCGTTACAGAGGTCCAAAAACGTGCGAGAACACTCCACGCGGTGTTGTTTTTGAGGCGGCGGCGTGAGCATTCTTGGCACCCATCTTGCACTGACCTTTGTCATGCCAAAATGATCGTGTAGAATTTTGAAAATTGTCGTATCCGATACTCCAACCATTTCTGCGAGCTGTTTCTTCTTTAGTATTTTAGGCATCTTCCAATATTATTTTTTTGACTTTTTTAATGATTTCCGGAGTAGTCACCTCGATCGACCGTCCGGGCCGTGGGTCGTCTTCAAGTGAGGTCCTGCCTTGTTTAAAGAGACTGTGCCACTTGTAAACCATGGTTTTACCCGGGCAAGAGTCCCCGTAAACGGATTCCATATCTTCCAGTATATTTTGAACTGACTCCTTGCTTGGTAAGGAACTTTATTACGGCACGGTACTCCATTTTTTCCATAATTCACACTTTCTTCCCAATTGAGTTGTTTGCTAGACGATAGTTCAAAGTCTAATGATCCAATTAAGATAAAACCTGGTATTTATACTAATATTGAGTGGCTGAAGTTGTGGCCATCCCGATAATGACCTATTGTTATCCCCTCCCCCCCATTCCGCGAACTTAAAAACGCCCCCTCGTATGTCTTGTCGTGATAATTATGATTTCTGTAGCATTGCGCCTAGATTCAAAGTAATAGGTCGATATTAAATTGATGAAGGGCGTCACTTTTTATGCTGTCCGGTAGTTTATTAAATATTATTGGACCCATGCAGAAAACACTTTTTCTAAGTAGTGCGGTTTTATAGCCACCGATAATTAAGAGGTTTTTGTATTGACTTCTTAAGGGACCTTTCTTGGTGTCCGAGACCTTAGCAAACATATTTTTATTTCTTTTTACAAAAATTGCCATTTCCAAAATATAATTATAACGACGGAAAAGTAAGAATTTTCAAAGACTTGAACAGATATTCACAACTATCTCTAGGTATAAGACCACACATAGCTCTAACACAACGTTTTTGGGCTTTAAATATGTTATCTCTTAGACTGCAGTTACTCCAAAAAATTATTCCAAACCTCGTTAAACGCATTTAACGATTTGTTATGCAAGCGGGCCTAAATGTTGCCAATTCTCCCGAATTTAAATATGGATGCACCCATACTCGGAACAATTATCGGCTGTCTAATGTCCAACTATACAAATTATCGAACGCACCAACCGTGCTGGCATCATAATTTCACTCGAGTTTGAATAATAACTCAATTGTATTATTTCTCTGCACCATTTTCCTAGAAATACCCCTTGAATCTACGTGCTTAGTCCTTTAATGTAGAGCCAACTCTTAATGTCCTTATAATTTTGCAGGAGAACCCATCGAAGCACCCTATAATAATCCTGAAGGACGTTTCGTACCTGCACCTGCAAGCCATCCTGGAGTTCATGTACGCGGGCGAAGTCAACGTGTCGCAGGAGCAGCTTCCCGCGTTCCTCAAGACGGCCGCTCGGCTCAAGGTAGCTTAATTCTTTAAGTTATTTACTAACTATAGTAAGCGCGTTATCAACTGAGTCGTCGGGCCATAAATCATTTACCTATGTCTATCTCGCTTGCACTTACGGGCCTTATGGAACAATAAAATAAATATATCGTTAAGTAACGTTTATTATCGTATCTTTCATACAAGTGCAGATCATTAGTGACTCATCGACACCACGTGAGCAGGTAATCGTTTACCGATAACAATCCCGGCGCGCTGCACATTCTTATCTCTATTGACATTTATGGCCTCACGACTGAGTTGATAACGCGCTGACTATAGCTTTGGCCCGTGTGTACGTCGGAAATAATCCTAGGAGGACGTGTATCCTATATCCTAACTAGGATTACCAACTTTTTTACCTCAAATATAGTATTTTCGAAGACATTGCCCGTAAAAAAACTAGTTGGCGGACAAAAAAAAACGTAATAGTTTGGCTAAAGAAAAATGCATATTTTTTGCTTCTTTGAGCCTTTATCAACAGGTTTTTGTTTTTTTGTTAATGACTCCTTTTATTACACTATACATTAAGGTTACAAAATACCATAAATTCAGGCCCTATTGCGCTTATTTCGCCATTTTGTATTTATATGAAAATATAGTAGTTTCGCCTAGTGTTTTTTTTTTTTTGCAATTTAGTATTTAGGCCTCTAATATAGTTGGTATAGTAGGGCTGGTAACCCAGGTCATGGTCTATCCCTGTGCCAAATGTCATCAAAAGCTGTTCAGCCGTTAAGGCGTGAAAATATATTACACGTAAAGTATTGATATATACCCTCTAAAAAAAACTGAAATAACAAACACATCATTGTTGGAAACCAAATAAATAACAAGTCCTCACTCTTTTGAGGGTATTCTGCTGTAATTTTGGTACGAGTTGAAAGCATGCTCTTTTTTTTTTCAAATGTTTCCCTACTTTAGTGGTTATTTTCCGTTATATGGCCTGTAGGTATGATGACAATCCAAAATATTAAACACATTAATAGCCAGACTCGAGGCCATAACAATATTTGTTCCGTGCAGGAGTCGAACCCGTGACACGTAGCGCAACAGCAAATACCTCACCCATTGCGCTAGCAGAGCCATCACCAAACATCCGCAAAGCATAAGTTTTATTTTCATTTGGTGCTAAAATTTTATGCCTTAACTTCAAATCCACCCACTCATTAATTTGTGGTAAACCCCACTTCTTCCAAAAGTACCATTTCATTGAGTTTTTATGTGAATACTTTAGTTGGCTTTAAAGTGTACTGCAAAAACATATACAGTTTTTTTTTGTAGTCACAATAATTACATGAGATTGTCCAATTACTATTGATAAACCATATTTTTATGTTAGTACAATCGAAGGCACGGCCGTAGTAACAACTTGACCTTGAATCTGGTCTAGCGTAGTTTCGAGTTTCAATAAAATATGAGACCTGCTTATACTGGTTTCGTTACCACTGACGTGCGGCCGACTGTACATCCAATTTATTTTTTGCAAAACTGGTTTTTACCGTTTATTGATTTCGTGTACCTAGCTTGTATTTGCTTGTTATAATTTGTTCCATCGGCTGTTGTACTTTATTGATTAATGTGAGAATCGCCGCGTGGTTCTGACAGCTAATGTCCTTCACTTGGGGTCGAAACAGGCGACTGAAGGGTTTTTAATAGAGGGTTAAAAAGTATGCAATTTTGATGTAATAATAACATACTACATACAATTATTACTCAGTAACTAAGTTAAATTCATAATCGGATTTGTACCAAAATGTGATTTAAAAAACTATTAAGTAAGTATTTGATGGTTTAAGAATGGACGTCCATCGAATTTATTAAAAGAATACAGACGTATTGGTGGGGAGTTTGTTGTGGCAATTTATCTTCTCAGCTGAAACAGTAGGAAGTGGTGCAGGAAGGTTTGAAGACAGCCTACCTGTAACTATTCACACTCAAAATGTGCATGTTATAATAATACCGCCGGTTGGTGTCGCATTTCATTTACAATAGCCTAAGGGACCTCTGCGAGTTGGCTTCACCCCTTTTGTGCTTTCCAACGGTCTCAGGCCCCACGGTCCCTAATTCTGATAAGAGCCCTCGCCCACGGCGACATTTTGTAGCGATGCTGTCGCGCGTTTACGAAACGCGCGACAGCATCGCTACTAACGCGTGTTAGTCGCATTTGCAACGCGCTACAGAAGCGATGCCATTGCGCTACTAACGCGCTACAGCATCGCGACTGTATCGATGCAAACGCGCGACCGTGTCGGACGACATCGGGGAGAGAACGGAGGGAGGGTGGCGCGTGAGTGGAGAACCGAACATCAGTGCAACGCAGACAGGTCGACCGTTTGGAATAAAAGGGTTCCAACAATTTTTTTTTAGAATTATATTTTAACGTAAAAAGGTTTAAGTTTGTTGCTTCGGCTGCTTAAGTAAAAGCAACACCAAAGACAAAGTGACTAATGTTGCCTCAACGGAGTCAATGTTGCAACTGTAGCGATCGCAGGTATTTATGCGCCGTTACTGAATCGCGACAGAAGCGCGACAGTAACGCGTTTGCATCGCGACTGAATCTGAGCCCGTGGGCGAGGGCACACAGCTAGCGACCGCTTCGTGACTGTATCGATGCGGACGCGCGACAGCATCGCTACAAAAAGTCGCCGTGGGCGAGGGGCCTAATAAATACAGAGTGGCAGGGAAATTGACGCGCAAACTGTAACCATGAATTCAGCACAAGATTCTAGACACCCCGTTTTTTCTTTTTTAGGGTGGGAAACCTTCAATTAACTTCTCCCGCTCTGGGCGGAGCGGGGTGGCGTGTCAGACTCTTACTGACTAAAACCCACCCGTGTTCCTTCAGTTGCCTGTGCCAGGGGCCTCAGTAACCCTTTCGGACTTTCCCGCAACCCTGGCACGCATCGGCCCGAGCGGACCCCGTCATTGTTGCTGACATCTCTTTAGAATAGAATAGAATAATTTATTTGTCAAACATAGGTGATTGTATACAAAGATCTTAAATATTAGGTAGTGCGCTATGTTATGCCAATATTGACATACAAATGATTAATATTATTAAAAGCTATTCAATCATTAGTATTAAATTACAATGACAACTTTATTACAATGCAATTATATAAGTATTTGAGTACATAATTTATTGTTAAATTAACTCATGCATGCAAATTCAATTTTATTACAATCAATGTCAATTTCATGTCATGTCAAAATTTAATGTCAATAATTCAAGTCAAAAGATTATCAATAATGTACATATAGTATTAAAGAATTTATGTCAGGATTATAATTATAGAAATTTGTCATTGAAATATTCATCTACAGTATAGTAACATTTTTCAAGCAGTAACCCGTTAAGTGTTTTCTTTGAAGCGCGCGTGGAACACGCATCATTCTAAACCCCCTAGCGTAGAAAATTATCGTCAGATATTTAAAAAAAAATATGTTTCATAGAAAAAGATACCTACATGGTCAAAATAGATGGAACAACATTTTTTTTTTTGAATAACCTGCGTTAAACATCAACTCCGAGGTACAGACTCATGTAGTGAATTCATGAGAACCGGTTGCGCATGCATTCCCTGCCACCCTGTACCTATGTCTTATTTAAATGAATTAGACTTGAAGAAAAGCAGTTTTGTCTATTCTAGAAGACATTACATTTTTAACTTAATAGTCCGTCTTGACTCAATCTGTGCACAGCTTTAATACATTTTATTAATATTTCCATTTTGTGTCCATTCCAGGTAAAGGGTCTGGCCGAACCCCCACCACAGATGCCCAGCATCAAGCGAGAAGGCTAGCCCTTATATCAAGTGCCCTAAAGACTATAGTGAACATGTATGAGCGACACAATGTAACAATACTTACACCTAGATGAATGCGTTCCTGATGAGGTTGGTTGTTCACTCACATGCTTTTGTTAGCTATAGAGAATGGAGTATATATTATAATATACTAAGTAGGTGGAAACGGTAATAAATTAAACGTCGTATATGTAATGACTAATGACGTTCCTAGTCTGCTTACAAAAATTCAACCAAATGTGTCCAACAGTTTAGTCACTATAGCTAGTCAAAGTTTGGCAACACCGATAGTCGGCCCATCACTACTATTTAGTTTGTTGAAAAAATACTTTTTTAATTTCGATGTTAAGATTTACATGGGCAAGTGTCCAAACAATGGGTGCCTGAAGATGGACGGCGCCGCCGAGGCCGGACAGAAAGAGATAGCGAGTTGACCTGGAAGCGTACCGCGAGGGCTGGTTCAAGGTGGCGCAGGAAAAGAGTTCTTTGAAGGATTTGGGGGAGCAATTTGCTTAAAAAATACAGTATTGCCAGTGTACCGTCAACTGTAGCATCTTTACTTTCGGTGAGCAACTTTACCCGTGATTACTGTACTTAATTATCTCTCGATTACTAATAATCTGTTACAAACTGTCGATTCTTCTACTTTTGTATCGCTTTGATATTAAATGGCGGTAACAGATTTTTAGTAATCGAGAGATATTTAAGTACCGTAAAGTGGCTCATGGAAAGCAAAGATGCCACTATTGACTGTATTTATTGTCTTAAATTGTCGTCTCCACGTTTTACAATACGAAGTTAGCTGCAATATGTGCATTAATACATAGTATGAGCGATCAACACGACCAGTATCACTCAAGCTTTAGATGTTCCACCAAGCACTGTCTAACGTTATTGGTAAAAACGCTTCCTAGGAAAACACACCAACTCACTTTCATAAATAACATCAGTGACGACATTCGCCGGTAAATTGCAGGCGCTACGTGGCGGCCACCGCTCTTCTAGGAAACTGTAGCTCAAAGCCTGGGTTTCCTAGGAAAGCGGTTCCGTCATATTATAACGACCGTCATAAAAATCTGTCACATTCACCAGTATTTGACATTAAAGCGTCAAAATACGGTCTGTGTTTGGACAGCCGTTTTTGCGTGACGGTACTACAATAACGGCTGTCCAAATAACAGAGCGTAGCTAAGCTGGTAAGCTATAGTTTCCTACCTTGCGCGGAGTCTTAAGCGCATATCGATATCTCGTTCTTTTACATATTTCTTGCCAGTTGAGACATGTGCCTTAACTTGATATTAATGTGTAGTTTTGTGCTTAAAATATTGTAAAAAAAAACATTACCCTTCGTTGCGGTCGGGTAGCGTGTGAGTGAATATGAATACCTTACCTCAGATGGAATGAATTACATCTATTTGTTTCAGTTTGAATAACAAAATATCCCGTTTGCATTATTCTTTAGTTTCCTGAACCAGTGTTGTTAATATAAAAAAGTATATTTTAAAACATAATGGTCTACCAGTAGGCTTTGTCAATTTAGCTATAGAAATATAAAAATACAGAAATGTTATAATATTTATATTAAACTAAAATAATTTCGCACTTTGGCTAGCTAAATTGAACCAACATTTAGGCATCACTCGACTCATATAAAATAGGTTTAACATAATAGTAATAAATGAGCGTCGGACGCAATATTGACGTTGGAAGTTGGAAACCAACTTTTCTGCCGCCAAATATTTTTTCGTTTTTCAAATTCTTGACAACACTGGTCTTGGTAATAGCTTATTCAGCCTCTTTTTAATGTCAAAATGAATTTCGCACTGCTTTTTATATCACATTGAAACTGGTAGTGACCAGGATCTCAGCTATTTGGATGTTTTTTTTTTTTTATTTGTTTATGTATAAGTATGAAAGAATCCGATGATAACTATAGTGTTCGCAGAATGTGTTTCATTATATAAACTTTAAATATGTGCTTTGGCAATTCGTGTTCATTTTGGCTTAAGAAACCACTGATAATTGTGACTGGCCAATTAAATTAAGATATTTCTGATAAAGAAAACTTTGATATTTTTTACCTTATTTACGGCTCAAACATTGACATTTATAACTACTTGTTTTATCATAGTTTAGAGCCTTATTCTCCACAAAATAAGGGCCAAATTCACACGAGTTGCCACAACACTTCTTATAGTTAGTATCTCAACTCAAATCATTGATACGACGGCGTCAACTTAATTCTTACCTACGCTCCTGTCTTACTCCGTAAGTTACCTAACGACCAAAGTAAATTAGTATTTAATAACACCAATCCCTTCACTTAACGTGCAACGGGCAGAGGGAATGCGCTATATGTTGACGAACAAAATGTGCGAAAGAGATGACTTGTATTTCTTGTTATAGGTACGTTAGAAAGAGCGAATGTACTTGACGATTATGAAGAAGTTGTGAGTAAAAAAAAAAAAATTTATTTTAATAGAAATTCTTCTGTTTTGTCCCATTAATATTTGTAAAGCGCTTTATAAATATTGTAATTTTTATGTCAAATTCAACTCTTGATTTGTGGCTGTAGACTTTTGTAATCGTCGAAATATATGGTCTCTAAACATCATTTTAGCTGGAAGATATTTATAAATAAGCCAGGTTGCATGTTCTGTAATACATTTTAACAACATTTTCAATATAAACCGAGATATTTAATCAAGTTTCTTCATGTTTCTTCTGCGCATTCCCACTGCAGCTCGTTGACGATCATGCCCTAAGAATTAGAACCATGCTGTCATATCAATGCCTTAGACTATCCACTCCACCAACGGTTGCCTTACAGATGATTAGTGAATGCAATACAGGTTGATATGTCTACCTTAGATATTTTTTAAAAACATTGCGAGGACTCCGGTATGTCCTACATACATACATAATTACATAGTCAGTTTAGGGCCTGTAAATGTCATATAGGGCCTGTAAATGTCATAAAAGAGATGGCACTATTCATCACGTATAGCTCCATCTCGTTTTTGCTCTGAAAAAATTATGATTATGGAAATTCTCTATGCGGTCCTGTACTAACTCAACAAGATCTGCATTAAGTTAAACTAAACCAAGAACAACAGGCAACAGACTAGCGGACCCGACAGACGTTGTCCTGTCCGGACGTCGCACAGACTGGTATTGGAGTCGAAAAGCTGGCCAATAATATTTATTGCTTTTTATGTGCTTTTGATGTGTCTATTTGAGGAGTTCGTTGGCCTAGTGGCGTTTTCTGACCTTTTTACGAACGTACGGGTTAAGCAACATCTGGCACTGTCATTATTTAGATGGGTGACTGATTATAATGTGTTCAAATTTGAATTCTCAAACTTCTACGTGCTTTGGAAGGGACGTTCTGCCGTCAGTCTCGGCTGCTATCCCTGGAAGCAGCCATTTTCGCTTATAAACAGTCTTGAAATTACGAATGACCTGCTTGAGTTCGGCCAACTTTTCAGCGGGACACTTTGTGTTTTCCAATAATTTGACTTCATAATCTTTGAGTTTTTCACTAAAAAGCCTTTTTGGGCTTCTTCTTATTAGCTCGTGCAGTTCTTTTCTAGTCATTGTTATGACTGAAGGCTGAGATACTGGGGAAAAAAGAAATAAGCAAAATTTTTTATGGCTTCTCTACATTTACCTTTATTTTTTTTTGGGGAAAACTCGGGAAAACTTTGGAAGTCGTATGTGAAAATAGACATTCTAATTTATCATATGACATAACTTTGATGCAGTAATAATGAGTGTAATGTATTTAAAATATCAATTTAAGTTAAAACTTAGGAAAAAGTGCACTAATTTTTAGATGTATTTTTAGGAAGGCAAAAATACAGTAAAGTAACAATATTTAACAAGTAAAAAAGGTGCTATATAAAGTACATACCTTGCTCAGACACTTCCATAATAAAAATTTCAACTAAAATCACTTAAAGTATAAGAAAGTGCAACGCGACTGTGTTGATGTACGGTAACGCAGTGAACAAAGTCCGATCGTATCGAGCGAGTGCTACGTACTGAATGTTGTTACACCCGACTGGTATAGCCGATTGCAGTGGGGATGATGCCAAATGACGTCACATTTATCTACCTGTTTTGGGACCAAGTGCCACCGTTATGCTTAAATGTTTGGATTTTCGATTAATGGCCAGCTTTTCGACTCCAATACCAGTCTGTGCGTCGTTGGCTTGCGGGCTTCGATCAACAATAGTGAAGAAAAAACATGATTATAAACCTTAATACTCAAACATAAAGTTTATTATCGTTTGCGATATGTTTATTACGTTGATTGAAAAGTAAACGTATTTTTGAAATAAGAACAAACCTATTTATGGAAAAATAAAATATAATTTCTAAGCAATAAGGTTGATAAAACTATGTTGCAAAATAAGACCACAACATTATTTGTGGTCTTATTTTTCCGGTCGTTTTTGATGTGCTCAATGGAAATCTTGTACTATGGTTGATCGAAGCTTGTGGGTCCAATTGTGAATTTAAACCATCCAGGGACCCACACAAACACACAAAAAATCATCAAAATCGGTCCAGCCTTTAGGTGGGAGTTCAGTGCCATACATACACGTACAGAAGAATTATGTATATATAAAAAAATACAATATAATTATTTTGATCAAATTTTCTGACGCACTTTATTTTCAATTCATTGATCGAATTGTCAAAAGCGGCATTGCTTCCAATACAAAAAAAAAAAAGAATAGCATGAGTGAACATAAAAATATATCGGATCTATGATTAACCGACTTTAAAAGGAAGGTTGTTTTGAATCTACAAATTCTAGGGCTGACATACAAACTGTATTGCAATATGTATGAGTAGGTAACAACAATGCTTTTAGCGATAATAGGAGTTCGATTTCATGTATAAAATACAACAAATTATGCCCTTATAGTAAGCGCATAATTATGCTGGGACGAAGCGGGTTGCAAAGGAACACGCCTACATAATCGTTATACAGGGTCAAATTAAATTAGCTGGCGAAAATACACTGTTTTAATGGGTATAAAGAAGATCTAACCTTTTATATTTCCAGTGATTTTGATTCTAAATCAAATCAAATTATTAATTTTTGCAGAAAACACTGTTAGAATGGTGTTACTGAATGTAGGTACATGTTTCAGATGATTCGACCGTAAGGCATGCAAAATGTATCAATTATGGATTATCAAAATCAGGATTGACATTGAAATATTTAAAATTAGATCAAACTAAATTTCGTGCAATTCTGATAAATAGCATCATTTACGCATAAGGGCTAATTTAACATGCTTAGCGTACGTTACGGCTTATGAATCATGACCGGTCCAAACTTTACGCAGAATGCTGGGCAATCATTTTTTTATGAACCAAATGGTGACATGAGGCGAGTTTGAGTGAGGGAGCATGCGCAAAAGTTATATGCGCCTATGTTCAGACCGGCCATGATTCACCTGTAGATGTTTACGTACATGTACATTGTTGCTCTTATTGTGATCCGCTTCGCCCTAACGTACTCGCAATGTGCGATGATTCATATAAATAATGTGCTGCGATGCGGCTTAGTGTACCCTTAGTAAATCTCATAATTATCTGAGTTATTATACTTTCCAAGCTTTTTTATATGGTACTTATGTAGGTATTAGTGAAATATTTTCGCAATTCGAATATTACCTATGTATGCACTGAAGTTTTATTTCCAAAATCAATGCAATCTATTGTTTGACTAGTACAAAAAAAAATGGATATTTCTCTAAAAATAAAAATGTGAAAAATAATTATAAGAATTATTACAACTCGACACAAAATTAAAGTTTTATGGTTAGCGACAGTTTGGTTTTTCATCGGGAATTTTCGAAAATCGAATTTTCCCGAAGTAATTTTATCTTGTGTTGTAAGCAACTTTGAATACGTTTGGAAATGTCTTAGATTGAAATAGGTGCAATTATTTCCATTTGCAGCGTGTTTAGAAATATTGTTTTACTTATACCTTTTAAAATACCAATTTATGTTTATTTCGTGTAAAATGTGTTATATCTTTATTATGTTCATTGTAATGTGCATTAATCGTCTAATAAGGTTTGTCTATGTATAGGTTAGAAAGAAAATCTAGCTATGAACATCCCAGTGTCGCCAACATCAAAATCTCTTCAAAAACTTCACATAATTCATCATAAAAAAACGTTTCATGAACAAAACTTCTCTACTAAGTTTCTCAAATATTATGATTTATATCAATAAGAACAATATGTCTAAAACACGCTGTATCAATACTTAGTATAAGTCAAGTTTTTCTTATAGCGATTCATTTAGTTACGAATTCAGCACAATGCTATGGGGAAGGCAACTGTCAAAATAGCTAGTTCCCAAGCCCAACACAAGCTAATTAAACAAGGGTGAGGTGATTTTATTTAAGAGAAAATGACTCGTTGTTGTGTTCCTAAATACTCAGAAATTAGAGTCCACCATTTCCCAAAAGACCCTAAAATTAGAAGGTTGTCATAAAGGTATTGAGATTTTTTTAAATTAAATGGTGTTCGAGGTTATGTCGGAAACATTTTGAAGAAAGTGATTTCGAGTAAATAGTTAAGGTTAAAATCTGACACTTCTCATGACAAATACTCGATTTAAAATATTGGAATTACCGAAAATAACGAAATAGTGGAATAAAACCAAACTCGTGAACGAACATGAAATGGAATGAATGAACGAGATTTCAAATGTATTGTAAGCCGTAGGGACCTAGCTATGAACACGCCATCTACAATTAGCTTTGCCCGACCTTCCTCATTTTGTAGGTTTGCAATTTTTTTTGTTTTATTCCCATTCTTAGTAATGCTGACTGGAGGTGATTATACAAGACCATGTAATAATAGTAAGCTTTTCAATTTTGAGCCTGATCTTAAGAATTACCTATTCAGCCTTGACTGTGCATAATTTTTGAATAATATAAGTATATCCAGACATTTGACTGGTCAGTAAAAGCATTTCAACTTGACTGCCTTTAGTTACTGTCTTCAACCCCCCCCTCCCCCTTTCTACCCCTTGCCACCCAAATAATAACCTCAATGTTAATTGTTAGGGAATGATGTAAAAATGTAAATCTGATATTTTTAGACGACAAAGATAATGGTATGTGCTGAATAATGACGTGGTAACTAGTTGTAATGTAATGATTGAAATTATGAAAGATTTGTAATTTTAGACAATACAGATTAATTAAAATATTCCGAGTGTTTCATTTGTTAGGTATGTACTATGTTTTTAATCCTTAACATACACGCTCGGTTCGGCGCCGAGAGTTGGAAACCAGACAGTGCGCTTTTAACGCAACGCCTAAATGAATAGCCTAATTCAGTTAGGCTTTGCGTAGTGTTAGTGAAAAGGGTCTAATAATGGATAACTTTGAATCCCCTCTTGCGTTTGCGTAGGTCAAAAATAATGATATTTTCATTCCCCCTTGTATTACGCCCCCTGGGATATTTGTCTACAGATTAATGGATGACCTTGAATTTATACTGTATATAAGCAGCACGCCACGCCGTGCGGATCGAAAGCCAAGTTTCAGAGCGGCAAACTTACCGACGAGAACTGTAAATAATTTTTTTTTTTTGGTCGGTAATGTCATTTAAAGATTATCCATTAATCTCAAATTAATCTGTAGACAAACTGTAAACTAAACCACAGATTAAATAGTTGCCACATTATCCCGCGTCTTAAGAGCGTTTATACCTTATGAGTGGCAACGTCGCAATTTGTCATATTTCGTGGTTTTCAATTTTTATCATTTAATCGGAGCTATATTTTAAAAATCTGTTTAATTAACTTTTTAGAATTACGTGGAAGTGTTTAAAAAGTAAGTAACCGTAAGTAAGTAAGTACAGTTATTTTACAATGAAAATAACGCCCTGCAAGTTTCCAATGTATTATTTGCATATAAATAGAACTGTAAACGCAACGATTTCTTACCTTTTACACAGTTTTCACATAATTCTAAAAAGTTAATTAAACAGATTTTTAAAATATAGCTCCGATTAAATGATAAAATTTGAAAACCACGAAATATGACACTAAATTGCGACGTTGCCACTCATAAGGTATAAACGCTCTTAAGCAAAACGATCGTTCGCGCAAATACGCGATTGTCGCGTTCATACAACGCTTTTTGTTCGGAAAACGGGTTAGTGCGCGGCCTTAGTGTTCGTAACTTGTAACGTACGTAACATGTATTTACCAGTAGCGTAGCCAGTCCTAAATGGGCCCTGTCTCAATATTTGTTGGAGGCCCTTTTTACCAGACTGCGCCGAAGCTCGTAAGGGCAATTGTTTTTTTTTGTTCGAATACTTTAAAAAATAGCTTCCTGACTCGGATACATCAAGTTAAAAAATTCAAACGCGAGCCGAAGTGAGCTCGAATATTTCTGCATTGTGGACCGGGATAGGTTAACAAGGGAAATGAACAAAAAAATGCTGTTTTTTGACATTTATTTACGTATAAAATTCGGTCACGCTGTCGCGACCGTGGCGTGCTGGGCACATTTTGGTTTGTCGTCTATACACGACTGTGGCGGTCAAAAGGGTAATCTGTTTTTTTTTTTCTTCATATTTCTAAGAGAATGCGGGAACGAGCTCCAAAATTGGAGCATTCTGAGTAGGCCATCTGTGATTTTGCTAAATGAATGCAAGAGCTTGCGAATTGTCCCGCGCCCGCGCCTGCAGCAGTAGCCTTTGTAAGCCATAAACAAATTTCGTTAAATTTCATATTTTCATTAGGTATTCGTTCATTACAGGTTTCATATCAATAAGAATCTGAGGTGTTGGATAAATTTTACAACACACGTGGGGCCCTGTAGCTTGGGGACCCCGTGTCATTGATACGGCTGATAATATGGCAGTGGCTATGGCTGTGGGATTAACACAAAACACTGTCGACCCCGGAAATCAAATCAAACAATATCTCATTGATATAAACATTTTATTTCAGAGCAACAGGTTAGTGATCATCAAATAGATCAAACAAAACAATTATACATAATGATTAGCACCACAAATTAAATAGACAAAATAAACTTCTTCTATATAAATAAGATTGAAAGTAGGTACATAAAGGAATGATAAGTTCACAGTTTAATGCCGAAATAAACAGGCAACCCCGAAAGATTTGGTATAGCTAGCACCTAAAGTTAACATTCTATAACAATATAAAAATTAAATAAATAAATTACAGGAGATGGCATTACATTATGAGCCCACACATTAACATAAGGATTCTGTACATAATAAATTCTTTAGGTTCACTTTTCTATCCAATGACCATCCTTCAGTATGTTAGGGCTCGTTCACTCGTACCACAACCACACCACATCGCAGCTACAAAATGTGGGCAAGCAGTGGTTACGTGTGAATAATGTCCCTGTAACTTCTTGCAGTCGCGTTGTCGCTAGTAGTTGCGATGTGGTTACGTTGTGGCTCGTGTTTATAGCTTCATTTGTCAATTCGCTAACGATCTTCAACACATCATGGTGTCTAACGCTAATATGACTGTAGGACATCTCATGGTGTTACTTCTCACCAAGAAACTATCTATCTCAATGATTACCGCCTTGCACGCTAGTAGAAAAGCAAATGAAGACGTACACTCTTTTCTGGTGCGATATGTGTTCACGAGTGCACCGACTCCAGACGAACAGGCACTCGCCGAACATCTGTTACACCAGTTAGTAAATGAGCCAGACGAAATAAGAAAGACCTTGCGGAGGGTAGTACCTTCTGGATTTCCTTGTAAATGCCTGAAGTTAATGCCAGAGGATGTCGACCTAACGACCGTCTGGAGAATCGCCAACGTTGATAGGGATTTTGTGGATAATGATTACCATGGAGAAGAGATGACAATAGAGCGTTCAGACGCTCATTCCGTCGTCTCTATGGATACATATATTGATCCAGCTGATGCTGCGTTAATCGCACGCTACTTAAATGGAGCGACGTGTTCTGCAAATACCACGGCATGGCGTGAACCCCATTGCTCTCTAGGAACGAGCCCTTCAGAGACGAATCCTGATGTTGTGGATTTCGATAGTGATGAAGATGACTCAGGTGTACGACGTCATGTCACCGAACTATTTCACAGAAGCTTTAGAACTATAGAGTCGAGGGATGGACTCTCAGCGGGGCCTTCATCCGTCGATAGTTTTGTAACTCCAAGGGGTTCCATTTCAACAGCTAGGGACCCTGTTTACCCCCTTGAGGAATAAATGTAACCGAGATAATGTAACGCGCTGTCTTATCTCATACTTTGTGTATTTAAAAAAAAAAAGTAAAAAGAAGTACAAAAAAAAATGGTCTATTTGTTGATTTTTGCTTTTCAATGCGTCAGTGTGCTAGTTAATTCTGTCCATCATTTGTTTGTTTGTCAGTTCTGTCCATCATTTGTTTGTTTGTTTGTTTGTCAGTTCTGTCCATCATTTGTTTGTCTGTCAGTTAGTTTTGACCTTCATTTGTTTGTCTGTTAGTTAGTTCTGTCCATCATCTGTTTGTCTGTTAGTTAGTTCTGACCATCATTTGTTTGTCTGTTAGTTAGTTCTGTCCATCATTTGTTTGTCTGTTAGTTAGTTCTGACCATCATTTGTTTGTCTGTTAGTTAGTTCTGACCATCATTTGTTTGTCTGTCATGTTTTGTCAGTCAGTCCTATCAGTGTGATCGTATGTAAACCCATCGTCACATTGTTTGTCAATTTATGTACCTAAGTGTGTCAGTGGGTTTTTCTGTTAGTCATTTCGTTCAGTCAAATAGTCTGTTAGTTTATTTCTGTTGAGCTTGTCAGCCTGTTATTCCTTATGTCTATCTGTCCGTATAGTCATAAATACAATGTACATCATATAATCAATTTTAGCGAGTTTAAAAGGCTTTCTTGCCATCTCCTGTCAAAATGCTTAATGTTAAGAAACATTTCATGTTAAATATATGTTTATTATCTCGTGATTATTCTATCACGTCAAAACTTATCAAAAATATATTTTCAAACGAAATAAATAAATAATTTTCAATAAAAAATATTATTTTCTTTTAAAATAACTGGTAAATGCTTTGGCATGTATTTGGTATCGCTTTGGTCCTAAATTAATTAAATAAATATAAAGATATACTTACTAAAATATTATAAAAATAATATTATGGCAACATAATAGGAATGACTAACATTTGGTAATAATTTGAATTAAAATGTTACCTAATTATTCGATTTTGTTTTATATCTGTAAACTATAATGGCATTCTTTTACATCAGGCTTTGGGTAACTGGACTACTTATAGTCAATGTTCTAAGACTGAAATCGCCAACCCGTCTTGAGCAAGGGTGGCGATCAATGCTAGTGCTTTCTCTATATGAGAAGAGGCCTTTGGCCCCTGCAGTGGGACAGTAAAAGGATGGTATCATAGGTTTTGATTCATAAATCATTCTATGAGGTACCTTTCATTACAACATCTAAATTAGCTCTACCTTACACTAGTAAAAGTAGTTTTATACTGCGATGAAATACGGAATTCGTATTTTAAAATAGTATTCTAAAGATCTTGTTTAGGGTTTTCGAACTTGTTTCTGGGCTTGATTTGAATTAGTATTTTGGGAATTTTAGACTTTAACATAATGGTTTTGGTCATGTTTCGCTTTGGTGAGCGGGCTATGCATATACATCAAATTGCGGAATTTGTAAGTCACACTTTCAAAATAATCCTTTTCAGGGATTTAAAAGTTAACTAAACATTAAAATTTTCTGCCAGCCAGTCTGTCAATGTATCCTATCTTTGGGAAAATTATTTTCAAATACAATAATCAACCTTCGGAATTTATAATCTGCGCCGGTTGGCGCAGTGGTTAAGCGATTGACTGCTGCGCAGCGTGTCGCGGGTTCGATTCCAGCACGGAACAAGTATTTGTATGACCTGCAAGTAGTTGTTCCGGGTCTGGCTGTTTGTGTATGTGAGTTTAAATGTTTGTAAACGCACCCACTATACAGGAGAAATTCCTAGTGTGGGGCAATGTTTTTTAAAAAAAGATAAAAAAAGAAAAAGATAAAAGATAATCCCCTGAATTTCAACAAAAAGTTCATCCGACTTTAACATCCCAATCGTTTACACCACACTTTAAATCACATACAGTTGGCCGCAGTCAGTGCTAACTAAACCGGTATAAGCTAACCTCTCATTCAAGTATCAACAGATCCTTTCTTTAAATTCTTATTATTTTGACAAAAAAACAAAACAAGAAAAATCATGGATGTCGATCAAGGACCTTCTGTAGATACAAGAAAGAGGAAGAGGGAAAAGATAATCGTTGACCCAGACACTCGCCAAGAAATACAAGACCCCAAGAGACCTCGAATGGTTTTAGATTCTGGCAAGAAAGTGAAATGCCTACGAGCTTTGACAACAGCGTACTCAAAAGTAATTGACTTGCTTTTCAACATCATAGTGGAGGGGAAGCATAGGGATAAAGGTGAAGAAGCAAAGAAAGCATTGATGCAGGAGTTGAGATCAGAAGTGATTTTGGCATCCCAAGTAACCAGCATCATATTTACAGCACACAACGTTCGCAGGCAACAGATTAAAAACACCAGCACCAACATGCAGAAGAAGGTTGCGTCGACTGATTACAATATACATTATCGGGGGAATGATTATTCCATCCCAAGGGCAACCCTAAACAAATTATGGGTAGAGACAGTAGAGGGTTTAGGGCTGGCATACAAAAATTTCAGCATGGACAATGAAGAGAACTGGTATGGGACAATGGGTCCATATCTGGATATGTTTGCTGCATTCAAGTTACGGATGGATGAACTCCGTCTAGGACATGGAACAATGCCCATAACAAAGAAGGATGGGACACATACATCATTCCAAGTGTCCAAATATTGAATTGAGTGGTGCCCACCACATACTGCTAGAAGGCAACAGCTTCCCACCAGAAAGGCGCTCCTCAATTGTTCAGAGTCTCGGGCCCATGACAGCATTCCTCTGTATGATAAGGACAGAAGGTATCTACAGGGGCAAATTTGCAGCTGCAGTGAAGAGGGCAATGTCCCATATACCTGCAATAGATGACATCATAGAAATCACTAAGAACGTGAAGATGTCTTTTGAGCTGTCAACTTTAATTAGCCTGATAGCGGAGATACTTCTAATCACAACATCGAGACAGGCAACAAGGATGTGCTTCCCTATAAACTTCCTAACCAATTCCTTGTCAGTAATGGGAACGGAAGAGCAAGAAAATTTTATAAAGTATTTCAATACAACAGGGTCAGGTGGATGGCTATTGTACAAAATGTGCATGGAGAAGTCATGGTTAATGCAGGGAACAATGACCGAAGAAGTTGCTTCTCAAATATTGTATCATAGCATATTTGGTACATACAAAGAAGATCTGAGTGTTCTGTCCCAGATCACCAAAACAGGAAATTGGTTCACACGAGAGGCAATGGGAACATCTTTCCGACACATGACAGGAGGTGGATTGGTCTTACTAAAGCCACCTGTACAAACCATGTACGCCAAGATGTCGTGTGCAAACCAGACAGGTCTCCTTTCGGGCGTCTGCAACCAAGTCAGCTGTTTACCATGTTTTAGCGGCCCAAGAATCCAGACGTATGGAGAAGAGTTCTTCGAACACATTGAAAAGAGGAGAGTGGTTGGATCAGGGGGGAAGAACTTGCAACAGATTATTTTGGGACGGGGTGCCTGGCAGAAAACCTCCCCGAGTGCTCAGTGGCTGCTGGTCCTTTTGTTTTCTTGAGGACGAGCAGGCTCTGGGCCGGTGCACCCTGGGTGCGGGCAACAGTCTCCTCGTGAGGGGTGGGAAAGAGGAGATTGTTGTCCGTGGCGAATTTCTGCCGGAGCGGAGGAGTCGCTCCCGAGGGCTCTCTATCTGCGCTCTGCAGCTGCAGAGTGCACGACTAGGGAGCGAAGTGTGGTAGACCAGGGGCGTTTTACAGTCCGCGGTCTAGGGGTCTCCGCGGCGTGTACGTCGCGGTGACCGAGGTGGGGAAGACCGTGGGTTGCTCCTCAACCTGCGGTCTAGGGGCATCCGTGGCGAGGTGTTTTGAGCCACGGTACCGGGTGGTAAGTAGGTTAAGTTAGTTATAGGTTAGTTAAGAGAGGAAAAAAAAAATTGGTAGCCGCTAAAGTAGCCGCATCGCCTTGGGGAAGTGATGTGCGTACCACCCATTTCGTAAATGAAAATGTCCGAAACAGAGAAAGATTTGTCATGCGACCCGGCTGACGCCCGGCGCTCGCAGGTACCCGGGCCTGCGAGTGATAAATTGGTTACCGACGGACGCGCAGGGGTAGGCGACCAGGTCCCTGTTGCTGATAATATTACTGGAAGCAGTAATTTAAAAAATATTGACGGAGGGCCGCGTGGACCGTCTTCCGTTGGGAAACGTTCACGCGACCCTGCTCTGGTGGGAGGTGGGTCGGTGGATCTGTCCTCGGATGAGGAAGGCCTGCTGGCCCCGAAGTTGTCGACCGCGAGGAGAGGTCGGCAGGCTTCGAGAGGGGCGAGTGCTTCACAGCCGCGGAGGGACGCACAGGGTAGGTTCGTGCGCCCCAATACTCCAGCGGCCAGCGAAGCACAGAGTGACATGGGGGTCACTATCGAGGGCCCTGGTGGCGAGAGTTGTGCCTCGCTAGGGAGCTCAAAGGCGGAGCTCAACGCCACCAGAAGAGAGCAGCGCAAAGCCGTCGCGGCCGACGAAGTGTCGGAAATGGCCCGACGCGCACGCGAGCGACGCACTGCTCTAGCGGCGGAAGGGGGAGAACCATCTGCGGTGGCCCTAAGTCAGCTTGCCTTGGACGGGGTGGACTTAGTCCTGAAGGTTGCCACCAAATCCGGCAGCCTGAAGGGCACGTTCACCCGCGGTCTGAAGGAAGCTGCCGCGGACATGAAGGAGGCGGTTGGCATCTTCCTCAACAGGACGGCCTCAGACGAGGTCGCGAAGTTGCAGGAGGAAAACAGCCGTCTCCGAAATGATTAGGAGGACGTAACGTAACGTACCAGTCGGTCATTGCCGAGGCCAAGACCAAGATCAAATTATCAGATCTTGGTCTTCAGTCCGTCACTCTCAGGCAGGCTGCCACAGGTGCGCGGCTGTTCGAGGTGGCTGGTGCTGCGAGCGGCAGTGCCGAAAAGGCGGACGCTCTGGCCGCCAAGATGAAGGAGGTCCTCAGCCCTGAGGACGTCCGGGTCTCCAGGCCAATGGCCGTCAGAGTCGTCCGCGGGTACCGCACGATTTCCTACGAGGCGGCTTGCGTCCTGGCCGGATCTCCGCCCTGGGACCTAGAGGCGAAAGTACTCGCGTCATTATATCAATGGCGCGAGGAAGAGCGGGCACGGGGCTCGAGGCCGGTTCAGCGGCAGATCGCGCTGCGCCGAGAGGAGCTTCGTCAGGTCTTGATGGCGGAATGTCGGCAAAGGCTTCTGCGCCCTACCGCCGGCCTCGCTACCGTCGAGGCGATCCGGCCAGTACTCGACGACTGGCTCGGGAGAAGGCACAGCTTCCTGTCGTTTAGGGTGACGCAGGTGCTGTCGGGACACGGCTGTTTCGGCAAGTACCTGTGCCGCATAGACAGGGAGCCGGACGCTCGGAGGACACGGCGCAACACACGCTCGCCGAGTGTGTAGCTTGGGAGGAGCAGCGCCGTGTCCTCACAAATGAAGTAGGAGGCGATCTGTCGCTGCCAAAAGGCGCACCGGGCGCAGGAGAAGGGCGGACAACGCCATTTTTCGGCCCCCATGAATGGGTCCAGGGGCGAGGGACTTGGGGAAGTCCCCGCCCCCTATTCGATGGACCCGAGGCGGAGGCGCGCGCGGGTGTCGGCGCGCGCTTCTGAGGCGATGCATGGGGTAGTTAAACAACTCGCTACCCCGTGCAGGAGATGAGGCCCGGACAGACCGGGCCAGCACAGCTAGTGTGGGGCTGCGGAAGAATTTAAATTCCCGCGGCCACGCGCGCACGTGCGAGGAGACACCGGGGTGGTTTTAGCCGGTAACAGTCCAGCACGTCCCTCCGACTTTTCCCCAGGCGGAGGTTGTCCATGACGATTTCCCCCCCGTAAAAAAAAAAAAAAGATTATTTTGGGACTGACTACCACTTTGGAAGAATTACACCAACAAATAAGAAAGGATGGAGGAAAGATAAAAATGGGGACTGCTGTTTGGAGGTCTATGGATTCTCTGTACATAGATAACCCCGGTGATGAGATAACAAAACAAATTGTTGGACAAGGGAGGATGTTTATGGGTAGGAACAACAATTAAACTTTTTGGATTGTCATTTACATTTTTTCTTCTCTTGGGTAGAGTTATAGTGTTTTAGTTACAAATTAAGTTTTTCCTTGTAATCATTTTTCTTTTTTATTTTGATTCTTTATATAAAATGAGTGAAAAAAAACCTCTCATTCTATTAAAATTGAACTACAGTAGGCCAGCTAAAGGTTAAAATGTTACCATCGACATTGCGGTCGACTGTGCCGACTCACCTACCTACAAAAAATGACCAAAAACTTTAACATCTGCCCTCCAAACTCAACCCCTTCACCCCCCTAACTGGTCTTAAACCCCTCAGGATTATTGCTTTGCCACCTCCAAGTGTCGGCACACATGTCTTCCAGTGTCCTAGTGGCCCGCCAGGCTAACAGCCTGTGGGATAACGACACGTCTGCGTAATTGGCGGCTATGTCTCCCGCCCGGCGACCTACGATGCGGTAGGGGACTTGGCGGCCACTGGCCACTTGGAAAGCGGCTATCATTTGGAGGACCGAGTAGCCGGTGCCAGTACCTGAAACATTAAAATAGATAATTTCGAGACATGATATTTATTCATGTTTAATACGTATAAAGACTACGCGAGCGAAGCCGCGGGCAAAAGCTAGTATATTATAAGCAACAAATTATGCTCTTTTAAAAACGAAACAATGTCCGCGAATTGTCCGACTTAAGGCTCCCGCAAGCGCGGGCCTGCGGGCGGTGAGTAATGGGTAGCTCACCGTCCGATCAGGATCAGGCCCGTGCTGGACGGCGCGTACGTGTTCCACGCGCGCCTCAAAGATGAGATGTCAGCATCGAAGAGGGGGCCCACTAGGGCCCAGGCCTGCCGGGAAAGCGGGATCATCCGAAAGGGGTACCGCTGACCCGGAACATAAAGGGCCAAGGAAGGAACACGGGTGGGTTTTAGTCAGTAAGAGTCTGACACTCCCTTCCGCTCCACCCAGAGCGGGAGGAGTCATTTGATGATTACCCATCCTCAAAAAAAAAAAAAAAGGCTCCCACAAACAGGCGCGACGCAACATTGTTTCGTTTTCAAAGAGCATAATTTGTTGTATACTAGCTTTTTCCCGCGGCTTCGCTCGCGTTAATTTAGTATTTGATAATCAATTCTGGTTGTAGTCTGGTTGTTGTTTGGCCGTTGCGACCATGGGCTCAGAAAACTCTTAACACACTAGTATGTACACTAAACACTACACGTGGCGCCATCTATTATCATAAGAACGTTATTGTTGTTTTCCTCGGGAACAGTACTTTTGACGTGACAACGTCTTATAATTCGATGGAGCCGGCTGCACGCACGAAAAAACATGACTCATGCGGCGTTACCTCGCTCTGAGGCGTTCCATTTAAGGCTTGAAGTGCAAGCGAGAGCGCGGAACGAGCGACAAAGAGGCACAATCGGCCTCCGCGTTCGGCAGCGTTCGACATCTGTCTCTCTCCTCCTTGAGTGAGCGATGCGTCCGCGTGGACAGCTGCTATACAATAATACATTTACATGTTTTCGTCAAGTATGAAGTGCAGTGAAAAGTGAATGTGGTGTCAATTGTTTATAGCAACGATAATTGCGGTGATAAAGGTAAAAATTGACATAATTGTATTTATGCGTACAAATAAATGTAACTTGATCAATTCAATTGTGATTTCCATTTACCTCCTCTATATCCATACAAAATATCAATCAAACAAATAAAATAAAAGAATGCAACCATTCCATCAGTATTTTCTTATGACGTGGTCACGTTCAACTATCGTCAGTAAACAGACTTTACAGACAACCGATTTTTTTCAAAGATCAAAGGATCAGGATCAGGATTTCAAGGATCAAAGGTACCCTACCCTATGTCCGTTTCTGTACCCCTGACAACGTATATGCAACATTTCAGGATGATCGGTTCAGTAGTTTAGGCGTAAAAAGGTAACAAACAAACTTACTTCCGCATTAAAATAATATTAGTTAGGATTAGCAGCCCGCAGCTTCGTCCGCGTATCCCTATAGCTGTGCCCTGTTACTTCGATTTCGCTTATGATAAATGATTTTATTTCTGTAAGTAGGTTTTTACAAACACTTTTACACGTCAATCATATTTTTTTTTAAACTAGATGAGGTCGGCGTTTCCTATCTGACTACTCTGAGAAGAAAGGCCGAAACAAACTCGGAGGTCACAGTCTCTTTTAAAGTCCAGACAGAATCTTGGTCAGATCATGTGAAGGCTATGTAGATCGGTGTCTGAAATGGTCTTTTGAGGAAAGAACCACACAGATTGAGTGGACCTGTCCAGTCAGTGCACGCAATTGTCAGCAATCGTGCAGCTCAACTCAGAACTTAAGGAGCTCAACGATTCGACGAACAATACCAAAGAAAGGACATTTGAGTAGGCCGCACAAGTTACTCAAACTGCCAGATCATGATTCCACTAAGAGTAAAAATACAAAAAAAAAAGCAATGACCAACATAGTTCTCACATTCACAATAGTTAAAATAATAACATAATACTTTACAAAGTAAATACTCTTGTCATAGTATATGTATATAAAATTCATTAATGTCAATGTGTATATAAAAATCTGGACATAATCATTGAGGACCATGCAGATTGGTGTCTGAAATGGACTTTTGAGAAAAGAACCACACAGATTGAGTGGACTTGTCCAGACAGTGCACGCATTTGTCAGTAACCGTGCAGCTCGACTCAGAACTTAAGGAGCTCAACTATTCGACGAACAATACCAAAGAAAGGACATTTGGGTAGGCCACATAAACTACTCAAACTGCCAGAACATGATTAAAACTGGAACAATGACCCACATAGTCCTCCCATTCACAACAATTAAAATAATATAATACTTTATACAGTAAATATTCATGTCATTGTATATGTAAAAAGTTATAGATACTTATAGCAAAGATTAAAAGTACAATAGTTAGCAAAAAAACAATAAAATAAATCAACATTCCCTGTGTAAATTTATTGGAACAGCTCACTCCCAAGCCTTTTTGTCCTCAATAGAGTATTTGATAGTATAATAGGCTTTCTGGCATAGTTTCCTTTTTATAAAAGATTTGAATTTATTAAGGCTTAGTTCTTGAATGTGGCTAGGAAGTTTATTATAAAAATGTATACATTGACATCTAAACGAGCCACCTATTTTCTTGAGCCTGGTTGTAGGAACAACAAATTTGTGTTAGTTCCTAGTATTTATACTATGGTTATCACTGTATTTTTTAAAGCTTAGCGTTCTTTCTGACTTTTTGCTCGGCTCGTAAGGGGGTCGTAGTGTGATTTTAAGTAGCCCATAACCTTCCTCGTGATAGGGCTATCAATTGTAAAAAGATTTTTCTCAAACATGCTTGGATATTTGAGCACTATTTTAACTACCTTCTTCGAGATAAATCGAAATTGCTGTACTGGCTAAATACATGCGAGCAGCGGCCGGCAAAAGATGTATTAAATTCCATATTTGTTGTGGTTTAACGGCCATAATTATAATATACATAGTAAACTCGATATCTATCGTGTAATTTAAAAATTAAACGATCTTTTACTCCGAAACATGGCAACCAAGGAGGTAACATATCAAAGGTTTTATTAAAATTTCGAACTGGCTAGCAAATAGAAAGCTGTTTATTGAAAAAAAGAAAACCAATGAACACTTTAACGCGGGAAAATTTATTGTTGTTCGTCATTTTCGGCTTATAAACTAAACCCTCAACATAAGACTGTACACCAAACCAACATGCCTTAGTAAGTAAGTAATGATCTGTATGCCACATAACTCACCCAAGTTAACAGCATGGAACCCACTGAAGCCAGGCTGCTGGAACAACTTGACAGCCTTCACATGCCCTTCAGCCAGGTCTTCCACATGAATGTAGTCCCTCACCCCTGTGCCGTCCACTGTGGGGTAGTCGTTGCCGAACACCATGAGCTCTTGGAGGCGGCCTACTGCTACCTGCGGGAGGAAATATGAGGTGGCTATATAGTGGTAGGTAAGGATATTTTATTGAATGTAAACTCTTAGTGACCTTATTGAAAACGAAGCAAAAGGGGTATGTAAGGATGGCAGGTGGCGTTCTGTAATGTCTGCCTACCCCCATGGGAGGAAGGGGTGAGTTTATGTATGTATGTAAACTATTACCTCTTTTAAGCCCGCTTGCAAAAAACATGGCTGAAAATATTTAAAGCATTGCTCTGTTTCTGTCCATCGTTTGAAGATGATAGAGACAGAATGATGTTTAGCCCTGATCGCATTTAATTATCTGTGGTGCAGGTGAGCCTTCCTGGAATTTAGTTTTTTTTTAACCGACTTCATAAAAGGAGTAGGTTCGTTCACAATTCGTCGGAACCTTTTTTTTTTTGGATGTTCGCTGATTACTCAAAGACGCCTGAACCGATTTAGAAAATTCTTCTTTTGTTTCAAAGGGTATACTTTCCAGGTGGTCCCATATAAATTTGGTCAAGTTCTGATGAGTGGTCTTTGAGTCAGTTTTAATAATATTTTTTTTTTACTTAATGTATGTTGATGATGTTGTAATAACTTCCTGTCACTGTTATTTACATTGCAAGTAGTGGTTTACGACTTTGTTTGGGGTAGGTACCACAACTAAAAAGTGAAAAATAAAAAATAAATCGAATTGACTTCGGAAGTCGGTGGCAAACAAGGAAAAAACAAAGACACCGACTTCCGAAGTCAGTTTTTTTTCACTTTGTAGTGTATTTTTTTTTTTGGAAGTCGGTGGTTTTCTTTGTGAAAAAGTTTTTATCAGAGTTTTCTTTTCCTTTGAGATTTAATACAGAGATCTCTTCAGTAATAACGATAACCTTTGAAAAAAGGACGTGTAGCTGCTAGAAATACATAAAGAAAACATAACATAACGTTTTCTTTATGTAAATTTAAAATAAATAATTTAATTTTAATATTTATTTATTATATTCATGTTTGATAAATATGGTATCATATTTATCAAACACAAGGCATGGTGGCAGGGACATCGACGCGCAAATTGTAACCATGAATTCAGCAAATGATTCTACACCCCCTAGCACAGAAAATAATCGCCGCTTATCAAAAAAAAACTGCTGTTTCATGGCAAAGTGCAACCTACGTAGTCAAAACAGCAATATTTTTTTAAACAACTGACGAAAAATTCAACGCACAAGGGGTTTCAGAATCATGTACTGCATCCATAGTAACTGGTTACGCGTTGATGTCCCTGCCACCCTGTACACTGAGACCTTTTTAATTAATTGGCGAAACTTCAGTCACAATATTTTGTTATTCTAGCGTATGGCACTCGTGGGTTGCAGCTGAAAATCAGCGCCAGGTGGTACACCTTGTGTTGTCATCTGACATTATGCTGAGCTGAGGCCCGTTTGGCATTATAATTTTTGTATTCTGTTTTTATAGCATTAAGGTGTATTTATTTTGCTGTAATGCCAATAAACGCATTTTCTTTCTTTCTTTCTTTCTAATAAAACTAAAACCAAACGATTACAAAAAATCATCATTTTCTATTGCAATCTTTAACCGGTATTTTAATGACAAACAACATAAACCTGCTGTCGTTCAGGCGATAAAAAATAATAAAGCCTTATCGCGCTCGTACCTAGACTGTTTATTGATCTTTTAATAGTAACGAAACCACTTAAACTTTAATAAATGAAGTAGTAATTACCTGTGCAATAAACGGCATGAGATTGTTAGGTATCCCGGCGGGGTCCTCCCCGATGCGACCGCTACGATGAGCACCGACCGGGTTGAAGTAACGAAGAGATATCACCTTCCATTTCTGTAATCATAACCTAAAATTACGCCAGTATTCAGCGACAGAGTGGGCATATAGTATATTGACACTACCGGGCACAATTCCCTAATGGAAAATACCCAATAATCTTTGCCCGACCTGGGTATCGAACCCAGAATCTCACGCTCAACAGTCTCACTTTGCCATTAGACCAGGCTGCCTAGTTACTTGGGTAGGTATCTACATATTTTGTTAGATGTACAATACAACAAATGAACATGTTTACACTATTGAAGGTCTTATTTATTGTTTTTTCATGCGAAATAACTTTTGATCACAAGAGACACGACGAACAATGTCAAAGGCGTAATTCTTTAGAGCACAACATAATAATGTTATAGTATTTTTATCTTACGAAGCGACTCGCGCTTGTCTTGTGGTTATCAAGTGTGCAACTGCAAACACGCTGTGAATGTGTAAGTGCAGAAGCTCTCGGTACCGTTCGAAACTCAAACTCAAAGCATTTATTTCAAATAAACCAATTACAGGCACTTTTGAATTGTCAAGGGGTCGGTCAGTCAGAAATATGAAGCTACTAGCTAGTTGCCCATTCCAAAGCGTAGTAGATACTTATGGAGAAGAACGGGCAAGAAACTCCATGGACACTCTATTAAATCAAAATATTGTTACTAAAAGTGGTTACATCATTCATGTTGAAATTATACATATGTGAGAACTATGTAGAAAAACGTGCACGTTAAAAGCGACCGTAAGTTAGAAACAATTCAGGAATTAAAATAAGCCTTGGCAGCTAAGAGATGACCAGTGCCTACTGACGGCGCCTGTTCACGAACGTGACGTATGGATCAGCACCATTCAGCTCAATCATTTTGAAGGGAACTTAATGATCCAATACACACGCCACCACCAGCGACACATTTGAGTGAGCATGACATACCTACTCTCAGCCGCCAGGGCACATTCAAGTCAATGAAAGACGAACCCAGTAAGCTTTATAGTAGGTACATAGTGCTCACACATGTGCTATGCAATTATACAATACTAAGAGATTGAATTTATAGAATGCAAATATAGTTTTTACAGTCTTCATCAGCTCCAACAATAATTTCGAATGCTAATCAATTAGTTTATGTGCCCTTGTGTAGCAGGAACAGCGCTGAGCCAAGCATTTTTATAAGTGACCCCCAACTTATAATATGCTTGGCTGTATAGTGTGTTTTACACAAGATTTAAAGTTTCATTCAGTTGGAGCATGTGGGAAGGTATTTCATTGCAACATTTTAAACAGTAGGTACCCCATGAAGGATGAGTCTACTTTAGCCAGTCTGAAGCATGGTTAAATTAATTGGCCCCTATTTCTAGCCCTATAGTTGTGTCTTTCACCTCTTTTATTGAAAAGGTTTATTTTTTTTTCTTACGTACATGATGTTTTCATAGATATAGTGACAAGGTACCGTCATGATGTTAATGTCTTTAATCAGTTAGAGAATCGCGCCTGCGGAGCCCATACAGTCGTGCATTCCCAGTCGCCCCCACATGGATTGACTGGGACATTCGCATATATTGCAGAGACAACGGCGCAGTCGGACGTGTGTCTGTGTGTGGCTTATGTGCTGGCGCTATTCGTTTTCACGCATAAATTCACAGCGTGTTTGTGCACTTGTTTACGATAAGTAAAGCGCGCGTCTCCTCGTGAGATGAAAATACTGTATGCTCAACATGTGTTTAAAAAAAAATACTTGCACACTTTTCTTTCTACTTTGCAAGTAACTTGCATACAGGTTAATTAGGGCAATAATACTGCTGTCCACCTACCTAACTTGCAGACTTTCCTGTCCACTCTGCAAGTAACTTTCACGGAGGTTAATTTGGGCATTAATACTGCAGTTCAACATATGGCCAGTGTATTACTTTCTGAAATCCCCTTCTAAATATTTATACCCCTAAGTCCTGACGATGAGTATGGCCTCTTTTCTAGTATTTACCTGATCACTAATACAGAGATCCTTCATGATCTCCTCGCAGAAGTACTTGGACTTGCCGTAGGGGCTGGTCAGTCCGCGGCCGGTGTCGTGTCCTTCGTCGATCGGCAGCCGCTCGGGCTCACCGTACACCGTGCAAGATGAGCTGTATACTAACTTATAGACGCCGTATTTACGCATCACCTGCAAATAAACCATTTGATTATGAATTCAGTTTTTTTTTAGCCTACACGTCCCACTCATGAGTAAAGGTCACCCACAGAATCTTCCAGACATATTTTTCCAGAGCCTCTAACCAGACCTTGAATTGAGATTAAAATGTTTTTGTTGGGTGTCAAATAAATAGGCGTTAAATTTCGGTAAGTGGTCAACGTTAAATATGGACCTCTGCAAAACCAGTGGCATCCGCAAGTGTCTTGCTCTGAGACAAATCTGAAATGTAGCATGTACCTGAAGTAACATTATCAATTTCTAAAAACTTTTGAATTTTCTAACCCAATTCATGTTTTATTTTGTTCTTAGATACACCGTGGGTAATGTGGAACTCCAAAGTAGACTTCTTGGTCATGGCACCAATAGCTGGGGATTAGATTTCTAGGATATTTCGGATTTACATACATTCTTAAACAGAACAATAATTCAGGACCATGCAGTTTCGTGGGGCTAGATACCCCTATAGTGGTATGAGGAACAGGGTGTAAAGTTCACTCATACCCATAAGTAAAGGGAGGATCCTCCGACCAGACGGGTGTCATGTCTGGTGGGCAACTGTCCGACGATTGATGTCGGGACGTTGCGCGGTAAACTCTGCTTGTGCGATGCAGGATTTTGCGTGACGTCAGTGCGACGTAGTTCGCATACGGCGATGTAGATACCGCTACACCCCCAACACGAGACGTTAGTCGTGAGATATCGACGACGAACTACCAATATCTACTACCTATTTTTAGAAAATCTCAACATAATGACATAGTTATTTCTACTTAAAGTTAGGAGGTATTCGCAGCAAAATTAGCGTCTCTTAATTAAGAAGTTATTTCTTGGGATAAATAGTTAAGTATCGTGTTAAGAGAGGTTTTGCCAGTACACGCGAAATAGCATTTATTTTACGTCGATTGGCATTAAAAACTAAAATTCGAATAAAAGGTAGTCCATCGTCGATATTGAACCCAAGGGCTCGGTCACTCCAATTATTATCGATTATACCTAGTGTCACTGAAAAATGTGACAATGCCTACAAACATCCAATATCTCGATCGAAACCAATATCTCGAGACGTCTCTAGATCATACAAATATCATTCCGCTGCGCTACACAGGTCATGAAATAAGTTCTTAGTTTAATATTTAGCAAAACAATAACCTATTTCTGTTATCACTAACACGTGCAAATAACAAACAGTTACAAATTATACACAGTATTGGTTTTTACAGCGAGCGATATAAAACAATGAGGTTACCTACGTATTGAGACAGCTCTGTTTTGTTTTAAGCCCTTTCTGTCTGGGTTGCAGTTTTTTTCTTTTTCTCGTGTACTTGTACAGTGACAGTGTTTTCGAGTGTGTTCAATAGATAAAGAGTTTTATGGGAGGTTTGCGTGTCGTTGTGAATCCAAGCGCTTACTAGTAATTGAGATGGATAGGATCCTAGACTTTAATCTGTAACATCTTTGTTAAGTTACCCCTGGAGGTGGAGACACATGAGCATCAATAAACTACAAACTCAGGTTTAGACATAGAAAGGTCATATAAAATTGAGATTCTAGAAAGTCATATGCAATTTCAGGGGTTCAATCTCGATGAACAACGTATTCTTTCCTTACCTCTAAGAGCGTGCAGGTTCCAGAAATGTTAGCTTGGTAGTATTCTAGCGGCTTCTCAACGGACTCTCCCACCGCCTTCAATGCCGCGAAGTGGATCACACATTCTATGTTGTGCTGCAAATAAGTAACAATCATGAAATGACAGTATAATTAGGTAATTATTCCAAGAGTTTAAAAACAGCGAGTGAAGTTTTGTGCCCAAACGACTAGTTGCATTGCCTGTAGAAGTTCATTGTTTGGCTGACCCTTCTTTATCTTCTTCAAAATACTGAAACTAAACTATTGACATGAGAAATTCCTAGAAGCGTTGGGATACTACAAGGAATTTCTTCGTCAGAGGTTATTTGGACCTCTGCAAGAAAGCCAGAAGGGCGAGAGAGATTATACAGGGTGTTTGGCGCATGGACCGACACAATTTTTCCAGGGATTTGGGAGGTCATTAGTGTTGGAATATAACAAAATATATCCGTCCCACTTAAGTAGTTTGAGAGTCTTTAACTCTTTAATACATATTTACATTGTGCATAACTTTAATATAGTTTAGACGTTAGTGTTCCGTCTGGAGCAAGCGAGAGTGCACACACACCTCTCCTGCCAAATAAATATAATAAATTAATCAGTTGAAATTATAACTGTGTCTTTCATTGGTTCTCAAAACCCAACAGGTTATGGGCCCAGTGATTTAGACTAAATAACATTCTGAATACCTTTTATTGATTCTTTTAGTGATTTAATAAAATGGATAAACTTAAAATGAAAAGAAATATTAAACCGTTTGACGGGGACAAATATAGTGTGTGGAAACTTAGAATACGTAATCTATTAAATGAACTTGAAGTGCTGAATATAATTGATGAAGAAACTCCTAAAGAACCGGACAGTGAGTGGAACAAAAGACAGAGAATCGCTAAGAATACAATAATAGAGTATCTATCAGATTCATTGCTGGGACTTACAAGTGAAGAAAATACTGCGAAGGACATTTTCTTGAAACTGGATTCCATCTACGAAAGGAAAAGCATAGCAACTCAACTAGCTTTGAGGAAAAGGTTGTTGAATTTTAAGCTACAAGGAGAAAAACCCTTAACAAACCACTTCCAAGAATTCGACGACTTGTTAATCGAATTAATCGCTGCAGGTGCAAAATTAGAAGAAGTAGATAAGACTTCTTGATCACGAAATAAAATGAATCAATGAAAGGCGCGATACGAGCATGAAAGTTCTTCAGGCGGAAACTACAAGTACAACAAAACCTAAAACTCAAGACTGACACAATTAAAGAAATTCAAACATGCGACGGAACTTAAATCGAGGCCAGTTTTATAAATCCTCGTTCAAGCCGAAAAATTATAGACTGAAACATATAAAATGCCATTGTTGCGGAAGGAATGGTCATGTACAAAAGGACTGTTATTACAACAAGCAGGTGAAACAACGTTTCGAAAACAACAGAACAGTTCAAACTGTAAATATTACAGATACTGAAAATCCAAATATCTCGGGATTTGCTTTTATGGTCGGAAGCTGTGGAAATGAATGTGAAGATCAAAACGAGATTACATTTATTTTGGACTCGGGTGCCTCAGATCATTTAATTAATAGAGAAGATCTGGCACAAAACTTCATGTAACTGCAAAAACCAATAGACATCTCAGTTGCTAAAAATGGAACATTTATAAGAGCAACAAAGAAGGGCAATATTCCAGTAACCAGCCACTTAGGTATAAAGGGAATGCTACAGGATGTACTTTTCTGTTCCGAAATTCCTTACAACTTGCTCTCTGTAAAGAAAATGCAACAAGCTGGAATGACCATTGTTTTTGGCAATAATGGTGGTGTGCAAATATAGGTACAACGAGGGTAAGATGGTAACAGAGGGTAAGTCTTTGAACAATTTAATTGGTATAAGTTTCATACTTGAAAAATGTGCTTTAAATGCTAGAAGCTCATCAAATAGGGTTGTAAACAATAATATCTATGAATTATGGCATCAAAGGCTTGGTCACATTGGCAAATCTAAGTTTGTGCAAATCAAAAGCAAACAATTTTATTCTGATAATGAACTAATAAATCATGTGACACCAAATGATAAATTATGTGAAGCTTGTATAAACGGAAAACAAGCATGTTTGCCATTTAATAAATCAAAGTCAAAAATTATAAAACGACCTCTATTTAATGTGCATACTGATGTGTGTGGTCCCATAACTCCTTCAACACTTGACGACAAAAACTATTTTGTAATTTTTGTCGACGAATACACACACTACTGTGCCACATACTTAGTAGCTCATAAATCAGACGTTTTTGCCACGTTTCGAGATTACGTTGCAAAGTGTGAAGTTCATTTCGGTTCGAGAATTGTCAATTTGTATTGTGATAATGGTGGTGAATATTTATCAAGTGAAATGAAAGAGTACTGTGTGCAAAAAGGTATTAGTTACCACTTAACAGTGCCGCATACCCCTGCTTTGAACGGTATTGCTGAAAGAATGATAAGAACTATAACAGAGCGTAGTCGAGCCATGGTATCTGGCGCTAAACATTCTGGGGTGAGGCTGTGTTGACAGCAACATATTTAATAAATATCTGCCCTACAAAAGCACTGAAAACAGCTAACACACCATTTGAATTGTGGCATAATAAAAAACCACAAATTAAATATTTAAAGGTTTTCGGTTCAACTGTTTATTTTGTAAATAAAACTAGGAAAACCAAATTCGATGAAAAATCCTTAAAAGGGATATTAATTGGTTATGAACCGAATGGTTATAAGGTGTGGGATGTGGTAGACAAAAAGTTTGTAAAAGTCAGAGATGTGATAGTTGATGAGATTAATTTCTTGTTGAACAGAAAATCTGACAGAGTATTGCCTGAAAATTGTAATAACTCTGATAACGTTGACAGATACAACGTAGAGAAAATGTGTAAACAAACTGAGAAAATACCAGTACCATTAGGTCCACCACCTAATAAATCTGTAAGTGAAACAGACATGCATCAAAACAGTTCTTCATTTCAAAATAGGTTGACTTTATCTCGAAATGAACAGACTTCATATGATCAAAGAAAAAGCGAGAGAATTAAAAATATGCCTACCGTATCTTATGACGAAAATGAAGATGATATTTCTGTGAACTATTTGACGTACGCTAAATCTTTAGTATGCAAAATACCTACATCTTATAAAGAAATAGAATCCAGGGATGATAAAGTATTATGGGAAAATGCTGTTAATGAGGAAATTAAATCGCTCACTGATAATGAAACCTGGACACTTGTACCAAGACCCGAAAATAGAAATATCATCGATTGTAAGTGGGTGTTTACGATAAAAAATTATGAGTTTGGAAAACCACTAAGATATAAAGCTCGTTTAGTAGCTCGCGGTTTTAGTCAAGAATATTTAGTTGATTATAATGAAACTTTCGCACCAGTTGCAAGAATCTCAAGCTTTAGATTCTTATTAGCTTTTGCAAATCAGTTTAATTTGTTAGACCACCACATGGACGTAAAAACTGCATTTTTAAATGGGAAACTAAAAGATGAGATATTTATGAAAACTCCTGAAGGAATCCCAAATGCAAATAATTTAGTATGCAAATTGAACAAATCGTTGTATGGATTAAAACAGTCTGCACGCTGTTGGTTCCAAATGTTCGAAAAAACTTTAATAGAGAAGGGTTTTCGATACTCATCAGCTGATCGTTGTATTTACATTCTAGATGCAGGTGACATTCTTGAAAACATTTATGTTGTACTTTATGTCGACGATCTTGTGATTTCAACGGCTAATATAAATACCATGAATAGTTTTAAAAACTATTTAATGAACAAGTTTAAAATGGTAGACTTAAAGGATATCCGTTGTTTCTTGGGAATCAGAATCGAAAGATGTAACAACAAAGTTACATTAGACCAGAAAATGTACATAGAAACAGTTTTAGAAAAGTTCAACATGAGTGATTGTAAATCTGTCAATACACCTTTGGAAACAAAAGTAGATTATACCAAATTGAATTCAAATGAAACAACAGAGGCCCCTTGTAAAAACTTTATCGGGTGCTTGATGTATATAATGGTATGCACTCGTCCTGATTTGAGCTATAGTGTAAACATCTTGAGTAGATTTGCTAACAAAAACAACAGTACACTTTGGTTATATTTAAAAAGGGGTTTTACGCTACTTGAAAGGATCAATGGATCTTAAGTTAACTTACGTGCGGAGCGACAATATAAATAATGTATTGACTGGCTTTGTTGATTCTGATTGGGGAAGTGATGAAATAGGCCGCAAAAGTACAACAGGCTATTTGTTTAAATTATTTGAACAATGCACAATATGCTGGAACACAAAGAGGCAACTCACAGTAGCTGCTTCATCCACTGAAGCGGAGTATATGGCTTTGTTTGAAGCTGTTAGAGAGGCCCTGTGGTTAAAATCCTTAGTGACCAGTATTGACATAGAATTACCCAATGCCATTCCTATTTATGAGGATAATAATGGGTGTATAAGCATTGCAAGTAATCTTACGAGTCACAAAAGATCAAAACATATAGACATAAAGTATCACTTCTCAAGAGAACAGGTGGAGAAAAATGTTATTAACATTATTTATGTTTCCACAGGTAATCAGTTAGCTGACATACTAACGAAGTCATTACCAACATTGCGTTTTTCAGACATGAAAACGAAACTCGGTTTAATGTAAATATGATCAGTACCTACTTGTAAACTATAAAGGTCTAATTATAGAATATGTAAATAATACATACTTACTTGTATACAATAGAGATTTGTATTTTAGATAAGAATGACTTGGTCTGATTAGGTTTTCCTGGGTTTTCCCTAATCCGTGCATCGAATGGTGGACCATATTAAAATTGTACTCCCAGATAAGGAAGGTGTGTGATATTTTTATTGTAAATATTATTTGATAATTTATTTTGAAAAAGAGGATTTATTTTGAGGGGGCGTGTTGGAATATAACAAAATATATCCGTCCCACTTAAGTAGTTTGAGAGTCTTTAACTCTTTAATACATATTTACATTGTGCATAACTTTAATATAGTTTAGACGTTAGTGTTCCGTCTGGAGCAAGCGAGAGTGCACACACACCTCTCCTGCCAAATAAATATAATAAATTAATCAGTTGAAATTATAACTGTGTCTTTCATTGGTTCTCAAAACCCAACATTTAGCTAGGTTCTACCCATACACCCTTTGTCCCAAACGTCACGGTTGGTTACATATGATTTTTTTTTAATGAAAAAAACACCCAAAATATTTCCTTTTATTCGAAATAGTAAGTTTTTTGTTTGTAGGTGTAGTGGCAGTGATACAACTGGTTTCAAGAAAATTCCTTACAAGCTTCTAAAGTTTATTTTTGTATGAAATTTTACAACTTCTAAAAAAAAATTGGGACAAAGGGTGTATGGGTAGAACCTAGCTAATGACCCCTCCAAATCCCTGGAAACATTGTGTCGGTCCATGCGCCAAACACCCTGTATACAGAAGCTTTTGGTGTAGGTACCTTTATTTTAATTTTTTCGGGAAACTTACAGCATTATTACAGTGTACTTAGACAATATGCAACTGAAGGCCATTATTTACAGGTTTCCACAGATACCAAAAATAAAATTAAAAACGAGAAAAAAATACAAATGTCGGTACAAAATACCTTTTACATAAATTAGGAAAAAATAGTATACGAACGACATATAAATAAACATAAATAAACATCGTCTGACATTGCACACAGCACCATCTAGTTCCAAGTTAAGCACTTAATTAAGGCTTGTGTTATGGATACCAGATGGTTGATACACTACTTAAATACATATTTTTTTTCGTAAATACATACATATTATAAATATACATCCATGACTCGGGTACAAATGTCCATATTCATCATACAAACATTTGCCCCTACCGGGATTCGAACCCAGGACCATTTGGTTTCGCTGACTACACTTAGCCACTGTAGCCACTACACCAAACGTGTCGTCAACATATACTTACAAACTAAAAATAATTTAGACGTAAAACATTACTTTTCCGTAAAAAAGCTTTCCACCAACAAATGCTTAAGCCGAGAAACCACAGAACACTATTACTCTGCGAGAAACACTGGTATTGAATATATCCAAATCATGTTCACCAGACAGTTTATTAAAACTTCTGCTCGCACGGATCAGAAACTAATTCTGCCTGTACGTGGACTTGGAATGAGGGACATGTAACAGGCTAGGTTTGCTAAAGAATTTCCAGTGTGTTATACAGAAACTAACTTCTGCTTGCGACTTCGTCCGCGTGAAATTTCTGGTCCCCCCGACCCACCCCGTCGTCGCTTCGCATCGCCTGCTCGCGCTGTTACTTCGTTTTCGCTTAGCATTATTTCTGACTTTTTTCTTTTTGCTCGGCTGCTAAGAGTCCTAGGGTGAGGTTAAATAGAGTTGAGCTCCTTAAGTTCTGAGTTGAGCTGCACGATTGCTGACAATTGCGTGCACTGACTGGACAGGTCCACTCAATCTGTGTGGTTCTTTCCTCAAAAGACCATTTCAGACACCGATCTACATAGCCTTCACATGATCTGACCAAGATTCTGTCTGGACTTTAAAAGAGACTGTGACCTCTGAGTTTGTTTCGGCCTTTCTTCTCAGAGTAGTCAGATAGGAAACGCCGACCTCATCTAGTTTAAAAAAAAATATGATTGACGTGTAAAAGTGTTTGTAAAAACCTACTTACAGAAATAAAGTCATTTATCATTTATCATAGCCTATCTTATAGGCTTCCTCAATAATTGGGCTATCAAATGCAAAATATTTATTCAAATCCGACCGGTAGTTCCAGAGATTATCCCCTACCTACAAACAAACAAATGTTACCTCTTAAAATATTAATATATGTAGATATATATACAGGGCCAAAACCAGCGGTCGTTAAGCCCCAAAAAAAACTATCAAATCTTTTTAATTAAAGATTGCGTCTAGACTGTTTATATTATTATTGTCCCACCACGCAGCGGAGTTTCGCTAGCTAATTTAATTTGACCCTGTATGTATATTTTTTTTTATGAAGTATTTATTTTTCTCATACTCACTCTCTCAAAAACCTTGCTCAACCCCTCTCTATCTCTGATATCCAGCTCATAGAAATGTATCGTCTTATTCGTCAGCTCCTCGATAATCCTCAGCGGTTCCGGTTTCTTCTGACCTGCAGTCCTGTAGGAGTTGGACAGGTTATCTACGACTACTATATCGAATTCTGGGTGGTCTGACTGCCTTTCCAGGAGGATGGTCACTGTGTGGGAGCCGACGTAGCCTGCGCCACCTGTTACTAAAATTGCTGAGGTCATGGTGACTCTGAAACAAGAGATTTATTGGTTAGGAATTTATAGCAACGGCAGATCCAATATATATATATATATTTTTTTTTTTTTTTTTCTAGATGCTGGGGCCGATTCCCTTGTGTACAAACTAAACCTAATTTAAGTTCAGTGCATCTTTTTCTTTCTATTTCATTAAGAAAAGGACAGAAGATAAATTTTAGTTTAGTCCTGTCAAATTAATCAGCGCCTGACACTACTCCATACAAGTTTCTAGACGTGATTAAAAAGTTGACTACTAAAATTACATCAAATTACGTCAGGTGCTGACTAATTTGACAGGACTAAACTAATATTTATCTTCTGTCCTTTTCTTAATGAAATAGAAAGAAAAAGATGCACTGAACTTAAATTAGGTTTATTAGTTTGTGAACAAGGGAATCGGCACCACTGATTCCTATTTGCATGAAAATAACAGTAGGTATTTTAGGTGGTGATGAGTGTGACGCATGATTATATGACTTTATGATTGTAATCGTAACAATTAGAAAACATTTTGAAAAATTGTTATCATACGAATTTAAAAGTTATTCTTTGGAGAAAAGTAAAAGTAATTAAATAAGGGTAAAATAATTATAATTTGATCATCTCAATCATCTAGTTCGCATTTCGTTCCCACGAAAAGCAAAGGAAAAAAGTAGTGTGTGAGGATCGTATCAGTTGGCGTACTGTTTTTTCTGCCTACCCCCTTTGGAAGAAGGCGTGAGTTTATGTAGGTATGTAAAATAAATATGTAACTGATACCTGTACTTATTTAATTTAGATAATAGAAGAAGCCTGTCTAAAATATAAGAAAAAAAAATGACAATGATTATTTAGTCATTTTATCATGACTTAGTTTTAAAACGATAATAAAAAACGGCTATTAACTTGAAAAAATAATAAAAAAATATAATCGATAAACACTTACAATCGACTATCTTAAGTGCCTTCAGTTATTACAATTTTGCGTGCTTGTGAAACACGATAACTATATACTGCGCTAAATAAACATGTTTATTTGTATTCATGTTGAATGTAATGTACGTAGTACACACGGCTACACATCAAGCTATACATTTCCAGTATAAGCTGAACTCACATTGTATAGGATTTCCGTACGATGCGAAACCAGCGTAAACTGGCTTTTAATAGCTTGATGTGTAGCCGTGTGTACCTACATAAATAAATGACGTACAATTATTGTTCAAGTATCGTTTTGTTCTGCGGGCTATACAATAGTGATTTACTTGCGTAACTATGATTTATCTTTACCTAGGATTAAATTAAATTAGCTTGCGAAACGCCACAGACGTGCAAGAACCAAAAATATATTATGATAATTTTTTTTTGGGTCAATGACAGCATTTTGTGTTATTATTATTTAATTTGCAATATGAGTTTAAAAATCTGTTTTTTATGTGTAAGTAATATCTTTACTCTCGCTGTCCTGCAATCTGTGGGAGTGATTTCGTGAAATGGGACGGAAGTGTGTACCAGGAAGCCGGGGAGGCGCGCGCTATCTGATTTGACCAATGAGCGAGCGTGGTGGTATAGTCGACCGTCAGAGATGGTACCAACCCATTTTCCGAGAGGTTAGAACTTTCAGCCAACAGTTGCGTGTGTGTGACGAGAAAGGGAAATGGAGAAGGTGAACGCGTCATCTGTGCGCTTAACTTCAAATAATCATTTAAAATAATACCTGAATCATTTTTTTTTTTGATATAATGTTAATGTTTTGTTTAGTACCTACTCGTATCAAGGTGAGTTTTTATTGTAACCCTCACAAACCTTATGGATCTTATTACAAAAAAAAAAAAATACTAATTAACTTAAACTCGTAAACTCGTTGTTGACCCCAAAGAAACTAAATAGGTAAGTATACGTTTCTTCGTTTTATAGTGTTTTGTTATCGGTACCTATCACGTCTGCGGAGTTTCGCTAACTAATTTAATTTGACCTCTGTATAGCTGTTGTGAGAACTAACCGTAACCATACAACCTTTCTTTCTCATCGTGTCGATGGCATAGTCTGCTGTTTATTTACTTTAGATAAGTAGGTACATATATAAAAGACGACCGACATCACTTGATGCATACAGAACCGTAGACAGAGAAAACTACTGTCTACGATACAGAACATACATATGTAAGATCATTAAAAAACGAGCGAGGAGGAGTAGTCTCAAATGATGTGTAATGTCTGAGTGTTGGTACTCAGATATTACACATCATTTGAGACTACTCTCGGAAAATAGGTTTGTACCATCTGACGGCCATTGCGGCCAACTCTAGCACCGCGCGCGCTCATTGGTGTAATCAAATAGCGCGCGCTTCCCCGGCTTCCTGTTACACACTTCCGTCCTCTTTCACAAAATCACTCCCACATATTGCAGGAAAGCGAGAGAAAAGTTGTTACACATCAATATGTAGGTACGTTATAATTATATTCTATTTCTGTTCCACAAAAAATCGGTTTTACATCAATCGGAGCATGAGGGCCGCCGCCGCCGCCGCAGGACTTATCCGATTTTAACTGCTCCGAATTAGAAGCGCTGTCAAATTCAAATTGTTGCCAATGGACGTGCCGATATGTGTAGGTACCAACCGTTCTGTATTCTGTAAAAATCTCACAGTAAAAACTTAGGTCAAGTGATCTGTGATTCCCCTTGTTGACCTGTTGCTCGGGATTAACACAATTGCCAGCACACTTCACCTAAGTTTTTACGTTGATATTTTCACAGAATAGACCGACTGAAGTATTTTTCAAGGTAAATATTCAGAATCGACACAGACGCAATGAAAAAGATATTTCAGAGCTTATGCTATAATTTTTTTCATAAATATATCTTCGCTTTGCTGTAAAATCCTCCTCATTTTAACACATTTTATCTGAAGGCTTGAAACAGAATGACTTCATACAGAGTTACAGTCAACCAATGCGTATAATTCAAGCAATTACACGCACTATGCATGAAGCGATAAAGTATTATTTAGCGTGAAAACAAAACAATGCAGAAATAAGTCAGTAGCACCTGGTCATTATGTATTTAAGTTCATATGGTAACAATATGCCTGTGACTTTGAAGAAAGATAACTACTGCAACCAAGATGTTTTTATGTAGCTTAAGCCCGCAACTTCGTTGATAACAGTCGTTAAGCCATGACATTAACCAGGATAAAATAAATAAATAAAAATAAAATAAAAATTTTATTTAACTTCAGTTGTACAAGAAAAACACTTATCTTAACACTATGCGGCATTACAACTAAGGAAACAGAGTGTTTTCGATGAACTCTGGCACCCAAAGTACTTAAGATTTAACTTGTGTTTAGGGTGCCAGCGTCCTCGCCTATGATTTGAACATACAGCAGTAATAAAATTGTAAGACGAGCACAGAATATCATGATTAACTACTAATACTAATACTATGTGTTAATCCAGGTTATAAACTATCTGTTTGCCTAATTTCATCCAAATCCGTTCAGCCGTTTTTGCGTGACTAAGTAACAAACATCCAAACATAGGTACACATTTATAATATTAGTAAGATTTCAATAGTTCAAGGCTTTAAGATTTTGGTTGTGACGAGGTACCTATAGAGGATATGGACCTCGACCAGAAGTTAGTCTTTGGTTCAGCCCTGTTAAAATAAGTAAAGTAATCGCAAATCATTTACATGCTACCTTAACGCCATCTATTGTAGTGTTGGCGTATCAGTCTACTCAGTCTACTTTTGTGAGTGTAAAATATACTTGTCAAGTTTGATGCAAGTGTACAGCCAGTGTTTTGTTTTTGGTAAAACCTAAAACTAGAAAATTAGATCACTAATTAGCTAAATAATAGGAACAATCAACAAGCCCTACAAAAGCCTGACCATAAACAGCATAATGTATTAATTTCATATCCCTGTCTGCAGCGGTTCAGGCTGCTCGATGTCTGTCTGTCAGCCTGAAAAGTATCTACTCACGAAAATGATTAGTACTTAATTTAGACACACTAATATTGTGTATAAATGTGGAATAAGAGTAGGGGAAGACCAAAGAAACGATGGATGGACTGTTTGAATGGAAAGATGATATGGCTAGAAATGGGGTGACTACCCAGATGACGACTAATAGAGAAGAATTCTAAAGTTCTCAAGCGATTTCAACGAGGAACATATAAACATGACGTGATGCAGCGAGACTACTTCAAATCAACATAGGTTAGGTATGCGATATTGCGATCATATGCGTGAGACTTCACCGAATGCGTAGGAGACACACTACAATATAGTATTGTTACGAGCTGGGGTTCGGGATAAATAAATTTATACCAATTTACACGGAAAACACACTATAATTAAAAATCACAAATACAGTAATCAGAAACTTTAAACACAATCACTTGTAGTTCACTATTAGTCCGCTTTCACTGTTGTTAGCTGTTCTTCACTGTTTCGCATTCTAAGCTGAACTGTCCTACAACGCTGTCAACCCCTTATTTATATGACGAGTGTAAGTTACTAGAATGTTCTAGCATAATACCAGAACATTCTAGTACTTACGGGAACGGTCCAGTGTAGTTCGGCTATTCGGTAGCAGATGGCGTTAGCGTCTAACGTGTAGTTCTTCTATTCGCTAACAGATGGCGTTAGGATCTACGTGACACTGCCCCCTCCTAAGACATGCTCGTCCCGAGCATCATTATTCCCGTAATATCGTGCCAATCGATCGACATGAACAATTTTAGGAGTAGTTCGCGTATTCCTTTGAATTCGGTAGGTGACATCGTTGATCTTGGTCACGATTCTGTATGGTCCGTCCCATTTTGCCTGTAGCTTAGGGGACTTCCCTTTGCTGCGGGCTGGGTTATGCAACCATACTAGCGAACCTTCGTCGAAACCACTATTGTTCATTTTCCGGTCATAACGAGTTTTCATTTTCTCGGACATCTGTTGGCCTGATTGTCTGATATGCTCATATACGTCATTCATCTTGTTGCGCAGGTCATTCGCATAATCTGTTAAACTGCGTGGAGCATCAGGGGGGATGCCGGTAATTAAATCTGCTGGTAGCCTTAACTCCCTTCCGAAGTTCGCGAAGGCTGGTGTCACAGTCGTACTCTCGTGAACTGCACTTCGGTATGACAGGAGAAACGGTTGTATGTGCTTGTCCCAATCCTTTTGTCTGCTTGCTACAACTTTTGCCAGATATCTTTCCAACGTCTGATTAAATCTTTCCACCATTCCATCAGATTGTGGGTGGTATGAAGTAGTTCTGGTTTTGTGAGTACCCATCACCCGACATGTTTCCTGAAACACTTGAGACTCGAAATTTCGTCCTTGATCGCTGTGGATTTCTAAAGGTACCCCAAACCGACAGAAGACTTCGTGGACTAATTTATCAGCAACTGTCGTAGCTTCTTGATTAGGAATGGCGAAAACTTCCGGCCACTTAGTGAAGTAATCCATGACAACCATGAAATATTTGTTTCCACTTTCACTTTCAGGGAAAGGGCCAGCGACGTCTAGTGCTATCCGTTCCCAGGGGGCTCCTACGTTGTACACTTTCAATGCACCCCTGCTGCGTGTGTGAGGTCCTTTTACCGCAGCACAACTAGTGCATTTGCGACACCAATCCTCAACATCCTCTCGACAATGGATCCAGTAGAACCGGTCTCTGATCTTCAATAGAGTCCTTTTTACTCCCATATGACCTCCTGAACATCCATTGTGGTAGAGCTGTAGAACCTCTGGTACCTTTGCTTTAGGTACGATCATTTGCAGGTGGCAGCTGTCCCCTCGAGCATTTTCCCATTTGCGGCACAATACACCGTCCTGGATTACCAAGCTCTCCCACTGTGCCCAATAACTCTTTGTGGTTGTACTCATCGTTGCAACATCACACCATTTCGGTTTAGGAGCATTAGCTTCAATCCACTCGAGAATTGGCTTGATATCTGTATCGCTTCGCTGAGCATGCTGTAGAGTTTTCTTCCATTCGTCGCTAAGGTCCGTTCTTACCATCCTGACAGGTACCGCTTCCTTAGCTTCTTGTCTGATACAATGCTTGCAGTCTTCAGGACAAGGCCTTCTTGATAAAGCGTCCGCGTTACCGTGGGATTTCCCACTGCGATGTTCAATTGCGAAGTCGAATTCTTGTAGCAATTCAATCCATCTCGCTACTTGTCCTTCTGGATTCTTAAACTGCAACAACCACTTCAATGCAGCATGGTCAGTTCGCAGGTGGAATTTACGTCCCAACAAGTACTTGCTGAAATGCTGTAATGTCTTCACTACAGCAAGTAGCTCGCGCCTCGTGACGCAATAATTTCTCTCTGGTTTTGATAAAGATTTGCTCAAATAAGCTATCACAACTTCATGATCTCCTTTCCGTTGGGATAACACACCGCCAATTCCAGTATTACTAGCGTCCGTGTCAACTATGAATTCATTTTCTGAGTCAGGGTAGCCCAAAATTGGGGTATTGCACAAACATTTCTTTAAGTCCTGGAAAGCCATGTCACAGCTCTCATCCCAACAGAACTGTCTCTTCTCTTCAGTAAGCTTGTGTAGAGGTTTGGCGATATCAGCAAAATTCTTGACAAACCGTCGATAGTACGAGCACAAACCCAGAAATGCTCTGACTTGCGTCTTGTCTTTCGGAACTGGCCAATCCTTGACGGCGACGATTTTCTCTGGATCAGTTTGTACTCCCTCTTCCGAGACCACGTGTCCCAAAAAGCTTACTTGCTTCTTGAAGAATGAGCACTTTTTCGGACTTAACTTAAGGTTGGCTCCTCGGATTTTTGACAGTACACGTTCCAAGTTTCGGAGGTGGTCTTCGAATGTGCGGCCTACGATGACGATATCATCTAAATAGACAAGACAGGCGTCTCCAATTAATCCGGTGAGTACTAGCTCCATAAGCCTTTCGAAAGTTGCAGGAGCATTGCACAATCCAAATGGCATGACGCTAAATTGCCATAGTCCCTTTCCCGTAGAGAATGCGGTTTTTTCCTTGTCCTTAGGATCTATCTCCACTTGCCAGTAGCCACTTTTTAGGTCTAACGTGGTAAACCACTTCATTCCTGACAGCGTGTCCAATGTGTCGTCGATCCTGGGTAGTGGATAGCTGTCTTTCTTTGTAACGTCATTCAGTCGACGATAGTCCACACAAAACCGCATGCTGCCATCCTTCTTTTTCACCAGGACCACAGGAGAACACCATGGACTAGATGAAGGCTCTATAACTTCATCCTTTACCATGTCTTCAATCATCTTATCCATTTCCTTTTCTCTTGCCACTGGTATTCTTCTTGGTCGCTGACGAATTGGTAACTCGTTTCCCGTATTAATTCTGTGCTGAACCAATCCAGTCTTCCCTATGTCAGCATCATTTGCAGAGAAAATGTCTGCGTACTGAAGTAGTATCTTCTTAGCCATCTCCATTTTTCCATCCGATAAATCTTTGCGACAGTCTTCCAAAAGATTTGACATGTCAAATCTGGCACTTTGGACATTATTCCGAGAAGGCTGATGTTGGCATTTACGCAACCAAGCCACTTCTTCACAGGTGCCCATCAACGTACCCTTCTTGATTACTTGTTCCCTTTCACTTGGGTTCAGTATGCGTACGGCTGCAACGTTGATTGCCCTAACCAAGGTCCGCGCCATCTTCCATGGAAGGTTTTCGTCCAATCTTTCAATGAGAATACATCGATTTTTCTGTCCAGAATTATGTGGAAGAATAACTGGAACTATTGTTTCCGACCGGGGAGGAAGAACAATCCTCTTTAAACAGTACACTTCGCCCGATGGTGCACCTTCCATGAACACTTCTTCTGAACCACATTTCAAGACTCCTTGATTCACGTCGATCTCACAACAGTGCTGTCGCATGAAGTCCAAACCTAGGATGCAGTCATCTACTATGTCAGCCATGATGACCTTATGCCGGTAAATTGTGTTACCCAGTTTTAACTCCACCTCTTTCTCTCCTCGGACGGGTATGTGCTGACCGGTAGCTGTTACTAAATTTACGCGGTCATGCTTACCGAAGAAGTCCCCAAGAAAATGATTCGCTAGTTGGGAACTGACAACCGTGCGAGAAGCTCCAGTATCCAATGTCAGCTTACATGGTCTTCCATTCACTTCACCTTTGATGATAAGGCTGTTCCCATCATGGGCTTGTGAGATCGAAATCCTTGGGGCTCTTTTAACACCAGCCAGCACCCGCCCCGCAGTCCTGGCGTTTACTCGTTGGTGTTGCTGGGCGGTGACATCAGCCGCCCTTCTTTCCTGGGTGTGATCTTCGCGGACAGTGCTTCGCTTCGGGCAACTCGACTTGAGGTGGCCCTTTTCTCCACAAGTGTAGCATCTAGGGCTGTACCTAGTGCGGTCACGTCCTGGTAACTCCGCAACCTCCCTGATGCGGTGGGCTCGATGATCGTGCCTTACTGCCTCCACCTCCAATGCATGGGCCAAGGCGTCCTTCAGCGTCTCATGGTGTCCAAGTCTAACAGCAGCCCTAACTTCCAGGTCCCGTATACCATCGATGAATGCTTGAACCAGAATCCCTTCGATGGGTGCAGGCGCAGACTGGTACGCCTTTCGAACCAGCTTTTCAATTTCCAGGGCCCACTGCTGCAGGTTTTCACCACTGCGTTGCACACGATCTTTTAACTGGGCTCGAAATACGTGTTCCAAGTGTGCGTCACCGTATCTGGCTTCTAACGCCTCAAGCAGCTGCTCGTAAGTCACATTCTTACCGAGAGCTTCCAATATGGTTAAGGCCTGGTCGCGAAGGCCCAAAGTAAGTGCGGTCATGGCCTGCCCTTTTGTCCACCCATTTGCTTCCTTGACAGCTTCAAACTGGATTTTGTATGCCGACCACGAAGATGTTCCATCGAAGGGTGGCACTTTAAACCCGCGCACCGAAGGTGCAGCAACTACAGAAGTCGCAGTCCCGTCTCCAGCTTTCAGGTTCCCCAACGCTTTTCTCATGTCAGCGATCTGGATTTCGGCCTCGGAGATACGATTTTCGTGCAGCTGAACCTTCTCCTTCACGGCTGTGATGTCCTTGCCAAACGTCGCGCGTAAATCTTTAATGAGGAGGATCTGCTCTTCTTGTCGGCGGGCCTGTTCCTCTTGTTGGCGGGCCTGTTCCTCCTTGTCACGCTGAAGCTGTTCCTCCAGCCGGCGGGCCTGTTCCTCTTGTCGGCGGGCCTGTTCCTCTTGTCGGCGGGCCTGTTCCTCTTGTCGGCGGGCCTGTTCCTCTTGTTGGCGGGCCTGTTCCTCCTTGTCACGCTGAAGCTGTTCCTCCAGCCGGCGGGCCTGTTCCTCCTGTCGGCGTGCCTGTTCCTCCTGTCGGCGGGCCTGTTCCTGCAGCATCACCATCAGAGCGGAAAGATCCATGGCTGGTGATACTGTAGGAACTCCAGATGGTACTTCGGAGATTGGCACCGTCGTCGGCTGATTACCACCAGGTGTCTGTATCGGCGAACCTTCAAACCGCCTCTGGTCCACCTCCTGCTGGCGCTGACTCCGGGTACGGATACCCTCCGTGTCGTCCTTCGGAAAAACTGGCATAATTTATCCCTTACTTCTGACACCAAATGTTACGAGCTGGGGTTCGGGATAAATAAATTTATACCAATTTACACGGAAAACACACTATAATTAAAAATCACAAATACAGTAATCAGAAACTTTAAACACAATCACTTGTAGTTCACTATTAGTCCGCTTTCACTGTTGTTAGCTGTTCTTCACTGTTTCGCATTCTAAGCTGAACTGTCCTACAACGCTGTCAACCCCTTATTTATATGACGAGTGTAAGTTACTAGAATGTTCTAGCATAATACCAGAACATTCTAGTACTTACGGGAACGGTCCAGTGTAGTTCGGCTATTCGGTAGCAGATGGCGTTAGCGTCTAACGTGTAGTTCTTCTATTCGCTAACAGATGGCGTTAGGATCTACGTGACAGTATAGTATAGTAGGAGAGTAAAATGAACGGTCATTCGGGAAGTCCGCAGGTCAACTTAAATTAGACACGGTTCAGTTATAGATACTTGTGCCGTCTTTGATAAGTGGAGATAAGTATGCATTCTTTCCTATGGAATTCATAAAGCGTCTCACACGCTATGAATGAATATAATATAAAATTGTATATCATCTTCGACATATCGCTCATCGCACAATTTAATGGAGCACCACACGAGCAATTCTCAACAATAGTGTCTGCATCAAGAATATGGGTGTCTTTAACACTATTTAGCATCAATCAGCTGCACCTAATATTCCAATAAAAGTCTATAAAGTAACGCTTTTGAAAATAATACAAAAAAAAAAATTATGGTACTAAATTTATGAGAATTGCTTACACAGTGTATATAATATATATTTCATAATAGACTATCTTAAGATACTGGCCGATATGCAAAAGTTATGTTAACCGAATTATTATAATAATATAATATAATTAATATAATATAATAGTAAGAGAGTTGGTGATATTGATCTTAAGGTAAACAACAGAATGTTCTAAATGTTCTAATATCCGCGTAAAAAGTAAAACAACAACGATTTTTGGGTAATATTTATTGTAAAAGCGTTAGATATTTTATTTATTAGTAGGAGCTTAGTGAAATACAACATATTGCTACCTACTAACACTTCTAATAGTAATGGATTGGTAAAAAAACAGTGTCAGACCTTTTATAGTATGATATATAAGGACTTAAGTTAATACCTACAATATTATGCGCCCTAGTAAATAAAAAAAAAAAAAAACTTCAGTTGTACAAGAAAAACACTTATCTTAACACTATGCGGCATTACAACTAAGGAAACAGAGTGTTTTCGAAGAACTCTGGCACCCAAAGTAAGATTTAACTTGTGTTTAGGGTGCCAGCGTCCTCGCCTATGATTTGAACATACAGCAGTAATTGTAAAACGAGCACAGAATATCAAG